>CM038671.1:592422604-593795647 GCA_021605145.1 Aegilops bicornis | reverse complement strand
ATGAATACTTCATAAATTATAGATACGTTGGAGACGACGGCATCCCCAAGCTTAATTCCTGCTCGTCCTCGAGTAGGTAAATGATAAAAGAAACAATTTATGAAGTGTGAATGCTAGCAGGTGCACAAATTTGATCAATGATAATTTCAGTCACCTTTTCTAGCATCATTATATGTCATAACAGTAGCTCATATCATAAAGCTTCTCATGATCAAGTAACAAGCTATTCACATGTTAAAGTATAGATCATAAACTTTCTTGAAAACTAACAAACAGTTCTCAGTCATCAAACAATTGCAATTCATCTTATTTTTAGGAAGGGTTTATGTAAGAGCTTTGATTTAGCAAATCCCACATACTCAACTATCATATAGTCTTCCATGATTGCTACCACTCAAAGCATATTTTTAGAACAAATAGCATCCATCGAACACGAGAGAAAGATAGGGGCTTAATGTTTCGCCTCCCAACTTATTTATCATATAGATAATTGTCAACAATAATAATTCATGATCAAGTATATTTGAATGGCCATATATGCTTAGATCTTTCTCCACCACATGATGCTTGCCAACTAAAAAGTAGGTTGGAATGAGAAGGAATACTACTGACTCTTGCATAAAAGTAAAAGATAGGCCCTTCGCAGAGGGAAGCAGGGATTTGCAGAGGTGCCAGAGCTCGATGCAAAAACAGAGATGAAAATAATTTTGGGAGGTATGCTTTCATTGTCAACATAAAGACCAAGAGTTCCCAATATCTTCCATACTAGATACATTATAGGCGGTTCCCAAACAGAAAGGTAAAGATTTTACTCCCCCTCCACCAACAATCACACTCCACGACTTGTCCGAAACAACGGGTGTCGTCCAACTATCAACAATCCTGGGGGAGTTTGTTTAAATTATTTGCGAATTTGTTTTTGATCTTTTTGATCATAGGACTGGGCATCCCAGTTACCAGCCATTTTCTCGTGAATGATGAGCGGAGTCCACTCATCGTGAGAATAACCCACCTAGCATGGAAGATACTGACAACCCCTAGTCGCTACATGAGCGATTCGGGCATACAAAAAAGATTATTATTTGAAGGTGTAGAGTTTGGCACATGCAAACTTACTTGGAGCAACGGTAAATACCGCATATAGGTAGATATGGTGGACACTCATGGAAGAAACTTGGTTCAAGGAATTTGGATGCACAAGCAGTATTCCCGGTTAGTACAGATATTTTTACTAGCAAAGGATTCTAAATAGCAAGCACCACATGTTAGAGGATCCATAACAATATAACTTCTATGCAAATATACCCAAGCATAACTCATTATGTTGTCTTCCTTGTCCAACTTCAACTAATTTGCTCAGGTTTGAAAATAATTAATGGGGCTCACAGTCATAGAAGATGTCCAAGATAGTATATTTATATGTGAAATATCTCTTCCTTATTTCATGAATTGTTCAAGTGACCAATACAATGTTTGCTAACCTTCAATAAATTTACCACCTCTACTTCTTATATGTGAAGTCATTACTCCCTATGGGATAAGCATATGAAACATATATAATTTCAGATTTATGATATTCAAATCATTCAACCATTTACTCATAGGATATAAGTGAAGCACACAAGTAAATGACAAACTACTCCAAAAAGATATAAGTGAAGATCAATGAGTAGTTAAATAATTATGTAGCTGTGTGAAGACTCTCTCTCATTTAAGAATTTCAGATCTTGGGATATTAAGCAAACAGCAAGCAAAACAAAATAAAACGACACTTCAAGGATAGCACTCATCATGTGAAGAAGCAAAAACTTAGGCTCAGCCGATACTAACCGATAATTGTTGAAGAAGAAAGGTGGGATGCCTACCGGGGCATCCCCAAGCTTAAATGCTTGAGACTTCTTGAAATATTATCTTGGGGTGCCTTGGGCATCCCCAAGCTTGAGCTTTTGTGTCTCCTTTAATTCCTCTTATATCACGGTTTCCTAAATCTCAAAAGCTTCATCCACACCAAACTCAACAAGAACTTGTGAGGTAAGTTAGTATAAACCAATGCAAAAACCTTATCATTCTCTACTGTAGAAAATCAAAAAATTATTATTCAACATTTCATACTAAATGTCTCTGCATATTTAATACTCCTATCCTCAAATAGAATCATTAAACAAGCAAACATATGCAAACATAACATCAATCTGCCAAAACAGTACAGTCTGTAAAGAATGCAAGAGTATCAATACTTCCCTAACTACAAACATTATGAAATTCTACCGTACTGTAGAAAATTTATCAGGCTCAATATGCAAAAAGTTTCAACATTTTATCATATTCTGGCTTTTCTAGGGAATTTTTGCAATAGCGATAAACTTTCTGTTTTGAAACAGCAACATGTATACTTGCAAAATAAGCATGGTAAAGGCTATCCTTGACATTTTTATTAAAAATAGAGATGCAAAACATTATTATAAATAACATCAAGCAAAAACTAACAAACAAAATGACGCTCCAAGCAAAACACATATCATGTGGTGAATAAAAATATAGCTCCAAGTAAAGTTACCGATGAACAAAGATGAAAGAGGGGATGCCATCCGGGGCATCCCCAAGATTAGGCTCTTGGTTGTCCTTGAATATTACCTTGGGGTGCCTTGGGCATCCCCAAGTTTAGGCTCTTGCCACTCCTTATTCCATAGTCCATCGAGTCTTTACCCAAAACTTGAAAACTTCACAACACAAAACTCAACAGAAAATCTTATGAGCTCCGTTAGTATAAGAAAATAAATCACCACTTAGATACTGTTGTGAACTCATTATAAATTCATATTTGTGTAATATCTACTGTATTCCCACTTCTCTATGGTTCATACCCTCCGATAATACTCACAGATCCATCAAAATAAGCAAACAATAAAATGAAAACAGAATCTGTCAAAAACAGAACAGTCTGTAGTAATCTGTATCATACGTATACTTATGGAACTCCAAAAATTCTGAAATAAATTGGTGGACCTGAGGAATTTGTCTATTAATCATCTGCAAAAAGAATCAACCTAAAATCACTCTCCAGTAAAAAATGGCAGCTAATCTCGTGAGCGCAAAAGTTTCTGTTTTTTACAGCAAGATCGCAAAGACTTCACCCAAGTCTTCCCAAAGGTTCTACTTGGCACAAATACTAATTAAAACATAAAAACACATCTAAACAGAGGCTGGATGAATTATTTATTACTAAACAGGAGCAAAAACCAAATAACAAAAATAAAATTGGGTTGCCTCCCAACAAGCGCTAACGTTTAACGCCCCTAACTAGACATGATGATTTCAATGATGCTCACATAAAAGATAAGAATTGAAACATAAAGAGAGCATCATGAAGAATATGACTAGCACATTTAAGTCTAACCAACTTCCTATGCATAGGGATTTTGTGAGCAAACAACTTATGGGAACAATAATCAACTAGCATAGGAAGGCAAAACAAGCATAACTTCAAGATTTTCAACACATAGAGAGGAAACTTGATATTATTGCAACTCCTACAAGCATATATTCCTCCCTCATAATAATTTTCAGTAGCATCATGAATAAATTCAACAATATAACCATCACATAAAGCATTCTTTTCATGATCTACAAGCATAGAAAATTTACTACTCTCCACATAAGCAAAATTGTTCTCATGAATAATAGTGGGAGCAAACTCAACAAAATAATTATCATGTGAGGCATAATACACTTGAAAACTAAAATCATGATGACAAGTTTCATGGTTATAATTATTCTTAATATCATACAAGTCATCACTATAATCATCATAAATAGGAGGCATGCTTTCATCATAATAAATTTGCTCATCAAAACTTGGGGGACTAAACATATCATCTTCATCAAACATAGCATCCCCAAGCTTGTGGCTTTGCATATCATTAGCATCATGGGTATTCAAAGAATTCATACTAACAACATTGCAATCATGCTCATCATTCACATATTTTATGCCAAGCATTCTATGTAATTCTTCTTCTAGTACTTGAGCACAATTTTCCTTCCCATCATTTTCACGAAAGACATTAAAAAGATGAAACATATGAGGCACCCTTAATTCCATTTTTTGAGTTTTCTTTTATAGACTAAACTAGTGACAAAACAAGAAACTAAAAGATTCGATTGCAAGATCTAAATATATACCTTCAAGCACTCACCTCCCCGGCAACGGCGCCAGAAAAGAGCTTGATGTCTACTACACAACCTTCTTCTTGTAGACGTTGTTGGGCCTCCAAGTGCAGAGGTTTGTAGGACAGTAGCAAATTTCCCTCAAGTGGATGACCTAAGGTTTATCAATCCATGGGAGGCGTAGGATGAAGATAGTCTCTCTCTGAAAGTGCGTTATATCGACTAGAGGGGGGGTGAATAGGCGAATTTTATGAATTCTTCACTGAGGAATTTGCTGGTGAGGAAATTCCTTAGCGAAGAAATACTTGCAGCGGAATAAGTACTCAGAAGTAAGCATAACAGATTACAAGCATAGTCATCATGATGAAATGAAGACAATCACAGTACGTAAAGCGTAATCACAGGATAACACAAGATGAAGACAAACAGACCAAGAAATTGAACTGAGGAAATTGAGAAAGTCTTGATCAAAGTCTTCAAACACAGATATGACAAACACTCAACACAGTTATGAGTAAATGACAGGGTTGAGGAAATAGAACCTGTTAGGTTGGTGAAGACAATGATTTGGTAGACCAGTTCCAACTGCTGTCTCAGTTGTTCGTCTGGTTGGAGCGGCTGAGTATTTAAACTCGAGGACACACAGTCCCGGACACCCAGTCACTGAGCACGCAGCTCAGGACACCAAGTCCTCACCGTATTCTCCTTGAACTAAGGTCACACAGACCTCGTCCAATCACTCGTGGTAAGTCTTCAGGCGACTTCCAAACCTTCACATACTTGGTCACCCGGCAATCCACAATTCCTCTTGGATGCTCTAGACCTTGACGCCTAACCGTCTGGAAGAAGCACAGTCTTCAAAGGTAAAAGCGTCGGATCCACAGGATCAATTTCTTCCGTGATGCTCAATCACTTTGGGTTTGTTGGGGTTTGGTTTTGGGTTTTTCCTTACTTTTGGGTTTTTCTCACTTGATGATTTTCGCTCAAAGTCCTCGGAGGATGGGTTGCTCTCAAATGACAAGTGTCAAGTTCTCTCGAGCAGCCAACCAACTAGTGGTTGTAGGGCGGCTATTTATAGCCTAGGGAGCAGCCCGACATGATAAGACATAAATGCCCTTCAATGATATGACCGTTAGGTCGACAAGATATTTTGGGACAGTGCGCCAAGAAGACAAAGAACGGTCGGAAATTTGACTCTCAAATTCCTCGGGGCTATCATGTTCCTCATTTGTGTAGGCAATTCGCCTTTGGCGAATTCCTAACTCCTCGATCGAACAAATTCCTCAATACCGGAAGAGCTTCGTCTACATCAAGAAATTGGTGAACTGTATGAGATTTCCAAAAGCTTCACTCGAAGGAATTGGTAGGTGTAGGATTTTGAGTTGAGCATCAAATGGAAATTTTTCCTTAGTATTTCCTCGACCCCCTTTAACGATGCGGTGTTTCCTATGACTCAAGAAAGAGAAAATGAAACTACGAAAACAAAAGTCTTCACGCTTCATGTTCCTCAAATGAATACCAAGTCTTCAAGGTCACACCAATTTCTTCACTTTCAAAGTCTTCAAGAAGTCTTCAGAATATCAAAGTCTTCAGATGAAGAACTTCATTTTTAGGGGTCGACTTTCTCTGTAAATATCAAACTCCTCATAGACTTATAGACCTGTGTACACTCACAAACGCATTAGTTACTTAACCTATAAGTCTTCAATACACCAAAATCACTAAGGGGCACTAGATGCACTTACACTCTCAAACAACCCTGCAACCAAATAACAAAGAGTCTCTTGTGTCCCCAACACACCCAATACAATGGTAAATTGTATAGGTGCACTAGTTCGGCGAAGAGATGGTGATACAAGTGCAATATGGATGGTAGATATAGGTTTTTGTAATCTGAAAATATAAAAACAGCAAGGTAACTAATGATAAAAGTGAGCACAAACGGTATTGCAATGCGTTGAAACAAGGCCTAGGGTTCATGCTTTCACTAGTGCAAGTTCTCTCAACAATAATAACATAATTGGATCATATAACTATCCCTCAACATGCAACAAAGAGTCACTCCAAAGTCAGTAATAGAGGAGAACAAACGAAGAGATTATGGTAGGGTACGAAACCACCTCAAAGTTATTCTTTCTGGTCGATCTATTCAAGAGTTTGTACTAGAATAACACCTTAAGACGCAAATCAACCAAAACCCTAATGCCACCTAGATACTCCAATGTCACCTCAAGTATCCGTGGGTATGATTATACGATATGCATCACACAATCTCAGATTCGTCTATTCAACCAACACAAAGAACTTCAAAGAGTGCCCCAAAGTTTCTACCGGAGAGTCAAGACGAAAACGTGTGCCAACCCCTACGCATAAGTTCACAATGTTACGGAACTCGCAAGTTGATCACAAAAACATACATCAAGTAGATCACGTGATATCCCATTGTCACCACAGATAAGCACATGCAAGACATACATCAAGTGTTCTCAAATCCTTAAAGACTCAATCCGATAAGATAACTTCAAAGGAAAACTCAATCCATTACAAGAGAGTAGAGGGGGAGAAACGTCATAAGATCCAACTATAATAGCAAAGCTCGCGATACATCAAGATCGTACCACCTCAAGAACACGAGAGAGAGAGAGAGAGAGAGAGAGAGAGAGAGATCAAACACATAGCCTGGTACATACCCTCAGCCCCACGGGTGAACTACTCCCTCCTCGTCATGGAGAGCGCCGGGATGATGAAGATGGCCACCGGTGAGGGATCCCCCCTCCTGCAGGGTGCCGGAACAGGGTCGCGATTGTTTTTTGGTGGCTACAGAGGCTTGCGGCGGTGGAACTCCCGATCTAGGTTATTCTCTGGAGGTTTCTGTATATATAAGAGGTTTTGGCGTCGAGAACAAGTCAGGGGGGGGGTCTCTGGGCTGTCCACGAGGTAGGGGGCGCGCCCAGGGGGGTGGGCGCGCCTCCCACCCTCGTGGGCAGCCCGAGACTCTTCTGGTCCAACTCTTTTACTCCATGTCCTTCTTCTGGTCCAAAAATAAGCTCCGTCAAGTTTCAGGTCAATTGGACTCTGTTTGGTTTTCCTTTTCTATGATACTCAAAAACAAGGCAAAAACAGAAACTGGCACTAGGCTCTAGGTTAATAGGTTAGTCCCAAAAATCATATAAAATAGCATATAAAACATCCTAGAAGGATAATATAATAGCATGAATACTTCATAAATTATAGATACGTTGGAGACGTATCAAATAGACTTGTTCAACACTTGTTTTTAAGCATTCTTAGAGCAACTCTAGCAGACCCCGCAAAATCTCGACCCGCAAAATGCGTTTGCAGTTTGACGAAGATCCCGTTTGCGGGTTGAGAACGAGCCCGGACGAACAGAAACCGTAGATGAAACTGCATAACTTGAAAAGACAGTTTCGCGGGAGAAATTGCACCATACTAGTTTATCACATACTACATATATTTACATGATCAAACACTACAAACACTAGTTCATACTACATCAGTACTAGTACTATAGGGGGTGGGGATCTCACGGCGGCGAGCTCGCGGCCATGGACGACGCCGTGGAGGAGCTCAATCCTCCTCGCCGGAGCTGTCGACGCCGATGTACTTCTCCCTCTGCTCTTCGCGAACGCGCCGCCACTCGTCGTCCTTCTCCTTGCCAGCAAGGTTGGCCGCGACCGACTGCTGGAACATGAGGTCTTTGATCTCCTCTTGATGGAGCTGGCACTCCGCCTCCTCACACAAGCTCCGCTCGACAGTGGCGGCCACTGCTACCTCTTGAGCACTGTGTTGGATTTCCTTGAAGAGGAAAGGGTGATGCAGCAAAGTAGCGTAAGTATTTCCCTCAGTTTTTGAGAACCAAGGTATCAATCCAGTAGGAGGCTAAGCGCGAGTCCCTCGTACCTGCACAAAGCAAATAACTCCTTGCAACCAACGCGATAAGGGGTTGTCAATCCCTTCACGGTCACTTACGAGAGTGAGATCTGATAGATATGATAGGATAATATTTTTGGTATTTTTGTGATAAAGATGCAAAAGTAAAATAAAAGCAAAGGAAATAAATAAGTGTTGGAAGATTAATATGATGAAGATAGACACAGGGGCCATAGGTTTCACTAGTGGCTTCTCTCAAGAGCATAAGTATTTTTACGATGGGTGAACAAATTATTGTTGAGCAATTGACAGAATTGAGCATAATTATGAGAATATCTAGGTATGATCATGCATATAGGCATCACGTCCGAGACAAGTAGACCGACTCCTGCCTGCATCTACGACTATTACTCCACTCATCGATCGCTATCCAGCATGAATCTAGAGTATTAAGTTCAAGAAAACAGAGTAACGCCTTAAGCAAGATGACATGATGTAGAAGGATAAATTCATGCAATATGATTAAAAAAACCCATCTTGTTATCCTCGATGGAAACAATACAATACGTGCCTTGCTGCCCCTACATCCTTTGGGAAAGGACACGCAAGATTGAACCCAAAGCTAAGCACTTCTCCCATTGCAAGAAAAACCAATCTAGTAGGCCAAACCAAACTGATAATTCGAAGAGACTTGCAAAGATAACCAATCATACATAAAAGAATTCAGAGAGGATTCAAATATTGTTCATAGATAATCTTGATCATAAACCCACAATTCATCGGTCTCAACAAACACACCGCAAAAAGAAGATTACATCGAATAGATCTCCACGAGAGAGGAGGAGAACATTGTATTGAGATCCAAAAAGAGAGAAGAAGCCATCTAGCTACTAACTATGGACCCGAAGGTCTAAAGTAAATTACTCACACTTCATCGGAGAGGCTATGGTGTTGATGTAGAAGCCCTCCGTGATGGGTTCCTCCTCCGGCGGAGCTCCGGAACAGGCCCCAAGATGGGATCTCGTGGGTACAGAAGGTTGAAGTGGTGGAATTAGGTTTTTGGCTCCGTATTTGATTGTTTGGGGGTACGTAGGTATATATAGGAGGAAGGAGTATGTCGGTGGAGCAAGAGGGGGCCCACGAGGGTGGAGGCGGCTACAGAAGCGCCCCTACCTCGTGCCTTCCTCCTTTCTTTCTTGACGTAGGGTCCAAGTCTCCTGGATCATATTCGGTGAGAAAATCACGTTCCCGAAGGTTTCATTCCGTTTGGACTCCGTTTGATATTCCTTTTCTTCGAAACTCTGAAATAGGCAAAAAACAGCAATTCTGGCTTGGGCCTCCGGTTAATAGGTTAGTCTCAAAAATAATATAAAAGTGGATAATAAAGCCCAATAATATCCAAAACAGTAGATAATATAGCATGGAGCAATCAAAAATTATAGATACATTGGAGAGGTATCAGCCACGACCGCGTCGACACCGGCAACGACGTCCTCCAGCCCGACGACTCTGCGGCGGCCGAGCTCCTCGGGATCCTCCTTGACGGGGAAGAACTCGATCTCCTCCCACTCCTCCGACCATCCCTCTTCACGGGGAGAAGGCCCCCGCCGGAAGAGGAGGAGTTCCCGGCGTAGGAAGATCTCGCCGCGGAGGACTGATACGTCTCCAACGTATCTATAACTTTTGATTGTTCCATGCTATTATATTATCCGTTTTGGATGTTTAATGGGCTTTAATATGCTCTTTTATATTATTTTCGGGACTAACCTATTAACCGGAGGCTCAGTGCCAGTTTTTATTTTTTTTTGCCTATTTTAGTGTTTCACGGAAAATGAATATCAAACGGTTCCAAACGGAATTAAACCTTCGCGATGATCTTTCTTGGACCGAAAGGAAACCAGAAGACTTGGAGATGAAATCGGAGACTCAAAAAGGCGGCCACGAGGCAGGAGGGCGCGCCCCCACCCTCGTGGGCCCCTCGTAGCTCCACCGAGGTACTTCTTTCGCCTATATATACTCTTATACCCTAGAAACATCAGGGGGGCCACGAAACCACTTTTCCACCGCCGCAACCTTCTGTACCTGTGAGATCCCATCTTGGGGCCTTTTTCGGTGATCTGTCGAAGGGGGAATCGATCACGGAGGGCTTCTACATCAACACCATAGCCTCTCCGATGAAGCATGAGTAGTTTACCACAAACCTTCGGGTCCATAGTTATTAGCTAGATGGCTTCTTCTCTCTCTTTGATTCTCAATACAAAGTTCTCCTTGATGTTCTTGGAGATCTATTCGATGTAATACTCTTTTGCGGTGTGTTTGCCGAGATCCGATGAATTGTGGATTTATGAACTTGATTATCTATGTATATTATTCCGTTCTTCTCTGAATTCTTATATGCATGATTTGATATCTTTGCAAGTCTCTTCGAATTATCCGTTTAGTTTGGCCTACTAGATTGATCTTTCTTGCAATGGGAGAAGTGCTTAGCTTTGGGTTCAATCTCGCGGTGTCCTTTCCCAAAGGATGAGGTGCAGCAAGGCACGTATTGTATTGTTGCCATCGAGAATAAAAAGATGGGGTTTATATCATATTGCTTGAGTTTATCCCTCTACATCATGTCTTCTTGCTTAATGCATTTCTCTGTTCTTATGAACTTAATACTCTAGATGCATGCTGGATAGCGGTTGATGTGTGGAGTAATAGTAGTAGATGCAGAATCGTTTTGATCTACTTGACACGGACGTGATGCCTATATTCATGATCATTGCCTTAGATATCTTCATAATTATGCGCTTTTCTATCAATTGCTCGGCAGTAATTTGTTCACCCACCGTAATACATGCTATCTTGAGAGAAGCCACTAGTGAAACCTATGGCCCCCGGTCTCTTTCTTATTATATTGCATCTCTTTTATCTACATCACATCTCGTTTACTATTTTACAATCTTTACTTTCCAATCTAGACAGCAAAAATACCAAAAATATTTACTTTACTATCTCTATTAGATCTCACTTTTGCGAGTGACCGTGAAGGGATTGACAACCCCTTTATCACGTTGGTTGCAAGGTTCTTGATTGTTTGTGCAGGTACTAGGTGACTTGTGCGTTGTCTCCTACTGGATTGATACCTTGGTTCTCAAAAATTGAGGGAAATACTTACGCTACTTTGCTGCATCACCCTTTCCTCTTCAAGGGAAAACCAACGCATGCTCAAGAGGTAGCAAGAAGGATTTCTGGTGCTGTTGCCCAGGAGATCTACGCCAAGTCAAGTCAAGATTTGATCTCCCGTCAACTTGCCAATTTCTGGCTCCGTTGCCAGGGAGATCTACGCCAAGTCAAGACATACCAAGTAACCATCATAAACTCTTCTCCCTCGCATTACATTATTTGCCATTTGCCTCTCGTTTTCCTCTCCCCCACTTCTAAAACTTTTATTCGCCCCTCTTTTCCGTTCGCCTTTTTCTCGTTAGATCTTTTGTTTGCTTATGTTGCCATGTGCCTGCTATATGCTTGCATCTTAAACTTCTTTGAAAATCTATTGTTATGGATCCTCATCCTCTTGCTAATCTTTTTAAGACATCCAATTATGATGAACCTATTGCTAGTAAGTTTTGTGCACTAGATTATCTTTATGAGGTTTTGCTTGAAATTCGTGAATCTGAAAATTGTGATGAAGTGTTGAAAGAAGAAACTTATGAAGTGATTCACGATAGCTCCTTGAATGAAAAGCATGATTGCAATGATATTATTATAAATTCTATCAATGTCAATTATGTTAATGATATGCAAAACCCTAATCTTGGGGATGCTAGTTTTGCTATGTCCACTACTTGTTGCAATGATCATGATTGGGATAATTCTTCTTACAATCTTGAAAATCTATTTAAGCCCCATGATGAATATGAGATTGATAATAATGTTTGCAATAATACTAATAGTGCGTTTGGAAGAGTGTCAACTTTAGATCCCACATATTTGGATAATGTTCAATCTTATGAAGTTTTTGACAAAAGTGGGTTTGGAGAGGTCATGACTTTAGTTAATGATATTCCCACTATTTTGGAAGAGTGTCAACTTTGCATGCATGTGGATCATGTAGAGGAAATTTTATGTGAGAACTATATTGTTGAATTTGAATATTATCCCACATGTAATTATTATGAGAGAGGAAAATATGATTGTAGAAATTTTCATGTTACTAAATTATCTCTCGTTATGTTGAGATTGTTATTGTTTCTCACTTCTTTCTTGCATATGCTAGTTTTTGCTTGTCTTGACAATTTATTTGCCTATAATATGCCTATGCATAGGAAGTATGTTAGACTTATATGTGTTTTTCATATGCTATATGATGCTCTCTTTGTGCTTAAATTCTTTTCTTTCATGTGAGCATCATCGAAATTATCAATGCCTAGCTAGGGGCGTTAAACGATAGTGCTTGTTGGGAGGCAACCCAATTTTATTTTTGTCCTTTGCTTTTTGTTCATTTTTAGTAATAAATAATTCATCTAGCCTGTGTTTAGATGTGGTTTTATGTTTTAATTAGTGTTTGTGCCAAGTAGAACCATTGGGAATACTTGGGTGAAGTCTTTGCGATCTTGCTATAAAAAAATAGAAACTTTTGCGCTCGCGATATTAGCTGCCATTTTTTTACAGGAGAGTGATTTTAGGTTGATTATTTTCGAAGATGATTAATAGAAAAATTCCTCACATCCACCAATTTATTTTATAATTTTTGGAGTTCCAGAAGTATTCGAACATTACCGATTGCTACATACTGTTCTGTTTTTGACAGATTCTATTTTTCGTGTGTTGTTTGCTTATTTTGATGAATCTATGAGTAGTATCGGGGGGTATGAACCATAGAGAAGTTGGAATACAGTAGGTTTAACACCAATATAAATAAATAATGAGTTCATTACAGTACATTAAAGTGGTGGCTTATTTATTTATACTAACGGAACTCATAAGATTTTCTGTTGAAGTTTTGTGTTGTGAAGTTTTCAAGCTTTTGGGTAAAGATTTGATGGATTTGGAATAAGGAGTGGCAAGAGCCTAAGATTGTGGATGCCCAAGGGACCCCAAGGTAAAATTCAAGGACAACCAAAATCCTAAGCTTGGGGATGCTCCGGAAGGCATCCCCTCTTTCGTCTTCGTCTATTGGTAACTTTACTTGAGGCTATATTTTTATTCACCACATGATATGTGTTTTGCTTGGAGCATCTTGTATGATTTGTGTCTTTGCTTTTTAGTTTACCACAATCATCCTTGCTGTACACACCTTTTGGGAGAGACACGCATGAATCAAAACTTATTAGAATACTCTATGTGTTTCACTTATATCTTTTGAGCTATACAATTTTGCTCCAGTGCTTCACTTATATATTTTTGGAGCACGGTGGTGCTTTTATTTTATAGAAATTGTTGATCTCTCATGCTTCACTTATATTATTTTGAGAGTATTTTAGAACATCATGGTAATTTGCTTTGGCTATAGAACTAGTCCTAATATGTCGGGCATTCAAGATGGGTATAATAAAAACTTTCATATAAAGTGTGTTGAATACTATGAGAAGTTTGATGCTTGATGATTGTTTTGAGACATGAGGATGGTGCTATTAGAGTCATGCTAGTAGATTAATTATGAATTTGAGAAATACTTGTGTTGAGGTTTGCAAGTCCCGTAGCATGCACGTACGGTAACCGTTGTGTAACAAATTTGAAGCATGAGGTATTTCTTTGATTTGTCTACCTTATGAGTGGCGGTCGGGGATGAGCGATGGTCTTTTCCTACCAATCTATCCCCCTAGGAGCATGCGCGTAGTGTTTGGTTTTTGATTACTTGTAGATTTTTGCAATAAGTATGTGAGTCCTTTATGACTAATGTTGAGTCCATGGATTATACACACTCTCACCCTTCCACCATTGTTAGCCTCTCTAGTACCGCGCAAATTTCGCCGGTACCATAAACCCACCATTTACCTTCCTCAAAACAGCCACCATACCTACCTATTATGGCGTTTCCATATCCATTCCGAGATATATTGCCATGCAACTTTCCACCGATCCGTTTATTTGACACGCTCCACCATTGTCATATTGCTTTGCATGATCATGTAGTTGACATCGTATTTGTGGCAAAGACACCATTCATATTTTTTCATACATGTCACTCTAGATTCATTGCACATCCCGGTACACCGCCGGAGGCACTCATATAGAGTCATATTTGTTCTAAGTACCGAGTTGTAATCCTTGAGTTGTAAATAAATAGAAGTGTCATGATCATCATTATTAGAGCATTGTCCCGTGTGAGGAAAAAAAAGAGGCCAAAGAAGCCAATGAAAAAAAAGAGTGGCAAAATAAGCCAAATAAAAAAAGAGAGAAAAAGAGAGAAGGGACAATGCTACTATCCTTTTTCCACACTTGTGCTTCAAAGTAGCACCATGATCTTCATGATAGAGAGTCTATTATTTTGTCACTTTCATATACAAGTGGGAGTTTTTCATTATAGAACTTGGCTTGTATATTCCAACGATGGGCTTCCTCAAATGCCCTAGGTCTTTGTGAGCAAGAAAGTTGGATGCACACCCACTTAGTTTTTTTTGTTGAGATTTCATACATTTATAGCTCTAGTGTATCCGTTGCATGGCAATCCCTACTCACTCACATTGATATCTATTGATGGGAATCTCCATAGCCCATTGATACGCCTAGTTGATGTGAGACCATCTTCCTCCTTTTTTTCTTCTCCACAACCACCATTCTATTCCACCTGTAGTGATATGTGTCGATGGTAGGTGCGACATATGTCAACGGGTGGCTTATCATTGTGGGAGCCAATAAGACATCGCCGGTGCCTGGAAACGAGATAAGGCGAAGACATGCACGCCGGCAAATCTTACCCAGTTTCGGGGCTCTCCGGGGAGATAACACCCCTACTGCTGCTCTGCGGGGTCTCCGCATAATCACTAAGTTAACAAGTAGCTACAAGAGGCTCCTTGAGCTGTTTGGCGAGAGGAAGAAGAAGGGCAAGGCTAGCTCTCCTCTTCCCTCTATGTGGTGTCTAAAACTCTAAGAGATCAACCCTTTGCATGGGTGCCCTGGGGGGTTTATATAGGCCTACCCCCAAGGGGTACAATGGTAATCCGGCTGGGCCTCGGCCCGAGCCGTCAGTGTCTATGTTCGTCGGCTTCTCCGCCGGCTGCTGGGGCCCGCCGACTGGTGGGTCCTGCCGGCTGCCGGCTTCCTGGTCGACAAGCTGGTCCCACCGCTCGGGGGCCTTGTCGGGGGCTGGTTACTGTTGCCTCACTCCTGATGACGAGGGCTTTGTCGAGGTAAGCATGGCTATAGTGCCGCCGCCTAGCGGGCGTTCACTGTAGCCTTACCTCGTCTTGTCTCCTTAATGGGGCGCCTCCTTCGAGGGAGGGGCAAGCCGTTCTTGAGCCGGCCACATCTCAGCCGACTAGGGAGGCCCGGGGCATGCCAGGCGTCTCTCGACTGAAGGGGCCCACCGCTGCGAACCCGTCTTGACGACACTGTCGTGGGTGACATCATGGTCAATATGGCAACAGTGCCGCGTCGGACTGGTGATGGCCGCCCCGTACGGCACATTGTGGCCATGCGTGATCCGAGATTCAAGGGTGGCAGGCTTCACTGTAGCCACGCCCCGTCTCATCGCCGTTATGTGGGTTCAGAGTTTGAGGGTACGATCTTGGCCGCCTGTTGGGGGCCGGGTTCTTGGAGTCGGCCTTCTCGTGGTCGGCTTCTTGGAGTCGGCCCTCTTGTGGCTTTCCTCATGTGGGTTTAGGGCCGGGCCGCCTCCCGGTAGCCGGCTTGAGAGATAGCCGACCAAGGGAAGACGGCCCCACGCCTTGGATGCTTGAAGGCCCGATCGGCCTGTAATTTTTCCGAAGAGCCGGGGGGAGCCGGCTAGGCTACCCGTGGTCATTTACTCCGACAGTAGTCCTCGAAGCTGGTTGGGCTTCGAGGCTGAAGAGAGGATGAGAAGCTCAATCAGCTTCCTATCCTGAAGAGCCGGCAGCTAGGAGCCGGCTTTGATTAGGTGTGCCGTCTTTAGGAGGCTTTGCAGCTTGAAGGCGGCAACCAGGTGGCACGCGAGCCGGGCTGCGCGCTGACCGCTTGCCATCTGCGCGCCACATGGAACCCGTCAGCGGGACGAGCCTGCTAGCCCAAGCGCGCGACGGGACGTCGCCGCAGACCGAGGCCCGCCACTCCCAGGCCTCGGCCCAAGTGCGGATCTTCTGTGGCCCGAACGGACCGTTCACCTTCATGCGGCAGTTTCCGCACGCCTTTAGGGCGCGATAATCGCGGGACGTGGGGGAGTGGGTGAAGTTAATCCCACGTCCCCCACGCCTTGCCTCCTCGGCTTCGCCGCGCGAGGCTATAAGTAGGGGGAGGAGGGGAGCGGCAGACGCTCGCACGCTCGCCCTCGCTCCACCATTTCTTCTTCTTCTTCCTCCTTTCCGCCGCCGCAGCGCCTCGCCGCCGCGCTGCCCTTCCGCCAATCTTCTTGGCTCACCGTAGTTCTGTCGCAGCGGGGTCGCGCGTCCTCCGCCGCCAGGCCTTTCCCGTTCCTTCCTCATCATCATGGCACTGTCCAGATCTTGGGATGGTTCCAACGTCCATGAGGACCATGTCGACTTCCTCCGCAAGACGCGCGGCTACCGGGCGCGGATTACGTGCGGGCCCGCCTTGTGCCGGAGACGGAGATCTTGCTGGCGCCGGAGGAGGACGAGCGGGTAATCTTCCGCTGCACCGCCTTGGCGGCGCTGCCCCGCCGGGCGAGCGGGTTCTTCCGCGCCTTCCTCAAGTTTTATCATCTCCGGCCGCATCACCTCACCCCAAACACGGTGATCTGCTGTCGACCTCGTCACTCTGTGCGAAGGCTTTCTTGGCGTCCTCCCCACCCTCGAACTCTGGGGGGAATTCTTCCAATGCAAGCTCGGCACCGTCACCGCGGGCGTGCCCGCCCCATGCGGCGCCTTCATCGCCATGCGGAGGTCGAGCGACAACAACCCATTTCTGCCCATCCCGCTGATCCAGTCGGTGAAGCTCTGGCAGAAATCCTACTTCTACATGAAGAACGTCACTCCGCAAGGCAACTTCGTCAATCTGCCGGCTTACGTAGCCGGCCCGCCGGCTGGGAGGCAGCCTTCATGGTCCTACCGAGCCAGGACACTGTCTCCGGCTGGGGCTGCTGCCGTCGCCCAGCTCCTGGTGATGGTCCAGTCGGAAGGTCTGGTCGAGGCTGACCTGGTAGCCGCCTTCGTGGAGCGTCGGGTGCTCCCACTCCAAGGCCGACCTCACATGATCTGCCAGATGAGCGGCCGCTTCGACCCAAGTCGGCTAAGCACCAAGGAGATGCCTCATGACGAGGTATCTTACATGGTGAATTACATCTCCAACTGCAAGCTCACCGAGGAATGGCGGTACGGCAAGGAGCCGTACTCTCGCGCCAATCCTCCGCCTACGGTAAGTTTCCCTTCTTTTCTTCTTCTCTTGCTGTCGGGTTCATAATGGCTGGCTTTTGATCCGTCGGCTTGTTTTTTGCAGAGCCCCCTTCTTCGTCCGGCGGCCAGAGCTGCGGGGGTGGAGTGCCAGTTCATGCTCGACCGTGCGACGGACGACTTCGACGATCCAGACTTGGGGGTGGCCTCCCTAGACGACGACGTCGTAGGAGGAGGCGGTGAGGTAGGCGGCCCCGAGCTCGGAACTGGCTTCGGGGACTGGCCGGATGATGACGAGGCCGAAGTTGCTCCGCGCCGCCAGCCGGCGTCCGATCACCAAGGTGCGGGCCCATCTGCCGCGCCAGCTGCTCGGGGCGGCGCGCAAAAACGCCGGGCCGCGCCGACTCTCTTTGGCAGTCGGCCGAAGAAGCCCAGGGGTTCCGTGGCGGCGACCAAGCGGGACAAGGCGGCCGCGAAGGCGGCCCGCTTCCGTAAGGTGGTGAAGCAACCGCATGCGGTTTCAGCGTAAGTGTTGAATATCTCACGCCTTTCTTTTTTCCCTTCAGTTGATATTCTTCTAAACCTTTTTCTTGATTTGTCAATCAGGGCGCCGCTTTCCCTCGAGCGGGTCCCTGCCGCCTCCATAGTTGGAGCGGCGGGAGGGTCTGCGAGCTCCCGCCGAGTGGATCCCCGCGCCGATCTCCTGGAGGCGACGGAGCGGAACGCGCGGGAGGCGCGGGAGGAGCGGGAGGCGGAGGAGCGGAGGGCGGCTCGGGAGGTGACGGAGAAGTCGGCCGAGGCACAAGCTGACGCGGCGGCCAAGGCTCAGGCGGATGCCGCGGCCGCGGAGAGGGAGGCAGAGGCCCTGCGCAATCAGCCTCCGCAGCTCATCATCCCCCTTCGCACTGTGGTCCCCGACATCCCAGTGCCCCCGTCGGAGGAAGCCGGCCGCGACCGGCCGGCGATGGAGAGGGAGGAGGGCGTCGTAATCGTCCTGGAGGGGGAGGCGGCACAGTCGGCGCCGACTGGAATGGGCCAAGGCGGCCGGCCTGTCGTGCCGCCTAAGCAGCCAGCTGGAGGCGAGCCGACTATGGGGGCAGATCTTGTGGTCCTGTCACCGTCTCGTCGGCGCGCGGGGGAGGCGACTTCAGCGCCGGAGCCGCGGGCACCAGCTCGTCGACTTAGGTCTGGAGGCGGCCAGCGCCAGCTCGTCTGAGTGGACACACGACGGTGGGACGGCCGAGCTGAACATGGCGGCGCAGGAGGTCCGGAGCCGGCTTCAGGCCCAGGCCGCCTCGTTGAAGCGGTACACTCAAGAGTTCCTCACGACGCGGACGGTCATTCGGGTGAGTCCTCCTGCTTTTCGTTGATTGCTTCTTGATTTCTTCCGTGGGGGCGCATCAGCGCACCCACTGGGTGTAGTCCCCGAGTTCCAAGCCGGCTGCTGAGCAGGCGGCTTGGAACTTCTTAGTAAACTTCGATTTTGGTCTTGTTCCTATTCGCACCTCCGTCCTATTTGCAGGAATATCACAATCTTCGCGCGGCTGCTTTCAACTCCCAGGCCCAAGAGATGAGCCAGAAGACCGCTGATCTGACTGAGAGCTGGAGTAAGTGCTTCATTTTTTGTCTCACGTGGGGGCGCGTCAGTGCACCCACTGGGTGTAGTCCCCGAGATTCGGGCCGACTACTGAGCAGTCGGGTCAGATCTTTCCTGACGACTTCTTCCTTATTGCTTTTTTCTTCTTCTTCATATCTGCAGGGGCCAATGCCGACTTGAGGGAGCAGCTAGGCGGGGTTCAGACCGCCCTTCGCGCCAAGGAAGCCGAGTGCAACGCCTTGGCCCAGGAACGTGACCGCCTGGCCAAGAAACTGGCCGACCAGGAGGAGAGCCATAAAGCGGCCCTGAAGACGGCGCAGGACGGCGAGGCCGCCCTCAAAGCCGAATATGAGACTGAGGTGGCAGGCTGGGCTGAGGCGAAGAAAGCGCTGAGCGAAGGCTACGGACGGGTTGAGGATTTGATCGATGGTAGGCTGCCTTCTTCTTCGTCCCTTTGCTTGCCCTTTTGTCATCTGATTTGTCTTCTGTCTTTGTGCTACTTCTTTCTTCTTTGTGCAGATTACTTTCCTGGTTACTCCTTTGCCGCCAGCCAGGCCATCGAGGCCCATCGCGATGCACTATGGCAGGCAGGGGTCGAGATCGCGCCGGATGCCAGCCGGTCACTTGAGGAGCAGCTTCTGGCGATTCGAGCCCGTCTGCAGCCGGCCCACCGCACGCTCCGCCGTCTTCAGCGTGCCGGGGCGCAAGTGTTGTCCGCCCTCTGGCCCGGCGAGGCGGTTCTCGCACCCCCGGACCGGCCGACCGGGCCGGAGGTTGCGCTGGCCGCCGAGGCCTAGAAGGCTTCTACAGCTCGGTCCGGCACCAGCGGCGCCGGAGTTCGTCCGAGCTGGTATCCTGGCTGAAGCTTGGCCCACCGAGCACTTGGCGTGAGAGGCGGCGAAGAAAGTGGCGGTCTGGCGGCTATCATCCAGCCGCACCTCGGCGATCGCCGACATTACACCGACACCGGTGTCTTTGCCCCGAGGTAAATGATGACGTCGCTCGGTAGGAGGAGTGGTTCGGGCTGAACCCGACAGGAGGTGAAGACTCGGCGGAGGAGATCACTTCCAGCGACGAGGGCGAAGAGGACGAGGGGGAGGATGGCGAAGACGCCGTGCCAGACGGCGAAGCGACCGGCCAGCCTCAGCTTGATTGTGCCTCCAGCAACGAGGCGCGCGCAAGTGCGCCGCCTGCCAGACGTGATGATCATGCCGAGACTCGCCAGCCGGCGACTCCTCCAGCCGGCACTGCCGTCTCCACCAACCTGCCCGACTCGCCTGTTGCTCCCTTGGCCTGATCCGCCGTCTTTACTTTCCTGCTTGTTACTCTTTGAACAACTTTTATTAAACTTGCGCAGTTCCACCCACTGGGGGTGTATTCAAACTATGTTGAATGCTGGCCTTTCGCAGGCCTTTTGTGCAAATATAATCATGCATGTGTTTGGCTTCCATTCATGTTTGCTTTTCATCCTTTTGGTTGTTTCCTTTGTCGTCTTCCCTTGGTTGCCGCCTTCCCAGCCGGACAGCTGCTCTGCAGTCTGTGGCTGGGGAAGAGCTTGGCTGTATTGGGAAGGCAAGTACTCAAGCTTTCTTAGATTGTAGCAAGGAGAGTGGGAAGCCGGCCAGCCGGCTGCTCTGACAGCCGGTCGTCGGGGTGGGAAGCCGGCTTGTGTTATATAAGTTCGTTAGTCCTTAGCCGTTTTTCATGTGGGCATCCTTTCCTGCCTTTGGCTCTTGCCAGCCGGACAGCCGATTCTTCGAGCTGCGGCTTTCGACAAGAGAGGGCTTGGGTGCCGGCACACTACTTGTCTGACTGCAGGTAGAACTTGAATATAACTCAAGGCGGCAAGTCCCCGGGCCGACTGGTCAAACCCGGTGCCGGACGAGAAAAATGAATGTAGTAACATAATCATAGGCATGATACCCATCATTCATAGATAAAAAGAGGGTAGTCCCCGAGTGTTCCTCGGGGGGCCCGTTGTCTCATACTTAATACAAAAGGTAGCGTGGTACATGCTGCATTTTAACTGTAAAATCTTCGGAGGAGATTGGCGTTACATGGTCGTTCCGACTCCTTGCCAGAATTATCTCTCTTGCGTGCCTTCGGCTTCTGCGCGTCGACCAGGTAGTAAGAGCTGTTGCCTAATGCTCTACTGATGACGAAGGGGCCTTCCCAAGGGGCCGAGAGCTTGTGCTGGCCGGCTGTTCGCTGGATCAGCCGGAGCACACGGTCACCCTCTTGGAATGATCTTGGCTTGACCTTCCAGCTGTGGTAGCGGCGCAAACCCTGCTGGTAGATGGCGGACAGGCTGAGGGCTAACAGCCGGCTTTCTCCCAGTAGGTCGACGCCGTCTTCTCGTGCTTCCTTGGCCTCCGCGTCCGTGTACATGGTGACCCGAGGTGAGTCGAACTCGATGTCAGTTGGGATGACAGCCTCGGCACCATATACAAGGAAGAAAGGGGTGAAGCCGGTTGACTTGTTCGGGGTAGTCTGCAGACTCGGAGGATCGCCGCCAGCTCTTCGAGCCAACATCCGGCCGAACGCTCCAATGGCACGACCAGTCGGGGCTTGATGCCGGAGAGGATGAGGCCGTTTGCTCGCTCAACTTGGCCGTTTGACTGCGGATGGGCAACGGACGCTAAGTCCAGTCGGATGCCACCGTGGTCGCGAAGCGTGCGATGCTCCCTTGGCAAAATTCGTGCCACTGTCGGTGATTATGTTGTGTGGTTCGCCGTACTGGGTTGTAATATCTGCGATGAATGTCACGGCAGTCGGCCCATTCAGCTTCTTGACCGGCTTCGCTTCAATCCACTTGGTAAATTTGTCCACGGCGACGAGCAGATGTGTCATGCCGCCGCGCGCCGTCTTGAACGGGCCCACCATATCTAGTCCCCAGACGGCAAAAGGCCAGGTGAGGGGAATGGTCTTGAGTGCAGAAGCCGGCAGGTGTTGCTTGGAGTCAAGACTTGGCATCGCTTTGCGATGTTGACTAACTCCTTGGCGTCATCCAAAGCAGTCGGCCAGAAGAATCCATGGCGGAAATCTTCGGCGACGAGTGATCTTGAGGCCGCGTGGTGGCCGCATTCGCCTTGGTGGATGTCCTTGAGGATTGATATGCCCTTCTCTGGCTCGATGCAGCGCTGGAAGACTCCAGTGACGCTGCGCCTAACAAGCCCTCGGTTAACTATTGTGTATGCTACGGCTCGGCGTTGGACTTGCCTTGCCGAGATCTTGCCAGTCGGCAGCAATCTATTTACCAGGAAGTTGAGGATGGGCTGGGCCCATGATGGAGCTGTGACTTCTTCTATTGCCAACACGGCTACTACGACCAGGGCGGGTGGGCTGGGTGGTGAAGAGCTGGAGTCGGCCACCGCCTGTTGTGTCGATGCAGTCCCCGGGTCGGGTTCTGAAGTCCCCGGGCCGGGTGCGACTATGGAAATCCCCGAGCCGCCTGTTGAAGTCCCCGGGCCGCCTATCAAAGTCCCCGAGCCGCCTGCTCGGTTCCCCAAGCCGGATCCGACTGCGTCGGGTGGTGATACGAAGATGGAATCGGATTCGAGACGGTTTGATAGGCGGCTTGAGGAGGCGTTGGAGAGACGCCGGTTGGTATAGCTTGTCGAGTGGAGCCTATTCGTGCAGGCATCTGCTTGCTCATTGTCGGCCCGTGGCACGTGGAGGAACTCGCATCCTTCAAAATACCCGCTGATTTGCTGAACCAAGAAACGGTAGCTCGCCATGTTTGCGTCCTTGGCGTCCCAGTTGCCGGATGATTGTTGGACTACCAAGTCCGAGTCGCCATAGCACAGGATCCGGCGGATGCCGAGTTCTTTGGCTAGCCGGAGCCTGTGTATGAGCGCCTCGTACTCGGCCACATTGTTGGAGGCGGCAAAATGAATTTGCAATGTGTATCTGAGCTTGTCGCCTTTGGGAGAGGTGAGGATGATGCCGGCTCCCAAGCCGGTGCGCATCTTGGACCCATCAAAGTGCATCCGCTAATGAGTGGAGTCGGGGGTCGGCGGCAGGTACTGGGTCTCGGCCCAGTCGACAAGGAAGTCGGCCAATGCTTGGGACTTGATGGCGGTGCAAGGCTGGTAGAAGATCGTGTAAGGAGCCAACTCAATGGCCCATTTTGCCACCCGGCTGGACGCATCCCGGCTGCCTATGATCTCGGCGAGCGGGGCAGTACATACGACCGTGATGGGGTGCTCTTGAAAGTAGGGCTTGAGCTTCTTGGCGGCGAAGTACACACCATAGCACATCTTCTGGTAGTGCGGGTAGTTCTGCCGAGGTGGACAATACTTCACTTAAATAATACACCGGCCTCTGGACTGCTCGAGCTCGGCCTTCTTCGGCGCTGAACCACGATAGCGGTCTTGACCACCCGGTAGTAGCGGCAATGTAAAGGAGCATGGGCTCTTTCTCGGTCGGTGCCGCCAAGACAGTAGCGTGTGGCATCTTCTTTAGCTCATGGAAAGCTTGGTCGGCTTGGTCGTTCCACTCGAAGTGAGTGGTCTTCTTCATGAGTCGATGGGGGAGAGCTTTCTCTCCGAGCCGGTGATAAAGCGGTTCGTGGAGGCTGCATCCGTAAACTTTTGGACGTCTCGTAGCTTGGTGGGAATCTCCATTCTCTCTATGGCCTTGATCTTCACTTTGGGTTGCATTCGATGCAGCGTTCGGAGACCAGAAGCCTAGAAGCTGGCCGTGGTACTCGAACACGCATTTCTCGGGGTTGAGCTTGATCTGAAACCGGCGCAAGTTTTCAAATGTCTCTTTGAGGTCTTCCAGCAAGGTGTCGCGCTTCTCCGTATTCACCAAAATATCGTCTACATAGATGTGGGCGTTTCTGCCGAGTTGCTTGAGGAGGCATTTCTGCATGCAACGCTGAAAAGTGGCACCGGCATTTCTCAAGCCAAATGTCATAGTCGCAGCGTGAAAGCTCCGAATGGTGTGATGAAAGCGGTCTTCAGGCGGTCAGCTGGATCCAACTTTATCTGGTGGTAGCCTGAGTAAGCATCCAAGAAACTCAACAGCTCGCATCCGGCTGTGGAGTCTATCACTTGAGCAATCCTTAGCAGGGCGAAGGGATCTTTAGGCAGGCTTTGTTGAGGCTAGTGTAGTCTATACACATGCGCCACTTGTTATTCTTCTTCAAAGACGAGGACGGGTTGGCAAGCCATTCGGAAAGAACACCTCCGTAATGAAGCCGGCTGCCAGAAGCCGGGCTATCTCTTCTCCTACAATCCTTCTCTTTTCCTCCGACAGTCGGCGGAGGGGCTACTTGACTGGTTTGGCATCTTCTCGGACGTGTAACTTGTGCTCGGCGAATTCCTTCGGAACACCCGGCATGTCCTTGGGAGACCATGCGAAGATGTCCCTATTCTCATGGAGGAAATCGACGAGCTCGCCTTCCTATTTGTTGTCCAGGTTTGCCCCAATGGCGGCCAACCTTTCTGGGTGTTCCGGGTCTAGAGGTATCTTCTTCGTTTCTTTGGCCGGCTGGAAAGAACCTTGGGCATCACACTCCTTGGGGTCGAGGGACAGGGCCGACTGCTTGCCGGCCATGGCCACAACCCGATCCAGCATCTTCTTCTCTTCGGCGATCATGAGGGACTCGGCCAGCCGGCTGCTAGCTGCTGCACACTCGAAGGATTTCTTGTAGTCGCCGGCTATGGTGATGATGCCCTTGGAACTCGGTATCTTCATCTTGAGGTAGGCGTAGTGGGGTACAGCCATGAACTTGGCCAGAGCAGGTCGGCCAAGCAACGCGTGATAAGGGCTCTCCAAATCCACTACCTCAAACCAAACTGCTTCTCGGTGGAAGTGATCCTTGTCCCCAAAGAGAACATCTATCTTGATCTTGCCGATTGGTGAGCAGGACAGGCCGGGTACGATGCCATGGAACACGGTCCGACTAGGCATGAGCTGCTTCATCTTGATGTTCAGCTTCTCCATGGTGTCACGCAGTGCAGATATGTTGATGTTGCTCCGCCATCTATCGCCAGCGGGAGAAACAGCGAACACGCCTTTGTCTGTTGCTAGGGTGGCATCCAAAACCAATGCGTAAGAGCCGGAGACGGCATCACCTCTGGGTGGTCGGCCCGGCTCCGGTGACAGGCCTTCGACCGATTGCATGTACTCAGGGTTGTTGGAGGCGACCGTGTTGACTTCTTGGTGCTGTCGGCGCCGGCTGCGCCGGTCTTCAGGCTGGCTTGTAAAGACGACGTAGGCAGCATGCTCGTCGGGGAACTCGTCTTGAACGGCCCCAACTGCTGGTCGAGCGGCCGGCTGTTGAGGGGCCGGAGGCGGCTGACCAGCAGGCGGAGGCGGCACCAGCCCTTCGCCTTTGGAGAATCGTGTGAGCCAGTGGCATTTCCAGGTCGTGTGGTTGGACGGCTTCGCGCCGCTGTGGAACTTGCAAGGGGCATCAAGGGCTTTCTCGTAGGAGAAAGCGGCTATAAGCCGACTGCCGCCCTTCTACTTCTTGGGCGCGGGCCGCCCCTCGGGTTGTTCATCTTCGACTGTGGCCACCTGCCGACTCGTGGAAGGCGACATAGGGCCCTTGCGCTTGTTATCGTTCGGGTACGGGCGTCGGCTGGAGTCCCCAGCCGGCGTCTTGGGAGTCGGATTGAGCACCTTCCCGGAGGCGTCTACCCGGAGCTCGATCTTCATTGAAGAGTCGGCCGTGGCGTACTTGTCTGCTATGACCAGCAGCTCATCGAGGGTAGTCGTCTCGTCGCAGAGGAATTTGTGCTTGAGGAGGGTGCCTTCTCGGCACCGGCGATGAAAGTACTCTATGGCTTGAACCCCTGCACCCTCGCAGGAATTGCGGAGCTCGGCGAAACCGAGGTAGTCGCGAAGTTGATTCATTGGGCCCTTGAACACACAAGGAGAGCTGTCGGGGCTTGGGAGCCCGCTTGTAGGTGCCGTGAAGTTGCGGATGAAGGCTTCGTGAAGTCCAGCCCATTTGTTGATTTATGTAAGGCTTGAGGCTATTGAGCAGTGCACGCCGTGCCTTGGAGCATGAGGGGACATACTTCACGGCAACGCGCTTTGTTGCCGTTGCTATCTTGTTGCAGTGGAGTAGTCGATCAACCGATCTTCCGGCTTCTGAGCCGTTGTACTTAGGCGTGTCTCTTGGGAGCGAGAACCCTTTGGGAAAGGGCTCGTCGCGGATGCGGGGGCCGAAGCAAGGCGGGCCGACATCGTCTTCTTCTTCTAGCGCCAGGGATCTCGCTAGGCGGTCGATCCGATGGCGGGCGTCGTTCTCGCCGACTCCTTCGGCGGGCCTAGTCGGCCGCTGAGAGTCGGATGCGTGACAGGCGGCGGGGTGGGATATCTCTCCCCACGAGGCGGAGGAGGAGGCGGGTTGCCTCGTCGCTCCACGGCTCGAGGGCGGCCTTCTGCGTCGCGCTCGATGGAGATTTGGGTCCGGCTGCGGCTAGTAGCCGGCTCCTTTTCTTGCCTTGCGCGGGTGTTGCCCGCAGTCGGCGTCCGTGACGCCGCGTCGTGCTCTCGTCATGGGGGAAGACTCTCAGCGCGGACGCCGGCTTCATGCCGCTCTGCGGCCGCGTCGATCAGCTGCTGGATGCGTCTGGTCATGTAGGGGAGCTCGTCAGCCCCTAGTCCATTCAGCTCGTCTACGGCCGCCTGGGCGGCGCGTAGGTTCTCGAGGGGCGTGGCATAGACTGGGCGGTTCTTCCCAGCATGTCGGCGATGGCTGCGCCACGCTTCTTGATGACGTCGGTTCGGCTCGGCCCGTCAGGGGGCGGCGTGCCAAAGGCGGCGCGGTCGACTTTGCGCTGGTGAGCCTCAGTGAGGCATCTCATGGAGGCTATCTTCTGGCCCTCCGCAATGAGGGCGAGGCGGCGTGCCTCCAGTGCCTCGGTGTCGGTCGGAAGGGGGACGGACAAGTCGTGCAGCGCCGCTTGCAGGGCGCCGTGGGCGTTCTCGCCAGAGGCGACGTCGTGGCTGATGACCAGCACCTCGGTGATGGCACTGCCACAGCTGTCGGCTCGAGGGAGCGGGTCGTTTAAGATCACTATGTTGATGGGGAAAGCGTCGAGCGATGCCGTGTCGGAGTCGACAAGCATCGGGTCGGTGGAGCCAACCGACTCCAAATCCGCAGCAGGCTCGCTAGAGACATGGAGTTGGTCGAGGAGGCTGACGAGGTGGCTCTCAGGGCAGCCTGTGCCCGCGTCGGATGCGGGCTCGTCGGAGATGCGAGCCTCGCCAAGAAGATCGGCGAGGCAGCTCGCCCGCGAGCGTCAGCGGCGCCTTTGCAGCCTTGTCAGGGGCAAGCGCCATCGGGCGTGCTGGGCTGGCTACGCTCGCTGGGAAGGAAAAGGGTTCCCGTCCAGAACAGGTCTCCGGACGACGGTGCACCTGGCCCCACGGTGGGCGCCAAATGTCGGGTGGTAGGTGCAACATATGCCAACGGGTGGCTTATCATTGTGGGAGCCAATAAGATATCGCCGGTGCCTGGAAACGGGATAAGGCGAAGACATGCATGCCGGCGAATCTTACCCAGCTTCGGGGCTCTCCGAGGAGATAACACCCCTCTTGCTGCTCAAGGGGTCTCCGCATGATCACTAAGTTAACAAGTAGCTACAAGAGGCTCCTTGAGCTGTTTGGCGAGAGGAAGAAGAAGGGCAAGGCTAGCTCTCCTCTTTCCTCAATGTGGTGTCTAAAACTCTAAGAGATCAACCCTTGGCATGGATGCCCTAGGGGATTTATATAGGCCTACCCCCCAGGGGTACAATGGTAATCCGGCTGGGCGTCGGCCCGAGCCGTCAGTGTCTATCTTCGTCGGCTTCTCCGCCGGCTGCTGGGGCCCGCCGACTGGTGGGTCCCACCGGCTGCCGGCTTCCAGGTAGACAAGCAGGTCCCATCGCTCGGGGGCCTTGTCGGGGGCTGGTTACTGTTGCCTCACTCCTGATGACGAGGGCTTTGTCGAGGTAAGCATGGCTACAGCAGCCGCTGGCGGGCGCTCACCGTAGCCTTACCTCGTCTTGTCTCCTTAATGGGGCGCCTCCTTGAGGGAGGGCAAGCCGTTCTTGGGAGCCGGCCACATCTCAGGCCGACTGGGGGAGGCCAGGCCGCCTTCGGGCGTCTCTCTGACTGAAGGGGCCCGCCGCCTGCGGGCCGTACTGACAGCCTGTCGTGGGTGACATCATGGTCAATATGGCAACAGTGCCGCGCCGGACTGGTGATGGCCGCCCCGTACGGCGCACTGTGGCCATGCGTGCTCCGGGATTCGGGGGTGGCAGGCTTCACTGTAGCCACGCCCCGTCTCATCGCCGTTATGTGGGTGCAGAGTTTGAGGGTACGATCTTGGCCGCCTGTTGGGGGCCGGGTTCTTGGAGTCGGCCTTCTCGTGGCCGGCTTCTTGGAGTCGGCCCTCTTGTGGCTTTCCTCCTGTGGGTTTAGGGCCGGGCCGCCTCCCGGTAGCCGGCTTGAGAGATAGCCGACCAAGGGAAGGCGGTCCCACGCCTTGGATGCTTGAAGGCACGATCAGTCTGTAATTTTTCCGAAGAGCCGGGGGGAGCCGGCTAGGCTACTCGTGGTCATTTACTCCGACACTATGTCAATGGCTCACGCTCATGTATTGCGTAAAAGTTGAAAAAGTTTGAGAATACTAAAGTATGAAACAATTGCTTGACTTGTCATAGGGGTTGTGCATGATTTGAATATTTTGTGTGACGAAGATGGAGCATAACCAAACTATATCATTTTGTAGGGATGAACTTTCTTTGGCCATGTTATTTTGAGAAGACATGACTACTTTGTTAGTATGCTTGAAGTATTATTATTTTTATGTTAATATTAAACTTTTGTCTTGAATCTTTCGAATCTGAACATTCATGCCACAATAAAGAAAATTACATTGATAAATATGTTAGGTAGCATTCCACATCAAAAATTTTGTTTATCATTTACCTACTCAAGGACGAGCAGGAATTAAGCTTGGGGATGCTTGATACGTCTCCAACGTATCTATAATTTTTTATTGTTCCATGCTAATATATTATCCATTTTGGATGTTTAATGGGCTTTAATATGCTATTTTATATTATTTTTGGTACTAACCTATTAACCGGAGGCCCAGTGCCAGTTTCTGTTTTTTCCTATTTTAGTGTTTCGCAGAAAAGGAATATCAAACGGAATCCAAACAGAATGAAACCTCCGCGATGATCTTTCTTGGACCGAAAGCAAACCAGAAGACTTGGAGATGAAGTCGGAGACTCAACGAGGCGGCCACGAGGCAGGAAGGCACACCCAGGGGGGTAGTCGCGCCCCCACCCTCGTGGGCCCCTCATAGCTCCACCGACGTACTTCTTTCGCCTATATATACTTTTATACCCTAAAAACATCAGGGGAGCCACGAAACCACTTTTCCACCGCCGCAACCTTCTGTACCCGTGAGATCCCATCTTGGGGCCTTTTCCGGCGATCTGCCAGAGGGGGAATCAATCACGGAGGGCTTCTACATCAACACCATAGCCTCTCCGATGAAGCGTGAGTAGTTTACCACAGACCTTCGGGTCCATAGTTATTAGCTAGATGGCTTCTTCTCTCTCTTTGATTCTCAATACAAAGTTCTCCTCGATGTTCTTGGAGATCTATTCAATGTAATACTCTTTTGCGGTGTGTTTGCCGAGATCCGATGAATTGTGGATTATGAACTTGATTATCTATGAATATTATTTGGTTCTTCTCTGAATTCTTATATGCATGATTTGATATCTTTGCAAGTCTCTTCGAATTATCGGTTTAGTTTGGCCTACTAGATTGATCTTTCTTGCAATGGGAGAAGTGCTTAGCTTTGGGTTCAATCTTGCGGTGTCATTTTCCAGTGACAGTATGGGCAGCAAGGCACGTATTGTATTGTTGCCATCGAGGATAAAAGGACGGGGTTTATATCATATTGCTTGAGTTTATCCCTCTACATCATGCCATCTTGCTTAATGCGTTACTCTGTTCTTATGAACTTAATACTCTAGATGCATGCTGGAGAGTGGTCGATGTGTGGAGTAATAGTAGTAGATGCAGAATCGTTTCGATCTATTTGACACAGACGTGATGCCTACATTCATGATCGTTGCCTTAGATATCCTCATAATAATGCGCTTTTCTATCAATTGTTCTGCAGTAATTTGTTCACCCACCGTAATACATGCTATCTTGAGAGAAGCCACTAGTGAAACTTATGGCCCCCGGGTCTCTTTCTTATTATATTGCAAATCTTTTATCTACATCGCATCTCGTTTACTATTTTGCAATCTTTACTTTCCAATCTATACAACAAAAATACCAAAAATATTTACTTTATTATCTCTATTAGATCTCACTTTTGCGAGTGACCATGAAGGGATTGACAACCCCTTTATCGTGTTGATTGCAAGGTTCTTGATTGTTTGTGCAGGTACTAGGTGACTTGTGCGTTGTCTCCTACTGGATTGATACCTCGGTTCTCAAAAACTAAGGGAAATACTTATGCTACTTTGCTGCATCACCCTTTCCTCTTCAAGGAAAAACCAACGTATGCTCAAGAGGTAGCAAGGACGAGCCCGCGGCAGATGACGGCGTACGGCCGTGCCGACGGCCGTATTCGTTCGACTCGCGGACGCGGAAGCTCAGCGGCGGCGAGAGGCCGCAGTTGGTCCACTTCACAGCTCTGCGCTTCTCGCGCCCGTCGACAGACGCGCCGCTCGTCTTCGGGGTTATTTGCCGCCGTCGGATCTGCTCCCGGTGCCGCGTCCGGAGCTCCACATGCGGCCCCACATGGCGGCTGGAGGCGGAAGGGGCTCGTTGGTGGCGAGAAATGTGAGGAGGGGAGTGGGGAATTGCGGGGCTCGGCTGCGGCGGGGGATAGGGTTTCGACCCGCAAACGCGTCGCGAAATAGATATACTGGTCGGGGCGGATGGTTTGCGGGCCGCGGTAAATATTTTTACGGGCCGGGCGAGTATACGGGTTCTGTTCTGGCCGCAATATTGGGCCGAGCCCGTATACTCACCGGAATTATGCGAGTTTGCGGCTTTTGCGGGGTTTGCTAGAGTTGCTCTTAGGGGTCATCTTCATTCCGATTGTACCTAAGAAAACTTGTCCTGAAATATACTTTAAAGTAGTATTAGTTCTTTGAGATATGTTAACATAAATTACCAAAATTCACCTTGAAGATTAGATCCACTTTCAGTTATTTTTTAATCTTTAATTGTAGGTCGAGTTTTCGGCTGGTTTTTTTGGAGCTGTATACATAGTTATAGGCTTATAGCTATGTTGTCAAATAATTTCAGAAGTTTAAAAAGAAATATTTTGGGCTGATCCTATGAGCTCAGCTAAGGGGCAGATTCTATTATAGTTTTTGTTTCAGGGAACTACGGCGGGCAAGGCCAGCCTAAACTCATTTTATTGATTTTTGTTTTACAAAGTATTTACAGAGAAGACGAGAGGGGTAAATAGAAAGATAAAACGCTAGGGACTAAGCTATCTAGTCGGGACATAATCGCCCAGTCAATCAGAGTTTGTTTCCGGGCCTCATTAGCACATCTGCTTGACCAAAAGAAGATTTGTTGAGCTGCACGACGGAGAACAATTCCCAATGATTCCAGCACGTTGTTGAAAATTTTGGCATTCCTTCTTTTCCAGATATTCCAGAGGATAGCCATGATTACAGTGTTGCGAATCTTGCATGTAAGCTGTGGATTTCGTAGTTCTTGGATGGTTGCGCAATCAGCAGGATCGATGTTTACACTCTGTTTGGATGTAGACATTCGAGACCTTGGAATTGAATTGGCTGCAATATCAAATCACCGAGACATTGATATTGAGATTCAACCCGAATTCTGCTGTTTGGATGTGTAAGCATTTGACACTTGGAATTCAAGAAAAGAGACTGATATTAATTCTTGTTTGGATGGTCAAAGTATTGAGTTGGCTCATTCGTGAGATTACAAGCACAACACCTAGCCATGACGTGGTCCCTGAGGCAGAACCAAACCACACAACAGCGACGAGAGACACGCCGGAGTCGTGAGCGCACAAGAAGCCGGACTCAAGTCCTTGCCGGTCAACCCAGCGAACACGCGGTCGATCTAGGACAACCGCGGCAGCATAGGTGGAGGCGTGAGTTAGAAGAGACGGCGTGAGGTAGAAGAGGCGGCACAGGTGGAGGAGTGAGACACCGAGTAGAGGCCCACGGTTATTGCCGGCGGTGATGGCCGCCATGGACAACAGTAGCATCACCAGCCTCACGGGGGCGCCGCCCCGCCACGAAACATGGCTGTGCATCTCCATCTTCGTGTCCGCTTGTTGTTCCTAGTCTACGAGGTCCTGGGGATTCAGGCCTTGGCCGTAGATATCCGCATCTTGCAACGGCGACCACACCTCAGCCCCCACCGCTACATGGGGCGACGGGATTGATGCAGACTAGATCCCAGCGGAGTTCCGATGGCGTTTGGGTGACTCCGCGAGCACTGCATATGCCTGGCCCTGCTGCAGGTCCGGGAAAAGGTCCGGCGGCTGCTGGCGTGGGAGTGCCTGTTCCGCGCAGCTGCATCCACCGGTGACTGCGCGAGCGCCGCTTCCATTTCTTTTTCGAGGGAAAGGCGAAGGGGTACGCGGGGGCGATGCTATATCAAGCAAATCGGAGGGGTGGAGGTCTGAATTCGGGACGGGGTGGCGCTAGTGTTGTCGGGATGGTTCGATATCGAGGTGCGATTCCGTGCGCGAATGCCAAGACCATCCAAACAGCCACATTCGGGTAGGCAAATGCCAATATCCGATTCTACGTGCGAATGTCTACATCCAAACGAAGCGTTAGGGAATCGACAACCGTCCAGGTCTCTAAGACCGTTGGGTAGTGTAATAGCATGTGAGAAGTTGATTCAGTTTCCGAGCAGAATGGGTAGGAGCCAGAGTCTGACAGACTTCTTCGGAATCGACGCTTGTTGGTGAACAAGCGCCCTCGGTGCGCCAGCCAGAACAACCTGCATCGGTTAGTCGCGTAATTCTTCCCCCAGATGAAATCTGTGAACAGATTCTATTATAGTCTCCCCAGGTTTATTCTTATGGAGTAGTATCATACTTATAAATAAAAGGTATAAGAAATGGATATAACGAAATTCTTGGTTCGATCTTGCGACATAATTTGTTTGATTAAGAATCGACAACCAAAGCATCCATTTTATGAAAAAGAAGGAGCATAGTCCTATTCAAATTCAAAGCCCGCAATCTTTACCCAGTTATTTGCTTCAGTATAGTTTCACGGAGTAAGTGGCATAGCTTGTTTCAAATACTCGGCCAGCTTGATCAATCCAAACTTCCGCAATTTTCAAATAACCCTCCTGTTTAAATTATTTGCCCAGCTACGCCAAATTTCTTGTTTGCAGCTAGTCGCTAATGAGTCAACAGTTCGGTTGCGATAAAACCTAGATGCAACGATGGTAATTCTGAGACCGATTGCCATACTACCACACCACACAGCCGAATCGAGGAAAATAAGCAAGGGAAATACACTGATAATCAGGAACGACCAGCTGGTACAACAAACACACACGGACGGGCTAGTCCACCCCAGATAAACACCAAGCAACATCTCTCAGACAAACAAAAAGGAGCAAGCAGCAACCACACTTTGCAAGGGAAGTACAAGCAGGAGAGCACCCGGCGCCTCGATTCATAGCGCTAGCGGTGGTCGGTGCACGGGTGCGTACGTGCAGCAACTGGTCAAGCAGTGGAAGCGTGGAGGCAGACCCACTGGCCGACGAAGGTCTTGCCGCAGTCGATGTTGGGGTTGAAGACGAGGAACGACTCGAGGGTCAGGCCTCCGAGCAGCGCGACGGAGAAGCACGTCTCGCCCGCCTTCAGCCCCTGCACCTTGCTGCATGTCAGCGCCGGCGCCGCCGCCTTCGCGTCGCTCGCCGGCACCACGTGAACTGCTGCAGCTCGATCGCACGCACGCACGCACGCATGTTCCCGGAGTCAGAGTCCAGATCAAAGATATTGTTGCAGTAGTAAGGTATGGCTATCACTGGTTCGTGGAGCACAGACGCTACCATGGATTGGGTGGAGTCGACGGACACGTACCTGCTTCGTTCAGGTCGCGGCGCACCTGCACGGCGACCCTGGCGTCGGCGAGGGTGAGCGCCACGAGAAGGGACGCGATCAGGAGAGCGGCGGCTCCGTGGTTCTTCGCCATTGCAGACATTGGCGATCGGCGCGAAGGGAGGAATGATAAGCGGATTAGTGGATAGTAGCTTGCTAGGGTTCTGCTTTGGTGGTGCTGCGACGAAGAGAAGCTTATTAGCCCTCAAGCCTTTTTATAGCGTGGTGAGCTCATGAAAACTCGAAAGTCAAAAGGTTGTGACGACATGCAGGCCAAGACCTTGGAGACTGCCTGCAACGTAATGGTGATAGTACTTATGTTGAGGATAACACCAAATCTGGCTGTGTTATGGGCATACTTTGTTTGTGGAACGACTCCGAGATCAAAGCTGGCGAACAAACGCAGCGGGGCCGGACGCCGGAGACATGGCAGGTAAACACTTACATGGTGCCCCAATGCTGTGTCCAGGAGCAACATGGGACTTCCCAATGGCAAAATGGCAAGCCAGGATACGACGTCTAAGACAGTCACACGGAAAACAAATCAGAGGTCACGGTCTTGTCACATGACGACGATGTAGACCTTAACCCTTAAGTATCGATGAACGCTTAGCAGATGAAGAAAAACAAGAACTGTTGAAAATTATTGACAACTAATCGATGACAAAAGAACATCAGATGCCGCGGTTTTGTCGGATGAACGCCTTATGCAATGATGGCATGATGCCATAAGCGCTTAGCTCATCTCCGACGTGAAAAGGAACAAAATCATATAAGAGCATCGCGCCGAACGCGCCGCGCGCAAAAAACAGCTTTAGCGCGTCCATCGTTCGCTTTACGCTGGCAAGACGCAGCGCTCCAAAGAGGCTTAAAATGCAGCGCATAGATAAACTAGATAGATTGCATAGATTTTTTTAAACGGTACAAAGGTATTTTACATCGGAAGCATAGATTGCATAGATAAAAACGACAAACGATAAAAATTTAATAGATTGCATAGATAAACTACTCTATGTCGTTATCATCATCACCATTATCATCCTCGGCGGTGTCGTCCGAGGTATCGACCTATATGTCCAACCAACGATCATCGTCTGCCGTGAAGAACGACTGCCCACCTGCTGCACCGAGATCGGGCTGCACATTCGCCAATGCCTTCCGCCGACGCCTGTCCAACCGCTCCTCGCGGCGCCTTCGCGTGTCCTCCTCGCGGCGCCTTGCCCGATGAGACTTGCTCGTGGCGGCGTCGCCGGGTGGCGTCGGCGCCACTCCGCCATGACCCGCTCGTCCTCCTGGGCGACTAGGAGGCGGCGTTGCCGCTCAGCGTGCTCCGCACGGTCTTGTGCCGTGTTCAGACGAGGCGGCGGGGCGACGTCCAGCGCCTGCTGGAGCGTGTACACGTCTTGGAAATTCATCTGCCCGTGCGGCCGGCCTAGGCGCCACGCCGCCGCGTCGTACGCACGAGCGGCCTCGCGCGCTGTCCCGTTGGTGCCGAGGCCGAGCCGGAGATCGCCGGAGCGTATCTCGGAGTAGTAGCCGCCGTTGGGGCGCAGGCGGACGCCGCGGTAGCCCGACGCTTCTCGGCGGCGCGGCGGCATGATGGCGCGTCGGTGGCGGGGCGCTGAAGCGGTGGAGGCGCGTGTGGCAGAGAGGAAGAGGAAGAGGAGTCGTGGAAAAGGCGCGTGGCGAGCGCCGCATTTTATAGGCGCGCCGGATGCGGTGCGCTAAAAATGGCGCGCGACCAGACGCTTTTTCGCGCGCGCGTACAATCGGTTCCCGCGCGCGCGAGTTTCCCGCCGCTGCTGGAACGCGGCAAAACGTCACATGCACGCTAAAAGCTGGGTTTACCGTGCGCGTGCGTCTTTTGGCGCGGCCATTGGAGTTGCTCTAAATAGCAAGTGACAAAACCTGTTTGGGGGAGACAACACAAAAAATATTTTCATTTGGTAGCGAATGGTATGCATCGAAAACAAGGGAACTTCATATTGGAACAAACCTTTTGGCAAAGATCCAAAGGCGTTTCAATTCTGCTCTTCCGTCATGAGGATTTCATCCTCGGCGTTGTTACGTATGTCTATGCATCAGGATCTAGGTTGCTGATCGGATCAGGAGTTCTTGAGATCGTGCAAGTTTTCTGTGCCGACGCTGGCTCCGGCAGCGATCGGTGTTTTTTCCCGACGTTGGTTTTGACGGTGATCGGTTTTCTGTCCTGCAGTGCTTGCCGCTCTCTCGGCAAGGTTCGTGCAGTTTTGATCTCCGTCCACTCTGCTTCTTGCGAGTTAGGGTCTGGACGTATTGGCTAGTTCAGCTGGTGTTTCTTGACCGTCGGGAACAATGAAAGCACTGGCATGGAACTGTCATGGATTGCTTTTGTCTACGGCGGTGCGAGAGCTTTTGGATATGCAAGGGCGCATGAGAGCGGATGTGATTTTTTTGTCTGAATCGCATTTAAATAATGAGAAGGCAAATGAGCATAGGATTAAACTTTGTTTTAATCTCTTCCATATTATGGAAAGTGATGGTCGGTCAGGAGGGCTAATACTCTTTTATAATCTTTCGAATGAAGTAGTGTTGAACTATTCGTCCCCTAATTTCATTGATGGATTTGTGATGGAGGGTAATTCAGTTGCATGGCGTATTACAGGGTTCTATGATGAGTCAAGATGGGACATGAAACATATATCATGGACAACTCTGCGAGACTTGCACAGTAATGCCACTGGACCATGGATGGTGTTTGGTGACTTTAATGAGATTTTGATAGCAAGTGAAAAGGAAGGAGGGAATACTCGTCTGCAACAATACATGCAAAATTTCAGAGATTGTGTGGACGATTGCGGGCTGCAAGAAGTTATGTTGATTGGAGATCCATTTACCTGGAGCCGAGGGGTTATAAAAGAGCGTCTGGATAGAGCGTTTTGCAATGAAATTTGGGAAGGAAAGTTCCCTTATGCGGCTGTTATCCATGAACATCATGTTCACTCGGATCATAGGCTAATCCTACTGGACACACATTATTTTGAGTCGGTTATGAGGCAGCAGCCAAAAGTGGAGAAAAGGTTTGAAGGACGATGGCTTAAAGAAGAAACGGTTAATGAGATTGTCAATACTGCATGGGAACGAGCTAAGCTGGCTGGAATAGGGCCCTCTCTTGCTGATCGAACAAAGGCAGTGAAAGACGACTTGCATCAATGGGACCGTGACATTTTGAAAGGACCAAAGAAAAGGATTAGTAAACTGAAAAAGGAGATGGAGAAATTAAGAAGAGGGCTGTTGTCAGCTGAGGTCCATGGAAAATTGAAAGAATTGCAAATCCACATTGAAAATCTCCTAGACCAGGAGGAACTCATTTGGCTGCAGCGTGGTCGTACCAACTGGCTGCTCCATGGTGACCGAACCACCTCATTTTTTCATAATGCGGCCACAGCGCGTAAGAAACGAAACTGCATCAAACGGTTACTTGATGACACTGGAGTGTGGAAGGAGGATATTGATGACCTGAATAGAATTATCTCCGGATACTTTAAGGACTTGTTTGCATCTAGCGTCCAAGCACCAGATATCAACGCGTTATCTAAGGTCCAGCACAGAGTTACGGGGGCGATGAATGACGCGCTTATGGCACCGTACTCACCCGAGGGAATGAAGAAGGCATTGTTTTCTATTGGGGATTTTAAAGCTCCGGGACCAGATGGGCTACACGCTATCTTTTATAAGAGGTTTTGGTCAATGTTGGGAGATGATTTAATCTCGGAGGTGCTCACAGCTATAAATTCTAGGGTTATGCCCCATGGATGGAATGACACTACGATCGTTATGATTCCAAAGATAAATACCCCCGAAAAAGTCACACAATTTAGACCAATCAGTCTCTGCAATGTTGTTTACAAGGTCATATCCAAGATGATTGCTGCTAGATTAAAGTTGCTGTTGCCGGAGATTATCAGTCCAACTCAAAGTGCCTTTGTTCCAGGGAGGCTTATTACTGATAATGTACTCATTGCTTACGAAAGCTTGCATGCATTAAAACAAAAGAAGGTGGGCAAGGAAGGCTGGTGTGCTGTGAAACTCGACATGCTCAAAGCTTATGACAGAGTCGAGTGGGTGTTTTTGGAAGCAATTACGTTGAAGCTTGGTTTCCATGCTGACTGGGTTAAGTTGATTATGCTCTGTGTATCGTCAGTTGAGTATAGAGTCAGATATAACTCAGTCGAGACTGAGTCCTTTAAACCCTCTAGAGGCTTGAGGCAAGGGGACCCACTATCCCCGTATTTATTTCTTCTCTGCACGGAAGGATTAATTGGCCTACTATCTCATGCAGAACATATCGAGGAATTGGAGGGTGTTAAGGTATGTCGAGATGCACCTGCAGTAAACAACCTATTGTTTGCTGATGACTCTTTGATCTTGATGAAGGCCAATGTTGCAAATGTGGGTTGCTTGAAATCAATTCTTGATCTATATTGTGCGGCCTCTGGGCAACTTGTGAGTGTGGAAAAGTCAAGTATATTCTTTAGTCCAAGTACAGAGGTGAACATGAAGGCCCAAGTATGCGAATGCCTTAATATTTTGCCTGAGGCTCTGAATGACAGATACTTAGGACTGCTGGTTAATCTGGGTCTTGATAAGAGTGACAGTTTCCAATACTTAATTGACCGTCTTATTCAAAGGCTCATGGGATGGAAGGAAAAATGCCTGTCGTCGGGGGGGGGGGGGGGGAAGAAGTGCTCCTAAAGTCAGTGGCACAAGCCATACCTACTTACGCGATGTTCGTCTTCAAAATTCCTAAAAGAATTTGCAAAGGAATCACAGATGCGATGTCTCGTTTTTGGTGGGGTGATGATGTGACACATAGGAGAATGCATTGGTTTGCGTGGTGGAAAATGTGCATACCAAAGAAAAATGATGGGATGGGTTTTAGAGATATTCATTGCTTTAATCTCGCCCTATTGGCCAAACAAGCTTGGCGTTTAATTGATAACCCTGATTCCCTTTGTGCTGTGATTTTGAAGGCTAAATACTTTCCGGATGGTGATCTCTTGAGGGCTACTCTAAAAAAGAAAGCTTCTTATACCTGGCAGAGTATTATGGCAGGAGTAGAGACCCTGCGGCGTGGACATATTTGGAGAATCGGAGATGGGAGAAAAGTTAAAATATGGGAAGATGCTTGGGTTCCTCACTCTCCATCTAAAAAGGTAATCACGGTTAGAGGGAACAATTTGCTCTCTCGGGTCTCTGACTTGATTGACCCGACATCTGGAGATTGGGATATACAGATTGTGAACCAAACTTTCTGGCAAGTGGATGCCCAGAGAATTCTCGCCATCCCTCTTCCGGTTCATGGAATGTCGACTTTGTGGCTTGGAGTCTGACTAAAACTGGGGTGTTCTTCAGACGGTCTGCGTACCATGCGGAGTGGGACTTTCAGTATGGACATAGGCTCCAAAATCATGCAAGAGCATCAATACCAAAAGATATTTGGGGGTCGGTCTGGAATTTGTTGTGCCCATCAAAGATCAAGATATTCATTTGGAGAGTGTTACACAGTGCTATACCTTGCCGCTCAATACTTGCAAATAAGCACATGAAGGTGAAAGATCATTGTCCGGCTTGTAATTTGGGGCGGATAACATCCGTCATTTGCTGTTTGAGTGCCCCAAGGCTGTTCAGGTATGGAAGCTCCTAGGAATATATGATGTTATTAAAAAGGCAATTGTGGTTGATAGGGTAGGAGAGGTTGTTTTGGAGCATTTACTCTTTCTTCCAGAGAATGAGGTTCTTGTGTTGGGACTACCAAAGCTGAGAGAAATGGTGGCTACTGCAGCTTGGTATTTATGGTTCGAGTATCGAAAGTTAACGTATGGAGAAACAGTTCAGAATGCAGCTCAGATCAGCTTAGCGGTGAGGGGGCTTGCGGCTAATTTTATACTCTCCTTCAGCCCAAAAGTGAAAGTGAAACCCAATGGGTGGATGAGGCCAAGGCTCGGCTATGCAAAGCTGAATGTTGATGCAAGTTTTGATGTTGATTCACTTGCAGGTTCAGTTGGAGCAGTACTACGAGACCACACCGGAAAATTCTTGGCTGCTGCTAATGAAAGGATTGAAATATGTCTTGATTCTTTCACTGCTGAAGCTATAGCAGTGAGATTTGGTATAAATCTGGCCCGTACAATTGGCTGCAACAAGATTGAGATCAACTCGGACAGTTTGGAGGTGGTCTCAGCGTTGAACGAGGGCTACTTTTCTTCGATGCAAGTGCCATTTTGACGACTGCTATTTTATGTCTTTAGATTTTAATCATGTCATCTATGAGCATTGTAATAGAGAGAACAATATGGTGGCTCATGAATTGGCTAGAATAGCTAGTTTCTCCCCTCCTAGTATTTGGTTGGAATCACCTCCTGTTGAGGTGATACGTTTGATTGTAAACGACACAACCCTTGTGACAATTCAATAAAGGAGGATGATGTTCATCCAAAAAAAAGATGAAGAGATTAGCTATGCCCCGTCCAACAAAATAATATCTTCATGTTGATGGGTCCTCTCCTCGTAGACCTTCCACGAGGTGAGCATTTGTCGCTCCGGGGTCGTGGTTTTATGGCCGGCCCGCATGCACGAATTTTTGGTCCAGTATGGGCTCGGCATGACACACAAATAAAAGAGTTGTGTCGGCCTTTGCCCTGCCACGAAACAAGGCTGGTCCTCAAAGCCAGGCCTACAAGCTTATGCGGCACGCCCCTTTTAACACCGTTTGTACTTTATTAGGATTGTCTGGTTCTTTTTAACCTGAAATTCTAAATTTAGAGCTCTTTTGACATTTTAGGGCCTTTTTAGGGCTATTTGGCCCTTTTTGACACGTGTCGACCCACAGCTCGTGTGCCAGGCCGGTCCTCAAGCCGAGGCCTTTGGGCCGGCATAGCACAACCCTTCTATGAAAGGCTGGCATGGTCCGTGCCGGCCCATATGGCCAGATCGATATGCTCCAGGTCAAGTTTTTTTGCCAGAACCAAGCGGGCTCTTCTTTTTTTTGCGGGAGAAAAGGAGATTCTCATTACTCACGAAGGCTTCTTAGCCAATGCCAAGTTTACAACAAAATATAATCCCGAATGCAAAAAAAAATTTTGCCAGAACCAAGCGGGCTCTTCACTCCTAGCAAAATCCTTTCGTCATCATCTAGAGTTCTGCTTTCTTCGTCAACACCTAGTGATCATTGCTTGTCGTGAAAATAATTTTACTCTTGTTCTTTTCGTGGTGCCATGAGGTTAGAGATTTTTCTGTCCTCACAGGATCTAAAGAGCTTATATTGGTCAGTCAAACTTTTTTTGTTGGTTTGATTCTTTACGGAGTTGAAATCATTCATCGACACCATGGTGAAGATATTGTGATCCGACGACCTGCACTTTTAGGGCTCATTTGGTTTGGAGGAAATCAAACATAGGAATTAGAAGTTGTATAGGAATTTGATAGGATGACACTTACCATTCTAAGGAATTGACTTGCCTCGTTCCTATGCATAAAATGAGCTTTGAGTTGATGTATAATTTCCATAAAAAACACAGAAAATGAGTAGTATTCCTACGAAATGCATGTACGCATTTCCTACAAACCGAATGCATATATAGGAAATTTTTCTTGGAAATCCTTGTTCCTATGTTTTTCCTATGAAAATCTTCCAAACCGAATGAGGTCCTAGGGGATTATCCTCAGCCCAAATACGTTCATAGATCAAGACTTCCCTATCTTTGATGGGTGACTCAAGGCACTTTCAACATCGTTGCTTTAGTCCAATTACAGCTTATTTATTGAAGTCTTTTTTTTTGCGGGGGTAAAGGAAGTTTTATTGCAAATTCATAGAGTTACAGTCAAGAGGCCATGAATCCTCAATACAAGGTGGAACTGAGCCAAGCCATACAGCCGTAGCTCGCTCAGAACGGCTATAATTGGCCAACCGATCGTCAACTCTATTTTGACATAGACTAATTTTCGGAGGCACAAACTCCCTACTACCAACGAGGTCCTTAATCTGAAGGACTAACTGGGCCTAGGCCGACCGAACCAAAGAGTTGTTTGATAGATTTGACAAGGCTAAGGACAAATCCGACTGAAGTATAACAGGAAAAGTGGTTTGTTGAATCGCCAATTGATACCGTGAATACGGTGTTTTCAAGAGATTCATTGTAATTCTTAGTCACATGAATTACTTTATATTTTCTTGAATTTTAGATCAAAGTCAATATATCTATAATTGTTATGTCGTATGAATAAAATTATACTTTCTTTGTCCTGTAATATAGAAGCGTTTTTTACATTAGTGTACATATGTAAGAAACGTTTTTATATTATGGAACCGATGGGAGTAGGTGTTCTAAAACAAAGGAAAAATCCCTCGTCCAAAAAAAAACTCCTGGCAAAATTCCCCTTCACTTCCTCTGTTCCTCAGTTCCTCAAAATCTCCCCGATCTGACGACCCTGCCGCCCGTTTGCGCCTATCGCCGAGCTCGCCGCTCGCTTCTGCCTCCTCCATTCCTCCCTCAAAGGGGGGCTCCGTGGTCGAGCTCGTCGCCTTCCACGCCGCGGTCGTCGGCGGCAGCGAACCCTCGCGCGTGGTCCTCGCCTCCGGCAGCGGAGCTCTCCTCCTCGTCGCCGGATTCCTAGGCGCCGCCCCGTCGTGTCGTGTACGACTGTCTTTGTCGTGGACGGAGGGAGCACGAGCCATCCACCTGTACCTCGCGGCAGATCTTCTGGAACCCTCCCCTTTCCCCCACTACACAACATGCCGACGCCGTCTCATCGCCATTGCCCTAACCATCCAAAGGGGGATCACGGTGACTGTGCTGGAGCATGCGGTGGGGACGGCATCCCCGTCATCGACCTCGGCGTCCTCCTCAACGGCAACGCCGAGCAACGATCTCAGGTGACACGCGAGCTCGGCCAGGCCTGCGAAGACTGGGGCTTCTTCATGGTACGGCACCACCACCGATGAACATCAGAATATTCGATTCTTGTCCCAATGTTACATGCTCCCTTCGTCTGGGATTATTATTCCCGCTCATATTTAGTTCAAATTTTTACCATATACTCCCTCTGTCAGAAAAATCTTGTCTCAAGCTTGTCCTTTAAATGAATGTATCTAGCAATACATCCATTTAAGAGACAAGCTTTTTCGGACGGAGGGAGTACTGTATTTGATTAGCAAAATACTCCCTCCGTTTTAAAATAGATGACTCAACTTTGTACTAACTTTAGTACAAAGTTGGGTCATCTATTTTGGAACAGAGGGAGTATAAGTTATATGAATTCATATTTGTAAGAAAATTCCAGCGGTATTTGCTACATAAAACATATATTTTGTTAGTTAAATTTACTGTCAAAATTTGACCCAAAGTACAAAAGGGGATTAATAAACCTGGATAGAGGGAGTACAAGGAAACAATTCGCTAGAGGCGCCATTAATTGCTTTTATTTTTCTGATCTGGCCTGAAGGTGATTAACCATGGGGTGCCTGAGGCGCTCCAAGAAGAAGTGATGGAGGCGTGTAAGGAACTATACAGCTTACCGAGGGATGAGAAGGCAGAATACATTGCTGCTGGCCCAAAGGATCCTATACGTATTGGAACAGGTCTCTTCTACTCTGACGTTGATGATGCCATATGTCGGAGGGACTATATGAAGATGATTGCTCACCCAGAGTTTCACTGCCCTGCAAAGCCTGCAAAGCTGAGGTAGCACGAACTGCTAATTAACACCATATTTACTTTCACATTATTGTGTGGATGTTGCAAAAGCTATATTGACTACACTGTCATTGTTAGAGATATTGCTGTGGAGTACTCTGCTCGGACGAGGCAGTTGTTGCTGGAGCTTGCGAAGGCGGTCTCCGAGAGCCTGGGACTTGACCGTAGCCGCATTTCTGAAGCCCTGAACCTTGAGTCCTGCTTCCAGATCCTTGTTGGGAACAATTACCCGCCATATGCTGGCTTGGATGGGGTTATGGGAATTTCAGCCCACTCTGACCATGGCCTGATCACTCTGCTCTTCCAAAATGGTGTGGATGGTCTCCAAGTCAAGCACAACGGCCAGTGGGTCACCGCAAAGCCCCTTCCAGGCTCACTGTTCATTCTCACTGGCGATCAGTTGGAGGTATACGAATGATTTACAGTGTTCTTAACTTGACAATAAATGGTTATGAAAACAGAAGCTCTTAGTACCTGTACTTTATCTTAATGATACACATGCATGTCCTATGTATGTGGGCGCAGATTGTGAGCAATGGAAGGTACAAGGCCGTGCTCCATCGCGCACTGGTCCACGGTGGGCAGACGAGGATGTCGTTCGTGAGCCTGGTCGGGCCGTGCCTAGATGCTGTCGTAGAGCCAGTCTTGGAGTTGGCACAGAATGACCCCCAGGGCATGAAGTTCCGGGGAATCAGGTACAGGGACTACATGGAGCACCAGCAGAGCAGCAAGATGAACACAAAAGCAGCACTGGACATGGTCCGTGTGCAGGGTGACATATTGACATGTGAGAGCACACCTAACAATTCAACAGAGGCCAATTCTTCAGGTTACAGTCCTACAAGTTGATATGCTGAACTTTTATGTCTTAGAGAATCAGTGCATTCCATGTCGTAGTACTCCCTCCTCTTTGGTTTCTACTAGTTATAGACTGATTAGACATTCTACTATTCTCCGTTGAGACAAGCGCTAGCAGTAATGATCCAAGTTAATATGGATTAGGAAGAATGATCGCATGGTCAGATTTGGTGAAGCCTTGGGTTCAGTGGTTCTGAGGAATAAATGTGATAAAGTGGGTTGGGCAGTGTACAATAATCTACTATATCTAGTACAGTCAGCGAATCTTTAGGGATATTATTCACTGTCACAGCTGAACTTTTGTTGGTGCTAGTTTGTGCAAAGCAAAAATTCCTTTTGAAAATCAAGGTATGCATGTGATTAATGGTTCAAGATTGAATACAAATATGCGGAGCAGATTTCTGAATGCGAAGGACCATGCAGCAAGAGTTGTTTCTTATGTCGCGTTTTCGAAAACGAAGACAGCATCATGTTTCATCGCTCATTGGCTGCCTTTGTGTGGGTCAGCTTGAAAGAGGCGATTGCTATATGACGTGGGCAACGGGAGTGGAGGCAGGCAACCTCTTGGTTGTAAGTTTATGCACCTAACCAATTCACCTATAAGTCCGAACTGATGGAGGAAGATGGGCAATATATTTCAACACTCCCCCTCACGTCTAGTCTATTTTAGTCCTTAAACGTGGGATCGATGTAGGCTGCAAAATCATTTTATTTAATACTGTGTTGACAGAGTTTTGAGCTCAAGATCTCTTGGCTCGGATACTATATTAAATTTATGCTTCAGCCAACTCATCCAAAAGTTTGAACTATGGGAAAGGGCCGGACATCATACTCCAACACATGTATGTGTAAATAAAACAACTCAAACCCCCTCAACATACCTAGCACCTCAGCATCTCTAAAGCAGTACTTTGTACTACCTCCATTCCTAAATATAAGACGTTTGGGCAGTTTAAATTTGAACTGCCCAAACATCTTATATTTAGGGATGGAGGTAGTAGAAACCAATAGGAAAGTATCATGGTAAAAATGGCAAAATGTTTACCGAAAAAGAGTTCCCCCGCTTTGTATTCCAAAGCAAACCTTACCGAAAGTATAGACCGCTGGGGCGAGAAGCACAACAAGCCCAAAAGAAAAGGAAGAAGAAATAAATGCCAACGGCGATAGCTCGACAAAGCGCGGATGACCCGCCACCGCTGCGCCCACCGGAAATAAACGACCATAGCCCGAGGCTCCTATCCGCCGGGTACCAAGCAGCACCCCCAAGAAGGAATGCGACGCCGACGACGCCGCCGCCAGACGGATCCTGTGGTTTCCCCGACGCCGGAGGGAGTTGGGGGATGGAGAACAACGACACCCTCCGGGAAGGAATGGTGGCACTCGCGGGTGTCACCGCATCGGAGCCGAAGACCGGCAAGGATTTCTCCCACACTCCAAACCCCGCCGCCCGACCGGACCGGAGCCGACCAGCCAAACCTCCGGCCACCCCCTTGCGCCAGCTCGGATGCGACACCACCCACGCCGCCTCACTACGAACACCACCACGAGGATAAGAGACCCGAAGAGAAACGTCAAACGACGGGAGCAGCAACACCGTTACCGAGTAGGAGGGAACCACCTCCTCACCGACGCGGCGGGAGGCTGTGCCCCAGACCGTCGCGGCCGTCCGAACGCTGCAGCAGGGCACACCAGGCCACCCCGCCCGCAGCCACGCCGACCACGCCGCAGCAATTCAAAGAATCATGCCGCCAGCTCCCAATCGCCGCCGCACCCTCGCTGCCTGGAGGTCGCGCCAGCGCACTCCCACCGCCGCTGCCTGCCCAGATCTGGTCGAGCGGCGCCGCCAGCCGCCACACTTACCCCACCGCCAACGGCGACGCCACCGCCACCATCCGCCTGTGAAGCGCCAGACCCGCCGCCATGCTTTGGACCGCTGCCGCTTAGGGACACCCCCACCCGCCTCCGTCCCCGCCAGAGGAAAGCCGAGAGGGAATTGCAAGGGCCGGCCACGCCGCCGAGCCAGTTCGGCGTGGATACGACAACGGCGGCGGGGAGGGAAGGACGGGGAAGGGGCGCTGGAGAAGAGGACCGGGGCGCGGCCGGCCGCGAGCCCTACAAGAAAGAGTGCAGTCGTGAAGACTTGAAAGAGTCCATGGCAAAATGTTTTCCTTCAAGGAAGCGACTCTTTGCATTTTGGGGACTTTGTTGTACATGTTGGTTGTGAACTAATGAGACCTGATGAATGAGAATGTGTATGTGTAGTGTAGAATAAACTGGTACTTTTATCGTTGTAGCCGTGAGCTAAATAACAGCTAGGCAAAAGAGGCTAGAGAGGTAACGGGTGACAATCCATCACCGGTGTGATTTACCAGTGACGGTCACTGGTAACCACCGAGGCACTGACACTGTCAAAGGATTAATGACAGACGGCATGATCGTCACTGGAAGGGGGTTTCGGCTGTACGATGGATCTGGATCTCTACTCGTGGTGGCAATGCCTATCAAAGGAAGAAGAGGAAGAAAGTGGACAGTCTATGTCGTCTGTTTAGCAACTTCATTACTCCAATCATCCAGGCCGTGGATCAGTTAAAGGAGGATTTAAGCTTCTGGTTGGAGAAGGCCAGTAAAATTCTCTTTAATCTTCATCGCAAATCATCAAGTGTGATCACAACCGACGAGCAACGGCGTTAGCGCGTAGGACTCGAACACACATCAACTGAACGGAAATTTCCCGCCAGCCATTTAAGATGACCACGTCAAAATGCCGTCCAACGGCTAAACAAATCGGAAATAAATACGACACCTTCCTCGAGATTACCTCTGTTTATACTTAGTTATGATCAGCCACACACATTGACCTGACTCTGCCGATTTTCTTAATGACTCATAAAGAAAAAGAGGCACACATCATCATATCACATGAGACCCCTGCAAGCAATCCGGTACCGGACAAGCAAGCCAAGCCTCCTTCAGTCGTACAACGTGCTCGCTACTTCGCAGAAACCAACCGAAAACCGCCGGACGCAGCAACGTCCTAGACATAACTAAGCCAGCCACGACGCCTGCAATTACCTGTACTTTGGTTGGCATCCATGGAGAGGCTGCTTCCTTCCCAGAACCTCATGGACTCCTTCCTCCCCGTCACCACTCGCCACCCCCTTATTTAAGCACCCACCCACCATTCTCCTCTCATTCTCATTCTCCATTCACCACTGTTGCATTGCAAGCCGGGCCGGCTGTCCTTGATCGTGCGTTCTTCATCGGCGGCGTGGACCGGGCGCGGCATGGGCACCAGCGGGGTCGCCTCGGTGCAGTTCGACGACTTCCTGCCGTCGATGGCGAGGAAGCTCGGCGCGGAGGGGCTGATCCAGGAGCTCTGCAAGGGGTTCCAGCTGCTCATGGACCCCAGGGCCAGCAGGATCACCTTCCAGAGCCTCAAGAGGAACGCTGCCAGGCTGGGGCTCGGCGAGCTCCGGGACGACGAGCTCCAGGAGATGATGAGGGAGGGGGACATGGACGGGGATGGCGCCCTGGATCAGACCGAGTTCTGCATTCTCATGGTCAGGCTGAGCCCTGAGCTCATGGAGCAAGAGTCGCATAGGATGTTTGAATGTTGATGTAACTTGACCCTTGTTACTTGCATACAATAGAACATACTGATTGCCACTGATACAGAGATCCAGTGTTTGTGCACCCCCTTCCTACTGAAACATAATACTAGTCTGGCTGATCATGAAATTGAAATACCAACACACAATTTTTGGACAGCAGGCTTAGAAAAAAACAAATCACAGCATGCAAACGGTTGATTATATAACATGGAGTATCGCAGGCCTATGTCCCGCTATCGACGAAAGCCAGACCACTTATTAGGCAACCCATACGAGCCTATGGTGCAAAAATGTGCAGTACAACAACTCTTTTGGTTTACTTGACAGAATCAACATACTAAAAGATGTCATCTGGTGTACTTCGCCGAGAAATGTTGTCTGCCCCCTCAAACTTAGCTATGTGGCATTTTCCTATCCCTTTATGAAAGGTCTACTGGAGTTCCACAGAGCTCACCGATCTCCTTCTCTAGAAGCCGCATGAGATTTACTCCAGTCCGCCTATAAACCCAACTGTCTGTTGCTGCATCCCAGTCAAACCTAGCAGGCCCACTGCAGACATGATATAGACACCCCTTTCAGATAAGAATCAACACGTAATAGACCAAGGTTGAACAGCTTATGGGTAATGGGCAGTTAAATTTAAACAAACACTTGGATATCTGAGCAGGATCTTTTAAGAGTGGGATCTTTTAAAGAAATCAAGCGTTGGGGAAAATTTAAAGCCATATTGAAAAGCACAAAGCCATAGCCCATATGGGATAAGTATCAAAATAATACCGTGTAGAATGCAAATATACTCTTCTTAAACTGAAAAGGTACTGATGCCAGTAAATTGTCCTAGACAAGTATCAGTGTAACATAATAGCAAGCCAACTTCAAAGTTATACAGCATGGCAAATAAGATAATAATATGCTTAAGTTCAGGTAGTATACACATCAAATGAGCAGCAAATAACACAAGACAACCATACCTCACAGGTGAAGATAGCCAGATTTGTCTGTTTGGCGCTTGCTTGTTTACAACATAGGTCCCCAAATCGCCTAGCCTCAATGTTAGAACTTGATTCTTAAATTTCAGCGAAATGGAGAAAACAATATCAGTGATCCAATGCACAAAAACAGTTCAAAATAGTGAAACTAGCATGAGTGCATGATATTTCATTATAACTAACCCCGTAATCTATGTCGAAGCCATCCATCTGCTGAGAATCACCATATTCCTGAAACAGGCACACATAAAAGTGTTAGCCAAATAGAGGATGAACTGATGTATTCATTGGTGAAGTTTCCTGTGAAGTACTAAGATATCAAGAACTTATCAAGGGAATCCATTACCTCAAGTTTTTCAAGCAAATCATGTATTGTATCATCTGCTAATTTATGGAACTTATCCTCTGGCATTATCAACCTGTTTCATGTACACAAATGTGATAGTCAGTTATACAATGTGGCATTACAAATCATATACTATATGATAATATGAATCACAAAGAGAAGTAGATTTTCTGCTCTAAACTCTGTAGTCATTTTTTAGCACAGCTTTTCATACTACACTATTTTCATGCACATTTATTTACTTCAGCCACTGCAATCGCTTCTAAAATATAAATACTAACTATAGCTAAGCCCATGCAACCGTAATGACGAAATACGTAGTGTTTGAGCCCCCGAGAATCTGTTTTGGGGTTCACTGCAATGAAAGGCAAAATCTTCCCTGGATATAAGATATATGGTTTTCCTCATTTTTCCACAGCCCAAGTCTGTCTATCTATTATACTGTAAAAGCAATAGAAATGTTACGTTGGAGATTTTGTGAAATTAACATGGGGTCAAGATTTAATCTAACAATAAGTCACAAATGATATTTAAGATTTAATCAGATCAATACGTGAAACGGAATAGAATCATGTACTAGATTTGGTCTCTTTGCTAGGCATACATGAATCGTGTTTCTCAGCATAGATTCTGCAACGCATATAACCAACTCAGATATGGAAATCAGTGCCCATGTCCAACACAAATTTTAGGACCAAGGTTATTTTGTAATCGTATACACATAATAGTTTGCCCATATATTCAGCACCTAATTGATTCACAGCCTCCTCCAGTTCCCTGTCAGTTCGTCATCAAGACGCTCACATACAAGGACATGGCCCATGACATTGCTAGCATGGTCAAACTCGATGCTATGTTCTCTCCGCCGAGCATGAACAAGGATGCCTCCCTCAATCCCATGCTCAAAGACACGGCCATGTGAGGCACCCCAGCACAGCTTTGCCTCCACTCGGATCACTGGCTCCGTCAATATATGGACATACAGACCAATGATTCAACATGACGGGTGATAGCTCATACCTCGTGTATCGTTGTAACAGATAACTTTCTCTGTCACATCCATAACGAGCATCCGGCATCACCTTGCCGAAAAAATTCCTCAAATGCTAGAGGGGAGCATGGTCAAGCTACGGATTTGTAAGGTGTGTGCTGATTAATTAACTTATCAACCCAGTGGAGTTCAGTGGCGGTTGACGTTGTCACTGTGTAGTCGATTGACTACACAGGAATTTGGCTAGTTAAAAAACCCCATGTATGCGTACTCAGCTGCTGATTAAAAAACTTCTGAAAATTGACTACAAGGCCCACTTGTCATTTGTACTGGGTAACAATTGGCTGGGCCGAAAGAAGAAAACTACTAGCAAAGGAATCCCTAATAACTTCCCTGGTTGGCTGATCTCCTAATTCCGTGATTTATGATTCCACTGTTGGATTTCTCCGCTGTTCTGCCTTCGCATGTAACCCTCTTCAAAATAGAAAGGGAAACGCTAGAAAGCTCAGATGCGATCTTTGGCATGAACGTGAGGCACATCCACGTCCGGCGGCAAGCCGGCAACAACCTGTGATGCACCGTCAGTCGTCATCCGATCCAACACCAGGACGAGACCCTTCCTCTTGGTAAGTTCTATCTTCCGCCTCTTCTAATTTTCTTCTCTCCCAAAGAAAAATAGGAACTAGGAAGAGATTGTTGCTTCTCCGAAATTCAGATATCGTATTTCTAACAAATGTTGCTATTATGCATTCGTATCAAAATATGGAGACGAAAAAAGCCTGCTACCATAAGTTTCTATTGAAGTATGATTTTTTACTGTTCCTGTCTAATTTATCAAAAAAATCTGTTACTAAAATCTTTTTTTTTGCGGGGTTGTTACTAAAATCTTGACATCACATAGATTGGCTCCTGGCACCACCACTGGTGGAGTTGACGACTTGGCGGGATTGTAAATAGATTTGGAATGGAACAACGTGTCCTGTTCGGATTTCACGCTTCAATGGATGAGCTTCATATGTTGTTCGATAATTCAAACTCTGCGTTTTGATAGATAAGCATGTTGGCAAGGACATAAAAAGATAGCAGAGAGAACATCAGACGCCGGCAATCACAGATATGCCAATTTTGACTAGACCTAATTTCGGGGCCGGAGTTGCGCCTCATGAACAACCATGCTTGAACTTGACGATCAATTGGATGTGATGCTACAATTAGCAGAAACTATAGAAACGCAAATGCTGAAGATACGAACGCGACAAGGAGATTTAAAGAAGGAGGAGAAACAAACTTGTGGTCCACCGCGGATGGGGCGGGCACATCTCCGGCGGACTGTTGAGCCGGAGGGGTCGACGAGAAGACCCTAGAGGAGAAGAGCAGTGCCCACGGCGATCCACCTGACGGCTTCGTCGCGGCGGCGGTGGCGTGGGAGGCAGAAGTGGAGGCTTCCAGGAGGGGTGAGGGCCGGAGGAGTACAGAGGCCCGAGAACTGGCTCGCCTTGCTGCTGTGAGGCCGACGATGAGCTTCCGCGCCGCCATCGCCGCCGGCGCGCCCGTCGACGGAGAAGATGCGTTAGTGTGTCGTGGACCGCCCCAATTCGGCCTGGTCGAAGGCGCTGCGCTTTTGGGTTGGATCTAGAAGTAAGATGGACCGTATTTGCGACTCCAACAGGCCAGGTACTCCACCAAACCAGAAGATACCGGGCCGAATTGCACACAGGTCAATGGCGTCAGGGCTAGCTCCTCCGAGGCATGGGGTCGCAGCTCCTTGCACCCGGCGCGGCTAGCGGCGCCGAGGATGGGATCCGGCGGGAATCAGCCTGGGATGGCCAGATCTGTAGGCGGAGGACGGGTTCCGGCCGGCGACGGGGCAGCCGACCATGGAGGCGGAGGCGGAGGACGTGTTTGGTTGCCTGCATGAGCCGCAGCCTAGCCCGGGCGGGAAGAATTTGGCCTGTTTGGTTTCCTGCATTCACTGTGCGGCCCGCATCGCACGAAGCTTAAAGCATGTCCAGGCCAGGCCCAGAGGCAACGCGCGAATCGGCAGTAGCTCGCGAGGCTGGCCAGGGCGAGGCAGGGGAGGGTGACGCGCTTCTCCCCTCGTGCGAGCAGGGGAGATGGCGCGAGCGCCAGCCAAAAATCCATGGAGGATTTCGGCTCACCTCCGCCGCTCCACCCCTATTTAGCCCCTCCTCACCGCCACAACTCCCGCCACCATTCTTCCTCCGTCGCGCTTTCCGCCGACGCGCATTGGCACCGACGAAAGTGTGTAAGCGACGATCTTCATCGGCCGGGCCGCTCCACGGCCAGAGCTCCTTCACCGCCGACGTTCATTCCACCACCGTCCCCCCTCATCCTCAAGCTGCAGTCATGGCCTCTGTGAGTTCAATCCCCCTTTCTCTCTATTCCTTCTAGCTAGATCTAAGCTGCAGCTAGGGTTTGGTCTAGATGCATGGTTGATTAGTGGTCTAATCTGTGAGATGATATGGTTGGTTGCTATGCTGCGGTTACAATTTGTGATAGGGCTAGATGTTCAAGCATGTGGTAGGCTAGATTAGTAGTAGAGTTTCAAGTTGAACCTTGTGCTTGTGTTGAATCATGCTCAGATATGTGATTTGTAGCTATTGGTGGTCCATTTGTAGCATGTTGTTTGTTCTAGATGTATGTTCCTGCTCATAGATTGTTTGGTATGCTTAGTGTGATAGTGATGAAGCATGTGCTTGCTATGATAGTGATGAACCATGTACATGTAAGCTCCTGCTTTCATGGATTGTCCGGTATGTTGTGTGCTATGCTCACTGTCAGTGCGTGCTACGATTGTAGGACATGACCACGCAGACGCAAGATCTTAGTCAAGCCCTTGTCGTGTCTGACAGCCAGTTTGCTCTATCGTTTGTCGAGGACTCGCATCCTATGTCCGGGATGGCACCTGATTCAGAGGTGTTCGAGTCTGATTCCCTCTATGTGCCAGTAGTGCTCGTTGAGCCAACTACTGCTGCCGTTGTTGCTGCTGCTGCACTCAAGCTAGCAGCAACAAAGGCAAAGAAGGATAGTAGGTCGAACAACATGAAGTGGCAGCCGTTCATGTTGAACAAGATGTGTGAGCACATATCTAGTGGAGTTAGAACTGACAAGGGCTTCAAGGAGGTGCACTTGAACACCGCTATGGGCGGTGTTCGAAAGTTATGTGGGCAAGAGGTGTCGCCACCCTGTGTGTACAACCACCGAGGAAGTGGAGAAGTCGATGGATCCAAGTGTCCAAGCCGAGAGACCTTAGCGGCGCCTCATGGGATGAGAACACTTGCTCCATAGTTCTCGAGGCGTAGCACTACGCCGCCATGTCGCGGTTAGCTCACAGCCCTCTTCCTTTTCATACTGTCCACCATTGCCTACTCCTAATCGCAACTAACAACACTTGTGTTTCATTCTTAGGACCACCCAAGGGACGCTGAGTTCCTCAACACATCCACCCAGAACTACAACCAGATGCAGCACATCTTCTCCTTCGGGCTGGCAACTGGGAAGCATGCCATGGGCTCGGGGGAGCCTCTTGGTTCTCCCATGCCTGATTCCCTGGGACCCCGGACGTCGAGATCCTTGATGGCCCTGACAAGCCAGCTGCGAAGCCCTTCGATAAGCCATTTGACCCCGTTGATAGGAAGAGGAAGAGAGGAGGCCTGATGGAGGAGGAGATCAATGTCTTCTGCAGCATGACTGAGGCAGTGAAGGAGGTGGCAACAACCATCAAGGAGTGCAAGCCCCTCGACGTCCACTCTGACCTGTATGGCGCTGTCATGACCCAGGGTGGCTTCAGCGACGAGGCTCTCATGGCATCTCTCAGCCACCTGTTTGACAACAAGGCCCAGGGTGTTGGTTCGTTGCCATGGCCGACGCTCATAGGGTGCTGTGGCTGAGGAGCTGGCTGGGCAAGCACTACTACTAGAATAGTGCTGCCTGTGAGGGTGCATGATCCCCGACGGCGATGGTGGTGGCGACGATGACGACGATGACGATGACGACGTACATTTTGTGTAGCTAGGGCTCAAAAACTATTTGATGGTCTGTATATTTTGGTGAGGTGGTATATACTAACCCCTCACGATGACGGTGAACTTGCGGTAGTAGGACGACACCCTCTTTTGGATGTGGTGGTAGGTTAACACCAAGGTAGTGCTAGGAAGAACTTGCTATGCCGTATGATCATGCATGCTTTACTTCTCTTCTGCTTTGCTTGCTACTTGTGCTCCACTGATTTGCTGCTTCAACTCTTGCTCTTGTGCTTTTCTAGGGCAAGTGGTATGCCGTATTCATTGGTGAGGTTCCAGGGGTTTATAGTTCATGGCAATGCACAAGTGGCATCATATAGCAACAAAGAATCGAGAGGGTTCAAGACTAAGCAGCAAAGAAACAAGCTTACTCCACTGGGTGCGAAGCACGGAGGCAACATTGTCGACAGTGCCAAGGTTGGAGCTGTCAAAGTGGAAGCTGCTAAGGTGGATCGTCGATTCGCCTGAAGTCAAGAACTTCATCATCTTCGCCTAGTTCGTCACCATTGCCGTGTTGTATGCGTTGGTGTGCTAGGTGTGATCATTGTGGGTAAGCTCACCAACTAGGGTACAAGGTAAGCACAACATGTACGCCGTATGCAACCAAACGCCGTGTTCATGTGCCGCTAGGGCCAATGCAGGCAACCAAACAAAGTACACTTGTGTATTACTTAATGCAGGGACTAGGGATACAGGCAACCAATCAAGTTGCATATAGCGTATTAGGGCCTGTTTTTCCTCAACCAGGCTGGGTTGAGAAGGGCATGCAATGCGACTACTGTTCCAAACTGGAACCAAACACGCCCTTAGGGTTTGAGAGGAGAATACGAGGGAAAAGGGATATGCGTGTGAGCGGGTGCGTGCGGGATCGAGCGAGGACGTGATCGAAGCGTTTTTCTTGCGGTGGCATAACAGCCGTAAAAACTCGAACTCCAGATTCTGAAAAACGTCGAGCTGGGAATCCCTCGCTCCAGAAAAATGAACTAGAGCTCACGATGCTTCGTGAATTCAACTTCCTGGAGTTATCGCGTTCGGGCGGGCTTCGGGCCGAATATTGGTGAAGTTTGGAGTGGGAGGAGAACAAGCGGGTAAGATTAGTATATGATCAATCCTTAGGTGAGATCAATCTTTTTGAAGATGCAAAACATGTTCAAAAATTCTGAAAATATTTGGAGACACACATTCATGTTAGATGTACAAGCTCAAAAAATTTCAGCTCCTAATCTGAACTACAATTAGAGAACCAAAGAAGACAAAATCTGATGTGAATAGTGTCAAATACTATTCACCCAAAGCTGACACTATTGATAGCCGAATTTTTCTTTTTTCAATCTCTAACAATAGTTCATGTTTTGACCTGATTTTTTTTGGAGTTGTAGACATACTCCACATGTACGTTGTAATTTTTTTCCAGAATTTTTTGGATTGTCTAACTATGAAATTTTTGGATTGATTCTACGATCTCATATAAAGGGATGATCCTATACTAGTCCCCCCCCCCCCAGAATAAGCCCGTCCTATGCTTAAAATCAGTAGTTTCCATCAGATCCAAGTTCCATCGGATGGTGCACAACAGACATCTTTGTGGCACCATCCTACTCAATTCACACGGGACGCGTGCCTTTGCCACCTTAACAATTTTCAGCAATATCATCTGTGTTGCAAAAGTCCTTTCGCAACAATAATCATTTTGTAAAAAAGTTAAGATGAAAAAATAAATTATGCAACATCATCTGTGTTACAGAAGTCGTTTTGCAACAACATCCATGTTGCAAAAAAGGTTAAGACAAAAAAATTCTGCAACATCATCTGTGTTGTAGAAGTCCTTTCGCAACAATAACCATTTTGTAAAAAAGTTAAGACGGAAAAATAAATTCTGCAGCATCATCTTTGTTGCAACATCATGTGTGTTGTAGAAGTCATTCTGCAACAACATCCATGTTGCAATGTAGAAGTCCTTTCGCAACAATAACCATTTTGTAAAAAAGTTAAGACGGAAAAATAAATTCTGCAGCATCATCTTTGTTGCAACATCATGTGTGTTGTAGAAGTCATTCTGCAACAACATCCATGTTGCAAAAAAGTTAAGACAAAAAAAATTCTGCAACATCATGTGTGTTGTAGAAGTCATTCCACAACAACACCCATGTTACAAAAAAATTGCGACCAAAAAAGAATAACTCTATAATAGAACCTCGTTACAAATGTTTCTGCAACATATGGTGTGCTGCAAAGAAGGAGTCTGCAATCGTGCCTTTGTTGTGATGATGAGGAAATATCCGTGCCGCTGGATAACGCCGGATCAAACGACTGTCGAGGCGGCGGATCTTTTAAAAAGATCCACCGGCCGACGTGTAGCATTGCCCTTTTCATTTTGGCTTAAAAGTCAAAAGAATCATTTATATAGGGGCTTTTGGCTTGGTTTTGGCTTTTGGCTTATTTTATTTATTTATTTTGAGTCTAAACACACTTTATTGATTACACAATAATGTTCATGGGAATACCAGATAAATATGGAAGATTTAGATGCCACAAATGGCGAACTATCCCCACGCCAAAAGCATGTCTAGCGAGGCGATGAGCCTCGAAATTGGTGTCTCGCCCTTCGAAGATGAAAGAGCAACTCTGAAACTATGTACTGTCTATAATTTCCTTGATAATTGCTCCATACGTCCCACCTGTACCTTGCTTTATATCATTGACCACCCCGTGACAATCTGATGCAATTTGCACATGCGATAATGAGAGGTCAAGGAAAGGGCCAAAGCTTCCCGGCACGCTGATACGTCTCCAATGTATCTATAACTTTTGATTGTTTCATACTGTTATATTATCAATCTTGGATGTTTTATAATCATTTTATAGTCATTTTATATCATTGTTTGGTACTAACCTATTGACATAGTGCCAAGGGTCAGTTGCTGTTTTCTGCATGTTTTTTACATCGCAGGAAATCAATACCAAACGGAGTCCAAATGCAACGAAACTTCACGGAGATTTTTTTGGACCAGAAGACACCTAATGGGCCCTGGCTGCACCTGGCGGATGCTCCAAGGAGAGCACAACCCACCAGGGTGCGCCAGGAGGCCCAGGCGCGCCCTGGTGGGTTGTGCCCACCTCGGGTGCCCCACGGACCGCCTCTTTGCTCTATAAATGCCCCAATATTCCCAAAACCCTAGGGAGTCGACGAAATATTGATCCAACCACCGCAGAGTCCAAAACCACCAGATCCAATCTAGACACCATCTCGGATGGGGTTCACCACCTCCATTGGTGCCTCTCCGATGATGCGTGAGTAGTTCTTTGTAGACCTCCGGGTCCGTAGTTAGTAGCTAGATGGCTTCCTCTCTCTCTCTCTCTCTCTCTCTCTCTCTCTCTCTCTCTGAATTCTCAATACAATGGTCTCTTGGAGATCCATATGATGTACCTCTTTTTGCGGTGTATTTGTTTGGATATGATGAACTTTGAGTTTATGATCAGTTATATCTTTTTATATCCATGAAACTATTTGAGTTTCTTTGATCTCTTTTATGCATGATCTCTTATATCCTCCTATTTCTTCTCTGATATTTGGGTTTTGTTTGGCCAACTTGATCTATTTATCTTGCAATGGGAAGATGTGCTTTGTAGTGGGTTCGATTTTACGATGCTTGATCCCAAAGGATGTAAGGGGAACCGACACGTATGTATCGTTGCTACTAAGGATAAAACAATGGGGTCTATCTCTGCATAGATAGATCTTGTCTACATCATGTCATCGTTCTTATTGCATTACTCTGTTTTTTCATGAACTTAATACACTAGATGCATGCTGGATAGCGGTCGATGTGTGGAGTAATAGTAGTAGATGTGGGCTGGAGTCGGTCTACTAATCTTGGACGTGATGCCTATATAATGATCATTGCCTGGACATCGTCATGATTATTTGAAGTTCTATCAATTGCCCAACAGTAATTTGTTCACCCACCGTTTGCTATTTTCTCGAGAGAAGCCACTAGTGAAACCTACGGCCCCCTTGTCTCTTTCTCATATATTTGCCTTTGCGATCTACTTTTCCTTTGCATTTATTTTCAAATCTATTAAACCAAAAATAAAAACATACTTTGTTGCACTTTATTTTATTTGCGATCTATTTATTCAATCTATTACAACTTCCTCCCGTCCACGCACCAATTTACGGCCATTTCGAAAGGATTGACAACCCCTTTAACACCTCGGGTTGCAAGTGGTTGTTATTTGTGTGCAGGGGTTGTTTACGTTGTGTTGCTTGATTCTCCTACTGGTTCGATAACCTTGGTTTCATATCTGAGGGAAATACCTACCGCCGCTGTGCTGCATCATCACTTCCTCTTTGGGGAAATACCAGCGTAGCTTCAAGCGACATCAAAAGCAATTTCTGGCGCCGTTGCCGGGGAGGATCTTCAACATATACCAGGTTCCTAATCACAAATCTCATCTCCTCGCAATTTACATTATTTTCCATTTGCCTCTCGTTTTCCTCACCCCCAATTCACAAAAATTTGCCGTTTTATTCGCCCCTCTTTTTCCCTCCGCCGTTTTCTTGCCGGATCTGTTTTAAGTGCAATGTTGTTGTGTGTTCATCATGACTCAAGAGAACACCAAGTTATGTGATTTCTCAAATACCAACAACAATGATTTTATCGGCACTCCAATTGCTCCTCCCGCCACTACTGCAGAGTCTTGTGTTATTAATACTGCTTTGCTGAATCTTGTTATGAAAGATCAATTTTCCGGCACTCATAATGAGGATGACGCGTCCCATCTTAATACCTTCGTAGAATTATGCAATATGCAAAAGAAAAAAAAAGATGTGGACAATGATGTGGTGAAGATGAAATTATTCCCGTTTTCTTTATGTGATTCTGCAAAAATTTGGTTCTCTTCTTTGCCTCACAATAGTATCGATTCTTGGAATAAATGCAAAGATGCTTTTATCACTAAGTATTTTTTCACCCGCAAAAATTATTTCCCTTAGAACCCATATCATGAATTTCAAGCAACTTGAACATGAGCATGTTGCACAATCTTGGGAAAGGATGAAAATTATGCTAAGGAATTGCCCAACTCATGGGTTAAATCTTTGGATGATCATACAAATTTTTTATGCGGGATGGAATTTTGTTTCTCGTAATCTTTTAGATTCCGCCGTGGGTGGTACGTTTATGGAAATTACTTTGGGTGAATCCACCAAATTTCTTGATAATATTATGGCAAATTATTCGCAATGGCATACCGAAAGAGCTCCTACTAGTAAAAAAGTTAATTCGGTTGAAGAAATTTCTTCTTTGAGTGAAAAAGTTGATGCTCTTATGAAATTGGTTGCTAGTATTGATTTTAATGATATGCCTTCATCTACTTTGATTGAGCAATAGTGATGCCATAGATGTGAATTTTATTTCTCAAAATAATTTCAACAACAATGCTTATAGAGGTAATTTTAATCCTAGGCCTTTTCCTAGTAATTCCTCTAATATTTATGGTAATTCCTATGGAAATCAATCTTATAATAATAATAGGAACACCTCTGATCTTGAGAGCAATATTGAAGAATTTATCAACACGCAAAAAGTTTTCAACACTTCCATAGAAGAAAAGTTGAGTAAGATTGATGATTTGTCTAGAAGTGTTGACATAATTTCTCATGAAGTGGAAAATCTCAAGACGAAAATTTTTGTGCCTAAGGTTGATGAATCAATTAAAGATCTTTATGTTTCTATGGATGAAAGTAAGAAAAGAACCCCTATGCTTAGAGCTAAAATAGAATTTTTAGAAAAAGCGTTTTCTAGTGATTACTTTCGCAAAAGTGATGAAGATCTTAAAATGATTGGTGTTCCTTATATTGATTCCTTGTTTAGTAAAGTTAAGATTGATGATAAAGGGATTGGAGAAGAGTCAACTTTAGCTAGAAGGCGTCCCGATAATTCGGAGGGTGAAAATATTGTCGAGAAAATTGATGAAAGTGGGTTTGAAGAGGTCGAAACTTTAGCTAGTGATGTGCCCACTCTTTTGGATTACAAAGACTTTAATTATGATAGTTGCTCTTTGATTGATAATATTTCTTTGTTGCAATCCATGATAAATTCACCCCATGCCTATGAACAAAATAATGCTTTTACTAAACATACTGTTGATGCTATGATGAAAGCTTTTGAAGAAAAATTGGAATTAGAAGTTTCAATTCCTAGAAAATTGCATGATGAATGGGAACCTACTATCATTGTCAAGATTAAAAATTATGAGTGTTTTGCTTTGTGTGACTTGGGTGCTAGTGTTTCTACAATTCCGGAATCTTTATGATGTGCTTGGTCTTACCGATCTTGAAGAATGCTCTTTAAATTTGAACTTGGCGGGTTCTACTATTAAAAAGCCTATGGGAAGAATTAATGATGTTCTTATTCTTGTAAATAGGAATTATGTGCCCATATATTTTATTGTTCTTGATATTGATTGCAATCCGTCTTGTCCAATTATTCTTGGTAGACCGTTTTTACGCACTATTGGTGCCGTGATTGATATGGAAGAAGGCAATATTAAGTTCCAATTTCCTTTGAGGAAGGGTATACAAAGAACTTCTCCTAGAACAAGAATTAGGCCACCATAAAAATCAATCATGAGAGCATCTTATGGATCTTCTTGGGTGATAGTTGTTTGATCTTGTTGAAAACAGAAACTTCGCGCTCACGAGAACAATTCTTATTTTTAATCAGAGCGTGATAAAATACCATTTTTTGTAGTAGATTAATATACAAATTACCCAGGTTTTCCTAATTTTTCAGAATTTTTGGAGTTCCGTAAGTATTCAACAAATCAGATTACTACTGATCGTTCTATTTTGGATGATTCTATTTTCTTTGTGTTGTGTGCTTATTTTGATGGCTCTATGGTTTTCTTTGATGAGTTTTTGCCATAGCAAAGTTGGAATAAAGTAGATATAGTGCAAAAATAAAATATGAATTTGTTTGATAGAGTACTTATAGTAGTGATTTATTTTTCTTACACCAACGGATCTCACGAAGGTTTTGTTGAGTTTTGTGTGATTGAAGTTTTCAAGTTTTGCATTATCTTACGATGGATGAAGGAATAAGGAGTAAGAAGAACCTAAGCTTGGGATGCCCTGGCATCCCAAGCTATTATCCAAAAATGAGCAAACAACTAAGCTCGGGGATGCCTCTGAGTGGCATCCCCTCTTTCTTCTAACGACCGTCAGTATTTTACTCGAAGCTATATTTTTATTCGTCACATACTATGTGTTTTGCTTGGAGCGTCTTGTATGATATAAGTCTTTGCTTGTTTCATTTTATGTTTTAATTCTTGATTCCTTGCTGGACACACCTATTTGAGAGAGCCAATTTTATGCCATGACTTGTTAGAATTGCTCTCTATGCTTCACTTAAATCTTTATGAGCTATGGACTTGCTCTAGTGCTTCACTTATATCTTTCTGAGCACGCCGTGCTTTAGTATTTTTGAAGAAATGCTCTCTTGCTTCACTTAGATTTATTTTAGAGTTAGTAATTTTTTTAAGAAATTCTCTCTGGCTTCACTTAAATTAATTTGATAGAAAGAAAAAAAATTATGCCCATGATCTTCGCTTATATTTGTTTGAGCTTATCAAAAGCAACATATGAAAATTAGTTCCAAAGTGATAGATATACAAGAAGGATATAATAAAAACTTTCATGAAGATCATTGGACAAAATAAACTTGATTCTTAGTAATAGTTTTGAGATATGATGATGTGATATGTGAGTTATGTTGATGAGTAATTATGCTTTAGTAAGAATATTGGTGTTAAGGTTTGTGATTCCCTATGCAAGCACGGAAGTCAATAATCATGCAATGAAATTATATCCTACTTGTGGTGCATTACTCGGTGTTAATTATGCTTAATGCTCGCTTATGAGAATAATTTGTTTCTTGGTTGGTCGCTTCTCAATCTTTTGCTAGCCTTCATTTTGCACTAAGTACGATCTCTACTTGTGCATCCAAAAGCATTTAAACCAGTTTTGCCATATGAGTCCACTATATCTACCTATATGCGTTATTCTTTTGCCGTTCTAAGCAAATTTGTATGTGCCATCTCTAATTTTCCAAACAAACTTCTCTTTTGTGTGTTCGTTCCGCTCGCGGAGCGGTGAGGGGTGGATAATATTTTCCATGCTAGATGTGTTATTCTCATGATGAGTGTTTATTCACTTATCATTACACGAGAGTAAGGCAAAGGTATTAGGGATGCCCAGTCCCGAAATGGAAAATGAATTTACTTTATGTTGTCAAATAATAAATTACTTGGAAAGTGTTGGCATGGAGGGCACCTGTGGATACGGTTAGCCATGGAAAGTGAAAGTATGGTTGAAAAAGGAATAAACTTTATTTTCTGTTTGGGAACCGCCTGTGATATATCTAGCATGGAAAATGTTGGGAACTCTAAGTTGTTTTCGTTGGTGGGAAGGATACACCTCCCAAAATGTTTTTATCTCTAAGTTTTTTGCTTTGAGCTCTGGCACCTCTACAAATCCCTACTTCCCTCTGCGAAGGGCATTTCTTTTACTTTATGCAATTTTTATTTTGAATTTGAGTCTCCATCTTCTCTTATAAAAGCACCAACTAGGAGGCAATATGATTGTACTTGAGTATTGGGTATAGCTAATATGCGAGTGTGTTTCATGAATGGATCATTGGTTGAGCATGATGGGCTAGGGATAACTTATTTTAGCATTGATATTTTGAAAGACATGGTTGCTTGTTGATATGCTTGAATATTTAAATTATCATGTCAAAACTAGACTATTGCTTTGAATCACATAAAAGTCCAAATGTCCATGCTATAAAGAAAAGATTATGATATGACATGATAGGCAGCATTCCACATCAAAAATTCTATTTTTATCACTTACCTACTCGAGGATGAGTAGGAGTTAAGCTTGGGGATGTTAATACGTCTCCAACGTATCTATAATTTTTTATTGTTCCATGATGTTATATTATCAATCTTGGATGTTTTATAATCATTTTATAGTCATTTTTTGTACTAACCTATTGGCATAGTGCCAAGTGCCAGTTGTTGTTTTATGCATGTTTTTTACATCGCAGGAAATCACCAAACGGAGTCCAAATGCAACAAAACTTCACGAAGAATTTTTTGGACCAGAAGACACCTAATGGGCCCTGGCTGCACCTGGGTGGTGCTTCGAGGAGAGCACAACCCACCAGGGCGTGCCAGGAGGCCCAGGCGCGCCCTGGTGGGTTGTGCCCACCTCGGGTGCCCCCCGGACCGCCTCTATGCTCTATAAATACCCCAAATATTCCCAAAACCCTAGGGGAGTCGATGAAATATTGATCCAGCCGCCGCAGAGTCCAGAACCACCAGATCCAATACAGACACCATCTCGGATGGGGTTCACCACCTCCATTGGTGCCTCTCCGATGATGCATGAGTAGTTCTTTGTAGACCTTGAATCCGTAGTTAGTAGCTAGATGGCTTCCTCTCTCTTGCTGAATTCTCAATACAATGGTCTCTTGGAGATCCATATGATGTAAATCTTTTTGGGGTGTGTTTGTTGGGATCTGATGAACTTTGAGTTTATGATTAGTTATATCTTTTTATATCCATGAAAGTATTTGAGTTTCTTTGATCTCTTTTATGCATGATCTCTTATAGCCTCGTATATCTTCTCTGATATTTCAGTTTTGTTTGGCCAACTTAATCTATTTATCTTGCAATGGGAAGAGGTGCTTTATAGTGGGTTCGATCTTACGGTGCTTCACTACTGCAGGTTGTTGCTAACGCGACACTACGGTCGGAGACCCTTCGACGAAACTGTGTGCGATGCCATAATCACAAACGGTGGTGTAAAAAACCGTCAAAAAGGTGCAAAATGTTTGCGATGGAGGATGAATCAAACACGATTCAGATTTTAGTTGCGTGTGCGATGCAGGGCATACGGTTCAGCTGAATTAACTGTTTGCGATGAGGAGGAACCAAACAAACGGCAGCCAGATGAAGGTGTGTGCGATATACAACATACGGTTCACTCAGATGAACTGTTTGTGATTAGGCAACACAAAAGAAACGGGCAGCCAGATGAAGGTGTGTGCGATATACGACATGCGGTTCACTCAGATGAACTGTTTGTGTTGAGACGACAGAACAGAAACGGTTCAATATAACAAGATGTGTGTGATACGCGGCAAACATGTATGTAATCAGAAATGTGTGCGAAGACCGATAATAACACATACAATTGCTTCTAATAAGACGTATGCGATATGCTCTGTCTACACAACATCTATTGGCCATTGGGGGACGGGCGGTCATCCGGATACGCCATAAGGATGCGAAGAGGCATCCTATCAGCAAGGACTGGCTATTCCACCAATAGCTCATGTAAGAGAACTCTCAAGTTAAGTGTGCTCAGGCTGGAGCAGCCATCAGATGGGTGACTGGATGGGAAGTTGTGTTGGTATTAAGTTAACTGATAGGATGGGTCATATTTGCCAAATTAAATGACTGATACGACCCATCACATGAGTTAATTTAACCTCGAGGTCCTTGTTTTTTTAACACATGTTAAAGAAGGTCTACCGCATTACTTTTTGACATCGAGGTCCTTGTTTTTTATTTTATTTTTTATTTTTTAACACATGTTAAAGAAGGTCTACCGCATTACTTTTTGACAATGTGCGATACGTGGCATACAGTTGATCCATCTGACATGTTTGTGATGGAATAGGTCATGTGTGTTGTGGGAAAACGCTTGCTAGTATTCAACCGTTTGCGATTCATGAATTCATCACCAACGGGTTCCCTAGTGTGGTCCGTGTTCATCTATCATCATCTACTTCTTGTGCTAGCTCGATGTTCCTTCTATGCTAAGTTTCCATTACTTGATGGCGTTTTATGAACACGCCACCGTTTCCCGCCATTTCCTCACCAGTTTTCCACCACCCAGCGATATTGTGCATAGGCGGTGCACGACGCACAGTGGCGAGAAGCGCAGCCTGTAGCACATCCACCTTTTCCAAGCATGCCAACCCACCAAAGCGCCACCACTGCCATCAACCTCGTCGACAAGGAAAACGAGCATGCGCCACAGCCGGTCGAGGCCGAGGCGCTCCCCGGCAACGCGATGGACGACGCTGTGATGCACATCATTGCTAGGGTTGAGCAGACCTTTGGAGCATGGCGCTTGAGCGCCGCGGATCAAGATAGGCACACTACAAAAAAAAAAAGACACATCCGTGACACTTTGGGCCGAATGAATTTTTTTTTGTCATACATATGATACTTCTATGACGATAATTGTGACAAAACCTGGTATCATCATAGATGTGGTGGGCTCCTACTTCTATGACAAAAAATCATGACATAAAATGGGCTTTTTCGTCACAGGCGGGCCGGAGACGCAGCTGCATGACATTCTTTGGGCCGTCCATGACGGAAAAAACCGTGGTAGAAGCGAGGGGAGGAAAATTTCGGGAGTTGCGATTCTACGGTGGGAGGGCGGGCGGAGTGATGCAGCGTTTCTCGTCACGTCTGCAGCGTGTGTGCGGCGTTGGCTCTAATCAAGCCGAGCGAGGCGTTGGGCTCTAATCGAACCCGAAAGGACAGACTACGCTACGCCTTCGAACCCGGCGATCGATCGATGGCTGTTAATCGAACCCGATGGAGCGATTCGCCCGCTCTGCTGCTAGTGAGTGTTGCGGGGGGTTGGATGAGCGGTGGCGGTGGCGTTGCCTCTGGATGAACAGGAACCCGTGGTGTGGAGGGCTGGATGAACAGTAGACGACGGAGGGGTGGCCGTGGAGGGGTGGTTGAACAGGACCCCGTGGTGTGGAGGGCTGGATGAACAGTAGACGTTGGAGGGGTGCCCATGGAGAGGGGTGGTTGAACAGTAGCCAGTGGAGTAGCGCGCGGTGGAGGCTGGATGAACAGGAGCCCGTGGAGGCTGGAGGAGGTCGACGATAGCCCATGGAGGCTGGAGGAGGTCGACGGTGGAGATGAAACGAGATCCGTGGAGTCCTGTTTTGCGGTACACCACACCCCTCCTGATGAACAGGACCCCCGTTTCGACCGTAGGAGGTCCGTTTCGTCCGTTTTGCGGTACGCCACACCCCTCCCCGCACAACATGATCGATGGCGCACCGCAGAGCAAGCTAGGCGCGTCCGCGCCGATAGGCTGCGGCTCGCCGCACGGCGAGACCGTTGGAGCGCCGCAGAGCGAGAGGCGCAGCGCACCGCACGGCAAGAGCGGATCCATTGGTGCTTGCCTGCTGTCGGCACGACATCACAGCTGGGTACACGTCCCCGCCACTCACCTACCAAACCTCGAGCCGCGAGATAGAGTGCCAATCGTGTGGGGGCCGGTTGTCTTGCCAGATCTTTACATTTTCTTTTTTGATCACCAAATATTTACATTGTCTGATGATTTTTTAACTCGCACACAAGTACACAAAAATATGATTTTTCAAACCGTTATGGTTAGGCGTTGCATGTAGGTGTAGTTCAAATTTGAATTACGGCATTAAATGGTTAGAAAATCACTTAAATGTATTTAAAAGGTCAAATGACCCCTGAAATTTTCCAAATTTTCACATAACAATTGTATTAGTGCAAGTTAAACGTAGAAAAAAAAATTGAAGGCCGTAAGAGGAAGCTATCTCCCGTTCGTCATCAAACATGCATTGTTCCCTCTCGGAACCACGAACCTTCTAGTGAGTTGCTCCGGTTTGTGAGGGGTGTGTGTCCAAACTTTCGTCAAACAGGCCAATTTTTTTACCACATCATCTTGGTGGCATGACATTAAATCAAGAAAGGTTTCATGTTTTTCTGATCATTTTTTAATTTTTTGGAAATAAAATGTCATGGCACTCCATGCATGTGCCCATGCCTTGAGAGCAATATGTTTGAAAATTCCTTCTAATTTACTGCACATGGAATTAACTCGCACACAAGTACACAAAAATATGATTTTTCAAACCATTTTGGTTAGGCGTTGCATGTAGATGTAGTTCAAAGTTGAATTACGATCATTAAATTGTTAGAAAATCACTTAAATGTCATGATAGTTGTATTAGTCCGCGTTAAACATAGAAAAAAAATTGAAGGCCGTTAGAGGAAGCTATCTCCCGTTCGTCATCTAACATGCAATGTTCTCTCTCGGAACCACGAAGCTTCTAGTGAGTTGCTCCGGTTTGTGAGGGGCATGTGTCCAAACTTTCGTCAAACATGCCAATTTCTTTACCACATCATCTTGGTGGCATGACATTAAATCAAGCAAGGTTTCATGTTTTTCTGATCATTTTTTATGGAATTAAAATGCCATGGCACTCCATGCATGTGCCCATGCCTTGAGACCAATATGTTTGAAAATTACTTCTAATTTACTGCACATGGAATTAACTCGCACACAAGTACACAAAAATATGATTTTTCAAACCGTTTTGGTTAGGCGTTGCATGTAGATGTAGTTCAAATTTTAATTACGGTCATTAAATGGTTAGAAAATCACTTAAATATTTTTAAAAGGTCAAATGACCCCTGAAATTTTCCAAATTTTCACATGACAGTTGTATTAGTGCACGTTAAACATAGAAAAAAATTGAAGGCCGTAAGAGGAAGCTATCTCCCTTTCGTCATCGAACATGCATCTTTCCCTCTCGGAACCATAAACCTTCTAGTGAGTTGCTCCGGTTTGTGAGTGGTGTGTGTCCAAACTTTCGTCAAACATGCCAATTTCTTTACCACATCATCTTGGTGGCATGACATTACATCAACCAAGGTTTCATGTTTTTCATATCATTTATTAATTTTTTGGAATTAAAATGTCATGGCACTCCATGCATACGTATGCATGTGCCCATGCCTTGAGACCAATATGTTTGAAAATTCCTTTTAATTTACTGCACATGGAATTAATTCGCACACAAGTACACAGATATGATTTTTCAAACCGTTTTGGTTATGCATTGCATGTAGATGTAGTTCAAATTTGAATTACGGTCATTAAATGGGTAGAAAATCACTTAAATGTCTTTAAAAGGTCAAATGACCACTAGAATTTTCCAAAATTTCACATTACAGTTGTACTAGTGCACGTTAGACGTAGAAAAAAATTGAAGGCCGTAAGAGGAAGCTATCTCCCGTTCATCATCAAACATGCATTGTTCCCTCTCGGAACCACGAGCCTTCCAGTGAGTTGCTCCGATTTGTGAGGGGTGTGTGTCCAAACTTTCATCAAACATGCCAATTTGTTTACCACATCATCTTGGTGGCATGACATTACATCAACCAAGGTTTCATGTGTTTCTGATATTTTTTATTTTTTGGAATTAAAATGCCATGTCACTCCATGCATACGTATGCATGTGTCCATGTCGTGAGACAAATATGTTTGAAAATTCCTTCTAATTTACTGCGCATGGAATTAACATGCACACAAGTACACAAATATGTTTTTTCAAACTGTTTTGGTTAGGCGTTGCATGTAGATGTAGTTCAAATTTGAATTACGGTCATTAAATGGCTAGAAAATCACTTAAATATCTTTAAAAGGTCAAATGACCCCTAGAAATTTCCAAATTTCACATTACAGTTGTAGTAGTGCATGTTAGGCGTAGAAAAAAAATTGAAGGCCGTAAGAGGAAGCTATTTCCCGTTCGTTATCAAACATGCATTGTTCCCTCTCGGAACCACGAGCCTTCTAGTGAGTTGCTCCGGTTTGTGAGGGGTGTGTGTCCAAACTTTCGTCAAACATGCCAATTTCTTTACCACATCATCTTGGTGGCATGACATTGCATCAACCAAGGTTTCATGTGTTTCTGATATTTTTTATTTTTTGGAATTAAAATGCCATGTCACTCCATGCATACATATGCATGTGTCCATGTCGCGAGACAAATATGTTTGAAAATTCCTATTAATTTACTGCACATGGAATTAACTCACACACAAGTACACAAATATGATTCTTCAAACCGTTTTGGTTAGACGTTGCATGTAGATGTAGTTCAAATTTGAAGTACGGGGAAAATCACTTAAATGTCTTAAAAGGTCAAATGACCCCTGAAAATTTCCAAAATTTGACATGACAGTTGTATTAGTACCACAAAATTTCTCGTACATTTAAAACACCATCCGTTGCCACTTTACTCCAAATTCGTCTTTCACAGCTAATAAAAAATATCTACAACATCACACAGTTGTTTTCTAGGAACCGTTTGTGATGAAAATATCTGGGTCTATTTAAGTCTCCCTCAAGCTTCGCCGGCTCGTCTGCTCCAGTGCCGGCAGCCCCCGAATCCCCGAATCCCGATCCCCATTCCCACACCCCCTTCTTGCAAAGATGACGCCGTGGAAACACTTCGTGAAGGCCCGTACGATGGCCGCATCCCCCCCGAGCGCCGCCGCCTATGCCAAGAGGGCGCCCGCCTACGCCGAGAGTGCCGCCGCATCCGCATTGAGCGCGGCCGCTTTCGCTGAGAGGGCGTCTGTGGCAGCCGACACGGCAGCTGCAACAGCCGAGACGGCTGCAGCTACTGCTGCGATGGCGGCTGCAAGCGCCGAGAGCGCTCGAGCTGCCATCCATGCCGCCGATGTCGCCCTGGCCCGGGTCGAGGCCATCCACGCCAAGATTGAGGATGCACACACCAAGATATTCCAGGCCACCCCGGACTCCAGCATGCAACCCATGTCTGAATAGGCGGCGGTGGCCATGGAGCACCTGCTTCCTCACGAGGTCGCCGAGCGGGAGCTGGAGATGCAGGAGGCGGCGGAGATCGAGGAGCACCAGGAGGAGGAGTTGCGCGTGGCCGAGGTCAAGGTAGAGAAGAGTCTGTCCGTCGAGGAATCAGCGGTGGAGTACCAACGCGAGCTTTGGCGCAGCCACTACTATGAGTACTACAACCTTGAGGGCGGCGCCGAGGACGAGGATGCGGTCGACTTCAGCAGGGGGGACGCGGAGTCCACCAACGGCGGCATGTCGCCAGGACAAGTCATCGACGTCTCATCTCACACCGGCGATGCATAGGCCAGCGTGGCGGCGGATTTGTTCAAATTATGCGTACTTAGGCTTTGTTTTTAATCCTGGTCTTTTGTTAGAGCAATGTTTAGGTCAACTGGCTCTGTTTAATTACTAAAATTCCTCGATTCAGTAAGTGTGGTCTATCTGATGTACGCTCTTTTGTGTGCCCAAATTAGCAAGCGATGTTAATTATGCAATGACGTACCCGGGGAAATTTCCAGCAAAATTTGAATTATCAAACTCATCCCATGCACGTAAAGCAGAAGAATCGTTTGCGATGCACACAATCGTTCAAAGTGAATGGTCCGGCGGCACTGCGCGCAAAGTTTCCCTCCACATTTCCAAAATTTTGGCCTACTGCCAAAGTTTATATTATTTTTGGGACTAACCTATTAACCGGAGGCCCAAAGGTCGATTCTTGTTTTTTGCCTATTTCGTTGTTTCGCAGAAAAGGAATATCAAACGGAATCCAAACGGAACGAAACCTTCGTGAGGATCTTTCTTGGAACAAATGCAATCCAGGAGACTTGGAGTGGAAGTCAGAGATGCAATGAGGCAGCCACGAGGCGGGAGGGCGCGCCCAAGGGGTGTAGGCGCGCCCCCACCCTCGTGGGCCCCTCGTAGCTCCACCGATGTACGTCTTTCTCCTATATATACCCTTGTACCCTAAAAACATCCAGGGGAGCAACGAAACCACTTTTCCACCACTGCAACCTTATGTACCCGTGAGATCCCATCTTGGGGCCTTTTCTGGTGATCTGTCGGAGGGGGATTCGATCACGGAGGGCTTCTACATCAACACCATAGCCTCTCCGATGATGTGTGAGTAGTTTACCACAGACCTTCGGGTCCATATTTATTAGCTAGATGGCTTCTTCTCTCTCTTTGGTTCTCAATACAAAGTTCTCCTCGATGTTCTTCGAGATCTATTCGATGTAATACTTTTTTGTTGTGTGTTTGCCGAGATCCCATGAATTGTGGTTTATGATCAAGATTATCTATGAACAATATTTGGTTCTTCTCTGAATTATTATATGCATGATTTGATATATTTGCAGGTCTCTTCGAATTATCGGTTTAGTTCGTCCTACTAGATTGATCTTTCTTGCAATGGGAGAAGTGCTTAGCTTTGGGTTCAATATTGCGGTGTCCTTTCCCAGTGACTGTAGGGGCAGCAAGGCACGTATTGCATTGTTGCCACCGAGGATAAAAAGATGGGTTTTATATCATATTGCTTGAGTTTATCCTTCTACATCATGTCATCTTGCCTAATGCGTTACTCTGTTCTTATGAACTTGATACTCTAGATGCATGCTAGATAGCGGTCGATGTGTGCAGTAATGGTAGTAGATGCAGAATCGTTTCGGTCTACTTGACACGGACGTGATGCCTATATTCATGATCATGCCTAGATATCTCATAATTATGTGCTTTTCTATCAATTGCTCGGCAGTAATTTGTTCACCCACCATAATATATGCTATCCTAAGAGAAGCCACTAGTGAAACCTATGGCCCCGGGGTCTATTTTACATCATATTAGTTTCTCATCAACTTGTCAATTTCTGTCACCTTTTATTTTGCAATCTTTACTTTCCAATCTATACAACAAAAATACCTAAAATATTTATCTTATTATCTTTATCAGATCTCATTTTTGCAAGTGGTCGTGAAGGGATTGACAATCCCTTTACCGCGTTGGTTGCAAGGTTCTTGATTGTTTGTACAGGTACTGGGTGACTTGCGTGTAGTCTCCTACTGGATTGATACCTTGGTTCTCAATAGCTAAGGGAAATACTTACGCTACTTTGCTGCATCACACTTTCCTCTTCAAGGGAAAACCAACGCATGCTCAAGAGGTAGCACAGAGCAACTACGTGCTCCGAAGTCCGGGTCCCTGATTTTTTTCCACTGCATCGGCTCGCCAGTGCAGGACACCGGTGCGAGATGAAGCAACAGTTGTCTTTGCCCTAGTTTTGGCATACATAGTGGACGGCCTTAGTGCTATTAGTTCTATATTACTAAATTTGTGCATGTACACACCTGTTAGTATCAATTTGTTGTCATCCAAACACTGCCGCTATACGTCTCCAACGTATCTATAATTTATTATTGTTCCATGCTATTATATTATCTGTTTTGGATGTTCAATGGGATTTATTCTGCATTTTTATATTATTTTTGGGACTAATCTATTAACTAAGGCCCAGTGCAAATTGGTGTTTTTTTGCCTATTTCAGTGTTTCGCGGAAAAGGAGTATCAAACGGAATGAAACCTTCGCGAGGATCTTTTTGGAACAAATGCAATCCAGGAGACTTGGAGTGGACGTCAATGAAGCAACGAGGCACCCACGAGGCAGGGAGGTGTGCCTAGGGGGTAGGCGCGCCCCCCACCCTCGTGGCTCCACCGACCTACTTTTTTCACCTATATATACTCATATACCCTGAAAACATCCAGGAGCACCATGAAACCCTATTTCCACCGCCGCAACCTTCTGTACCCGTGAGATCCCATCTTGGGGCCTTTTCCGGTGCTCCGCCGGAGCGGGAATCGATCACGGAGGGCTTCTACATCAACACCATAGCCTCTCCGATGATGTGTGAGTAGTTTACCACAAACCTTTGGGTCCATAGTTATTAGCTAGATGGCTTCTTCTCTCTCTTTGGATCTCAATACAAAGTTCTCCTTGATTCTCTTGGGGATCTATTTGATGTAATTGTTTTTGCGGTGTGTTTGTCGAGATCCGATGAATTGTGGGTTTATGATCAAGATTATCTTTGAACAATATTTGATTCTTCTCTGAATTCTTATATGCATGATTTGATATCTTTGCAAGTCTTTTTGAATTATCAGTTTGGTTTGGCCTACTAGATTGATGTTTCTTGCAATAGGAGAAGTGCTTAGCTTTGGGTTCAATCTTGCGGTGTCCTTTCCCAGTGACTGTAGGGGCAGCAAGGCACGTATTGTATTGTTGCCATGGAGGATAAAAAGCTGGGGTTTATATCATATTGCTTGAGTTTATCCCTCTACATCATGTCATCTTGCTTAATGCGTTACTACGTTCTTATGAACTTAATACTCTAGATGCATGCTGGATAGTGGTCGATGTGTGCAGTAATAGTACTAGATGCAGAATCGTTTCGGTCTACTTGTCACGGACGTGATGCCTATATACATGATCATGCGTAGATATTCTCATAATTATGCGCTTTTCTATTAATGGCTCGACAGTAATTTGTTCACCCACCGTAGATTATGCTATCTTGAGAGAAGCCACTAGTGAAACCAATGGCCCACGTGTCTATTTTTCATCGTATTAATCTCCCGCCAACGTGCTATTTCTGTCGCCATTTATTTTGCAATCTTTACTTTCCAATCTTACAACAAAAATACCAAAAATATTTATCTTACTATATCTATCAGGTCTCACTTTTGCAAGTGGCCGTGAAGGGATTGACAACCCCTTTATCGCGTTGGTTGCAAGGTTCTTGATTGTTTGTGCAGGTATGAGGGACTTGCGTGTAGTCTCCTACTGGATTGATACCTCGGTTCTCAAAAACTGAGGGAAATACTTAAGCTACTTTGCTGCATCACCGTTTCCTCTTCAAGGGAAAACCAACGCATGCTCAAGAGGTAGCAAGAAGGATTTCTGGCGCCGTTGCCGGGGAGATCTACGCACAAGTCAAGACATACCAAGTACCCATCACAAACTCTTCTCCCTCGCATTACATTATTTGCCATTTGCCTCTCGTTTTCCTCTCCCCCACTTCACCTTTGCCATTTTGTTCGCCTTTCTTCCGTTCGATCTTGTGTTACCATGTGCCTTCTTTTTGCTTGCATCTTCGCTTGCTAAAAGTTTATGGATCCTCATCCGCTTGCGAATCTTTTTAAGAGATCCAATTATGATGAACCAATTGCTAGTGAGTTTTGTGCACTAGATTACCTTTATGAGGTTTTGCTTGAAATTCGTGAATCTTAAATTGTGATGAAGAAATTTATGAATAGATTCACGATAGCTCCTTGAATAAAAAGCATGATTGCAATGATTTTACTATAAATTCTCTTGATGTCAATTGTGCTAATAATATGCAAAACCCTAAGCTTGGGGATGCTAGTTTTGCTATGTATACTACTTGTTGCAATGATCATGATTGGGGTTATTCTTCTTATGATCTTGAAAATTTATTTAAGCCCCATGATGAATATGAGATTGGTAATAGTGTTTGCAATAATATTAAAAGTGGGTTTCGAGAGGTCATGACTTTAGTTAATGATAATCCCACTATTTTGGAAAAGTGTCAACTTCGCATGCATGTGGATCGTGTTGAGAATATGTTATGTGATAGCTATTTTGTTGAATTTGCCTATGATCCTACATGTATTTATTATGAGAGAGGAAAATATGGCAGTAGAAATTTTTATCTTACCAAATTACCTCTTGTCATGTTGAGATTGCTATCGTCTATTTCTTCTTCCTTGCATATGCTAGTTTTTGCTTGACTTGATAATTTGTTTGCCTATAAGATGCCTATGCATAGGAAGTATGTTAGCCTTAGATGTGTTTCTCACGTGTTTTATGTTGCTCTTTTTGTGCTTCAATTCTTGTCTTTTATGTGAGCATCATTGAAATCTCTTTGCCTAGCTAGGGGAGTTAAACAATAACGCTTGTTGGGAGGCAGCCCAATTTTATTTTTATTCTTTTCTTTTTGCCCCTGTTTAGTAATAAATAATTCATCTAGCTTCTGTTTGGATGTGTTTTATGTTTTAATTAGTGTTTGTGCCAAGTAGAACCAATAGGATCTTCTTGTGTGATAGTTGTTTGATCTTGCTGAAAAAGACAGAAACTTTGCGCTCACGAAAACAATTGTTAAAATTCACGAGAACCTGATAAAATACCAATTCTTTTTGCAGTAGATCAATATACAAATTATCCAGGTTATCCTAGTTTTTCAGAAATTGTGGAGTTCCAGAAGTATTTGAACAAATCAGATTTCTACAGACTGTTCTGTTTTTGACAGATTCTATTTTTCGTGTGTTGTTTGCTTATTTTGATGAATCTATGGATAGTGTTGGTGTGGGAACGACACCTATGGGATCACAAGAATCCCTACTACAGTTGCGGGGCGCGGGGTCGTGAGAAGAGCGGATCAAACAGATAGCACACGGTTTCTTTATCCAGGTTCGGGCCGCGAGGATGCGTAAAACCCTACTCCTGCTTTGGTGGTTTGTTTATCTGTGTTCTTGAACTAGTAATGGGGCGTGAGCAGCTCCAAAAAGTTGAATCCTCCTCCTGGTCGCCTTGGGCCTCCTTTTATAGGGAAAGGGGTCGCCACAGTGGCACCTGTGAGGTGGAAAAAATCTGATGATGCGAGTTTATCCCTCAGATACATGACAAGGCGCTTTAATGCGCCTTGCTTAGGTGTCCTTGCTTTATCGGGGGACGGGAGGGCCTGTCTCGTCTGTCGCTGCTCCCTTCGTGTCGACACGCTACAGCCAGCGGTGCCAGCGGTGCCATGTAAGCGGCAGCAACCGAGGTGGCGCAGTGGTGGGTCTCCATGAAGACCCGCTTGCCGCCACGCAGGTGCCTGCCCAACTGGTTGGGTCGGCAGCTGCATGCGAACGGTGGTGGAGGTTTGATTGGCGTGGGCCTGATGGTGGCCCTACGGGTGTTCTTGGCGAGGGCCTCGCCGTAGCCCCGACAAGGGTCTTGCCGTGGCGCCTGCTGTCATCCCCGGCAAGGCTCTTGCCGGGGGCCTTGTGGTCCTCCTTGGCTGGGATTCCGCCAAGGGTCTTCATCTTCTATAGTGTGTATCTGATCTTGAATGTCTTCACAAAGATCTGCATGCCACCACGAGGATGTCTCCCGAATCCTTGCCCCATGGGGGCAGTGGACTCAAGGGTGTTCGCTCCGCAGGTGTGGGACGAGATGCCACGGCAAGGGTCTTGCCAGATTTGCTAAAACCGCCTCCCGGTAAGGGTCTTGCCGGGGGAGTCCGCTTCGTCCCCTTTGCTCTTTGTGGTCTTGGTCTTGGCATCGTTCTGCTCCTTTCGAGCTTTGGCCTTACCTTGGTTCACCTCACTTCATGCGGTGGTGCTCATGCTCAGACTGCCGTGCAGACAGTTATAGGGGTACAAAAAGTGTACCCCTCTTTACACACCGACAGAGCCCGGGCCTGGGCCACACGTAAGCGCAATCGCGTCGTTGGGCTAGGCCCAAAAGCAATCTTGTGAAGCGGGCGGGGAGGTTTTTACCGCGGTAAGTCCTTTCGCGCACTGCGCTTCCCATGCTTCCCGCGCGTGGCTCGGCGTGGGGAGGCATGCATGACGTGGGCGGCATGCGTGGGGCTGAGCTCTACGCGCATGCGTCACGTCATAGTAAAGGGGGCGGTTCGCGCCTTCCCCGTGAATGGAGGGAGGCGTGGAGGCGCGACCCATTTACTGAACGGGGCCAAGGCGTGGTCTTCAAGGCATCCACTCCCCATGATCACGGGGTGGGGAGAGGTCGCCTCACCCGTCGCCTTGGTCCCGCGCCGCCACGTGGTTCTCATGCGCTTGGGGTGGCGAACGGTGGAGGCGGAAACCGGGCCGTCGCGGGCTGGGGCAGCGGGTTGGTCCCAGTTCCTGCGCCTTCCACGCCTTGATTGGCTGGCGGGCGGCCGAGCCCCCACCCGTTCCTTTATAAAGAGTGGGGGGATGGCGTCCGCATTCTTCCATCTTCTCCTTCCTTCACGCCCCTCCCTCCGCCATGGAGAGAGGGAATCCTGGCCCTTCAACGGTGGCGGCGAGGGTTGCCGCTCGACAACGCGTCCTTCCTTCTCCTGCACCTGCGGTGGCAGAGCCAGCCACGAGGGGAAGGGGGAGGGGGCGAGGCCGTGGGCGAGGCCGAGGCGCTCAGGGAAGAGGAGAACGGGGCGGCGCGCCGGTCTCGCCTCCGCCAGTAGTTCCTCCCCCCATGGAGGGCCATGTTGGGGATGACCCTTGCGATTTCTTCGTCAGGCTGCGCCGGCCACCTCGCTGTCGCCTTCGTCTCCCAACTCCATTCGCGCGGGAGATGGAGCTGGATCCGCCAGAGTCATTGCGGCTGCACATGAGGGGCTGTTGGATCAGTGGTACACGAGTTCGCGTCGACTTCCCAGCCCCTCACGTGATGTATCTTCGTCGAGGATGGAAGACGTTCGCTCACATCCACCGCTTGACGGAGGGGCTCACTCTCCATTTCAAGTTGATGGAGGGCGGCCTCCTCTCCGTCAAGGTCTTCGGGTGCTTCGGGACTCGGGCAAGGTGCTGCGTGGAGAGCTCTTCTGATAGCGAAGACTCCTCCTCGGGTGGGAGTGGCGAGGAGGACAGCGGCAGCGACGACGAGGGTAGCAGGCGGCAGGATGACGGGTCCGACTAGGTGTCGGGCGCCGCTCCGTGCGGCACCGGCGACCCCATCATCCGTGTCGCCGGCTCCCTGAACTTCTCGGGGTCGTCTCCTTGGGCGGCTGGCGTTGGGAGGCTGCGGAAGAGGAAGAGGGCGGGCGGCAAGGCCGTCAAATCTGAGTATGCAGGCACCGACGCCTTCGGCCAGGCCGACGTCCCCGCCACCTCGTCTTGAAGCTCGCTTCGCGCCGCCATCACCATCCAGCCTTGACGGCCACCGAGATGTTCTCTTGGTGTCTCCTGCCACTCGAAGCTTCGCCTAGGCGCCTTTTGCCCTTTTCGCCTCCTTGACCTGCCTCCCGAGGAGAGGGACAAGAAAGGGGTTCTGGGCACCTTATCTCTTTTAGCTTGTAAGCCTCTGGGCCTTGGTTGAATTTAAAACTTGTAATCCCATCATTCATGTTTTCATTCCCCATGGGCTGTACTGAGTGGAATGTTTTTAGTGAAAAAGGGATGCTTGCGGGTCATTTGTTTGGGTAGAACCCACGACAAGGAGTAAATCCTTGATATCCCTAAGATAAACATTTCCTTGCCCGACAACAGGCCCTGCCGTCTTCCCCACTTCGCCGACCTTTCTCACGCTTTTGGCGAGGCAGGGATGAGGTGGGTTCAGCTCCTCGTTTCATCCTTTTGTCGCCGCGACTCGACCAACCCTGGCCCCAGGAACGAGCCCTAGGGCCTAGAGCTTTAGGGGAGCATTGTAGCTTTGGGAAAAAAAGAGGTTTCACATACCTCAGTCCATAAGGGAATGCATGATAAGGGATGAAGAACTTACTGAAAGTCAGAGCCCCGGCAACTCTGGTTTGCCGTGGGTGAATCTTTGCACTTGCAGCCCCGGCAATCTTGGCTTGTCGGGGTCTAGATGCCGGTCATCCCTCTTTTCTTTTTCGTCTTCAAGTGATCCGGCAAGGATATCTGTGAGTCCTGCGAACCAAAGAAGACAAAAGGACGACAAAGAGACGCACACTCAACCTCTAAGCTAGGGGTTAGTCGCCGCTAAGCACTATCAACCCTAACCAAGGACGAGACTCGACCTAGTATGCATGCTATAACTTAGGGCGCCAGCGCTTCATTTATTTATGCTCAGGGTCTGCGCCTGGCTTTGTACAAAGGGTTACATGCATCATCGGCAATGCTTGTACAAAAGGTGGCTTGTCGGGGCCCGGCAAGTCGCCTCCTGGTAAAACTTGCGAAGATGCTCAATGTTCCAGAGTTACTCATCAACGACATCTTCGGTCTCCAGTGGACTGCGCTGGCCCGGTGATTCAGATACCCGATAAGGGCCTTCCCACTTTGGCGTCAACTTGTTGGAATTCTTGGCCGATTGAATGCGCCGAAGGACAAGGTCGCCTTCCTCAAGGCTTCGGGCATGAACCTTGCGTCTATGGTAGCGGCGCAAAGCTTGTCGGTAGCGTCTGCTCTCACAGCCGCCTCAAGATGATCTTCCTCAAGGAGCATTCGTCATCTTGCCGCAGCTTGCTCTTGCTCAAGTTCGTCATAAGCGAGCACTCGAGGTGACCCGTATATGAGTTCAGTGGGGAGAACTGCTTCTGCCCCGTATACTAGGGCAAAAGGTGTCTGGCCGGTGGCTGGATTCGGCGTCGTCCTTATCGACCAAAGAACCGCCGTCAACTCATCAATCTAGCGCCTTCCACTCTTGTGCAGCCTGTCGAAGGTCTTGGTCCTTAAGCCTCACAGTACTTCAGCATTTGCCCTCTCAGCTTGACCATTGCTTCATGGGTGAGCAACGGAAGCGAAACAGACTTTGCTGCCGAGGTCTTGGGTATATTGCATGAAGGTGCGGCTTGTGAACTGTGTGCCATTGTCGGTGATAACCCTGTTGGGTATGCCAAAACGGCACACTAGTCCCTTGAAGAACTTGACGGCTGACTGAGCTGTGACCTTCCTCACTGCCTCCACCTCCGGCCACTTTGTGAACTTGTCGATTGCAATGTACAAGTACTCAAAGCCCCCGGCGGCGCGGGGGAAAGGGCCCAGTATGTCGAGCCCCCAGACCGAGAAGGGCCAGGAAAGAGGAATGGTTTGAAGGGCTTGAGCTGGCTGATGAAGCTTCTTTGAATGGAACTGACACGCTTCACACCTTGTGACTAGTGTCGTCTTATCCTGGAGGGCGGTGGGCCAGAAGAAGCCTTGCCGAAATGCCTTGCTGGCAAGGGCCCTTGACCCAATGTGGGATCCACATATGCCTCCGTGTATCTCCGCCAACAGCTCCATTCCTTCCTCTCGAGGGATACACTTCAATTTCACACCGTTCGGCCTCTTTCTGTACAGGACGTCATCGACGAACTGGTACATGGTAGAGCGACGGGCTACTTTTTCCGCTTCTTCCTGCTCCTCAGGAAGTTCCCCTGTTTGGAGGAATCAGACGGTATGCTGTGCCCACGCTGGAGTCTGGGGCTCGACGGCGAGGACTAAAGGCATTTCCTCCGCTATAGGAGCGGCTGTCTCGACGGCAAGAGCTTGACGCTCCGCCGGAGCCTACCGTCGATGGCGGAGTTGATATCCGGCAACATCCTTGCCGGCGGCTCGGGAGCTTCGGCGGAAAGTACTTGCCGGGCCCTAATTTCCTCCTCTTATTCTGCTCTGTTGATGGATCAACGAATGGCTGAGTTAGCTGAAGCACAAAGGTACCTGGTTCCATAGGTAGCTTGAGGGCAGCACGTTTTGATAGGTAATCGGCGATATCGTTCTCCGCTCGGGGAACGTGTTCAACTCAGATACCGTCAAACGCTTCTTCCAGCTTTCTCACTTCATCGACGTAGGCCTTCATCAACGGGCTCGTAATCCTTGTTGACTTGCTTGACGCACGAGCTGCGAGTCTCCCCGACGATGAGTTTCTTGATTCCGAGGTCCGCGATCCTAAGACCGGCAAGCAGCCCTTCGTACTGGCCAGATTGTTTGTTGACACCTCCCTGGGGAAGTGCATCTGGATCACGTACTTGAGGTGCTCTCCGGTGGGCGCGACAAGCAGTACGCCAGCCCCGACGCCTTGTAAGGAGAAAGCTCCATCAAAGTACATGATCCAATCACAACTTGCCTCCTTGCCGGGGAGAGTAGTATCTTGGGCTTCTTCGTAAGGCGTTGCGGTCCATTCTGCAATGAACTCCGCTAGGACTCGGCTCTGAATCGTCGAAGTACTTTCAAACTTGAGGCCAAAGCTGGACAGCTCCAGTGCCCATTCCACAATTCTTCCTGTTGCATCCAGATTGTGCAATATCCGCTGCAGAGGGAAGCGAGTGACGACAAGTGATCTCGCAGCTCCGGAAGTAGTGACGCAGCTTCCTCGAGGCCATAAGAAGGCCGAAGAGCAGTTTCTGCACGCTGGAGTACCTTGATCTAGCCCCCTGCAGGAGGGAACTAACAAAGTAAACCGGGTGCTTCATCATTTTCTTCTTCGGTGGCACTTCAACTGGATGTGTCGTCTCTGCATTGGTGGTGTCGGGCTCTGCCGCTGCCATCACCTCGTAGTCAACCTCTCTCTGCACCACCAGTGCGGCGCTGACCACCTGGTCCGTTGCCGCCAGGTATAGCAGCAACGGCTCCTATGGCCTAGGCGCAACTAGTATTGGCGCGGAGGAGAGGTACTTCTTCAAACCTTGCAATGCTGCTTGACTTCAGCGTCCACTCCATCGGGCCCGCCTTTTTCAGGATCTTGAAAAAGGGAAGGGCGCGCTCGGTAGACTTGGAAATGAACCTGCCCATGGCGGCGACGCAACCAGCAAGCCAACGCACATCCTTGATTCGCTTGGGTGCTTCAATCTGCTCTATAGCTTTGATTTTGTCCGGATTGGCCTCTATCCCACGCTGTGACACCAAGAACCCGAGAAGCTTGCCGGACGGGACGCCAAAGACGCACTTCTCAGGGTTCAGTTTGAGATTGATCTTGCACAGGTTTGCAAATGTTTCTTGCAAATCTGGTATGAGGGTTGCCTTGTCCTTGGTTTTGACCACTATGTCATCCATATAAGCCTCCATATTTCTATGGAGCTGGGGTTCAAAACCAATCTGGACCGCCCTTGCAAACGTCGAACCGGCACTCTTCAACCCGAAAGGCATCCACATGAAACAATACGTACCACATGGGGTGATGAATGTTGTTTTCTCTTCGCCTTCTCTTGTCATGAAGATCTAGTGGTAGCCAGAGTAGGCGTCGAGGAATGACAACAGATCACACCCAGCCGTGGAGTCAACAATCTGGTTGATGCGTGGCAACGGGAAGGGGTCTTTAGGGCAAGCCTTATTGATATCTGTGTAGTCAATACACAGTCTCCACTTCCCATTTGCCTTGCGCGCTACGACCGGATTGGCCAACCACGTTGGATGGAGCACTCCTCTTACCAAACCCGCTGCTTCCAGCTTCCGGATCTCTTCTGTGATGAACTCTTGTCGTTCCAAAGCTTGCTTTCTGACCTTCTGCTTGACGGGCCGCGCATGAGGGCAGACAGCAAGGTGGTGCTCAATCACCTCCCTGGGAACACCGGGGATGTCAGAAGCTTGCCATGCAAACACATCGACATTCGCCCGCAGGAAGGTGACGAGCGCGTCTTCCTATTTGTCGTCAAGGGTGGAGCTTATGGTAAAAGCTCCTCCCGTGTCGTCCTCATTGATGTAAACCTTCTTGGTTCCGGCGGTATGGCCTCGGGCTTCTTGTTTCCGCCGGTGGAGCTCTCGCACGTCCTCGACGGCGGCGCTACACTCGAAGAGGTGCGCTTGCGGAGTGGGTGTCCGAGGTCTCACCGGTCTTCTTCTTCTTCTTCTTCCTGCCGGGGTCCCGGCGGCGTGAGCAAGTGCCCTAGTGGCGGCAAATGCCGCAATCGCTTCTTTGGTATAGTTGGTCAGTGCAAATCAGCGCATCTTTCTTATCGGAGGGAATGGTGATGAGCGTTACAGGCCCTGGCATCTTCAGGGTGTTGTAGGCGTAGTGTGACGCCGCCATGAACTTGGCCAGCGCTGGGCGGCCAAGGATCCCGTTGTAGGTCAAGGGGATCTTGGCAACATCAAACACGATCCTCTCCGTCCTATAGTTCAGGTCGCTTCCAAAGGTCACGGGCAGCGTGACCTTTCCCTTGGGTTGGCTTCTTCCTGGGTTGACCCTCAAACGCGTGCCCGTCTCTTCGAGGTCTCCATCGAGAATCCGCGGTTTCTCGATCACGGCAGGCGAGATCAAGTTCAGACCGGCCCCGCCATCGACTAGCATCTTCATCACCTTGAGGTTGCGTATTGTTGGTGAAACCAACAATGGCAAGCACCCGACCGCAGTAGTGCGATCAGGGTGATCCTCAGTGTCAAAAATGATAGGTGTGCTGGACCACTTCAGCGGCCTTTGGGCATCAAATGACGGCTCTTCCACTGTAATCTCGCACCCAATCGCTTTAAGCCGGCGGTGAGAAGTATGCAGCGAGGCGCCGCGGTCGACGCACATGGCCTCCGTAGCTTTCTGAAATTCTTGGTCGCCGGATTCGTCGTCCTCTTTGTGATCGTCGTCTTCTGGCTTTCTGTCACGGCCCCGGACGGGCCTCTCCTGTTGTTTATCCTTGCTGCGACGGCCCGCCTGGCTGTCACGCTTCTTTCCGGACCCTTCATCACCGTCTGGGCCTTTCTCCTTGTCCCGCCTCTCATACTCAACCCTCTGCTTCTCAGCGAGGAGCTCAACTTGTCGGCAGTCTTGGAGGGCATGGCCTTTGGTGCGATGGATCTTGCAGTATCGCTTGTCGGAGTTTCCTGGCTTCTCGGCAGCCGCTAAGGCCCAGCAAGCGACACATCCGGCAACTTCCTTGCTGGGGTCATCTGCCTTGGTTTTCTTGGTGGAGCCGGCGTCATCAGATCCCTCGACGGCAAGCATGACTTTTCCTTTGCGCTTCCTGTTGCGGCGCCGGCCTTTCTTCGCTGGGGCGGCAATATCCTCATCTGAGGAGTCGGTTTCCATGCCGGCATCTTTGCCGGGGTACTTCCTTCCCTCTTCAGCCCGGGCACATCTGTCAGCAAGTACATAGAGTTCTGCTACATCTTTCACCTTGTTCATTGCCAGCTCTTCGCGCATCTTGCGGTTACGCACGTTCTGATGGAACGCGCTGATGATGGCGGCAGGGTGAACATCAGGGATATTGTACTGTACCCGGCTGAACCTCTGTATATACTTGCGGAGACTCTCGCCTCCCTTCTGGGGAATGATGTGCAGGTCGCTTGCTTGGCCATGGGTTTGGTGGCCTCCAGTAAAGGCACCCACGAACTCATGGCACAAATCCGACCAGGAGGAAATAGAGTCCACCGGCAAGTGCATCAACCATGACATGGCGTTGGGTTTAAGAGCCAACAGAAAGTAATTCGCAAGCACCTTGTCGTCGCGGGCTCCGGCAGCTTGCATCGCGATGGTGTAGATGCTGAGGAACTCGGACGGGTGGGTCTTGCCGCTGTGCTTTTCACCCACGTCGGGTTTGAAGGTGCGGTGAGTGGGCCACTGGAACTGCCGCAGCTCATGGGTAAAAGCCGGACAACCTACCTCGTAAGGTAGGCCTCCAAGGCTCCCCGGTGCCGGGTGGCTCACAGCAGGCCCTGCTCGCCTGTCTGATTGGTGGCGCGCTCCGCGCCGGTGCTCGATAGTGGTTCAAGCGTCTTCATGTTCTCGTTCCCGAAGAACTTGGCGCTGGTCACAGTGGGCCCGCGGGTCGGACGATGCTATGGAGATTTCGTCGCCCATAACGTCGCGACGGGCTGCCGTCCGCGGCACCGGGCGAGGAGGAGGCAAGTGCACCGTGGTCGCGGCGCCGCCGGCTCTCCTGCCACTGGTGCGTGGGACTCCGTCGGAGCGTCGACCCGGGGGCTCCGCTGGACTCAGTCATCTTTGTTGGCCACCGCAACAAGGCTTCGGATAGTGGCTCTCCATTCGTCGAGTTTCCCCGTAGTGGGAGGAAAATCGAGGAGCAATCAGCGCCAGGCTTCTCTGGCGTTGGTGGCAGCGAAACCTGCATGGATCGCGACGCGCCGACTTCCCGACCATGTCGAAGGAGCTCTATCACGACCCCGCGATGCATTCCATCTTTCAGCGCCTCGGCGGCGGGCAGGTCTTCTAAATCCGGGAGTGGTGCTCGGGGCTCTTTCGCGGCGACGCCCGGGGTCCTCGGCGTGATTACGCCGTTAAATCGTAACGCCGCTTGAGAGGAGCGCGCCGTCGGCGCCGGCGTGGGAGTCTTGGAAGCTCTCGCGTCGCCTTCGGACGGGGTGGCAGCGATCTTGGAAGGCCCCGCGCCACCCGCGGAGGGCCTGGCTCCGTCTTTGGATTTGGCGGTGTGCAGCCCGTTACCAGGCGCACGAACATCGCCGCCTCCCAAACTTCGGCTGCTGGGACGGTGTTGGTGTTTGCGAACGGTGCCCCGGGTCCTTTCTGCGACCGGTCTGCTGCTCGCCCGCGTCGGGACGGGATGTCCGGCTTCCAACGGGCCAACCCCCACCGTCATCTTCTTCTTGGGTGCCATGACGATGAAAAAGCGTCGACCTAACTGCTAGAGCCGATTCTCACAACTGCGCCCCTACCTGGCGCGCCAAAGATGTTGGTGTGGGAACGACACCTATGGGATCACAAGAATCCCTACTACGTTTGCGGGGCGCGGGGTCGTGAGAAGAGCGGATCAAACAGATAGCACACAGTTTCTTTATCCAAGTTCGGGCCGCGAGGATGCGTAAAACCCTACTCCTGCTTTGGTGGTTTGTTTATCTGTGTTCTTGAACTAGTATTGGGGCGTGAGGAGCTCCAAAAAGCCGAATCCTCCTCATGGTCGCCTTGGGCCTCCTTTTATAGGGAAAGGGGTCGCCACAGTGGCACCGAGGAGGTGGAAAGGGTACAGTGATGCGAGTTTATCCCTCGCATTACATGACAAGGCGCTTTTAATGCGCCTTGCTTAAGTGTCCTTGCTTTATCAGGGACGGGGGAGGGCCCTGTCTCGTCCGTCGCCGCTCCCTTTCGTGTCGACACACGCCCTGGCCAGCCGTGCCCGCGGTGCCATGTAGGCAGGCAGGCAGCTGAGGTGGCGCAATGGTGGGTCTCCATGAAGATCCGCTTGCCTCCACGCAGGTGCCTGCCCAACTGGTTGGGTCGGCAGCTGCATCGAACGGTGGTGGAGGTTTGATTGGCGTGGGCCTGATGGTGGCCCTACGGGTGTTCTTGGCGAGGGCCTCGCCATAGCCCCGGCAAGGGTCTTGCTGGGGCCCCGGCAAGGGTCTTGCCGTGGCGCCTGCTGTCATCCCCGGCAAGGCTCTTGCCGGGGGCCTTGTGGTCCTCCTTGGCTGGGACCCAGCCAAGGGTCGTCATCTTCTATAGTGTGTACTGATCTTGAATGTCTTCACAAAGATCTGCATGCCACCACGGGGATGTCTCCCGAATCCTTGCCCCATGGGGGCAGTGAACTCAAGGGTGATTCGCTCCACAGGTGTGGGACGAGCTGCCACGACAAGGGTCTTGCCAGGTTTGCTAAAATCGCCTCCCGGCAAGGGTCTTGCCGGGGGAGTCCGCTTCGTCCCCTTTGCTCTTTGTGGTCTTGGTCTTGGCGTCGTTCTGCTCCTTTCGAGTTTTGGCCTTACCTTGGTTCACCTCCCTTGCCTTGCTCAGTGTGGTGGTGCCCGCGGCTCAGACTGCCCGTCCACAGTTATAGGGGTACAAAAAGTGTACCCCTCTTTTTGTACACCGACAGCTAGTATCGGGGGTTATGAACCATTGAGAAGTTGTAATACAGTAGGTTTAACACCAATATAAATAAATAATGAGTTCATTACAGTACCTTAAGGTGGTGGTTTGTTTTCTTATACTAACGGAGCTCATGAGATTTTCTGTTGAGTTTTGTGTTGAGAAGTTTTCAAGTTTTGGGTAAAGATTTGATGGATTTTGGAATAAGGACTGTCAAGAGCCTAAGCTTGGGGGTGCCCAAGGCACCCCAAGGTAAATTTCAAGGACAACCAAAAGCCTAAGCTTGGGGATGCCCCGGAAGGCATCCCCTCTTTCGTCTTCGTCTATCGGTAACTTTACTTGAGACTATATTTTTATTCACCACATGATATATGTTTTGCTTGGAGCGTCTTGTATGATTTGAGTCTTTGATTTTTAGTTCACCACAATCATCCTTGCTGTACACACCTGTTGGTAGAGATACACATGAATGGAAATTTATTAGAATACTCTATGTGCTTCACTTATTTCTTTTGAGCTAGATAATTTTGCTCTAGTGCTTCACTTATATCTTTTAGAGCACGGTGGTGGTTTTATTTTATAAAAATTATTGATCTCTCATGCTTCACTTATATTATTTTGAGAGTCTTTTAGAACAACATGGTAATTTGTTTTGGCTATATAATTAGTCCTAATATGATAGGCATCCAAGACGGGTATAATAAAAACTCTCATAAAAAGTGCAGTGAATACTATGAGAAGTTTGATACTTGATGATTGTTTTGAGTATGAAGGTGGTAATATTAGAGTTGTGCTAGTTGAGTAGTTGTGAATTGGAGAAATACTTGTGTTAAAGTTTGCAAGTCCCGTAGCATGCACGTATGGTAAACGTTGTGTGAAAAATTTGAAACATGAGGTGTTCTTTGATTGTCATCCTTATGAGTGGCGGTCGGGGACGAGCGATGGTCTTTTCCTACCAATCTATCCCCTAGGAGCATGCGCGTAGTGCTTGGTTTTTGATGACTTGTAGATTTTTGCAATAAGTATGTGAGTTCTTTATGACTAATGTTGAGTCCATGGATTATACGCACTCTCACCTTTCCATCATTGCTAGCCTGTTCGGTACCGTGCATTGCCCTTTCTCACCTTGAGAGTTGGTGCAAACTTCACCGGTGCATCCAACCCCCGTGATATGATACGCTCTATCACGCATAAACCTCCTTATATCTTCCTCAAAACAGCCACCATACCTACCTATTATGGCATTTCCATAGCCATTCCGAGATATATTGCCATGCAACTTTCCACCGTTTCATTTATTATGACACGCTTCATAATTGTCATATTGCTTTGCATGATCATGTAGTTGACATCGTATTTGTGGCAAAGCCACCATGCATAATTTATCATACATGTCACTCTTGATTCGTTGCCCATCCCGGTACACCGCCAGAGGCACTCATATAGAGTCATATTTTTGTTCTAGTATCAAGTTGTAATCATTGAGTTGTAAATAAATAGAAGTGTGATGATCATCATTAATAGAGAATTGTCCCAAATAAAAAAAGAGAGAAAAAAAGAGAAAGGCCAAATAAAAAAAGGGAAGGCTCAAAAAAAGAGAAGAAATAAAAGGGATAATGCTACTAGCCTTTTTTCGACACTTGTGCTTCAAAGTAGCAACATGATCTTCATGATAGAGAGTCTCTTATTTTGTCACTTTCATGTACTAGTGGGAATATTTCATTATAGAACTTGGCTTGTATATTCCAATAATGGGCTTCCTCAAATGCCCTAGGTCTTCCTAAGCAAGCAAGTTGGATGCACACCCACTTAGTTTCTTTTGTTGAGCTTTCATACATTTATGACTCTAGTGCATCTGTTGCATGACAATCCCTACTCCTTGCATTGACATCAATTGATGGGCATCTCCCTAGCCCGTTGATTGGCCACGTCAATGTGAGACTTTCTCTTTTTTTTGTCTTCTCCACACAACCCCCATCATTATATTCTATTCCACCCATAGTGCTATGTCCATGGCTCATGCTCATGTATTGCGTGAAAGTTGAAAAAAGTTTGAGATTACTGAAGTATGAAACAATTGCTTGGCTTGTCACCGGGGTTGTGCATGATGAGAGCATTTTTGTGTGACGAAAATGAAGCATAGACAAACTATATGATTTTGTAGGGATAAGCTTTCTTTGGCCATGTTATTTTGAGAAGACATAATTGCTTACTTAGTATGCTTGAAGTATTATTATTTTTATGTCAATATTACAATTTTATCTTGAATCTTTCGGCTCTGAACATTCATGCCACAATAAAGAGAATTACTTAGAAAATTATGTTAGGTAGCATTCCACATCAAAAATTCTGTTTTTATCATTTACCTACTCGAGGACGAGCAGGAATTAAGCTCGGGGATGCTTGATACGTCTCCAACGTATCTATAATTTTTGATTGTTCCATGCTATTATATTATCTGTTTTGGATGTTTAATGGGCTTTATTATGCACTTTTATATTATTTTTGGGACTAACCTATTAACCGAAGGCCCAGTGCAAATTGCTGTTTTTTTTGCCTATTTCAGTGTTTTGCGGAAAAGGAATATCAAACGGAATCCAAACGGAATGAAACCTTCGCGAGGATCGTTTTTGGAACAAACGCAATCCAGGGGACTTGGAGTGGTCGTCAAGGAAGCAACGAGGCGGCCACGAGGCAGGGAGGCGCACCCCCACCCTCGTGGGCCCCTCGTGGCTCCACCGACCTACTTCTTTCACCTATATATACTCATATACCATGAAAACATCCAGGAGCACCACGAAACTCTATTTCCACCGCTGCAACCTTCTGTACCCATGAGATCCCATCTTGGGGCCTTTTCCGGCGCTCCTCCTGATGAGGACATCAATACCATTGTTACACCCACAGCCCCTACTGTTACATATACTGGACCAATTACTAGAGCTGGTGCACGCCAATTAAATTAATAGGTACTTTTGTTTCTTGGTAATGTTTCTAATGTTCTTGAGAATATGATGCTGCCTAAATTGGATACATTTGTTTTGCTTACAAATGAAGGGCCTAGCTTGGAGAAGGATGAACATTGGAGCAAGGGGAACAAGAACGAAGTTACAAGTGATGATTTCAGGACTTTGAAGCCACCATAAGGAGTGCATGAAGCCTTGGATGAAATATACAATATGCCACTTCATAAATTTCGTCCAGAGGCTATTCTAGGTGCTGCGTCACCTTATTATTGGGACAGGCCCATGTAATTTCGAAATACATAAGTATAGGCTGTTTTTAGAGTCCATATGTGTGGGGAAACAAGAGATAGGGTTGGTTTCGGACCCCTTCCCCAAGGGCCACGAAATTCCCCCCCTCTTCCTCCATATATACAGCCCTTAGGGCACCATTTAGACATTGGGTTTTGTTTAGATTAAAAGTTTGCCATAGCTGCAACTTCGCGTACTTCTTTTGTGTTCAACGGATAGACAAAGGCGCCACAAAACCCCACCTTGATCAATAAAGCTTTCCTCTTATATTCGCAATATCCAGATTGCAATCTTAGTTTCTTGCTTGTTCTTCGTTTGCCTGCAGGAAACAGACCTTCGTGGTCAGGTTGATCGTGCTCCGGCGTGGTCAATAATGTCTCGGAGTTGGTTTAGCGATTGGTAAGGCGCGACGTCCTCGCACGTTCATAGTCGGATCGTCAAAGTCGACTTCCTCCAAAACGATAGCCACCATCTCATCGAAAGACGGGACACCTTTGCCTCTATCAAGTGGTATCAGATTTCTAGGTTGCTCGGTGAGATTTTTTTAGTTTTTCATAGTTAGATCGAGTCTGTTCTTCATACCTACAGTCCACGAAAAAGCCAAAAAAATTTAGGGTTAGTTCATCATATCCGAACCAATCTGAGCCTTTGCATAATCTTTTTAGTGTCGCTTTGTTGAATTTGCGGTTGCATTATCGTGTCGAGTTGCTGGTCTTAGAGTCTAGTCCTTTATAGTTTCGAGTTCTGTTCACAGGTTGTCACGTCGCCGCTGTCATATGTCACCACCGCATCATCATCATCGTTGCTGCCATATACCACCACCGCACCAACTTTATTTCCGCTGCCATATACCACCACCGCATATTCACCGCCAATCCGAGTCCATATACGCCACCACATATCCGCCGCCATCATGCCAATCCGAGTCCACCTACAACATATATCCGCCACCAGTCCGGGTTCCACCAGATTCTTCGCCGCCACCAGTCCGTGTTCCACCAGATTCATCTCCGCCACCAGTCCTAGTCCGAGTCCATTATTTTGTTACTCTGTTTTGGATTTCCATATCACACCATACTCCGAGTCGTGACAGAGTAGGACTCCTGAACTTCTGTGCTACCCGTACAAGAAAAATAGTTCCAGTTTAAAAAAAAAACTAAGTCTGGAAAATTCTGGCTAGGCAGTTTTTAGGCCATTTGTAGACTTTTTCGCAAAAAATTTGTTGCGGAGCAAAAAAAAAGAGGAAAAAGTGCAAAAAAAGTGAAAAAAGAGAAAAAATTCAGAGTGTGCTCCTATCTTGTTTACGTACAGCACCGTGATTTTGTTAGTGTTCTAGGCTCGCGTCTCTAGCACGGTCTGGCCTAGGACCAGCACAGTACCGTCATTGACCATTTATTCAACTTTGCATCTCTGAATTGATTATTGCTGACCCTTTTTGCTACCATATTATAAGCCTTCCCAGCTCCACATACATCTATATCGTGCGTTTGACTCTTCCTGGTAATCGCTCTATCCAGGCTTTGAGAGTTTTGACTACATCGGTTGCCGATCACCGCCTGCTGCTGGGTAAGAACTGGTAAGAATTTGAGATTTGCTTGACGGATTTGTGACACCCACCACCACCACCACTTGTTAGTAGTTTGTAGGATCATATTCTTGTGTGTTTCTATTGCCGCTAACCATGCCAGGTTCACAAGCCGACGAGATTGACTGGGAGAACTTAACGAACAAGGAGCTTCATGATAAGTTTCAACAAATGATGACTGAACAGGTGGAAGATGTGCTAAACAATTTTGAAGAGGCCATGGAGAAGATCACTGGCCTTGAGAAGACGTTCGATACAAAGGTCGATAATAGATTTAATGAACTGCTTGCGCGTCTTCCACCACCGGCTGCACCTGTCGCACCTCTACAACAATAATAACAACAACAACAACAACAACGACTACCTCCATGTCGCGAAACAACCCTCCACCGAGCGAGCCGTGTCCTTCTTCAGCCTGGCCAAACTGTTGGTGCTGCTGTTGATACTTCTGTGGCTCCTGCTGTTGATCCAGAGGAGGATTATGCGGGAGATTACGAGGATGAGGTTGATCAAAATCAGAACTACGTGCAACCACCAGCACCACAACCATCAGGTCGTCCACATGCAAATAATCAGAATGGTAGGGCTCTCCCTCAGGTACGAGATCATGACCATCTTCCTAAACTGAAATTGAATATTCCTCCATTTGAGGGTAGATATGTTCCTGATATATATCTTACTTGGGAGTTAGAAACCGAACAACGTTTTACATGTTTAGAATATCCCGAGGAGAGACGTGTTACTGCTGCACTTTGTGCTTTCACTAGTTTTGCTTGTGTGTGGTAGTCTGAACATCGTAGATTATATTCGAATAATATTCCAACTACTTGGGCTGCTTTGAAAACTGCTATGCGTACTCGTTGGGTTCCACCATATTATCAAAGTGAATTGCTTCAAAAATTGCAGCGTTTAAGACAAGGAAAAAATTCTGTAGAGGAATATTATCAGGAATTACAAACTGGCATGATTAGATGTGGTATTGTTGAGGATAATGAAGCTATGCTTGCACATCTTATGGGTGGATTAAATAGAGAGATTCAGACCATTCTAGAGTATAAGGAGTATAATAATGTCACTTGTTTATTCCATCTTGCTTGTAAAGCTGAACGTGAAGTGCAGGATCGATAGGCATTGGCACGAACTAACTTTTCTGCAGGTCGACCTTCATCATGGACACCACGTGCATCCTCTACTTCCACTGCACCATCACCTCCATCAGGTGCCACCTCTAACCGTGATACAAGAAAGCAGGCACAACCACCACTATCTGCCAAGAGCACACTTGTCGGGCCTACACAGAGCTCTTCTTCTTCCATGGCATCAACAGGGCACACAAGTGATATTATTTTTCGCCGTTGAAAGGGAAGGGGTCATTATGCGAGAGAATGCAAATCTTAGCGTGTGATGATTGCTACTGAGGATGGTGGGTATGAGTCCACTAGTGACTATGATGAGGAGACTTTGGCTCTTATTACACGTGAAGAACAAGGTGGAGATGATTCTGATCATGAGACGCAATACATGGCTCCTGAAGATGCTGACAGGTATGAATGTTTAGTTGCTCAACGTGTTTTGAGTGTGCAGGTTACACAAGCGGAGCAAAATCAGAGGCATAATTTGTTCCATACAAAGGGAGTTGTGAAGGAACATTATATTCGCGTCATCATAGATGGAGGGAGCTGCAACAACTTGGCTATCATGGAGATGGTGGATAAGCTATCTCTCACCACAAGACCACATCCACATCCTTACTACATCCAATGGTTTAACAACAGCGGCAAGGTTAAGGTAACACGCACTGTTCGTGTGCATTTTAGTATCTCTACATATGCTGATTATGTTGATTGTGATGTGGTACCTATGCAAGCATGTTCTTTATTACTTGGTAGACCATGGCAATTTGATAAAAATTCTGTACGCCATGGTAGAAACAATCAGTATACTCTTGTTCATAAGGATAAAAATATTACTTTTCTTCCTATGACTCCTGATTCCATTTTGAAAGATGATATTAATAGAGCCAATAAAGCAAAACAGGAGAAAAATAAGAGTGGAAATCAGATTGTGGCAAAAGAATTTGAGCAACAATTGAAGCCTAATAATAAACCATCTAGTGTTGCTTCTGAAATTAAATTGAAAAGTGCAGGTTTACTTGCCAACAAATCTGATATTGATGAGCTAGATTTTAGCAAATCTGTTTGCTATGCTTTTGTGTGCAAAGAGGCATTATTTTCATTCGAGGATGTGCCTTCCTCTTTGCCCCCTGCTGTCATTAACATTTTGCAGGAGTTCGCTGACGTCTTTCCACAAGACGTGCCACCGGGATTACCACCTATTCGAGGGATTGAGCATCAAATAGACTTAATTCCCGGTGCATCGCTACCCAACCGTGCACCATACCGTACCAATCCAGAGGAGACAAAGGAGATTATGCATCAAGTACAGGAGCTGCTCGAGAAAGGTTATATACGCGAATCTCTTAGTCCTTGTGTTGTTCCTATTAAACTGGTGCCTAAAAAGGATGGTACGTCGCGTATGTGTGTTGATTGTAGAGGCATTAATAATATTACTATTCGTTATCGTCATCCTATTCCTAGGCTAGATGATATGCTTGATGAATTGAGTGGCTCTACAATATTCTCCAAAGTTGATTTATGTAGTGGATACCATCAAATTCGTATGAAATTGGGAGATGAATGGAAAACAACATTTAAAACTAAGTTTGGTTTATATGAGTGGTAGTCATGCCTTTTGGGTTAACTAATGCACCTAGTAGTTTCATGAGACTAATGAACGAAGTTTTACGTGCTTTCATTGGACGATTTGTGGTAGTCTATTATGATGATATACTGATTTATAGCAAATCTTTGGAAGAACATTTGGAACATTTACGTGTTGTTTTTATTGCTCTACGTGATGCACGTTTGTTTGGTAACCTTGGGAAGTGCACCTTTTGCACCGACCGAGTATCTTTTCTTGGCTATGTTGTTACTCCACAGGGAATTGAAGTTGATAAAGCCAAGATCGAAGCTATTGAGAGTTGGCCGCAAGCTATTATGATGATATACTGATTTATAGCAAATCTTTGGAAGAACATTTGGAACATTTACGTGTTGTTTTTATTGCTCTACGTGATGCACGTTTGTTTGGTAACCTTGGGAAGTGCACCTTTTGCACCGACCGAGTATCTTTTCTTGGCTATGTTGTTACTCCACAGGGAATTGAAGTTGATAAAGCCAAGATCGAAGCTATTGAGAGTTGGCCGCAGCCCAAAACGGTCACACAAGTGAGGAGTTTTCTTGGACTCGCTGGTTTCTATAGGCGTTTTGTGAGAGATTTTAGCACTATTGCTGCACCTCTCAATGAGCTTGATGACCCACAAGTATAGGGGATCTATCGTAGTCCTTTCGATAAGTAAGAGTGTCGAACCCAACGAGGAGCGTATGAAATGATAAGCGGTTTTCAGCAAGGTATTCTCTGCAAATCTTGAAATAAGTGGTAACATATAGTTCTGTGATAAGATAATTTGTAACGAGCAACAAGTAACAAAAGTAAATAAAGTGCAGCAAGGTGGCCCAATCCTTTTTGTAGCAAAGGACAAGCCTAGACAAACTCTTATATAAGGAAAAGCGCTCCCGAGAACACATGGGAATATCGTCAAGCTAGTTTTCATCACGTTCATATGATTCGCGTTCGGTACTTTGATAATTTGATATGTGGGTGGACTGGTGCTTGGGTGCTGTTCTTACTTGAACAAGCATCCCACTTATGATTAACCTCTATTGCAAGCATCCGCAACTACAACAAAAGTATTAAGGTAAACCTAACCATAGCATGAAACATATGGATCCAAATCAGCCCCTTACGAAACAACGCATAAACTAGGGTTTAAGCTTCATCACTCTAGCAACCCATCATCTACTTATTTCTTCCCAATGCCATCCTCTAGGCCCAAATAATGGTGAAGTTTTATGTAGTCGACGTTCACATAACACCACTAGAGGCTACACAACATACCTCTCATCAAAATATCGAACGAATACCAAATTCACATGACTACTAATAGCAAGACTTCTCCCATGTCCTCGAGGAACGAACGTAACTACTCACAAAGCATATTCATGTTCATAATCAGAGGGGTATTAATATGCATAAAGGATCTGAACATATGATCTTCCACCAAATAAACCAACTAGCATCAACTACAAGGACTAATCAACACAACTAGCAACCTACTAGTACCAATCCCTGACTTGCAGACAAGAATTGGATACAAGAGATGAACTAGGGTTTTGAGAGGAGATGGTGTTGGTGAAGATGTTGATGGAGATTGCCCTCTCCCGATAAGAGGAGCGTTGGTGATGACGATGGCGATGATTTCCCCCTCTCGGAGGGAAGTGTCCCCGGCAGAACAGCTCTGCCGGAGCCCTAGATTGGTTCCGCCAAGGTTCCGCCTCGTGGCGGCGGAGTTTCGTCCCGAAAGGTTGCTTATGATTTTTTCCTTGACGAAAGACCTCATATAGCAGAACATGGCCGTCGGAGAGCCAATAGGGGGCCCACGAGGTAGGGGGGCGCGCCCTGGGGGGTAGGGCGCGCCCCCACCCTCGTGGATAGGTGGGTCCCCCTCTGGTGAACTTCTTTCGCTAAATATTTTTTATTATTTCTAAAATTGACTTTCATGGAGTTTCAGGACTTTTGGAGTTGTGCAGAATAGGTCTCTAATATTTTCTCCTCTTCCAAATTTCAGAATTCCAAATTCAAGATTCTCCCTCCTTATGTAAACCTTGTAAAATAAGAGAGAATAGGCATAAGTATTGTAACGTAACGTGCAATAACAGCCCATAATGCAATAAACAATATAAAAGCATGATGCAAAATGGACGTATCAACTCCCCCAAGCTTAGACCTCGCTTGTCCTCAAGCGAAAGCCGATAAAGATAAATATGTCCCCATGTTTAGAGGTAGAGGTGTCGATAAAAATAAAATACAGACATGAAGGCATTATGATTTTTCTCATAACATCAACATATATAGATATTGTCATATGATTTCTTATGCTCAAGTAATAATCTATTCACAATGTAAAGGTATGAATCAGAAACCTTATTAAGAACCAACAAACTATAATCTCAGTCATTGAAGGAATTGCAATTTATCATAACATCAGAAAGAGTCTATGTCAGAGCTTTATAGCAAGTCCACATACTCAACTATCATTTAGTCTTTCATAATTGCTAACACTCACGCGATACTTGTGGTTACGGAGTTTTAATCGGACACAGAGAAAGATAGGGGCTTATAGTTTCGCCTCCCAACCTTTTACCTCAAGGGTAATGTCAACAATAATAACTCATGCTCCCCTACATCCGATTAGATATATCTATCAGGATCTTTCCAACACACTGTGCTTGCCAAAGGATAAAATGTAAAAAGGAAAGGTGAAGATCAGCATGACTCTTGCATAAGGTAGAGGATAATAGTAACAGATAGGCCCTTCGCAGAGGGAAGCATAGGTTGCCATGCACTTTTATGGTTGGATGCACAAAATCTTAATGCGAAAGAACGTCACTTTATATTGCCCTTGTGATATGAACCTTTATTATGCAAATCCGCTTTTATTTCTTCCACATCACAAGATCGTATAAAGCTTATTTTCTCCCACACTAATAAGTCATACATATTTAGGGAGCAATTTTTATTACTTTGCACCAATGACAACTTACTTTAAGGATCTTACTCAATCCATAGGTAGGTATGGTGGACTCTCATGGCAAAACTGGGTTAAGGGTTTTTGGAAGCACAAGTAGTACCTCTACTTGGTGCTGAGAGTTTGGCTAGCATGAGGGGGAAAGGCAAGCTCAACATGTTGGATGATCCATGACAACATACTTTATCTCAGATATAAGAAAACATAACCCATTACGTTGTCTTCCTTGTCCAACGTCAACTCTTTAGCATGTCATATTTTAATGAGTGCTCCCAATCATAAAAGATGTCCATGATAATATATTTATATGTGAAACCTCTCTTTCCTTATTACTTCTTATTGCAACGATGACCAAAGCTATGTTTGCCAACTCCCAACAACTTTTAATCATCATACTCTTTCTTTGTGAAGTCATTACTCTCGATAAGATCAAGATGATCTCTTTGTTTCTTTTATTATTTTCTCTTTTCTTTTATTCACTCAAGATCATAGCAAGATAATCACGCCCTTGACTCAACACTAATCTTTATTATATAGCTCACAGACTCGATTACATAGAGAGATCATAAAGCAAAACTCAAAACTAGATCATGCCATAAAGTTTATTCTACTAGATCAAGATACTACTAGTAGGATCGAACTAAGAAAATGGTAAAGATAGGAGATGTGATTGTGATACGATACCGGGGCACCTCCCCCAAGCTTGGCAGATGCCAAGGGGAGTGCCCATACCCATGTGATTATGTCTCCTTCTTTGGTGATGGTGTAATATTCTTAGCGATGATGCCCCTCAGGATACGATTCTCCTCCTCGAGCTTATTGACTTGCTGCTTGAGGTCCATTATTTCCTTACGAAGCTTTCCTGTAACGGCTAAGGCCCCTTCCACCCAAGGGTGTTGCATAGCTGCGGGAGAACAAGTGACACTCCTCTTCATATTTTCATAAGAAAGAAATCTAACATTGGAAGGGATAACCAAGTTTGGAATAGCTGAGCTCTGTAGTTCCCCATCGTGCACCCAGCTCGGGCGAAGTGACTTCTTGATCCTCCATGGCATCTACCCTCATCAAATCAGCCTCCATCTCTTCCTCCATTCTTTGGCCCAAAAGTGGTCGGCGTCGGCTGTTGCCCTTGGTTCCGATGCCGGATGAGACACCCGGCTCTCCCCGACTGACTCTTGAGAAGACATCTTGCTCTAATCTGTAGCAGCAACAACTCGAAACAAAAAACAGAGGATATTTGCATGATATGGGAGTCAAAACCTTCGGGAGAATATATAATGAATTTTTACCGACCAAAATACGTATCGTGCAAGAAAATGGAGTCCGGAAGGCACACGAGGTGCCCACAAGGTAGGGGGGCGTGCCCTCCACCCTCGTGGGGCCCTCATGTCCTTCCCGGACTGCTTCTTATTTTTCTATTTTTCTGAATATTCCAAAACGGAGAAATATTGCCTTAAAAACTGTTTTGGAGTCGGTTTACTTACCGTACCACATACCTATTCCTTTTCGGGGTCTGAAACGTTCCAGAAAGTGTCCCTTATGTATTCCTCCGGGGTTACGGTTTCAATAACATTGGTTTCAACATTTATGGGATTACCTAAGATATAATGTTTGATTCTTTGACCGTTCACCACCTTCGGATTTGTGCCTTCGAAGTTGTTGATTTTTATGGCACCGGAACGATAGACCTCCTCGATAACGTAGGGGCCTTCCCATTTAGAGAGAAGTTTTCCTGCAAAAAATCTTAAATGAGAGTTGTATAACAATACATAATCACCTACATTAAACTCACGCTTGTGTATCCTTTTATCATGCCATCTTTTAACTTTTTCTTTAAACAACTTGGCATTTTCATATGCTTGGGTTCTCCATTCATCTAGTGAGCTAATATCAAATAACCTCTTTTCACCGGCAAGTTTGAAATCATAATTGAGCTCTTTAATAGCCCAATAAGCCTTATGTTCTAGTTCGAGAGGTAAGTGACTTGCTTTTCCATAAACCATTTTATAGAAGACATACCCATAGGATTTTTATATGCAGTTCGATAGGCCCATAATGCATCATCAAGTTTCTTGGACCAATTCGTTCTAGACCTATTGACAGTCTTTTGCAAAATTAAGTTGAGCTCTCTATTGCTCAATTCTACTTGACCACTAGACTGTGGGTGATAAGGAGAGGCAATTCTATGATTAACATCATATTTAGCAAGCATTTTACGGAAAGCACCATGAATAAAATGTGAACCACCATCAGTCATTAAATATCTAGGGACTCCAAACCTCGGAAAAATAACTTCTTTTAGCATTTTAATAGAAGTGTTATGATCAGCACTACTAGTTGGAATAGCTTCTACCCACTTAGTAACGTAATCAACAACAACTTAAATATGTGTGTATCCATTAGAGGCAGGAAAAGGTCCCATATAATCAAAGCCCCAAACATCAAATGGTTCAATAACAAGTGAATAATTCATAGGCATTTCTTGACGTCTACTAATATTACCAATTCTTTGACATTCATCACAAGATAAGACAAACTTACGGGCATCCTTGAAGAGGGTAGGCCAATAAAAACCGGATTGCAATACCTTATGTGCAGTTCTATCTCCAGCGTGGTGTCCTCCATAAGCTTCGGAGTGACACTTGTGTAGGATCCGTTCCTGTTCATGCTCAGGTACACAACGTCTAATAACACCATCTACTCCTTCTTTACACTACAAAAAAATACACTTCCGTGATGATACGTGTTTGTCACAGTAGGTCGCGTTTTTTGTCATGCATGTACATCCATGACAAATTTATGACAGAATCAAGATAGTCATACCTGTGTTGTCGTAGAAGTGTTCCATGACATTACGAAAATTATCATCATGGAAGTGTCCACTTCCATGACGATAAATTATGCGTCACAGAAGTGCTTTCGTCAAGGGTTACCGACACGTGGCATCCACCGTAACGGAACGCCGTTAAGCTATCGGGTCGGGTTTTGGATCCAATAACCCGTTATCAGCCCCGACCAATGGGGATTTTCCACGTGTAAAATCATCATTGGCTGGAGGAAACACGTGTCGGCTCACCGCTGGGACAGATGTCATCCACTCATTGGACATAAGGCGCCTATGATAAGTCGACATGTGGCATGGCCCAACAATCTTAATTGAGCCGGCCCAATTAAAGGCCCACAAGTTTTGTGGACCATAGTGGGCTGGCCCAGCTAAAGGACCACAAGATTTTCCGGACCATAATGGGCCGGCCCAGGTAAAGGCCCACAATATTTTGTGGGCCATAATGGGCCGGCCCAACTAAAGGCCCACAAGATTTTTGTGTGCCATAATGGGCCGGCCCAGGTAAAAGCCCACAAGATTCTTGCGGATCATAATGGGCCAGCCCAGCTAAAGGCCCATGAGATTTCGCCGACATTAATGGGCCGGCCCACCGTAGGCCCACAAGATTTTGAGGACCCTAGTAGGCCGCCCATTAACTGGCCGCCATGTTTTGGGCCAAATGTCGGCCCATATCTCGATCCGGTCCATTAATGGCCTGCCACGTTCGGGCCTAAAGTGGCCCATATGAGATCCGCCCGTTATAAGCCTACCACGTTACGGGCCAAATTACGGCCCAGATCAGTCCGACCTTTAAGAGGCTTTTGGCACAATTATGGCCCATATCAAATTCGGCCCGGCAACTGGACACTATGCTTTTGGGCCCACTTGCTAAAGGCCCACTTAGTAATTCGGCCTGATATTAGTTTTGGCCTATTAAGGGCCCGTTTAACATTTCGGCCCTATATTAATTTCGGCTGTTAAAAGCCCGTCATATAGTTGGGCCTAACTACGGCCCGATTTGCATCCGACACCTTTCGCACCGATGTCGATTAAATGAAACAAGGACCGAGACAATTTTGGCCTGTTAAAAGCCCGTGATTTGATTTGAACAATCATGGGCCGGGGTTCATTTCGGGCTGCTGCCGGCCCATGAGCTGTTCGGCACGTTTCAGGCCCAACCTACATCGTGATTGCATGACGACCCGATTATGTACCGTAATTTTACGGTTTGGCCAGTTTACTGCGAAGACAGGATATATATACAATAAAATAACTGCAGCATCGTGAATAAGAAAAAACCTAGACTATACAATAAAGAAATTATGGCATATTACATCCACTGGGCATAAAAGTTCGCCACTATGATAACAGAGCACAAGCAGACAACAGATTACATACACCGGGCATCAAAGATCGCCACCAGTGCAAATAAACACACCGACAAAATAATATACAAAACCAACAACACTTCAATAGAGTTCAAGAAAGGTTAGCCCTGCTGGGGAGCTGCGGTATAAGCGGTGAGCAAGATGATGAGAACGCTTGTTCAACACTTATATCTTCCTCACTCGAAAGATAAACAAAGCGAGCCGGATGACATGTTTTGCACGTAAAAGTATCAAGGTCTTGACAATTCATCACATTTCTTACTGACGAATAAAGTGACACAGTTTAAAATTGCATTAACACAATATGGTATTGTTCAGGTCAAGACATGGCAGGAAATGACATTGTGAAGGAGTTGGCAGCTTCACGACAACACTGGATTACAGATCAAGAACTCATAAGTATCAATGGTTAGTGTGCTATCAATTTATACCATTTCAGATTGGCAAATAAAGAGACGGTTTAAAAAATAGTAGAATGATATGACATTGTTCATAGTTAAGACATTGCAGAATATGACATTGTCTTTGTAGTGGGTAGGTTCACCACACCTTTGGATTACAGATGAAGAATGTAAGCATACATGCAAAGTGCAAAAGAAGATCACTTGCTCAGTATAGTTTAATTTACATGGTATGAAGAAGGAACTTGGTTGTACAACTGAAAACTTAAATTGAGAAAGGACAAACTTTTGTTTATGAACTACATAATAAACTTTAAATAAGCAATTTGATGCAAACACCAAAAATAAACAGTTGTTGCAGTCATGCCTAACCAAATATATACAACAAAGTTTGAAGGCTTGAGATGGACAAACTTACATTATTGGTGAAGATAGGCTCTATAAAGGCCTTGTCCATACTGATGGGGGGGGGCAATTCAAGAAGTTTACCACAGAATCTTCTTCAAAAGCATTGCCTTTATTCTACATTTTGTTAAGAGTAAATATAGATTTGATAATATATGAAAAATGGAGAATATTTAAGATAAGATGAAGAGTGATGCTACATAACCAAGTATCTATAAATGTAAGTGCAGCGTCTGAGGCAAAAGGTACAGCCAAGAGCAATGCACAACTAAACTTCTTTAGTACCAACCTTATGGTAAGAGTAAATATAGATCCGATGTGTAGAAAATGGAGGGCAAAGGAAAATAAAGCTGCAGAGTGATGGTACATGAACAACTACATCATTATAGGTACACCGATAAAGGACATCATGTATTTATAAGAACAATGCGAGCTAAAAACATTGGCATTGGATATATTCTACACTAATGTAACCATTCATACATATCGAGATAATTTGGAGCGAACAATTGATAAGCAAGCTATCATGCATACTCATCACATAATGAACTGGTATGTATGCAAGTACAAAGTGATACAGACAACAGTACAAACAAGAGCAAAGCGGCCGGGCAGCATATTTGCGATATCCGTCGTTCTTTTCAAACCGAATTCTTCTTGAGCAGATTTCCTGCAAAAAGATCCGTAAGGCACATGCGGAAAAGTAGAAGTTCAAATTGTCATGTGATTTCATAGACAATACCTCATCACGAGGAACGAGACCGATTGCATAACAAGGTTTTTCCATTCAATGTCTTCTAAATTTAGCACAGAGACTTCACCGAAATTCGTTTATAGACTTGCCATCAAAGTGTGATTTCCTCAGTAACACCGATCTTTGCTGCAATGCTTCCTTGAAAAGCACAAGCAAGCTTTGCTCGTCATGACTATCCAGATTGACCCTCGCCTAGTTACAACAATGTAATGTAAATCATTGATGTGTTCAATCAGCAGAAACAGGAAAATAATAACCATGAATAATAGCACTTACACGTAAGTTGGACAGGAAGATGTGAAAATGGTGTTTGTCTTCACTATAATCTTCCCATGATGGGAATATATGCACGTAGTCCCTAACAACATTGAAAGCATTCTCTTTTAAACTGGGAATAAATGGAATGGGGTTCAAATCTGCAGGAATTGGCCGTCTCTGCAGTTGGGATAGGTCTTGACGGTGGACTTTGTACTTTTTTCTTTGGAGTGGGATTTTTCTATGGTACAACCGGTGCTATGGCAAATGAAATCGGTATACCTTTTCTTTGGAGTGCAGGTCCTGTGTGGTGGGGCTAGTGGTGTGGCCAAGTGAAGTATGGGTATAGTCTGCTGGAGTCGGTCCTACGTTTTGTGTCCTTTGGTTGTACAACCAATATAAGTGGGGTGTCTTGTCTGATTTCTCCGGCACCACCATGTTTTTCAAGGACTTTGCTGGTGCTCCTTGAGTTCGCAATCACCCTCTTCCTTTTGATGTCTGATGCACAAGAACGGCATTTGAGTGGAAAAACATGGTATGATGACAGATGGAATATGTATTGATAATGGATGGGCATGGCATCTCGACATATATGATGAGTAAACTAAGCAGATGGCGGTGCAACAAAGTAGAAGAAATGCAAGACAACATATGCAAGATACCGCAATCAATAAAACATTGCCAAATTAGAACGAGGCACCTTGATGGGTGAACAGGACATGCCATACGCCTTTGACTCCTCGAGGTTAGAATAGTCATTAGGATCATATTACGAACAAGAATCAGCAGTGGGGAGCGTATGAGTTTCATTGCATCCAGAATGGCACTCAATGCCTTGGTGCCAATTTTGTAAGTCATTGCAGTGTTTAGCTTCAAGAGTGGACTGCTGCTAGTGTGACACAAAGCAGCTACACAGATCATAATGTAGATATAACGGGAAAACCTCAAGCATCAGAGTAAAATCAGCAAAGTGGAACTTGCTGGAATATATGTGCTAGTATTGCGATGCGGCTAGAAAGGCTTCGGATACCAGCTCTCTTCAAGTGAAGGTGCGGCATCTAATATCAGTGTAACTCTCAAAGCGACACAACTCCCGCATTTCCTTGCTATTCTTATAGGATTCAAGTGGGCAGGCCACTACAAATCATGTTCCTATGTTTACAAGATCCTCTGAATCAAAGAGGCTCAAAGTGTCCATCACAACCGACCGTATAGACCTTTACACCGCAAATGTCCCTGCTCATCTTGAAGACAAGGAACATCTTGTACTACTAGCATACTCCTCCGTTCCAAAATATAAGTCTTGGTAGAGATTTGCACTATGGATCACATACAGATGTATCCAGATACATTTTAGAGTGTAGATTCACTCATTTTGCTCCATATGTAGTCCATGGTGGAATCTATACAAAGACTTGTATTTAGGAAACGGAGAGAGTACATATTAAAGAAGAACGGAAGAGGAACATGGTAAAGAAGAGCAAGCAGATTTTGGATAATAAAATGTTGGTTGCGCGGTGCCCACACATGATGAACCGAGGCGCATTAAGAATGCAACTCCCAGTGTCTCGACCATGTCGGCGGTTGGATGAAGATCCCTCGTCTCCTAACCCTTCTTCTTCCTCGTCTCGATTCTTCCCATACGTAACACCGCATCACGGCCGGGACCACCGCCCCCACCGCTGTGTTCCTCCGCCACCCCACCCCCCACCCGCCGAAGTTTTCTTCGTTCGCGAGGCCCCACAACCACCCGAGCCCTTCGATCGCACCGGCGAACTCCGGCGAAACTCAAAAATCGACCGACCCAATTTTGAAATTTAGTCTCATGATTTAACTAGTGTGGAATATAAAAGGGAAAACCATAAGCATTGGAAGTATAGTGTTGAGCGTGCCATGGCGGATCTGAAGGTGCAAACCGGACAAAGGCAACTTCGCAACCAAGACAAGAAATCGAGTAAAGCAGTGGCGATCTATTTTCTTGCTGCGATAAATAAGTTGAGCAGAATCTGAAAGAGTACCGCCTACAGTGCGGCGCCGATGTACGATCTGCTGAGAATTTGACTTGATAACGATGGCTGTCGGCGGCGTGGAAGCAGATCTAGGAGGGTAAACGGTGGCGGCGGGGCACGGTGGACGAGATGGTCGTAGGAGCGACGCCGGCAAGGTGGACGATGACGGGGATGAAGCGAGAGGACGGGATGCAAGGATCCCAGTCCGAAGGCGTGGATGAGAGAGGTCGATCTCATTTAATGGACGGCGGTGTCGGGGAATCAGCTCCGGCATGGTGGAGGAGGACGGCGGTGGATGGGGTGGAGGACGGCAGCGGACGGAGGAGGGTGGGGTGGAGAGGGTGTTTTGGTGCCCACGGAGTACGAATGGGGAAAAGGGAGGTAGAGAGGAAGGGGGAACCATGTATTCAGGGCGTGCTTGTCTCAAATGCGAGGAAATTTACAAACTTAGCCCCCGTTTCAAATTTCTACTACATCACAGCAACATTAGTCGGTTGGGGATAGGACGGTAATCTCGCGTACAACGAATATTTCTTGACGAGAGTTTGTTTTTGGCGCCCACCGTGTATCAATATGAATCGTGGAGGAGTCGATTTCGCCGAGGACACACTTGTGTTTTGGCGCCCACCGTATGAATCCGGGTGAGAGGCGGTTACATCACGTTCGGGTGAAATTACAAACCTACCCCTATCGAAACCTATAGAAATCCAGCAGATAGGCTTTGCGTGGCAGGGATAGGCAGTAGTGATTTCCATCTCACAGATTTTGGTTTCGAGCGGTTACTGCGACTTTCCCGATTCGTTCAAATTTTGCAGAGTGCACGTTTACCGTGCCAACTCAATTCGAATCCCATTTGTATTCTATTTTTTTCGGATGGGATCCATTTTCAATTGGAATTCCATTATATATATATCATTTATTTATATATACTTTCAAAAGCACAACAAAGAATTCTGCTCCTTTATATGTATAATATGATTTACAAATACAACGATCTCGAAATCTTATGGTTGAATTCGAAAATTTTTAACCAAATTATGTTCTACTAAAATGTATGGATCAGTAATACCTACATATTAAATAACATAGATGTGCGTGAATTCATATGAGTATGCATGTTTGATAGATAAATTTTGGTTCGAGTATGGATTACATATATCATCATCTCGAATTCAAATATTTGAATCCCTTTTTTGTTCACTCCTTTCACGCCCATCTCTGTCGCATGCATGCTCCTTCGTAGCTATCACTCTCTTTTCTCCAGCTCACCAAGACGCTCACTTCATGTTTCTCCTATCCTCGCAAACATGGTCTCTCGACGTCTCCCTTGAGAAGTGTCACACTCTCCCTATCATTATACATTACACGGTTTTCATTATCTCTCACGTCTCTACTATTCTCTGGTACTCGGTACCTAAGCTTTCTTTTTCACCGCCACACACACAGTCTCCACTGCCTTTCACTTTATCTTTATCTCTATGGGATTCTCTCACACACCCAATAAGACTCACAAAATGACTCATACCACTAAAATTACTCTCTCTCTCTCTCTCTCTCTCTCTCTCTCCTGTAGACACAACATTTGTTGCGGTCTCCTTTTTATCTCCATTCCAGACTAACATTATTCATTTGTTTACCGACCACACAACCCCGACTACCATCTCCTCTCTCTCTCTCTCTCACACACACACACACACACACACAACTCCTGCTTCCACTCCCCTTCCCGACTACCATCTCTCTCTCACACACACAAAACTCTCGCTTTCGCACCCCGACTCGTATTTCTCTCACAAACATTTATCGACTAGCTAGCCTCTAGATAGGTTTATACACCCGCACACTCGTGCTTCCACCATCGCATACATGTCTCTCTCCTGCTCCTTGTATCTATGTAGATTTTTCTTCCCTTCTCGAGACACGCCCTCTCGATCGTGCACACACACACACTATCGCCTCATTTTAAGCTGATACCTATCACACACACACTCCTTGTATCTTTGTCACACATGCACTCCGTCCTCCTCCACTCTCCCTCTCTCTCACACACACATGGGCTTTTTGCAACAACTAGCAAGATGCCCATGCGTTGTACGGAACATCAAGATGCATTTGTATGAGTAGTTTATCTTGGGGGGGAAATGGATGAACGTGGGAAGGCCTTATTTGCAAATGTGGAGAGGGGTGTGGGTATATTTTTGCAAAATTGCCATAGTTTACTTCCTATCCGTCGAGATATAGATCGGACGGCCTATATTCTGCGATGGCGGGCACACGATCATCACCGACAATGCTTTTTATAAGAGTAGGGATAAAAATAGAGTTGGTGATGATGGTGGGCCCGCCATCCTACAATGTAGGTCGTCGTCCGATTTATATCTGACAGATAGGAAGGAAAATATGGCAATTTACCCGCACTCTTCACCACATTTTCAGATAAGGCCTTCCCTCGTTCATCCTTTTCTCCCACAAGATCTTGATGTTCCGTGCAACACACGGGCATCTTGCTAGTAAGAGTAGAAATTAGACATATACCACTTCTCAAATCTTGAAATCAACAACATTCCTCCCTTATCTCATCAAAAACGCCAAAGGAATATATTTTGAGTGAAACATAACATATTTTTAGTAATATATGTATTTCAAAACTAGACTTTTTTTTCTATCAAATCGGTGAATATGTAATAATCTACTTTGATCGTGTGGCAACGCATTGGCACATTGCTAGTAGTTATTACTCCCTCCGTTCCTTGATATAGGGTGTATAGTTTTCTTGCACGAATGTTAACGCACGGGCTGGGAGGGGAGATTTTGTTAGTTTTGGACGTAAAAGCCCATGCTGCAAACACGTGACTAGAGAGAAAAATAGGAAAATCACGATCCTCTCTATCCCAGGCAGTTTACTTCCTTATTTAGCCTGACAAATCCCACAATATCCACAATAAAAGGACAGCAGTACGATGTAATCTTCTCTTTCCAAACAAACCTACATCACATGCACAACATGCATATACGAGATGGGGATTTGCCATCTTTTTTTCTAGGAAGGTCATGCGTGGGCTGTAGCTAATGGAGGGGTAAAAGTGTCAACTAAAGGGATACACCTTATAATATGAACTTTTTCACGAAAAACTATACACCCTATATCAAGGAACGGAGGGAGTATAATTTTTTGGACACCAGACAAACGGTGGAGTACATATACGAAGAGAAGAGGCGCACGCACGCAGTCGGCCTCTCGCTGTCTCGCACACATGAGTGTTACATAAAGGCGACATTAACAAATAAACCCTAAAACCATAGGTGCCACGATTGCTGCATTCATGGGTGCAGTGCACGTGGTGGAGCACCTTTGTAGGAATAGTCAGCTCGCGTGATAATTTGATCCGTAGGAGTTGATGGTTGGGACCACAGGTGAACGACTTGGAGCACGGTGGCTCGCCAGTTGCCACAGATCGAGTAGCCACGTTTAAAATATCGTTTTTCTAGTGGGGGTTAAGAGTTCCGATTTTCAATGGCGCGTTATAAGTAGTAAGTAGTTTTCAGAACGATTGGTATGGAGCGAAAATGGAATTCATAGTACTACGTACCTCCTTGGCGTATGGTTGTATGGTTTTTTTTTGCGATGGAGGTTGTATGGGTTTATGTTGCGAGATGTTGAACCTGGTAGTTCTAGGGCAAATACTATGGTTTAGATTTAGATGCTGGTTTTCAAGATGAAAATCGGAAGGAAACCCTTCTTTGAATAAAAAAACTACTACCTCCATTCTGGTTTACTAGTCCCCATCGTACTTTGGGTCAAAGTTTGTCCACGAATTTTACTTGTAAAATGTGAATGGAAAACGAGATTTTGTTATACCCAAACATAAAAGGACTGGATGGAGTGATTGCTCTGACACGGATGCAACCTCTCATAGCGCAGGCATTGAACCGGCGCGCTGGCCAAGAGGGTCGCACTCGCTGCAGTTCGGCCGAGCACGCCTCGCCACGTGCAACCAGCTTAAGACTGCCCCGCCTTCATTGAATCAGCAGCGTGTGCCGACAACACGCCACGCCCTTCATGAGCCGGCAGGCATTTTAGAACACAAAAAAAGACTAAAATATAATTAATTTATGCATGGTCTTGACTTGTTCTGCTCGCACTGGTAGCAGGAACTAGTAGAGGTTTTTCTTTATTTATAACTCTCCTCATATTTTTTTTTTGGCTTTGAAATGAATCATGGTTGTGGACATTATGAATGAAATGTGCAGATATCTGTGAACATGAGTTTGATGTGGAAGTTGAACTTGGAATGTCGGGCTTATGCGTGAACTATACCATGTCCAATGCTTAAATACATTATTGTGTGGAAAGTAATTGCTGTTATTACATGACCCAAAAAAACATTTTGTGCCACATCAGTAGATGCACGGACATCACAACAACCATGCTGACTGGATAAACATTCGAACCTAGCTATTATGAAGGAAATTTTGTATTGACAACAGTTTTAGATAGCAGGAGACGCCTAGCCTGCTCTGCCTCTGCTAGCTTATTTCTGGCTTCTTCCATCTCTTCATTGGCTTGGGTGAAGAGAGCATCTGATTGCTCTTTTCTCTTCTTCAGGAACTCAGCTACATTCTCAAGGGCTGTTGCACGCTTTCTTTCAGCCTTTACTAATGCCACAAGGACACGAACAGCTGACGACTCCACCTGGCTTGTGTGTAATCCAGCATCATCTGGGAATTTGCACCCTGTGTCTAATCCAGCATCATTAGGGAACTGGAACCTTGCATGTAATCCAACCTCATTTTGGAAACATGATCTCGAGGTTGACCATACTTCCCTCCTCGCAGGAATTGCATCCTGACATGAAGTTACTTCTTTTTTAGATCAATACTCAGAGCAACCTAGATCCATTTAGTAGAAGCCAGATAAACAAAACTCGAAGAAGTGAATTCAAAAGGAAAAAAAATATAAAAACAGACTACAAGGTGAGAACACCCACTTCCTACATCAAGCTAAAAACGAAAGCATTAGGATGATTAAGACTCTTCTTATTACACATCGAAGAACACCACGCTTAAGAGAAATAGAAACTACAACATATACGCATCGAAGAACACGAGGCTACACGAAAGTAATTGAAAGGGTGTTACTTACCAAAGCTCGTTTTACAGGTTTGGTGCAGCTCCTCTTTAACTTGCCACACTCCTTGAAGATGTCCCGAATATCCCGCGTTTGGTCTTCATTGCTCCTCTGCATGTTCGCACTCGTGGTTTTAAAATCTCAACATGGCAAGAAAAATATACTACTAGTAATACTCGCGCATCTTGTGGCAACATTAAAGCACTCGTCTGCCATGTTAGAGCATCTCCAACAGAATCGCAACGCGCAACGCTTTAAAAAGCGTTTACAGTGCTGAGGTAGAGAAGTAGATAGAGTAGAGGATAGTTCTCAGCATAGATAGATAAAAAAAGATAATTCAACTACTCCTCGTCGTCTGACTCCTCCTCGGTGATGTCATCCTCCGACGTCTGACTGTAGGCGTGAAGATACCGATCGTCGTTGGATTCCCAGGGCGACGCTGCTCCTAGCCTCATGTTGAATTGAGCGTCCGCTTTTCGCCTACGCTTGTCCTTGCGATAGGCGGCTCGCTCCGCCCTCCTCTTATCCCTCTCCGCCCTCCTTTGCGCATAGAACTCGCGCTCGTTGATGATGTCCTGCGAGAAGTTTTGGCGCCACAGCGCCATGGCTTCCTCGTCCATCTCGGCGACGATCTTCTTCGGTGCTAAGCCGCAGCAGAGGTGCGAGCTCCTGCGCCCGCTCCCGCGTCGGCACGTTGGGTAAGTTCAATGTTTTATGAGGCCACCGGAGTCGCCACGCCGCTGTCAGACGCTGCTGGGCGGCCTCGTTGGCGGTGTCAAAATTGCCGAGGCCGAGGCGCATCCCGCGGAACTGGATCTCGACGGAGAAGCCGCCGGAGGGGCGCGCGTGGACGCCGCGGTATCCCCAAGTTTCCCGGCGACGCGGCGGCATGGTGGCGCGGCAGCGGCGAGGCGAAAATGAGCGGGGAGAGAGCGGTGGCAAGGCACATAGCGGTGGGAGGGCATTGGATTTTATAAAGCGCGCCGGATGCCGCGCGCCAAAACTAGCGCACGCCCGACCGCTTTTTCCCGTGCGCGCGCGATCCTTTCCCGACGTCTCTGCTATCTCTACTCTCTTCTCTGCTGTTACTAGCAAGAGGCCCATGCGTTGCATGGAACATCAAGATACATTTATACGAGTTGTTTATCTTGTGGGAGACGAAGATGAACGAGGGAAGTCCTTATCTACAAATGTGGAGAGGGGTGCGGGTATCTTTTAGCAAAATTGTCATAGTTTGCTTTCTATCCGTCAGATATAGATCAGATGGTCCATATTGCAGGATGGCAGGCACACCATCATTACCAACTCGGTTTTTTATAAGAGTAGAGATATTTATTTTGTATTTAATATTTAATATTTATCTCTACTTCCTTTATTGTCTACTTTTTTTCTCTATACTTTTTTTCTTGCAATATAGGCCGTCCGATTTATATCGGATGTATAGGAAGGAAACAAATGAGAATTTTGCAAAAGATACCCATACCCCTCTCCAGACGGTAAATAAGGCCTTCCCTCGTTCATCCTTTTCTCCCACAAGGTAAACTACTCATACAAATGCATCTTGATGCGTGCAACGCATGGGCATCTTGCTAGTTCTAAAACCTTTCCATCATTTGCCACACTACTGGTTGCAGATGAAAAACCTACCCAAGCACAGTAGCGATCTGAGAGCGACGCACAATTACAAGCTGATATTCTGTTGGACAATGGAGGCTATAACCAATTACTTTTACAGGAACAATAGCACCTGTGAAATTTGAAGGGTAGGTATGAACAAAATTGAACTGCACATGTACCGCTAAGTGATTCAATACACACATTACCAATCGAGGAGGAGAACGATGGTCGCGCGGCCTCTGTGAGTCATGGTCGGCAACAGATTCAGTTCATTGTCCACGACGGTGGTACTTCTGCGCTTACGTCGGCTTTGAAGCAGATCCGAGACCGTGGAAGATGATGACGGGAAGAGGCTCCGTGTCTGACGACGACGGTGGACCCGGCTCCAGTCTGGCGTCTGAGGTCGTCGATGAGGCAGATCTTGCCAAGGTGGACGAGTGCACCAATGTACAGGGGAGGAGCATGAAGGCTGTGGTGCCGTGGAGAAGTCTATTTTGCGGTGGGTATAGAAAATGGGGAGTATTCAGGTGTACTACTCTGGGTGCCGGGGTGGGGTTGGCTGGGTAGGGTGAACCTGAAGTTATGAAAACTTCCCCCTACCAAGCATCATCCGTAGGCCTATTCCAAAGGCTATGATGGTAACTTCCCATCGCTCGAATCGTGGTCGCGGGAGATTTTCCGGCGACCTCAAAATTTTGTGACATTGGACTCCCCGTGTGGCGTGTTGAGTGATTCGGCTAAGCAACTAGCGAGTAGTAGTAGTAAACTCTGCATATTAGGTTTGACCGAAGTCAAACTTCCTAAAGTTTGACCAAGTTTATAGAAAAATATAAACATTTATCATAACAAATGTGTATGATGTGAAAGTACATTCAATAATGAATCTAATGGTATTTATTTGTTATTTTATATGTTAATATTTTTTGTTATAAGCTTTCTGAGAGTTTACAAAACTTGACTTTGACCAATGCTAATACACGGACTTAAATAAAAACGGAGGGAGTACATTTGTTTTCTTAGTTTGTAGTGAACTAATCATTTGTTGAAATTGTGAAATAAATATATTAGGCTATTGACTTCGAATGTAATGGTCTATACAATTCAATAGTTACAATCATTGTCGAATCCCAAGATGTATACAAGGTCTATAGTAGTTCACAACATGCTCAAACTCACATAATCCTAGTCAAATGAGAATCTAAATGCATTTCATAGTTATTACTTTGTAGGATGCAACAAAAACAACCATAACTCTACATCAGCCATTGGCCTGTTTGGATACTCTAACACAGTTAGAGTTAGAGTTATTTTCTAACCCACTCTAACCCAAATAAACACCTCTCCACTAGGATAGTTGGGTTAGATGGAACTAACCCACTCTAACCCTCCCTGTTTGGATACTTTTGGGTTATTTGAGCCCCCAACTAACCCAAACTAGCTCTAACCCCATGATCCAAACAGGGCCATTATAGAAGCAACATTTTGACATATCCCAATGTGTGAATGAAACATGCAGAGAGAGTTTTTGAAGATGGAGCAGATACAGGAAAGATTGTATGTATGTGTACGAGAGAGTAGGAGACAAACCTAACGAGACAGAGGGAGAGAGATAGAGAGATAAAGAGAGAGGAAGAAGTTAGGTCTGTGAGAAAGATGGAGACATGTAATATATGTGAGATGCGTGTGCATCCAGATTCAGATATCGTGGAAGGAGAAGAGACAACATGTTTGATGAGAGAGATGGAAAAACATGGACGAGAGGGGAAGGATCTCGTGGGTTGAGGGATTGACAATTTTGTGCGAGGGAGAGAGGGATTTGTAATTTTGTGCAAGAGAGAGAGAGAGAGAGGGTGGGGTGAGGAGTCAGTCAGCCGTCATCACATCACATTGCTTCCAAATAACCCTGCATTCTCTAGCACGGTGTAGTCGCCGTCTTCGATCTGCTCGATGCCCTCTTTGAAGATTGAGGTGTTGTGCATGTTGGGGTGCAAAGAAGCACAAGCGAGAGTGGTCGCCGTATAACCTTAGATGGGGATGAATTGTGTGCTCGGGGGAGTGTCTGTGTGTGTGTTGTGCTGCGTGTGTGTGTGTGTGTGTGTGTGTGTGTGTGTGTGTGTGTGTGTGTGTGTGACGCCCCCGATTCAATCATACACTAATCATGCACGCAAACGTGTACGATCAAGATCAGGGACTCACGGGAAGATATCACACCACAACTCTAAAAACATAAATAAGTCATACAAGCATCATAATACAAGCCTAGGGCCTTGAGGGCTCGAATACAAGTGCTCGATACTAGACGAGTCAGCGGAAGCAACAATATCTGAGTATAGACATAAGTTAAACAAGTTGCCATAAGATGGCTAGCATAAACTGGGATACAGATCGAAAGAGGCGCATGCCTCCTGCTCGATCCTCCTAACTACTCACAGTAAATGCGTCGGCCGGCTGCTGCGTAGTAGTAGGCACCTCCTGTAGTAGGAGTAAATCGTCAATGGTGGCGTCGCTCTGGCTCCAACATCTGGTTGCGACAACCGTAGAAGGGAAAGGGGAAAAGAGGAAGAAAAGCAACCGTGAGTACTCATCCAAAGTACTCGCAAGCAAGGAGCTACACTACATATGCATGGGTATATGTGTAAACGGCCATATCGGTGGACTGAACTGCTGAATGCCAGAATAAGAGGGGGGAAGCTAATCGTGTCGAAGACTACGCTTCAGGCCACCGCCATCTCGCAGCATGTAGAAGAGAGTAGATGGTAAGTTCACCAAGTAGCATCACATAGCATAATCCTACCCGGCAATCCCCTCCTTGTTGCCCTGTAAGAGAGCGATCACCGGGTTATATCTGGCACTTGGAAGGGTGTGTTTTATTAAGTATCCAGTTCTAGTTGTCATAAGGTCAAGGTTCAACTCCAATTCGTCATGTTACCGAAGATCACGGCTATTCGAATAGATAAACTTCCCTGCAGGGGTGCACCACATAACCAAACACGCTCGATCCCATTTGGCCGGACACACTTTTCTAGGTCATGCCCGGCTGCGGAAGATCAACACGTCGCAGCCCCACCTAGGCCAACAGAGAGGTCAAGATCTCGGTCTAAACCTAAGCGCCACAAAGGTCCGGGCCCATCGCCTTAGCACACCTGCATGTTGTGTACGCGACCGAAGGCACCTAGCCTAGCGTGCTCCAGCCCAATCCGGCGTCGCCGCCATTGTCGACGTCACGAAGGCTTCGGCTGATACCATGACGCCGAGTGCCCATATCTTTCCCACGTAGTTGGTTAGTGCGTATAGACCAAATGGCCAGACTCAGATCAAATACCAAGAACTCGTTAAGCATGTTTTTTAAAGTAACCGCGAACGCCGACAAGGGCGAGGCCCACCTCTTGCCTAGGTGGTCTCAACCTGCCCTGTCGCACCACCACAAAGATCCACACAGAGGGTCGTAGGGACAAAGGTCCTTTAAGCCCCCAATCCGTGAATCACTCGTGGGTGCTCCACGAGCCGACCCGACTTTAGTCACCACATGTATCATGTATAAAGTATAGTATATACCCGTGATCACCTCCCAAGTGATCACGGCCCAATAGTATAGCATAGCAGGCGGACAAGAATGTAGGGCCATAGATGGAATACTAGCATCCTATACTAAGCATGTAGGATTGCAGGTAAAGGTAAAAACAGTAGTAGCAAGGACAAGCTATGCATCAGGATAGGAAAAAACGGAAAGCAGTAACATGCTACACTACTCTAATGCAAGCAGTATAGAGAAGTATAGGCGATATCTGGTGATCAGGGGGGGGGGGCTTGCCTGGAAGCTCAGCCAAGAAGGAGGGGTCGTCAACAGCGTAGTCGGACGGGGCACCAGCAGCGGCGTCGGTCTCGTAGTTTACCGAGAGAAGAGGGGGAAGAAACAATGAATACAATGCAACAGATGCATAACGATGCATGACAAAGCAAACAACGGTGTTAGGTGTGCCCTAACACAGTAAGAGGTGATACCGGCGAAGGGGGGAAACATCCGGGAAAGTATCCCCGGTGTTTCGCGTTTTCGGACTGATGAACCCGAGGGGAAAGTTGCGAGTTCAATAGGTTAGGGATGTGTGGCGGATGAACAGGCTGCGTATCCGAATTCGTCTCGTCGTTCTGAGCAACTTTCATGTAGAAAGTATTTTCATCTGAGCTACGGTTTATTTTATGTGATTTTCTAAAGTTTTAAATCATTTTAGAATTTATTTAATTAATTTAATTTAACATTATCCAGAATAGTGCATGCTGGCGTCATCATGATGTCAGTAGTCAACAGAGGTGTTGACTGGTCGAACTGACGTGTGGGTCCAGTGGGACCTACCTGTCATACTTTGTTTAGATTAATTAGGAATTAGCTAAACTAATTATTGTTTAATTAAACTAACTAGTTAATAAGATTAATTAAATAGGATTAATTAACTTAATTAACTAATTAATTAATATTTAATTAATTTTATTAAATCATTTTTATTTTTTTGTTAATTTTTTAATCATTTTCTTTTTATAGACGTTAAGGGGTGTGGGCCCCATGTCATTGGCCCAGGCCTAGCGGGTTCGGCGGCTGAGTGCGGGCACTGACCCGAAGGGCGCCCGCCAGCGAAACCGGCGGCGGGCGCAAGGGCAGCGATGGCCGGAGCGATGGTAGGTGATGGCGGCACCGCACGCAGCGCGAGGGGGGTGCCGCGGAGGCGGGAGTGTAGTGGGCAATCGCGGCGGCAAAGAAGGATGGCCGAGCGGTGGTAGGGCGGAGTGGGCGCTGCTGGTCGCCGACGGCGAGGGAGCGTGAGCGAAGGCGCCGCCACGACAGCGGCCGTGGGCGAGGCGCTGAGGAGCTGCGGGCCGGTCGGAGCCGGGCGCAGGCTGGCCTGAGCGACGACGGCCTGTGGCGCGGTGGCGGCAGCGGGGCACGCACGGGGCGGGGATGGGCATCGACAACGAGCGTGGACGAGCGCGGTTGGGCGGTGCGCGTGCATGTGTGCGCGATGTACGGACAACGGGCACGCGGCGTAGGCGCGAACGGCGCAAGGCCAATGCGGTGGTGGAGGCATAGGGCGAAAGGGGAGGCGTGGTGACTCACCGGCGGTTGCAGGGACATGGCAGTGGGCTCGGGGAGGAGGACGAGGACGACGGTGAGCGAAGACAGGGAGGAGCAGCGGCGGGGCAGCATGCGTCGATGGCGTCCGGCGAGGAGGGGGATGAGGAGGCGAGGAGGCACTCCGGCGAGGTGGCTCCGGTGACGGTGTTCCACGACGGTGGTCCGGCGAACCTGTGACGGAGCTCAGCAGCGGGGCGCGGGGTCGGACGCCTTCGATCCCGATCTAGATCGGGAAGGGGGCGCAGAAGGAGGGGGAGTGGGACGAGTGGGGGAAGTGGGCGGACAGGGCTAGGGTTTCGGTCGGCTGGGGCCATATAGGCCAACTAGGTGGGCCGGGCTGACCATTTGGCCAGATGGGCCAAGGTGCCTAGTAGATTAGGTCCTCTTACCTTTTTTTATTTACCTTTTCTTTAGTGTTTTCTTTTAGTTACTTTTTATTTTTGTTTTAGAAAAATACCAAAATGGCACCTAATTTGATGTTACTAAATATGTCACTGCCACATTAACTTGTTACACAAACTAAAATAGTTTGTAATTATTTAATATTTAAAAGTATTAAAGTAATAGTTTTTCGCCATCGCTTTATTAAGCTTAATGGTATTTAAATATTTTATAAAGGTGTGGTTTCTCCACCACAATTACCTATGCATTATTTGGTTCACCTTGAATATTTTAGATTTAATGTTTGAAACTTTTGTTGTTTAACTTGATTTCGAATTTAAATTTGAATCGTTTTCGAACTAACGCGAGATTAGCAACAGTAATCGAGGTGATGTGGCATCATTAGCGGAGGGTTACTGTAGCTTAATTACCCGGGCGTCACAATTCTCCTCCACTACAAGAAATCTCGTCCCGAGATTTAAGAGGTGGAAAACGGGGGAAAGGTCTGGTTACGAAATTCTAACGAATCTTCTCGGTCTTGGTTACTCTTCTCGAAGTGGTCGATCCATTATATTGATGTCTTCATTTTTCTGCTTCAAGTCATCAAGATGAAGTCGGTATCCTTTCTTCGGGGGTTCCATCATACTTACGAAAGAATAAGGGGGGTATTTCGGGAGAACGAACCTCTACAAGGTTGACTATTTGGTCGATAACATCGGGGAAGGTGGCAGAAAGTAACTCTTGAATTGAAACTTAAGGAAATATTGAGAGCAAAGTAATGAGGTTTCATGAGAAGTTTCGAGCGAGCAGGCAACCGTTCGATGCCTGAAACAGGGCGTGAAAGGGGCTCAAAGCAATCGGGAATAAGTATTGCGTTCGGTAACAGATTTGATGATCCCTCGGAAGGTGGCTCGTGAATTACATACGAGGCCACACGCGAGGAACAACCTTGGGAACAGGGGGTGCAGGAGATTCAGGTTTCGATCCTGTGGAACTGCGGGTTATGGGCCCACCATGTGGTTCAATAGTTGGAAGGATGTTGACATATTGCACGGTCATGGTAGCAAGGCATGGCAGAGGATAGCCTGTTAGTTATGTTGGCAACAACGTTGGTACCAAGGGCGAGGGACGAAGAGAACCATCTTCCTGCTCGTTGAACGAGGCGGACCAATATGCAAAGTTCTCGTCCATCGGGGGTTACAAGGATGTCGTCAGCAATAGTCACAGGGTCACACTGACAGAGTTGTAAACCGAGGTGTTTACCTAAGCAGGAGAATAGTACTGCTTAGATCATATAGATCACAAGGAACGTTAACCCAACAAATGGAAAGAAAAATATGATTATCATATTAAACAGAACAATGGAAAGGAAAATGTGTTTAAACACATATTTCAAAGGTATATCCTTCGGAAGGACGAGCAGAGCATGATATCCATGACATGATATAATGTAGTAAACTCTTTAGGTAGGGGAGAGAATTTTCATGACATTACCCATACATCGGTGTTTGGATAATCGAGTAGGAAACATCTAGCATTGGGCTTGAATTGTTTTTGTTGAAAATTGGAGTACCATGGACATGCTTCGAGATAGCACTGACATGGTTTGCAAGCAAAGGTCAGACTTTGTATTCACAAAGGATCCATCAGGAACATCTTATAGAATAAGTCTTACAATTTCCTTATGGAAGAATGGCTAACCTTGCTGAAAAGAGGGGTATTATAACAATGGGTTCCCCTGACCAGGTGTGCTAGGCATGACATCACCTTACCGGGTCATATAAAGACCAATGTTAAAACTCCCGGAAATATGTTCAAACCATCATATCTCGACCCGAGATTTGGATCTGATTGGTGTCGGGATACCTCGCACTCATGATGCACGAGAAGGAAGGGTGCAACTCAATTTGACGTGATGGAGTTGCAAGATTCTCGAAATAAACTATGGAAGCAAGTTCCGAATCAGGAGTTCATCATTAAACCAAGGAGAGGATGAGGAGGTGGCTGATGAACTCAGCGACAATTCATTGGGATTTCCAAAAGATGGATTTCCACAATTATGTGAACAGGGAGATAACATTTGTCAGATCAAATGATATAATGATGTATGCTCGAGGAAAACATACAAAATTAAGCATTGGTTGAAAAGTGCACCCGAAATATGACCTTAGGCAGCAAGATCACTGTTAGAGTGACGATTCAATAACCAACAGTCTAAGAACGAACTGTCGGTCGTTAACTTCAAAGCAATAGGGTTGCTAGAAGTACGTAACTCAAGCAAGATTGTCAAGATATTGGTATCCCGTTAAAAACAACACGGGACCAAGGAAGAATGGTGATGTTGAGAAGTATCATCATACTGAGAATTTCTAAGAGGTGGAGCAATCCCCACAATATTCTCGACATAAAAGACAGTAATACTTAAAGGCAGAACACAACACTAGCGGGAGAGCAAGTTGTATTCATAATGTGGACAAGTCGCGATGAAAGGAAGTCAAGGGTGTTGTCGATGATAATAAAAATCATCGAGGGCAAGGAGGGTATTTCTCATCATGAACACAGTTGACATCTCGGAAGAAGTCAAAGTGTTTAAGGTGACCCGACACATTTGCCGGGAGGTTTCAAGAGGATGCAATCAAACATCAACGGCAACAAGCAAGGGAATGACGAAGCGACAAGTTATAGGATCAATATATAAGATGCAAGCTCGGAACCAAAGTTGCCTTTCAAGACAAGCAACATGATGTTGAAAGCTCAATGTAAGTCGTGCTCACACACTGAAGAATTCGTGCACCTGAGAAGGACGAGGTAGCACAGTCAAAGATAGCAAGACCAGGATGCAGCCGATAGTCTAGGAATGACCAGATTGAGTTCAGAATTTCCTAGTAAAAATACTAGGGGTATTTGATTTGTAGTGCGGAATAATTTCACTAGTCGGTGTCCTCGGTTGATAACAACCCATAACCCGTAGAGTGATTACGACAAGGAAAGACATTACTTCAACAAAGTTTGTAAGATGTGGTGCAATGGCAAGACATCTTTGAAATACCAGGGGGTAATACTCAAAGGTAGAACATGATAGAAGTAGAACCGGGTCATTGACCTATGACAGTAGATACTTCAACCTTGCCAAGAATAGACGAGGCACTGGAATGAATTCCCATCAGATATATCAGATCAGGACAGCATGGTCGGAACCATAACTGTAAGGAATCAATTCAAGAATACCGAAAGAATCATACAATTTGGATAATCATTTTGCAAGAAGCTTACGAGACGGTCTACATCATTTTCATGGGCATGAACTCAAAGTTCAAGGTCGACTCCCACTTCTTTAATGCATATCATTTCATTCACCTCTCGCTTTGATAAAACTGTAGTGTTGGAACTTTATCTGGTAGAACACCGGAAGTGTAAGACTTGTGAAAACTTTCGAGTTCTCACGGATTAGGGGAAGGCATAGGTTCAACCCATCGGGCGTCTTAGTAACATATACCACAAGTTTCAAAAGTAAAAACACAAGCTTGAAAGCAGAGCATGGTTGGCCAAGAAGAGGATACAATTTACCAAAGGCATTATGTATCAGGGGAAGAACTCACAAGGTGATTGAATATGAAGGACACTGTCGGATAAAAATCCAACAATGGATCGGGCGACCCACAATGGAGCTGATGTGAGTATCGGTACTCACGCAGAGGAAGAAAGAATGCAGAGGCATCAGATTCAAGAATCACCTGATTAGTCTGATGCTTAAATAGAATGAAATTATGGTTTCCAAACGAAGGATCAGAAGCAGATGCTCTGATCAAGGATGGATAAGTTGAAGACACTTAGTTGGACAATCAATAAAGGTTTGAATTGTCGAGAACCAACTCATGTCCGTAATGACGTCTGAGCCGGAAAGATAATAATAAAAAAAAGGATAACCAGATGACTGCGTGCATACACACATTGAATCAATAGGCTCCAAATGGCTAAGACAAAGGATGTTAACAGAGACTACTAGTCGTATGGAATTAACCATAATGCAAGCAGGCAAGAATTTCAAGAGTAACAGGCTGCATAGGATTTTTGAAAGATCAAATTCGAAGAATTTTGTGAGATACATGAATAATTGAGGAGAACGGATCCTCGATAAATGTGAGGAATTAACCGTAAGGGTTTTCATGCGAAATAAAACTGCAAGTCAGTAAACTCAAAGGATTCTCGGGACAACAGAGAATATTTCGAGGCATCTTGTAACAACAAGAGCGACGAGGAATGATCATGAGAATGACAAGTGCATGCAGATATCCATAAGGATATATCGGTAGCCATGAATTGCAAGGCGATGAGCACAAGGGTCTCAGGAAAATATCGAGGGATGTCCTCAGAATCTTCTGACGAAGCAGGTGATCTTCCGGAATGAGGGCTCTCCGGGAGAAATAGTTACGGGAACCTAGAGTCAGAGTTAGTAAAATCTTTTAACCAGAATAGAAGAGAGATCAGAGTCCCAGAGCATAGAAGAGGAATGAAAGATCCTAACACCACCCATTGGTGTTGTGGGCCCATAAGCCACACAACAAGTTAGTAAATTTGTTTTTCAAATACTAGACTAAACTTCGGCCAAGGAGTTCGAACGGGGATTCCTATAGGCAGTCGGCTTTGATACCAACTTGTGACGCCCCCGATTCAATCGTACACTAATCATGCACGCAAATGTGTACGATCAAGATCAGGGACTCACGGGAAGATATCACACCACAACTCTAAAAACATAAATAAGTCATACAAGCATCATAATACAAGCCAGGGGCCTCGAGGGCTCGAATACAAGTGCTCGATCATAGACGAAGTCGATGGAAGCAACAATATCTGAGTACAGACATAAGTTAAACAAGTTGCCATAAGATGGCTAGCACAAACTGGGATACAGATTGAAAGAGGCGCATGCCTCCTGCCTGGGATCCTCCTAACTACTCCTGGTGGTCATTAGCGGGCTGCACGTAGTAGTAGGCACCTCCGGTGTAGTAGGAGTCGTCGTTAATGGTGGCGTCTGGCTCCTGGGCTCCAACATCTGGTTGTGACAACCAGGTAGAAGGGAAAGGGGGAAAAGAGGAAGAAAAGCAACCGTGAGTACTCATCCAAAGTACTCGCAAGCAAGGAGCTACACTACATATGCATGGGTATATGTGTAAAGGGCCATAACGGTGGGTGAACCACGTAATGCCGTAATAAGAGGGGAAAGCTAATCACATCGAAGACTACGCTTGAGCCACCTCCATCTTGCAGCATGTAGAAGAGAGTATATGGTAAGTTCACCAAGTAGCATCGCATAGCATAATCCTACCCGACAATCCCCTCCTCGTTGCCCTGTTAGAGAGTGATCACCGGGTTATATCTGGCACTTGGAAGGGTGTCTTTTATTAAGTATCCAGTTCTAGTTGTCATAAGGTCAAGGTACAACTCCAAGTCGTCACATTATCGAAGATCACGGCTATTCGAATAGATAAACTTCCCTGCAGGGGTGCACCACATAACCCAACACGCTCGATCCCATTTGGCCGGACACACTTTTTTGGGTCATGCCCGGCCGCGGAAGATCAACACGTCGCAGCCCCACCTAGGACAACAGAGAGGTCAGCACGCCGGTCTAAACCTAAGCGCACAGGGGTCTGGGCCCATCGCCCTTAGCACACCTGCATGTTGCGTACGCGGCCGAAAGCAGACCTAGCCTAGCAGGCGTTCCAGTCCAATCCGGCGCGCGCCGCTCAGCCTCTGACGTCACGAAGGCTTCGGCTGATACCATGACGCCGAGTGCCCATATCTTTCCCAAGTAGTTGGTTAGTGCGTATAGACCAAATGGCCAGACTCAGATCAAATACCAAGAACTTGTTAAGCTTGTTATTTTAAAGTAACCGCGAACACCGACCAGGGCCAGGCCCACCTCTCACCTAGGTGGTCTCAACCTGCCTTGTCGCTCCACTACAAAGATCCACATAGAGGGCCGTTGGGACAAAGGTCCTTTCAAATTTCAATCCGTGAATCGCCATGGGTGCTCCACGAGCCGACCCGACTTTAGTCACCACATGTATCATGTATAAAGTATAGTATATACCCGTGATCACCTCCCAAGTGATCACGGCCCAATAGTATAGCACAGCAGACGGACAAGAATGTAGGGCCACAGATGGAATACTAGCATCCTATACTAAGCATGTAGGATTGCAGGTAAAGGTAACAACAGTAGTAGCAAGGACAGGCTATGCATCAGACAAGTATAAACGGAAAGCGGTAACATGCTACACTACTCTAATGCAAGCGGTATAGAGAAGGATAGGCGATATCCGTGATCAAGGGGAGGGGCTTGCACAGAAGCTCAGCCAAGAAGGAGGGGTCACAACAGTGGTCGGACGAGGCACCAGCAGCGACGTCGGTCTCGTAGTCTACCGGAGAGAAGAGGGGGAAGAAACAATGAATACAATGCAAACAGATGCATAACGATGCATGACAAAGCAAACATCGGTGTTAGGTGTACCCTAACGCGGTAAGAGGTGATACCGACGAAGGGGGGAAACATCCGGGAAAGTATCCCCGGTGTTTCGCGTTTTCGGACAGATGAACTGGAGGGGAAAGTTGCGAGTCTGATAGGTTAGGGATGTGTGGCGGACGAACAGGCTGCGTATCCGGATTCGTCTCGTCGTTCTGAGCAACTTTCATGTAGAAAGTATTTTCATCTGAGCTACGGTTTATTTCATCATGACGTCAGCATGACGTCAGTAGTCAACAGAGGTGTTGACTGGTCAAACTGACGTGTGGGTCAAGTGGGACCTACCTGTCATACTCTGTTTAGATTAATTAGGAATTAGCTAAACTAATTACTGTTTAATTAAAAAAACTAGTTAATTAGATTAATTAAACATGATTAATTAACTTAATTAATTAATTAATAATTAATTAATTTTATTAAATCATTTTTATTTTTATTTGTTAATTTTTTAATCCTTTTCTTGTTTATAGATGTTCTGGGGTGTGGGCCCCCCATGTCATGGGCCCAGAGGCCTAGCGGGTTCCGGCGCTATGTGCGGGCACAACCCGAACGGGCGCATGCCCAGGGGCGGGCGAAACCGGCCGGCGGCGAGCGGGCGCAAGGGCAGCGGTGGCCGGAGCGATGGAAGTTGAAGGCGGGAGCGAGGCGGCCGATGCGGCGGCAAAGAAGGATGAAAGCGCGGCAGGGCGGAGGGCGCGCGGGTCGCGGACGGAGAGGGGAGCGCGTGAGCGAGCGTGGGCCGGCCACGACAGGCGGCCGTGAGGCGAGGCGCGGGGAGTTGCAGGCGGGCGAGCGGGCGCAGCTGGCCGGGCGATGGCGACGCTGGCACGGTGGCGGCAGCGTGGCACGCACTGGGCGGGGATGGGCAGCGACAACGAGCGCGGACGAGCGCGGTGGGGCGGTGCGCGTGCGTGTGTGCGTGATGGACGGACAACGGGCACGCGGCGCAGGCGCGAATGGTGCAAGGCCGACGCGGCGGTGGAGGCACAGGGCGAAAGGGGAGGCATGGTGCCTCACCGGCGGTTGCAGGGACATGGCAGTGGGCTCGGGGAAGAGGACAGGGACGAGGTGAGAGAAGAGGGGGAGGAGCAGCGGCGGAGCAGCATGCGTCGATGGCGTCCGGCGAGGAGGGGGATGAGGAGGCGAGGAGGCACTCCGGCGAGGTGGCTCCCGTGACAGTGTTCCGACGACGGCGGTCCGGCGAATCTGTGACGGAGCTCAGCAGCGGGGCGCGGGGTCGGGCGCCTTCGATCCCGATCTGGATCGGGAAGGGGGCGCAGAAGGAGGGGGAGTGGGACGAGTGGGGGAAGTGGGCGGACAGGGCTAGGGTTTCGGTCGGCTGGGGCCATATAGGTCGACTAGGTGTGCCGACCTGACCATTTGGCCAGATGGGCCAAGGTGCCTAGTAGATTAGGTCCTCTTACCTTTTTTTATTTACCTTTTCTTTTGTGTTTTCTTTTAGTTACTTTTTATTTTTGTTTTAGAAAAATACCAAAATGGCACCTAATTTGATGTTACTAAATATGTCACTGCCACATTAACTTGTTACACAAACTAAAATAGTTTGTAATTATTTAAAATTTAGAAGTATTAAAGTAATAGTTTTCGCTACTGTTTTATTCGCTTAATGGTATTTAAATATTTTATAAAGGTGTGGTTTCTCCACCACAATTACCTATGCATTATTTTGTTCACCTTGAACATTTTAGATTTAATGTTTGAAACTTTTGTTGTTTAACTTGATTACGAATTTAAATTTGAATCGTTTTTGAACTAACGCGAGATTAGCAACAGTAATCGAGGTGACGTGGCATCATTAGCGGAGGGTTACTGTAGCTTAATTATCTGGGCGTCACATTGTGTGTGTGTGAGAGAGAGATATTGAGAGAAAACAAACCTAAGGAGAGAAATGTGTATTCACAAAGAGATTGTGCGGGCCTTGAGGTGGGCAGGGGCCGGGTGAGGGTGTCAAAATTTGCGCGTTGATGCATGTGTTGCATGCGACCGTCAGGGAGATTTGACGAATCGAGAGAGATGGTTGTTGTGTTACGGATGCTCCTCTCTCTCTCTCCCTCTCTCTCTCTCTCACACAAGTAAACTAGAAGACCGTTCTCTCATGTATACACAACGTATCGGCATATCTGTCTATGTCTCACTCATGCATGATCATTTGCACATTCACACCTCTCTATGTCTCAGATCACACGCACACCGTCTCCACATTGCCCTTCCGCCACAACACACATATGGACACATACACATGTTCTCTCTCAGTCACACACACAAAATCAGTATTAAAAAACTAGGGCGCACCTAAAAGGTCCAAATCCAAATAAACACGAACTGGAGCTAAATTCAAATATATGGAAATATTGCAGCGTCAAGAACTTTCACAGGAAAAAAAATTGAGTAATATTCGAGGATTGTTTTCACACACACAAAAAGGTTCGGTGGATGTCCTTCGAGCGCGACACGGTGACGCACCGTTCGATCGATCGCGCGGCCGCGGTTCACGCGCTTGCACAGGATTCCGTATCGTGGCTGTGGTACTAACTAATAAAAGCGCTGCCTAAGTCTAATGTTTACGTGTACTAAATGCGGTTTTGTTTTAAGTTTGACCAACCTTATATAAAACTAAAGTAAGCTCCCACACGCGCACTCATCAATATGTCGCCGCCGCTGTTGCGCATGCCGGCGCCCGCCTGCTCCGGCCAACTATTTCTCGCCCATCACCGCTGTGTCGCCGCCATCCCTGTGCCATGAAGCCGAAGGCTCACCCGCTCACGTCATCTGCAGTCCCTCCTTGCGATGTCGCCGCGCTGCCAGGCACGCGAGCAGCTGGTGGAGCCGCGTCTATGCACGCAGCGTACGAAGAGGAGGACGAGCGCGTGCTCCAGCACGCCGACGAGGAGGAACTAGCGTGTCATTGTCGTCTCCGCCCGCGCGGAGGAGGCGCGCATGGTGGTTGTCGTGGCGGAAGCCGGTCGCGCCCGCGCCGAGCCCGCAAACCGGGTGCGGACGCGGAATCTACCTTCGAGACCTTGAATGCCACGTGGATCCTGCAATCTGATGGAGCAATTTGGGTCAGTCGACTCATGTGAGCCGTTTGATGCAACATGGATGGCTAGAAGGGCTTCTTCCACCTCTTCTGCCGTCTTCTTCCTTCGCTCCGTCGAACTTCTTTTACAAATCGACTGACCAAAATTATACTACTAGTACGAACGTATTAAGTACAGTAGGAACACGAAGATACGAGCAGTAGTACCAACTGCAAGAAGAACAGTAGTAAGACATAGTACTAGTACTACTGTACGTACTAAAGAGTTCAAATAACGAGAAAGAACATACTAAACATAGTTCTGTTGGGGCCTCAGCACAACACACCTTTGAAAATAAACTAAGCAACTAGTCAGCTTGACACTGCAGTAGAACCGGCGTGAGTGACGGCACTGCCACCTACTTGGAGTCCGAGTCCACGTCCTCGACTTCGTCCTCGTCCCTCTTCCTCTTCCTCGTCGCCGACGCTTCTTTGCTTGAACCGGACCTTTGGGCTCGCTTCTTCATCCAACCCTTATAGATATTTAAACAAAGGTAGGCATCCATTGCTGCGCATGTGATGTGATCTTCATCTAATGTCTTCGACTCCCATGCATGATGAAACTCGTGATGATGTTTCTTCGCTTTAGCGTCTGAAGGATCAATCATGGCTGCTGCCAGCGTCAGCATTGAAGGTTGAGAGGAGGACACCGGGCTTGCCTTCTGGAGATCGAAGGGATGGCCTACAACGAGACCTATCCGACGCAGGACATCCCTGTCGTTCTTAAAGCCTACAGTAACGAATTTCACTCTTTTGTCCTTGAGGAAGTTCTTAAAATCCTGGCACTCAACGTCCGCATGGCATATGTGGTATATCTAGCAAATGTTATGTACGCAAACCTGGATCACGGCGGGCTTCTTCCTCTCTTCGTCCTTTAGATCCTTCTCTCGTCCCAGGACTGTGGTGTACTCAACATCTAGCCCAGCAACCCACTCATCCGTTGAACTGTTGAATATGCGTAGGAAGCGAGCAAGCCATGCTTTCACCAGCGCGGATCCACGTGTGTAGATGACGATGAACTGATCACCGGTGATGGATCTAACCTGGTACTCAGCGGCTACCATGGAGATTTGGGAGGCCATGGATTTTGGAGGAGGGTTAGGAAAAGTTGAACTGTTGTACCCCGCAAAAACTGGGAGCGAACTAATGTGAAAGGACGGGACAACTGGAGCGAACTGTTGTAAGGTAGTAGAAGACGGGGACGGGTAGGGCGTGCGAACGGCGTGGGGTTGCTGGCTTGCCCGGTGGATAAACGGCTGCAAGCCCCCAAAGCGTTCTCGAGAACTATGCGGGACCCACTAGATGTCATGTCTACTAGACCCATATCGTAGGCCTGACGGTATAGCTTCGCTGTTCAAGACGCCATGCCGTAGCGTGGATGTAACTTCACTTAATTCCGTCAACCACACGCCTCCCACGACCTTCGCCTCCCTCGCGCGGTCGGGCCCTTTGAGACTTCGACCGGCTATAAATGAGCAATTTTTTTGCCTACTCCACATGGATGATACTCCCTCTGGTCCTTTTTACTCCCGTCAACCGTTTGTAAAGTGTTTGACCAAATTTATACTTTTTTTTGAACACCACCTTATATTAATTAACCAGCCACACCAGTATTCTCATTCGATACAATATTCACCACACAGGGTTGTACGTTATTTACAAGAATACCATCTAATCTATTGTCAAAGCTATACTTAGCGATTAAGTGTGCGACCTTATTGGCCGAACGGCTAATCTTTGACAATTGAAGATTGTTGATCAACTTCGAGATGCTCAACACTTTCATCTTCAGGTCACGCATAGCAGACCTGTCATAGTTCCCCGATGCAAGAGACACTACCACAAAAGCGCAATCAGTCTCTAAAATTACAGGATTATGAATAGAAATACCTATGTAGAGACCGGCAATGCAAGCCCTAAGCTCCGCTTCCTCCACGCTTTGACAGGCATCAATGAAATCCCGACCAAACTTATACTAAAAATATCAATATCTACAATACTGATTATAATGAGTATAAGAACTACGCTTTTATAATGAGTGTAAAAATATTGATTTGACATTGTGAATGTTGATCCATTTTTCTATAAGTCCGTGAAAGTAGAGGTACATTGACTTCAGACAAAACTTAAATGCACAATGCAGACTAGTTCCTCCGTCCAGGTGCGTGCCATGTCCTATCTTGTCATCACAACAAGGTTAGCTATTAGAGTACCACTACCTCCCTTCTAGTTTAGAGCAAGTACAATAGAGCTGAGTCAGCAGGCTATAAGAAATAAACTAGTATATTTCTGCTTAGTTGGAGGAAAGAGAAGAGGAGAGAGAAGGTAAGCGGGCTCTTCGTGAAGAGCCAGCTCTAGCACGTGCTCCTAGGCATTTTGTGAGAATGAAATGTGGGCCACATAATAAAAAAGTAGTACACTTTTTTCATCTACTATTGTACATATTGACTATAAGATGGGTTGTAGATGACATGGCACTGGCTTATAGCCAGCAGCTAGCTATACTATTAACCATGCTCTTAAAGGGCTCGATTCAAAAATTTCACCTACTCTTAGCAAGATAGTAGAGGCGGTGGAATAGTTTGTGAAGTCTGGAAAAGTACTCAACTAGTGTCGCTGCGTTCTTCACACAAAAATGTGTTTACCAATGCATGCATGAACACTAGTTACTCTAACCCCTCTCTCTTCTTTAATTCTTTGCCACATCAACATGTTTGCTACTATTCCTATGTGCATGATACCAGCTAAGATACCACCATTATGGCCAGCCTTAATCATCGCATGCAATAATTTAGTGCACCTTGAAATATGAACATGTGTGGGGCGTGTATGTTTTTAATGACTTGAGACTATACCTAGCCCGGCATGCAAGATGACTTATTATGCACCGTTCCCCATACCTACAGGAAGCCCGTTCGTCTCCAAATCTTGTCCTCTCCATGTGTGGAAACAATATGCCTGCCAAACTCTCCTTCTCCCTCCGGCGGTCCCACCACTCCACCCCGTGTGAAAAAATCTGCATGCATGACTCTCCTCCCCACACGCTCGTCCAATCCATTGTGACCAGCAATATTTCCACCCCTTCGCTCCCCCGTAATTTACTCCAACAAATATGTCCATGTAGATGTTACTTAACTGCAGGTGCATTGAGTCACTGACATATGGGCCCAACAGGTGTTCGGCCCACATGTCGCTGACGAATCGACCTGTAGTTAAGTCGATCTTCAGTCCATATCTTACGTAGGTGTGCCATTGCTCGCTATAAATACTGCGCCTCCGACGACATCGCTATCTCCTCCCCCTCACGTTCATGTTCATCGCTATCTCCTCCCCTCCCTCTCACGGTCACCACCATGGCATCGCCCCTCCCAAGCCCTAGGAGCCCCTCGCTGCACCGCGCGGATGGTCACACGTCGCCGTTCCATTCCTTGCCGCCACTAGTCGAGGAGGACGCGTCGGTGTTCCGCTCCTCGCCGCTACGCGACGCGTCACCGTTCCATTCCTAGCCGCCACTAGTCGAGGAGGACTGATGACCCACAAGTATAGGGGATCTATCGTAGTCCTTTCGATAAATAAGAGTGTCAAACCCAACGAGGAGCAGAAGGAAATGATAAGCGGTTTTCAGCAAGGTATTCTCTGCAAGTACTGAAATAAGTGGCAACAGATAGTTTTGTGATAAGATAAATTGTAACGAGCAACAAGTAACAAGAGTAAATAAAGTGCAGCAAGGTGGCCCAATCCTTTTTGTAGCAAAGGACAAGCCTGGACAAATTCTTATAATAGGAAAAGCGCTCCTGAGGACACATGGGAATATCGTCAAGCTAGTTTTCATCACGTTCATATGATTCGCGTTCGGTACTTTGATAATTTGATATGTGGGTGGACCGGTGCTTGGGTTCTGTTCTTACTTGAACAAGCATCCCACTTATGATTAACCTCTATTGCAAGCATTTGCAACTACAACAAAAGTATTAAGGTAAACCTAACCATAGCATGAAACATATGGATCCAAATCAGCCCCTTACGAAGCAACGCATAAACTAGGGTTTAAGCTTCATCACTCTAGCAACCCATCATCTACTTATTACTTCCCAATGCCTTCCTCTAGGCCCAAATAATGGTGAAGTGTTATGTAGTCGACGTTCACATAACACCACTAGAGGCTAGACAACATACATCTTATCAAAATATCGAGCGAATACCAAATTCACATGACTACTAATAGCAAGACTTCTCCCTTGTCCTCGGGAACAAACGTAACTACTCACAAAGCATATTCATGTTCATAATCAGAGGGTAATAATATGCATAAAGGATCTGAACATATGATCTTCCACCAAATAAACCAACTAGCATCAACTACAAGGAGTAATCAACACTATTAGCAACCTACTAGCACCAATCCGGACTTGGAGACAAGAATTGGATACAAGAGATGAACTAGGGTTTGGAGATGAGATGGTGCTAGTGAAGATGTTGATGGAGATTGCCCTCTCCGATGAGAGGAGCGTTGGTGATGATGATGGCAATGATTTCCCCCTCCCGGAGGGAAGTGTCCCCGGCAGAACAGCTCTGCCAGAGCCCTAGATTGGTTCCGCCAAGGTTCCGCCTCGTGGCGGCGGAGTCTCGTCCCGAAAGGTTGCTTAATGTTTTTTTCTCATCGAAAGAATTCATATAGGAGAAGATGGATATCAGAGAGCCACCAGGGGGCCCACGAGGTAGGGGGGGCACGCCCCAGGGGGGACGCACCCCCCACCATCGTGAGCAGGGTGTGAGCCCCCTGGCCTTCATCTTTGGCGATGATTTTTATTTATTTGTTTTAAGATATTCCGTGGAGTTTCAGGACTTTTGGAGTTGCACAGAATAGGTCTCCAATATTTGCTCCTTTTCCAGCCCAGAATTCCAAATGCGGCATTCTCCCTCTTCATGTAAACCTTGTAAAATAAGAGAGAATAGACATAAGTATTGTGACATAATGTGAAATAACAGCCCATAATGCGATAAATATCGATATAAAGGCATGATGCAAAATGGACGTATTAAGGACGCGTCGGTGTTCCGCTCCTCGCCGCGACGCGACGCGTCACTGTTCCGTTCCTCGCCGCCACTAGTCGAGGAGGACGCGTCGGTGTTCCACTCCTCGCTGCGACGCGTCGAGGTGGACACGTCGGCGTTCCTAATCTCGCTAGCACGCGCATCGGAGGACACGTCGGCTCCCCACTACGAGGAGAACGCCGCGCCGCCCACCGAGCCCCCCCCAGCCTTGAGGAGCTTTGGAAAGAAATGGATGTCGCCTTGTGGGAGGCTTTGCCTCCAGTAGAGCGCGCCAAAATAGAGGCGGAGAAGAAGGCCGAGGAAGAGAAGTGCACCGCGGAACAAGCTTCCTGGGAGGCCTATGTCGCGTCCGAGAGATTCAGGAAATTGGCTCTTTGGCAGAAGGCTCGTGCGAGGGCCGAGAGGGTGGCGGAGGACGCCCGTGCGGCCCGCGTCTTGATCAGGGCCCAAGCGCCTCATCTACACTTGGAGGTACATGGACCGGGTGCATGCTTCCAGCGAGGCGAAGTACTTGTTGGCGCCGGATCACCACACTGGTGAGATCGCGCTCGCCTGCCGGCAAGCCGCCAATCAGCACTTCACGAGTTGCGAGGCTGAGGAAGAGGCGCTGTGTCGGCGCGCTGGGAAACGGCCGCGCACCAGGGCACTCGTGGCACGCCGCAAGCGCTCCTGCGAGCGCCGTGGCTTTTAGGAGGAGTATAATTTTTGTTTCGTAAGGCGATCTCATTAGTTTTGGGACGCACATGAAAAATCCCGAACGTTCAGGAATTTTTAGCGTCCTTAATTAAGTATGTAAAAGGGAAAGTTTGGAAACCTTGTGTATTCGTACGCATTTTGCAAGTACGTGCATATAGCACAAACTTTACTATATACTATCACACTACACGTCTCTCTCGATATATGCTTGCAGACTATGCTACTCCCTCCGTCCAGGTCAATAAGTCATCTTTGGTTGTGCACCGTGACCAAGGAGGGAAGACTTGTACACCTAGACGTAGGGAGTACTATTATTACTTATGTAAGTGCAAATGCACGTTTTAACATTATGATGCAGTTTTTGTAAAAATAGAAAAACAGCACTAGTCAGGCTTGTGAAACGAATCAGTGCAAAACAAATGCAAAAATGCTCGTTTGATTGTTTACTTTTAGCTTCCTTCTCTGTCGTTATTTCTCTGTCGTACTTTGTACGGAGTATCTCACTGGTTGGAAAGGCATGCAAATTCCCAAACCGCTTCCTACACCCTGTATCGAATTTTTTTGCCTAACAAGTTGTGCCGTGCAATTGGAATTCCAACTTGAGTACTACTACTAGTAGGAGTACCAGGGGCCAGTTCTTTTAGGCTTCTAGATTAGTAATCCCATAACTACTATTACCTCTGTCCTGGTTTATTGGTCCCCATTGTAATCATGTCAAATTTTGATCATAAATTTAACTAATGAAATGTTAGTGCATGTCACATGCACTACTCCATCCGTCTAGGTGAGTAAGTCATCTTAGGCTGTGCACCGTGACCAAGGAGGAGGACAAAACGAGAAACACTAATGTTTATTTGCTAATTAATAGTATTGCATGCAATGAACTAACCACTGCATGTCGTGTTTGATATCTCAAGTCATTAAAAGCATGCACACTCTTTATCTCTTATTGGTTGATATGTCAAGAAACAAGAAACGAGGTAGAAGTTAATGCACCGCGCCTAAGTGTTTTGGGATTATTTGGTTTTCGTAAGATGACTTACACACCTAGACGGAGGAGTAACATTTTATCGCTAAATCTTTGGTCAAAATTTAGCACAAATTACAATGGTGAGGAATAAACCAGACGGAGTAGTAGTTTAGAAGCCCAAATAAATGAGTGAGGCGCCTTCTTGTTACTCTCCACTGTGACTAGTCTTGTGGGAAAAGTGGGGAAGCCGCCAAAAGAACTGGCCCTAGGAGTAGTAGCTAGGGATCGAGTGTGTAGATGAACCGAGAAAGTAAATGCAGAGAGATGAAATGCAAAAAAGACGGAGGGATGTGATGGTTGCTTGTCCGCTTATTTTACTGTGCCACTTATTACCGGGAGTGGTTGGGTTTTGTGATATGACGGCTTTTATCGCCCGGCGCCACGAGCGGGGTGAGAGGTGAGACTCCCGTGCAATGCCGCTCTCTACACTTGTACTACATCGGTCGTGGTTTATTAGTCCCCCATTGAATTCGACTGAAGATTTAACTGACAAAAGGTTAGTGCATGTCAACAAAAACTATATCGTTGGATTCGTATTTGAACATAGTTTTGAATGATATAATTTTAGGTGACATGCATCAGTATTTATCTTACTATATATAATGTTAGTTCAATTTTTGGTCGTACTAATCTATAGTAGTAAGGTGCCCGTCGTTGCAATCAAGAGTGAAATGCATTGATCGGGAGTTGTTTATTTTGACAAAGGATGTGGGGGTCATCTCATGTGTAACGGGTATCGATAGGTTTCTTCGGATATTATCTCATCTCTAGAGCTCACAAACATCCGGGTGAAATAGAAAAAGAGGTATCTTTTGCAAACAAAAGCGTTCAACTGTTCAACCTGCATCCAAAAATTGTGAAGAAATAACACTTATTGTGCTTTGCAAGAAATGATCTTTAAGAATTAGTTTTTGAGTATCGATTGTTATACATGTTGGCTACAGATGACATGGCACTTTCTTATAGTCAACAGTTGGCTATGCTGTTATGTAATATTAACCATGCCCTTATACACCTAGATCGAGGGATTAAATCAGGATGACTTGCAAGGGGGCAGAGGAGATGTAAGAAATGGTTCATCGTAAGTCTTTCACCAGTACTGTAATAAAAATTAATACATGGAAGATTCTAGACTAAACCATAAACGGATACACTTTTATTCATGCGCGATACTCCAATAGAGCAAGATCCTGCATGGAAGTCTCCACATGCTTAGACAGCGGATTACATTGAGCGAAGACTAATGATCAACATTTAACTTGATAATGCATTTTTTTAAAGAACAGGGAGGCTCCTCCCCGGTTCCATTATCAAATGAAAGCCAAAGTGTCTTACATCAGCTCACTGAGAGGATCAGTTCAAAGGAAGGACTGCGGCGAAAGCCACTCAAGTTTAACGAGAAGCTTACAGAATCAAAAGCGGCAAAGACACGGGCCATAAGCGCCCACACACACACTACATGTTTTCTAAGTGCACTTGATAATGCGTATGTCCAGGTGAACCTCCTTGGAGTCCCCGTGCACCGCGTCGGCGGGTAAAGGATAGAACAGATGCCATGGGTTTTCCAAGTCCACATTGGCGGGATAGTCTCAGCTCCCCAGAGTCCAAGTCCGTTCGATGAGGCTGGTGTAGCCGCCCACGCGACCCGAAGGGGTAGTAACACTGACCACGCACCCGTACATCTGCCTCATGTCAAGAAAGCCGGTGGCGTCGCCTGACACACATTACGTAGAGGCAGGCGGCTCGCGCTGGCCTCGCCGGTGCCCACGATCAAGAGGAAGACGCTGCCGTCCTCCTCCGAGACTAGCAGCGGCGGTGATCCTCCGGCGACTCCGGCATGGTGAACCGGCAAAGACGTCTCGTGCTTGATGTTCTCCGCCAAGGGCCAGCAGTGACCGCTGCACGCATCCGTGAGGTGATGCACCATGTCCGCCGGCGAGCCACAAAATGGCATCGGGCACTCATAGCAGTGGACGAAGGGCTCCTTGGAGGCATCGACCAGGCCGTCCATGAAACGGGAGTGGCTGTAGGGGACGTTGCGCTAGTTGAATATATGAGCAAGTTACTACGAGATTTAATCCGAATAAGCATAAAATAAATCATGACGGCTATAACAGAGATGAAACTAATCATGTGGACTAGCATAGTAGTAGGATACAGAGTAGAAACATGAATTCTACCACGATTTCGAACAGCAAGGACAGAAACACATACGGTGCAACGGGAGTAGCACCGTTGGCGTTGAGGTTGTCGCCCATGTCATTGAGGAAGAGGTTGCCGAGGTCGGGGAAGAAGTTGTCGTCGGTGAAGTCATGGCTGCCAGCAGTCGCGAGAGTGTGCTCCCCAGATTTCAACAGCACCCGCCGAATGGAGTGCAGGAGGGAGTGGCTGTAGGGGACGTTGCGGCCGTCGAATGGAGCGCAGGAGTAGCACACGAAGCAGTAGATGGTGTCCTTACTACTACTCCCTAGTATCTATCTATCTATATCTATATAAATATCTACTCTTATAGAAAACCGAGTTGGTGATGATGGTATGCCTGCCATCTTGTAATATAGACCGTCCGATCTATATCTGGCGGATAGAAAGCCAACTATGACAATTTTCCAAAAGATACCCGCACCTCTCTCCACATTTACAGATAAGGCCTTGCCTCGTTCATCCTTATCTCCGACAACCTCGTGCTCCTCCTTATGTCTCTATCTCTACTACTCTTCTTTGTTTTTTATAACAAATCGAATAGTCCTGCGCCGTCTGCTGCACGCCCGGCTGAACACGCCTCCTCGCCTCCATCATCACCAATTGAGTCTTTTATTGGAGTAGGAGTAGAGAAAAAACTGAGTTGGTGATGATGGTGTGCCGTGCAATGCATGGGCATCTTGCTATTTTTTTGCATATAAGTCCAAACACCACGTAGACACGGTCTTTGAGCACGGTTCATAGTCGTTCCACGCCGGGCATTGAAGTTTGTAACTATTTTAGATTAGAATATACTACTACTCCTCCGGTGCTAGTAGTAGAGCAGAGTCCTACTCTACTACTCTACTCTAGCAAGCTAGGGCATAGTAATCGTAGTAGGTAATCTTTAAGGGAGTACCAAGATCTTGTGATCACTCAAGCAAGTTGTCCGCATCGATATGACCCTCTGCTGTTGGTATGTGTCTCGTAAGTCAAGCGGCATGTTGTAGTCATCATCACCGCCCACTTCCGCAAGACATATTCGCTTGTCAATCTTTGTCCGCACATAATCTCGTCCAAGCTTCCATCCCCGCTAAGGCGCCTCCCCCCTCGTCCGAAACCCAAGCACTAACAATGGCAGAACCGAGTAGCATCCGCCGAAAGAGTGGCTGGAATTCGCTCCCCACAGAGGTAATCAAGCTCATTGTTTCACGTGTGGACAATCTCAGTACCATGCCGCTCGCCGCGTGCTTCGAGGCTGTACCGTTTACTCAAAGCCCTCGGGCCGGAGCTTTTAAGCCAGCTCCTTGCTTGCCGATGCCGCTGATCTTGAAGCGGCATGTCACGCAGCATAACGATCGTAGGGTGGCGAGCATCAACCCCTTCATCGTGATCCGATCCCGTCAGCCTCGGCTACATTAACGGTATGTCTTGGTCGGCATGAACACATCTTGGATGGTGCTCGTCGGCCGGTCGTGGCAGCTGGATGCTCGTGGAGGTCTACACCGGCGATTGATCCCCTTCCTTTGATTAACCTTTGCATCGCTTTTGGCACCGCGGCCCAGAATACTCTGAATCTTACAATAGCCAACATGATACCAAGTTTGATTTGCTCAAGGTTGTAATCTGCCAAGTGCCCACAAGATCTGTGAATTATAAAGACTTCAGGCTAATTGTGTTCTTCAACCGTGGCCTCGCCTATCTGACAGGTCACTGCGGTAAGTGGATAAATCTGCACGTCCATCGCAGGATCATACATCCTCCATGGTTCTCTGATGCCATTGAACACAAGGGCTTCCTTTATGCTGTCGACTCCTTCTATGGCTGGACGTATTGCTGGCCTACTCCAGTCATCGCTACAAACGGTAGTTACAGTAGTATGTTACTTTCCTATGATATCATGATGGCTTGCTTATATTACTGTCAACATTTACTGAAAAAAATATTCGTTCTCATAACATGCTGTTCTTAAGATTGACTAAATCAAGAGCCATTTTTTATTTGACTCCAACTTGATATGATGTTGTAGGCCGCCTGGTGTCCCTACCCTTCCTAATCCCAGAACCTTTCAAAGAAAAAGCGGCATGGCGATTGCAGGTGGTTCCTGGCTTGATCGCACGACGGTGAAAGATTGATGATCGTTCGCACATACCGTGACGTGTTGTTTCACGGAATACAATCACACCATCCTTGCAAGGTCTTTGAGCGGGATCCCGGCTTCTCTGGGCCTTCAGGAATTTTGACCGAGGCTGCTAAGTAGCCTTGGTGCATGCTTTCTGTTTGTCAGACTGAATTATCCGATTAACCAGGAGATAACCGACGACAAGGATCATGATGGCAGCGCGGTTTCGTTCATCAGGCAAAACTGTGTGTACATAGTGTACCACGCGTCTCTGCATGCACCATACCCTGATATGTGCCGCCACGCTCTGCAGCCCAAAGTAGGAGAGAGGGTCGCAAGTATCAGACTTCGACCTGCTGGCTGGAGTTTCCCCCGTCAGGCAGCCATCTGGTTCAAGCCGTCAACCAATCTCCACAACTTAATAAATAGTAACGTCTAACTGAGCCATTTAGTTAGATGCGTACACTTGGTGTAGTAGGATCTTTATTTAGTTTGATGCATACACTTGTTCTTTTTTGGTAGCCCTTTTGTAATAATGGCTGATGTTTGGTTTGGAAGAGAGGGCTGCGTCTTCACTCTTCTGGCCTGCTTACTGCTTCTGGTTCACCCCCAGCCCTCGTTGCTGCTGCTGCTGTTTTCAATGTACAATCAATAGTATATTTCGTTTGTTGGTTGAATAAATGTGTTGTTAGAACGACAAACACAATGTTTTGGAAGTCGTTGCACGGTTCGATCCTTTAGTGCCCGTACCGTACGTAGCTCATACTATTTTTCATGCGGAACACATTTTCCACTTGTTGATAAGATGCAACCCACTGATGAAGGCCCAATAGAGAAGCCCATAATTAACTGGAAGGGAGGCTCTCACATGAATTCGGCCCAGGTACATGCTCATGGTCCCCTGAACATAAATAAGTAAATAAATAAATGAAGCTAAATGTTCATGCACCAGTTCTTTGGGAAAGTAGGTAGCCCAATATTTCTTTTTGAAGAATACCCAAGCTAGGCCTATTTGTTTTCTCCGAATTACTGGGCTGCAAATCTTTCAAGACGAGGAGGGATGAATTCCATCCTGGCCAAATAGTATGGTCAATGTCTGTTAAAAGTAATATCAAAAGGGTTGAAAATTCCAAAAATTATAGCAAATGGGATAGTAGTTTTTTGTTTTTGTTCTTCACTGATATCTTATACGTATTTCATTGGATTTAAGATGACGTAGTACTAATTTATTTTTAAATTATGGCTATTAATTTTTGGATTAAGAATATCTCGTTCCCAGCAAAAATTTGTGAATTTTCAAAATTTCCCACATATTTAGTTAACTTTTTGACACCGGTCTTGACGATAAAATGGCCAGCAATTCTAAAAATGGAAAAGCGGGCTGCAATAAATTCCATATGAATTAAAAATGAGTAAAAATTATAAAAATAATAGCAAATGGCTGACTTGTTTACGCCGAGGCTTTGTCGGTGAACACACGATTCTAGCAGCGTGATCGTTGGATGTCCATCCAACGGCCGACGTCTTCTTCAATCTCTCGATCTTCCTGCTCCAGCCGCCTAAACTAAGCGCCGGTGGACTGCCTGCTCCCTCTTCTTGTGGCTCTTTGTGATGCCGCGTAGGCTTCCCGCCCACCCTACTCCCTCCGCTGGCCTGGCCTCGCAATCAACTGCTTCCTTATTCTGTGAAAAAATGATTCCTCCCATCGACATCCGGGCGCACTAGTTGGGAGGCTGACTGTGGGCCTACTATGTTGGCAGACGTCTGTGAGGCTTGTCAACTTAGTCAACAAATGATTCTAGCAGCAGAATAACCATTGGATTTGAATCGAACGGTCCTGCTGCTTCTTCAATCGCTGCTCTCCTTGCACCGGCCGCCCAAACCCGGTAGCGGGAGATCGCATGCTCCTGCCTCCGATGGCCGGGCTGTCTTTGCCGTTGAGGCCTCATCGCCTTTACTACTCCCACCGCTAGCCAGGCCCTGCGGCGACGGCAGCCTCACACTGCAGCCAAACCAGTGAACCCTCGTACTCCTCTCCGCATGGGCATCCACTGCCGCGTCTTCCCCGGATCTGCGTCGTCCCCTTCCTAGGCCTCGCCGTCGTCCACCGCCTTGGTGCTCTCGGCGCGGCGTGGTCAATGTGGTCAACGACCGACTTCCATCGGAAGAGTCTTGTCACGTGGAGAGGCTGACAGTGGGTCCATGGCCACATCCCAGTTTTTGTGATTTGCCAAGTAAGTCGCTTTGTCGTGCCTGTTGGGCTGCAAATCTTTCAAGACGAGGAGAGCTTTCATTTGGCTGGCCGAGAAAATGGCCCATCAGTAATGAGAAATGGGCTGTACATTTTTAAAACACATCAAACCGGCAATTAGTTTCAAATATTTTTCTTGCATTTCAAGATTTTAAATTACATTAATTTTTATGCATGGAGAATTTGTTGGATTTTATATTGATATACATTTATTTCTAAAATCAGTTTGAATGTGAGTCGAAATTTCGGGATTAAAAACAGTTCGGACCCTTTTGAAATATGCAAAATTTCGTATAATTTTTAACCGTGGCCACAATATGGGCTGTAATGCTAACAAAAACAATATGGGCTAAAAAACCTTAAGAATTAGCAAATGGGCTGTAAATTATTAGAAATAATGGCGGATGGGCTGTATCTTTATTTCCACAGATTTGAGGCTTTCCTAAAAAAGGTTGGCCTTAAGCGGTGGATCGTTGGATGGCCATCCAACGGCCGTCGTCTTCTTCAATCTCTGCTCTTCCTGCTCCGGCCGCTCAAACAAGCGCCGACGGGACTGCTGCTCCTTCCACCCGTGGCAGGTCAGGTTGCCAAGCAGCCTCACCGCCCACCATACTCCCATCGCTGGCCTAGCCATCCCTCTACTCACCCACACTGCTGTTATTCTCCGCGATGGCAGACGAACCAGTTAACCCTCCTCTGATCGTACTCCCCTCCGCGTGGGAAACAACTGCCGAAGTCTTCCTCGCATCCGTGTCGTCCCCTTCCTAGGCCTCACCGTCGTCCACCGCCGTGGTGTTTCTCGGTGCGCGTGGCCAATGTGGTCAACGACCGACTTCCATCGGAAGAGTATCAGGCGTGGAGACGCTGACAGCTGGATCCACGGCCGCAGCAAGGAAGTGCCTCCTTATTACGCGCAAAATAATTATTCCTCCACCTGATAGCGGGGGCCCACCGGACGGGCCACCGTATTTCGTGAAAAAAACGTTTCCCCCCTGACCGCTGGGACCCACCAGCTACACCTTCGCACGCAAGGAAGTGCGTCCGGGCAAAAAAAACAAAACGATTCGCCCCCCTGACTGCTAGGACCAACCAGCTACATCTTCGCACGCAAAGAAGTGCGTCTGAAAAAAAACGATTCGCCCCCATGACTGCTGGGATCCACCAGCTACATCTTCGCAGGCAAGGAAGTGCCTGACAGTCGGGACCCACCTGGTAGAAGCGTACGTAGCATTGTCATTCTGGTCGCGAATGTGTACATACATACTGGTCGTTGTAGAGGCGCGCAGGTGTCGTAGTAGAGGCACGCACGTAGCATGTACACGTACGTACAGCGGCCACGGTGCAAGAAAGAAAATACGGCCACGTATGTGTACATACGGGCGGGGTCTCGAACGCCTACTCGCGCATATGTACATGGCTGGGTCGGAATGGAGAAACAACGTCGTCGTCGTGTTCATGGGGAGCCAACCGGCTGGGTCGGAATGGAATGCGTGGTCGTGTTCATCGGGAGGGCTTGGACGGAACATGCGATGCAAACGAGGCCTGGCGTACCGCACAACGGAGGAAACAGACCTCCTACGTTCGGAACGGGGTCCTGTTGATCGGGAGGGGTGTGGCGTTTCGCAAAACGGAAGAAACGGACCTCCTACGGTCGAAACGGGGGTCCTGTTGATCGGGAGGGGTGTGGCGTACCGCAAAACGGAGGAAACGGACCTCCTACGGTCGAAACGGGGGTCCTGTTGATCGGGAGGGGTGTGGCGTACCGCAAAATGGAGGAAACGGACCTCCTACGGTCGAAACAGGGGTCCTGTTGATCGGGAGGGGTGTGGCGTACCGCAAAACGGACGAAACAGACTTGTGTTGGAGCGCTACGGTCGAAACGGGGGTCCTGTTCATCGGGAGGTGTCGTGGTTTTGTCACGGCAGATGTCCTCATGAAAGGACTTAGTCACGGAGCCATCGCTACGGGTTAACTTGGAGGGGTTAAAGCGGACGCAAAGACACAAGAGTTATACTAGTTCGGCCCCTTCGATGAAGGTAAAAGCCTACGTCTAGTTTGTGATGGGATTGATGTGGTCTCGATGACTAGGGAGCAAACAGCTTCGCCTAGACCTCGAGTTGTTGTTGTCTGTCCCTGAACCGCCGCCGGGTCGTCCCCTTATATACATGGGTTGACGTCGGGCTGGTCTATAGAGTCCCGAGGCCGACTCATACAAGTGTTCGGCTCGGTCTCTCCTTCCCTTATCTTACAACACAAGTTACATGACTATGGCGGTTTTGCCATTATGGGCCCTAATCCGCCTTTGGGCTCCGGGCCTCTAAGTTTCATAATAAAACGCCATCTTCTGAGTCTTTGTGGGCTTCAATATAGTTGAGGGTGAACCGGCCCCTCCTGGGCGGTTTACACTCGAGTTATATCCCCAACATTAGGCCCCAGTTGATTTGAACCTGTTCATGTCAATATTCAACACTTTAAAAAACTCGAATGTCTTCCTTCATTTCTCGTGAACCGCCATCTTGTTAAACCGCCATGACGTCATCCTCTGGACATAGCAACAGATCATCTTGACGTCATCTCTATAAAAAACGAAATAACAAGATTCCCTTCATTTAATATCATCCCAGAAATCGAGGCGACAGCTGCGCCATCTGCCGCTTTCAGCTCCTCGATTCTCGCGCCTGTCAATTACTCTTTGCCTTATTATAAATAGACCTGAGGGCCCTTTCTTTTCTTCCCCTTCCCTACTTCTTCTTCCTCGCGACGCCCAGCTCTGAAGCTTTGCCGTCACCCTCGACCTTCGAACGCTGCATCAACAAAGGCCACTGCATCAACCTGGTTGTACCAGAGATCTTCGGTGTCCCTCCGCTATCCTGCGCATCCGGTAAGATTCTTCCTCATACCCCTAGATCTGTATCTTAGGGCTCCTGTTCTCATCTGCGTTCATAGGTGTTCATCCCTAGTTTCTTCGTATTCGCTTCTGCCATAGCTTCTTTAATTCAACTGTAGCATAAATCTTGTGCGGTAGTTGCTCCGCATTCAGTTTAGCACTTAGTAGATCTTCCTTTTTGTTCAGAATCCCTTGATAGAACGCACGAACTTCTCTGCCCTATTTAAAGCCTTTAAAGATCGCAGAATTTTTTTCTTACTGACTCTTTGGTAGATCCAAATTAATTCCGTCGATGTGTGAAACCTGTTTCTGTCAACACTTAGCAAGTTCTTCAGCTCTGTCTCTTCTGCCTAAGGGCGGTTTAACTTTTGATAGCTAATCCGCCATACATCATTAGTCCTCACTTAAACCGGCAACTGAAATTGAATGGCAATCTGCCGGTTTAACACTGAATAATATGCATAAACCGTTAACTGTAAACCGGCCTTTACTTTTCCTTTCACAGTTTTTCTTCTGGAATGGCCAAACAATTCTCTCTCGCTCGCAATTGGGTTCCGCCCAAGATCATCGAGACACAAATCAATGGATATGTCACCACCGGGCGCTTTAGCATCCAAAAGGGTCCTTCATTGGCGTGTTCCGGACTCTGAATGCCCTCCCGAACCTCAAGAGGGAGAAGTGATTGTATTTATGCAACACTTAGACCGGGATTCAGCCCGCCGATCAAAAATTTTCCGGATGTCCTCGCAAGCTTCCAACTCCATCCACAAGATATTGGTCCGAACTCGTGTCCAATATATGCAACTTTCAAGTCTTCTGCGAAGTCTATCTTCAAGAAGAACCAACTGTGGAGTTATTCCGAGATTTCTTTCATTTGAACCGCCGTATAGAGTTTTCGGACGGTCCTAACACAGAACTTGGTGGCGTTTCAATCCAAAAAAGGAAAGTGGACTTTCCTCATGCCAAACATCATAGCCATCCGAAAGATTGGAATCAAACCTGGTTCTATTGTCGAATATCGCTTCCTATCGGAGAAAATCCCTTGCCGGGTTATCGCCCTCACCGGCTTAGCAACAATCACCCATTGCCTTCGCGCTTGACTGCCACAGAACGGAAGAACTTTGCACCCCAAATTATCAAGCTCCGGGCTCTAATGGCCAATGGCTTAACTGGTATTGACCTTGTCCGCTGTTGGGTTTCTTGGGGCATCTTGCCATTAAGCCGCCGCCGGATTGATGCACGAATACACCGGTGACGTCAAAGATCCTCAACAACATCACGAGCTATCAATAATCGAGCTTGAAGTTGCCGAGACAAAGGAAGAAAATGCTGGATGAACCGATCTCCGTGCAGCCAAACCGGGTTGGCCCTGCTTCTGCGTCTCCAACAAACCGCCCGCAGAAGGTTCCACTCCGTGCTCTACTGATTTTGATTCCATATTGATTGTATTAATCCCTTATTAATTCTCAGGCTAACAGCGCCTTTTGGAAACGAACGAAACCGGCCCGGGTTCCTCGTGTAAAGACCAAGACCACGAAAAAAGCTGGCAAGAGGAAAACCGCCGAGTCTTCTGAACCGCCAGAGGATGAAGAATCAGATGCTGAGGTAGAGCTTGACTTACTTTGTTCCTTTTTGTCATTCATCTTCTTGTGATTACAATTCCTGTGATGACGCCGAGGCCAGCCATGCAGATCCTGTTGAGGTAATCCTTCTTTCTTCCGATTCTGATCTTGTACCGGTTAAAAGAATTCGCCGCACAGTCCGGAAAGTGAAACAATCTCACTCTCGTGCTCATTTGAATCCAAAACTTTCTTTGAAGACGCAACAAACTGAAGAACGCTGTACGACCCGGCATAGCGGTCAACAAATTACGTCGTCCGGTTTAGCTGACACACCAACCCGGAAACGTCGTCCAGAGGTGACTTGTTCTCCTGAAAAACGTTATCCTTTGAAAGGTTTCTTCCGATGCCCTCTCAATCCGTCTGACCCGAATTATCAGGCTTCTTCCAACTCGTCTGGCGGTTCATCAACCACTCAGCTGCCTCCTCTCAAAGTTGCTGCTGGGTAATCATATTACTCCTTAATTTATTTTTTGCATTTGTCGGTCTATCATATTCTAACCCTTGATGTTGTAGCACCAAGGCTCGCCTTAGTAAGAAGGCCAAGACCCTCGACCCTACTGTGGATGTTGATCCGGAGAAGACTCGAGGCGTCATGGTGAAAATCCCGAAGTTGCTAAAGACAACTCTGCTGGGGTTAATCAAGAGGACAATGCTAACCCGCCTCGAGGTTGAACCGATGTCCAAGTTGAGACGTCACATCCTCCCTGCTTCCACCGAGTCCCGCAGAGAACAACGGGATTCAATCGCTGATCCGCCAAGCCCGTATGAAAGCGCCAAGCCTAGGAAAAATGCCAATCCAGCCAGCCCGACCAAAGATGACGATGTCGTGAGTTACGGGCACCGCATATACCGCCCACGCAATCCGGTTGCTCTATCAAAGCACAGCGCCAAGGAAGAGTTTACTGCCATGAATAAAGGGAAGGAAAAAACTGATCTGTCGGCTTATGACAATTTCTCTGCCCAAGATCTTCACTCTGGCTTCTTGAACCAGCTCTACACAAGTCGTGATTTCGAAGCCGGTCTGGTAAATCTGATGAAGGAGCGCTATGAGGTGAGTTATGCCACTCTTGTACCTTCATTGCGGAGTAGCCCCCAAGGGCCGGTTCAACTTAGTATAGTTAAATCGGGACTTAATATAAAACTCAAACTTTTCAGACTTCCTTCATGTAGCTCCCAAGGGCCGGTTCAACTTAGTATAGTTAAACTGGGACTGTAACTTATATCGCCGCAACAGAACATGTTCGAGCAAATAGACATTAGCCCCCAAGTGCCAAGTTGAATACCTGTATTGAGCTTGGGACTTTGTGATGAGACTACTAACATGCTCCCTTTTTTGTCACAGAGTGAGATACACCAACAAACCTCACAAATCAATGATCTTCATGTCAATCTGAAATCTCAACAAGCAGAAACCTCCAAGGCCAAGGATGAGCTGAAAACCGCCTTTACTACTCAAGGAGTGGTTTAAATCCGAGCAGGCCAACTGGGATACTGAGAAAGCGGGGTTGCTAAAACGGGCGGAAGATGCTGAAGCAGCCATTAAACCGGTGGCGGAAGAGCTCGCCGGATTAAAGCACAAAATTAATGACATGACCTCTGCAATATTTGGTAAGAAATGTTTCACAAAGGATGTGATTAATATTCCGTTTTGAAATTTCCATCGGTTTAACTTGAATTGTCTTAAACCGGTATAGGTAAGCGCATTGCTCATCTGGGCTCTGACATGCGGAAGAAACTCAAGTCCGCGTATACGCTAATTGAACAGCTGTATACCGGTACCCAGCGAGTTATTTGCGCCACCTCTTATGATAACACAGCTCTGTCACTGACCAAGGACACACTGGACCGGCTATCTATGATACCGGCACAGCTAGAAGAACTGAAACGATCCGCTGCTCGGGCTGGCACTTTGTTGGCACTAACTCGCGCCAAGGCATGGATAGCTGACCTTGATCCGGCTGACATAGCCAAGGGCTTCCCCAGTGCTCAAGAGAATGGCGAAGCATTTGATAATGGTGCTCTCAAACGGGTAACAAGGGAGATGCGTCCTCTGGCGAGTCAACTGGCAGCGGAGGCCAACCTGACGGTTCACCGCTCTTTCTACGATGCAAACAACAAACGGGTTGAAGCTGTTATTCCGGAAGTGCAGAACCTTGTTCCACCAACCCGTAAGCACACTTATGCCCCTGACGTTGATCCGACTGAGCTTATAAGTGAAGAGGCTGTCTTCGTGCTTTAACCCGGATTGATCGACCACCAATGACTTCCGGCCATTGGGTGGTGAGGAGGAAGAAGTTGAACCGACGCCAGACGACCCATCTTCTTCACGTCAACCCGGCAATGAAGCTTAATCCGTCAAGCCGGTTTGATGCATCAGAAGCTGCCTGTTATGATGCCATTCCAAAGTTTGGGCCTCTAAATGCCTTGTAATAGGATAGCCATCACTTTTGTTTTTAATATGCCTTCGTGCCATGGTGCGGACTCCTTTGATTGAATGATCGAAACCTTCAATGTAAATTGCCTGCAAATCAAAATCTTAAACCGCCCGGTGATACATGTCGCCGTTTGCCGGTTTGTGACATTCATACATATATGAAATATGGAGGTATATAATCAAAATTTTGTAATACAAAATACCTGCCGTCGCTGGGCATGATGTTGGCTTAGCCAATCTTGAAGCGGAGGTTGTATAAACCATTGCCGTCAAAGGAGAGAACAGCTCCTGTGTTTAGACTGCCGGTTTACCATGTACACCGTGCCGGGTCATAATAAGCCCCCTGTTACTCCATAATAGGATGTTTAACAGAAAAAAACATCAAATCGGTGAAGTTATCTCCTGATTAGAAAAAAATTGACCGAATTCCATTAACTGACAGCTTTGAAAACGGTTTAAGAATGTTGTCGGTTTAAGAAACGCAACAAAAGTCAAATAACAGTTATGACAAACATGGTAGCAAAGGCAATGATATACCGTTTGCAAAAGATAAAGCTGTACTAAGCCGATCAGATGGTGTTACCATGGTCGGATACGACCAAGCTCCCTATAAGGTGTAGCCACGGTTCGAGTCAGCCAGGTCCCCAACTGAAACCGTGGCATTATGCCGATCAAGTGGCATGGCAATGGTTCGGGTTCGACCAAGCCCCCAAGTGACTCTATGGCCTTAGGCCGATCAAAAAGCGTGGATCGGGTTCAGACTTGACCATGTCCCCAAGTGATCTGGTGGCTTTCGCCTATCAAAAGGTGTTGCATTGGTTCGGACGCGACCAAGCCCCAAGTGATATCATAAAGCTTTTTAGAAAGCAAACTCAGAGGTAAACCGGAGGCCGCTTTAAGACAGAACAACTCCATGTAACCACACATGATTTAACAGAACAGATACCCCACTTTAGCTGAGGCTCCGGTTTATTACTTTATTCATAATATATACACTGTCATAATATGTACATAAGTAGAGCTGATGGTTCAGGTATAATAAGGCCGAAGATGAGCTATGTTCCACGGCCTGTTGGTCTCCTCTTCTGACGTGCGTGAGTCTTTATGCTCTCGAACATCGATCAGATAGTATGACCCGTTGTGCAGATTCTTGCTGACCATGAAAGGTCCCTCCCAAGGTGGGGATAGCTTGTGCATATCTGTCTGGTCTTGGATGAGCCGAAGCACCAAATCTCCTTCTTGAAAGGTTCTGGTTCTGACCCGGCGACTATAATAACGACGAAGATCCTGCTGGTAAATCGCCGAGCGAGCAGCTGCTATGTCACGCTCTTCATCCAGCCGATCCAAAGCGTCCTATCGTGCTGTTTCGTTATCCGCTTCAACATAGGCTGCCACACGAGGGGAGAACTGCCTCCGCTCCATAAACCATAAAGAACGGCGTGTATCCAGTGGATCTGTTAGGTGTAGTATTTATACTCCATAACACAGACGGTAGCTCTTCTACCCAACAACCCGGCGTCCTCTGCAAAGGGACCATAAGCCGGGGCTTGATGCCTCTCAAGATCTCTTGATTTGCTCTTTCCGCTTGACCATTGGACTGTGGGTGAGCTACTGAAGAAACGTCAAGCCGGATGTGCTCACGTTCGCAGAACTCCTTCGTGGCACCTTTGGACAAATTGGTACCATTATCTGTGATGATACTATGTGGAAAACCAAACCGGAAAATCACCTTTTTGATGAACTGAACCGCCGTGGCCACATCACACTTGCTAACAGGTTCTGCCTCTACCCACTTTGTAAATTTGTCAACCGCCACCAACAGGTGGGTCTTCTTGTCCTTGGACCTTTGAAAGGTCCAACCATATCCAGCCCCAAGTCGCAAACGGCCAAGTAATTGGAATCATCCTCAATTCTTGGGCCGGTACATGAGCACGTCTGGAAAACTTTTGGCAACCATCACATCGTCTGACCAGATCTTCCGCATCAGCATGGGCAGTCAACCAATAGAAACCGTGGCGGAACGCTTTAGCCACCAAGGATTTTGAACCGGCATGGTGACCACAATCTCCTTCGTGGATCTCACGCAATATTTCGCAGCCTTCCTCAGGGGACACACAGCGTTGAAACGCCTACGACATTAATCGCAATGATGCAACTCGCCATTAACAATGGTCATAGACTTAGATCGCCGAATTATCTGCCGGGCCAACGTCTCATCTTCTGGTAACTCGCCCCGGTTCATGTACGCCAGATAAGGAAGCATCCAATCTGGAATGACATGCAGAGCTGCCACCAACTGAGCCTCCGGATCAGGAATAGCCAAATCCGCTTCATCAGGGAGCTTGACTGACGGATTGTGCGATCGTCGAGAAAAACATTGGGCGGGACCGGTTTGCGTTGAGAGCCCAACCGGCTCAAAGTGTCCGCCGCTTCATTCTTCCGACGATCCACGTGGTCCACCTGATAGCCCTTGAAATGACCTGCGACAACATCCACCTCACGACGATATGCAGCCATGAGTGGGTCCTTGGAATCCCAAGTGTCAGACACCTGTTGAGCCACTAGGTCCGAGTCATCGAAGCACTTAACCCGGCTTAGATTCATCTCCTTAGCCATCCGAAGACCATGGAGAAAGGCTTCATACTCAGCTGCATTGTTAGTACAAGGGAACATTAAGCGGAGAACGTAACAAAACTTGTCACCTCGTGGGGAAGTTAATACGACTCCACCCCGAGCCCTCCAAGCATGCGGATCCGGCCAAAATGGATGGTCCAATACGTATGATCCGGCTTTTCTTCAGGCGCTTGCAACTCCGTCCAATCATTAATGAAATCCACAAGTGCTTGAGACTTCACTGCCGTCCGAGGTACATACATCAAACCGTGCGGCCCAAGCTCTATAGCCCACTTGGCAATCCGCCGCCGCCTCCGGTTACAGATGATATCCCCTAAGGGAGCTGAATCGACCACCGTGATGGGGTGCCCTTGGAAATACTTGCTCAGCCTTCCGACGCCATAAAAACTCCATACACCAGCTTACGCCAATGCGGATATCTTTGCTTAGATTCAATAAGCACCTCGCTGATATAATAAACCGGACGTTGAACCGGATGCTCCTTCCCGCCTCCTTCCGCTCTACCATTAATGGCCACGCTTAATCGCCTGGCGTTAGCGACAACATATAGCAGAAGCGGCTCCTTGTCGATGGGAGCGGCGAGCACGGGCGGGTTGGCCAATTGCCGCTTTAAGTCCTCCAACGCTTCATCAGCGGCTGGACTCCAGACAAACTGATCTGTCTTCTTCAGCATCTGGTACAAAGGGATGGCCTTCTCTCCGAGGCGGCCGATAAACCGGCTCAGCGCGGCAATCAGGCCCGCCAAACGCTGGACATCATTAATACACTTTGGTTTAGCCAGGGAGGTGATAGCCGTAATCTTCTCCGGATTAGCTTTAATCCCCCTGTTGGACACAAGAAAACCCAATAACTTGCCTGCCGGAACACCAAAAACACATTTGGCCGGATTGAGCATCATCTTGTAAACCCGCAGGTCGTCAAAGGTTTCTTTTAAATCATCAATCAACATTTCCTTCTTCCTTGACTTGACCACAATATCATCCACATAGGCATGCACATTACGGCCGATCTGTTCATGCAAGCAATTCTGTACGCAACGCTGATAAGTTGCTTGGGCGCTCTTGAGCCCAAAAGGCATAGACACATAGCGTAAGGCTCCAAAGGGAGTGATAAACGCTGTCTTCTCCTGGTCCTTAATCGCCATCTTGATCTGATGATATCCGAATACGCATCCAAAAGCTCAAATGCTCACAACCCGCAGTGGCATCAATAATCCGTCAATGCGGGAGGGCGAAGGATCTCTTGGACAAGCCTTGTTAAGATCTGTGTAATCCACACACATGCGCCAAGTGCCGTTTTTCTTAAGGACCAACACCGGATTAGCAAGCCACTCTGGATGGAAAACTTCAACGATAAAGCCCGCTGCTAAGAGCCTGGCAACCTCCTCTCCAATGGCCTTACGCCTCTCCTCGTTAAACCGGCGGAGAAACTGTTTCACCGGTTTGTACTTGGGATCGACATTAAGAGTGTGCTCAGCGGGTTCCCTCGGTACACCTGGCATGTCAGAAGGCTTCCATGCAAAAATGTCCCGGTTCTCACGGATGAACTCGATGAGCGCGCTTTCCTATTTCGGATCCAAGTTGGCACTGATGCTGAATCTGTTTGGACGAATCGCCAGTAATGAAGTCAACAAACTTAGTCTCACTGCCGATTTGAACTTCAGGGCGGATCGTGCTCAGAAGTTGGCTTCTTCAATGGAGTCATGTCCCGGATCAACATTGTCCTTATAATACTTCAGCTCCTTGGTGGCACAAACCGACTCTGCGTAAGCCGCATCACCTTCCTCACACTCCAAAGCTATCTTGCGGCTCCCATGAACCGTTATTGTCCCCTTGTGATGAGCTGCAAATAGATATAACAAGGTCGTGCCATGAACTTGGCATAAGCCGGCCACCCAAACAGGGCGTGATATGGACTTTGAATTTTCACCACTTCAAACGTCAATGTTTCGATCCGAGTCATGTTCATCCCCGAAGGCCACCTCCAGAGCTATCTTACCAACCGGATACGCTGACTTGCCAGGCACCACACCATGGAACACTGTATTGGACGGTTTGAGATGCTTATCTGTTAACCCCATATGACGGAAGGTCTCGTAGTACATGATGTTGATGCTGCTCCCTCCGTCCATAAGCACCTTAGTGAACTTATAACCTCCCACCTGAGGTGCCACCACTGTATTAGCTGACCCGGATTGTCAACCCGGGGAGGATGATCCTCTCTATTCCACACAATGGGCTGCTCTGACCAGCGTAGGTAATGAGGCACGGCCGGTTCAACAACGTTGACTGCCCGCTTCTGAAGCTTCCGGTCTCGCTTGTCCAAGCTGGTGGTGAAGACGTGGTACTGCCCACTATTCAACTGCTTTGGGTTGCTCTGATAACCCGTCTGCTGCTGCTGCTGATTGTAACCACCCTGGTTATTCTGATTGTTCTGATTGTTATGTCCGCCCGGGTTACCATTAAACCCTGAACCGGAATTTCCACCACCGTAACCCGGCCCGGATCCTGAACCGCCGCCAGAACCTTGATCGTACCGGAAAGCATTAGAACTTTTGAACTCCTGCATAATGTAACAATCCTTCCAGAGGTGATTTGCTGGCGCCTCCTTCGTCCCATGCTTCGGACATGGTTGATTCAACAGATAGTTCAAGCGGTCCGGATTGGGATTAGGCGCTCCACCTCGATTCGGCTGTTTACCCTTGCGCCGCTGGCCCTTGTCCTGCGCGCTGGTGTTGGCCACGAAGTCCATGTTACCGTTCGCTTTACGCTTACTTCCACCATTACCTGCTGAGTGATGCTGTTGGCCTTTGGAATTGTTGTTCTTCTTTCCCTTCCCTGTCTCATCATCATTAGACTCGGGATCCTTGGTACTATCATAATCAGCATACTTCACTAAAGCGCCCATGAGAGTGCCCATGTCATTGCAAAACCGCTTCATGCGTCCCAGTTTTAGCTTTGATGGTTTAAACCGGCAGTTGCCCTCTAGGGTCAAGATTGCAGAATCAGCGTTGATCCGGTCTGAAGAATGTAAGATTTCCGAAATGCGGCGTACCCAATGGGTTGTTGACTCCCCTTCACCCTGGACACAAGCCCCCAAATCCACCACCGACATGGGCTGCTTACAGGTATCTTTGAAATTCTGAATGAACCGGTCCGTGAATCGCCCATGAACCGATAGAATTGGGTGGCAAGCTTTTCAACCAAGTACGGGCCGTGCCCTCGAGCATCATGGTGAAGTACTTTGCACACGCGGCTTCATCCACATCCAGCATCTCCATGGCCATCTCATAACTCTCTATCCATGCTTCTGGAGCTAGATCGGCGGTGTAATTTGGCACCTTGCGCGGCCCCTTGAAATCCTTGGGAAAGCGTACATTGTGTAAAGCGGGGACGAGGCAAGGCACCCCCAAAGAGCTAGAGGTAACTCCAGGCTCAAAGATGGTCGGATGAACCGGCGTAAGCTGATAATCCTGATGCTGTGCTGCTAACTCGGCCTCCCCACGCGTTCGGCCCGGTCCACCACCTCCTGGCGTTGTCGAAACCACCTGCCGGGTTGTTGCCACGGGCGCACCGCGCCTGCATTACTTGATACGGCCGGTTCATCCACGCTACCGCTATAGCTTCGGCTTGGGCGGGGTAGAGTGGATCCGGTCGCGGCCGCATTTAATACGCTTCTGTTGGACCAGAGCTGTCCTAAGGAGTTCCTTGACCGGCGCGTCTCTACCGCTTTGTGGTGAATCGCCTTCAATTGAATCGCCTCAACCGTGCCGCAGCTGCAACAAGGTTATCTATCGGGTTGGAGTAGTGACCAGAGGTGTTTGCACAGCCCGAGGCGCATGGTATGATGGCGAGGTAGATCTGTCTGGCGGGGCTGAACGGCGCGCCCGTCTCAGTGCTTCCGCCCGGTTTACCACCGCGGATTATCATCCTCGCCTCACGGGGTGTTGAAGAGATCTCTTCCTCGAAATCAAGGCAAACGGGATCAGATTTCCTCTTCATGACTTCATGCGACGCGTTACGATCCAAAGATGAGCCTATAAGCTATGCGCATCCAAAGCGGCCGCTCTGCCGCCATCCTGGCGTCTGCGGTGCCAGATCCGCTTTAGCCTGAGTGATTTGTTCCTTCACCTTTGCAATCTCCGCATTATGAATGTCCTGGTCCGCCGGGTTAACCTCTGCCATGAGCACAGCCAACACATCGAATAGTTCTGATAAAACATGAGCCGGCGAGCGCACATGGCCTCCTGCCCCGGCTGCCGTCGCTGCTGTTGAACCGGCGACCATTGTCGCAGCGGTCGAAGAGTGAAGTATCGCTTGTGTACCGGCCATGAATATTCCAACCCGGTTGGGCAGATCAAAGGGGTCCGGAATCATCACCGTTGAACAGCCCCCAATCTGGCCATCTTGCGGTACCGTCTGAGACTCGGTTTCTCCGTTGACGACTATCATCGAGTAGACGACGGTTTCGCCACCAGATTCTGATCCGTCCTCATAATTTCCTCCATGGATGACTCCCACGAAGCACGCTTAACGGCCGGTTTAGCTCGGGCAGGTTTCGACGCCGAGCCGTCTCGACGAGGTCGGTGCGGATGTCCGGCTCAGCCCCGCTCACCGATCTTGCCGATGAAAACGTGTATGCCACCAAAGGGGACCCGGTACCCGTACTCAATCGAGCCGGCCTCGGGCCCCACTGCATCGTCGATGTAGAGCTTGCCGCGACGACTCTTGGTCATCCGGCCCACAACGTAGCCTTCGAGTCCTTCGAGCTTGCCCTCCAAGATCATCAAACCATCGTGCGATAGCCCCACGGTGGGCGCCAACTATCTTGGTTTTGTCACGGCAGATGTCCTCATGAAAGGACTTAGTCGTGGAGCCATCGCTACGGGTTAACTTGGAGGGGTTAAAGCGGACGCAAAGACACAAGAGTTATACTAGTTCGCCCCTTGGATGAAGGTAAAAGCCTACGCCTAGTTTGTGATGGGATTGATGTGGTCTCAATGACTAGGGAGCAAACAACTTCGCCTAGACCTCGAGTTGTTGTTGTTCCGTCACGAACCGCCACGGGTCGTCCCCTTATATACATGGGTTGACGTCCGGCTGGTCTCTGAGTCCCGAGGCCGACTCATACAAGTGTTCGGCTCGGTCTCTCCTTCCCTTATCTTACAACACAAGTTACATGACTATGGCGGTTTTACCATTATGGGCCCTAATCCGCGTTTGGGCTCCGGGCCTCTAAGTTTCATAATAAAACGCCATCTTCTGAGTCTTTGTGGGCTTCAATATAGTTGAGGGTGAACCGGCCCCTCCTGGGCGGTTTACACTCAGTAGTTATATCCCCAACAGGAGGGGTGTGGCGTACCGCAAAACGGGACTCCACGAGATACTGTTAATCTCCACCGTCGACCTCCTCCAGCCTCCATGGGCTACCGTCGACCTCCTCCAGCCTCCACGGGCTCCTGTTCATCCAGCCTCCGCCACGCGCTAGTCCACCGGCTCCTGTTCAACCACCCCTCCACGGGCACCCCTCCACCGTCTACTGTTCATCCAGCCCTCCACACCACGGGGTCCTGTTCAACCACCCCTCCACGGCCACCCCTCCACAGTCTACTGTTCATCCCGCCCTCCACACCACGGGGTCCTATTCATCCAGAGGCAACGCCACCGCTCCTTATTCATCCAAACCCCCGCAACGCTCACCGCTCATCCCAGAGGCAAGATCGACCGGCTTCAGCTTAGCGCAGAGCGGCGAATCGCTCCATCGGGTTCAGATTAACGACCATCGATCAATCGCTGGTTCGATGAACGCCGTAGCCCTACAAAGACAATCGCTCGGGTTCAGTTAGAGCCCAACGCCTCGCTCGGGTTCAGTTAGAGCCAACGACTTGCACACACGCGCGTACGCGTACGAGAGAAACGCGCATCGCTCGGCCCTCGACCTCCCACCGTAACCGGCAACTCCCCGAAATTTTCCTCCCCCTCGCTTCTACCACGGGTTTTCCCGTCATGGACAGCCCAAAGAATGTCATGCAGCTGCGTCTCCGGCCCGCCCAGGACGAAAAACCCATTTTCTGTCATGATTTTTTGTCATAGAAGTAGGAGCCCACCACATCTACGATGATACCGGGTTTTTCACAATTATCGTCATAGAAGTGTCATATGTATGACAGAAAAAAATTCGTTCGGCCCAAAATGTCACGGATGTGTCTTTTTTTTGTAGCGTTATAAAGATGTGGGTCATCCCAAAAGTAATGTCTTAAATCATAGAAAAACTTTTTCTTTTGCTGGTATGTGAAACTAGGTGGTATAAATTTAGCAACGATGTAATTAGCATAATCAGCATACCAAGGAGTACTACAATAAGTATTTATGACATTTAATTGCTCATCAGGAAAGCTATCGTCAATAGGTAGTGGGTCATCAAGAACATTTTCTAACCTAGACAAGTTGTCTGCAACGGGGTTCTCAGCTCCCTTTCTATCAACAATATGCAAATCAAATTCTTGTAACAAGAGAACCCATCTGATAAGTCTAGTTTTAGCATCTTTATTTTCCATAAGATATTTAATAGCAGCATGATCAGTGTGAATAGTTACTTTAGAATCAACAATATAAGGTCTGAACTGATCACAGGCAAATACAATTGCTAAGAATTCCTTTTCAGTAGTAGCATAATTTCTTTGAGCATTGTCTGGAGTTTTACTAGCATAATGGATAACATTTAATTTCTTATCAACTCTTTGCCCTAGAACAACACCTACAGCATAATCACTAGCATCATACATAATTTCAAAGGGTAAATTCCAATCAGGTGGCTGAACAATAGGTGCAGAGATCAATGCTTTCTTGAGTATTTCAAATGCTTCTACACAACCATCATCAAAGACAAATGGTATATCTTTTTGTAATAAATTAGTCAGAGGCCGAGAGATTTTTGAGAAGTCCTTAATGAACCTCCTATAAAATCCGGCGTGACCAAGGAAACTTCTTATACCTTTGATGACCTTGGGACATGTCATCTTTTCAATAGCATCAACCTTGGCTTTATCAACTTCAATACCTCTTTCAGAAACCTTATGCCCCAAGACATACCTTCATTAACCATAAAGTGGCACTTTTCCCAATTCAACACAAGATTACTTTCTTCATATCTCTGCAAAACTCGATCAAGGTTGCTCAAGCAATCATCAAAACAAGATCCATAGACGGAGAAATCGTCCATGAAAACCTCACAAATCTTTTCACAAAAGTCAGAAAATATAGCCATCATGCATCTTTTAAAGGTAGCAGGTGCATTACATAAACCAAAAGGCATACGTCTATAAGCAAAAGTACCAAAAGGGCAGGTAAAAGTAGTCTTTGATTGATCATTAGCTGACACAGGAATTTGAGAGAAACCAGAATAACCATCTAGAAAGCAATAGTGTGTATGTTTGCATAATCTTTCTAGGATTTGATCGATAAAAGGTAAGGGGTAATAATCCTTTTTAGTAGCCTTATTTAATTAACGAAAATCAATTACCATCCTATAACCTGCAATAATTCTTTGCGGAATCAATTCATCTTTATCATTAGGAACAACAGTAATACCTCCCTTCTTAGGGACACAATGGACATGACTTACCCACTGACTATCAGCAACGGGATAAATTATACCTGCCTCCAGAAGCTTTAGTATTTCTTTTCTTACCACTTCTTTCATCTTAGGATTCAGCCTTCATTGATGATCACGAACCGGTTTGGCATCTTCTTCCAAATTTATTTTATGTTGACATAGAGTGGGACTAATGCCCTTAAGATCATCAAGAGTATATCCAACAGCAGCACGGTGCTTCTTCAGAGTTTTCAGTAATCTCTCTTCTTCATGTTCTGAAAGGTTAGCACTAATAATAACATGATATATCTTCTTTTCATCAAGATAAGCATATTTAAGATTATCAGGCAACGGTTTAAGCTCAAACACGGGATCACCATTGGGTGGAGGAGGATCCCCTAGGATTTCAACAGGCAGATTGTGTTTCAGAATAGGTTCTTGTTTAAAGAATACTTCATCTATTTCCATTCTTTCATTCATAAGCATATCATTTTCATGGTCTAGCAAATATTGTTCTAAAGGATCACTAGGAGGTACGGCAATATAAGCAAGACCAATAGTTTCATCCTTACTAGGCAATTCTTCTTCACGGTGTTGTCTACTGAATTTAGAGAAATTAAACTCATGAATCATATCACCCAAACCAATAGTAACAACATTCTTTTCACAGTCTATTCTAGCATTGACAGTGTTCAAGAAGGGTCTACCAAATATAATGGGACAAAATTTATCTTGCAACAAGAAAATCAGCAGGATATTTAGTTTTCCCACACAAGACTTCAACATCTCTAACAATTCCCATTGGTGAAATAGTATCTCTATTGGCAAGCTTAACTGTAACATCAATATCTTCTACCTCAGCAGGTGCAATATCATGCATAATTTCTTTGTATAAGTCATAAGGTATTGCACTAACACTAGCACCCATATCACATAAGCCATCATAACAATGGTCTCCTATTTTAACAGAAATAACATGCACGCCTACCACAGGTCTATGTTTATCTTTAGCACTGTGTTTATAATTCTAAGCGGTTTCACCGCATGAAATGAATAACATGCCCATCAATATTATCGGACAAGAGATCTTTAACAATAGCAATATTAGGTTCAACTTTGACTTGCTCAGAGGTGTATAAGTTATAATATTGCTTTTACGAACCACAGTTGAAGCTTTAGCATGATCCTTTATTCTAACAGGGAAAGGTGGTTTCTCAACATAAGAAGTAGGAACAATAGGATCATTATAAGTGACCGTCTTTTCTTCAACTTTAGTAGGTGCAACTACTTTTACTTCTATGGGAGGATGATATTTAAACCACTTCTCCTTGGGGAGATCAACATAAGTAGCAAAAGATTCGCAGAAAGAAGCTACTATCTCAGAGTCAAGTCCATATTTAGTGCTAAATTTACGGAAAACATCGGTATCCATAAAAGATTTAACACAATCAAACTTAGGTGTCATACCTGACTCCTTACCATCGTCGAGATCCCAATCTTCAGTAGTTGCGTTTAATTCTATCCAATAAATTCCATTTGAATTCAATAGTCTTCATCATAAAAGAGCCAAAGACAAGAAGTATCGAGCATGGATTGATTATTATGAGAAAGCTGAGCATAAATTTTTTGAAGAATTATTTCTCTTGAGACCTCATGATTGGGGCATGAATATAACATTGATTTAAGCCTCCCCCAAGCTTGAACGTTGCTTTCTCCTTCGTGAGGCCAAAAATTATATATATAATTGCGATCACGATGAACAATATGCATAGGATAATACTTCTGATGAAATTCCAACTTCATTCGTTTATAGTTCCATGATCGCGTGTCATCACATAGCGTATACCATGTCGATGCATCTCCCTTCAAAGAAAGGGAATACCTTCTTCTTAACATCATCATCGGGTATACCTGCAAGCTTAAATAATCCACAAACTTCATCCACATATATTAGGTGCTCATCAGGATGCTTTGTTCCATCTCCAGTAAAAGGATTATCTAGCAGTTTTTCTAACATACCCGAAGGAACTTCAAAGGGAACATTTTCATTTTCAGTAGGTTCAATAGATTGAGGAGCAATTCTTTGCTCTACTGGTCGGGGTGAAGATACCCTAACAAGCCCCTCAGAGGATTACTTTCCATAGTAACAAGTGACGAAATTTCAGCACACTATACAAATTTTTCCTTACCAAATTCCACCTACCAAAGGCGCTTCACTCCCGGCAACGGGCGCTTGAAAAAGAGTCTTCATGACCCACAAGTATAGGGGATCTATCGTAGTCCTTTCGATAAGTAAGAGTGTCGAACCCAATGAGGAGCGTAGGAAATGATAAGCGGTTTCAGCAAGGTATTCTCTGCAAATCTTTGAAATAAGTGGTAACAGATAGTTTTGTGATAAGATAATTTGTAACGAGCAACAAGTAAAAAAAGTAAATAAAGTGCAGCAAGGTGGCCCAATCCTTTTTGTAGCAAAGGACAAGCCTGGACAAACTCTTATATAAGGAAAAGCGCTCCTGAGAACACATGGGAATATCGTCAAGCTAGTTTTCATCACGCTCATATGATTCACGTTCGGTACTTTGATAATTTGATATGTGGGTGGACCGGTGCTTGGGTGTTGTTCTTACTTGAACAAGCATCCCACTTATGATTAACCTCTATTGCAAGCATCCGCACTACAACAAAAGTATTAAGGTAAACCTAACCATAGCATGAAACATATGGATTCAAATCAGCCCTTACGAAACAACGCATAAACTAGGGTTTAAGCTTACATCACTCTAGCAACCCATCATCTACTTATTACTTCCCAATGCCTTCCTCTAGGCCCAAATAATGGTGAAGTGTTATGTAGTCGACGTTCACATAACACCACTAGAGGCTAGACAACATACATCTCATCAAAATATCGAACGAATACCAACTACTAATAGCAAGACTTCTCCCATGTCCTCAGGAACAAACGTAACTACTCACAAAGCATATTCATGTTCATAATCAGAGGGGTATTAATATGCATAAATGATCTGAACATATGATCTTCCACCAAATAAACCAACTAGCATCAACTACAAGGAGTATTCAACACTAATAGCAACCTACTAGTACCAACCCCTGACTTGGAGACAAGAATTAGATACAAGAGATGAACTAGGAGTTTGAGAGGAGATGGTGCTGGTGAAGATGTTGATGGAGATTGCCCTCTCCCGATGAGAGTAGCGTTGGTGATGACGATGGCGATGATTTCCCACTCCCGGAGGGAAGTGTCCCCAACAGAACAGCTCTGCCAGAGCCCTAGATTGGTTCCACCAAGGTTCCGCCTTGTGGCTGCGGAGTTTCGTCCCGAAAGGTTGCTTATGATTTTTTCCTTGACGAAAGACCTCATATAGCAGAAGATGGCAGTCGGAGAGCCAACAGGGGGCCCACGAGGTAGGGGCGCGCCCTGGGGGGTAGGGCGCGCCCCCACCCTCGTGGACAGGTGGGTCCCCCTCTGGTGAACTTCTTCCGCTCAATATTTTTTATTATTTCCAAAAATGACTTTGGTGGAGTTTCAGGACTTTTGGAGTTGTGCAGAATAGGTCTCTAATATTTGCTCCTTTTCCAAATTTCAGATTTCCAAATTGCATTCTCCTCCTTATATAAACCTTGTAAAATAAGAGAGAATAGGCATAAGTATTGTGACATAACGTGTAATAACAGCCCATAATGCAATAAATATCAATATAAAAGCATGATGCAAAATTGACATATCAGAGCTTACCAAGAAGGATGTGCCTTTTGTTTGGGGTACCACACAAAAAGAAGCCTTCACGGTATTGAAAGATAAGTTGACACATGCTCCTTTACTCCAACTTCCTGATTTTAATAAGACTTTTGAGCTTGAATGTGATGCTAGTGAGATTGGATTAGGAGGTGTGTTATTACAAGATGGCAAACCTGTTGCATACTTTTCTAAAAAATTGAGTGGGCCTAGTCTGAATTATTATACTTATGATAAAGAATTATATGCTCTTGCTCGGACTTTAGAAACATGGCAACATTATTTATGGCCCAAAGAATTTGTTAAACATTCTGATCATGAATCTTTGAAACATATTAAAAGTCAAGCTAAACTGAATCGTAGACATGCTAAATGGGTTGAATTCATTGAGAATTTCCCTTATGTCATTAAACACAAGAAGGGTAAAGAAAATGTTATTGCTGATGCATTGTCTAAATCGCTATACTATGCTTTCACAACTTGACTTCAAAATATTTGGTTTGGAGACCATCAAAGATCAATATGTGCATGATGTTGATTTTAAAGATGCAATGCAGAATTGTAAAGAAGGAAGAACGTGGAACAAGTTCATCGTTAATGATGGATTTGTGTTCCGTGCTAACAAGCTATGCATTCCAGCTAGCTCCGTTCGTCTTTTGTTGTTGCAGGAGGCGCATGGAGGAGGATTAATGGGACACTTTGGCGTGAAGAAGACGGAGGATATACTTGCTACACATTTCTTTTGGCCAAAGATGAGAATGGATGTTGAGAGATTTTATGATCGATGCATTACATTTCAAAAAGCTAAGTCACGACTCAATCCTCATGGTTTATATATGCCTTTTCCTGTACCTAGTGTTCCTTGGGAGGATATATCTATGGACTTTGTTTTAGGTTTACCTCGAACAAAGAAGGGGAGGGATAGCATCTTTGTTGTCGTGGATAAGTTCTCGAAAATGGCACACTTTATACCATGTCATAAAAGCGATGATGCTGTTAATGTTGCTGATTTGTTCTTTCGTTAAATTATTCGCTTGCATAGTGTGCCATATACTATTGTTTCAGATCGTGATACTAAATTTCTTAGCCACTTTTGGAGATGTTTATGGGCTAAGTTGGGGACTAAACTACTTTTTAGTACTACTTGTCACCCCCAAACTGATGGACAAACTGAAGTAGTCAATAGAACTTTGTCTACTATGCTTAGGGCTGTTTTGAAGAATAACAAGAAAATATGGGAAGAATGCTTGCCTCATATTGAATTTGCTTATAATCGTTCATTGCATTCTACTACTAAGATGTGCCCTTTTGAAATTGTGTAGGGTTTCCTACCTCATGCACCTGTTGATTTGTTGCCTCTTCCATCTTCGGAGAAGGTTAATTTTGATGCTAAACAATGTGCTGAATTAATTTTAAAAATGCATGAGTTAACTAAGGAAAACATTGAGCATATGAATGCTAAATATAAACTTGCTGGAGATAAGGGTAGAAAACATGTTGTGTTTGCACCTGGAGATCTTGTTTGGTTACTATTGCGTAAAGATAGATTTCCTGATTTGCCCAAATCAAAGCTAATGCCACGTGCTGATGGTCCTTTTAAGGTGTTAGAGAAAAATAAATGATAATGCATATAAACTTGAGCTACCTGCAGATTTTGGGGTTAGTCCCACTTTTAACATTGCACATTTGAAGCCTTATTTGGGTGAGGAGGATGAGCTTCTGTCGAGGACGACTTCATTTCAAGAAGGGGAGGACTTGATAGAGGCAAAGGTGCCACGTCTTTCGATGAGGTGGTGCCTATCATTTAGGAGGAAGTCGACTTTGATGATCCGATTACGAACGTGCGAGGACGTCGCGCCTTAGCAATCGCTAAACCAACTCCGAGAGGTTATTGAGCATGCCAGAGCACGACCAACCTGACCACGAAGGTCTGTTTCCTGCAGGCAAACGAAGAACAAGCAAGAAACTAAGATTGCAATCTGGATATTGCGAATATAAGAGGAAAGCTTTATTGATCAAGGTGGGGTTCTGTGATGCCTTTGTCTGGTCGTTGAACACAAATGAAGTACGCGAAGTTGCAGCTATGGCGTACTTTTAATCTAAACAAAATCCAAAGTCTAAACGGTGACCTAAGGGCTGTATATATGGAGGAAGAGCGGGGGGGGGGGGGGATTTCGTGGCCCATGGGGAAGGGGTCCGAAACCAACCCTATCTCTTGTTTCCCCACACATACGGACTCTAAAAACAGCCTATACTCATGTATTTCAAAATTACATGGGCCTGGCCCTATAATAAGGTGACGCAGCACCTAGAATAGCCTCTGGACGAAATTTATGAAGTGGCATCTTGTATATTTCGTCCAAGGCTTCATGCACTCCTTATGGTGGCTTCAAAGTCCTGAAATCATCACTTGTAACTCCGTTCTTGTTTCCCTTGCTCCTATGTTCATCCTTCTCCAAGCTAGGCCTTTCTTTTGTAAGCAAAACAAATGTATCCAATTTAGGCAGCATCATATTCTCATGAACATTAGAAACATTACCAAGAAATGAAAGTACCTGGTAATTTAATTGGCGTGCACGAGCTCTAGTAATTGGTCCAGTATATGTAACAGTAGGGGCTGTGGGTGTAACAATGGTATTGATGTCCTCATCACCGCTGGAGGGGGAATCAATCACGGAGGGCTTCTACATCAACACCATAGCCTCTCCGATGATGTGTGAGTAGTTTACCACAGACCTTCGGGTCCATAGTTATTAGCTAGATGGCTTCTTCTCTCTCTTTGGATCTCAATACAAAGTTCTCCTCAATTATCTTGGAGATCTATTTGATGTAATTCTTTTTGCGGTGTGTTTGTCAAGATCCGATGAATTGTGGGTTTATGATCAAGATTATCTATGAACAATATTTGATTCTTCTCTGAATTCTTATATGCATGATTTGATATCTTTGCAAGTCTCTTCGAATTATCAGTTCGGTTTGGCCTACTAGATTGATCTTTCTTACAATAGGAGAAGTTCTTAGCTTTGGGTTCAATCTTACGGTGTCCTTTCCCAGTGACAGCAGGGGCAGCAAGGCACGTATTGTATTGTTGCCATCGAGGATAAAAATATGGGGTTTGTATCATATTGCTTGAGTTTATCCCTCTACATCATGTCATCTTGCTTAATGCGTTACTCTGTTCTTATGAACTTACTACTCTAGATGCATGCTGGATAGCGGTTGATGTGTGGAGTAGTAGTAGTAGATGCAGAATCGTTTCGGTTTACTTGTCATGGATGTGATGCCTATATACATGATCATGCCTAGATATTCTCATAATTATGCTCTTTTCTATCAATTGCTCGACAGTAATTTGTTTACCCACCGTAGATTATGCTATCTTGAGAGAAGCCACTAGTGAAACCTATGGCCCCCGGGTCTATTTTTCATCATATTAATCTCCCGCCAACGTGCTATTTGTGTCGTCGTTTATTTTGCAATCTTTACTTTCCAATCTTACAACAAAAATACCAAAAATATTTATCTTATTATCTCTATCAGGTCTCAATTTTGAAGTGGCCGTGAAGGGATTGGCAACCCCTTTATCGCGTTGGTTGCAAGGTTCTTGATTGTTTGTGCAGGTACGAGGGACTTGTGTGTAGTCTCCTACTGGATTGATACCTTGGTTCTCAAAAACTGAGGGAAATACTTACGCTACTTTGCTGCATCACCCTTTCCTCTTCAAGGGAAAACCAACGCATGCTCAAGAGGTAGCACTATGATGTTGAAGTTATATTTACCTTCCTCATAAAATGTTCAATTTGTTATTTATTGTACATGAGTAAGAGCTTGTAGCGTCGTTGTAGTTAATTATAGCTTCTGATGTTCCCGAATTTGGTTGTTGTCTCAGTAGCAATTAATTCATTTGCACATTGATCTTTTTGAGAAGATATGTCATAATTAACATGTTTCTCAGTTTTTCAAAATAAGCATTGGTGATTTTCTATGTTGCTATAAACCCATTTCCCCTACAATTTTTACTGATCTAGTTTTAAATGTTATAGGATGAACAGAAGTGTTCTTACTTGGAATGGGTTGATCAAGAGTGGCCACAGTGTTTAAAGATGTGCCTACCGAAGCTCTGGAGCATGTATGCGGAAGAGAAGAGACGTAGGCTTAGAGAAACTATTGTCAACACTGAAGAATATTTGAAGATGCGGGATAAAAAGTTGAAGGTGGAGAATAAGCTCAGGTTTTTTAAATCAGACTTTGCTAAGATGGTGTTGGCGAAGGAGGAGGCACTTTGCTAGTTGGCCCATGAAAACAGGTTCTTACTGAACTGAAAGAAGAGGTGGATAAGACGAGCCTGGATGATCTCAATTAGGGAAACAAATGTATTGTTATTATGAAGTTGAACTAGCTATATGTTGTACTGTGCTATTTTCATGTAGCTACGGTACTATGATGTTATAATATATTTATGTTCCTGATATGAAATTGGCAAACAGCTCTTCGATATGAAATGCGAATTTGCATAATTCTGGAATTATTAATTGTAAACTAATAAACCTGCTAAATGTGTCATGGACTTTTGCAAACGGTTCTAGCAGTAAAAGCGCTTGCGATGGATCACCCAATGCAACACATTTTCTTCATCAGATCGTGTGTGATATAGTTGATAAAAGAAAACAGTTAACCAAGGCAGACCGTGTGTGATAGTTACACCTTTCACACACGAGCCTACACATAAAACTGTGTGGGATGTACATACGAACGGAAATGTTTTCCCTGGATTGACTGTGTGGGATGTGCATAAGAACGAAAACGTATTCCTTGGATTGACTGTGTGTGATATACATACGAACATAAATGTTTTTCTGGGATTCACCGTGTGGGATGTACATACCTATGGAAATGATTTTCTCGGATTACTGTGTGGGATGTACATACCTACAGAAATGATTGGGTTTCGATGCCTCTCCCGATCGCACATGGCCCCAGCGTGTGTCCCAGGAGGGCCTATCCCTGACGATTTATGGGTCGTGTGGGAAGGACCCCCCTATCACCCACACTCACTTGGTGATGGTTCCAAATGCCGTCGCGGAAAGGGGTTAAAAACCGTTTTTATAGCACCAACACGCACCAATGCTTGATCCAAGTGACAGAAGGGGAACCGACACGTATGTATCGTTGCTACTAAGGATAAAATGATGGGGTCTATCTCTACATAGATATATCTGGTCTACATCATGTCATCATTCTTATTGCATTACTCCGTTTTTCCATGAACTTAATACACTAGATGCATGTGGGATAGCGGTCTATATGTGGAGTAATAGTAGTAGATGTAGGCAGGAGTCGGTCTACTAATCTTAGACATGATGCCTATATAATGATCATTGCCTGGATATCATCATGATTATTTGAAGTTCTATAAATTACCCAACAGTAATTTGTTCACCCACCGTTTGCTATTTTTCTCGAGAGAAGCCACTAGTGAAACCTACGGCCCCCGGGTCTCTTTCTCATATATTTGCCTTTGCGATCTACTTTTCCTTTGCATTTATTTTCAGATCTATTAAACCAAAAATACGAACATAGTTTGCTGCACTTAATTTTATTCGTGATCTATTTATTCTATCTATTACAATTTTCTCCCGTCCATGCACCAATTTCTAGCGCTGTTACCTGAAAGGGATTGCAACCCCTTTAACACGTCGGGTTGCGAGTGGTTGTTATTTGTGTGCAGGGGTTGTTTACGTTGTGTTGCTTGGTTCTCCTACTGGTTCGATAACCTTGGTTTCATATCTGAGGGAAATACCTACCGCCGCTATGCTGCATCATCAGTTCCTCTTTGGGGAAATACCGACGTAGCTTCAAGAGACATCAAAAGGAATTTTTGGCGCCGTTGCCGGGGAGGATCTTCAACATATACCAGGTTCCTAATCACAAATCTCATCTCCTCGCAATTTACATTATTTGCCATTTGCCTCTCGTTTTCCTCTCCCCCACTTCACAAAAAATTACCGTTTTATTCGCCCCTCTTTTTTCGTTTGTCGTTTTCTTGCCGGATCTGTTTTTAAGTGCAATGTTGTTGTGTGGTCAGAATGACTCAAGTGAACACCAAGTTATGTGAATTGTCCAATACCATCAACAATGATTTTATCGGTACTCCGATTACTCCTCTCGCCACTAGTGCGGAGTCTTGTGATATTAATACTGCTTTGCTGAATCTTGTTATGAAAGATCAATTTTCTGGTACTCCTAATGAGGATGTCGTGTCCCATCTTAATACCTTCGTAGAATTATGCAATATGCAAAAGAAAAAAGATGTGGACAATGTTGTGGTGAAGATGAAATTATTCCCGTTTTCTTTGCGTGATTCTGCAAAAAATTGCTTCTCTTCTTTACCTCGCAGATCGATTCTTGGAATAAATGCAAAGATGCTTTTATCACTAAGTATTTCACGCCCGCAAAAAGTATTTCCCGCAAAACCCAGATCATGAATTTCAATCAACTTGAACATGAGCATGTCGCACAATCTTGGGAAAGGATGAAAATTATGCTAAGGAATTGCCCAACTCATGGGTTAAATCTTTGGATGATCATACAAAAATTTTATGCGGGATTGAATTTTGTTTCTCATAATCTTTTAGATTCCGCCGTGGGTACGTTTATGGAAATTACTTTGGGTGAAGCCACCAAATTGCTTGATAATATTATGGAAAATTATTCGCAATGGCATACCGAAAGAGCTCCTACTAGTAAAAAGTTCATTCGGTTGAAGAAATTTCTCCTTTGAGTGAAAAAGTTGATGCTCTTATGAAATTCGTTGCTAGTATTGATTTTAATGATATGCCTTTGTCTACTTTGATTGAGCAAAATAGTGATGCCATAGATGTGAATTTTATTTCTCGAAATAATTTCAACAACAATGTTTATAGAGGTAATTTTAATCCTAGGCCTTTTCCTAGTAATTTCTTTAATAATTTGGAAAAGGCCTAGGATAATTTTATTTCTCGAAATTTTCATCTTGAGAATAATATTAAAGAATTTATCAACACAATAAAACTTTTCAACACTTCCATAGAAGAAAAGTTGAGTAAGATTGATGATTTGTCTAGAAGTGTTGATAGAATTTCTCATGAAGTGGAAATCTCAAGATGGAAATTTGTGTGCCTAAGTTTGATGAATCAATTAAAGCTCTTTACGTTTCTATGGATGAAAGTAAGAAAAGAACCGCTATGCTTAGAGCTAAAATAGAATTTTTAGAAAAAGCATTTTCTAGTGATTACTTTCACAAAAGTGATTAAGATCTTAAAAGGATTGGTGTTTCTTCTATTGATTCCTTGTTTAATAAAGTTAATATTGATGAAAAAGGGACTGGAGAAGAGTCAACTTTAGCTAGATGGAGTCCCGATAATTCAGAGGGTGAAAATCTTGTTGAGAAAATTGATGAAACTGGGTTTGAAGAGGTCAAAACTTTCGCTAGTGATGTGCCCACTCTTTTGGATTACAAAGACTTTAATTATGATAGTTGTTCTTTGATTGATTGTATTTCTTTGTTGCAATCCATGATAAATTCACCCCACGCCTATGAACAAAATAAAGCTTTTGCTAAACATATTGTTGATGCTATGATGAAAGCTTTTGAAGAAAAATTGGAATTAGAAGTTTCAATTCCTAGGAAATTGCATGATGAGTGGGAACCTACTATCAAAGTCAAGATTAAAAATTATGAGTGTTTTGCTTTGTGTGACTTGGGTGCTAGTGTTTCTAAAATTCCGAAATCTTTATGTTATGTGCTTGGTCTTACGATCTTGAAGAATGCTCTTTAAATTTGCACTTGGCGGATTCTACTATTAAAAAGCCTATGGGAAGAATTAATGATGTTCTTATGCTTGCAAATAGGAATTATGTGCCCATATATTTTATTGTTCTTGATATTGATTGCAATCCGTCTTGTCTATTCTTGGTAGACCATTTTTACGCACTATCAGTGTCGTGATTGATATAAAAGAAGGCAATATTATGTTCCAATTTCCTTTGAGGAAGGGTATGGAACACTTCCCTAGAACAAGAATTAGGCCACCATATGAATCAATCATGAGAGCATCTTATGGATCTCGAAACAAAGATGACAAAACTTAGATCGTTGCTTTATGCCTTGCTAAGGGCGTAAAACTATAGCGCTCGTTGGGAGGCAACCCAATGAATAAAATTTATTTTTGCTTTTTGCTTTCTGTTCTTGAGTGTTTACACAATTATGCTACTGTTATGATCGTGTTTTTTGTGTTTTAATTAGTGTCTGTGCCAAGTAAATCCTTTAGGATCTTCATGAGTGATAGTTGTTTGATCTTGCTGAAAACAGAAACTTTTGCGCTCACGAAAACAATTCTTATTTTTAACCAGAGCGTGATAAAATACAATTTTTTGCAGTTGATTAATATAAAATTACCCAGGCTGTCATGATTTTTCAGAATTTTTGGAGTTCCACAAGTATTCGAACAAATCAGATTGCTACAGACTATTCTGTTTTGACAGATTCTGTTTTCTTTGTGTTGTGTGCTTATTTTGATGGCTCTATGGTTTTCTTTGATGAGTTTTTGCCATATAAAATTTGGAATACAGTAGATATAATGCAAAAATAAAATATGAATTGGTTTGATAGAGTACTTATAGTAGTGATTTATTTTTCTTACACTAACGGATCTCACGAAGGTTTTATTGAGTTTTGTGTGATTGAAGTTTTCAAGTTTTGTGTTATGTTATGATGGATGAAGGAATAAGCAGTAAGAAGAGCCTAAGCTTGGGGATGCCCCGGCATCCCAAGCTATTATACAAAAATGAGCAAACAACTAAGCTTGGGGATGCCCCCGAGTGGCATCCCCTCTTTCTTCTAACGACCATCGGTATTTTACTCGAAGCTATATTTTTATTCATCACATACTATGTGTTTTGTTTGGAGCATCTTGTATGATATGAGTCTTTTCTTGTTTCATTTTATGTTTTAAGTCTTGATTCCTTTCTGGACACACCTATTTGAGAGAGCCAAATTTATGCCATGACTTGTTAGAATTGCTCACTATGCTTCACTTAAATCTTTTATGAGCTATGGACTTGCTCTAGTGTTTCACTTATATCTTTTTGAGCACGGTGTGCTTTAGTATTTTTGATAAAATGCTCTCTTGCTTCACTTATATTTATTTGACAGTTAGAGTTAGTAATTTTTTTAAGAAATTCTCTCTTGCTTCACTTAAATTAATTTGAGAGAAAGAAAAAAAAAATATGCTCATGATCTTCACTTATATTTGTTTGAGCTTATCAAAAGCAACATATGAAAATTAGTTCCAAAGTGATAGATATCCAAGAAGGATATAATAAAAACTTTCATGAAGATCATTGGACAAAATAAACTTGATTCTTAGTAATAGTTTTGAGATATGATGATGTGATTTGTGAGTTATGTTGATGAGTAGTTATGCTTTAGTAAGAATATTGGTGTTAAGGTTTGTGATTCCCTATGCAAGCACGAAAGTCAATAATTATGCAATGAAATTATATCCTACTTGTGTTGCATTAGTCGGTGTTAATTATGCTTAATGCTCGCTTATGAGAATTATTCATTTCTTGGTTGGTCGCTTCGCAATCATTTGCTAGCCTTCATTTTGCACTAAGTATGATCTCTACTTGTGCATCCAAAAACATTTAAACCAGTTTTCCCATATGAGTCCACTATATCTACCTATATGTGGTATTCTTTTGCCGTTCTAAGCAAATTTGTATGTGCCATCTCTAATTTTCAAAACAAACTTCTCTTTTGTGTGTTTGTTCCGCTCGCGGAGCGGTGAGGGGTGGATAATATTTTCCATGCTAAATGTGTTATTCTCATGATGAGTGTTTATTCACTTGTCATTGCACGAGAGTAAGGCAAAGGTATTAGGGATGCCCAGTCCTGAAATGAAAAATGAATTTAATTTATGTTGTCAAATAATAAATTACTTGGAAAGTGTTGGTATGGAGGGCACCCGTGGATACGGTTAGCCATGGAAAGTGAAAGTATGGTTGAAAAAGGAATAAACTTTATTTTCTGTTTGGGAACCGCCTATCATATATCTAGCATGGAAAGTGTTGGGAACTCTAAGTAGTTTTCGTTGGTGGGAAGGATACATCTCCCAAAATGTTTTTATCTCTAAGCTTTTCGCTTTGAGCTATGGCACATCTACAAATCCCTACTTCCCTCTGTGAAGGGCATTTCTTTTACTTTATGCAATTTTTATTTTGAATTTGAGTCTCCATCTTCTCTTATAAAAGCACCAACTAGGAGGCAATATGATTGTACTTGAGTATTGGGTGTAGCTAATATGCAAGTGTGTTTCATGAATGGATTAATGGTCGAGCATGATGGGCTGGGGATAACTTATTTTAGCATTGATATTTCGAAAGACATGGTTGCTTGTTGATATGCTTGAGTATTTAAATTATCATGTCAAAACTAGACTATTGCTTTGAATCACATAAAAGTCCAAATGTCCATGCTATAACAAAAATATTATGATATGACATGATGGGCAGCATTCCACATCAAAAATTCTGTTTTTATCACTTACCTACTCGAGGACGAGTAGGAGTTAAGCTTGAGGATGCTGATACGTCCCCAACGTATCTATAATTTTTGATTGTTCCATGCTGTTATATTATCAATCTTGGATGTTTTATAATCATTTTATAGTCATTTTATATCATTTTTGGTACTATATTGACATAGTGCCAACTGCCAGTTGTTGTTTTATGCATGTTTTTTACATCGCAGGAATCCAATAGCAAATGGAGTCCAAATGCAACAAAACTTCACAGAGAATTTTTTTGGACCAGGAGACACCTAGTGGGCCCTGGCTGCATCTAGGGGGTTATCCAAGGAGAGCACAACCCACTAGGATGCGTCAGGAGGCCCAGGCGCGCCCTGGTGGGTTTTGCCCACCTCGGGTGCCCCCGGACCTCCTCTTTGCTCTATAAATACCCCAATATTTCTGAAACCCTAGGGGAGTCGACGAAGTATTGATCCAGCCGCCGCAAAGTCCAGAACCACCAGATCCAATCTAGACACCATCTCGGACGGGGTTCACTACCTCCATTGGTGCCTATCCGATGATGCGTGAGTAGTTATTTGTAGACCTTCGGGTCCGTAGTTAGCAGCTAGATGGCTTCCTCTCTCTCTCTCTCTTTGAATTCTCAATACAATGGTCTCTTGGAGATCCATATGATGTAACTCTTTTTGCGTTGTGTTTTTTGGGACTGATGAACTTTGAGTTTATGATCAGTTATATATTTTTATATGCATGAAAGTATTTGAGTTTCTTTGATCTCTTTTATGCATGATCTCTTATAGCCTCGTATTTGTTTTCCGATATTTGGCTTTTGTTTGGCCAACTTGATCTATTTATCTTGCAATGGGAAGAGGTGCTTTGTAGTGGGTTTGATTTTACGGTGCTTGATCCCAGTGATAGAAGGGGAACCGACACGTATGTATCGTTGCTACTAAGGATAAGACGATGGGGTCTATCTCTACATAGATAGATCTTGTCTACATCATGTCATCGTTCTTATTGCATTACTCTGTTTTTCCATGAACTTAGTACACTAGATGCATGCTGGATAGCGGTCGATGTGTGGAGTAATAGTAGATGCAGGCAGGAGTCGGTCTACTAATCTTGGACGTGATGCCTATATAATGATCATTGCCTGGATATCGTCATGATTATTTGAAGTTCTATCAATTGCCCAACCGTAATTTTTTCACCCATCGTTTGCTATTTTTCTCGAGAGAATCCACTAGTGAAACCTACGGCCCCCGGGTCTCTTTCTCATATATTTGCCTTTGCGATGTACTTTTCCTTTGTATTTATTTTCAGATCTATTAAACCAAAGATACTAATATACTTTGCTGAACTTTAATTTATTTGTGATCTATTTATTCAATCTATTACAACTTTCTCCCGTCCACGCACCAATTTCTGGCGCCGTTACCCGAAAGGGATTGACAACCCCTTCAACACGTCGGGTTGCGAGTGGTTGTTATTTATGTGCAGGGGTTGTTTATGTTGTGTTGCTTGGTTCTCCTACTGGTTTGATAACCTTGGTTTCATATGTGAGGGAAAATACCTACCGCCGCTATGCTGCATCACCCCTTCCTCTTTTGGGGAAATACCGACATAGCTTCAAGCGACATCACACGCTAATGCCTCCAGGGTCGTCGGGTCTGTGATACTTGAGGATCGTACCACTGAAGCACCCAAGTAGGTACCGGTAGAATCGCTACACCCAGCGATTTAGGCTCCATCATTGGACGCATGCGATACCGTGTCGTACACTCCAATCTTGGCTATACCTTTCTCCGTTGGGATCCACCTCAGATAAGGTTGTCTTGCTACAGTCGGCTGCTACCTCTTAAGCATGCGCTGGTTTTCCCTTGAAGAGGAAAGGGTGATGCAGCAAAGTAGCATAAGTATTTCCCTCAGTTTTTGAGAACCAAGGTATCAATCCAGTAGAAGACTACACACAAGTCCCTCGTACCTACACAGACACTCAAGAACCTTGCAACCAACGCGATAAAGGGGTTGTCAATCCCTTCGCGGCCACTTGCAAAAGTGAGATCTGATAGAGATAATAAGATAAATATTTTTGGTATTTTTGTTGTAAGATTGGAAAGTAAAGATTGCAAAATAAATGGCGATAGAAATAGCACGTTGGCGGGAGATTAATATGATGAAAAATAGACCCGGCGGCCATAGGTTTCACTAGTGGCTTCTCTCAAGATAGCATAATTTACGGTGGGTGAACAAATTACTGTCGAGTAATTGACAGAAAAGCGCATAATTATGATAATATCTAGGCATGATCATGTATATAGGCATCATGTCCGTGACAAGTAGACCGAAACGATTCTGCATCTACTACTATTACTCCACACATCGACCGCTATCCAAAGATGCATATAGAGTATTAAGTTCATAAGAACAGAGTAACGGATTTAGCAAGATTACATGTTGTAGATGGATGAACTCAAGCAATATGATATAAACCCAATCTTTTTATCCTCGATGGAAACAATACAATTCGTGCCTTTGCTGCCCTATCACATTGGGAAAGGACACCGCAAGATCGAACCCAAAGCTAAGCACTTCTCCCATTGCAAGAAAGATCAATCTAGTAGGCCAAACCAAACTGATAATTCGAAGAGACTTGCAAAGATATCAAATCATGCATATAAGAATTCAGAGAAGAATCAAATATTGTTCATAGATTATCTTGATCATAAACCCGCAATTCATCGGATCTCGACAAACACACCGCAAAAAGAATTACATCGAATAGATCTCCTAGAGAATCGAGGAGAACTTTGTATTGAGATCCAAAGAGAGAGAAGAAGCCATCTAGCTAATAACTATGGACCTGAAGGTCTGTGGTAAACTACTCACACATCATCGGAGAGGCTATGGTGTTGATGTAGAAGCCCTCTGTGATCGATTCCCCCTCCGATGGAGCACCGGAAAAGGCCCCAAGATGGGATCTCATGGGTACAGAAGGTTCCGGCGGTGGAAATAGGGTTTCGTGGTGCTCCTGGATGTTTTCAGGGTATATAAGTATGTATAGGCGAAAGAAGTAGGTCGGTGGAGCCACGAGGGGCCCACGAGGGTGGGGGCGCGCCTCCCTACCTCGTGGCCGCCTTGTTGCTTCCTTGACGTCCACTCCAAGTCTCTTGGATTGCGTTTGTTCCAAAAATGATCGTCGCGAAGGTTTCATTCTGTTTGGATTCCGTTTGATATTCCTTTTCTGCGAAACACTGAAATAGGCAAAAAAACAGCAATTTGCACTAGGCCTTCGGTTAATAGGTTAGTCCGTAAAATAATATAAAAGTGCATAATAAAGCCCATTAAACATCCAAAACACATAATATAATAGCATTGAATAATAAAAAATTATAGATACATTGGATACGTATCAAGCATCCCCAAGCTTAATTCCTGCTCGTCCTCGAGTAGGTAAATGATAAAAGCAGAATTTTTGATGTGGAATGCTACCTAACATAATTTTCAATGTAATTTTCTTTATTGTGGCACGAATGTTCAGATTCGAAAGATTCAAGATAAAAGTTTAATATTGGCATAAAAATAATAATACTTCAAGCATACTAACTAAGCAATTATGTCTTCTCAAAATAACATGGCCAAAGAAAGCTTATCCCTAAAAAATCATATAGTTTGGCTATGCTTCATTTTCGTCACACAAAAATGCTCTCATCATGCACAACCCCGATGACAAGCCAAGCAATTGTTTCATACTTTAGTATTCTCAAACTTTTTTCAACTTTCACGCAATACATGAGCGTTAGCCATGGACATAGCACTATGGGTGGAATAGAATATAATGATGGGGGTTGTGTGGAGAAGACAAAAAAGAGAAAGTCTCACATTGACGTGGCTAATCAACGGGCTAGGGAGATGCCCATCAATTGATGTCAATGCAAGGAGTAGGGATTGCCATGCAACGAATGCACTAGAGCTATAAATGTATGAAAGCTGACCAAAAAAATAAGTGGGTGTGCATCCAACTTGCTTGCTCACGAAGACCTAGGGCATTTGAGGAAGACCATTGTTGGAATATACAAACCAAGTTCTAGAATGAAAAAGTCCCACTAGTATATGAATGTGACAAAATAAGAGTCTCTCTATCATGAAGATCATGATGCTACATTGAAGCACAAGTGTGGAAAAAAAGGATAGTAGCATTGTCCCTTTTTTTGGCTTTTTTTTATTTGGCCTTTCTCTTTTTTTATTTGGGACAATGCTCTATTAATGATGATAATCACACTTCTATTTATTTACAACTCAATGATTACAACTCGATACTAGAACAAAAATATGACTCTATATGAGTGCCTCCGGCGGTGTACCGGGATGGGCAATGAATCAAGAGTGACATGTATGATAAATTATGTATGGTGGCTTTGCCACAGATACTATGTCAACTACATGATCATGCAAGGCAATATGACAATGATGAAGCGTGTCATAATAAACGAAACGGTGGAAAGTTGCATGGCAATATATCTCGCAATGGCTATGGAAATGCCATAATAGGTAGGTATGTGATGTATACTACACAACCTTCTTCTTGTAGACGCTGTTGGGTCTCCAACTTCAGAGGTTTGTAAGACAGTAGCAAATTTCCCTCAAGTGGATGACCTAAGGTTTATCAATCTGTGGGAGGCGTAGGATGAAGATGGTCTCTCTCAAACAACCCTGCAACCAAATAACAAAGAGTCTCTTGTGTCCCCAACACACCAATACAATGGTAAATTTTATAAGTGCACTTGTTCGGCGAAGAGATGGTGATACAAGTGCAATACGGATGGTAGATATAGGTTTTTGTAATCTGAAAATATAAAAACAGCAAGGTAACAAGCAATAAAAGTGAGCGTAAACGGTATTGCAATGCTAGGAAACAAGGCCTAGGGTTCATACTTTCACTAGTGCAAGTTCTCTCAACAATAATAACATAATTGGATCATATAACTATCCCTCAACATGCAACAAAGAGTCACTCCAAAGTCACTAATAGCGGAGAACAAACGAAGAGATTATGGTAGGGTATGAAACCACCTCAAAGTTATCCTTTCTGATTGATCTATTCAAGAGTCCGTAGTAAATTAACACAAAGCTATTCTTTCCGTTCGATCTATCATAGATTTCGTACTAGAATAACACCTTAAGACACAAATCAACCAAAACCCTAATGTCACCTAGATACTCCAATGTCACCTCAACTATCCGTGGGTATGATTATATGATATGCATCAGACAATCTCATATTCATCTATTCAACCAACACAAAGAACTTCAAAGAGTGCCCCAAAGTTTCTATCGGAGAGTCAAGACGAATACGTGTGCCAACCCTATGCATAAGTTAACAATGTTGCGGAACCCGCAAGTTGATCACCAAAGCATACATCTAGTAGATCACGTGAATATCCCATTGTCACCACAGATAAGCACATGCAAGACATACATCAAGTGTTCTCAAATCCTTAAAGACTCAATCCGATAAGATAACTTCAAAGGGAAAACTCAATCCATTACAAGAGAGTAGAGGGGGAGAAACATCATAAGATTCAACTATAATAGCAAATCTCGCGATACATCAAGATCGTAACACCTCAAGAACAAGAGAGAGAGATAGAGATCAAACACATAGCTACGGGTACATACCCTCATCCCCGAGGGTGAACTACTCCCTCCTCGTCATGGAGAGCGCCGAGATGATGAAGATGGCCACCGGTGAGGGTTCCCCCCTCCGGTAGGGTGCCGGAACAGGGTCCCGATTGGTTTTTGGTGGCTTCAGAGGCTTGCGGCAGCGGAACTCCCGATCTAGGTTTCTTTCTAGAAGTTTGGGTATATATAAGAGGTTTTGGCGTCGGGAACAAGTCAGGGGGGTCTCCGAGGCGGCCACGAGGTAGGGGGCGCGCCCCCACCCTCGTGGGTGCCTCAGGACCCCTGTTCAAGAAATCGTGCGATTAACCAGTTAACTTGCCGATTAATCCCTACTCCTATGGTCACCGAGTAGCTGATAAACCGATAAATCGTCCGAATAATTGATTAAATGACCGATTAACTTGCCGATTAGCCTATTAATCCCCTACTCGCCAGCCAACCGAGCAGCTACTGGTTAACGATTTCCTCAACAATGCTCAGGACTCCTCTGGCCCATCTCCGGTGCTCCGTGGGCTTCTTCTGGTCCAAAAATAATCTCCATCAATTTTCAGGTCAATTGGACTCTGTTTGGTTTTCCATTTCTGCGATACTCAAAAACAAGGAAAAACAGAAACTGGCACTGGTCTCTAGGTTAATAGGTTAGACCCAAAAATCATATAAAATAGCATATAAATGCATATAAAACATCCCAGATAGATAATATAATAGCATGGAACAATCAAAAATTATAGATACGTTGCAGACGTATCAAGCATCCCCAAGCTTAATTCCTGCTCGTCCTCGAGTAGGTAAATGATAAAAACAGAATTTTTGATGTGGAATGCTACCTAACATATTTATCAATGTAATATTCTCTATTGTGACAAGAATATTTAGATCCATAAGATTCAAAACAAAAGTTTAATATTGACATGAAAACAATAATAATTCAAGCATACTAATAAACCAATCATGTCTTCTCAAAATAACATGGCCAAAGCAAGCTATCCCTACAAAATCATATAGTCTGGCTAACCTCTATCTTCATCACACAAAATATTTAAATTATGCACAACCCCGATGACAAGCCAAGCAATTGTTTCATACTTTGTTCTCAAACTTTTTCAATCTTCACGCAATACATGAGCGTGAGCCATGGACATAGCACTATAGGTGGAATAGAATGGTGGTTGTGGAGAAGACAAAAAGGAGAAGATAGTCTCACATCAACTAGGCGTATCGACAGGCTATTGAGGTGCCCATCAACAGATATCAATGTGAGTGAGTAGGGATTGCCATGCAACGGATGCACTAGAGCTATAAGTGTATGAAAGCTCAACAAAAGAAACTAAGTGGGTGTGCATCCAACTCGCTTGCTCACGAAGACCTAGGGCAGTTTGAGGAAGCCCATCATGGGAATATACACGCCAAGTTCTATAATGAAAGTTCCCACTAGTATATGAAAGTGACAACATAGGAGACTCTCTATCATGAAGATCATGGTGCTACTTTCAAGCACAAGTGTGGTAAAAGGATAGTAGCATTGCCCCATCTCTCTTTTTCTCTCATTTTTTGTTTTTTCTCCTTTTTTTGGGCCTTTTCTTTTTTTATGGCCTCTTTTTTTCGTCCGGAGTCTCATCCCGACTTGTGGGGGAATCATAGTCTCCATCATCCTTTCCTCACATGGGACAATGCTCTAATAATGAAGTTCATCACACTTTTATTTACTTACAACTCAATAATTACAACTCGATGTCGGTGAGAACGACACCTATGGGATCACTGGAATCCCTTCTATGGTTGGTGAGCGCAGGGTTGTGAGAAGAGCAGGTCCAGGAGCTAGCACAAAGATCGTTTACCCAGGTTCAGGCCACGAGGATGCGTAATACCCTAGTCCTGCTTTAGTGGATGTATTGAGTGTTCTTGAGCTTTCGAACTAGCTATGGTGGCTGCGTAGTTCCAAAAAGCTGAATCCCTCCCCTGGTCGCCTCGGGCCTCCTTTTATAGGAAATGGGGTTGCCACAATGGAAAACAGGAGATGGAAAGGTCTACAGTGCGCGAGCTTATCGCCCGGCATTACGGGACAAAGTGCATTAAATGTGCTGCTTAGGTGTCCATTAGCTTTATCGGGGACGGGGACGAGGCCCGTCTCGTCCGTCGCCGCTCCACCTCGCCTTGACACGCGCCTCGGCCCGTGGTGCATGCAGCGCAATGTAGGTAGGTAGGCTGCTGAGGTGGCGCGATGGCAGGGCCTTCGCGAAGATCTGCATGCCACCACGTAGGTGTTCCCTGAGTTGGCCTAGAGGCCGCATGTTGCCATGCAGGTGCCTGCCCAGCTGGTTGGGCTGCAATGCATCTTGACGGCAGTGAGTCTTAATTTGGCGCAGCCACAGTGGTGGCCCATGTTGGCGCGCCGGCAAGGGTCTTGCCGGGGCCCGGCAAGGGTCTTGCCGTGGCGTTCTGATCGTCTGACAAAGGCGCTTGCCGGGGGTCTTGCGGATTCCCTCGGCTGGGATCCCACCGAGGGTCGCCGTCTTCTGGTCCTCATCTGATCTCACATGTTCATGATCTTGACAAGATCTGCATGCCATCTTAGAGGCGCCTCCCGAGCCTTGGGTCCAATGTAGTTGGTTGGGTTGGAACCCATGGGCTCAAGGGTGGCTCGCTCTGTTGGTGTTGGGCAAGTTGCCCCGGAAAGGCTCTTACCGGGGCCGCAGAGGCCGCCCCGGCAAGGGCCTTGCCGGGGGAGTCTACCTCGCCCCTCTGCCCTTTGTGTTTCTGTCCTTGGCGTTGCCTTCGGTCGCCTTGTGCCTTCGGCTTCTCTCCTCTGCCCTGCTTAGCGTGGCCGTGGGCGCGGCTCTGACTTCCCGTGCACAAGTAAAGGGGTAAAAAGGAGTGCCCCTACTTTTGTACACCGACAGGAGCCCCCGGGCCTGGGCCACACATAAGCGCGAACGTTGTTGGGCCAGGCCCAAAACGGTGCATGGGTAGTCGTGGCGGGATTTTACCGCAGTAATTTTTCGTCCGCTGCGCTTCCCCACGACCCGCGTCGAACGCGCGACGTGGAGGGTCGTGCGTGACGTCGGGGTCATGCGTGGGGCGGTACCCGCATGCATGCGTCACATCGTGGTAAAGAGGCAGCTCGCGCCTTCCCCAAAAAAAGAGGGAGGCGTGGAGGTGCGGCTCATTTACTGAGTGGACTCGGATCGCAGTCTTCAAGGCACCCACGCCCCACAATCACGGGGCGGGGAACGGTCGCCTCACCCGTCCCCTCGATTCTGCTCACTCGCCACGCGTCCTCCATGCAGGTGGCAGGTGGCAGGCGGTGGAGGCGGGAAACCGGGCCCTCGCTGATTGCGGCAGCGGGTCGGTCCTGATTCCCTGCACCTCCATTAGCCGGATTGGTCGAGTGGGGCGGCTGAGCCTCGACCCCGCCCCTTTATAAGGAAGGGGAGGGGGATGTCACCCCACGTTCTCCCAGCATCCATATTCTTCCACTTTCGCTCCTTCCTTCCACTCGTCATGGCGAGAGGGGGCGCAGGTCCTTCAACGATGGGGGCGAGGATCGCCGCTCGACAGCGCGTTCCTCCTTCCCACGAGCTCGCGGCGGCGGAGCTGGCCATGAGAGGAAGGGGGAGGGGCGAGGCCGAGGTCCCCGCGACGGTCGGGGGAGAGGGGGACGAGGCGGCGCGATGGTCGTGCCTCCGCCAGCAATGCCTCCTGCGATGGAGGGCCACTTCGGGGACCAGCCCCGCGAGTTCTTCATCAGGCTGTGCCGGCCACCGCGTTGTCGTCTCCGCCTCCCCACCCCATTTGCTCGGGAGATGGAGCTCGATCCACCCCAGACCCTCAGGCTGCACATGAGGGTTACGGGAACGGCGGCACGCGGGTCGGCGTCGACTTCCCCGCTCCTCGCGTCATGTACCTCTGTCGCGGATGGAAGACGTTCGCTCGCATCCACAGCCTGACGGCAGGGCTCGTCCTCTACTTCAAGTTAATGGAGGGCGGCCTGCTCTCCGTCAAGGTCTTTGGAGATCTTGGAACTCGCCTAAAGTGTTGCGTCGAGAGCTCCTCCGACGATGAAGATTCCTCCTCAAGCGGGAGTGACGAGGAGGACAGCGACAACAACGACGAGGGAGTCGAGCGGCGGGATGCCGACCCCGACTCCGACTGACTGCGCCGCCCCTCCCTCGGCCACGCACCCTGCCGAGGGCCGTCCTCGCCAAGCTCTCCATCGTGGCGCTCCCCGTCGTCTCCTTGGGCGGCTGGCGTACGAGGTCCGGAGAAGGCGAAGAAGGCAGGTGGCGGCTGCCAAGTCGGAGTACGCGGGCACCGACGCCTTCGTCGCGTATTGCCGGCCCGCTGCCTCGTCTTCCAGCTCCTTTCCCAGCACCAAGATGTTCTCTTGGTGCCTTGTGCTCCTCATACCTTGCCTAGGCGCTCTTTTTGCCCTCCTGCTGCCTTGTTCCACCTTCTGAGGAGAGGGACAAGAAAGGGATTACGGGCACCTTATCTCTTTCTAGTTTGTAAGCCTGCGGGCACTTGTTAATTTTAAGACTTGTAATTCCCTTGCTCATGTTTTTAATATCGTATGAACTGTACCTGTATGGGATGTTTTTAATGAAAAAGGTGCTTGCTGGGTTCTTTGTGCGTGAGCGAGGCCCATGCCAAGGACGAATCCTTGTTATTTTTAAGATAAACATTGTTGCCCGGCAACAGGCCTTGCCGTCCCCCCACTTCAGTCGACCATTCTCGTGCTCTTGGTGGTGGCAGGGGCGAAGTAGAGTTAGGTCCTGCGTTCATTTCCTCGCCATCGCGACTACGACCAAGTTCTGACCCAGGAGATAGCTCTTGGGTACAGGAAAAAGGGAGCAGGGTGGTTTTAAAATATAAACGAGGTTTCACATGTCCTAGTTCTATACGGAAATGCATGACAGGGGGATGAAAGACTTATCTGAATCCACAGCCCCTGGCAACCTTGGCTTGCCGTGGTTGGATCCTTGTGTCCGCAGCCCCCGGCAGTCTTGGCTTGCCGGGGCTGGAGTGCCAGTCCGTCCTCTTTCTCCCAAGCGGCTCGGAAGAAGCATCCACGTGCCCTGCAAAGACACACACTCGACCTCTAGGCTAGGGGTTAATTAGTCGCCGCTAAGCACTATCAACCCTAACCGAGGGAGAGACTTAACCTAGCATGCATGCTAAAACTTAGGGCGCCAGCGCTTCTTTTATTTATGCTCAGGGTCTGCGCTTGGCTTTGTACAGAGGGTTACATGCCTTGCCGACAAGGCTTGTACAAAAGATGGTTTGCTGGGAGGCCCGGTAACCGTGCCTTATGGTAAAACTTGCGAAGATGTTCGATGTTCTAGGAATTTCTCACTAGGACAGCATCTTCGGTCTCCAGGCGGACTGCGCCGGGCCTGGTGACTCGTATTACCCGATAAGGGCCTTCCCACTTTGGTGTCAACTTGTTGGAATTCTTGGCCGACTGAACGCGCCGAAGAACAAGGTCGCCTTCCTCAAAGCTTCGGGCATGAACCTTGTGGCTATGGTAGCGACGCAAGGCTTGCTGGTAGTGTGCTGCTCTCACAGCCGCCCGAAGACGATCTTCCTCAAGGAGCATTGCGTCATCTTGCCGCAATTGCTCTTGCTCAAGCTCGTCATAAGCGAGCACTCGAGGTGACCCTATATGAGTTCCGTGGGGAGAACTGCTTCTACCCCATATACTAGGGGAAAGGGTGTCTGGCCGGTGGCTCGATTTGGCGTCGTCCTGGTCGACCAAAGAACCGCCGGCAACACATCAATCCAGCGCCTTCCGCTCTTGTGCAGCCTGTCAAAAGTCTTCATCCTCAGGCCTCGCAACACTTCTGCATTTTCCCTCTCCGCCTGGCCATTGTTTCGTGGGTGTGCCACGGAAGCAAAACTGACCTTGCTGCGAGGTCTTGGATGCATTGCATGAAGGTGTGGCTTGTGAACTGCATGCCGTTGTCGGTGATGACTCTGTTTGGTACACCAAAACAGCAAACTAGCCCCTTGAAGAACTTGACGGCTGACTGTGCTGTAACCTTCCTAACTGCCTCCACCTCCGGCCACTTTGTGAACTTGTCGATTGCAACGTACAAGTACTCAAAGCCCCCAACAGCGCGAGGGAAAGGGCCCAGTATGTCGAGCCCCCAGACCGAAAACGGCCAGGAGAGAGGGATTGTTTGAAGGGCTTGAGCTGGTTGATGAAGATTCTTCGAATGGAACTGGCATGCTTCACACCTGGTTACTAGTGCCGTCGCATCCTGGAGGGCGGTGGGCCAGAAGAAGCCTTGTTGGAATGCCTTGCCGGCAAGGGCCCTCGACCCTATGTGGGAGCCACATATGCCTCCATGTATCTCTGCCAACAGCTCCAGTCCTTCCTCCTGGGGGATGCACTTCAATTTCACACCGTTCGGCCTTTTTCTGTAATGGACGTCATCGACAAATTGGTATGAGGCAGACCGACAGGCTACTTTTTCCGCTTCTTCCTGCTTCTCAGGAAGTTCCCCTTTCTGGAGGAAACAGATGGTATGTTGTGCCCATGCGGGAGCCTGAGGCTCGACGACAAGGACCAAAGGCATCTCTTCTACCATGGGGGCGGTCGTCTCTACGGCCAGGGCTTGGCGCCCTGCCGGAGCCAGCTGCCCCTCGGCAGGCTCAAAATCCGTGTCAACACCCTTCCCGGCGGCCCCTGGGGGCTCAGCGGGAAAGTACTTGCTGGGGCCTGATTTCCTCTGCTTGTTCGGTTCCGCTGATGGTTCGACGAATGGTTGAGTTAACTGAAATAGAAAGGTACCTGGTTTCACAGGTAGCTTGAATGCAGCACGCTTTGACAGGTAATCACCGATGTCGTTCTCCGCTCGGGTAACATGCTCCGCTTGTATACCGTCGAAGCGCTCCTCCAGCTTCCTCACCTCATCTACGTAGGCCTCCATCAACGGGCTCTGCTAATCTTTGTTTACTTGTCTGATGACAAGCTGTGAATCACCCCTAACGATGAGCTTCTTAACCCCGAGGTCTGCCGCGATCCTAAGACCGGCAAGCAGCCCCTCGTACTCAGCAGTGTTGTTTGTGGACATCTCCCTGGGAAAGTGCATCTGGATCACGTACTTGAGGTGCTCTCCGGTGGGTGCGACAAGCAGCACACCAGCACCAGCGCCTTGCAGCGAGAAAGCCCCATCAAAGTACATGATCCAGTCGCGACTTGCTTCCTTGCCGGGGAGAGCGGTCTCCTGGATTTCTTCTTCGGGCGTTGAGGTCCACTCTGCAATGAACTCTGCCATGACTCTGCTCTGGATTTTCGAAGTACTTTCAAACTTCAACCCAAAGCTTGACAACTCCAAGGCCCACTCCACAATTCTTCCGGTTGCGTCTGGGTTGTGCAGTATCCGTTGCAATGGGAGGCGGGTGACGACGGTGACCTCGTGGGCTTCGAAGTAATGACGCAGCTTCCTCGAGGCCATAAGGAGGCTGAAGAGCAATTTCTGCACACCGGAGTACCTTGACCTAGCCCCGTGCAGGAGGGAGCTAACAAAGTAAACCAGGTGCTGCATCATCTTCTTCTTCTGCACCACTTCATTTGGCTGCGCGGGCCCTGTCCCGATGGCGTCGGATTCTTCCGGGGGCCTTGCCTTGCCGGCACCAGGCCCTTCCGGGGGAATTTCTGACGTGCCATCTGCCGGTCCTGCCGTTACATGCCTCTTCGTCGACCTCCTCTCATGCGCCGCCCATGATCTTGACCACTTAATTTGTTGCCGCCAGATACAACAACAACGACTCTTGCAGTTTAGGCGCTGGTGTAGAAGCGAGGTATTTCTTCAGATCCTGCAGTGCTACTTCGGCCTCCGGGGTCCACTCCATAGGGCCTGCCTTTTTAAAAATCTTGAAAAAGGGAACGGCGCGCTCGGCAGACTTGGAGATGAATCGGCTCATGGCGGCAACGCAGCCAGTGAGCCGACGCACGTCCTTGATCCGCTTGGGCGCCTCAATCTGCTTGATAGCCTTGATCTTGTCTGGGTTTGCCTCGATCCCATGCTGTGACACAAAGAACCTAAGAAGTTTGCCAGATGGAACGATGAAGACACACTTCTCAGGGTTTAGCTTTAGGTTGATCTTGCACAGGTTGGCAAACATCTCTTCTAAGTCTTGTACAAGAGTTGCCTTGTCCTTGGTTTTGACCACTATGCCATCCATGTATGCTTCCATATTTCTATGTAGCTGGGGTTCAAAACCAATTTGGACCGCTCTTGCAAACGTTGATCCAGCACTCTTCAACCCGAAAGGCATCCGTAAAAAGCAATACGTACCACATGGGGTGATGAATGATGTCTTCTCATCGTCTTCTCTTGTCATGAAGATCTGGTGGTAGCCCGATTAGGCGTCGAGGAATTATAACAGATCACACCTCGCTGTGGAGTCAACAATCTGGTCGATGCGCGGCAACGGGAAGGGGTCCTTAGGACAAGCCTTATTGATATCCGTGTAGTCAATACACAGCCCACTTCCCGTTTGCCTTGCGCACCACCACCGGATTGGCCAACCACGTCGGATGGAGCACTCCCATCACCAAGCCTGCTACTTCCAACTTCCTGATCTCTTCCGTGATAAAAACTTGCCTTTCTAGAGCCTTCTTCCTGACCTTCTGCTTGACGGGCCGCGCATGAGGACAAACAGGTAGGTGGTGCTCAATCACCTCCCTGGGAACACCGGGGATGTCGGATGCTTGCCATGCAAACACATCAACATTCGCCCGCAGGAAGGTGACGAGCGCGCCTTCCTATTTGTTGTCGAGGGTGGAGCTTATGGTGAAAGCCCCTCTCGTGCCATCCTCCCTAACGGACACCTTCTTGGTCTATGGTGGCGCAGCTCTAGAATTCTTGCTCTTGCCGGTGGAGCTCTCCTTCACGTCCTCGACAGTAGCACAACACTCAGAAGAGGTGCGCTTGCCGGAGTGGGTGCGAGAGGTCTTGCCGCGCTTCTTATTCCCTCCTGGGGCTTCAGCGGCAGGAGCAAGTGCCTTGGCAGCAGCTGCTGCAACTGCTTCCCGGTAGAGTTGGTCGACGCAGATCAGTGCATCCTTCTTGTCGCAGGGGACAGTGATGATGGTCATCGGCCCAGGCATCTTCAGCGTGTTGTAGGCGTAATGCGACACCGCCATGAACTTGGCCAGTGTCGGGCGACCGAGGATCCCGTTGTAGGGCAAGGGGATCTTGGCTACATCAAAGACAATCCTCTTCGTCCTGTAGTTCAACTCGCCTCCAAACGTCACAGGCAATGTGACCTTCCCCTTCGGCTGGCTTCTTCTCGGGTTGACCCCTTGAAATGTGCCTGTCTCCTCGAGGTCTCCGTGGGAATTTGCAACCTCTTGATCACAACGGGCGAGATTAAGTTCAGACCGGCCCCGCCGTCAACCAACATCTTGTTCACCTTTAGGTTGGGTATCGTTGGTGAGACCAACAACGGCAAACACCCGACCGCAGTGGTGCGATCAGGGTGGTCCTCAGCGTCAAACATGATGGGCATGCTGGACCACTTCAGCGGCTTTTGAGCGTCGAACGATGGCTCTGCTACTGTGATCTCGCACGCCCACTGCTTGAGCTGGCGGTGAGAAGTGTGAAGTGAGGCGCCACCATCAACGCACATGGCCTCCGTACCCTTCTGAAACTCTTGATCGCTGGACTCGTCGTCCTCGTCATGATCATCGTCTTCTTGCTTCTTGTCACGGCCCGAGCGGGCCTCTCTTGCTGGCTATCCTTGCCGCGGCGGCCTCCTTGGCCGCCACGCTTCTTGTCGGATCCTTCGGCACCGTCTTGACCCTTCTCCTTGTCCCGCCTCTCATACTCGGCCTTTTGCTTTTCGGCAAGCAGCTCGACCTGTCGGCAGTTCTGGAGGTTGTGGCCCTTGGTGCGGTGGATCTTGCAATACTGCTTGTCGGCAGCCGCCAAGGCCCGGTAAGCGGCACACCCGGCAATCTCCTTGCCAGGGGGTTGTCTGCCTTGGCCTTCTTGGCGGCACCAGTGTCGTCGGATCCCTCGACGGCAAGCACGGTCTTGCCCTTGTGCTTCCTGTTGCGACGCCGACCCTTCTTCATCGGGGCGGCGGTGTCTTCATCAGTAGAGTCAGTTTCCACGCTGGCGTCCTCGCCGGGGTACTTCCTTCCCTTTTCAGCCCGGGCGCACCTATCGGCAAGAACATAAAGTTCGGCCACATCCTTAACCTTGTTCATCGCCAGCTCTTCGCGCATCTTGCGATTGCGCGTATTACGATGGAACGCAGCGCTAATCACGGCGGCGGGATGAACATCGAGGATGTTGTACTGCACCCGGATGAACCTCTGGATGTACTTGCGCAGGGTTTCCCCTTCCTTTTGGGGAATGATATGCAAATCACTGGCCTGGCCATGAGCTTGGTGGCCTCCGGTGAAGGCACCAGCGAACTCATGGCACAGATCCGACCAAGAAGAAATGGAATCCGCTAGCAAGTGCATCAACCAAGACATGATGTTGGGCTTCAGTGCCAACGGGAAGTAATTGGCAAGCACCTTGTCATCGCGAGCTCTGGCAGCTTGCATCGCGATGGTGTAGATGTTGAGGAACTCTGACGGATGGGTCTTGCCGTTGTACTTCTCGCCGACGTCGGGCTTGAACGTGCGGTGGGACGGCCACTGGAACTGCCGCGGCTCACGGGTAAAGGCTAGGCAACCCACCTCGTAAGGTAGGCCGCCGGAGCCCCCCGGTGCTGGGTGGTCCATAGCGGGTCCCACCCGCTGATCCGACTGGTGGCGTGTATTGTGCCGGCTCTCGATGGTGGTTCGAGTGTCTTCATGGGCTCGTTCTCGAAGAACTTGGCGCTAGTCGCGCTGGGCCCGCGGGTCGGACGACGCTATGGAAATGTTATCACATGCGTCGTCACGACGGACCGGCATCGGCGGCAACTGGCGCGGGGGAGGAGAGTGTACTGTGGCTGCAGCTCCCCCGGTCCTCCCACCGCTGGCATGTGGCGGCTCGACGGAGCGCCGGCCTGAGGGCCCCGCCGGTCGCGGATCGTCTTTATTGGCGATGGCGACGAGGCTCCGGATGGTGGCTCTCCACTTGTCGATCTTCTCCGCAGTAGGAGGCAAGTCGAGGAGCAGTTGCTTGCGCGCCAAAGCCTCTGCTGGCGTGGGTGGTGGCGAAAGTTGTGTGGACCGTGGGGCGCTTCGACTTCTAACCACGTTAGAAGGAGCTCTATCATGGCCCAGCGGCTGCGTGCCATTTTTGCCAGCACTTCAGCGGGCATGCTGGCCTCCTTAGTCCCGCAGATGATGCATAGGGCTCTTCCCAGCGGTGCCGAGGGTCACCGGCGTGGTGATGCTGCTAGTCGCGCACACCATGGGAAGAGCGCGTTGTGGGCGCCGGGGTGGGCATCCTGGAGGTCGCCGTGCCGCCTGTGGGTGGTGCGGCGGCGACCCCGGAGGGCCCCGCACTGCCTGCGGGGGGCTCGGCTCTGTCTCTGGATATTACGATGTGCGTCCCACCGTCTTGCGCACGAACGATGCCGCTCGCCAGCCTCTGACTGCCAGAGCGATGTTGGTGCTCGTGGGCTGCGCCTCGGGTCCTGTCCGTGACCGGCCCGCTACTCGCCCGCACCGGTACGGGCCGTCTGGCTCCCGATGAACCGACCGCCATGGCCGCCTTCTTCCTTGGAGCCATGGCGACGAAGAACTGCTAGGCTAACTGCTAGACCACATTCTCACAACTGCGCCCCCCTAGCTAGCACGCCAAAGATGTCGGTGAGAATGACACCTATGGGATCACTGAAATCCCTTCTACGGTTGGCAGGCGCGGGGTTGTGAGAAGAGCAGGTCCAGGAGCTAGCACAAAGATAGTTTACCCAGGTTCGGGCCGCGAGGATGCGTAATACCCTAGTCGTGCTTTAGTGGATGTATTGAGTGTTCTTGAGCTTTCGAACTAGCTATGGTGGCTGCGTAGTTCCAATAAGCCGAATCCCTCCCCTGGTCGCCTCGGGCCTCCTTTTATAGGAAAAGGGGTTGCCACAGTGGAACGCAGGAGGTGGAAAGGCCTACAGTGCGCGAGCTTACCGCCCGACATTACGGGACAAAGTGCATTAAATGCACTGCTTAGGTGTCCATTAGCTTTATCAGGGACGGGGACGAGGCCCGTCCCGGCCGTCGCCACTCCGCCTCGCCTTGACACGCGCCCCAGCCAGCGGTGCATGCAGCGCCATGTAGGCAGGCAGGCTGCTGAGGTGGCGCGATGGCAGGGCCTTCACGAAGATCTGCATGCCACCACGTAAGTGTTCGCTGTGTTGGCCTGGAGGCCGCATGTTGCCATGCAGGTGCCTGCCCAGCTGGTTGGGCTGGCAGCTGCATGCGAACGGCGGCGGAGTCTTGGCTGGCGCGGGCCTGGTGGTGGCCCTGTTGACGCCTTCGGCAAGGGTCTTGCCGGGGGCCCGGCAAGGGTCTTGCCGTGGCGTTGCAGTCGTCCCCGACAAGGCGCTTGCCGGGGGTCTTGTGGATTCCCTCGGCCGGTATCCCGCCGAGGGTCGCCGTCTTCTGGTCCTCATCTGATCTCACATGTTCATGATCTTGACAAAGATCTGCAGGCCATCTCAGAGGCGCCTCCCGAGCCTTGGGTCCAATGTAGTTGGTTGGGTTGGAACCCATGGGCTCAAGGGTGGCTCGCTCTGTTGGTGTTGGGCAAGTTTCCCCGGCAAGGCTCTTGCCGGGGCCGCGGAGGCCGCCCCGGCAAGGCTCTTGCCGGGGCCACAGAGGTCGCCCCGGCAAGGGCCTTGCCGGGGGTGTCTACCTCGCCTCTGCCCTTTGTGTTTCTGGCCTTGGCGTTGCCTTCGATCGCCTTGTGCCTTCGGCTTCTCTCCTCTGCCCTGCTTAGCGTGGCCGTGGGCGCGGCTCTGACTGCCCGTGCACAAGTAAAGGGGTAAAAAGGAGTGCCCCTACTTTTGTACACTAACACTCGATACTTAGAACAAATATGACTCTATGTGAATGCCTCCGGCAGTGTACCGGGATATGCAATGAATCAAGAGTGACATGTATGAATGATGAATGGTGGCCTTGCCACAAATACAATGTCAACTACATGATCATGCAAAGCAATATGACAATGATGAAGCATGTCATAACAAACGGAACTGTGGTAAGTTGCATGGCAATATATCTCGGAATGGCTATGGAAATGCCATAATAGGTAGGTATGGTGGCTGTTTTGAGGAAGGTGATGGTGGGTGTATGGTACAGGAGAAAGTTGCGTGGCACGAGAGAGGCTAGCAATGGTGGGAGGGTGAGAGTGCGTATAATCCATGGACTCAACATTAGTCATAATGAACTCATATACTTATTGCAAAAATCTATTAGTTATCAAAACGAAGTACAACGCGCATGCTCCTAGGGGGATAGATTGGTAGGAAAAGACCATCGCTCGTCCCCGGCCGGCACTCATAAGGTAGACAATCAATGAATAAATCATGCTCTGATATCATCACATAACGGTTCACCATACATGCATGCTACGGGTGTTGGTGTCAAAACCGGCGGATCTCGGGTAGGGGGTCCCGAACTGTGCGTCTAAGGTCGATGGTAACAGGAGACAGGGGACACAATGTTTACCTAGGTTCGAGCCCTCTCTATGGAGGTAATACCCTACTTCCTGCTTGATTGATCTTGATGAATATGAGTATTACGAGAATGATGAATATGAGTATTACGAGAATTGATCTACCACGAGATCGTAATGGCTAAAACCTAAAAGCCTAGCCTGTATGACTATGGTATTGAATATCTCCCCTCTTCGGACTAAGTCCTACGGTTTCTATAGACACCGGGAGGATCTAGGGTTACACAAGGTCGGTTACAAAGAAAGGAATCTACATATTTGGTCGCCAAGCTTGCCCTCCACGCCAAGGAGAGTCCCTTCCGGACACGGGTGCAGTCTTCGGTCTTCGCATCTTCATAGCCCATCAGTCCGGCCCATAGCTAACAGGCCGGACGCCCGAGGACCCCTTAGTCCAGGACTCCCTCAGTAGCCCCCGAACCAGTCTTCAATGACAAGGTGTTCGGCGTATAGATTGTCTTCGGCATTGCAAGGCGGGTTCCTCTCCTGATGACTTCAAAGTGGTGTATTCTGCCTTCCATTTAATATCGTACCCCTCTCCTTCTGTGTATCAACAACTTTGGCTTCCACGTGTCAAGCGAATGCGAGAGGTCAGGGTGTTTTTGGCACATAACACCCCAGCCATGCAAGAAGGAGCGCCTATAAAGAGATTGGATCTCAGATCCATTCAGTACCACGCGAAAAAATCCCCAGAGACTGCTAGGAAAGACCACTCCAACATGGCTAGTGCTCCCAACTCCTCCTCCCATTCCCGCGGCCCAGAAAAAGGCGAGTGGGAGAGGTGCTCCGTTCCTTATAATCAACTATAGAAGCTGCAGACGGAGGATCTGGTCCCTGTTCGAGCAGGGTTGACCTCCATTAATGGTGAGGCCCAGGCGGAGGATTTCCCCAATCCATCTGAGGGGGAACGAGTGTGTCTCGTCCCCTATCTGCTAAGAGGCATCGGGTTCCCAATTCACCCGTTCCTCAGGGGGCTTCTGGAGTACTATGGCCTCCAATTGCAAAACTTCACGCCGGCGTCCATTCTGCATATCGCGGGCTATGTTACCCTCTGCGAGTTATTCCTGGGTTGCGAGGCCCACTTCAAACTGTGGAGAAGGCTATTCTGCCTTGTCCCACGTAATCATGAAGGATCGATATTTGAAGTGGGCGGAGCTGAATATGGCGCATTGCGGAGACCAGATACCTATCTGGTACACCAAAGAAGGCGTCTGAAGAGTGGCCTTCCAAATGGTTCTACATCGAGAATATCGTACTTCCCGACCCAGTCCGGAGAGGTCTCCCCGAGTTCACAAGTGTTCCTTTGAAGAAACGCCACAGCTGGTGCCCTCGGAGCCTCGAGGAGGAAGATAGTGCGGAAGTTCGCCAACTCCTGAGCAAGATCAGGATGCTTGCCCAGTCCGGATATACGATAGTCGAAGTAATGGCGACCTCCATAGTGCGGGGGGTCCAGCCACTCCAATACAGAGGACTTCCCATGTGGAACTACAATGGGGAAGATGACGCCTCCCGCTGCGGCAGGAAAGGTCCGGACACCCCTGCCGCCCTAGCCAAAATATTGGCCGAACTGTTCAAGGGTGAGGAAGAGGAGTTCCTGCGCATCAAGCACAGAGAAGGATATTCCATGTACAGTCCTCCTAGCTGGGTAAGCCCCCAGCTCTTCTGCTCTACTCATTCTACTCCTCGAGCTTCATTCGATAAACATTAACCCGTCCATTTATAACAGCACTGGCGAAAGATTTCCAAGGGGCTTCATAGCCCCGCCCCGCAGCCTGAGGGCCACAATTGGGACCTTGACCCCGGATTCGAAGAGGATCCGGATATATTTGTGGTGCTCGAGAATGGGGTGTTTTACCAAACGAGCTATGATGGCACGGAAGTGGCCGTCATCACCGACTATCCAGGTCTTCTCCCCAATTCACACGTAAGTAATCAGGAGACACTTTGTCCAAGAGGGTTTTATCATTCTTCCTCACCCACCGCACCATCATGTGCTCAGAAGGGGAGGCGTTCGGCGCGTCATGCTGCCCTAGGGGCATCTCCAAAGAGAGCGGCCCCCACGCCGGGCATGCCTTCAAAGAGGAAGGCAAACAGAGATACGACCGGGCCTTCCTTGAAGAGGTATGGGTTCACAACTATGTTTTTTAGCAGTCGCGTCCAACTATGACTCCTATGTTCGTCTTGTATCAGAAAAAAATGTTCGACGGATTGTGTCCGGGGACCCGGCCAGTCGTACTCCCAATAGCCAGGATTCGGTCCCAGCCGAGGAGATGGGGGCCGATATGGGAGTGGCGCCGGACTGTCCCTCTGCCGAGGTCTCGGAAAATATGTCCGTCACCAATTCGGAAGTGGAGAGCACCATGAATCACCGGCGCCGGAGGGCCGTTTTACGAAATTCCCGCTTCTCAAAAGAGGCGTTCGGTGCCTTCAGCTCAGCTGATGCATACATCCGGGCTGCTCGAGATGGGCTTAACAGAGCCACAAAGCAGCATTAAAAGATATGCAGGTAAGTTTACCTTGTCCGCATTTGATAACCATGTGCCCGTAGCCCCCGAGACTTGAAGCAGTTGGTACAAATGATTTAAGGATCGTTGTATAACCAGGTTCTTACGGAGAAGAACGACCTGCTAGCCCAAGAGCTGGAAGAGTGTCGGACACAGCTAACTGCTATTACCGCCGAACTGTAAAAGTCCAAGAAGGCGTCCTCTAGTAATTTTTCCCTCCATCGAGAAACAATAATTATAGGCCAGCTTGTTCTAATACTTTTGTTTATCCTAACAGGATCCTCCGACCAATTGGAAGAGGAGCTAAAAGCCGCCCAAACGGGTGAGAAAGAGGCGAAAAAGCTACACGATGCAGGCGATCGCGTTCTGACTCGAGTCAGAGAGGAGAAAAACAAGCTCCAGGATCAAAACATCCAGCTGGGCGAGGAACTGAAAGATGTGCGGGCCCAGCTGGCCGACTCCGTGAAGGAGAATAAAATGCTGCGAGGCGGCATATTCAGTATGTGGCCGAACTTACCTTACGATAGTTCAGAGACTAAAGGAACTGACAGATGTATGTTTGCAGGTATACTGACAGGCCATCCCGAAAAGGAGACGTCCGGATTGTCGGGCGATCTACTGCAAAGGTTGTCGCAAGTGCACGAGCAAGCCCGGTAGGCAATGCAGAGTGTTGCCAAGGCCTTATGGCCATCCTCCTCTCCTCCAGGAAGCATGGAGGAGCTTTTAGAGCTATTCAAGGGAGCACGGCGGCGTATCCCATTATGGAAAATATCGGCCTGTCGGGAGGGTGCGCGAGAGGCCTGGGCCATCATGAAGACATGGTATACCAAGCTTGATCCAAATCGCATGGCCCGGGTCATACCGCTAGGGTCAGACGGAAAGGAAGTTCCCATTAATTTGGTGTATGACCAAGTAGCAGTAGCTGCCAAGTATCCCCAACAGGATTGTAAGTTAGACAGCCTGTTGGATGGTATAGAGGAGGACTTGATATATGTAACTCCTAGCTGAATTGTAAAACGATTGTCATGGCAGACCTTTTCGCTTCAACCTCGGGAACCGAAGGTGCGGAGTGTTTCCAAATACCAATGTGGCCGAATAGACTGGAGTATGCGTGGAAACCAGGCGTAGGGGTCATAGTTGCTTGAACAGACAAGTTGTATCATGCTAGTTATGTTATATTACATTAAAGTTGTAAGAAACATCTTCCAGAGAGAATAGTTCCGTTAAGGGTTCCTTTCCCTGGGTGTGCATGCGTTAATGTACATGTCCGAACTGTGATTGTAAAATTGCACTATATGTAACTTCTGGGGGTTCATAATGGAGTGAATGCGAAAAAGCATCTTTAATACACCGACCGAATATTCCCTTAAGAACGCTAGCTTTCGGCTTCACCCAGTCTGAGGTACACATCCGGATGACCAGGCAGTAACAATCGCAGAGGTGCTCCCTTTATGCCCTAGCCGAACTAACGGGAACGTAGGGCATAAGCACAGGAGCCAGGCAACCCAGCTTGGCCAAAACTTAAGTCATATCGATGCATATAATGGCGAAGAAAAGGTACATATGGGAAAAACGCATATGTAATGAGCTTAATGCTCGGAAAATAATAATAGCAAACTTCTGTACAAGAAGCCCCCAGGTATAATGTTGTACATATTTGAAGATGTGTGCATCAGGGGTGTGCGGTTTAACCGCACGAAAGCTTTAGGGCTAAAGAGAAGAAACGAAAAGAGAGAAAAAATGGAGGAGACAACAGGGGGAAGGGGACGAACAAAGAGTTCGGCTCTAGGCGTAGAATCTTCGGAGTCTGGCCGCGTTCCAGGGGTTCGGCTCCAGGCGATTGTCTGACGCATTACGCAGGCGGTATGCTCCTCCGGTGAGAACTTCGTCTATGATGAAGGAACCCTCCCTCTTGGGCTTGAGTTTGTACTTTTTCTTCTCCGGCAGGCGTAGAACGAGTTCGCCAACGTTATAAGTTTATCCCCGCACTTCCCTCCTTTGATACCTGCGAGCCTGTTGTTCATAAAATGTGGAACGGGCTTTTGCGATGTCGCGCTCCTCCTCCAGGATATCTAAGCTGTCCTGCCGATCAAGCTCGGCCTCTCTCTCTTCGTACATGTGCACTTGAGGTGAGTCATGAATAATGTCGCAGGGTAACACTGCTTCAAGGCTGCATACCATGAAGAAAGGTGTGTATCCTAGTGCGATTGGGCGTGGTCTCGCAGCCCCTGTGAGTACGGAGTCGAAGCTGCTCAACCCGGTGCTTGTCCGATTCTTTCAAGGACCGCACTAGTCTGGGCTTGATGCCGCTCATAATAAGACCATTGGCTCGTTCGACTTGACCTTTTGTCTGCGAATGAGAGACAGAGGCGTAATCGAGCTTGATGCCCATATTAGCACACCAGGTTTTCACTTCGTCGGCTGTGAAGTTGGAGCCGTTATCAGTGATGATGCTGTGTGGAACACCATAACGGTGTACGACGCCGGATATGAATTCTATCACCGGCCCGGACTCGGCCGTTTTAACTGGTTTGGCCTCTATCCACTTAGTGAATTTATCCACCATGATCAGCAGATATTTTTTCTTATGGCTTCCTCCTTTAAGGGGTCCTACCATATCAAGTCCCCAAACCACAAAAGGCCAAGTGATGGGGATTGTTTGTAGGGTAGTGGGGGCATATGGCTTTGGTTGGCGAAGAGTTGGCATCCGACGCAACGTTGGACAAGGTCCTGTGCATCTGCTCGGGCCGTTGGCCAATAAAACTCTGTACGGAAGGCCTTGCTAACAAGGGCCCGAGCTGCGGCGTGGTGCCCGCCGAGGCCGGAATGAATCTCAGCTAGAAGCTGCCGCCCCTCCTCCTCGGAGATACACCTTTGAAGGACTCCGGTAGTGCTTTTCCTATAAAGCTCTCCATCGTGAACCTTGTAGGCCTTCGAACGCCGGACAATGCGATGGGCCTCATTCTGATCCTCGGGAAGTTCCTTCCTATTAAGGTAGGCCAGGAAGGGTTCGGTCCATGGGGCAATGACTGCCATAATGAGATGGGTCGACAGTGTTATTTCGGTGGTTGAGCCTCCGATGATATCGGTGTGTTAGGAATCTGGGGTTGTGTTCGTATCCGGACTAGTGTTGCCGCTTTCCCCCTGCCACACCACGGATGGCTTAAAAAGCCTTTCCAGAAAGATATTAGGTAGGACCGGGTCGCGCTTGGCACCGATACGAGCGAGAACGTCCGCCGCTTGATTACTTTCTCGGGCCACGTGTTGGAACTCGAGCCCCTCGAACCGAGCCGACAGTTTTAGAATGGCATTACGATAAGCTGCCATTTTTGGATCTTTGGCATCAAAGTCTCCATTGATTTGAGATATTGCGAGGTTTGAGTCCCCGCGTACCTCTAGGCGATGTATGCCCATGGAGACAGCCATCCGGAGACCATGCAATAAGGCCTCGTATTAGGCTGCGTTATTGGAGTCTGTGTATAGTATTTGGAGTACGTACTGAACGACGTCTCCAGTGGGGGACGCTAAAACGACGCCCGCTCCTAGCCCTGCCAGCATTTTGGAGCCATCGAAATACATAACCCAATTGGAATATGTGTCGTACTCTTTAGGGAGTTCGGCCTCTGTCCATTCGGTGACGAAGTCAGCCAGTACTTGGGATTTGATGGCTCGACGTGGTTTTTATGTAATATCAAATGGAAGGAGCTCAATGGCCCATTTGGCAATCAGGCCCATGGCATCGCGGGTGTTTATTATGTCGTTGAGTGGTACTTCGGAAGCCACCGTGATCGAACACTCCTGGAAGTAATATCGTAGGTTTCGGGATGCCATGAAGACCACGTATGCTATCTTTTGATAATGGGGATACCGGGATTTGCATGGTGTAAGCACAGTGGATACGTGTATACTGGCTTCTGAAGCGGGAATTTGTGTTCGTCCTATTCTCGTTCAACGACGAGCACGGCGCTCACCACCTGATGTGTTGCCGATATGTATAGTAACATGGGTTCGTCGACGTTTGGCGCGGCCAGGATTGGGTTGCTCGCTAGAAGGGTTTTTATTTCTTCCAGTCCGGCTGTTGTCGTGTCCGTCCACTCGAAGTGATCGGTTCGCCGTAGAAGGCGATAGAGTGGCAGTGCCTTTTCTCCCAATCTGGAGATAAAGCGGCTTTGAGCTGCCATGCAACCCGCGAGTTTTTGGACTTGTTTAAGGTCTGTTGGCGTAGCCAATTGTGACAGAGCTCAGATTTTGGCTAGATCTGCTTCAATTCCTCTATTGGAAACGATGAAGCCCAGCAGCTTTCCAGCGGGGACACCGAAAACACACTTCTCCGGATTGAGCTTAATGTCATATGCGCGGAGGTTGTCGAATGTGAGACTTAGGTCGTCTATTAGTGTTTCGACGTGCCTTGTCTTGATTACGACGTCGTCCACATAGGCTTCGACTGTCTCTCCGATCTGTTTCTCCAGGCATGTTTGAATCATGCGTTGGTACGTGGCGCCGGTGTACTTGAGCCCGAAGGGCATGGTGTCGAAGCAGAATGGCCCATATGGGGTGATGAATGCTGTTGCAGCTTGATCGCACTCCTTCATTTTGATTTGATGATATCTGGAATATGCGTCGAGGAAACACAGTGAGTCGTGTCCTGCGGTAGCATCAATGATTTGATCAATGCGGGGAAGGGGGAAGGGATCCTTAGGGCAAGCCTTATTGAGGTCTTTAAAATCGGCCTTACGCGCCAGGATTTATCCTTCTTTGGTACCATCACTGGGTTTGCCAGCCAGTCCGGGTGTTTTATTTCTCTAATGAATCTGGCCTCGATTAGCTTGGCTAGCTCTTCTCCCATGGCTTGGCGTATGGGTTCGGAAAAGCGCTGTAGTGTCTGTTTGACCGGTTTATGTCCCTTTAATATGTTGAGACTGTGTTCGGCCAGCTTGCACGGGATTCCTGGCATGTCAGAAGGGTGCCAGGTGAATATATCCCAGTTTTCGTGAAGAAAATCCCATAGCGCGGCGTAGACCGTTGGGTCTAGTCGTGCCCCAATAGATGTTGTCTTCTTGGGGTCCGTTGGATGGACCTGGAATTTGACTATTTCTTCCGCTGGCTTGAAGGAGGTGGATTTGGGGCGTTTGTCTAAGATCACATCGTCCCTGTCCGCCGTGGACCGCAGTGCAGTTAATTCTTCGGCCGCAAGGGCTTCAGATAATGCCTCAAGGGCCAGGGACGCGGTTTTATTTTCGGTGCGGAGTGCTATGTCCGGAACACTGGCGAGAGTGATTATGCCGTTGGGCCCGGGCATCTTAAGCTTCATGTACCCTTAATGAGGTACAACTTGAAAGCGTGTAAACGCCTCTCGCCCCAAGAGGGCATGATATCCGTTGTTGAAAGGGGCCACTTGGACGGTTATTTCTTCGGACCGATAATTCTCCGGCGTGTCGAATACCACGTCGAGTGTTATTTTTTCCCGCACAACGCGCCTCCCGACTGGGAATAATTCCTCGGAAGGTCGTACTGCTTTGCTCGATGCGGCTCCTGTCTATTTCCATTTTGTGGAGTGTGTCCTCATAGATGAGGTTTAGTCCGCTGCCGCCGTCCATGAGAACCTTGGTGAGCCGAAAGTCGTCCATGATTGGACTGCATACCAAGGCGGCTGGTGCTCGGACTGTCCTGTATTTTGGTTCTTCACCGGCATTAAAAGTTATAGCCGTGTCGTTCCAAGGGTTTATTGCAGCTATTTGACAGACTTCGGCGAGTCCGCGGAGTGCCCTTTTGCGCCTATTGTTTGAGGCGAATGTCTTGAAGACCGTCAGTACTTTGGGGTCGTCGTCTTCTGGGGGGTGTTGCTCTGGGGTATTCTTGGTGAGGATATCCTCGCCGCTCTTGGCCACTTGCCGGAGTATCCAACATGCTCTAAGGCTATGTGTTGGTATGTTGTCCGATGTTGCATGTATTTTGTGGCCCATCGAGCCATCCTTCCAGAATGGTTCCGCGCCCCGTAATGGACTTATATTTCTTTACTATTGGACCGGGCATGTTACAAGGGTGCGCCCTTTTCGCCTGAATGAGGGGTTGAGTGGGGACCGATGGTTCCCAACGGGCTGCCTGAGTTTTCCAGGCGCTTTCCATTACACTGTACTTCTGTACGATAGTTGCCAAGTCAGCGAAGTGTAATATGCGACGGCGATTGATGGCGTTGAGGATTCCTATGTCCATGCAATTATTGTGGAACGCTGAGATCGCTTCCTCGTCGCGGCAATCTTTAATCTTGTCTTTGACAAGAAGGAATCTGGCCCAGAAGTGGTGGACCGTTTCCTGAGACTATTGTTGTATGCTCATGAGAGCGCTTATATTTGGGTGGGTGGGTGGTTTTGAATCCGAACCCTAACCCAATTTTGGATCCGAAGTCTGAAGGTCTCCCGAACTTAACAGATCGGGCTCCGGGATATCCACCGATTTCTTAGGCCCGTCGTCTGATTCTATGTTCGGAGGGCAGGGTACATCTCCTCGCAGGTGGGTGTCCATCTCTTCAAAACTGGAGATCCGGACATAGCCCATCCTTAGTATGGAGGAAGAGTCGTTGTCTTGCTCCTTGACTACCGCTATCTGATGGGTGATCGGCGGAGATTTGATTTCTCTCTGATCGGGTTTAAGCCCAATTCGATCATAGTCTGTAGCGACCCCCAGGGCAGCAATGCAATCTAGGGGCTCGTTTAAAGACGAAAGCTCCACTAGATCCATCTTCTTGGAGTGTTCGGAGTCGATACGAAGGGGATTTTTGATGACCCGGGAGGTCATCGTCGGCTCAACGACCGAACGGGCGGTCATGGTAAAGCGGCCCAGCCGGAGGGTTTGGCCTCAGGCCAGTGCTCCACCGACGGTCATATCGTCCTTGAAAACAAGGCGATCCATCGATCCTGTCGTCGATGACACAGTGGATCTCTCAATGAAAGCACCAATGTCAGTGTCAAAACCGGCGGATCTCGGGTAGGGAGTCCCGAATCGCAAGGCCTAAGGTCGATGGTAACAGGAGACGGGGGATACAATGTTTACCCAGGTTTGGGCCCTCTCTATGGAGGTAATACCCTACTTCCTGCTTGATTGATCTTGATGAATATGAGTATTACAATAGTTGATCTACCACGAGATCGTAATGGCTAAACCCTGAAAGCCTAGCCTGTATGACTATGGTAATGAATATCTCCCCTCTCCGGACTAAGTCCTCCGGTTTATATAGACACCGGGAGGATCTAGGGTTACACAAGGTCGGTTACAAAGAAAGGAATCTACATATTTGGTCGCCAAGCTTGCCCTCCACGCCAAGGAGAGTCCCATCCGGACACTGGTGCAGTCTTCGGTCTTCGCATCTTCACAGCCCATTAGTCTGGCCCATAGCTAACAGGCTGGACGCCCGAGGACCCCTTAGTCCAGGACTCCCTCAACGGGAATCACAAACTTTAACACAAGCATCTCTCAAATCCACAACTACTCACTAGCATGACTCTAATATTACCATCCTCATATCTCAAAACAATCATAAGGAATCAAACTTCACATAGTATTCAATGCACTTTATATGAAAGTTTTTATTATATCCCTCTTGGATGCCCATCATATTAGGACTAAATTCATAACCAAAGCAAATTACCATGCTGTTTTAAAAGACTCTCAAAATAATATAAGTGAAGCATGAGAGTTCAATAATTTCTATAAAACAAAACCACCGCCATGCTCAAAGAAGATATAAGTGAAGCACTAGAGCAAATGACAAACTACTCCAAAAGATATAAGTGAAGATCAATGAGTAGTTGAATAATTATGTAACTATGTGAAGACTCTCTAACATTTAAGAATGTCAGATCTTGGTATATTATTCAAACAGCAAGCAAAACAAAATAAAATAAAATGACGTTCCAAGGAAAACACATATCATGTGGTGAATAAAAATAAGGTCCAAGTAAAGTTACCGATGAACGAAGACGAAAGAGGGGATGCCATCCAGGGCATCCCCAAGCTTAGGCTCTTGGTTGTCCTTGAATATTACCTTGCGGTGCCTTAGGCATCCCCAATCTTATGCTCTTGCCACTCCTTATTCCATAGACGATCGAATCTTTACCCAAAACTTGAAAACTTCACAACACAAAACTCAACAGAAAACTCGTAAGCTCCGTTAGTATCAGAAAATAAAACCACCACTTAGGTACTGTTGTGAATTCATTATAAATTCATATTGGTGTAATATCTACTGTATTCCAACTTATCTATGGTTCATACCCTCCGATACTACTCATAGATTCATCAAAATAAGCAAACAATGCAATGAAAACAGAATCTGTCAAAAACAGAACAGTGTGTAGTAATCTGTATTAAACGTATACTTATGTAACTCCAAAAATTCTGAAATAAATTGGTGGACCTGAGGAATTTATCTATTAATATTCTGCAAAAAGAATCAACCTAAAATCACTCTCCAGTAAAAATTGGCAGCTAATCTTGTGAGCGCTAAAGTTTCTGTTTTTTACAGCAAGATCATAAAGACTTCACCCAAGTCTTCCCAAAGGTTCTACTTGGCACAAACACTAATTAAAACATAAAACCACATCGAACCAGAGGCAATATGAATTATTGATTACTAAACAGGAGCAAAAGTAAAGAACAAAAATAAAATTGGTTTGCCTCCCAACAAGCGCTAACGTTTAACGCCCCTAGCTAGGCATGATGATTTCAATGATGCTCACAAAAAAGATAAGAATTGAAACATAAAGAGAGAATCATGAAGAATATGACTAGCGCATTTAAGTCTAACCCAATTCCTATGCATAGGTATTTTATGAGCAAACAACTTATGGGAACAATAATCAACTAGCATAGGAAGGCAAAACAAGCATAACTTCAAAACTTTAAGCTCATAGAGAGGAAACTTGATATTATTGCAATTCCTACAAACATATGTTCCTCCCTCATAATAATTTTCAGTAGCATCATGAATAAATTCAACAATATAACCATCACATAAAGCATTTTTTTCATGATCTACAAGCATATATTTTTTATTACTCTCCACATAAGCAAATTTCTTCTCATGAATAGTAGTGGGAGCAAACTCAACAAAATAATTATCATGTGAGGCATAATCCAATTGAAAAATAAAATCATGATGGCAAGTTTCATGGTTATCATTAATATTTATAGCATACACGTCATCACAATAATAATCATAGATAGCAACTTTATTCTCATAATCAATTGGAACCGCTTCCGAAATAGTGGAATCATCACTAAATAAAGACATGACCTCTCCAAATACACTTTCATAATTATCACAATAAGATTCAACATCCTCCAAAATAGTGGGATCATTAATTCCTAAAGTTGACACTCTTCCAAACCCACTTTCATCAATAAAATCATCATAAATAGGAGGCATGCTATCATCATAATAAATTTGCTCACCAAAACTTGGGGGACAAAACATATCATCTTCATCAAACATAGCATCCCCAAGCTTGTGGCTTTGCATATCATTAGCATCATGGATATTCATAGATTCATACTAACAACATTGCAATCATGCTCATCATTCACATATTTTATGCCAAGCATTCTATGTAATTCTCCTTCTAGTACTTGAGCACAATTTTCCTTTCCATCATTTTCATGAAAGACATTAAAAAGATGAAGCATATGAGGTACCCTCAATTCCTTTTTTTGTAGTTTTCTTTTATAAACTAAACTAGTGATAAAACAAGAAACTAAAAGATTCGATTGCAAGATCTAAAGATATACCCTAAAGCACTCACCTCCGCGGCAACGGCGCCAGAAGCTGCTTGATGTCTACTACACAACCTTCTTCTTGTAGACGTTGTTGGGCCTCCAAGTGCAGAGGTCTGTAGGACATTAGCAAATTTCCCTCAAGTGGATGACCTAAGGTTTATCAATCCGTGGGAGGCGAAGGATAAAGATGGTCTCTCTCAAACAACCCTGCAACCAAATAACAAAGAGTCTCTTGTGTCCCCAACACACTCAATACAATGGTAAATTGTATAGGTGCACTAGTTCGGCGAAGAGATGGTGATACAAGTGCAATATGGATGGTAGATATAGGTTTTTGTAATCTGAAAATATAAAAACAGCAAGGTAACAAGCAATAAAAGTGAGTGTAAACGGTATTGCAATGCTAGGAAACAAGGCCTAGGGTTCATACTTTCGCTAGTGCAAGTTCTCTCAACAATAATAACATAACTGGATCATATAACTATCCCTCAACATGCAACTAAGAGTCACTCCAAATTAACTAATAGCGGAGAACAAACGAAGAGATTATGGTAGGGTACGAAACCACTTCAAAGTTATCCTTTCTGATCGATCTATTCAAGAGTCCGTAGTAAAATAACACGAAGCTATTCTTTACGTTTGATCTCTCATAGAGTTCGTACTAGAATAACACCTTAAGACACAAATCAACCAAAACCCTAATGTCACCTAGATAATCCAATGTCACCTCAAGTATCCGTGGGTATGATTATACGATATGCATCACACAATCTCAGATTCATCTATTCAACCAACACAAAGAACTTCAAAGAGTGCCCCAAAGTTTCTACCGGAGAGTCAAGACAAAAATGTGTGCCAACCCCTATGCATAAGTTCACAATGTTACGGAACCCGCAAGTTTATCACCAAAACATACATCAAGTAGATCACGTGAATATCCCATTGTCACCAGAGATAAGCACATGCAAGACATACATCAAGTGTTCTCAAATCCTTAAAGACTCAATCCGATAAGATAACTTGAAAGGGAAAACTCAATCCACTACAAGAGAGTAGAGGGGGAGAAACATAATAAGATTCAACTATAATAGCAAAGCTCGCGATATATCAAGATCGTAACACCTCAAGAACAAGAGAGAGAGAGAGAGAGAGAGAGAGAGAGAGAGAGATCAAACACATAGCTACTGGTACATACCCTCAGCCCCGAGGGTGAACTACTCCCTCCTCGTCATGGAGAGCACCGGGATGATGAAGATGGCCACCGGTGAGGGTTCCCCCACTACAAAATAAAGACACATCTGTGACATTTTGGGCCAAACAATTTTTTTTCTATCATATTTATGACACTTCTATGCCGATAATTGTGACAAAACCCGGTATCATCATAGATGTGGTGGGCTCCTACTTCTATGACAAAAAATCATGACAGAAAATGGGCTTTTCGTCCTGGGCAGGCAGGAGACGCAGCTGCGTGACATTCTTTGGGCCGTCCATGACGGAAAAAACTGTGGTAGAAGTGAGGGAGAGGAAAATATCAGGGTGTTCCCGGTTACGGTGGGTGGTCGGGGTCGAGCGATGCACGGAGGTTTGTGCGTTTCTCTTGTACACGCACGCACGTGGGTGCGAGGCGTTGGGCTCTAACTGAACCCGAGCGAGGCGTTCGCCTACTGAACCTGAGCGATTGCACTGCAGGCTACGCGTTACTGAACCCGAGCGATCGATCGATGGCTGTTAACTGAACCCGATCGAGCGATTCCTTCGCTACTGCTGCTAACTGAAGCCGATCAATGATGCCTCTGGATGAACAGTGAGCATTGTTGGGGGGTGGGGGGGTGGATGAACAGTTCCCGGTGGGGTGGATGAACATGACCCCGTGGTGTTGCCTCTGGATGAACAGGACCCTGATCGATCAAGCCGGTTGGGGCTGGATGAACAGGACCCCGTGGAGGGCTGGATGAACAGGACCACCCCGTGGAGGGCTGGATGAAAAGTAGACGGTGGAGGGCTGGATGAACAGTAGACGGTGGAGGGGTGGTTGAACAGGAGCCCATGGAGAGGGCTGGTTGAACAGTAGCCGATGGAGTAGCGCGTGGTGGAGGCTGGATGAATAGGAGCCATGGATGAACAGTCGCAGGTGGAGGCTGGAGGAGGTCGACGGTGGATGAACAGTAGCCCATGGAGGCTGGAGGGAGTCGACGGTGGAGATGAACAGTATCCCGTGGAGTCCCGTTTTGCGGTACACCACACCCCTCCCGATGAACAGGACCCCCGTTTCGATCGTAGCGCTCCAACACAAGTCCGTTTCCTCTGTTTTGCAGTACGCCAGACCCCTCCCGATGAACAAGATCCCATTTCGAATGTGGCCGGTCGAACACAAGGCCATTTCCTCCGTTTTGCGGTACGCCAAAACCCTCTCGATGAACAGGATCCCGTTTCGATCGTAGCAGGTCGAACACAAGGCCGTTTCCTCCGTTCTACGGTACGCCAGGCCTCGTTTCCATCGGCTGTTCCGTCCAAGCCCTCCCGATGAACATGACGACGCATTCCGTTCTGACCCAGCCGGCTGGATCCCCATGAACACGACGACGACGTTGTTTCTCCGTTCCGACCCAGCCATGTACACGAGGCACAGCCGTACGTATGCGCGAGTAGGCGTTTGAGACCCCGCCTGTATGTACGTACGTGGCCATATTTTCTTTCTTGCACACTGCCCACTGTACGTACGTGTACATGCTACATGCGCGCCTCTACTACAACACGTGCGCACTCTACATCGACCAGTATGTACGTACACGTTCGCGACCAGAATGACAACACTACGTATGCTTCGACTAGGTGGGTCTCGACTGTCATGCACTTCCTTGCATGCGAAGATATAGCTGGTGGGTCCCTGCAGTCAAGGGGTGAATCATTTTTTTTTTGCCCAGACGCACTTCCTTGCGTGCGAAGATGTAGCTGGTGGGTCCCAGCAGTCAGGGGGGAAACATTTTTTTGTGAAATACGGTGGCCCGTCCGATGGGTCCCTGCTGTCAGGTGCAGAAATAATTATTTTGCACGTAATAAGGAGGCACTTCCTTGCGGCTGCTGTGGACCCAGCTGTCAGCCTCTCCTCATACAGTACTCTTCTGACGGAAGTCGGTCGTTGACCACATTGACCACGCTGCACCGAGAGCACCAAGGAGGTGGACGACGGTGAGGCCTAGGAAGGGGACGATGCGGAGCCGGGGAAGACGCGGCAGTGGATGCCCACGCAGCGAGGAGTAGAGGGTTCACTGGTTCGGCTGCGGTGTGAGGCTGCCGTCGCCGCAGAATAACAGGGGTGTGGGTGAGTAGAGGGATGGACTGGCCAGCGGTGGGAGTAGTAGGGGGCGTGAGGCCTCCGCGGCATCGCAGCCGGCCACGTGAGGTAGGAGCACGAGGCACGACCGGCGCCGGTTTGGGCGGCTGGAGCAAGAAGACCAAAGGTTGAAGAAGCACTACGGCCGTTGGATGGACATCATACGGTCACTCCAGCTAGAATCGTTTATATTGACTAAGTTGACAAAGCCCTTGGTATGCGTCAACTTAGTAGGTCCACAGGCCAGCCTACGAAACGGTGCGCCCCAGATGTCAAGGGGAGGAATCGTTTTGTGTGTGGCCGAAGCTAGAATATCCGAGATTGAAGAAGAAGCACGACATCCGTTGGATAGACATCCAACGGCCACTGCTGCTAGAACCGTGTGTTGACTATAAGAAGTTGACAAAGCCTTGCATACGTGTCAACTTCTTTTTTTAGGAGACGCGTCAACTTAGTAGGCCCACAAGTGTGTGGTAGAGAACTTATAGCTGATTTGCGATTTGTAAGAATGTACAACCCATTTTTGAATTCTAATGGAAATTACTACATCCCATTTACAGTTTACTAAAAGTACAACCCATTTTCTAGCTAGGGCAATGATTAATAATTTCAACCAACCGTTCAAGACAGAATTCAATAAAATTTCCCACATTTTGATGGGATCCGAAATATTTTTATCTCGAAATTTCTAGTCAGATTAAATACAAATTTGTATTACGTAAAAATCCAACGAAACATTGCGCGCGCAACAATTAAAAATTAAGATTTTCAATATCCATAAATAATATTTTATAAACTAACTTCTTGTTTGGTGCATTTTTTTATAGTTACTGCCCAGTTTTTATAATTACATCCCATTTATTATTTTTTAAAGCCCATTTTCCTGTTAAGCCTAATGCATCCCTCCTAGGAAAGATTTGCAGCCAACAAGCAGAGAATAACAAGTTGACCTTGCCTGGGTATTCCTCAAAAAACGTATAGCTGGGCTAGCCATTTTCATCTTGAAAAAAATTAATATCTAGGCTGGATATTTGTCTTGTGCTAGACGGGCCACAACTCGCCCAGTTAATACCCTGCTCTCCTCTGAACAACAACGAAAACATCGCCAAGAAAAACTCTGCAGTGCTCACGCCTCAAAAACACAAATACTGCTCGAGCTGCTTGGTCCCAGCTGTCGGCCGCACCATGTGCAATTCTCTCGTTTATATTGACTACTAGCAAGATGCCCATGTGTTGCACGGAACATCAAGATGCATTTGTATGAGTAGTTTATCTTGTGCAAGAAAAGGATAAACAAGGGAAGGCCTTATTTGCAAATGTGGAGAGGGGGTGGGTATCTTTTTGAAAAATTGCCATAGTTTCCTTCCTATCCGTCGGATATAAATCGAATGGCCTATATTGCAGGATGGCAGGCACACCATCATCACCAACTCTGTTTTTGATAAGAGTAGACATAGGTTGACAATGGTGTGGGACTGTGACGTCAGGAAACCAGGAGGAAGCAAAAAAAATATAGTTGTACATAATAAGGAGGCACTTGCGTACATACGGCTATGGCCCTAATGGGTCCCTACTGTCATCCAGTCAAAATAAAGTCATCTCCTGAATCCTCATGTTCATTGACCATGTTAACAATGCTCGGCGCCACGGCGAGCGCAAAAACTTAAAGGACGACGGAGAGGGCCTCGCGGGCCCTACGGATGGTCTGATACAGCGCCCGCTGCTCATTCAGGAAGCCAGGCTCATCGGACACCTATGAGCACCTTCGAGAGACTGAGACGGCATGAAACAGTAAGGCCGCGCTTGGGAGCTCTGGTTTATTTCACACCTGTATTAAGATACAAGTGTAATTTACTCGTCATCGGAAACAATGCGTAAAATACAGGCATAATGAAACCGAGGGCCCGAGGTCTGTAAGTAAAACCGGCGGGCTACGCTTGTAATTTGAGAGACCAGTGTATATTTTACTAGTCGAAATCGACCAACCAAGCGCTTCGCCCGAGACCATCTGCTTTTATTTACAAGCGTCAGTTTTACAAGCGGTTTTGGTTGGAAAACGGCGATCCAATCACGGCCTAAGATGATGTGTTGGTCAGAAGATCATATGGTTTCACGGCTAACCTACCCGACTTGTCGTATAGGCTATGAATGAAACATAAGACGATGAACTTCTTAAGCACGGAAACAATAGAAGAGGATGATCTTCTTAACAAGCAAATCACTGGCATTAGATCGACATGCAAAACAATACGAAGCATTATTCTCAGGAGGCACGGTGAACAGCTCGTGATGCCGCATGCCACAACATTCCAAGCTCAACTTTGCAATCAAACACAAGGCCTGGCATTACATAGACAATATTCAGAACAAACTCTTAAAATATCTTACATAAGTCAACATTCATGTGACTATGCATCTTAGCGAGTAAATATTTACTTACGAATCAAGACAGGAATACGAAAAAAACGATCGACGCGTTGCTCACAAAGAAAGGCGTCCCACTCAAAAATATCAAATGCATGTCTTCTGGCTAACATCAATGAGCAAAAATTGACAAGGTTTTCCAATTCCAATATATTAAACTAATGTCAACTTTGACAAGCTTTTCCCATTCAAAATATGTAATGCCTATGAATATGGAACAGGCAGGGTTTGTCATCAGTTTTTCATCTGATAGTCCGGTGGCTCAAGGTGAAGACGAATGATTAGAGAACCATTCGATGTATTGTGCATGATGAAGTATTATGGAGGACACGAACCATCTAAACATTTTGTGCAGTTCCACTAAAATCAAGCTGAGCATCCCTGTGGATTTCGTATTTATATGCTGCCAGAAAACAAAGACACATCAGCACACACATGAATATTGGCTCCAGTGTCAACCCACCAATCGGTGGACTAACAAACTGAAAGTACGGTAAACAGATTACCATACCCAGATGCCCCATCATTGTTGCTTAGAGTGACATTGGTAGACTTGGATTCTTGTCCTGGCTTCTTGGTACTTGTTTGGGCACTTGTTTGCCGAGTGTTCCTCAGAACCACAAGTAGAGCAGCCATCTCTCTTTTTGTCTTTCTTCTTACCACTACTAGGGAAAAGCTACTGATACGACACTACAACTAAAGGTTAACAGTAGCGTGCGATAACCAGCGTTGCTGCTATATCGACTTAGTAGTAGCGCTTTCTCCAAAGAGCGCTACTGGTAATTACTAGTAGCGCTTCTCCCTGCCCGCGCTACTACTATTATTTCATATTTTTATATTTCATGTTGTATTCATACACCTTTATACAATTTTTCATACAACAGGGATTTAGAGATTGTTTTTACATGATAATGAGTTATTACATCACGGGGTGAAAGAACTGTGGACTAGTTTCAAGTGGATGGACATCCACTTGAAACTCATCCGCGGTTCTTTCACCCAATGATATAATAAATATCATCATCATCATATCATTAACAACTTATCATCATAATACATCGTTGTCATATAACACCTCCTCATGATCATCGTTTTCATCAATGAGACATCACATAGCAAATTGGTCACTAGTCATAATCACAACTACTCCTCATCATCAACTCTAACACATTATACCACATAATAAACATATTTTACCTCATAGGACCTAATACATTCTCTTAGGACCTACTATATTCTCTAAGGTGAAATAGCATAAAACAAGATAGCCCCTGACTCTCCATTATGGAGAATGGCAATTATCCTATCTCCAATTCTTGCCTTTTGCTTAATGTTGCTTCCAAGAACCTCCTTACGACTGTCCAAACATTTTTTCCATTCTTTGATTAGCATGTGTTCACCGGATTTAGGAATCCGATATGCACAGGTGAGATCCGTAGGATGACCTGGCTGTATGTTCAGAACTTCGAGGCGGCCATTCTGATACATCAGATGAGGCACACAATCCATCGGGATTTTTTGTTGAAAAACATAGTAATAACTTCGTAGTTAGCAATGATGTACTAGTTTTAGAAGTATGAAAAAGATGCATGGATGTCGTAATAGTAAAAAATCTTACCAGGGTATCTCCATAGAAGTTACCGTGGTTCAACACGTGCACTAGTGGCACGTATTCACCATAATTTGGAGGAGTTCGATAATACGTATTGTAATTCTCAAGATATGTACAAAATGTGATCAGATGATTTTTCTCCTTATAAGTTAATTCGGAGCCATCGGTGTAGTGGGTTTTGTCTACCATCTTCCGCACATTGTTTGAAGAATCAAAATAGGGACATTTACATCTGTGCCCCTAACTCGAACCCACTACTCAGATTTGCCCCTAATTTTGAAACATGCTCAAATTTGCCCCTCCGCCGTTAAGTCACTACTCGTAAATGCCCTTCCGCATGCAGATCTTGTAGCACTTTTCCGTCCAATACTTTGTAGCACTTTCCGTCTGCCATGCATACACATGGGCCTTTGACGGTCAAAGGCCTTTGACTGGACGGAAGGGCATTTCTGAGTAGTGACTTAACAGCAGAGGGGCAAATTTGAGCATGCTTTGAAATTAGGGGCAAATCTGAGTAGGTGGTTCGAGTTAGGGGCAGAAATGCAAATGGCCCATCAAAATAAGCTATCAATGGAAATAAGCTGTCAACTATTTTGAAATAAACAATATAAATTAGTTAATAACTATGTTTGAGAAACTCACATAGCGGTAGAATCGTAAGCCTATCAACAAGGACACAAATGTCCATATTGTCTTGCTCGATGTCAGGATCACCAAGATCCATGGTGACAATCATATCCTCATAAAAACCATACATCTTGCAAAGTGCTTCCCAATTTTGGCAACCAAAATGGGTTACACTCTGAGAATTGTACAGATTTACTTCAAAATCCATATCATGATGGGTCCTTAGGTGTATTTTTTTGTTCCAAAATTTTCATGGTCTTCAAAACCCATCCTCTCCAAGACATAGCGTCTTGCATGGCATGGGATAAGCTAGTCGAATTGTAAAAGATGAAAGTTAGACGTTGAAATAGTTGAAGTCGTGCTTAATTACGAAAAAACACTCATCGTCGTTGCGTACCGTTTCAACATCGAAGGTCTCCTCGAGCTTAATGCTGAAGCGCCGATCTTTGTCCAGGTGAGGCCTGTCGCACAGACCTCGATCATCGTGGCACCAACTGCACTCCCCCGGGAGACTTTCGTCGTCTGAGTATGACATTTCCTATGTTCATAGTTCAAAGATTAAACTTGTACAATTAAATATATGTACTAAAAAACCTAAATTACATCATTATTATTCATCACGGGTTGACTATCGGTCTGTCGAGTCTTTTCTTCAAAACTCTCAGCTCACATGGTGTATACATTCGACCGTTGGTGATGGTCGCTCCTCCTTTCCTTCCCGAGTGCATTACACCAAAATGTCTAGCACACGGGAATGAAGGAGAAGCGACCCCCACGACAACAGTCGGGATTCTTCGTCCTCCCATATATGGTGGAGACTCTCCTCACCGATTCCTCTCTCGACATTTGCGATCGGTGATGGTCAAGCTACTCCTCCTTCCCTAGTGCATAACAAAGGTCTAGCACAAGGAGAAGAAGGAGAACGACCCCCACGACAACAAATGGGATTCTTCGCCTCGGCTGCACTTGAAGTCAACCTGAAATGTCGTTTAATTATTTTTCAAGAAAATCCAGGCCACTCGATATTTCCTACATATTCTAGCACAAGTCATGCCAAAATTCACGGGAAATTCCGACATGACCTTTGCTAAAAAGGGACATATCGAGTGCCTGAAATTTGCCGAATGTAAATTAATCAACACTCCGCAAAACATAGGCCACTCGGAGGTGTAACCTGAACATGACGGGCCACTTGGGCAACCACATATCCTATTTGAGCAACACAAGATATACATGTTTTTATCTACATCATATCTTATAGGAATCATATTGATATGGAGATTTGGTTGGTCTCACCTCGAGGTCGGAGGGGGTCGGTGACAGGGATGACGGCGGGGATGATGGAGGGGCTCCTTGATTTCTGCAAAAACAAAAACCCTATAAGTTATCACTAATACATCCCGAATAATTGCTTAAACTAAAAAATAACAACAAATATGACATGTTCAACTAGTTCTTACTAAATATAAACTTTCTATAAATAGAAAAAAAACTAGTTCTTTCTAAAATTAAAGTATTTCAACTAGTTATATTAATTTCCTTGCTAAAAATACATTAGTTCTATTAATTCAACTAGTTCAACTAGTTTATTAATTTACTTACTAAACTAGTTGAACTAAAACTAAACTAGTTCAACTACTACTAAAAGTCATTATCTATGAACCCTAAATTAACATCTACTACTACTAAAAAACATCTACTAACTAAGCAAAGAGAGGGGGTGGGGGAGGGGTGGGGGGCTTACAGAGAGGGGAGAGACGGTGGCGGGGAGGTGCTCGGCGATGGAGGTAGGGGCGGCGAGGCGGGCTCGGGATCGGGAGGCGGCGGTCCTGCGCGGGCTCGCGCGGCGGCGGTGAGGTTGAGGGCCGCGACGGTGACGTCGAGAGCGGCGGCGGGCGGCGGCGGTAAGGTTGAGGGCGGTCTCAGGCGGCGGCGGTGAGGGAAGGCTCGGGCTCGGGCGGCGGTGACAGAGGAGTAGGGGAACAGGGGGAGAAAGGAGGGACTTAGCAAAATTTTGTGCCCTGCAGTGGTTAAGTCGAACTAGCAAGAGCGCTCATTAGGAAAGCAGCGCTATAGCTAATTTAGCTATAGCGCTTTTAAAGAAAAATGCTATCGCTAATGGAAGCAGTTTTTTAGAGAAAACGCTATAATTCTAAGCAATGTAAAACATCAAAAATATACATTGGTCATCATCGATCTTTTGTGTAGAATCTAAATAGTCAACATGAATCCTCACCGCACTGTATAGGTACAGGCGAGGATTCATATTGCAGCCACAAATCCTACACATATAGTTCAATGAAGACCAAGTGCTCGAGATAATTTGAGTAGTAACATATTTAAGGTGGTAAACACCTTGTTCGCTTAGCAGTATGGGACTAAACTTAATTAGTTGCGGTGATACTTAGCAACAGCGAGTTTTGAAGAAAAATGCTGCTACTAAGTACTTTAGCAATAGCGCGTTCAGGATAAGGGCACTGCTACTATATCTAGTCTGGAGGCACCGCCGTGGCAATTATAGTAGTAGCGCTCGTTTCACCTAGAGTACTATTGCTACTCAGCAATTAGTAGCGCGGTTTCCTAAAGCTTGCTACTGATAATTAGCAGTAGCGTTTGTTTTTGAACCACACTGCTGCTAAGATTCTGTGTATAAGGTTTTCCCTAGTAGTCTACCCTTCTTAATGGCTGACGCTGGTAGCGCCATTCAAACATATAGTCCGGTGGCTCAAGGTGACGACGAATGATTAGAGAACCATTCGATGTATTGTGCATGATGAAGTATTATGGAGGACACAAACCATCTGGACATTTTGTGCAGTTCCACTAAAATCAAGCTGAGCATCCCTGTGGATATCGTATTTATATGCTGCAAGAAAACAAAGACACAGCAACACACACATGAATATTGGCCCCAGTGTCAACCCACCAATCGGTGGACTAACAAACTGAAAGTACGGTAAATAGATTGCCATACCTAGATGCCCCATCATTGTGGCTTAGAATGACATTGACAGATTTGGAGTCCTGTCCTGGCTTCCTGTACTTGTTTGGGCACTTTTTTCCCAGTGCACTCCACGTGTTGTAGAGTTTCCTATGCTCTCTGTAGACTAGTCATGTCACTAGCGTCTACTAATACTCTATAAAGCTTCTCGATCATTCCTTGTGTAATGTAGCGCAAATAAAGGATCGCTTTCTTTCTGCAAAGTGGTAAGACTAACTGGACCCACTAATGCAGCAATTTGCCTTAGACGTGTTGTCTCCTTTTGTGCAGTTCAACTAAAATCAAATTCGGAATAAAACTGAGCTTTAATTTTGATATCCCTGTAAGCAACAATAGGTACAAGGGAAACAATTACTGAGAAATAACGGTTGATGACTTGTACTCCCAGATGAAAAACATCTACTGATCTACCTTATCTTAATGGGAAACAAAGCAGGAGAGTAGCAATTCTCAATCAGTGTGATTCATTCATATTAACTAAGACATTATCTTAACAATGCCTTGTTTCAACATGTATAAAGAACGACAAAGCAGAAAAGTATCATTCCTTAAACAATGTGACTGATTCATTTAACAGAGACATTATCCTAACAATACCTTGGTTAAACATGTAGAAAGAACTAAAAAACAGGATAGTACCATTTGTAAAACAAAGTGTTACTGATATATAATAATAAATACATTATCTGAACAATACATTTCTTAAACATGTACTCCGGTCGATCCCTAACAGAAATGGTACTCCCGCCGATCCCTAACAAGTGTTGCAGTTTTGAACTAAGATTCAGTAGTTAATTCTGAGGAAAGTAGGTACTGAACTTTAAAGACCAAGATTTGAAACAACTCCTGAGGAAGATCTAAAAGAGATATCAACACATATATGGAAATCCGGTCTCATTTGTGCAGTTCCACCAAAATTAAGCGAAGCAAAATGTCGCAATAGCAACAAGTTGAATAGATATCCCTGTTTTAACAGAGGAAAAAAAGGAATCAGTTACTGGCCAATAAAGGAGGATGAAACATGCGACCACAAAAATGGTAATCCCGCCAATCTCTAACAAGTGTTGCAGTTTTGAAATAAGATTCAGTAGTTAATTCTGAGCGTGGCATTGCTTAATTTTACCAGCGGCATTAGCTTAACAAAAAGCATAAACAATTCCAGGGGAGAGTGGGCGCAACAACGACATGTGCTTCCATCCACTTATAAAGGGGGTGATGCAGAGTTTGTTGTAATAAAGCAACAAGCATAATGTCTGGGTTGGTCCCATTTTTGTTCACTACTTGATGGGAAAAGACAGCAATACAATAGCTTCAATTCAACATTTATTTAAAACAGTACCAATACAAGTAGCACAGCATCTCAAAACACACTGCACGATCATGTGGATGAAGGCAAGTACCAACCTGTCATGACGCACACAAGATCAATGCATTTAATCTACCAACACGAATAGGAAATCGAATCTCGTTTTGTGCAGTTGCACTGAAATCAAGTAAAGTCGCCGGTGTGACATTTAAGTTTGCTATAGCAACAAGTTGAATAGATATCCCTGATTTAACAGAGGAAAAAAAGGAAACAATTACTGCCAATAAAGGAGGATGAAACATGCGGCCACAAAAAGAAGCATCTACCTTCACTACAAAAAAAAGACACATCCGTGACATTTTGGGCCGAACGAAAAAAAATTCCGTCATACATATGACACTTCTTTGACGATAATTGTGACAAAACCCGGTATCATCATAGATGTGGTGGGCTCCTACTTCTATGATAAAAAATCATGACAGAAAATGGGCTTTTCGTCCAGGGCGAGCCGGAGACGCAACTGCATGACATTCTTTGGGCCGTCCATGATGGAAAAAACCATGGTAGAAGCGCGTGGGAGGAAAATTTCGGGGAGTTCCCGGTTACGGTGGGAGGTCGGGGGCCGAGCGATGCGTGTATCTCTCGTGACACGTCACGCTGCAGTGTGTAGGCGTTGGCTCTAATCGAACACGAGCGAGGGGTTAGGCTCTAATCGAACCCGGCGATTGACCGCAGTTACGCTGCATCGAACCCGAGCGATCGAACGATGGCTGTTAACTGAACCCGATCGAGCGATTCCTTCGCTACTGCTGCTAAATGAAGCCGATCGATGCTGCCTCTGGGATGAACAGTGAGCGTTGCGGGGGGGTTTGGATGAACAGTGAGCGGTGGCATTGCCTCTGGATGAACAGGACCCCGTGGTGTGGTGGAGGGCTGGATGAACAGTAGACGGTGGAGGGGTGCCCGTGGAGGGGTGGTTGAACAGGACCCCATGGTGTGGAGGGCTGGATGAATAGTAGACGGTGGAGGGGTGGTTGAACAAGAGTCGATTGGAGTAGCACGCGGTGGAGGCTGGATGAACAGGAGCCCGTGGAGGCTGGAGGAGGTCGACGGTAGCCCGTGGAGGCTGGAGGAGGTCGACGGTGGAGATGGACAGTATCCCGTGGAGTCCTGTTTTGCGGTACGCCACACCCCTCTCGATGAACAGGACCCCCGTTTCGACCGAAGGAGGTCCGTTTCGTCCGTTTTGCGGTACGCCACACCCCTCCCGATCAACATGGCCCCCGTTTCGACCGTAGGAGGTCCGTTTCCTTCATTTTGCGATACACCACACCCCTCCCGATCAACAGGACCCCTGTTTCGACTGTAGGAGGTCTGTTTCCTCAGTTTTGCGGTACGCCACACCCCTCCCGATCAACAGGACCCTGTTCCGAACGTAGGAGGTCTGTTTCCTCCGTTCTGCGGTACGCCAGACCTTGTTTCCATCGCCTGTTCCGTCCAAGCCCTCCGATGAACACGACCACGCATTCCGTTCCGACCCAGCCGGTTGGCTCCCCATGAACACGACGACGACGCTATTTCTCCGTTCCGACCCAGCCATGTACGTATGCGTGAGTAGGCGTTCGAGACCCTGCCCGTATGTACGTATGTGGCCGTATTTTCTTTCTTGCACCCTGGCCGATGTACGTAGATGTACATGCTACGTGCGCGCCTCTACTACGACACGTACGCGCCTCTACTACGACACGTGCACGCCTCTACATCGACCAGTATATATGTACGTACACGTTCGCGACCAGAATGACAACACTACGTACGCTTCGACCAGGTGGGTCCCGACTGTCAGGCACTTCCTTGCATGCGAAGATGTAGCTGGTGGGTCCTAGCAGTCAGGGGGAACTTTTTTTCGTTAAATACGGTGGCCCGTCCGGTGGGTCCCTGCTGCCAGGTGGAGGAATAATTATTTTTCGCGTAATAAGGAGGCACTTCCTTGCTGCGGCCGTGGACCCAGCTGTCAGCCTCTCCACATACAGTCCACGTCCGATGGAAGTCGTTCCTTGACCACCTTGACCACGCCGTGCCGAGAGCACCAGGGCGATGGACGACGGCAAGGCCTAGGAAGGGGACGACGGGGAGCCAGGGAAGGCGCTGCAGGGGAAGCCCGCGCGGAGAGGAGTATGAGGGTTCACTGGTTCGGCTACGGTGTGAGGCTGCCGTCGCCGCAGGGCCTGGCCAGTGGTGGGAATTGTAGGGGGCGGTGAGGCCTCCGCGGCAGCACATCTTTCCACGGGAGGCAGGAGCATGTGTCACGACCGGTGCTGCTTTGGGCGGCTGGAGCAGAAGACCAGAGGTTGAAGAAGCACTACGACCGTTGGATGGACATGGTATGGTCACTGGAGGTAGAATCGTTTATATTGACTAAGTTGACAGAGCCCTCCGTCTCCGTCAACTTAGTAGGTCCACAAGTCAGCCTCCCACTAAGGTGGGTCCCAGCTAGCAGGGGGTATTCTTTTTTGTGCGTAATAAGGAGGCACTTCCGGTGGGTCCGAGCTGACAGCAGGGGGAACGTTTTTTTCATGAAATACGGTGGCCCGTCGGGTGGGTCCCAGTAGTCAGGGGCAAATGTTTTTTTTCGTGAAATACTGGTGGCCTGTCCGATGGGTCCCTGCAGTCAGGTGGAGGAATAATTATTATCCGCGTAATAAGGAGGCACTTCCTTGCGGCTGCCGTGGACCCAGCTGTCAGCCTCTCCACGTACAGAATTCTTCTGATGGAATTCGGTCGTTGACCACATTGACCATGCCGCGCTGAGAGCACCACGGTGGTGGACGACGGCAAGGCCTAGGAAGGGGACGTTGCGGTGCTGGGGAAGACGCGGCAGTGGATGCCCACGCAGAGAGGAGTACGAGGGTTCACTGGTTCGGCTGCGCTGCCGTCGCCGCAGAATAACAGGGGGTGTGGGTGAGTGGAGTGGAGGGATGGCCCGGCCAGTGGGAGTAGTATGGGGCGGTGAGGCCTCCGCAGCCAAACCCGCCACGGAGGCAGGAGCAAAGGCACGACCGGCGCTGCTTTGGGCGGCCGGAGCAAGAACACCAGAGGTTGAAGCGGCACTACGGCCGTTGGATGGACATCGACGGTCGAATGAGCTAGAATCGTGCATATTGACTAAGTTGACAAAGCCCTTCGCCCTCGTCAACTTAGTAGGCCCACTATACTGGGTCCCAGCTAGCAGGGGGAGTATTCATTTTTTCTGTGCGTAATAAGGAGGCACTTCCTCGCGTGCGAATATATAGCTAGTGGGTCCGAGCTGTCAGCGGCGGTAACGTTTTTTTCGTGAAATACAGAGGCCCTTTCGGTGGGTCCCAGATGTCAGGTGGAGGAATCATTATTTTGCGCGTAATAAGGAGGCATTTCCTTGTGTGCGGCCGTGGACCGAGCTGTCAGCCTCTCCACATACAGTCCACTTCAGATGCATGTCGGTCGTTGACCACGTTGACCACACCACGCCGAGAGCACCAGGGCGGTGGACGACGGCGAGGCCTAGGAAGGGAACGACACGGAGGCAGGGAAGACTCGGCAGTTGTTTCCCACGCGGAGGGGAGTACGACTGTACGAGGGTTTACTAGTTCGTCTACCGTCGCCGGAGAATAAAAGCAGGTGTGGGACTGTGGGTGAGTAGAGGATGGCTAGGCCAGCGATGGGAGTACGATGGGGCGGTGAAAGCCACAGGCAAGACAGCCGGCATGGAGAGGAGGGACCAGTAGTCCCGCCAACTTGTTTGAGCGGCCGGAGCAGAAGAGCAGAGATTGAAGAAGCATGACGGCCGTTGGAGGACATCCAACAAAGATACAGCCATCTGTGGAAAGCTTCAAATCTGTGGAAAACAGATACAACCCATCTGCCATTATTTCAAATAATTTACAGCCCATTTGCTAATTCTTACGGGTTTTTGGAGCCCATATTCTTTTGTTAGCATTACAGCCCATATTGTGGCTACGGTTAAAAATTATACTAATTTTTCCATATATGTCGGTCTTGATCTGAACTGTTTTTAATCCCGAAATTTCGAGTCACATTCAGACTGGTTTTAAAATAAATGTATATCAATATAAAATCCAATAAATTTTCCACGCATAAAAATCAATGCAATTTAAAATCTCAAAATGAAAAAAAGATATTTGAAACTAATTACCGGTTTTATGTGTTTTAAAAATGTACAGCCCATTTCTCATTACTGATAGGCCATTTTCTCGACCAGCCCGAATGAATCTCTCCTCGTCTTGAAATATTTGCAGCCCAATAGGCCTGATAAAGCGACTTACTTGACAAATCACAAAAAAACTGGGCTAGCCATTTTCAGGAAGAAAGAAAACTACTGGGCTGGTGTGTGGTAAACATAAAAGAAAAGGTTGTCTAGACAGTGAGAGTGTCCCCGCATGCCCGATTGACACCACTCGCCTGCCTCAAAAAATTAGATAAATGCCACTCCAATTATGGCGATTCATAAAAATGCCACTTCAATATCCAAACTGTGAAAAATGCCACAGCAATTTTTTCAAACTTTGAAAACGCCACCGCAGTTTGCAAACTTTGAAAACGCCACTCCAGACTTCGAAAAATGCCACTAGAAATGGCATTTTTCAAAGTTTGGAAATTGCAGTGGCATTTCTCGGATACACCATATTTGGAGTGGCATTTATCAAATTAACCCAAAACAAAAATAAGTGGGCGAGTTCTTTGGGACCTCGTGTCACCGCTCGTTGTGCTATTCTCGTTTATTGACTACATTGACAATGGCATGGGACCCAGATGTCTAAATCCACTAGGAGGAGCCATTTTTTATTGGCTTGAAATAAGGAGGCACTTGCTTATGCATCGCCATGACCTTGGCGGGTCCCTGCTGTCATCCTCTCCACGTACAATCATCTCTTGATTGTGTACGCGTCAACTTGCTAGGCCCACAAGTCAGTCTCTAAACCCGTGGAGGACAAATACAACCCATTTAAAAGGTTGTCTAGACAGGCCATCTGTGGTACACGCTAAACGCCGGCACCGGCGTCCTGCGCCTCGCCTCGGACTTGCAAGAGGTGCGATAGGGCGCGTTGCACGTGCGCGTTGGCCCTTTCCATGTCGGCGTGGTCCACCGAAGCTTCGGCTTCCAAGCGGGAAACCCACTTGACGAGCTGGTAGTAAAAATCAGCGTCGCGAACGCGTGCGTGCCCGACAGCCTCCAGGGCTATTTGCCGGGCGCCGGCCTCCACGTAGTCGGCCCAGTTGTGGGCGCTCTGCTTGCGACTCAGAGCGTCGGTGCGCTGCTGCTCCATGTCCCACTGGCGGCGCAAATCGGCGATACGCTGCTCCTCCGCCAGGCGGTCACGCTCCAACAACTCCTGCTCCTCCGCCATGCGGTCGTGCTCCAACAACTCCTCGATCTCCGCATTGCCATCTAAAGACAGATAGAATGCATCCTCCCTCCGTCTGCCATCCGGTGAAAAACCGAACACTAGTTCCGGCGGTGACCGCCTCCAGCGTCGCCTACCGCGGACGGACGGGGACGTGGCGGACGTGGCGAGTGACGTCGGGCCTGTGGGGGCTTATGAGGATATGGCGAGTTGGGTCACGGTGGCACCGGAGAAGGCCGGGAAACAGTACTTATAGGGGGAAGGTAGCGCGACGGTCATCGGAATTCAATGCATAATGGCTTAGCGCGCCAGCTTGCCGTGGAAAACTAGAGAAATTGAAATTATGACTGTGCCGTCCCGTCCCATCTGGGTCACACGCCGGCATGGCGGTCAAACGAGTGCACTCGAATCATCTCCCTCCTTGTCAATAATGTTTCCACGGATTTAAAAAGCCCGCAACAATTAAAGCGTATCTTTTTCGCATCGCTTAGCTGCCTTAATTACGATCGGCTGCATGCGAGCACTCGTAATCGCCGCAGCGACGCTGGCAAGATACAACGAGTCGCAGCCGAGGGCACGCATGCAACCACTTAAATCTCTGGAGTTAATTAGGCTTAAACTTCTGCATGCCGTTAATTATTGCCATGCCTTGGTCTTGCTGCTTTGCTCACGGGACTAATAAACCCAGACGGAGGGAGTACCTTGGTTGGTGAGAGGTTTGAATTAAGCCCTGCAAACCGGAAAGGAGGTACTAGTACGTGCGTGATCCGCTATTTATTCATGTAGGATCGAGTAGGTCGTTTCTTGAATTGAGCCCTGCAAACCGGAAAGGAGGTAGTACGTGCGTGATCCGCTATTTATCCATGTAGGATCGATAGTGTAGCCTGTCAGTTTCTTCAGAGGTAGGCATTTTTATCCTTGTAGGATCGATAGTGGAGCTTGTCAGTTTCTTCAAAGGTAGGCATTTTTATTCAAAAAACTGCCACTTTGCATCTTGCGTTGCAAATAAAACTGCCAGGAGCGCATTCGTGGGCTAGCTAGTGATCGATCAATAACTTGTAAACACTGAGCGAACAGAAATAAGTAACTGTTAATGCATCTCAATGATTCACAGATCATATCCTAATATGTAGCTCCAAAAGCAAAGATCAGCCACTTTGGATCTTACGTCGCAACTAAAACTAACTAGTACGATTCCCATACATAAGATCAACATGTTAATGCATCTCAATGATTCACAGATCATATACAAATATGTAGCTCCGAAAGCAAAGATCTAGAAAAAACATGTGTTCTTCCTACTAACATGGATGCTTCTCTTGGCCAACATTCAGTACAGACTGAAAGACAAATTTATTTGTGAAGTCTACAATTCCTCTTGCAAACGTAAGTGGTTTCACCAACAGCTGGAACCATGAGAATGAACCACACATGATGGAGGAACATACACTGCAATATGATTTGGTCTTCTCTCGATCACACCGCGAGACTATTTTCGGAATACAAACTTTAACTTAGGCAAAATGATGCCCATTGCATAATCAGACCAAAGCAATGAAGCACCTAGTGTTTCCCAGTAAATAGTACAGTACTATTTTTCTGCAGTCCATGGAGTGACTATCCAATCTTTGTGTCTATTTTCAAATGGCACTGCCTGCAGTGACTATACTATTCTCTTGTGCAGTTCAACCAAAATTGCGGACACTTTGTTTGTTTGCGAAATAGCAACGGCCAGACATCTCTGTCTGCACAAATATCAAGCAGCTAGTAAACATATACCACACCATGTTCGTAGTGATGGAAGAGATGAAATCGATACAACTGAAATTGAGCATCCAATCATTGAATCATGTCCTGCACCTCCAATGTAGGTCCACCCTGCCAATAAATTCACATGCAAACCACTAGTATTACTATCTAATGACAGTACAAAAAGAGTAGCAAGATAGTAGCAAATCATGCACTTCGTAATGAACAGCTCAGAGTGCCACCAATTGGATATAAAGGTTTGGAAAAACATGCTCCTAATGTTCAACCAGTTGGACTTTTTGTGCAGTTCCACTAAAATCGAGCATCCTGTTTGCATAGATATTGAAAGTGTGATTACTATAAAAGTGGCACTAGTTGAAGCATAGACTCACAAATATAAGCATTCCAATTTCTTAATGGGAAAAGGTAGCAAGACTGTTTCTAACCACCTATTTGAAGGAATAAATAAAGCAACAACAGCTGATGTTAGGAAGGCATACATAGTTTTTTCCTGAAAAACTGATCCATTCCTGACCTTTCCTCTTCTTCTAAGCAAATTTTGTGCAGTTCTACTAAAATAAAATGCCATCACCGCCTTGACAATTCAGTGACATTGTACAAAAGGAAATTACTTAGCATTACATCATGATGTCAGGTATGTAGTCGACAGGCATTAGAGACAAACATACAGACCTCCTCCGATAACATAATGAACATTAATTTTAACAAAGGTGTGACTAGCTTTACCGGGATAATTTGAGTGAACTCTACACCCTATGTTCCTTAATATAAGACATTTTCGCGGTTCAGTTTAAAGTACCCAAATGTCTAGTATTTAGAAAAACAGGTAGTAGTTTTCTTGAGCACATATCTGGGAAAGCTTGCCACACTTTATTTATGTCCATATGCTAATGCAACACCATTCGAATACTACAAATATACACTAATCCAGTGGCTAGTGAAATAGTAGAGTAGTTAGTTTATTACAGGGTACAGTACAATGGTTTTATTGAACAGATTTCAATAAACTCTAGCACTAGAAGGTTTCTATAAGAATTAACAATACAAAATGTAAAGGTAACAAGTTTCAGCATTGGTATACTAGTTGTGCATGAGCATTAAACCAAATACAAAAGTTTGAAGGTAACTGGCATTGTTAACTAATGACAGTATAAAAAAATGCAAACCATGTACCTCCAAGGTAAATATCATTTCGAACTCGGGGGGCCTTAAAAATTGCTATCCCAATCTTGATAATCGATCAAACATAAAAACTTGATCGAACGAATCAAGAGAACAGCCGGAGGAGAAGGTGCCCACTCTTGACCTTTCCTCTTGTCTTCATACTTGTCTGTGCAGTTTAACCACAATAAAATGACATCAGCGCCTTGGCATTTTGGTGACACTGTACAAAAAAATTAACTTATCTCATGAAAGTGAGGTATGTAATCTATAAGCATTAACAAAGGCAAAAATCTGAAGGTAGTAACAAGTTTCATCGTTGGTATACGGTTGTGCAACAAAGCATTAGAATGCCTTAGCTGAAAAATCTTTAATACATCCACAATCAACAAATAACCCTGAAATAATCCAAGGACATTAAATGGCGTTGCTTAAATTTATCTGTGGCATTAGACTGAGAGCGGCATTAGTTAAATGTGGCATCACTTTAGTAGTAGCATTGCTTGACTTGACTGCTTGCGTTATACTAACAACAAAAAAAGTGGCAATAAGAGAATGGGAGGCCCATTTCGACAAAGGCGCACCAAGACGATGTACCTCCACGGACACAGAGTGGTGAGGGAGGTATGGTTGCCCGAGCAACAAATATCCGTGCAGCATATGTGGATTACGTCCCATTTTTGTTCTCTTTAGCCACCTTTTTCCTATGTGAGGACAACAAACCGATCGACCTGGTCATTCTCTATTGCGTTGTCATGCCTTTCTACCCTTCTTCAACCAAGAGACACGAGACTCGGTCCTTAGCTACTGATTTTCCCCTTTTCAACCTAGATGCGGGTTCGATGCCTACTCTCTTGGGCAAGACAGTCTCCCTTCTTTTCCTTATTCAACCTGCATATGGATTAGTCTGCATGAAGTAGGGTTTCCTTTAATAGTGCAAATTATGGTTTTCAAGGTACAAGCAGAAAGCAGAGGATAGCAATTTGGGAAGATGGTGGAGTGGAAGAAGATCCACATGCAACGACGTGGCAGATGGGGCAATAGAACAAGGGTATGGTTTGAAAAGAGGTAGCATACCTGAGGGTCGGCGGGAAGTGGCTTCGCTCGTGGTCGTCGTCCTCCACACACACTACGGCAATGAAGCTTGGGGACAGAGGCCATCCTGCCGCTGGCGCTTAGGTTTGAGAGGACGGCCTTGTCGCCGTTAAGCGTGACCTCGCCGCCGACGCATTTAGTGCGTCAACGCTGCACGCCCTTTTCTTCCCCATGGATCTGTGACCATCGATGAGGAGGGAGAGAGGGACGTCTTATTAGATCTGGAGAGAGGGTGGTAGTGTGAGAAGCAAGTGGGCAGCCCTTGGCAAGAAAGCGCTGAAGCTCCAGCCTATATATCTTTTTTATACTACTAGTACTGGAGGTGGAGTAGTGGTAGAGTAGTTTATATTTTCTCTGCATACAGTACCAGTTAGTCGTGCTTCAAAACTGAACAACACGCCATTAAAAAAATAAAGGTCGATAACTAATGCGGCACCTCGGGCCAACGCGGCCAGATAATGTTTCGTTGACATGTGGTCCCGTTCCAACATATCAGTGAGACGACGGCGAGTAGTAGGAGTATTTCCGAACAGACGTGTAGGCCGGGGCGCCTCTTCTGAACCGTGGCAAACTGGCAACCATCCACCGACTCTTCGCCTTTCCCTCTTGATTTGGAACTGCTGCCGCACGCTCTTCCTCTACCTCCTCCATTTTCCTTTAGCCATTCACCCTTTCTTCTGCCATTGTTCGATCGTCTTCTCCATGGAGGGAACAGGCCGGAAATGACCCCGTTATTCTTGCCCCGATCTGAATGATGACATGGTGGAGGAACTCATTGATCGGTGCGACGTCATCACCTCCGCTAGCATGGCAGGTTCGTTCAAGCCCATTCTCGACTCAACTAATAACATCATTACAAGGAACCCAAGAGTTAAGGAGCGGTTTGATCTCCCCTATCTTCTTCGCTGTGACCCTGATGACTGGCACCGGAACAACGGAGGCCTCGTCTTGTGCAAGTTGATGCCTCTTGATAATGATACGTATGATGTTAAGATGACATCGCTTGAGGGCAAGGCTTGGGTAGGTGCAAATGGAGATTGGGTTGTTTACATTGGGTCCAACTGCGAGTGGGAACTTGTGAATGTGTACACTCGTGACCGGATTCCACTTCCAAAAATCTCGGCAGACTGCCCAGATGTTGAGCACACCGGTATTGTACGCACGTTCAAATACGATCATGGTGACTATCTTCTACGGAAGATAGCAATTTGTCGAGTTCACAACCGCTCTTGGAATTACAACAACGATGAAGTTGTTGCTATCTTCGACAAGCTTGTTGCTGTCCTTGGTGGTTTGACTCGATGGATATTGCTCAAAAATCAGTTTCTGTACACGGATGAGTACTGTGATGCAATTCAATACGAGGGCCTTGTGTTTGCTGCCACCACTCGTGGCACTGTTTTTGCATGGGATCCTCGTAGTTTCGGTACGTTTGTCTTCCACCGTAATTATAATTGTTTCATCGACATGCATGCGGGTTAGCAAGTTTCCCTTTACTAATAACCTTCTTCTTGTGTTTCCAAGGTCCTGTGAACATCCCACCACCTATACTTGAAAAATTTGATAACCAAGGGGGAGATGACGATGGTGATGATCACGAGCATGAGGACGAGCAGCGCCCATATACTCCGTGGCGCCTGGCAACTAATTCTAATGGATCACCTCTTCTTGTGTGTATACAGCCCACTGATGATGTTACTACTGAGGAAGCAGGTGTAGTCTCCCATGGTCACACTCTTCGGACCTATTCCAACACCCGTTGCATGGTATTCAGGATGGATACTAGTGTCCTAGCGCCAACTCCTTCTCCCTGGTACAGAATTGATAGTCTTGGAGAAAACTCACTCTTCCTTGGACATAACTATCGATGATGGTGAAAGGCGATCCAACTGATGTTGATACAACGTTACTAGTACCATTTATGAGAAGAAACTGTGTCAATACCTCAGACATTTGGGCGGTTCCCTACCCTGGTACTGATATAGTAGGCCGCTTCAACCTGGATGATCAGTCATGCGTTGGTCTCCAGATCGACAATGGATGGCCCGTCCTAGAGAATCACTTGTGGTTCAAAGCAAGCGTTTCCAATGCCGAGGAATGGTTGAGTTGAAGTTCATTTCATTGCTTGTTATTTGTTGTATGGTGAAAACTTTAGTATTTATAATTTATCCTCCTTGTCGATGTGGGTTGATGACCTATTGTATGTAATAAAATGATATGCCTGTGATAAACTCACTAAATTTATGAATGGCTTTCGAGTCGCTTCTCTGAGTGAGTGGTGCGATGAGGCAAAAAAATATTTTCCGAATACATAATTGTACGTGCATTGCAACAGATTATCGGAGGAGACCAATCAACAATAGCAGTACACTATTTGTACTAGCTTCACATGCTTCGCGCGTCGGGCGGGTGTTTTTACTGTAGCCATATGTTAATGTGTTCGTTGTACGTAACCAGCATCTTGAATCCTCGATACTAGTACTATATAGTAGGAGTAAGTAGTAGGGGTAGTAGGGTGGCATGGGCCAAAACAAGCATTCACGTCCAGGAGTACGGCACACGCCACCACCACGACATCCATCTGACACCATATTATTTCTTGGAGTCCGTGCTAGAGCAATCTCTTCAACCTCGTCGTTTCTCTAACTTCAGCCATCGTGCGGCGGGCGAGGTGGGGGTTTGCCGTTAGTCGGTTTCCTTAACTGTGATCCCACTTGTAAGGCCAACTCCAACGCTCGACCCCAAACGGACCACCGCTTGCATTTAACTCCAATGATAATTTTGACTAGAAAAGCAAGACCAAAGAAAACAAGAACCACAAGAATACATTTTACTACTCCTGTAAGTTGGATTAGTGCCTTCTCGATGCATTCATTGTTGATCTGCGGTGGCTCGATCTTGCGTGCTTCTTTCTTCTTCGAGTGTAAAGAAGTAGACGTTGCTTCCTCGCATCTAGTCTCATGTCTAGCCTCTATTCTAGTAGGAGTATCAACAAGTGCACTAATCTCATCTCTAGCCTCTGTGCTAGCTAACAGTGATAGAACATCTACTAAATTGCGCTCTATCAATATATGGATGTACTCTTCTTCCCAATACAAAAACTTGCATGCATTCTACTCCCTCCGTTGCACAATACATGCCTTCTATTTGTCAAAATACATATGTATCTAGACATGTTTTAGTATATAGGTACATCCATTCTTGGACAAATGGAAGTCAAGTATTTTGGAACGGAGGGAGTACACAATAAAAATTTTAAGTTAGCACAACTAGTCTAATCCGAGAGCAGAACCGAAGATTTTGTCAGGTTCTTCCTCCTTTTGCCGACACGTGGGACATCCAGCATCCAGGTCGTGTCATGGAAGAAAATAGAGTGGTAGTTGAAGCCACGAGATGTGCATCTTTGGTTAAACTGTAAATAGAATCTTACTACTCTTGAGTAACTCCAAAAGCGGCCACCGAAGATCTTTATTGGATTTGTTTTTCATCACTAGCACGTCGAGGTGAAAGATGTGCAGGTTCAGTGGGTCCGCTTGCGTTTTCACTGACATGTGGGACCGCATGTGAGAAAACAGACGATGGGCTCCGCTCGTCCACTGGCTGGCTGAGAAGAGAGATAGAGGAGGGCTGAGCACGGACTGCAGGAAATTTGTTCTACGTACCTCGATATAGGCTCGATATAGTGGGGTGGCATGGGCCACAACTAGCATTCACGTCTAGCAGACAAAGACACGCCACCCACACGAGTCCCATCCGACACCAATTTTCTTGGAGTCAGTGCTACAGCCATCTCTTCTCCCTCCTGTTTTCTCAGCCATCGCGCGGTGGGCGGGATGGGGGTTTGCCGATAGTCGGTTTGCTCAACTGTGATTCCACTTGTAAGTGAAAATGCAACACCGCACGCATTCCCGCTTGAGCGGCGTGCCGGACCAACCGTGTGGGGTTGCGACGCGAACACGACAGGCTTTTCCTTTTGAACTCGTAACTTGTAAAATTTGGTTCTGCTCCATGGCGCGACCGATAGATAGAAAATAACGATTTTGCCTAGAGTAATGAGAAGTTTGGTTACTGCGCCGTTCATGCATGGAGTACGTAAGAAAATTATGAAGTTGCTGCGAAAGGTAAGATAATCACTGTAGTATCATATACTACTACATGGATTTGACGGAAAGATAAAAATTAATACGGATCCATCAACGACATCCTCATGCCCTAGTGCGCCGGGTCACCAACCGACGTGTGAGGAGCAGCGGCGTTGGCGGCGAGCTCAACGTGCTTCAACAAAGGCTGGCCCAAGGTTGCCTGCAGTCCAAGAAGGCCAGCGTCCTATCGTACTACTCTTGCATGTAGTAGTCCTTGTGGACGATTTGCGTGTAGACGTGGGTGATTATGTCGATGGTGTCTTGCTGCGCCAGACGCTGCATGGCGAGCGCGACCTCGAGGTGGACATTCTCCGGCGCGACGGCGGGCAGTCGCAGGGCCACCAGTGCGTTGAAGAGGTTGTCACCATAGTGGTTGTTGAGGGTAGTGGGCATCGCAGAGCCTGGGCACGTCGGCTGGAGGCTTACGTCAAATTCGTCCGCAAGCTTCTTCACGACGGTGAACTTGTTGAGGAAACCGACGAGGACCTCGTCTCGAACCAGGAGATGAAGCTGTCGTCCAAGCGACCCCTCACTCTGGCGGCCTCAAGCAATACTACCTGGAGACGTTCCTTGGTGCCGGGCCGCAGGCCGGCGTCGTGGACCATCTGGCACATCCGGCTGATGCTCGCGCTCATCGCCTCCATGGGTCTAGCTTCGCTTCTAGTCAACTAATCTTGCGATTCGAGTGATCACTCTTGCCCTTGGTTAGCGTGCGTAGGTGCGTAGGATTTCGTACTACTCCTCGTCCCTCTCACCTGCCTTTGGCTGTATGATAGGTGGGCCAGCCACCCCACAGGCCCATGTGTCATTCACCCAAAGGCAGTTGCCGTAAGTCAATGAAGTTGCGTCCCCCTCTGTGCCAGTGCAGTATAGTCATCTCACCGGACCTCTAGTTGGGGCCAAACGAGAGAAGTTTGATGTTTACTGGTTTATTGGTCCCCTTTGCATTTTACGCCAAGTTTTGACCTTTGATTTAACTAATAAAATGTTAATGCATGTAAACAAAAATGTTGTGTAAGTCACCTTACGAAAATTAAACAATCCCAAAACACTTAGGCACGGTGCATTAACTCCCTCCTTGTTTCTTATTTCGTGACATATCAACCAATGAGAGATGTGGGCCGTGCATGCTTTCAACGACTTGAGACTACCAAACATGACATGCAGTGTTTAGTTCATTGCATGTAATCCTATTAGTACTCTAGTTAGCAAAAAAACATTAAGTTCTATCGCCGATAGGAAAAAAACACCATGTATTTATTTACAGTGGGAGTAGTAAAATTTTTGTGACATGCATTAATAGAAATTGCAAGTCAAATAATAAAATACAGATGGACGTGGTAGTACTCCTAAATCCAGATGGTGGTGCTACTAGTACTAGTAGTAGTACTACCAATGTAGTAGTAGGAGTACTAGCCTTTGTACTACCCGCTGGTCAAATTATTACGTCTGCTCCTCACAGTGAAGTGACAAGACCTCGCTACCGGAGATGACTTCTGAGTATAGGCGCCGTGTTCGGCATACCATAGTCAGCCTCACCGTCTGCAGTCACTATCATCATGGCTGTAGAGCTAGCCTGCTTACAACTAGCCCTGTTCGACATAATTTCTCGTGCGTAGATGCCCGTGCATTGCAGGGAACACCAAGATTGGGGGTGGACAGCTCCGGCAGCGGCCATCACGCCAGATTTTTCCACGGCCTTCTAGATGTGGTGGGGAGGAGATAAGGCTGATTGTGAGAGACAAGGAGTTGTTTGTAAATAGGGAACAAGTGCGGGCATCTTTTTGCAAAATGGAGAAGCTTGGTTTGTGGCGTCGAGATCTAGATCCGACGGCTATTGGTGAAAGATGGGAGGCACAACATCATCACCAACTCAGGACCTGTTTGATTCGCAGGATTTTTTAAAAGCAGGAATAGGACACGGCAATATTACAAGTTTCAAACTGATATTACAAATGTTAGGAGTAATGCTGCACCTACGAAGAGGGAATTACTAGGAAGTTTACGTAAGAACTTTCGTTACTTTAGGTGGATGCAGCATTATCGTACAAACTAAAATCCACCGCCCTGACAAGTTACTAATGGGCAAATAAGTTTCCGAGTCTCTGGCCACTTGATGTTTCAAAAACAAATTCAGCTTCTGCAGAGACTTTGTCATTTAAGCTTAGACGCTTGCGGTGATCAGCACGCCATTCATTTTTGTGCCAGAGAACGCCAAACCTCATTACCTTGAGCACACTTGCCTACAGAACAAAGAACCTGGCCAATTAAATCTCAGATGTGCTGCCTCGGTAGTCGACCAAATCAATTTCTGTAAGATGGAGATCAAGGCATTCGATGAGATTGTTATAGTGCAGCACATTTTTCACTTTCATGTCTTTTTTTATCCGCAAAAGAAGAGAATATATTAGAGCAGCTGGCTGCATAAGATTGCCGTGTCATCAAGAGGTACCAATATCATTCGCTCATACGATAGGGTTGGCTGGCTAGTGATATTCTCTCTCTCTCTCTCTCTCTCTCTCTCTCTCTCTATCTCTCTCTCTTTCTGTTTCCTTTCATTTAACTAGGAGCACATGAAGAGCTTGGGCATTTGTTGCCTTCCACTATGTGGCCGATGCCATATTTCGCAAAAGTATGCCACATAATACGCATTGATGTCAAATCAAAAGATTTGGGCACCGCTCTCGCGATGTGAGAGAGTTGGCACCGATGTGCATGTAGACCCACATGTATAAACAAAACAATCAAACCAACTACACCAGCCTCCCACTCTCACAAACAAGTGTTTTTTTATTGCCTCAGTCCTCTCTCTCTCTCTCCCACGCAGTGTTTTTTCATTGCGTGAGTTAATTTGGCACTGGAGCAAGGTAGGTGATCCAGATTGGGGCACTAGGTGAGCAATGGAGGGGCATCGATGCCAAATACATCACAAGTGAATTTGGCACATGTTTTGGCCTACATAGCCCACTTTTGTACTCCCTCCGTCCCAAAATTCTTGTCTTAAATTTGTCTAAATACGGATGTATCTAGTTACATTTTAGTGTTAGATACATCCGTATCTAAACAAATGTAAAACAAGAATTTTGGGACGGAGGAATACTACTCAGATTTAGTATAAAATTTTGACCATAGATTTACCTAAGAAAATGCCAATGGATGTCACTAAAAATTACACCATTGGAAATTATGTTCAAATACGAATCCAACGATATAGTTCTTAGTGACATGCATTAACACTTTGTCAGTTAAATCTATGGTCAAATTTTGATACTACAAAATTGGAAGAGTAAACCAGGACGGAGGTAGTACTTGCTCTTAGGGTAACCATAGAGTTACTGGAGTAGTCTAAGTTACTTTCCACTATGACTAGCCTAGGCTACTATAGTAGTACAACATAGAAACGATGCAGGTGATCACATGAGAAAAAAATAATAAAAACATTTCTTTCGGTGCAGTGCATAGATGCAGTTTTGAACACTACACTTGTCATCCTAATTTGGGAAAATTACGAAAAAATTGACCTATGTTGTGATTACCGTTTACTTATAGGAAAGAAGTTTCACCTCGATGAGTAGCTTCTCCGTGCACGGAAAGCATGTAAGGAATCCAACAACTTGATCCAAATTGGGGCCGATAGATTTTAGTGCTTAGATCTTCACTATGCGCATGGACTGGGTCAAGCTTGTGGGAATCATTTTCTGGAAGACGGTCGTAAATACATCAAGAAGAATTTAAAAATGTGAATTTCAAGAAGACGGAGAAGAAGATGAGTGTTGTACCTGAATGATTACGCATCCAATAAAGAGTTTGGAGAATTTGGCAGACGAGTACACCAACGCTGTCAATTTCGGCGCGTCAATGACCCTGATTTTTGTTGGACCTTCTAGATCCGATACAAGCAATCTCTCAAGGAAAGGCGCATTCTCTATGACCATAGCGTGGAACGGCTGGAGTGATCTCTTCCTAATTGATGTCTTGTCGCGGGGCCAGCAAGACACATAAATCCATGGAGATTTGTTGAGGCGATGTGGAGGCTAATGAACCCGTGGATCTGCTCATGACGAAGGTACTCGAGCGCGGTACAGCTGCGGAGCAGGTGCTCCATAGCCTTCTTCGATATGACAATGTCGAAGAGGTTGAGCTACTTGAGTTGAGGGAGAAGAAGGGCGGGCGCGACATTAATCTGGGGAAGATAGCAGGAGCTGAAGCTGGCGCGGCGCAGCGTTGGCATGAGGCGGAGCGCGGACGGCGGCAGAGAGCGACATCGTCCAGCTTCAAAGCTGAGCTCCTCGAGCTGATCTAGGGCGCGGGATAAGAACCACTCGTTGAACTTGGGTTGGACCTTGCTGTTGGTACTGAACATGCGGATGTCAAGGCGTCTGGCTGGCCCAGGGTGCGATGAAAGGATCTTGGAGACTGCGGCCATGCGTTTGCAATCCCCGTTGCAGAGGCAGCTGTGGACGGTGAGGTTGAGGGGGACGCAACACCAGAGGGGCCCCCACCGCCGGGAGAGCAGGGCGGTCTGCACGGCAGATTTGGTGGGGAGGAGGCCGATGATGACGAGCAACATGTCGTCGGGGAGGCTGCTGATGAAGTCCAGGCTCGCCAGATGCGGTTTTGGCTCGAGCCGCCTCCACTTGTTGGCTGCCTCGCCGTCCATCTCAACCGGCGGCGACGCCGGTGTACACGCGTGCTGGTGTGTGTTGTGTGCTGGGTGTCGCGAGTCGTGCCCTTCGCATGCCGCCGTGTAGTGGTGAATTGTGCGCGAGTGCGTCCTTCGCGCACAAGAAGTTTGTCCTCGATGTGCCCTCAATTTACTAGCGTGCGGGGTGCTACCCCGAGTGGTTTCAGATGGGCCTCTAGTTTACTTTGTTTACTTCACCGCGTGTCAGATGGGCCTCTAGTTTACTTATTTTCACCCACTGCCACATGGGCCAGCACACGAAGATACAGAACACGAGCTGACAAGGCAGCATGTGGATTGGTTGACCGGTCAACTAAACAATATACAGAGCTATACGCTGACACAGTGAGCGTATAATCCGTCGGTATAGAGAGTTCGAGTGAGAGGGGAGGCCCGTGAGAGATAGCAGAGAGAGAGAGAAAGAGCTACTCCCTTCGTTCGATAATGTAGTTCCAACATTTTTTTAAGTCAAACTTTTGAAACTTTGACCAAGTTTATAAATAAATTACTTATATCTACAATACCAAAGATAAATGATAGTATGAAGTAAGTACATGTTGTGATGAATCTAATGATCGTTCTAGATGTAAATGTTTTTCTCCACATATACCTGGTCAAACTTTTCTGAGGTTTGACTTTTCAAAACATCCATATGCTTATGGACATGACAGAGTCCCTAACTAGAGAGAGAGAGAGAGATAGAGAGATATTGAATAAATTGTGTGTGCGTGTGTGAAAGAGACATGGACAACATACGATAAAAGTAGAGAAAAGCATGCGTGTCTTATGCAAACATATCACACATGCATGTTCGACAACGGAGGCAAGGTGAGGAGATAGTGTGTGGTTGTTTGGAACATGAGAGCAAGACCCCTAACACGTGGCCAAGAGGGGTCGACAAACAAGGGAGAGAGGTCGAGAGAGACGTCAGAGAAAATGCGGACATGGGGAGGAGAGAGTGTATGTTTGTCATAGAGAGATCCCCGGAGATCGTGGATGGGACTACATGGGTGGGAGATCGAGGACAAGGTGTGTGCGCGATAGAAGATGCCCCGAGAGATATTGAGATAGACGTATGGATGGAAGGAGACAATATGTGTTCCCGGTGGCTAGTAAGATATAATCATACTTAGGAGGGAGTGCTTGCGCCTATGATGGAGTGAGGGATTATGGTACTTAGGGGGGTGCGTGTCACATGGAGAGAGAACAAGGGCGGAGAGTGTTGGATGGGTCTATATGTATAGCGCGAGCGAGACATGTGTATGTGTGAACCAGGGAGATATAAGGCCAGTTTGGCTTGCGTCCTGAGCATCTTTTGCCTGGCCTGGGGTTGTGGCTGGATTTCATGCACGCTTGTTTGGTTGCTACCCTGTGAAAAAGAAAGCCTGCCTGGCCTGGGTTCCCTTGCACTTTAATTAGCCTGGCTGAACTCCAGACACTGCAAGTAGCCTGGCCCAGGCGACCAATTTCGAACGCCTGTCCGTGCCTGGTCGTGCGACCACGAGGCTAAAAGCAACATGGATGGATATTAGCATTAAATAATTGATGCATGGATTGGTTGATGGGACGTTGATGCTTTGCCTGGGCCAGGCATGAACCAAACGCTTCAGCACCACACAAGCTTGGCCAGGCCGAAATATTTTACATCTCACGTCCACACCAGCAAAGACCGGCCATCAAGGCATGAGGGTCAGGTCACGAACCAAACTGACCAATAAAGTTTGAGAGAGATTGAGGAGCCCCGATAAGGCTGAGTGGTGAGTCAGATAGCTGAGAGGGGGAAAGAGATATTCCATCCGCTCGATAATGCAGTGCATGTAAATTTTTTAGAAGTCAAACTTTGGAAACTTTGATCAGGTTTACGCAAATGTTATTTATATCTACAATACCAAAGGTACATCATACAAAACTACATCTCATGGTGAATCTAATGGTATATGTTTGCCGTACTAGATGTAATTCTTTTTCTCCACGTGACATGGTCAAACTTTGTGATGTTTGACTTTTCAATAAACTATATGCTATGGACCGAGGAGAGTGCCTCAGTCGAGACAGATCAAGTGCGTGTGAAGGAGAATGAGTAAGTGTGCAAAAAGAGTATGTGTGTGAAAGAGAAAGTGACAACAAATGATAAATTAGAGAGAGAGTGTGTGTTTCTTCGTTTCTTACGCGAACATATCACGCATGCATCTCCGAGATGGAAAAGCGAGGCGAGGAGATACACGAAGATAGCTAGTGTGTGATTGTTTGCAACGGAGAGAGACACCCATGCAGCACATGTCCAATAGAGGTCTGGCCAACAAGGAAAAAAAGGTCGAGAGGGACACATGGATGGCATGGACGCATGGGGAGGGAGAGAGGTGTGTTTGTGATAGAGAGACCCCCTCGAGATCGTGAGGGGACTATATGGGTGGGAGATCGAGGGAGTGCGTGCGCGATAGAAAGATGCCCCGAGAGAAATCGAGATAGACCATGCACATGTTTGTGATGGAGACTAAGATTAGCTAGTCATATGCATATCGGGGGGACTGCGTGTGCCTACAATTGAGTGAGAGAGCATCATACTTGGCTAGCTGGGCATGAGATTGTGTGTGTGTGTGTGCGTGTGAGATGGAGAGAGAACGAGGGAGAGAGATAGAGTTTTAGATGGGCCTATCGAGTGCATCGAGATATGCATGTGTATGTGTGACCCAGGTGGATGGAGAGTTTGAGAGAGGGGGAAGAGCTCCGAGATGACATAGTGGTGCGTGAGAGAGTTACGGACAAAGAGCCAAGGAATTTGTGTGCGTACGATGAGTGCACCCAAGATATCTAGCTTGGACTAGCTAGAGTATCATACATAGTGTGCGGGAGATTCCTATAGATGGTGTATATATGCATGCGAAGTAGAAAGACCCCCCCCCCCCAACACACACACACACAAAGAGAGAGAGAGAGAGATGGAGAGAAAGGGAGAGGGGCCAACAAGGTTTTTGTGTCGGATGCGTGCGACATAATTGAAGATTATCGGAGAGAGAGAGAGAGAGAGAGAGAGAGAGAGAGAGAGAGAGAGAGAGACCATGAGTCCGGGAGAGGGGAGGTCGCGTTTATGCATCAAAGACTGATATAAACCATGTTTCGATATAAACTTGCATTCAAATATTTAAATTGGAGAACATGTTGTCTGCAATCCACACATGAACGGATATATGCATATATCAAACAAGTTCATTAATTTGACTTTCAATATGTTCATGGAGTACTATAATACTGTACAACATGCTACTCGATTGAGGTGTTCAATTTTGGATTTAGTTCACTATTTTGACATACTGAACGAGCTATGTCATTGAATCGAGATATTTCATTTTGGGTTTGATTCGCGTTTTTGAGTGGGTCAACTATTTGTCATATAGTAAATTGCTAGCAACGAGCATGTAAAAACACATTACTCCCGAGCATCATCTCTCCATCTAAAAAGAAGTGGCAAGCTAATATTTCGAAATTTGATTCGAATCGACTTGGTAAGGTAGACGTGGATGCTCGTTCTCCCAAAATTTGAACGAACCGTTAAACATCCTCTCTGCTTTCGGTGGAATTCGCCAAGAAAATAAATGGGAGACGTGAAATTACTGTCCTATGTGGGACACGCATCAATTGGCCCGTTGTACATCGAGGGTAGGTTCGTAACTTCATCCAAGCGTGCCTTCTCCTCGGCCGAAATGACATGTGCCATGGTCGGCAAAACACGCTCTCCTCGCCCGAAATAGCTCGTGCCCACTATTTCAAAACACGCTCTCCTCGCCCGAAATCGCTCGCGCCCAGTATAGTTCAAAACACGCCCTCCTCTCCCGAAATCGCTCCCACCCACTATTTGGGGAGAAGCAAAGTTATTCTACTATCCCCGACCCTCAGTACACAGACCCAAGCCGAGAAGCCTATAGGCAAGGGTAGAACTGTAACTCCCCCTCACATTTCAGACAAATGCGTCCGTAAGACATGGTTCCACTCCCCTCCCAATCCCCCCCCCCCCAGCCCGCCCTCATTCATACCTCGTGGGTGCCAAATCACCTTCTCCTGAGCCGCGAAACCTCATCCCCACCTCCATGGCGCCCCCCACCGCACCAATTTCACAGCCACCCTCCTCCCTAATGCCGGAGACGCTGTCCATTTGCCGTCGTGCACTGGGCCGTGTGCCTCTTACTCCGTGCTGCCAGACGACGGCCGTGTTAACCGTACCGGAGCCAATTCACCCCCGCCGTTGTTCACGGCGCTGGAGCGGCTCCAACTTCGGATCCGTCCAGAGTCCTGGCGCTGCTTCCGCGTAGCCGTCGACCGTCGCAACATCGCTCTTTCCCTGCCGCCGGTCGCCAGCGCAGCCGCGCCGGCCTCACCGACTCGGCAGCTGGACCTGCCTACTTCACCATGCCGCCAGATAGGTCACACCCTCATCTCAAATCACTTTATTTAGGCGTCAGTTATCTGAATTTTTATTCTGGGACAATCGATTCCCAATGGGAAGCAGCACCCCTCGAGGCGGCGGAGCTCCTAGGCTGCCGGTTGGCTGGTGTCTAACGTAAGGGTGCGGGGCCGCAAGTTCGCCGCGAAAGCAGCGCTTAGATGGCTATCTTTTAGAGTTATGTGGGTTGAAGGTACTGCCGCCACCAGATCTGGATGACGGGGAGTCTTTGTGGATTGGCCAGGGGGCGGCGCAACCACGGCAGTGCGGTGGGGGCGAGGCGGGTTTTGGCCGGGCCACGGACGGCCGGAGGCAGGCTGCTCTGCCGTTGGTCGCTGGCTCTTGAGGAAGATTCCAAATGTCGTCACCGGAGGCACAAAACGGCCATCAAGCCATTCGGCGTAGATCGGACAGTACCAAAATAAAATAAAATCGTGTGACCGCAATTTAGTCTTCAGTCAACAGACGTGTGACCACTCTCGTACCTTGTTGTTGATCTCTTAGTGTATTCTTCAGATCAAAGAGATATGTCGTTCTTAACATTATGCGTTATCTGCATCTTCAGACACACCGTCTTCCGACTCACCGAAGTTGCTCCAACAAGGGAAGCATACACCGTAAGGGAGCTATAGTCCCCACTCAACAGTTCCTCGTGCATCGAATGCGCGCGTTCGACATGGACAACCACAACAAGCTGCGGGGCCATCGACAAGTCGACATGATGCTCACTCCTATGGATGGCAGCCAGATAGGTTGTACCCTCATCTTACTTGTGTGCAACATTTATGGCTTTTTTATTGATCTAAGCATGGAAAATAGATCATCACATTTCACTGTATATTGATGCTGATCTCTTACAGGTCTTGTTCAGGAGTTCACGTTGTTCCATAGTTCAGCTAAGATACTTGTTCTTTAGGTAACGTTGTTCCATAGTTATCATCCATCAGCCAATGCTATCCCATAGGCTGGTGATTATAGTATTGTCCCACTTCTAGTATTACCTATGTTGTTCTTTAATACTTTTGTGTGCCATCTAGTTAATCTCGAGTACAAACGATACATATTCTGTAGCTTTCATCTGTGTTCTCCCTTTAGTTTATGAGACATGTTGCTGCTAGTTAACCCCAGTCCTACTATTTATGTCGTCTCCTATAGGCACTCATTACATAAATCTAACTACCAGTTGTCTTCCATGCATGTCAAAGATAATTGCACACACCGATATATCCACAAGAACCTGACGAGCAATGTAATGGCCAATAAACTTGATGTCAATGATACCCAATATGATGGAACATGTAAAGGCAGTTTTTCAAGACTTGCGTAAAGATGATGAATCCTCTTCACCCCACAAGGTCCTTGCTCTAACTTGGCCCGTGATATGGGTACAACATGCATATAATGTCCTGGAGTGTATCTACTGCTGTTAATGCCATGTGCTTAGCATGCTGATCATGCATGTAAATATGTCATGCCTTCCTGTTTTTCAGTACCTATTCCATTCATGATAACATGTTTTCAAATTCAAGTACTGTCATTCTACTCTATCGCAATGTCATCTGCTTAATTTGGACATCATGCTTCTGAATATCCTATGCATTGTTATTCATCAATATGTACTTCATCTATCTGCCATACCATGTTTTTTTACACTGAAGTGTTGTTCTAGTGCTCTGTTGTAATGCCATCTTATTTTCCCAATCATACACGTGTATGTTGCCTTAGTTATTTCTGTATGTATTCTGCTAGCATATAGTTTTACATTCAACTAGTGTTTTTTTGCTGTGTTGTCCTGTCGTATCCCTAGCTCTTACACCATACTCCCTCCGTCCGGATTACATGTTGCCGAAATGGATAAAAAAGGATGTATCTAGAACTGAAATACGCCTAGACCCATCCATTTTTTTTCCGGATGGAGGGAATACATGTCAATATGTCATGCCTTTCTATTCTTCAGTACCTATTCCATCTCTTTGCTGTAGCATGTTTTATAACTGAAGCACCATTCTTCTATATAAGGCATGCAAGGGGAAGACGACTATGTTAGAATCAAGGGTTACAAACCAGGTCTTTGCAAAAGATCCAAACGCCAGAGATAATAAACCAACTCCATTTTTCATACATACCGCTTCCAAAGACAGAGAAACCCAACTCCCACTGATAATAAGCAGATTCCAGTGGCCAAAGAACTAGCCCGCTCCAGTCGAGCAAAAATATGTCAACTCAATTCTAAGAAGCGTGTGCGTATCCTCGCATCATGAAATTTTATAGCATGCTGATCATATTTTCTACATGTTTCTTACCCATCTCTCTTTTAGAAAATAAGGTTAAATGATAGAAGACTTCCTCCATTAGGATCGTATTCGAGGAAAATATCTTGCGGGAATTCTCTGTGCTCCAATGCTGATGTAAGTACCTGTTGTATATCACTATATTTTTACATCAACATGTATTTTGTTAATCAGCGTGAATCCAACCTTTATCTGATTTTTGTAAGGAAAACCTCCTGGTAGTTTTGCATACTGAGCTGCATGAATGTACTATCTCATATCACGCACATTACTGAATTGTAGTGCTTCTCTGGTTGCCCATTCATTCATTGTGTCAATGTTGCTTTCGTACTACCTTACCTGGCTGATGATAGCTGTGCCATATTGTTTTAATTTGGTGTAGGCTAGTTGCCCAAACAATCGTTGTGTCAATGTTGCTTTCCTATTATCTGATTTGGCCATTGATAGCAATGCTAGTGTGTTAATTTTGTGCAGGCTGCTAAAGATAAGAAGACAAACTCTGAAAACAGCAAGGCAACCCCATTGTTTCTTTCCGGTAAATCTAGGCCAGGTAATATGGCAATAACTCATGATTATTCTGTTTGGTTCCCGTCCTAATTTATGTTATGATGCAGTGGTCGAGACACTCTCCACTATCAATAATACAAGCCTGCCAAATCGCCATCTGAATCTGTTCAGTATCCTCTGTCTCGAATGCAACGGAAAAATGATATGTTTGTGAACCAATTAATGGTTGAAGCAATGATGGAAATGGTGGATGAATCAGGTGCAGTCGCATGCGACACAACAACTGATCAATGTTTTCAGAGACAGTGTAGCAAAGCAGCAAGAACTTACCCACATGCTTATGGGCATCATCTGTGCTGAGGTTGCAGATTGTGAGTTGTAGATGATAAGGTTCTGCTCATTTATTTGCACTGGCATCAACCTTTGATTGCCCAGTGGATGTAATTTCCTGTAATATATGCTGGATGTGCAACGTTATTCCCTATATGCCGTACCTTTGCTTGATCAGTTTAGGTCCTGTGCATAATTGCTCGTCGTAATGGGCTCAAATTATCTAATTTGGCCTAATGTAATGTACGATCTTGAGTGTGCCCATTAAGTTAATGGGCCGTTACTAGGCCGAAAGTTAATGGTCGGCCCTCTTACCTCCCAAATCGTTAACAGGCCGACATCGAAGCGGGCAACAGGTGGGCCCAATTTATTTCACGGGCCGTTAACAAGTCGTTACTAAGTTTGGGCTACATATGGCCCAACTATACTGTAGGCCTTTAGCAGGCCGAAAGAGACAGCGGGCTTGTACTGGACCATGAAGAGCATGGGCCGCTAAGAGGCTGAAAGTCGGGTCGTATTGTAAATGGCCCAACTGTGTTGTGGGCCTTTAGCAGGCCGAAAGAGAAACCGGAATGGTATTGGACCATGAAGGGCATGGGCCGTTAAAAGGTCAAAACTAAGGTCCGACTACAAATGGCCCAACTCATTTATTGTCCGTTAACAGGCCCAAAGGCACACAGGGCCGGGAATTGGCCCAACACTTAAATGGGTCGCTAAAAGGCCAAAACTCAGGTCCGCCTACAAATGGCCCAACTGATTTATGTGTCGTCAACAGGATGAAAGTGACACTGGGCTAGAAATTGGCCCAACACTTAAATGGGCCGCTAAAAGGCCGAAACTCAGGTCCGACTACAATTGGCCCATCAGATTTATGGGCCGTCAACAGGCTGAAAGACAAACCGGGCCGGAAATTAGCCCAACATTTAAATGGATCGCTAGAAGGCCGAAAGATGTACATCCTGAAAATTGGCCCATCCATTAAATGGGCCGTTAACAGGCCGAAATCTCATCAAGCTGATATTGAGCCCAAATATGTAGCGGGCTGTTAACGGGCTCGAACTGACGATGGGCTGCAACGGTGTCAAATCTTTAATGGGCCCTTGACGGGCCGAGTTGGCACATCTCGTATGGGCCGTGGGCTTAAATGGACCTGACACAAGTAGGCCTTATATGGGTCGGCCTGCTAATTTTTACTAGGTCGGCCTTTTTCACCGGAATGGGCCACTATTGGGCCGTGCCACGTGTCGATCTATCATAGGCGCCTCCTGTCCAATGAGTGGATGACATCTGTCCCAACGGTGAGGTAACACGTGTTTCCTGCGGCCAATGATGATTTTACACGTGGAAAATCCCCATTTGTCCGGGCTGTTAATGGGTTATTGGATCCAAAACCGGACCCGATAGCTTAACGGTGTTCTGTTACGGTGGATGCCACGTGTCGGTCACCCTTGATGAAAGCACTTCTGTGACGCGCGATTTATTTTCATGGAAGTGGACACTTCCGTGATGATAATTTTGGTAATGTCATGGAACACTTCTACGATAGCACAGGTATGACTATCTTGATTCTGTCATAAAATCATCATGGATGTACATGCATGACAAAAAACACAACGTACTGTGAAAAATACGTATCATCACGGAAGTATTTTTTTTGTAGTGCATATCTTGATGGAAAACAAAGTATAGGAAAGTAGCATTTCTAAAAATGGTTGCATTGATTCATATTAACAGAGAAATTCTCTTAAAATAGTTCAGTAGTTAATTCTGAGAGTGGCATTGCTTAATTTTACCATCAGCATTAGATTAAGAAAAAGCATAAAATGGGCCCAGGGGCTTAGTGGGCTTAACAACACCATGTGCTTCTATCTACTTATAAAGGGGGTGATGCAGAGTTTGTTGTAACAAAGCAACAAGCATCATGTCTGGGTTGGTACCATTTTTGTTCACTACTTGATGGGAAAAGAGAGCAATACAATAGCTTCAATTCAACATTTATTTAAAACAACAAGTAGCACAACATCTCAAAAACACATTACACGATCATGTGGATGGGACATGGGACATGCCAGCACCATGTGCGTCCACACGTATAAATGGGTGATGCAGAGTATGCAACCAAGCAGCATATCTGCGTTGGTCCCATATTTGTTCTCTTTGAAACTTTTTCCTATGTGAGGGCAGCAAATCTATCCTGCACAAACTACCCGACCCCCTAGTTTCTTTCCCTTTTCAACAAAGAGTTCGGTTCCTTACAGATGTGTGTACTGGGTTACCCCCTTTTTTCCCTTTTCGACCAACAAAGGGCTGGATAGCTAGTCGATACTACTTTCCCTCCCTCCTTTCCTCATTGAACCACGTCCTAGATTCATGCTCCATCCCGCCGCACCCTTCTTTCCTATTTGAACCAAGACATAGATTCGACTACAGAATCGAAGAAGATCCGCATGCAGCTAGACCAATGACGGTTTCAAAGAAACTTATACCTTAGGGTCATCGGGATGTGGCAAGGCGTGCGGCGGGAGGTCGGATCTGCCCACACTATGTATGGAAGCGAGGAAGAAGGGGTTGGTGGCTCTCCACACAGGCGCTTGGTGAAAGAGAAAAGCGCATCCGACAGTGGATTGCCTCCCTCGCCGAAGGCGATAGAGTGAATGCTGCACCTCCCCCACTTCCCGGTGCGAAGGGATCTGGACGCCTCCTTCGCCAGCTGTGAGGGGGGTGAGAGAGACAGAGGCCACAACGCAGTCTTGTTTAGATCTGGTGAAGAGGGTGAGAGACTGTGAATATAGCAAACCCTAGCAAAGGAACGCTAAGCCTCCAGCGTGTATATATATATATGTAGTGCGGCGAGAGTGTGGAGAGTGCAAACCCTAGCGAACAAGCGCTGAGGCTCCAGCTTATATAATATACTTTACTACGGACTGAGCTCCGTTGCCTTAAATGCACCTGCTTTTTGGCTGTATGACAGGTGGGCCAGGCACATTTTGGGCCCACCTGTCATAAACCCAAAGGCATGTGCACTAAAGTCAATGAAGCTGCGTCCATAAAGTACTCGTGTATACGAATAATATATAGTGAAGTTGTTTTCTTATTCTCTCCATAACAATCGTTTTAAATTGTGTAAGTACGAAACGAAACTCTTTATTTAACGTACCAGTGAAGAGAACTACTACTCCCTCTGTTCCTTAATATTTGTCTTTCTAGAGATTTCAACAAATGACTACATACGGAGCAAAATGAGTGAATCTACACTGTAAAAAATGTCTATATACATCCATATGTGGTAGTCCATTTCAAACCACCTGAAAGACAAATATTTAGGAACGGAGGGAGTACTTCCGATGAACTAACGATCCACGCGTCTTGGTCGCACTTCCTGTCCTTCACGTGCGGTACACTACCCTCCCTTAAGTGAACAACCACACATGCGCCAAATTATCGGAAACGTGTGAGAGTGTGTACAAATAAAGAATTTCAATTTCAATTATCGGAAAGGTTTGAGAGTATGTACAGTTTGCCCTCTCTAATAATTATGGTTTGTTGTGTTCGGCCTAAACTTGGTCAAACTTTAGAAAGTTTGTCTTCGGTCAAATCTAATATGCGGAGTAAATAAAAATGGAGGGCTACTACATCCATCCGGGTTTTTAGTCCACACCATTTTTTAATCAAAGTTAATAGCTGGACAAATGAAATTACAGGGGAACTGGAGACAAAGTTGTGAGAAGGCTTAGAAATCAATACAAAACTTATGCTCTTAGTACCAATGTCGATCCTTCTTCGAGGAAACATTTGGTTCATAGCCAATTGTGTGATAAAATTGCACCAACGTGAAAGACGCATCGCGTCTCCAACGCAACCAAGGTGAACTGACGAAGGATATCATCTTTGTGGGTAACAAACAAAGAGCACTGATGGAAGACAACTTGTTTTTCATTGAAAATTGATCAGCTTCACCAGCCGATGCAACCATGAGGCGCAACATGAGCATCGATAGGTCATCGTGGTGATGCATCGTCCATTTGGCATCAAGTTTGGGTTAGGCACCTATGAAGTTTGACAAATCCTCACTGTGGTCTATTTCTTCTCAGTAATCAAGCTCGAGGAAGGAAGAACCACATGGCAGAGGACAGTGAGGCGGCACAACAATGGCCATCCAATTTTGTGCAGTTCCACTAAAATTGAGGAAGACATGCCCGGGTATGGAGATACGCATCGCTGTTTCCAAAAATATAAAAAAGGGATATAGTGTTGTTACGTTGTTTTACAAGATTAACAATGACATCTCAATTGTCAATAAGAATTATGAAAAGTACACCAACAAACAGAAGCATCATGATTATCTTGATGGGAACTAATCCAGGATACCCAAGAAAAAAAGCATTTCTTCATTTAATCAGTGATAGTATTAGATTAGCAGCAGCAATAGGAGCATATGGACAATGACCGCACAACCACCACGTACTTTTTGTCGAAACAACATGTATACCTCCACCAAGGCATAAATTAGGACAACTTTTCGAGTGGCATTTCCTCTATAATAGTAGGTGATGTTGGAACAGCCGACGAACCCTAGCTACTATACATGGGGAGCTGGGGAGTAGTCGCATAGAAGAAAACCCGCATGCAGCGACCTAGGGAGCTGGACGAGTACAAGAAGTTATACCTCAGGTGGGCGAGATGTCGCTTAGGCGGGTGGGATCTACCCACACGACGACAGCGAACAAGGGCGCAGAGGACCTTCGTCTGCGCCAGCGCCGGCTCCGAGAGGATGGTGCGCATCGGCTTCCTCCATCGCCGACAGCGACAACGTCAACCCTACACCTCCTCACCTCCCGCAGCAGACGGGATTCGGCCGGATCTGTGACCACCGGTGAGGAGAGAGATAGTGTGGACACTGTCATCTTGTTTTGATATGGAGAGGGTGAGAGAGTGACACTCGAGAAACTCTATCAAACAAGAGGCTATAATGGAGTAAAAAATCTCTCCATAGCGGACAATTTTTTTACGTACCAAGAAAGAAAACTCGATCAAAAACACGCCCCCGCTTCCAGGTCGCGAGAGTCGTCACGCACACACACATAGACATAGACATGCATATCCGTGTTTACGTAAAATTCCATTTCCATCTCCATCTCCAATCATATTTGTCCAACTGGCACATTATTTACGTTGTTAACTATATACACGGCAATATTAACATACAACAGATCTTGTTTGCGAGCGTCCGGACCACTGCCATGGCCGCTCCTGACCAACCCGAACCCTCTTCATCACCCGCGCGTGCTTCCCGCCGAAAGCAGTCGATTGCGCATTCATGCCCGGCCAGAGCGGACGCGACCTCTCACTGGTGCTAGCATTGAAGCGGCGCGCCGGCCCAGAGAGCATTGCCCGCGCCGCTTCTTGGTGCATCTGACTGCTCCGCGTTCAAAGGTCGCAATAGCCGGCCACAACATGCATGTAAAAAGTACTTGGGAGTCCGTGCTACAGCTAGCTTTCCTCCCCCAACTCGTCAATCTCTTCTAGTAGTACTAGTACTCCATGGCGTGATCCATCGACAAGCAGGAGGGAAAGTTATCGTATACTCGGTTTGCGCTGATTGGCATGCCGAGCGACCGTGTGGGGTCGAGCCATGGAGGAGGGTGAGACACGAACGCGATAGACGTGATCTAAACGTTGGTTTTGCTCGATGGAGTGAACCAACGAAACAAAATGTTGATTTCTCTCAGTTTCCATTTTTTCTCCGGAAAAACAGAAACTTTCCACTCCATTTTCATTCCTACTCCAAGGTTGCCCCGTTACAACATTCCATCAAATACAAAGGAAAACTAACACGCATGTTGATGCATCTCAATGATTCACAGATCATAGCCAATAATTTCTTCACAACTAAAGAAAAAAGTTGTGAGAGCGTGTACGAAAGAAAAACTACTGATGGGGTCACTACGACTTAAACCCTAAACCCTATACAGGATTTAATTTCCTGGCCAGATAGAACCTGTCAAAGGAAAGACGGCTGGCACCCTCGGATCATACAATTCTTTTGTGCAGTTCCACTAAAATCGAGCTGAGCATCCTGAGGGAGTCCTGGACTAAGGGGTCCTCGGGCGTCCGGCCTATTATCCATGGGCCGGACTAATGGGCCGAGAAGACATGAAGGCGGAAGACTGTACCCGTGTCCGGATTGGACTCTACTTGGCGTGGAAGGCAAGCTTGGAGACCGACTATGAAGATTCCTTCTTATGTAACCGACTCTATGTAAACCCTAGATTCCCCCGGTGTCTATATAAACCGAAGGGGTTAGTCCGGAAAGACAGATACACATTACCATAGTCATATAGGTTAGACTTCTAGGGTTTAGCCATAACGATCTCGTGGTAGATCAACTCTTGTAATACTCATATTCATCAAGATCAAGCAAGCAGGAAGTAGGGTATTACCTCCATAGAGAGGGCCCGAACCTGGGTAAACATCGTGTCCCCCGCCTCCTGTTACCATCGACCCTAGACGCACAGTTTGGGACCCCCTACACAAGATCCGCTGGTTTTGACACCGGCATTGGTGCTTTCATTGAGAGTCCCACTGTGCCATCGATAAAAGGTTCGATGGCCCCTTCAATCGTCTATAGTGACGCTGTCCAAAGAGGAACTTTCCTCCCCGGACAGATTCTCGCGTTCGGCGGCTTCGTACTACGGGCCAACTCGCTTGGCCATCTGGAGCAGGTCGATAGCTACGCCCCTGGCCATCAGGTCAGATTTGGAAGCCTGAACTACATCACGGACATCCGTGGAGACTTGATCTTCAACGGATTTGAGACCGCAGTGATCGCTCCCATCTGCCTCGATGAACATGACTTAAATCTGTCATCGGATCACGTCCAGGAGATGGTTCCTATTGCTGCAACGGCCTTAGAACCGAAGCAGATCGTACCATACGAGGCCACAGAGTCCGCAGTTGGAGCCGCACACGAACTCGACATCCCGCAATATTTGCTTCCATGAAACTCCAGACTCGTCTTCGGCTATAAGTTCCGGACCGGGTGCGCCTGCGGACACCGAGCTGGATCGGTTATTGATTTCCGAATTTAGCACTGCAGACATCTTCCAGCACTCACCTTTGGGCGATGTGCTGAACTCTTTAAAGAATTTTTCCTTGGAGAAGGACTCACAGCCGAGCTATGTTCAGTTCGAGTTAGAGGCTGATAATGGGGAATTTTTCTTCCCACCCACCACCCACTTCATAACCACTGTCGATGAATTAACCGACGTGCTTGATTATGGCTCCGAAGACATCGACGGTATGGACGACGATGTCGACAAGGAGCAAGGCCAAGACCCACCATTCACTGGGCGCTGGACGACCACCTCTTCGTACGATGTGTACATGGTTGGCACACCTAAAAAGCTAGCGACGATGAAAAAGAAGACCCAGTCGCGTATAAACCTTCGGAGACGCAGTCCAAACGCCGGCGTCCTAAACGCCGTTCTAAGACTCGTCGCTCAAAAGACGGCAAAACTGGCACCGGATAAAATAGTACTCCGGGCGACGCCGAAAACAATGAAGACCCTGTGGGAGCTGCATCCGAATAGGAGGAACAAGACAACGGGCAAAATAACCCTGATAAACAGGCTGTGCCCAATGACCCGGATGACGATAGTTATCGTCCAGCCTCCGAGGATGAGGAAAGCCTCGGCGGCGAGGATTTCATCGTGCCTGAGGCACCCCTCGAGCAGGAGTGCTTCAAGCGCCAGCTAATAGCTACTGCAAGAAGCCTAAAGAAAAAGCAGCAACAGCTCCAAGTCGACCAAGACCTACTCATTGGCAGATGGACTGACGTCCTGGCAGCCGAAGAAAATGGCCTCAAGCGCCTAGCCAAGAGTTACCCAAAGGGCAGACTGCTACCTCAGTTCAATGAGGATGCACTAAATCCAATACCTCCCTCGCGTAATGCGGAACGACCACCTCACGGTCGGGATAGTGCGGCGGACCGACCACCCCGATGTCGGGATAAAACGACAACTCAGGCCGAACAACAGCCCGCCCCACCGCCTCGCAAAAAAAGGGACAAAACAGCTCGGGGCCATACATACGACCTTCGACATGACCTGGACAGTAGAGCAGGACACACCAGATCAATCTACGGATCGCGAGGACGCTTCCCCACTTGGGATGACAGCCACCTATTCGGACGTGACAAACTTAATCACACCCGGGCCGATAACCGCAGACGGACTTCATCGGTGGTGCACCGTAACGCAGCCTGCTATAGAGGCGCTGCACACCCTCTCTGCTTCACAGATGAGGTAATGGACCACGAATTCCCCGAGGGGTTCAAGCCCGTCAATATTGAATCATATGACGGAACAACCGATCCCGCAGTGTGGATCGAAGATTTTATTCTCCGCATCCACATGGCCCGAGGAGATGACCTCCATGCTATCAAATACCTCCCATTATAGCTCAAAGGACCAGCTCGACACAGGCTAAATAGCCTTCCTGAAAATTCCATCGGCAGCTGGGAGGACTTGGAAGAAGCTTTTCTTGACAACTTCCAAGGCACTTATGTCCAGCCACCTGATGCCGATGACTTAAGTCACATAGTTCAACAACCTGGAGAGTCCGCCAAAAAATTCTGGACTAGGTTCTTAACCAAAAAGAATCATATCGTCGACTGTCCGGATGCTGAAGCCCTAGCGGCCTTTAAACATAGCAGCCGAAAAGGTTGAGGTCCATAGCAGCACTTACGGCACTTATGACCCGCTTTTGCGCCGGAGAGGATAGTTGGCTGGCTCGTAGTACAAACACATCCAACAAAGCAGGCCCCTCCGAGGCCAAAAATAGCACCAACACACCCCTGTGCAACAGACACAAACGCCGAAGCAATGGCGATAACACCGATGACACTAGAGTTCACGCCGGATTCAGTGGCTCCAAGTCCGGCCAGCGAAACAAGCCCTATAAATGGATCGGCGGAGGACCATCCAGCTTGGACCGCAAACTCGATCGTCCGTGCCAGATACATGGCACCCCAGACAAACAGGCAAAGCATACTAACAGAGATTGCCGGGTCTTCAAGCAAGCCAACAAGATAAATAGCGGAAACAAGGAAGGGGATTCACAGAGCGAGGATGATGACGAGGAGCTCCGGCAGCCGAACACTGGGGGGCAGAAGAAATTTCCCCCTCAAGTCAAAATGGTGAACATGATATACGCTACACACATCCCCAAAAGGGAGCGCAAGCGAGCACTCAGGGACGTCTATGCAGTAGAGCCAGTCGCCCCAAAATTCAATCCATGGCCTTCATTCCCGATCACCTTCGATCGTCGAGATCATCCAACTAGTATCCGGCATGGCGGTTCAGCCGCACTGGTCCTCGATCCGATCATCGACAGATTTCACCTAACGCGAGTCCTAATGGACGGTGGTAGCAGCCTCAACCTGCTCTATTAGGACACAGTACGGAATATGGGCATTAATCCCTCATGAATCAAACCCACAAAGACTACCTTTAAAGGAGTCATACCAGGCATAGAGGCCCGTTGTACGGGCTCAATCACGCTGGAGGTGGTCTTTGGTTCCCCAGACAACTTCTAAAGCGAAGAGTTAATCTTCGATATTGCCCCCTTCCGCAGCGGCTACCATGCATTGCTTGGGCGAACCGCGTTTGCTAGATTCAACGGGGTGACACATTATGCTTATCTCAAGCTCAAGATGCCCGTCCCACGCGGCATCATCACAGTAAATGGAAACACGGAACGTTCCCTCCGCACAGAGGAGCATACCGCAGCCCTAGCAGCGGAAGCACTGAGCGGCCTTCTCAAGCGGCACCATAATCCGGCCGCCGAGCCCCTGGACATCGTCAAGAAGATCCGGACTACACTGCAGCAGGGCAGCTCGGTTCGTCAAGAGCTGAATTAGTAATTCGGCCTCCGTCCCATCCCCGATGAGGAAATGGCATTCGTACAATGCGTACATAACTACGCACTCAAAACCCCATGGGTACTGACGGAGGCATAACTCGCTCGCGACCCACAGTGCGGCTTGACCGACCCTGGGATTTCCACGTCTTTACTTTTGCTTTTCATTTCAGGTTTTTCCCTTTTCAAGGTCTACGCGGATGGCCCGCTTGTAGAACACACCAAGGAGGCAAGAAGCTCTGACATACAAGGGAATCCCCAGGTGGTCTCTACTAAACGATTGCCATACCTATTTTACTTGCCCGCACGCAGCTCGCCCTTGGTTGCGGCATATTAACTAGCCTTACTTGCTTATCGCATTACTTGCACAAAGTACGCCTCGACGTACTAATTACATAACAATGGTGAATAAATAGTGGCATCAGCTTATTACTTAATTTTTCTGTTTACTCACCTTTGTATTTATCACTCATTGCACACGTACAACATGGTACGTATTGCCACGCCAGGGGCTTCACTACGCCCCACATTACGGAAAAATAAAAAGTCTGAACACTTTTACAGTACAACTCAGCACCCCGAACTTATAGCATTATATGCATCGGCTCCGAATCATGTCTTTGGTCAATAGTTGGGTTGCCCGGCTCCTTGCTACCTCTTGAGCACTGCATTGGATTTCCTCGAAGAGGAGAGGATGATGCAGCAAAGTAGCGTAAGTATTTTCCTCGGTTTTTGAGAACCAAGGTATCAATCCAGTAGGAGGCCACGCACAAGTCCCTCGTACCTGCACAAAACGATAGCTCCTCGCAACCAACGCGATTAGGGGTTGTCAATCCCTTCACGATCACTTACGAGAGTGAGATCTGATAGAGATGATAGATAATATTTTTGGTATTTTTGAAATAGAGATGCAAAGTGAAAAGTAAAAGGCAAAGTAAAAACAAAGCAAATATTAAATTGATGGAGATTGATATGATGAGAATAGACCCGGGGGCCATAGGTTTCACTAGTGGCTTCTCTCAAGGGCATAAGTATTCTACGGTGGGTGAACAAATTACTGTTGAGCAATTGATGTAATTGAGCATAGTTATGAGTATATCTAGGTATGATCATGTATATAGGCATCACGTCCAAGACAAGTAGACCGAAATGATTCTCATCTACTAATATTACTCCACTCATCGACCGCTATCCATCATGCATCTAGAGTATTAAGTTAAAAACAGAGTAACGCCTTAAGCAAGATGACATGATGTAGAGGAATAAATTCATGCAATATGATAAATACCCCATCTTGTTATCCTCGATGGCAACAATACAATACGTGCCTTGCAACCCTTCTCACATCGGGTAAGGACACCTGCAAGATTGAACCCAAAGCTAAACACTTCTCCCATTGCAAGAACTACCAATCTAATTGGCCAAACCAAACGGATAATTCAAGAGACTTGCAAAGATAACCAATCATACATAAAAGAATTCAGAGAAGATTCAATATTATTCATAGATAAGCTGGATCATAAACCCACAATTCATCGGTCTCAACAAACACACCGCAAAAAGAAGATTACATCGAATAGATCTCCATGAGAGAGGGGAGAACATTGTATTGAGATCCAAAAAGAGAGAAGAAGCCATCTAGCTACTAGCTATGGATCCGAAGGTCTGAAGTAAACTAAACACACTTCATCGGAGGGGCTATGGTGATGATGTAGAAGCCCTCCGTGGTGGATGCCCCCTCCGGTGGAGCTCCGGAACAGGCCCCAAGATGGGATCTCGTGGATACAGGAAGTTGCGGCGGTGGAATTAGGTTTTTTGCTCCCGTTCTGATCGTTTGAGGGTACGTAGGTATATATAGGAGGAAGGAGTACGTCGGTGGAGCAACAGGGGGCCCACGAGGCAGGGGGCGCGCCCTAGGGGGGGCGCCCCCCACCCTCGTGACCGCCTCTTTCGTTCCTTGGAGTAGGGTCCAAGTCCCCTAGATCATGTTCGGTGAGAAAATCACGTTTCCGAAGGTTTCATTCCATTTGGACTCCGTTTGATATTCTGTTTCTTCGAAACACTGAAATAGGCAAAAAAAGCGACAATTACAGGCTGGGCCTCCGGTTAATAGGTTAGTCCAAAAAATATTATAGAAGTGGAAAATAAAGCCCAATATAGTCCAAAACAGTAGATAAAGTAGCATGGAGCAATCAAAAATTATAGATACGTTGGAGACGTATCACTCCTGTGCCTACTACCTTACGTTCCGCTATATCGGCTAGGGTAGTAAAAGGAGAACTATTGTGATTGTGTCCCGATTCTTTCGGACAAGCACCTCAGTAGAGAAATCCAAAAACTGACTGTCATGATGCAGCGAGAGCTGGTCAGCTATTCGAGAGATCCAAAATCGTTAGAGATTTTTTCCACTTCTTGCGAAGAATCGGTTCTCCCGATTAGGCGAGTACAACGCCCCTAGTTTGGCCATCCGAATACCGGGGGCTTCGCCGACTTTCTTAATTGTCAAGCTCCTATGGCTAAGTGAGGGCGGTAAAGGCCGCATAGTCTGATTGCCTTGTTCGTTGTGCTAAACACCTCCTTTAAGGACCAGAATGTGGAGTAAAGAGTGTTTAGATTTATCCCAAACACCCCCGTACTACCTACGTGGGGGGAGAAGCCAACGACTGGTCAACCCTCAAATTTCATAAACGGCCGCACAGGAGGTAAAACGTAAATCAAAAGCATTATATTACATAACATCATCGTTCCATATTACAGGGCAAGATAATACAAATGTTCTCATGGGAACATGACATCCTTCGAACATTGCTCCGCCACAAGGCGGTACCCCTCCAGGACACCATCAAAATAGAGCTCGGGTCGACGATGCTCCTTGCCCTCCGGCGGCCCCTCGGTCATCAGCTTCTTGGCATCTAGCTTTGCCCAATGCATCTTGACACGGGCAAACGCCATACGCGCACCTTCAATACAGACCGACCGCTTCACGGCTTCGAGCCGCGGACAGGCACTTACAAGTCGATTAACAAGCTCGAAGTAGCTGCTAGGTACAGGCTCGGCAGGCCACAGTCGCACTATCAGGTCCTTCATGGCTAGCTCCGCCGACCTGTGCAGCTCGACCAACTGCTTCAGCTGGTCGCTGAAGGGCACCGGATGCTCGGGTCCAAGATATTGGGACCAGAATAGCTTCTCCACAGACATCCCTTCTTTGGCTCTATAGTGTTCGGCAGCATCCGATATACTGCACGGCAGATCCATAAACGCCCCTGGAAAACCCAAATTCGGATAAGTACAAGGAACATTTCTTCTACATACTTGCTTTGCATGGTGAAAGACTTACCCGCCGCAATCTTCTTGGCCGCCTGAATTTCCTGGAGGGCGTTCTGAGCTTTGGCTCGTGCATCCTGTGTGCTCTGGCGGGCTTTCGCCAGCTCGGATTCTTGCGCTTTACAGTCGCGCTCCAAGGACTCAAATCTCTTGATTGCGCCCTGGAGCTGTTGCTGCGCCTCGCCAACCTGGGCCTCGTGCTTCTCGCGCGCGGCGTGTTCCTTGGCCGCCTTCTCCTCGGCCTCGACTAACACCTTCTTGAGGGCTGCCACCTCGGTCGTGGCCCCTAATAACGTTTATGACACCTTAGTCTGGGCAGACTATTCTTTTATTTCTTCTTCAAATGTACCCGTAGGTTACTGCATACCTTGGCTGTCCTCCAGCTGCTTCTTCGTGAGGCCGAGCTCTTCCTCGACCCGCTCCAGCTTCCGCTTCAGTCCGGAGACCTCCGCAGCATTAGAGGTTGCAGCCTGCAGTGATTACTGCTCATTCACATAGACAACTTATGTTAGACTCCTGCGATATTTCTTCTTGATCCTCTGTTCGGATTTTCTCTTTCCGAACACCAAATAGAGCATCAGGGGCTACTGTCTATCACTACAAAAAATACACTTCCGTGATGATACGTGTTTGTCACAGTAGGTCGCGTTTTTTGTCATGCATGTACATCCATGACAAATTTATGACAGAATCGAGATAGTCATACATGTGCTGTCGTAGAAGTGTTCGATGACATTACCAAAATTATCATCACGGAAGTGTCGACTTCCATGACGATAAATCGCGCGTCACAGAAGTGCTTTCGTCAAGGGTGACCGACACATGGCATCCAACCGTAACGGAACGCCGTTAAGCTATCGGGTCGGGTTTTGGATCCGATAACCCATTAACAGCCCGACCAATGGGGATTTTCCACGTGTAAAATCATCATTGGCTGGAGGAAACACGGTTTCGGCTCATTGGTGGGACAGATGTCATCCACTCATTGGACAGAAGGCGCCTATGATACGTCGACACGTGGCACGGCCCAACAGAGGCCCATTCCTGTGAAAAGGCCGGCCCGTTTGACTTGATCAAAAGGTGACGGACCGGCCCATGGAAAGCCTGTTAACAGCCTGTTCGCATATAGCCCATTTACAGCCCAATAACCCAAGGCCCGTTACGCCCTATCCGAATTAGGCCCATTAGCGTCATCTGGGCCACCCAATATGATTCCAAATTGCTTTCACTTCCGCCCATGTATGGCCCATGACGCCTTTTCGCCCATATGAGTCCCTATGTAACTCTTGGCCTATTAACGACCCATGGTGAACCGCCCATGGCGAACAAAGTATTACTTTAGACCCATTAACGGCCCGTGGTGAAACTGGCCCGTAATGAACAGTGTATCGCTCTATACCCATTAAGGGCCCGTTATTCAGTTGGGCCATTTACAGTCCATGTTATCTTTCGGCCTTCTCAGAGCCCATTTATTCTTGGGCTTATTTGCAGCATTCGGTTACTTACGGCCCGTTCTGTCATTTTTCGCTTAGGGCCAAATTCAGCCCGTCGTTACAGTCGGCCCGTTTGTGGTCCATTAGTTTGTTGGGCCATTTTCATAGCATCACCAAATACGGCCTACTAACGGCCCATTATGGTCAGCCAATAAAACATACGATTTCCATTATAGGCCCGTCTACGGCCCATTAAAGGCCAGTACAAGACCCATAAATGAGTCGGCGGCCCATGGATCCTACGTGACGTAGAAGGCCCATGGATCCTGCGTGACGTAGAAGGCCCATGGACACTGCGAGACGTAGAAGGCCCATGGATCCTGCGAGACGTAGAAGGCCCATGGATCCTACGAGACGTAGAAGGCCCATGGTCGGGCGAGTTGGCCCCCGTTTGAACGATATAGCATATTCAAAGAATTATCCTACTCAATACTATCACCTCTAAAAGCATACACTATACAACAAAGAGATCAAGGCATAGAAAGGTAGACTAATCCTACACTATACAATAAGGAAATTACAAATGATTATACCCTTTGGGCATTATGGTACGGCACAGGTGATAATAAAGCATACACAAACAGCAAATTACATACACTGGGCAAATACGGCTCATCCATCATGGACGCGCATCAACTTAACTCCATTTGAACTATAATCTCTTTAGAAAATAGGATTGGCCGAATTCAGATAGCACAAATTTCAGTCTGCAAAATCTCCAATTCCTGAAGGAAATATGCCCTAGAGGCAATAATAAAGTTATTATTTATTTCCTTATATCATGATAAATGTTTATTATTCATGCTAGAATTGTATTAACCGGAAACATAATACATGTGTGAATACATAGACAAACAGATAGTCACTAGTAAGCCTCTACTAGACTAGCTCATTAATCAAAGATGGTTATGTTTCCTAACCATAGACATGTGTTGTCATTTGATTAATGGGATCACCTCATTAGAAGAATGATGTGATTGACATGACCCATTCCGTTAGCTTAGCACTTGATCGCTTAGTATATTGCTATTGCTTTCTTCATGACTTATACATGTTCCTGTAACTATGAGATTATGCAACTCCTGCCACCGGAGGAACACTTTGGGTACTACCAAACGTCACAACGTAATCGGGTGATTATAAAGGAGTACTACAGGTGTCTCCAAAGGTACTTGTTGGGTTGGCGATTTCGAGATTAGGTTTTGTCACTCACGATTGTCGGAGAGGTATCTCGGGCCTTCTCGGTAATACACATCACATAAGCCTTGCAAGCATTACAACTAATGAGTTAGTTGTGAGATGATGTATTACGGAACGAGTAAAGAGACTTACCAAGAACGAGATTGAACTAGGTATTGGATACCGACGATCGAATCTCGGGTAAGTAACATACCGATGACAAAAGGAACAACGTATGTTGTTATGAGTTCTTACAGATAAAGATCTTCGTAGAAAATGTAGGAACCAATATGGGCATCCAGGTCCCTCTATTGGTTATTGACCGGAGATGTGTCTCGGTCATGTCTACATTGTTCTCGAACCGTAGGGTCCGCACGCTTAAGGTTTCGATGACGGTTATATTATGAGTTTTGTGTATTTTGATGTACCGAAGGAGTTCGGAGTCCCGGATGTGATCACGGACATGACGAGGAGTCTCGAAATGATCGAGACATAAAGATTGATATATTGGACGGATATATTCGGACACCGAAAGGTTCCTAAGTTTCCGGAGAAAGACGGAGTGCCGGAGGGGTTACCGAACCCCCGGGAAGTAATGGGCCTTATTGGGCCAAGAGGGAGAGAGAGGGCTGCGCCAGGAGGTGGCGCGCCCCCCATGGGGAGTCCGAATTGGACAGGAGGGGGGCGCGCCCCTTTCCCTCTCCTCTCCCTCTCTTCCTTCCCCTTCCTCCTTCCTAGTTGGACTAGGAAAGGGAGTCCTACTCCCACTAGGAGGAGGACTCCCCCTCCTGGCGCACCTCCTAGGGCGGCCGGCCCTCCCCTTGCTCCTTTATATACGGGGCAGGGGGCACCCTAAAACACACAAGTTGATCCTTGAGATCGCTCCTTAGCCGTGTGCGGTGCCCCTCCACCATATTCCACCTCGGTCATATCATAGCGGTGCTTAGGCGAAGCCTGCGCCGGTAGAACATCAAGATCGCTACCACGCCCGTCGTCCGACGGAACTCCCTCTCCCCGGAGCTTTGCTGGATCGGAGCCCGAGGAGCGCCATCGAGCTGAACGCGTGTGCTAAGAACTCTGAGGCGCCGGAGTAACGGCCACTGGATCGGGCCGATCGCGAGGAGAACGACGACTACTTCCTCTACGCCAGATCGCTTCCGCTTTGGTCTACGAGGGCACGAGACAATACTCTCCCCTCTCGTTGCTATGCATCACCATGATCTTGCGTGTGCGTAGGGAAAATTTGAAATTACTACGTTCCCCAACAAAGTGTGCATCCGAGCCAGGTTTTATGCGTTGATGTCATATGCACGAGTAGAACACAAGTGAGTTGTGGGCGATACAAGTCATACTGCCTACCAGCATGTCATACTTTGGTTCAGCGGTATTGTGAGATGAAGCGGCCGGACCGACATTACGCCAGACGCTTACGCCGAGACTGGTTTCACCGTTCACGAGCACTCGTGCTTAAAGGTGGCTGGCGGGTGTCTGTCTCTCTCACTTTAGTTGAACTGAGTGTGGCTACGCCCGGTCCTTGAGAAGGTTAAAACGGAGTCTATTTGACGGGCATCGTTGTGGTCTTGCTGCGTTTGTTAGCTTGGTTCTTGCTTAAGCCCGTAGCAGCCACGTAAAATTTGCAACAACAAAGTAGAGGACGTCTAACTTGTTTTTGCAGGGCATGTTGTGATGTGATATGGTCAAGATGTGATGCTATATTTTATTGTATGAGATGATCATGTTTTGTAACCGGTTATCGGCAATCGGCTGGAGCCATATGGTTGTCGCTTTATTGTATGAAATGCAAACGCCCTGTAATTGCTTTACTTTATCTCTAAGCGGTAGCGATAGTCGAGAAGCAATAGATGGCGAAACGACAACGATGCTACGATGGAGATCAAGGTGTCGCACCGGTGACGATGGTGATCACGACGGTGCTTCGGAGATGGAGATCACAAGCACGAGATGATGATGGCCATATCATATCACTTATATTGATTGCATGTGATGTTTATCCTTTATGCATCTTATTTTGCTTTGTTTGACGGTAGCATTATAAGATGATCTCTCACTAAAATTATCAAGAAGTGTTCTCCCTGAGTATGCACCGCTATGAAAGTTCTTCGTCTTTGAGACACCACGTGATGATCGGGTGTGATAGGCTCTCACGTTCAAATACAACGGGTGCAAAACAGTTGCGCACGCAGAATACTCGAGTTAAACTTGACGAGCCTAGCATATAACAGATATGGCCTCGAACACGAAGACCGAAAGGTCGAACGTGAATCATATAGTAGATATGATCAACATAGTGATGTTCACCATTGAAACTACTCCATCTCACGTGATGATCGGACATGGTTTAGTTAATTTGGATCACGTAATCACTTAGATGACTAGAGAGATGTCTGTCTAAGTGGGAGTTTTTAATATGATTAATTAAAACTTAAATTTATCATGAACTTAGTACCTGATAGTATTTTGCTTGTCTATGTTTACTGTAGATAGATGGCTCGTGTTGTTGTTCCGTGAATTTTAATGCATTCCTCGAGAAAGCAAAGTTGAAAGATGATGGTAGCAATTACACGGACTGGGTCCGTAACCTGAGGATTATCCTCATTGCTGCACAGAAGAATTACGTCCTGGAAGCACCGCTGGGTGCCAGGCCTGTCTGCGAGCAACGCCAAGTTGTGAACGTCTGGCGAGCAAAGTCGATGACTACTCAATAGTTCGATGTGCCATGCTTTACGGCTTAGAACCGGGTCTTCAACGACGTTTTGAACGTCATGGAGCATATGAGATGTTCCGGGAGTTGAAGTTAATATTTCAAGCAAATGCCGGATTAAGAGATATGAAGTCTCCAATAAGTTCTATAGCTGCAAAATGGAGGAGAATAGTTACGTCGGTGAACATATACTCAAAATGTCTGGGTATAATAACCACTTGATTCAACCGGGGTTACTCTTCCGGATGATAGTGTCATTGATGTAATTCTCCAATCATCGCCACCAAGCTACAAGAGCTTCGTGATGAACTATAATATGCAAGGGATGACCAAAACAATTCCCGAGCTCTTCGCAATGCTAAAAGCCGCGGAGGTAGAAATCAAGAAAGAGCATCAAGTGTTGATGGTCAACAAGACCACTAGTTTCAAGAAAAGGGGCAAAGGAAAGAAGAAGGAACTTCAAAAGGAACAGCAAGAAAGTTGCTGCTCAAGAGAAGAAACCCAAGTCTGGGCCTAAGCCCGAAATCGAGTGTTTTTACCGCAAGCAAACTGGACACTGGAAGCGGAACTGCCCCAAGTATTTGGCAGATAAGAAGGATGGCAAGGTGATCAAAGGTATATGTGATATGCATGTTATTGATGTGTACCTTACTAATACTCGCAGTAGTACCTGGGTATTTGATAATCGGTTACATTGCTAATATTTGCAACTCAAAACAGGAACTACGGATTAAGCGAAGATTGGCTAAGGGCGAGGTGACGATCGGCGTGGGAAATGGTTCCAAAGTCGATGTGATCGCGGTCGGCACGCTACCTCTACATCTACCATCGGGATTAGTTTTAGACCTAAATAATTGTTATTTGGTGCGGCGTTGAGCATGAACATTATATCTGGATCTTGTTTGATGCGAGACGGTTATTCATTTAAGTCAGAGAATAATGGTTGTTCTATTTATATGAATAATATATTTTATGGTCATGCACCCTTGAAGAGTGGTCTATTTTTATTGAATCTCGATAGTAGTAATACACATATTCATAGTGTTGAAACCAAAAGATACAGAGTTGATAATGATAATGCAACTTATTTGTGGCACTGCCGTTTGGGTCATATCGGTGTAAAACGCATGAAGAAACTCCATACTGATGGGCTTCTAGAATCACTTGATTATGAATCATTTGGTACTTATGAACCATGCCTCATGGGCAAGATGACTAAAACGCCGTTCTCCGGAACTATGGAGCGAGCAACCGATTTGTAGGAAATCATACATACTGATGTTTGTGGTCCAATGAATGTTGAGGCACGCGGCGGGTATCGTTATTTTCTCACCTTCACAGATGATTTGAGCAGATATGGGTATATCTACTTAATGAAACACAAATCTGAAACATTTGAAAAGTTCAAAGAATTTCAGAGTGAAGTGGAAAATCATCGTAACAAGAAAATAAAGTTTCTACGATCTGATCGTGGAGGAGAATATTTGAGTTACGAGTTTGGTTTACATTTGAAACAATGTGGAATAGTTTCAACTTCACGCCACCCGAACACCACGGAGAAATGGTGTGTCCGAACGTCGTAATCGTACTTTACTTGATATGGTGCGATCTATGATGTCTCTTACTGATTTACCGCTATCGCTTTGGGGATATGCTTTAGAGACGGCCGCATTCACGTTAAATAGGGCACCATCTAAATCCGTTGAGACGACACCGTATGAACTGTGGTTTGGCAAGAAACCAAAGTTGTCGTTTCTTAAAATTTGGGGCTGCGATGCTTATTTAAAGAAACTTCAACCAGATAAGCTCGAACCCAAATCGAGAAATGTGTCTTCATAGGATACCCAAAGGAGACTGTTGGGTACACCTTCTATCACAGATCTGAAGGCAAGATTTTCGTTGCTAAATTCGGATCCTTTCTAGAGAAGGAGTTTATCTCGAAAGAAGTGAGTGGGAGGAAAGTAGAACTTGATGAGATAATCATATCTGCTCCCTTATTGGAAAGTAGTTCATCACAAGAAACGGTTCTGTGACAACTACACCAATTGGTGAGGAAACTAATGATGTTGATCATGAAACTTCAGATCAAGTTGCTACCGAACTTCAGAGGTCAAGCGGAATAAAATACGCACCCGAGTGGTACGGTAATCCTATTCGGAAGTCATGTTACTTGACCATGGCGAACCTACAAACTATGAAGAAGCGATGGTGAGCCCAGATTCCGCGAAATGGTGGAAGCCATGAAATCTGAGATGGGATCCATGTATGAGAACAAAGTATGGACTTTGGTTGACTTGCCCAACGATCGGCAAGCCATTGAGAATAAATGGATCTTTAAGAAGAAGACTGACGCTGATGGTAATATAACTGTCTACAAAGCTCGACTTGTTGCAAAAGGTTTTCGACAAGTTCATGGGGTTGACTATGATGAGACTTTCTCACCCGTAGCGATGCTTAAGTCTGTCCGAATAATGTTAGCAATTGCCGCATTTTATGATTATGAAATTTGGCAAATGGATGTAAAAACTGCATTCTTGAATGGATTTCTAGAAGAAGAGTTGTATATGATGCAACCAGAAGGTTTTGCTGATCCAAAAGGTGCTAACAAAGTGTGCAAGCTCCAGCGATCAATTTATGGTCTGGTGCAAGCCTCTCGGAGTTGGAATAAACGTTTTGATAGTGTGATCAAAACATATGGTTTTATCTGAGACTTTTGGAGAAGCCTGTATTTACAAGAAAGTGAGTGGGAGCTCTGTAGCATTTACGATATTATATGTGGACGACATATTATTGATTGGAAATGATATAGAGTTTCTGATAGCATAAAAGGATACTTGAATAAAAGTTTTTCAATGAAAGACCTCGGTGAAGCTGCTTACATATTGGGCATCAAGATCTATAGAGATAGATCAAGACGCTTAATTGGACTTTCACAAAGCACATACCTTGATAAAGTTTTGAAGAAATTCAAAATGGATCGGCGAAGAAAGGTTTTTTACCAGACATAAGGTGTAAGATTGAGTCGACTCAATGCCCGACCACAAAGCAGAAGATAGAGAGAAAATGAAAGATGTTCCCTATGCTTCAGCCATAGGCTCTATCATGTATGCAATGCATGTACCGGCACTGGCGTATGCTTAGCTCAGTAAGCTTGGCGGGAAAGGTACCAAAGTAATCCAGAGTGGATCATCGACAGCGGTCAAGAACATCCTGAAATACCTGAAAAGGACTAAGGATATGTTTCTCGTATATGGAGGTGACAAAGAGCTAGTCGTAAATGGTTACGTCGATGCAAGCTTTGACACCGATCCGGACGATTCTAAATCGCAAACCGGGTTACGTGTTTTTGTTAAACGGTGGAGCCGCTGGTTGGTGCAGTTCTAAACAAAGCGTCGTGGCGGGATCTACATGTGAAGCGGAGTACATAGCTGCTTGAGCAGCAAATGAAGGAGTCTGGATGAAAGAGTTCATTTCCGATCTAGGTGTCATACCTAGTGCATCGGGACCAATGAAGATCTTCTGTGACAATATTGGTGCAATTGCCTTGGCAAAGGAATCCAGATTTCACAAGAGGACCAAGCATATCAAAAGACGCTTCAACTCCATTCGGGACCAAGTCCAAGTGGGAGACATAGAGATTTGCAAAATACATACGGATCTGAATGTTGCAGACCCATTGACTAAGCCTCTTCCACGAGCAAAACATGATCAGCACCAAGACTCCATGGGTGTTAGAATCATTCTTGTGTAATCTAGATTATTGACTCTAGTGCAAGTGGGAGACTGAAGGAAATATGCCCTAGAGGCAATAATAAAGTTATTATTTATTTCCTTATATCATGATAAATGTTTATTATTCATGCTAGAATTGTATTAACCGAAACATAATACATGTGTGAATACATAGACAAACAGATAGTCACTAGTAAGCCTCTACTAGACTAGCTCATTAATCAAAGATGGTTATGTTTCCTAACCATAGACATGTGTTGTCATTTGATTAATGGGATCACCTCATTAGAAGAATGATGTGATTGACATGACCCATTCCGTTAGCTTAGCACTTGATCGCTTAGTATATTGCTATTGCTTTCTTCATGACTTATACATGTTCCTGTAACTATGAGATTATGCAACTCCCGTTTACGGAGGAACACTTTAGGTACTACCAAACGTCACAACGTAATCGGGTGATTATAAAGGAGTACTACAGGTGTCTCCAAAGGTACTTGTTGGGTTGGCGATTTCGAGATTAGGTTTTGTCACTCCGATTGTCTGGAGAGGTATCTCTGGGCCTTCTCGGTAATACACATCACATAAGCCTTGCAAGCATTACAACTAATGAGTTAGTTGTGAGATGATGTATTACGGAACGAGTAAAGAGACTTACCAAGAACGAGATTGAACTAGGTATTGGATACCGACGATCGAATCTCGGGTAAGTAACATACCGATGACAAAGGGAACAACGTATGTTGTTATGCGGTCTGACCGATAAAGATCTTCAGAGAAAATGTAGGAACCAATATGGGCGCCCAGGTCCCGCTTATTGGTTATTGACCGAGATGTGTCTCGGTCATGTCTACATTGTTCTCGAACCGTAGGGTCCGCACGCTAAGGTTTCGATGACGGTTATATTATGAGTTTGTGTATTTTGATGTACCGAAGGAGTTGAGTCCCGGATGTGATCACGGACATGACGAGGAGTCTCGAAATGATCGAGACATAAAGATTGATATATTGGACGGCTATATTCGGACACCGGAAAGGTTCCGGAAGTTTCCGGAGAAAGACGGAGTGCCGGAGGGGTTACCGGAACCCCCCGGGGAAGTAATGGGCCTTATTGGGCCAAGAGGGGAGAGAGGGCTGCGCCAGAGGTGGCGCACTTCCCCATGGGAGTCCGAATTGACAAGGAGGGGGCGCGCCCCCTTCCCTCTCCCTCTCCTCTCTTTCCTTCCCCTTCCTCCTTCCTAGTTGGACTAGGAAAGGGGAGTCCTACTCCCACTAGGAGGAGGACTCCCCATCCCTTGGCGCACCTCCTAGGGCCGGCCGGCCTCCCCTTGCTCCTTTATATACGGGGCAGGGGCACCCTAGAACACACAAGTTGATCCTTGAGATCGTTCCTTAGCCGTGTGCGGTGCCCCCTCCACCATATTCCACCTCGGTCATATCATAGCGGTGCTTAGGCGAAGCCCTGCGTCGGTAGAACATCAAGATCGTCCTGCCACGTCATCTTGTGGAACTCCCTCTCCCGAGCTTTGCCGGATCGGAGCCCGAGGAGCGTCATCGAGCTGAACGTGTGCCAAGAACTCGGAGGCGCCGGAGTAACGGCGCTGGGATCGGCTGGATCGCGAGGAGAACGTACAACTACTTCCTCTACGTTGTGATCGCTTCCGCTTTGGTCTATGAGGGTACGTAGACAATACTCTCCCCTCTCGTTGCTATGCATCACCATGATCTTGCGTGTGCGTAGGAAAATTTGAAATTACTACGTTCCCCAACAATTCCTTCATGGTTACCTCGGTGTCTTGTTTCATTTTTTTGACTCCTGCATCTAATACCTGCATGTCCAGTCTCAACTTGTTGATTATACGTTGACAATCATGTACACGTTGTCTTGCCACCTCTAGTTGATGCTCGAGAACATCACGACATTCCAATTCAATCCATAATCATTCGGTAACGGCCATGCCGCATCGCCGCATGATTTTTGTGTTGATGTCACTTCATCCTGAAATGTTTCGTAAGTACACATGACTAGGGCAAAAATATAGTTACAACAAAGGAAGCTTAACAAGAAACTATTTTGTACTACATGGCAAAACAGGACTAACAATAATGTTACACGTCACTTTCACACAAAAATGTTACACGTCATGAAGCATAAGCAGGTGATATTTTAAAAATTATAAAAAAGATAGTCTGTGCAGCCTGCATACAGAAATCCATCTTAGCTCACCAGAGGAGCATGATGCTGGGGCCCAATCGAAAACACAGACAAGTTACAAATTTAGATAGCACGTTGCGTATAAGTAAGCAAGCAGTTGGCCATTCTGCACCTCAATTAAAGTCTTAGGGAGCATAATGAACAGTAGAGGGTTTCATACAAACATACTACAACAGGCAAAACTATGCAATCATTAGCATAGTATAAACTAGATTGTGAGCCTCATGCAATAATAGTTGGATAATAGACTTCAAAGCTTTAGGCACACTTCAGCAGAGTAATTAAATGGTAAGGCCTTTAATTATGTCAACTAATAGTGATACAAGTATCGAACATCAGGCATAATTATTTGGGCATCTCATTAAGTGAGGACAAATAAAGCAATTGAAAAGAGAAAATTAACTATGCCCAAACAAACAAGGAATTGAACTGTTGAGTTGCATACGGTGACTTACCTTAGCAGGTTGAAGAGGCTCAAGTAGCTCCTACTTCTCTTGCAAGGCTCCTTCCTAACATTTTGTACATGGAAATCCTGAATCTTATCTTCATTGCACCCCTACGCAAGGTGACACAAACTAGTTACTCGTCTCCTTGGAAGATAAATATGCATACTTTCCAAATTGTGAACACAAAAGGATGAGACTATAACAAAACAACACCACATAATGAAACATGCCGCATCTCTTGCACTTGCACACAATGAAATGAGCATTTACTATGTCTCGCACTATGTAAAAACTAGGCATACCTTGAACTGGATCTCCGTGTACTCTTGGAGAGCCTACTATAGTGTACAGCCAAACCTTTATTCACCTATGAGTTAGACAAGGCCCCACTACAGCAGCCCTTAGTGTTTAAATTGTTGACAAGCTTTGTTAGAGTGTGAGGTCATGAACAGCAAGTAATCAAAGCAAACAGTCCTAGTATGGCTGGCTGATGCAAACAAGCAATTGAACAGGTGTGTGAGCAAATCTTACATATCAAGAAAAGAAGCAAAGAAGGAGGCTTAAAGTCCATCACTTGACTGACCAGATTTAAGGGGCATTTAAACATCATGTGCAACGTATGAACTAACATAAACATTGCATATTCCAGATTCTACAATGGAAAGCACATGTATTAGGTTATGCCATGTATGATGATGCCTAAATGTACAGATAGCAGGCATGAGTGATTCATCATTGCACGCACAATTGAATTGCAGGTTAAGGGCCAGTTCGATTCCACCTTTTCAGGGTATATTGTCAAAGCCATAAAAGATGTAAAGAAGTCATTTTTGAGTTATGAGCTTGGGCTTAACTAATTTCGCTTTGGAGGGGGGTGTTTCGGGTAGAACCTCACTAAAAATTGAAGGGAAGGGGAATAGTGAAATGACTCTATTGTCTGCCTATATTACACTCAAAATGCAAGCTGCGACGCTGTCGCACTCGACCCTCAAGTAAAACAAACACGCAAGCATTCATTGCCTGCCCGCTTGCATCTCCTCTCCCTTTCCCTCTACCTCGATCCCCGCTGCGGCACTAGGGTTCCTCCAATGAGCCGTCGCCATCGGGTCCCATCTGGCCTGGTCCTCGATGATGCTATGTCCAGCTAGGCTACATGGCCGGCGGGTAGGGGCAAACCTCCCTGGCTGCTCCTCCCTCTGGTGCCGCCCCTCATTCTCATGGTCTCGAGCAGCTGCTCCACTGTGGTTCGTCCAACGCACTACTCCAGTGAGCGCCGCACAACTACGGCCGATGCCACATCATGCGTAAGGCACCTTGTTCCCCTCCCTCCTCTCATGCCATGGCCTTGAGGTGTTGTTGAAGGATGAATTGCTATGAACTGCTGCTGGTATATGATGAATTGCAGACTGCTGCTGTTGTATGATGAGTTGCTATGAGTTGATGCTCCTGCTATATGATGCTTTCAGGTGGTGCTGCTATATGATAATAACCAGCCACTTGGACCATCGAATTTCAACAAATAATTGTTCTTCATTTAAATGTGGGTCATGCGTTCTTCGTTTAAATTAGGCAATAGGATCTCTATGGAAAACATTGACCAAAGTAGATTGTGCCAAGTAGATGGTATCTTTGTATTTGCATTTTGAGCAAATAGTGATGGTCTGTTTTCCTATCATATTAATTACTGCACCGGGTTCAATTTGTGATGTTTGCAAGTCAAATTAATTTCCATATGTGCAGCAAAATGAAAAATATATATAATGCAATCTAGACTTTCCACTGATCATACCAAAGATAAGCTGAAAACGCAATGAAAAGAACTGGTTGGCGTATTACATAGAGCTTATATTCACAGGTGCTTATTTTCTTAGGATAACTCATAATAAATGTCCCTAAGAAACTTGGCTAATAGAACTAGCATACAAATAACATGTCACGATGATAGCAATGGAGGAGTGAAGTACCATAGCACACTGTATAGGCTCACCGCTGCCTCTCCTTTTTTTGTGATGTTCCATGAAATTGCCACATACATCTTGTACTTTTTCATTGTGTAACCCTATCTGCAAGTTGACACGGCTTATTTCAGACATCTCTACATGATACTACATTGCATATCCCTTGCATATTTAAACCACCAATTAACGATTGAGTGCATACCAAAAACAAGCCATGACTCGGTATGATGGACTGGCAGGCACTCTAACGGAGCCTAATGTAATGCACTCGAATTCCTACATGCCACCTACGATTTTGGGTAATGTAACGCCTCTGTTCCTAAATATATGTCTTTGTAGAGATTCCAAGTATGGACCACATACAGATGTATATAGATGCATTTTCGAGTGTAGATTCACTCATTTTGCTCCGTATGTAGCCTATAGTGGAATCTCTAGAAAGACTTATATTTAGGAACGGAGGTATGAGGTAGTATCATGTATGACATCTACATATCTAATTTAGTAGCCAGTAGTAGAAATCATTGTCTGCACAAAGGGATTACTGGTCGAAAATCCTAGCAAAGCACGCTGGCAGGCACAGAACAATACAAGAGAGAGAGAGAGAGAGAGAGAGAGACGCGCTTACAAGATCATAGCAATGCCTCAGTCCAGGATCTTGGTTGGCCAAGCTGTTAGATCCAGAAGAAACATCGTCCTTGTAGTTTTTGCCAGCTGCATAACAGGTAACAGCCAGGTTAGTATATTTGAAGTACATCGGGCAGGTGATGCTGGAAGGGTTTAAAGGTGACAAGTACCTAGGCCGTGGCGGGTGCTTGGCATCTCTCCAGACGGTGGGAATTAGGTTAGAAACATCGAGGGTGATGACGTTGCGCTGGCTGTCGGGGTTCGGTAAGGAGATCTAGAACCGTCGAGTAGGGTGTTTGTGGAGCGGCTCTGGTAGGGTGGACTACAGTGTGGGTGAAGCGGATCTGTGGCCGTGGACGAGGGCGTAGGTGAAGCTGCTCCGGTGGTTAGGTTAAGGATGGTGTCGACGACGCGGATCTGCGGCCGTGGACGGGCGCCGGTTGCTCCAGTGGTTGGGTTAAGGATGGTGTCGACGATGCGGATCTGCGGCCGTGGACGGGGCGTCAGAAGCTGCTCCGGTGGTTGGGTTAAGGGTGGTGTTGACGATACGGATCTGCGACCATGGACGGGGCATCAGAAGCTGCTCCGGTAGGTTGGATGAGGGTGCGAGGAAGCGGATCTGAGGCCGTGGACTTGTGAGTTGGCAAAGCGGCCCGGTAGGGTTGATAATGGTATAGGCGAAGCTACTCCGGTAGGGTTGACGCTGGTGTCGGCAAAGCGGCTCCGGTAGGGTTGAGGAAGGTGTCGGCGAAGCGCCTCCGGTAGGGTTGAGGAAGGTGTCAGCAAAGAGGAACAGAGGCCGTCGACGGGGGCGTCGGTGGGGCGGCTCCGGGGGGTGTGGACGAAGCGTCTCCGATGGGGAGTACGAATGAGCCACTGCAGATGCGCGGCGGTTGACGAGAGTACCGGCGAAGCAGGTCCGGCACCGTGGATAAGGTCGGCACTGAATGGGCTGTGGTACAGTGGTGGATGAGCAGTCTACTTGTTTCTAGGGGAGGTGGGAGGGGTAGATGCGGCCGCAAAAGCAGATCCGGCGAGGTGGACGCCGCTGGCAGTGAATGGGCTATGGTACGTCGGTGGATGAGCAGTCTAGGGTTTCGAGAGGGGAGGGGAGAAAGGGCGATGAAGTACGGACGGCGTGATGTAAGATGCTCTGGTGCTGTGGAGTTAGTCGTTTTTGCGGGAGGAGGGGAGAGGAAATGGGGGTGGCGTGTAGTGGGGGGAACCGGAAGTTACCAAAGCAGCCCCGACCTATCATGTAGATGAGGGCGGTATTGTAACTGTTGGTCTCCGTGCACCAAGGACAAAAGGGGGATTTCGCATGCTAAAGACTAAGGTGGCGGAAATTTTAGAAGGATGCGGGAGATTTTGCCGCCCGCGGGATCGTTCGTATCCAGTTTCAACTAATTTTGGACCGTGCTAGCGGGAAGGTCATCCTAGACTGTGTACACGGGGCACGCGTCAGCAGTTAATAACTGGTGTGCAGTCCACCCCAAAAAAAAGACAATAACTCGGGATGATGCACCGATAACTTGGCCGTTCACACGGGCGCGGCCAATCGTACGGGTGTAGTGGCGCGTTCACAAAAAAAGGGATCAAACGATCAGCCTATGTATTTCTCGTGTCAATAGATAATTTAGTGCCATTGGTTATTTACTTTAAATATAATGCATTGACGTGTTAGTGTAGAGGCGCACAAAAAGAAATGGATATTGTAGTTAGCTACTTAAAAGTGTTACCTCATATGATTACATAGACTCCATTTCATAAATTGCGTAACCGTTGAATTCATATATGAATATTACATATATATTACTTCAAAATAGAAACTTAAATCACCCAAGACTAATGAATTTGAATGCAAGAGTAACAATGGTGCATGTGCATGATAGCTACATTGGTTGTTTGAAGAAACATCACTGTAACTTTGGCATGCACAACTGAAAAAGGTTTATTTAAATAGAAAAAATGTGATATGTGAGTGTCCAATCTTTATAGCGTTGAATCGATATTGTACCTTTGGCCACGATCTGAAGTAGATATTGACTTATGTTCAAGCGATGCACGCCCACGGTCGCTAGATAGTGATACGTGAATGAATTGTGCAATCTCTCTCACACGGATACATATCTCATTTCCCTGTGGGCATCGGAATCACACACGCCGCACTTCGTATTTCTCTCCTCCGTCGAGTTAAATTCGCCTTTCTACCCGTCCTACAAGTCTCTCACACGTAAACACACACGCTCTCTATGTCTAACACGCCCACCCCTTTAATTCCGCCCCACCCACAACCACTAATGTCTCAAAGTATAATAATGTCTCTCACACATATGCTATCTACCTATCCCTTAATATAGCTAGATATGTGTCACACAAACTCCTTCTCCCTACTAGCAAGATGCCCATGTATGCGTTGCACGGAACATCAAGATGCATTTGTATGAGAAGTTTATCTTGTGGGGAAAAGGATGAACGAGGGAATGCCTTGTTTGCAAATGCGGAGAGGGTTGTGGGTATCTTTTTGCAAAACTGCCATATTTTCCTTCATGTCCGCTTGATATAAATCGGATGGCCTATATTGCGTGATGGCAGGAACACCATCATCACCAACTCTGTTTTTTATAAGAGTAGAGATATGTGAGTCTCACTGCCCCCTCCCCCTCCCCCACACACACACTTCTCAACACCGAAGGAATAGGGTGACACCTCGATCTTGATACTAATCTATCGACTGGCTTCTCTCTCAAACACACACACACACTACCCGGCACCGAAGGAGTAGGGTGACACCTCGATCTTGATACTAATCTATCGACTGGATTCTCTCTCAAACATACACACACACTACCCGGCCTTTGAAGGAGTAGGGTGGCACATCGATCTTGATAATAATCTATCGACTCCTCTTTCAAACACACACACACACACTCTCGCTTAGTTGTGCCTCTGTGCCTACCGTGCAGACTCGACACGCCTTTTCTCCCCCCAACAATGACAAAGCACAAGGGTGACAACTCGATCTGATCAAAATCATCAATTGGTTTCTCTCTCAAACATTGTGTCTCGGTGCCTCGCTTCGGTAGCCCCCTCGATATGTAGACTTCTCAAGACGCACAACTGTAGTGACGATGACGCCTTGAACCCAGTGTGCCTTGTTTTTACCGCCTCGGTGATAGTTTTCACCCTGTTTTCTGTTAATTAACAAGGCAACCTTTTCTTTGTTACTACTCCCTCCATTCCAAAATAGATGACTCAACTTTGTACTAACTTCAGTATAAAGTTGGGTCATCTATTTTGGAACGGAGGGAGTACTAGTGAATCTGAAATCATTCGGGGCAGACATGAAACATATCACTTCAACCCAATTATCACAGCAACTACTTTAAAAGAAATTAGCTAGCTGCCCGTGCGTTGCACGGAACATCAAGATGCATTTGTATGAGTAGTTTATCTTGTGAGAGAAAAGGCTGAACGAGGGAAGGCCTTATTTGCGAACATGGAGAGACGTGTGGGTATATTTTTGCAAAATTGCCATAGTTTCTTTCCTATCCGTTAGATATAAATACAATGGCCTATATTGCAGGATGGCACGCACACCATCATCACCAACTCTGTTTCCTACTCCCTCCGTCCGAAAATACTTGTCATCAAAATGGATAAAAATAGATGTATCTAAAACTAAAGGGATATTTAAATTAGTGCCCCTGGTTCCTTAGTTGTGCTCACTTTTCCCCACGCTCCAAACGTTTGCTCACTTTTCCCCTCTTCCTTAGCTGAAACTCTCACAAAGGCTCATAGCGGGCGTTTGCCGTCTTGACCGTCCATTGACCGTTAATTGCTGACGAGTGGGGCTGATGGGTGGGACCGCAAGGAGACACGTATTGGGCAGCTTGTCTGAATCTGAAACAGATCTAGACAGGCCGCACTGCACCGTGCCACCCCGCCCCCTCCGCCGGTGTCGTGTCGCGTCCACCGCAGTTGTTTCCTCCACCCTATGCCCTATTCCGTTCGTCGGCGACGTCGCATCTCCGCCAGATATAGCCCACCTCCCCATCTGGGATTACATAGCGATGTTGAGTGAGGACGCCCGGAATGCAGTCGACCGTGGAGAGGATTGGGTCGAATCCGCGGCAGATAATTCATGGATTAAACCTGGGTAAGCATTATTTCCTCTTGAATTGACGTTCTAAGTCGTATTGTAGGCTGTATTTGACTTCTATTTGCTTGAATCGTTCGAATTTGTGCTCGATTTTACCCGGCTAACTAAAGCCTTTGTTTCCTTCCCCCAACAAAATAGGATTGATCCCCCGCTGGCTTTTCGGCTGGCGATTAGAATGGAAACTAGTGTGTTGCGTGGTACTAAACCGCATTTGATTTCATCATTTTTCTATCCCAAAGTGGTAGAAACTATATCTTTCAAAGATTTGCAAGCTGAGCTCCGAAACACCTATCCCTGGAGTGATGCCGATGCTATTGAACTGAATTACTTCAGCAGTGACGAGCAAAGATTTCTCCCACTAACTTGCGACGATCATATGCCGTTGCTTTTTGCTGGGATTGCTGGTTGTCGATTCGGTAAACTCCAAATCGATGTGCTTCAGCCACGCCTAGAGCGGGCGAAGGGGAAGGGAGTTCAGACATCATCTGTCTGTGCTAATAGCCAGCACCCCGGCACTCCTTTTAGGTCGACACCAAGTAAACCAAGTGGTTCATGGAGCCACAACATGCCTGCTGCCAATTCTGGTTCCGATTCACCGCCGCTTCGTGTACCTTCTGCAGTTGGTGTAGAAGAAGATGCAGAACCTAACGAGGCAGTGCCTACAAATGATGATGAAGACGAGATGATGTTTCCTGAACTAGTCGATGTAGCCAGTCAGCAAGAAGTGGATGACGGATATATGGAGGACCCCATCAGCCAAGCTAGATTTGATGACACTGACGATGAAGAGAAGGTGGAGAACATGGACAGCTTAATCGAGGATGAATACGATGGTGATGACATGCCAATAATTGAGTGGAACAGGGAAAAACCTGAGCTTAGTGTAGGTACCATTTTCCAATCAATGGTGGACTGTCGAATGCAAAGTGACAACATCGTGCATTATATCTGAAAACACCTATAAGATTAAAAGGAGTGAGCCAGCAAGGTTCACATCTTTTTGTCCATATCCTAGGTGTAGGTGGAAGTTGCATGCATCTCGTATGAGAAAGAGCAAATATATTCAGGTAATCCAAGTTCAGTTAGTAATTTAGTTTCAGATCGTTGAGTAAGGTTCCTTAACTGTTCTTTACCCTTTTATTTTGTTTCAGATAAAGAAAAACCCCCACAAGCACACATGTCCACCTGGAGGGGGAGGGGGGAAGGCCGAAACCAAGCTAGCAAAAACTAGGTGGGTGGCAGATGCTATATTGGATTGGCTGAGAGAAGAACTCGACTTGGTCCAACAGCACTCCATGGGAAGCTTTTTGAGAAGTACAAGATAGAAATTCCTTACATGAGAAATTTCAATGCTAGGGAAAAGGCTCTTGACAGAATTAATGGTCAATGGAATGACAGTTTTCAGCTGCTTTACACTTTCAAAGCTGAAGTGGAGATGGCAAGTCCACGGAGTGTTGTAGAGATTGACAAGCATACAGTTCCATTCAGAATAAAAAGGAAGTCATTTCAGAAGGAGTGCTTCAGAAGGGCTTTTGTTTGTTTCAAGGCTTGCTGCCAGGGGTTTCTAGATGGTTGCAGACCCTATTGGGCTGTAGATGCTACACATTTGACTGGAAGATGGAGAGGACAGCTAGTAGCAGCTTCTGCTGTTGATGGACACAACTGCTATTCGATTGCATTTGGTGTGGTGGAGGCAGAGTCTGAGGAAAGTTGGGTCTTGTTTTCTGCAGTTAGCTTGCAACATTATAGGCACACCCCCAGGTTTAGCTATACACACAGATGCTTGCAAGGGTTTAGAGAGTGCAGTGGAAACTGTATTCCCTTGAGTGGAGCATAGGGAATGTACGCGACACCTAGCGCATAATTTCAAAAAGAAGTTCAAAGGTAAAGTTTATGATGAGAACTTATGGCCAGCATCATACACATGCAGCAAAAGGAAGCATGAACACCATTTGAGAGTGTTGTATGCTCAAAATCCTCTTGTGAAGGGGTACATGGATGCACATCATGGCAAGGTGTGGTCAAGAAGCAAATTCAACAAAATCTGCAAAGTAGATTATGTGACCAGTAACCTTGGAGAATGCTTCAATTCAAAGTTCAAGTCAGTGAAAGGGCTCTTGTTGTGGCAAGCATTTGACAAGATGAGGCAAATGATCATGATAAAGATGGCTCTTCGCAAAAGAATTGCATAAACACAATATGTTGGTCAACAAATGCTCCCATCATCGATTAAGGCATTGCACTTGAAGGCAAGAGGACTGAAGATGAAATGTATTCGATCTGGTACATATGAGGGAGAGGTTACCTATACTGACACTAAAAATAGGGTATGGAGGTATCCTGTGAACCTAAGTACTAGAGAATGTACTTGTAGGCAATGGCAGATCCATGGGAAGCCATGCATACATGCCCTACATCTAATGACCGTTATCGTGGGTGCAGATGGTGAAGTTAATCAATATTGCTCTGAGTATTTCTCTGTTGCCAAATTTATGGCTGCTTATGCTGACAATGTGCCTGCACTATTGGGGAAAGATCAATGGAACATAGTAGATCCAGGGTTCAAACTCCATGCTCCTGTCATTACTAGACCACCAGGAAGACCAAGGAACCAGAGGATTAGAGCAGGTGAGGAGGGTCGTCTACCAAAGAAGCGTGCTTGCAAAAAATGTGGAGTTCTGGGGCATATTGCTAGGCTTTGTACCAATGCAGTGGATGCATCATTTGGAGAGGAGGAAAGATGGACAGCAGCCAATGCTGAGGAGAATGCAGCAGCAATGGAGACCTAAGATGCAAATGGAGAATGCAGCAGCAAATGAAGCAGTGGAGAATGCAGTAGCAAATGAAGCATCTTGGTATGTGTTTGCACCCTTTGTAGAATGCAGCTACCCTTTTGTTTGCATTTGTTCTCTTTTTTGCCTATGGCTTATAATTTTATTTACCAGCTCTAGGGAGAAAAGGCCAAGAGATGAAGAAGCAGAAGATTTTGAAACCATGGCCTTTGATGGTTTTGAATCTATAAGAGAGGAAGAGGAGGGCATAATTTTTCCAATTGTGCCTTCAAAGATTACTGAACCCATAGATGACCGTCAAATGGTCGTCAAGTGCTCGGCGAGTGCAACTACTCCATCAAGACCTCCACGTGTAAAACCCCAAGTAAAGCCCAAGATCAAAAGGAACAAGAGTCTGAAAGAAAAGAGCATCTCAACTAGGGAAACCAGGAGCAAGACGGTGAAGCCAGCTGCAAACACAAGGAGCAAGTCGAAAATTTGAATTAAGTTGTTGGGAAATGTTTGTGTTGTCAATTTGAGGGCGAGTGGATCGCTTAAAACTTGGTAGATTTGTATTAAGATGTTTGCATCTTAAAACTTGGTAGATTTGAGCTACTGTGAAAACTTATCAGTTGTAGTAATGTTGCTTCTACTTTGGTTTCTTATTTGAGTCAGAATTCAAATTTCCATCAAAATTTGAATTTAAATCAATATTTGAATTTGGACCAAAATTTGAATTCGAGTCAAATTTGAAGTTGAACATTGGAGGTTCATTGCTCTGTGCGGTGTATTTGATCGAGGATTTGAAGTCCAATATTCGTAGGTGAACAGTCTGAATGAGAAATGAGCTAGAAACGAGCTCGAAAGCTAGGGTAAACAGCCCTATTTGAAATCAAGTTTTTTTTTACCTTGCCTAAATGAGGCATATATATTTTTATTAACACTTGTTCCATATATATAGGGTAAAACAAAGTCTCACTATTTATTGATTAATATTCATATTACTACATTTTTTTGAAAAAATATGCTTTTATTTCAAAACCGTCAAATAACACGTTTTAGATATGAAAATGAAAAGTAAGTTCAGATCCTTCTTACTCACTCCAAAATGAAGATATGGAGATTTTTCTGATTTTTTTATTATTTTGATTTTTTTCAAACCCTAAACCCTCTCTCCCTATTCTACGAACTCTGAAAATGTTCATAGGTGATAGCTCATTTGTCTGAAGACATTTTTCATGAAAATGACCTACACCAAGTTTATATTTTTTTTCTCATAACCTTGTCACATATGACGGCTATGTGCGAAAGAATTACAACATTTTGATTTTTTTTTATTTTTTAAAAACATTTGAACTTGATTTCGACAGATCACTTCAAAAAATGATTTTTCAAAAAATGCCCCTATACCGAGTTTATTTTTTTTATGGTAACTAGGTCTCATAAACGGATGAACTACGTTTGTTTTATATTTTTTCGATTTTTTCTAATTTAGTTATGGCCATTTGAAATCTGGTCAAACCCTAATAACCCCGTTGACTCGCTCATAACCCCGCAGAAATGCTCCAAACCCTAGCGTCCAACGTGCGCCGTTGGATCCTACCAAGCGCCAAACACCACCCGTCAGATGTGGGGCAGGCATGCGCGATCCGCGTGACGCATCCTGATTGGCTACTGCACTGTCCTTCTCGGGTTTTTTACGATCTGCCCCACTTTACATATGAAATTGTATTTTTCGCACATGACCACCACATGTCAGTGTTAAGAGTTGGTTCAAATATTCAAACTACAAAATACAATGTAGCAAATCGTCAATATAGCTTCCCCTTCTCCTCTTCTCCATCTGACAGACAAAGGCATCGAGCAGATCGAGAAATTCCTCTGTTTCTTTCCCCATCTTCTCGTTCTTCTTCCTCTCGAGCAATTCCTCTGTTTCTTCCTCTCGGGCGATATGTCAACCTCCTCGTCAGCCCCCCGTTCCACGTGGCGGTGTATGGTCCAAAGGCCGATGACACGATGCATCGACTGCCCACTGCGCCCTTTGAAGCGGTTGACTTCAAGGAGGATAAGAATGGGAACTTTGGGCGCGAGTTCGTCAAATGCGAGAGCAAGCCGGAGGGGCAGGTTAGATCTGAGTTTCCTCGCATCCTTTATCTCTAATTTCTCAAAAAATCTGTCAGATTTGGATTTAGGTTACATAATTTCGTTTTTAGATCGTGAAGAAATGCCACCATTTCGAGTGGATGGATGATTACATCCAGAGGCTTCAAGGGTCGGGCTTGCTGGATTCAAGGGGGAATGCAATCCGCGAGTCCAATCTGCCCCATGACAGTGCCGCTCCGGCAGCAGCAGCGCGTCCGGAATACCCGACGGTGGTAGATGTCGAACTGAAGACGGAATTGAAGAAGATGAACAAGAACTTCAAGGAGCTTATTGAGTTGAAGAAGCAATCCAATCTGATAGCTTTAGGAATACTTGCTCTAGGAATTTTTTACTTGATGGCCATCTCTCGTTAGAGATGTTTGTCTACTGTTGTCGTATTTCGGGTTCCGGCAGACCCTTGAGGTTCGAACACTGGGGTGCGCGCGGAGATCCAACCCTCCACCGTCTCGCACCTCGCCGAATCACTGGGACCTAAACTACTAACGGAACAGCACAAGAGACACGATATTAATATAGGTTCGTGCCACCATTGTGGTGTAATACCCTACTCCAGTGTGTGGTGTGGTAGATTGCCTCTTGGGCTGATGAGGAACAATACAAGGAAGAACAGCCTCGCGAGGGTCTGTTCTTGGCGGGTGCGATGAACTGCTAGGTGGGGTTCAGTCGCTCTAGCTACTGGTTTCTTGATGAGGATTCGGATCCCCCCGCCCTGGGGGTGGCTACTCCTATTTATAGGCGAAGGCCCTGGGCCTCTTCCCAAATATTGAGCGGGAAGGGCGCCAACAATTGGCCATTTTGAAGGGGAACAGCGGGTACACTTATCCTGACTAAAGTTGGTCCTCGCCGCCAAAGGCTCGTGATGACGCCTTTGCTTGGGCTCCACGATGACTCCCTTCCACCGTTGGGCTGGTCTTGGTCTTGTTGCACCGAAACCGATGCCTTTGCTTGATGCTCTCGCCGCGCTTGCTCCCTTTGCACCAAAGAGGAAAGGAGGACAACTGCTGGCGGGCTGGCGCCCGGCGCCCTTGGTAAATCATGGCTTGCGTCATGGGCACCTCGCGAGGTACCCTGCCTTGAACTCTCCGCCCCCTCATGAGCCAGCCTGACGAGGCCGTGCCAGAGGAAGCTCCTTGTCGTCCGCCCCGCGAGGCTTGGCCCCTCGCGAGGGTCTTGGGCTTGCGTTGATGAAGATGGGCCGTGCTGGGCCTCCTTCGAGCCACACCGCAGGCCGCAGGCAGGCAAGTCTGGGGACCCCTGTTCCCAGAACGCCGACAGTAGCCCCCGGGCCCATGGCGCGCCCGAACTCGGCCGAGTAGAGAGGCGAAAGGGCAAGTGCGAAGCATCGTGGGCCCTAACAGCCTGCGGCCTTGGGCGACGCATGGCAGTTGATTGGACAGCGTCTTGCTTCCCCACGAGGCCTCGGTAACCACCCGGATTCGACAAGTCCCTGCATGCAGAGTCGGTCATGATTACCGGTGATCGTGGAGGCCGACGGTTGTCCTTCGCCGGCTATAAGTACGGAACGGCACGCGCCCTTCCAGTCTATCCTTTCTTGTCTCTCCTTCTTCTCCATGGCTCCACCAAGGAAGTTCTCGGCCGCAGAGAAGGGGAAGGGCCGTCAGGTCGAGTCTTCCTCTCCTCCGCCTAAGCATGGTCGAGGTCGCCCTCGCAAGCATCCCGTGGCCTCCACGGCAGTCCCCCGCGGTCGTGGGGGAGGCTCTCAGCATGGCGACGAGCGGCTGGCCATGGTCGGAGGGTGTGCCCCGACACGCGTCCCCCGAGGCCGCGCCTCCATGCTGCTGAAGCGCTGCCGGAGTTCATGGTGAGGGCGGAGGAGCCGTCCGGCGTCCGGCTTCAGCTCCCGCGCTTACTCCTGGGTGAGCTCCCGGTGGCGCCTGGGTGGCCTCTCGCTCCAGCGGATGGCTGCTGCAGCCGAGCCGTGGGCTTCTCTCGAGGTCTCGCTGAGGAACCTGTTCCTGACCCGCGGCTGGCAGACGTTCGCTCGCGCGCGTGGTCTTCGCCGCCGGTGCTCCCTGCACTTCAAGTACGACGGCGACGCCACCCTCTACGTGAGGGTGTTCGGGGAAGACGGTCGCTGCATGGGGTGCTGCCCTGAAGACGACGACCGCGGCCGAGGACTCAGCCCCGGCGTGGATGGAGAGGGCAGCGCGCGGGCGGCTGGCGATGCCCGTGAATCCTCACGCTTCACCAGCTCTTCTTCGGGTGGTGATTCTTCCAGCAGCGGCCACGGCTAGCCCCCACGCCGCCGCGCCTGCTTGGGGGGTGGCAGCGGGTCCGCTTGCCGCCGCGCCCCGGTGAAGCGTGAGAGGGAGTCCGCCTGAGCTCCGGAGACGGCTCGAGCCTTCCAAGAGGGCCGGCACGGGGCGTGCTTCACCTGCTTTTGTCCTTTTCCTTTCTTTCCTCCTGCGCAAAAAGGCAACAATGTGTGGCCCCGTGGGGGCGCGTTTAGGTTAACGCCGTTAATTATTGTACTGCTTTTGTTATCCTGATACTGTTCCTTTCTGTTGTACGCCCATTGGCAAGTGAACTCCAGCCATGGCCATGGGGGCGACCGATCCAGGCCCCGTGTTCGCGTTGTGCTGCCCGTGAGGCATGGTCAGGAGGGGTGCTCCAGCTGTGGATCAGGGCCGTGAAAACTTGAGCGATAGGGGCAGGAACGCGCTCGCTGGGCTCGAGGCTGCTGCCTCATGAGTCCCCACGCAAGAAATCGAGGCAGGAGAGCGAAAAAGATCGAAGAACCACGGACCAAAAGATGGCGATAGTTTCGATAAAAACTCCAAATGGGAATAACTAGTCAACTACAGAAAGCAAATGAAAAAGCCGCGTCCGGCACCTAGTCTAGTCTTCTCACCAGCGCAGAGCTAAGTGCTACCACTGGGCGTGGGAGGGAGCCCCAGGGCCTGAGGCCGGCACTCCTGAGACTCCGGAGCGTGTACAACCCCAACTCATTATTACGTGAGAGTGTCACGAGCGGCGAGCTTCACAGGCGTTGGCGCTCTTTACAGGCTCCGGGCCTTTCTTCAGGAAGCGAAGCTTCAGGCGTTAGCCCTCTTCACGGGCTCTGGGCCCTTTCCGAGCACGTGACAGCTTCACAGCGTTTGCCTTCTTCACGAGCTCTGGGCCTTTCTTACGGGAAGCGAAGCTTGGCAAGGCGTTGGCCCTCTTCACGGGCTCCGGGCCCTTTCCAGAACGCGACAGCTTCACAGGCGTTCGCCTTCTTCACAGGCTCTGGGCCTTTCTTCTGGGAAGCAAGCTTCACGGGTGTTGGCCCTCTTCACGGGCTCTGGGCCCTTTCCAGAAGGCGACAGCTTCACAGGCGTTCGCCTTCTTCACAGGCTCTGGGCCTTTCTCGAAAAAGATGAGCTTCACAGGCATTCGCCTTCTTCACGAACCGGCCTTTTCCAAAAAGAATGAGCTTCACAGCATTCGCCTTCTTCACAGCACCGGGCCTTTTCCAAAAGAATGAGCTTCACAGCATTCGCCTTCTTCCACGAACCTTTGGGCCTTTTCCAAAAGAATGAGCTTCATAGGCATTCGCCTTCTTCACGAACCGGCCTTTTCCAAAAGAATGAGCTTCACAGCATTCGCCTTCTTCACGAGCACCTTTGGGCCTTTTCCAAAAGAATGAGCTTCACAGGGCATTCGCCTTCTTCATAAACCTTTGGGCCTTTTCCAAAAAGAATGAGCTTCACAGCATTCGCCTTCTTCACGAACCTGGGCCTTTTTAGGGGTAAAACCTCCGGAGGTGCTGGATGTTCCACGCGTTACGTATAGGTACTCCCTCTTGAGTCTCCAAGCGCATTGAGCCAGGCCTCGAAACTTGAACAACCTTGAACGGGCCTCCCACATGGGAGAGAGCTTATGCAGTCCCTCCCCGGAGAGGACCCGCTTGAGCATGAGGTCCCCTACCTCGAGAGTTAGGGGCGGATGTTGCGGCGGTGGTATCGCCGGAGTGCTGGCTGGTACCTTGCCGCCGCAGCGCGACTTCTCGGCGGCGCTCCTCCCCTGACGAGGGTCGCCCCGCATGGCATCCTACAGCTTTTCATCGAACGCCAGACCCAGCGGATCGGCGCTTGACCTCGTGAGGGAGGACCGCTTCGGCTCCGTAGACCAGGAAGAAGGGGGTCTCTCCAGTTGGCTTGGTTGCGGTTGTGCGGATGGACCACAACACGGACGGAAGCTCGTCATACCAGCCTCTGCCGCAGGCCTCCAGTTTCTTCTTGAACGTCCTGGTCTTGAGGCCTCTCAGGACCTCTGCGTTGGCCCGCTCGGCCTGTCCATTGCTGCGGGGGTGCGCCACCGAAGCGTAGCATATCTGCGTCCCAAGGTTAGCGCAGTACGTTTTAAAAAGGTTACTGGTGAACTGCGAACCGTTGTCGGTGATGATGCGGTTCGGCACTCCGAACCGCTCACGATGCCCTTGATGAACTTGACCATAGAACCAGCGGGATGGTGCGGACGGCCTCGACTTCGCCCACTTGGTGAATTTGTCCACGGCGACGTAGAGGTAGCGATAGCCCCGGCGCCCAGGAAAAAGGGCCCAGGATGTCCAGCCCCATCGCCGAATGGCCAAGTGAGGGGATGGTTTGCACCTCCTGCTGGCTGGTGGATCTGCTTGGCATGGAATTGGCAAGCCTCGCAAGCCTTCACGAGTTCAACAGCGGCATTGAGCGCAGTGGGCCAATAGAAACCGCTGCGGAACGCCTTGCCGACAAGGGCCCGTGACGACGAATGGTGTCCACAATCTCCACCATGTATATCTGCCAACAGTTCCTTCCCCTGTTCCCTGGTGATGCAGCACAGGGATACATCGTTTGGTCCTTTCCGGTAGAGCTATCCATCCATGATGCTGTATGCCGTGGCTTGCCGCACCACACGCTCTGCCTCCTCCTCCTTCTCCGGCAAAGTTCCATGCGTTAAGTAACTCTTGAGCTCCGTGATCCAAAGCACCCTCTTGAGGTTCCATCGTTAGGAGCAAAGCGTGCTCCTCGAGGTCGGGCCACAGTGCTGGGGCTCCCGAGGCAGGTGGCCGAGGGAGCTCCACCCGAGGCTGTGTTGTGCTTGATAACGGCGCAGTGGCTGAGGGCTTGAAGAGTCGTTCCTCAAAGATGCCCGGCTCTGGGGTAACCTCCCGGAGGCTCGTTTGGCGATGTCGCCGGCCTCTTGATTGGTGCCGCTTGGGCACGTCTGCAGCTCCAACCCCAGGCTGTTCTCCATCCTGCAGACCTCCATAAGGTAGGCCTCCATGTGTTCATCTCTTGGCTCATACACCTTGTTGGAGAAATTGACGAGGAGCTGCGAATCGCCCTTGATGGTAAGGCGCTTCACCCCTGTGGCAGCGGCAGCCTTCACCCGCCATCAGCCCTCAGATTCGGGTATATTGTTGGAGACCTTCTCGCCTCATTGGAAAAAGAGATGCACGCATAGTAGAGCTTGTCCTGAACGGGAGATATGAGCACCGCCCAGCCCCAGTATACTGTCCGGAGAACGCCCGTCAAGTAGATGACCCAACCTTCGGGCGCTTCGCCTCGGGAGAGGGATCAATCCTCGCCCGGCCACGAGGCCGGTGCTTCTGTCCATTCGCCACGAAATCTGCCAGTAGCGGCCCCTTGATGACTCTGGTTGTGCTGAACTCGAGCTGGAATGCTTGCAGCTCAATGTTCCACTCGGCGACCCTTCCGCCGAGTTGGGGCTCTGAGCACCCTCTCCGGGGGGTATGCCGAGACAACCTTGATTGGATGACCCTGGAAGTAGTGCCGCAGCTTACGCGAAGCCACCAACAACGCGAGGAGGAGCTTCTGCGGCATGGGGTACCGTGCCCTCGCATCCCGTAACACTGTGTTGATGAAGTACACCGGGTGCTCGACAAGGCTAGGCGTCGGTGCAGGTGGCGCCTTCCGAAGCTGTGGTGCCTCCCGAGGTGACGGCGCCTCCAGAAGCTGGGTGCTTGGATGGAGGGCCTCTCCCGCCCTTGGTGTGTTCTGCTGCGACGGCTGATCTTCTTCCGTTGCGGTGTTGGCTTCTGCGAGTTCCATCTGATTCGGCCTTGCCTTAGCTCGGGTGGCCACTGTGGTCTTGGCCTGACACTCCTCCCTAACTGCCACCAGGGCTGCGCTAGCGGAGTAGGGAGTGGCGGCGAGGTAGAGTACCAAGGGCTCCTGAGGGTGCGGGGCCACCATCACTAGAGGGCTGGTCAGGTACCTCTTGAGGTCTTGGAACGCTTTGTCGGCCTCTTCACCCATTCAAGGGCCTTTTTCTTCATCAGCTGGAAGAAAGGCAGCGCCCGCTCCCCCAATCGGGAGATGAAACGCCCAGCGCCGTTACGCGCCCCATGAGCTTCTGCATTTCCCTGAGGGTCTTTGGTGGGCTCATGTCCTCAACTGCCTTGACCTTTTCTGGGTTGGCCTCGATGCCTCGGTGGGACACGAGGAAGCCCAAGAGCTTGCCCGAGGGAACTCCAAACACACACTTCTCCGGGTTGAGTCGCAGGCTCACTGCGTTGAGGCTCGCGAAGGTTTCTTCCAGGTCTTGTATCAAGGTCTTGGCCTCGTGAGACTTCACCACGATGTCGTCGGAGTAAGCCTCCACATTCTTCCTGAGCTGTGGGACCAAGGTGATGTGCATGAGCATTTGGAAGGTTGCCCCAGCGTTGCGCAGCCAATGGCATGCATGTATAGCAGTACACTCCACACGGGTTAGGAAGGCCGTCTTTTCCACGTCTTCCACCGCCATCTTGATTTGGTGATACCCGGAAAAGGCGTCCTAGAAGCATAACAGGTCACACTCGGCGGTGGAATCGACGATCTAGTCGATGCGAGGGAGCGGGAACGGATCCTGCGGGCATGCTTTGTTGAGGTTGGTGAAGTCGATAGACATGCACTCCTTTCCTCCCTTCTTTGGCACCACCACGGGGTTGGCCAGCCAATCTGGGTATCGGACCTCGCGAATAACCCCCGCGGCTTCTAGCTTGCGGGTCTCTTGGACGATGAAGGCCTGCTTTTTCGGACTGCCTTCTCGCCTCGCTTCACGGGGCGACGTTGGGGCACACGTTGAGGTGGTGCTCGATTCGCCCGTGGGATCCCCGCCACCGATCGGGCTCCCGTGCGAACACCTTCTTGTTCGCACGCAGGAACTTGACAAGGGCTTCCTCTGCTCGGGCTCGAGGTTGGCACCTATGGTGAAGATGGCGTTGTGGACCCATCCTCGCCGGCAGTATCTGCTTGGTCTTCGCCTTGTCTTGATTGAACAACTGCTTCTTCTTGGTCGGCGCATCCCCTTGGGCTTGAGGGCTTCGCATCGGCGCTGCGCTCTGACGCCGCCTTGAGGGCGAGCCTGGCGCCGCATAGCGCACCTCGGTATCCCAGACGCACGGTGAGGACGCCGCTGCTCCTGGGCATCTTCATGAGGTTGTACCCCGGGTGGATTGCGGCCATGAATTTGGCCAATGCTGGATAGCCAAGGATGGCATTGTAGGGGAGGCCGATGGGGGCGATGTCGAAGTCGACTAGTTCCGTGCGGAAGTTTTCGTGAGGTGCGAAGGTCACCGGGAGCCGGATTTTCCCAGGAGTTGGATGACCCTCCTCCTACACCCGAAAAAAGGCCAGCTGGGCTGCAGCCGCTCCCTGGTATGCAGAGGAGGTTGAAGGCCTCGACTGAGAGTATGTTGAGGCCGGCGCCGCCGTCGATGAGGGTCCTGGTGACAGCAACCTGGCAGATGGTGGGTGTGCAGAGCATGGGGAGCGCACCCGACCCGGCCGAGTTGGTGGGGTGGTCCCGAGAGTCGAAGGTCAGCCCGGCCGATGGCTCCGTCCGACCCGAGGGAGCCCCCTGCCGCGTGGAGGCGGCGCCGACCCGGCGGACGAATGTCTTGACATGGTGGCTGGAAGGCGGCGTCTGCGAGCCGCCCAGGAGGGCCGCGACGACCGGAGGAACCGGCGCGACGGGGCGGGTGACGAGGAAGCTGCACGGATCCTCCCCAGAGGTCGCCGAGGAGCGCAGGGACGATGCTTGCTGCCCGTTCCCCGCCGGGCCAGTGGCGGTGTTGACAGCGGGCGATGAGGAACGACGAGGGCGCCCGCCGTCGGAAGCCGTCCGGGCGACATGGAAGGCGAGGGTGGCTCGGCGCTCGGCGCGAGCCCGACGAGCGTCAGACATGGTTGCGGTGGTCGGGGAAGAACGAGGCGACGGAAGGCAGATTCCGGCACACCCCTACCTGGCGCGCCAAATGTCGGATTTCGGGTTCCGGCAGACCCTTGAGGTTCGGACACTGCGGGTGCGCGAGATCCAACCCTCCACCGCCTCGCACCTCGCCGAATCACCGGAACTAAACTACTAACGGAACAGCACAAGAGACACGAGATTTATATCGGTTCAGGCCACCATTGTGGTGTAATACCCTACTCCAAAGGTGTGGTGTGGTAGATTGCCTCTTGGGTTGATGAGGAACAATACAAGGAAGAACAGCCTCGCGAGGGTCTGTTCTTGGCGGGTCTGATGAACTGCTAGGTGGGGTTCGGTCGCTCTAGCTATCGGGTTTCTTGATGAGGATTCGGATCCCCCCGCCCTGTGGGTGGCTACTCCTATTTATAGGCGAAGGCCCTGGGCCTCTTCCCAAATATTGAGCGGGAAGGGCGCCAACAATTGGCCATTTTGAAGGGGAACAGCGGGTATACTTATCCTGACTAAAGTTGGTCCTCGCCGCCAAAGGCTCTGGTGATGACGCCGCTTGGGCTCCATGATGACTCCTTCCGGCCGTTGGGCTGGTCTTGGTCTTGTTGCCCCGAAACGGATGCCTTTGCTTGATGCTCTCGCTGCGCTTGCTCCCTTTGCACCAAAGAGGAAAGGAGGACACCTTGCTGGCTGGCGCCTGGTCGTCATGGCTTGCGTCATGGGCACCTCGCGAGGTACCACCTTGAACTCTCCGCCTCATGAGCCAACTGACGAGGCCGTGCTCGAGGAATCTCCTTGTCGCCCGCCCCGAGGCTTGGCCCCTCGCGAGGGTCTTGGGCTTGCGTTGATGAAGATGGGCGGTGCTGGGCCTCCTTCGAGCCACGCCGCAGGCCGCAGGCAGGCAAGTCTGGGGACCCCCGTTCCCAGAACGCCGACAACTGTTGTTGCCACTGTTTAGCAATCCAAGTCTGTTTATCTCAAATGCAACTCTATTTAGTGCAATTGTCGATCTGTGAATGTATGCAGTTAACTGTTAAGTTTCGACACTTTCAGTTTCGGCAGAAAACAACTACCAGTTCAGTGATAGGATTATTTTGTTAGCTAATAACCTCGAGTGTTGGATCATACCCTAGCTCATCAGATGACAGTAAGTAGTACTTGAGAAGCACAAGGGATATACATCAAGTTCATCTCTTCTCTCTCGCACTTGCCAAACTTTTGTCCTCGAGTTCGTCAGTTCTGCTAAAAAAAACCTAGTTCACGGGCCCAAAGAGAAAGCCCTGAAACAAGCGATGTTTCTTTTTTTTAGGAAGGATTGCTTTGTTCTTTTTTGTTTCTAATTGCTTTTTTCATTAATTTGATTGCCCAATCTCTTCTATCTCATTGAGGAATTTTTTTGGCTTTCCTTTATGGGTCCCTTCATTTTTTAGAATCAAAGTATTTGCAAACCGCAGTATTATTATGCCTAGCGAACCAATACTTCATGATTAGAAAAAGAGGTCTAACCCTCTTTTTTATATACTTCAAACATAGTGTAGTTAAAACTACACTTTTGACTAAAGCCAAATATCTCAAAGTATTTGATACTTCAATATTTCTGAAAACCAAAGTATTCTTTGAAGGGAGCCCTTCTTTGAATACCTAAAAAAAATCTGAGCTCTCAAACCAAAGCCGTGTACAAATGTACAATATGTTCTTTTTTTAGAAGGCATCTATAAACACATCATTTTTAGTTTGTTTGGTTAATTTTTCCCACGCCAATTAGCCGTGTCTAAACTTGGGACAAACAAAATACAAACATAACAAAGCATTAATATAACACACATAACTTAACTTAGATAGGGTTGCTAGGGCAACATAAGTTCTGACATAGACACCGATAGATAATCCCTAATAATTAACCTTACATAGATAGGGTAGCTAGCTCGGGCAATACACACACCAAACTCACACTACATAGTAGATAGATAGGGTAGCTAGGGCAACACCGCCATGTCTTCACCGTCGTCTTCACCTTAACCGCCGGCTTCACCATCTTCTTCGCCGCTTCAAAGATTCTCCTCCTCAAGGCCGTTGTCGCCGATGTAGTACGGGAGGCTGTGCATGCGGTTGCGAGCGGGGAAGACGCTCTCGAAGTTGGTGAACATGTTATAGGTCGTGAATGCGATGAACTCGCACCCACACCAATACACCTTGCCGAGCAGGTAGTAGGCATCAAACCTGTTGGTGAAGTGGACGACGAGCCCTACCACTGGAGCGTTGGCGTGGGGACGCTGCTCCACGAGGTTGAACATGGGCGGCATGCCCGCCAGGAGGTGGTGGAAGCCCGCACGAAGGAACCCCCGTGCAAGCTCAGTGCTTCCCCTCCAGCGGGAGAACGCCCACACGCGGAGGGATTCCTCCACGACGACGTTGGGGGGGTACCGCCGTTCTGGCACAGTGGGCGGCGCTTGGAACGTCGGCCTGTTGTACTGCATCTTGCTCGCTTCGCTGAGTGGAACGGCTTTGGCTTTTGGGGGAAGAAGAGAAGTTGGAGGCGCAGATGGATCTGTAGAAGAAGAGGCAATGAAGGGCAGTTTAAATAGCCGGGGGAGACGAAGTGGGTACATGTGCAACCGGGCGTAGATCGTGACTCAGTGCGTGCATGAACCGATGCGATCATCAATTTGTGAACATGAATCGATGCGAGCGTGCTTTGCGTGCTCTACGTTGGTGCTTTGCGTGCTCTGCATTGGCGGCTGCCTGCCTCCCCCTTCTGCGTGCCCTCTGTTGGCAATTGCCTGCCTCCAATTCACAAGCGTGCGTGCAGCCTGCGGCATGAACCGATGCCTCGACATATGGACGCGACCATGCGTGCAGCCTGCCCCTTCTGCCACCGGCACGTATGCCTGTGACGCGTGAAATGACGCTGCAGAGCGACTGAACCCACCGGCAACCGTGCGGCATGGATCGATGCGTGCGTGTCGGCGTGCATGCATGCGATTAGGTCTAGGTCACTAGATGCGTGTGTGGCGGTGTTCGCATGCATAGCAGGCTACATCGATGCCAAAGCCGGGCATGCATAGCAGACTGCATCCATCCATACCAGGCTTTTTTAATTGGGCTCCCTTTTTAATTTATTACCAACAAACTAACGGGCCCGTCCTATGAACACAAACATGGCCCAACCAACGAAGCCACAACCACAGTCAACAGAGTCCAACGTGGCCCCACAAGTCAGTTAACGTCCAAGACGGCAGACGTATGTTATGAACATTTGTGAGAGTTTCAGCTAAGGGAATGGGGAAAAGTGAGCAAAAGTTTGAAGCGTGGGGAAAACTGGGCACAATTAAGGAATTGGGGGCACAGATGGAATAAGCCCAAAACTAAAATACGTCTAGATACATTTCCTTTTATCCATTTTGATGACAAGTATTTCCAAACGGAGGGAGTATTTGTCTTTTTAGAGATTTCAACAAGTGACTATGACCGGACCTTACCAACACACTCAAAAAAGTAGTCCATAATTTTGATGTTATCCTCTTTTCTTGGCGGTAGCGATGCCATCTGGATACCTCATAAATAAATCAAGGACAAATCTGACCCCTTCCTGAAAAGACATACGTAGCAAAATGAGTGAATCTGCACTCTAAAATATGTCTACATACACATCCGTATGTGGTAGTCCATTTGAAATATGAAAAATACAAATATTTAGGAACGAATGAAGTATATATAAGAGTAGACATGGAGATATAGCTCCACCATGGTCTACAACAAAAATGTGTTGGGCTGGTTAGCGCCGGATGCTCGCAACGCGATGACATGAGTTCAAATTATGTCTTTTAACTTCAGATTTGTATATTATATATTACTCTACTTATATAATATATACTTCTTTCGCTACTGTACTGACAGTGGAACCCACAGAGTACTTAGAATGTTAAGGATGGACTTGTTTCTTTTTAACTTTCTGTACGGTTGTAGCCACCCCGCAAGTCACGCTCTACATTGTACATGCAATTAACTTTTATAGAGGGACAATCATACAGGCAATTAACTCAAATGGATTGGATGTCACTCTATTATTTCCAGCATAAAGAGCATCTCCAACGGCAGCCGGCAAATTTCCTCCCGCTTCCTTCCGCGGAGGACGACATCAAACGCCAGCGGCATACATTTTTACAACTCTAACCAACCAGATGAAATTCGTGCAAACACTGACCGATTTCATATAAGCATGAAGGATTTCGTATAAAAAAGCCGGATCTTCATATACACATGATGGATTTCATTACATTTACATGAACTAAGAGGTGCCAATCCGGCTCTCTTGTATAATTAATACTCCCTCCCTCCGGAAATACTTGTCCTAGAAATGGATGTATCTAGACTTATTTTAGTTCTAAATGGTCATCATGATCCCTTTGTCTTCCTCATGTCCGTCAGACACTTGCGGGGTCTCGAAGGTCCACGGAAGAGACGAAGCAGCAAATAAACCACCTGAATCCGCGGTCGTCGCCTCGGCGGTGGCCTTCATGGGTCCCAATTGGCGGCGGACTCCCGTGTTCTACTTCTCCTCGATGATGGCAGCGGACAGGGAGAAGCTGGCCACCAACTGGTCACTCTCCAGGCACCCGGCTTCTGTCTTTGCCTGCATGGCGCTGCCGCAGGCACGGGAGGCGCGGCCACCGCAGACACTGGTGGCGCGGTACGACGCGGCAGCGATGGCGCCCGTACCGGCGTGCTCGTAGCCGTGCCGGCGTGGAGCAACTCGCCACTCCTCATCAAGCTGAACTGGAGCGGCGAGTTATTGAACCACGCTACCGCTTAGCGGCAATCGCCCGCCGGGCCAAGCGAGGTTGGTGAAGCACCGAGCGGCCTCGCCCGTATCCGGAGGGCTCGGCGGCCACCCAGCCGGGTAATATGCCGGAGAACGGCTCTTCGGAAGCCATCGGAAGGGTGGAGAAAATGGTGAAGGAGGAGATGGGGGCGCCGGAGGTGCGATTCTTGCCCGCCGCCCGTCTCGCCTCGTGTAAATAGAGGGCGGATGGTAGGAGCTTGGTCGGCGTCCCGCCTCGCTTAAACCGAGGGCGGACGGGAGGAGCTCGCCAAGGTGTTGCGTTTAATTCGCCCGCTCATGAACGGACGTGTGGCCGGAGTAGGATTCTCGGTTTGCATGCGGGTTTAACGGAGGGTTTAATGGAGGCGTCGGCGTGCAGCGGGCGGCGCAGATTATTCGACGGACAGATTAATGAGCCGTCAAATCACAAAGGCCCTCGCCTCGTGAAACCGATCGAGCTAGACTGCCCGCCCTCTAGCCTTTTAAAAAATGTATATACTCCACTTTTGTACAGTAGTAGTATCGATGGATTGCGCCATGGAGCAAAACTTGAAATTAAAAAAGGTGGTACATATAGAGAGCGCCGTGAACTATGTGTCATACATGGCAATAAATAAAGTACTACATGATACTTATATGATACATGGCGCAGGAGTACTAAGTATTATTAATACAGTTTTGCTAGAACTCATCTAGATGAGATATAATTTGGTCTCATTCATCTTTTATATCCATTGGATGTGATGCTATAAGATGCGTGTGTGCTGACGTGGGTTGTATTTGTTCTTGTGCAACGAATCGACCACCGCATGTCATGTTTGATAGTCTCAAGTCATTAAAAGCATACAAGCCCCACATCTCTTCTTGGTTGATTCCTCTATTTATGTCAAAAAATAAGAAACAACGTGAGAGTTAATGCACCACGCCTATGTGTTAGACTAGCCACAATGGTGAGTAACATACACATATCCCTAGACTATGTTACTACCTTCATAGTGGGTACTACCTCCGTCCTGGTTTATAGGTCCCTTTTATAGTTTGTGCCAAATTTTGACTAAATATTTAACTAACAAAATGTTAATGCATGTCAAGAAAAATTATCTCATTGGATTCGTCTTTGAACATAGTTTTGAAAAATATAATGTTTGGTGACATGCGTGAACATTTTCTTAGTTTAATCTATGGTAAAAATTTGGCATGAAATACAATGGGGACCAAAATTTGGCATCACTGTAACTAGTACTCCATCTGTCAATTTATAAGTTGTGCTTACCTTTTCCATCAACTTCGTGCAACGCGCGGGCATCTTGCTAGAAACACTAGAATATGTCTATATAACCCGTATGTGATAGTCCATTTGAAATCTCAAAAAAGACAAATATTTAGGTACGGAGGAGTAATATATTAGGAATATATCAAAACAATAGTGATTTCTTTCAAGTTTGTGAACAAATACTACTATTCTACTACTTTGGATCCATCGCAACACACGGGCACATTGCTAGTAAAAGGAAAAGGCCTGCCGCGTTCGCGTCGCACCCCCACACGCCCGGATTCGGGAGTACAACACGGCCCGTCCAGCACGACACAGAGCTTAGGGAAGGCATGTTGCCTAGCAGTGGCGGAGCTTGAAGCAAAACGTTGGGTGTGCCACCATCCAAAGCTATAGAAATTACCCTTGCGCTGACGCTCCATGCCTCAAAACTGGATGTACAACTACAAAAATCCTGCTAGGTTGGGCGGGCCAGACACGTGTCGGCCCTCACGTAGCTCCGCCTCGTGCCTAGCATTTTCACTTTCATGTGGGACCGCCTGCTGAGCAAATGACACCCCGCCTACTACCGGGTTAGAAAATGTAAACAAGGGGAAGATCTAGCTATAGCACTAAGCCAAGAAATTTTGTGTCAGACGGGGCTCGTTGATAGAGTAGGAGCATTCCGTATTAGTACCACTCCTACCAAGTTTGTACTCCTAATACTATTATATTACTAGTACTACCACTATACAACTAGTAGATACGTGCATGGCACAACATCGTAGGAACAAAAAACGGGAAGATCTTGTTTTGGGTGATTTATCTTTTTTTCAATCAACGTAGTATGAATAATATGATGTGGTGGGCACCCATGAAGCTTATGTGGCTTGGTTGCATGGCTACGGAAGGTTAGAGAAAAATAAATAGATAATGTGTTTAGAGTGCACTCCACTAAATAGATATACTTTGGATCCCGCAATTGGTCGTTGGATGAAGCCAATCCGACGGTACAAAGATGGCAAATCCGAGCACTACTGGCCATTGGATATCATCCACCAGATTCTGCCACATGTATAATCTAGAAGACTCCATGGTTGAACTTAATTCATGACTAAATTTGCCACAACTAAGCTCGTGCAAAGTTACTAATAAGTTCTTCAAAATGAGAGCCACAAGTTGGCAAGCCTAAGGGAATCTTGCCACATTTTTGTCTCAGATGTCATGTGGGGCCAGTGTGGCTTGCCTAAGGTGTGTCTTGAACAAAACACTCACCTAAGTTAATCAAACTTTCCTAACCTTACATTCCACCAAATTTTGCCACAAGTTGGCAAGCCTAAGGGAATCTTGCCACATTTTTTGTGTGTATGTCATGTGGGGCCAGTGTGGCTTGCCTAAGGTGTGGCTTGAACCAAACACTCACCTAAGTTAATCAAACTTGCCTAACCTTACATTCCACCAAATTGTGCCACTAGTTGGCAAGCCTAAGGGAATCTTGCCACACTTTTTGTGTGTATGTCATGCGGGGCCAGTGTGTCTTGCCTAAGGTGTGGCTTGAACCAAACACTCACCTAAGTTAATCAAACTTGCCTAACCTTACATTCCACCAAATTTTGCCACACGTTAGAATCCAGAAAACTCCACATGTAGAAGCATAATGCACAAACCACTGAATCTCATGCGTGCAATGCACGTGTACCTTCCTACTAGTACTATTAGTAGTAAGAAACAAATTCCAGTTTTGGCACGAGCTCGTACTGCGGGAGCACCACAAGGCCTGCCGCAGGAGTTACATTTTCCTCTTGGGGCCCACGGGACCGAACTTAAGTGGCTTAGTGCCCGGCCTATGAGTCAATGACATGTGGGCCTTAAATGCGGCTGGCCCACATGTCATTCTCATGGTGGTGGCGCGGTTCGCGACTCACTCGTTCGAGATGAACCGGCCGGTGGTGGCGTGGTCGTGGCGAGGGTACCACAGCTGGGCATCGGGGCATTACGAGGTGTAGATGGCCACACCGGCGGGTACTACCTGTAGTACATAAGTACTCCAGTTGAGGATTGATGCCCGGGATGAAATGTGTCACAGCCGCTGGATGAAAATTCGATTGTCTTGAGAGTACGGATCGAGCACAAGAGCGGAGCTGGCAAACCGCGGCCCAATCGGGTGTGTCTGTGGTAGAAAGTTGATGGTCGCCGCAGTTCAGCTGGCCCGCATGTCATGCACACAAAGGCAGAGGAGCGGTGGGGCCGAGAGGGATGAGGGGCACGAACAATCCTACCATTATGTCACTGACATGTGGGACCCATAAGCGTGGGTCCCACCTGTCAGCGAAGGAAAGGCAGGGCAAGGCAGTGATAGCCACGTCAGAGGATCCATGTCCACGTCGGGGGACGCCGTGCCGTGGGTTGGAGCAGCGTCGTGGGAATCGCGTGTGGGTGTGGCAGTGGTAGAAACAAGAAACGTGATGGTCGCCGTGGTTCAACTTCCATGGACAAGCTGTCGTGTCTGCTGACACATGTATATCAAAACTAGAGTGTTTATATTTCAAGCACGTGAACAAGTATTATTCTACTAGTTTGGATCCATTGCAACGCACGGGCCAGCACATTGGTAGTAGTAGTGTCCATCTCTATCTCTAGAGGCCTTCCCTCGCTCATCCTTTTCTCTCACAAGATAAACTACTCATACAAATGCATCTTGATGTTCCATGGAACGCACGAGGATGTTTCCTTGGGGTCCCTCCAGCGGTGTGGCCAGAGTTGCAAGTTGACGCCTTGAGATGCCGACGTCGAGGGGCACTCGGATTTCCTCCGATGAGCAGGTAAGATGAGTTTGATCACATAGTAAATGCATTCTAAAGACTACTTCCGTGTCCATTTCCTAATTCTCCCCCTGCCCACTGTTTCACAAGCTAGGCTCTCATGAGTGGAGATTGGCTTGCATATGTACGGAGGGTACCAACATCAATTTGCACAACATTTACAACGGTGACACCGTTCCTCAGAGAACCTTTGTCCAACATTGGGATCAGCCATGCAACGGGCCACCGCATGAATTGGTATGATGGAACCACGGTGAGATTGAATAAAAGATAGCACGAACCTTGCACAGGGCGGTCAAAGGCGGACCATGCTGTCTGCAGCCGATTTGTTGCCGTACGAGTAGGAAGACGATGTGCTCCTTTCCAACCGCATCTTCGCGGTGACAAACCAGGGGACTTATTTTGTATGGGACACATCCTACGATATACTCCCTCTCTCCCAGTTTATTTGTTTTGAATCTTTTCGTTTTATAAGTTTCAAATTCAAATTTAGAGCTCCCCATCACATGTTGAGATTACAATGTCCATTAAATCATTGCGTGCATGTATAGTAAAGAAACAAATCTCGAGTTTGGCACGAGTTCGTGCTGCGGGAGCACCACAAGCCCTGGCGCAGGAGTTACATTTCCCTCTCAGCGCCGTCGGGACTGAGCTTTAGCGCCTTACTACAACTACCTTTGAGTCAATAACATGTGGACCCGATAGGTGACTGGTCCGCATGTAATGCTCCCGAAGGCAGAGGGGCAGTGGGGCCAAGAGGGGTGAGCTGCAGGTCGGGGGACGTGTGGTTTCATGGATTCGAGCGGCGTCGTGGGAATCGCGGGTGGCTGTGGCAGAAACTTGATGCTCGCCGCATTTTAGGTGGCCCACATGTCATGCACACAAAGGCAGAGGGGCGGTGCGACCGAGAGGGGTGAGGCGCACGTCGGGGGGCGTGGTGCCGTGGGTTGGAGAGGCGTCGTGGGAATCGCGAGATGAAACGTGATGGTCGCCGTAGTTGAACTTCCATGGACAAGCTGTCATGTCTACGGACACATGCATTGTATACCGATCACTGGAAGGAGTAGCAGAGAAAGCTATATATGCGGATAAATACTTCCTTATAGTCAAGCGGACCCATGCTACTACTCTGTTCCAAAGACATGCACACCATCGAAATAGTCCATCTATATCAATATACACCGAGAGGGAATAATTTATTTTACAAGAGAGGAAATAGTTCATCCATCCATAATGCCCTCCTGTTGGTGCAGCATTTTCTTCTTCTTGTTGTTGTTCTTCTTCTTGTTGTTGTTCTCATTCTCTGTGGGAGACGGCTTCGCAACAAGCTCTTTGGACCTTGCAGCTATCTCGAAACTCACACGGGCATCGAGGGCAGCATATTTTATCCGTTAAATGCGTCAAGGGATAATTCTCCCATCCAGACGACCTTAATGCCACCGTCTCGTCACCCTTCTGAAGATTTGTACCGAGCACAAAATTTGCTACGTTGAATAGGGATGGTGTCTGTTTAGCACAATCTTCTACAGGAATTTTGATTCTGGTTTGTAGGTCAGCGATTGCTTTTCAAATCAAGGTTGTACGGCTCCAGCTTCTGTTTGTCCCCTTCGATGGCTGCCCCACAGAAGTATACGTCCTCCCGAGACAAGAAATCGTGAAGCTCACCTGGTATGGAGGGAGAGTGTATGATGTGGTACACCAAAACATCATCTTCGAGGCACAGCTGAAGGACGGCGGCGCGCTGGATCTTCCCAGGGGCACGCTCCGTGTACTCTGCGTCGAGACCGATGACCCTCGTCTCTACCTTTTTGAGGGAGTTGGATACATTGTTGATCCACTGCCGAACAACCATTGGGTGGACGGTCACGGTGGCAACTATGCGCATCGAGCCTTCGATGAGGACATGTTGGACACTAAAAACCTGCATCTCGATCTCTTTCGCCATTTGGAACCGCTGGAACGGAGGGCTATGGTTTGGATAATTAGGATTAGATGGCTAGTCTAACTGAAGTAGTAGATGATTATTTAAAGAGGTTAAAACAATGTGAACGCAGTGGGGTTTGGATGCAAATGAAGACGAAGGGGAGGTGGAGAAGCCGAGGTGAATCGGTTCCCGATGGAGAAGTAAATGGGAGAAGTGGCGTGCAGGCAGTTGATTAGACGGCTAGGTAGACTAAACGAAAAGGCTATGCGGGTAGGCTGAGGAGTCGCACTGTTCGTGTGCGTGCCCATCCTTCCCGATAGGTGGGACCTATGCAAACAGATAAAAATGTGTTGTAGCTTTTTTTAGCCCGTGAGTGGGAGACACAACATTCTCTGGTTAAGGAACACTCCCTCCGTTTAGGTGAGTATAAGTCACCTTATGAAAATCAGGTTTTCCCAAAACCTTTAGGCGTGGAGCATTAACTTCCTCCTCGATCCCCTCCCAGCCTCATTAGCCAGCGTTCTCTTCCTCTGCTGCCGCGTTCTACCTTTCCATTTTTCCTCTTGTCAAGTGTGGAACGGTCTGCATGCCGTCCTTGATGCACCAGAATGACCACTGCATGCATCACAGCAGGGCATTGATTGGGCATGCACGCGAATTTGGTTCTGCTCGCAATATGGATGATACCTGAACGATGAAGTGAACAGGCATGCTAGCACGGGAGACCTATTTCCGCTATACAATACTGGAGTACTCATGTTCCTACTAGTAGTAGTAATAGTAGTACAACTGTGGTACACTTGATGGTCAAAATACTATTCATCCGGTCCTCACAGTGAAGTGACAACACCCTGCGCCTGACACTAGTCCAGGCGAGGCGGGGTTCGGGTTACCAAAGTCAGCCTCACCCTATGCATTGTGTAGTCTGTCACCGCTACAGCACATTGGCGCCTCGCCTCGTCTCCCTCTCCACTCCCATAGCACCACTCCATCTCCATCTCCTTCTTCGTCTCCGTCTCCGTCTCCATCTCACTGTGCTCCCGTGTACCGTCGCCTCACTCGCCTCCCCCAGTACCACTATTCCCTCGCTAGCCGCTCCAGCACCGACATCCTTCTCCCCCGTAAATCAAGCCCCCTTCCAAACTCCACCCTTGCCGAACGCGAACCGCGCAGCATCCATATGAGCCGCAGCAATCTCCCCAGTGACATCCTCTACCTCTGTTGTTCGTGTATGGATATGTTGACCGCCCTGCAGCTGGCTGCATGCTCGAGGGACATGCACACGGCCATCGTCGAAGCAAGGCCTAAGCTTTTCAAGACACCTGCTTGCTGCTATCTGGTCTTGCGAGATTGGCTCACCATGATACGGAGGCGTGCATGATGCCCCTCGACTTCAATCCGATCTCCATTAGCCGAAACTTCTTTGCAGGTATGTAGTGTGTCGCCGTACATCATTTCCCTCGACATCGATCCGATCACCATCGCCCAAAACTTCTTGGCAGGTATGTACTGGGTCGGCATGAACTCCCACTGGATGGCTGCCTTCAGAGAAGACGGTAAAAAGTTGGTGCTCGTGAACTTCTAGACCTCCCATGAGATTATCCTTCCTCCGTTGGATTATATAGAGTATTACCATCGCGGTCCAAGTCATCTAGATTACTACATCAGTTGGACGGACCTTGTTTTGCAGAAGATTGTAATCTGCCAAGTACCCACACGACATGCGAATTACGCAGACTTCAAGCTAATTGCCTTGTTCGACCGCGGACTTGCCTATCTTTACACCGGTGCCTTTTTTAGCTGGAGACAACTCGGCTCGTAGTGGATCATCGTCAAAGCTGATACACACTTCTGTGATGCTATTGAACACAATGGCATCATCTACGCGATCGACAAAGCAGATGGCACCACGTATTGCTGGGACTGCGCGTGTAAGTTGTTTCGGCCCCATGTTAATGATGACGCCATGACACTGTTTGAACTTTTTTTGATGATTGGCATATCCCTGTTTGAGCAGAATTTGAGTAGAACTATGGCAATATATTAGAGACGCCGTAAATCAGCTATATTTGGAATGAGTTAATTCATGCGATTGTGACTGAGGGAGTCCTGGACTAGGGGTTGTCCAGATAGCCGAACTATCATCTTTGGCCGGACTCCTAGACTATGAAGATACAAGATTGAAGACTTCGTCCCGTGTCCGGATGGGACTTTCCTTGGCGTGGAAGGCAAGCTTGGCGATACGGATATGTAGATCTCCTACCATTGTAACCGACTCTGTGCAACCCTAACCCTATCCGGTGTCTATATAAACCGAAGGGTTTTAGTCCGTAGCACGAACAACAATCATACCATAGGCTAGCTTCTAGGGTTTAGCCTCTCTGATCTCGTGGTAGATCTACTCTTGTAGTACCCATATCATCAATATTAATCAAGCAGGAGTAGGGTATTACCTCCATCGAGAGGGCCCGAACCTGGGTAAAACACCGTGTCCCTTGTCTCCTGTTACCATCCGCCTAGACGCACGATTCAGGACCCCCTACCCGAGATCCGCCGGTTTTGACACCGACATTGGTGCTTTCACTTTGAGAGTTCCTCTGTGCCGTCACCTATAGGCCCGATGGCTCCTTCAATCATCAGCAACGATGCAGTCCAGGGTGAGACTTTTCTCCCCGGACAGATCTTCGTATTCGGCGGCTTTGCACTGCGGGCCAATTCGCTAGGCCATCTGGAGCAGATTTAAAGCTATGCCCCTGGCCATCAGGTCAGATTTGGAAGCCTAAACTATACGGCCGATGTCCGCGGAGATTTTATCTTCGACGGATTCGAACCACAGCCGAGCGCGCCGCACTGTCTATGATCTGGCTCTGCCGCCGAACAACGCCCTGGAGGCCGCACCGGTATCCGCTCCGACCCTTAATCCGGAGCCGGTTTCGCCGATCGAGGACGGTTGGTTGGACACCGCCTCGGGGGCTGAAATCTCCACGGCGATTGAGCCGAACACCATCCACTGTCGCCCTTTGCGGCTTCGTGACTCCTGTGTGCCGGACTCTTTCGACTCCGAACCTCCAGCGCCTCTACCGGTCGAATCCGGTGGGCGCCGTTATGGAGTTCACCGCCACGGACATCTTTCGACACGCCCTTTGGCGATATCCTGAAGTCATTAAAGTCTCTCTCTTTGTCGAGAGCCCTGGCGAACTATGGTCGGGAAGGTTGGGATTCGGACGACGAAGAAATTCAACGCCCACCCACCACCCACTTTGTAGCCACTGCCGATGATTTAACCGCATGCTCGACTTCGACTCAAGACATCGACGGTATGGACGACGGTGCGAGAGGCGATCAAGAGCCAGCGCCCACGGGCACCGAAGGCCACCTCGTCATATGACATATACATGGTGGACATCCCAAAAGATGGGAATGGCGATGGAACGGCGGAGGATGACCCTCCAAGAAACAACCAAGCGCCGATGTCAGCGGCGGCCGCTCTAAATCCCGCCACAAGAAAACGGCGATTCCGCACGGGAGACAATAATACCCGGATAGTGCCGAAGATGACCCCTCCGGCAGGACTCAAATAGCAGAGGAGGGAGAAGCAAGTCCACACGACGGTCTGGCAGAAAGAGAGGTAGAGGGCGATAATTATCGCCCCCCTCCGAAGACGAGGCAAGCCTCGACAACGATTTAATTCGTCGTGCTGAGGACCCCCGTCGAACAAGAGCGTTTTAAACACGGGCTCATGGCAACGGCAAGCAGCCTCAAGAAAAAGCAACAACGACTTAGAGCTGACCAAGACCTGCTAGCTAACGGATGGACTGAAGTCCTTGCAGCCGAAGAGTATGAACTCGAACGCCCTCCAAAAGCTACCCCAAATGCAGGCCGTTGCCTCGATCAGAGGAGGAAGCACCCACGTCACCAGCGCACGACATGGCAGACCGGCCACCCCGTGGCTGCGACAGAGAAGCCTCTCGGCCCTCCGCTCAAGCCACGCCCCGACGCTGCTCAAAAAGTACCAAGGCACGGGAAAACGTGCCGGACTTGCGAGATATATTGGAGGATAAGGCAAATCATACAAGATCGATCTACAGATCGCGTGGGCACCCAACGACTCGGGATGATTACCGTCACGCCGGATACAGCAAACCCGGCCGGGCGAACCACGATGAGACAAAGCTCATATGAGCTACGCCGTGATATAGCCCAATACAGAGGCGCCAAGACACCCACTATGCTTCACAGATGAAGTAATGGATCATCAAATCCTCGAGGGCTTCAAACCCAGTAAACATCGAATCATACGATGGTACCACAGATCCTGCAGTCTGGATCGAGGACTATCTCCTCCATATCCACATGGCCCGCGGTGATGATCTACATGCCATCAAATACCTCCCACTCAAGCTTAAAGGACCAGCTTGGCATTGGCTCAATAGCTTGGCAGCAGAGTCAATCGGTTGTCGGGAGGACCTGGAAGCCGCATTCCTTGATAACTTCCAGGGCACATATGTGCGACCGCCAAACGCTGATGACCTTAGCCATATAATTCAGCAGCCAGAAAAATCAGATCATCGACTGTCCGGATGCAGAGGCGCTAGCAGCCTTCAAACACAACATCCACAACGAGTGGCTAGCCCGGCACCTAGGACAGGAAAAGCCGAAATCCATGGCAGCCCTCACCACACTCATGACCCGCTTTTGCGCGGGAGAGGACAGCTGGCTAGCTCGAAGCAACAACTTGGCCAAACACCCTGGTAGTTCGGATACCAAGGACAGCAATGGCAGGTCGCGTCGCAACAAGCATAAACGCCGCATTAATGGTGATAATGTTGAAGATACGATAGTAAATGCCGGATTCAGAGGCCCTAAACCCGGTCAGCAGAAGCAGCCATTCAAAATAAATACCCAGGGCCCGTCCAACTTGGACCGAATACTCGATCGCTTGTGCCAGATACATGGCACCCCCGAAAAACCAGCCAACCACACCAACAGGGATTGTTGGGTGTTCAAGCAAGCGGGCAAGCTAAACGCCGAAAACAACGACAAGGGGCTGCATAGCGATGATGAGGAAGAGCCCCGGCCGCTGAACAATAGAGGATGAAGGGCTTTCCCACACAAGTGCGGACGGTGAACATGATATACGCAACCCACATACCCAAAAGGGAGCGGAAGCGCGCACTAAAGGGGCGATACGCGATGGAGCCGATCGCCCCTGTTCAACGCATGGTCTTCCTGCCCGATCACCTTCGATCGAAGGGACCACCCCACTAGCATCCGTCACGGCGGTTTCACCGCATTGGTTCTTGACCCAATTATTGACGGATTTCACCTCACCAGAGTCCTGATGGACGGCGGCAAAGAAACAACCTGATTTATCGTGATACGGTCGCAAAATGGGAATAGACCCGTCAAGGATCAAACCCACAAAGACGACCTTTAAAGGCGTCATTCCAGGTGTAGAGGCCAACTGCACAGGCTCCGTTACACTTGAAGTGGTCATCGGATCCCTGGATAACTTCCGGAGTGAGGAGTTAATCTTCGACATAGTCCGATTCCGCAGCGGCTATTGTTGGGGATACACTTAACAGGTAGGCCCACGAAGGGTCGAAATATCATAAAGCATGGGGTCCACACAACACGTGGGTCCAGATAAATTTCATACAGACATACTATCCACTCGGACAAGCAGCATACGATCCACTCGACCAAGCAGTATACCATCCACTCGGATGACAGTTCACCACTCGACCGCTCGACTCACTCGGATATACGAAGACCGGCAGCAACAAAGCAGTCGGCATCATTCTCATGGTGAGGGCTTGGTAGTGGGCTGACATTATGGCATTCATGCCCCACTTTGTAACATAGGAGGTGAGGGGGTGGCGCACTCTATATAAGCCACCCCCAGCACTAGACTCGGGGGTTTCTTTTCTTCCACCTCTCTCTCTTTTGGCCATTAGTCTAAGGACTTAGCTCAGGCAAGGGATCCGTTCCCTTCTCTCATACATTGTAATCTCCGGATACATATACAGATAAAACAAAGCCTCTCCGGAGCACGAGACGTAGGGTTGTTATCTCCACCATGAGAGGCCCGAACTCGCTAAATCCACCGTGTCACCCATTTGCATCTCGATAGATCATGCTCCGTTATCCTACCCCTCTCTTATTGTCGGAATCGCTCCCACGACAGTTGGCGCCCACCATGGGGCATGGCGTCTACCGAACCATGATGCGAATGGTTTGTTTCAATTCTTACATATATTCCGTATTTTACTTGTGTTGCCTCTTGCCTTTGCCAAGAACAGGATCGTCTTCGGCTTCTATGCGAACACTGTGTCCGCTATTCCTCGCATGGTCGCCGCATGTGCGGATGAAGGGGCGAGGAGATCAGCCCGTCCGACTCCTGGAGCGGTGAAATGCTCTGCCGCACCCAGCACCGTGCATGCTTGCCGCCACACGCTGGGCTTGGCCCAAACAAGGCCGCCTCTCGCTTGGCACGCTAACCGCCACCAGCATCTCCTTCGTCAAGGTCATCTACATCAAAGGGTACGTAGCCCACTATCCCGAGTGCATAACGAGCGCCTCATAATCCTTCGTTAATTTAATCACCTAATTAAGCGGTCAATTACCGCAGCTCATTAAGCGGCTTGTTAAGCGGTTGATTACTGCAGCAAATTAAGTGACTCATTAAGCGGTTAATTACTGCAGCTCATTAAGCAATTAATTATTGCAGCCAAAACATCCGCGATTCCTACGCCAGTTAATTGTGCATGCATGCATAACCATCCCTGGTCTTTAATCCTTGCAAAATAGCATCCATGCAGGGACTCTTTAGTCCAGCAAAACAATATTCATGGCTACTAACCTGCAGGGCCACTCGTCCCTCATGGTCCTCGGTCAGCAGTTCGCTTAGACGGACGTTTTGTTTCGAGTGACTAACACTACATGCAGGTTAACTCAGATGAAATTTGTGTCCAGACGACTAATGTGCAGTGACTCAGACGCCATGCACGCCGTCACTCTATTGGACATATCTTCATAAACTTATCTGACTCGACCGCTCTGCGCGTCGCCACTCGATGAGACACTTGACCTCCCGCGCGTTCTTGTCATTTGGACGCCCCGCGCATCGTCCCTCCACGGCACGTGTCTAGATCACTCGAACGCCCCGCTCATCATCACTCCGCGGGACGCGTCTACTTCACTCGGACGCTTCGTGTGTCGCTACTATGCATGACGAGTCTACATCACTCGGACGCCCCGCGCATCGTCACTCCGCGGCAAGCATCTTCATCACTCGGCCGCCCCGTGCGTTGCCACGCCGTGGGATGCATCTACTTCACTCGGCCGCCTCGCGCGTCGCCAATTGGTTGGTCACCTCATAACCACTCGGCCGCTCCGGGCCTCGGCAATCGGTTGGTCACCTCATCACCACTCGGTCACCCCACGACACAGTTTTTACAATCTCATAAATGATTGTTATTCTTTTTTATATGCTCTAAATTCCCCACTAGGTGTCCAGTACTCACCTAAGTTTCAAAAAATCCTACCGAGTGGAGAGCAACCCTCCCACTCGGGGGCTTAGCTGCAGTCCAAGATCACTAGCCTAAGTTTCAAAAAAATCCTGCCGAGTGGAGAGCAACCCTCCCACTCGGGGGCTTAGATGCAGTCCAGTACTCGCCTAAGTTTAAAAACACCATTGGCCGCCCCGCGCATCGATGCAGGTTGGTCACCTCATAACCACTCGGCCGCCCCGCGCGTCGCCACTCGGTTGGTCACCTCATAACCACTCGGCCGCCCCGCGCGTTGCCATCGGTTGGTCACCTCATCACCACTCGGCCGCCCCGCGCGTCGCCACAGGTTGGTCACCTCATAACCACTCGGCCGCCCCGCGCGTCGCCACTCGGTTGGTCACCTCATAACCACTTTCGGCCGCCCGCTTCGTCGCCATCGGTTGGTCACCTCATCACCACTCGGCCGCCCCGCGCGTCGCCAAATGTTGGTCACCTCATAACCACTCGGCCGCCCCGCGCGTCGCCACACGGTTGGTCACCTCATAACCACTCGGCCGCCCCGCGCGTTGCCATCGGTTGGTCACCTCATAACCACACGGCCGCCCCACGCGTCGCCACTCGGTTGGTCACCTCATAACCACTCGGTCGCCCCGCGCGTCGCCACTCGGTTGGTCACCTCATAACCACTCGGCCGCCCCGCGCGTTGCCATCGGTTGGTCACCTCATCACCACTCGGCCGCCCTACACGTCGCCATCGGTTGGTCACCTCATAACCACTCGGCTGCCCCGCGCATCGCCATCGGTTGGTCACCTCATCATCACTCGGCCGCCCCGTGCGTCGACACTCGGTTGGTCACCTGATCACCACGCGGCCGCCACGCGCGTCGCCACGCCGCGGGATGCGTCTACTACACTCGGCCGCCCCGCGTGCCTTCAGACAGCTAAGTCATTTTACATTCTGTTATTTTCGTCTTCCCGAGTATTCCATAAGTCACACATCACGTTCACTCGGAGGCCACGCCACCGAGTGTACCTCTACGCTCGGTTTCTTATTTTCACATACTTGCTTATTACTGGTTATGTGACTGCCAAGTCCAACTTCCATTTTTTCGCTTACATCATTCACGAACACCAAGTGTCATTCTTCATTTCGAGTTTGCATCGGTCCTCCAGGGCTACAACTCAGTCGAAACACTACACTTCCGTTTTATTTGAGCTAGTATTCCAATAAGTTCAGTCGGATCCGTCGCTTCGACAAGTTCGAACGGATCCTTCGCTCTTTCAGACTCTTGCTGGTTAACCAGCAAGCCCCTTGCACTCCCAGTGGGTGTCTATGGGTGTTATTCACACAAATCATTTAGCACACATCAAATTTCCTCGAGAAATTATTTCTTTGGCTTGTGCCCTTTTTTACACAAGTTAGGCGGTCACTCGACGGCCCTTTGCGCCAACTTCATCGCTGCTCGGACTCGGTCACCATACCGTCCCGGTAACCCTAACACCGACCTTTGTCGCTCTGTTGACTTCAAACACATCCGGCCAACCCCTCTGTGGAATTCTCTTCATCATATCAATGATATAGACCTCGTCGGGCATGAGACAGATAAGTCCCTTTCATAATTAAACTTCACACTTCACTCTTTTGTGAGTTTGCCTCTTTCGAGCATCACTCGGAAGGTTCTCCTCATCTTTACCCGAGTCCGACTCGATGAATTGCAAATCATCCATTCAAAACTATATTTCTCGTATTCCGACATGTCCGTTTCGAAGCCTGTAGTACGCTCGGGGGCTCCACCGCACTCGAGGGCTGCATCTCATTTGGAATGATACTATGCTGAGTGGTCGAGTACTTCATCACCAGTCAAATCCTTCACTTCAACAAGTGCATTCGATCCGCCACTTTGACAAGTTTTATAATCATCCACACGCTCTGCCCGCCATCTTAATTTCTCCTCAGACTCAGTTGTCATGCCGGTCTTGTTGCGTCGCAACCACACTACACCGACCTCATCGCTACATCAGCTTCGAAAGCATCTGGCTAACTCCTTCGAAGACTATTTCAGCCACTTGGCTGGACACGCAATCTTCCACACGGCCGCCCCGCGCGTCACCACTCGGTTGTGCACGTCTTCACCACTCGGCCGCCCGCGCGTCGTCACTCTGTTGTACACATCATTGCCCCTCGATCGCCCCGCGCGTCGCCACTTGGCTGGATATGTAGTCCTACATTCGACCACCTCGCACGTCATCACCACTCGGCCGCCCCGCGCGTCGCCACTCGGTTGTGCACATCTTCATCACTCGGCCGCCCCACGCGTTGCTACTCAGTTGTGCACGTCTTCATCATTCGACCACCTCGCACATCATGACTCGGCCACCCTACGCATCATCACTCGGTTGTACACATCATCGCCCCTCGGCCGCCTCGCGCGTCACCATCAGTTGGACATGTCTTTACCTCTACACCTCTAGCACGGGAACGACTAAGTTACTCACACTCTATAGCAAGCTTACCTCCTTCGAGCATCACTCGGGGGCTACGCATGACAGTTGACCATGTCACCCTCAGGGGTTACGCCCATTTGGTCAACCTATTGATCACATCAGAAATATTCTTCTGACCATGCATGCTCGGTCCGCCGAAGATCTATAAGTGTAGCACCGTCCACTCGGACGATCGCCCAAATCATTACCTGGAGTCATCTTCAGGACCGCAAAAGGATGAAAATGACGCTCCTCTACGGATACACTTGGACCTTATTCTAGGCTCCGCGTGAGTTTCACAAACTTGGACCGGAGATGGCATGTGCTGGTGTTCCCCCGGGATAATGAGTGACCTCTCTCTGGAGAGTCACCTAACACACTAGCCTCACCACTCGGGTTTCATGGCACGTACACATAGGACCACTAGTCTATCTCCTCCGAGAGACATACGAGTGCCACCAAGTTTTTCCTTGCAGTCAACATACACCGACCAGTTGGGAAGCACATGTACCCTTACAAATACCCGTTTCCTGCAAAAGCTAATGGTCAATATAAGAAGTACTACTAGAACGATTACTCCCTAGAGTGTCGAGCTTTTCTCTAAAGTCGGCAGTTTCAAGGCCGAATTCATTCATCGTGCTGAGTGCACAAAGATCACTTGATTGACCCAGTTCCAGATTGAATTTATTTACAGTGCCAAGGGCATGAAGATCAGTCCGACTGACTCAGCTCCAAGCTGAGCTTATTTACCATGCCAAGCGCTTGAAGATCCATCCGATTGATTCAATTTCAAACAAAGATATTTATCGTGTCGACTGTGTGGAGGTTTACCAGGAGACTTAAACCCTCTGCCAGGCTCATCTAGTTCGACAGAGGCTCGGGGACTACACCCAGTGGGTGCATTCAGCGTGCCCCCACTGGAAGAAAACTCATAAAGAAACATTTTGCTCGATGCAAAACCAGCTCCAGAAATTACTCGACCTCCGATTCAGAGAAGAACAAGTTCGATCAGTACCAGCTAAGAAGATTCTTAGTTCTCTCAGACCCCCGCCGACTACCCGCAGTCGACGGCGGTCTCGGGGACTACACCCAGTGGGTGCACTTAGCGTGCCCCCACTGGAGTAATCTCCACTCGGTACGGCCTGACCAGTCCGAATGATGAACAACAACAAAAAAGACAGGCTCTAAGACTCCCGCCGACTGCCCGCAGTCGACGACAGTCTCGGGGACTACACCCAGTGGGTGCACTCAGCATGCCCCCACTTGAATGGTATCCACTCAGAATGGTCCGCCCGGTCCGAGTGACGGCCAAACAACAACAAAAAGACACGTTCCAGGCGTGAAGAAATTCCGAGTAATCAGTTACTCGATGCAGGACCAGCTCCAAATCACTCCCAAAAAATTGCTATAAGGTGAGTTTAAGGCTCCTCCGTGGACCTGTTTTGAGCCTTCTTCCAGGACTCAAAGCGTGAAACTCATAAGTTTGGATCTAGAGCCGACTCGTATTGACGTTCCTCCGGGATAATAATGGCATCTCACCGAGAGAGCTATCCATGCGTCGATCTTGTTGACTGGATTTAATGACACATCCATACTCTGATCACGAGTTAACCTCTTCCGAGAGATGATCGAATGTCACCAAGTTGCTCCTTGCGGACACTTACCCCTGCATCGATCGGAACGCAGTGTCGGAATCCATTGAGATTTTGTTCAAACCTTGGTTGTCTGAAAGTACGATGACAGCTACCGAGTATTTCTGTAATAACTTGGGCCAAGTTGTGTCTTTCACAAACGCGTTCTGCAAAATCGCAATCGATTCGGGGGCTAATGTTGGGGATACACATAACAGGTAGGCCCACGAAGGGTCGAAATATCATAAAGCATGGGGTCCACACAACACATGGGTCCAGATAAATTTCATACAGACATACTATCCACTCGGACAAGCAGCATACGATCCACTCGACCAAGCAGTATACCATCCACTCGGATGACAGTTCACCACTCGACCGCTCGACTCACTCGGATATACGAAGACCAGCAGGCAACAAAGCAGTCGGCATCATTCTCATGGTGAGGGCTTGGTAGTGGGCTGACATTATGGCATTCATGCCCCACTTTGTAACATAGGAGGTGAGGGTGTGGCGCACTCTATAAGCCACCCCAAGACTAGACTCGGGGTTTCTTTTCTTCCACCTCTCTCTCTTTTGGCCATTAGTCTCGTGGACTTAGCTCGAGCACGGGATCCGCTTCCCTTCTCTCATACATTGTAATCTCCGGATACATATACAGATAAAACAAAGCCTCTCCGGAGCACGAGACGTAGGGTTGTTATCTCCACCATGAGAGGCCCGAAACTCGCTAAATCCACCGTGTCACCCATTTGCATCTCGATAGATCATGCTCCGTTATCCTACCCCTCTCTTATTGTCGGAATCGCTCACACGACAGCTATCACGCACTGCTCAGACGAACCGCATTCGCAAAATTCAATGCGGTGCCGCACTACGCGTACCTCAAACTCAAGATGTCAGGCCCTCGATGCGTAATCACGGTCAATGGAAACACCGAACGCTCCCTCCGAACGGAGGAGCATACGGCCGCCCTTGCGGCAGAAGTGCAGAACAGCCTCTTAAGGCAATTCTCCAGTCCGGCCAATAAACAATCAGACACTATCAAGCGCGCCCGAAGTAACCTACAGCAAGACCACCTGGCACGTTCCGAACAAGCGTGGTAATGCAGCCCCAACCCCAGCCCTCGCGAACTCGCTGAAGCCGATTACTCACGCCGCGTAATTGCGCTCTCAAGCACCATGGGCATAGGGGACGGGCCACGACCACGGCACACCTGCACGCGGCTAGACCGCACTAGGGGCTCCCGTTTGTGTCATTCCTTTTTTTCTTCCTTTACTTTCGGGACTCTGTTCTCCGAAGCCCTGTCCGCATTCGGCCTGAATACACGATGCAACAGCCGAGAAGCGTAAAAACTGCGTCGAGTGTCTAGGTGGTCTCTATTACGAGCAGTATACCTGTTTTACATACCACACCGCAAACTTACCCCTGGAAGGGGGACATGTCAAAAAGTCTCGTACCTCGCTAATCGCACAATTTGTATCGCTCTGCTTTTATTTGCAGTTTCTTTTGAATAACCAATATATAGCTCTTGCCTATTATTGCATTCTTTCCCATTATATATGTTCATTTATGACATTGCTTGCAACTGCATAATTTGGTACGGCCAATACACCAGGGGCTTAAGTACCCCAAAAGTATGGTGTGATAAGTCCGAACACTTTCACAAGTGCGGCACCCAGAACTTATAGCATTATATGCATCGGCTCCGAATCATGTCTTGGGTCAATAGTTGGGTTTGCCCGGCTCCCATGTTTTGGTACCTTACGTTCCGTTATATCGGCTAAGGTAGCGCTGGGAGAACCACTGCGATTGTGCCCCGTTTGAGCTGGGTTGAGCACCTCAGTGGAGAAAACTAAAAGTGACCGTCATGATAGGGCGAGAGCCGGTCGCTGTTCGAGAGGTTTTTTCGGGTCCCTAAAGACTTATGCTGCTTAGAGCGAGGAGTCGGCATTGTCCGGCCAAGGCGTGGATAGCGCCCCGAACTCGGTCTTCTGAATACTAGGGGCTTCATGAAATTTAAAATTATAGAATTCTATGGCTAAGTGAGAGTGTTCAAGCACTATAAGTCTGGTTGCCTTGTTCGTTGCGTTGAGCGCCTCCTCGAAGGACCCAAGAATGGGAACAAGAGCGCCTAAGTTTATCCCGAACACCCCAAAGCACTTGGCATGGGGCTGAAAGCCAACGACTTGCCATCTCTCAAATTTGATAAACGGCAGCATGAAGGTAATATTTTAAATTCACAAAGCGTTGCTTAAGCGCATATGAACAAGTTTTCAGCGTCTGTGATAACAAATGCGAGTCTATTCAAAAATTACATCTTGAGCATTCACCCGCTATACTGGCAGGCACCCTTCAGACGCCCTCATAGTACATTTCGGGCTTGCGATGCTCCTTGCCCTTCGGTGGCCCATCCGTCACAAGCTTCTCCGCATCCAGCTTGCCCGGTGCACTTTAAGCGGGCAAGGGCCCGACGGGCACCTTCAATGCAGACGGAGCGCTTGATGACTTCAATCCATGGACATGCGTCCACCAGCCGCTGCACTAGCCCGAAGTAGCTCCCAGGCATGGCTTCCAATGGCCACAGCCGAACTATGAGGCCCTTCATGGCCTGTTCGGCGACCTTGTGGAGCTCGACCAGCTGCTTCAGCTGGTCGCTCAGGGGCACCGGACGTTCGGCCTCGATATCGAGACGTAACACCTTCTCCGTCGAGCTCCCCTCCTTGGCGCGGTAGAACGCGGCAGCATCAGACACACTACAGGGCAGATCTGCAAATGCTCCTGGAGAGCTCCGGATTCGGGTAAGTAATAGGTAATTCACTTTCACATTCTTGCTTTGCATAAAGAATGCCTTACCCGCTGCTATCTTCTTTAATGATTCAATCTCTTGGAGGGCTTTTTGGGCTTCGGCCTTAGCCGCTTTGGCACTCTCAAGAGCCGAGGCGAGCTCGGACTCTCGAGTCTTCGAGTCACGCTCCAAAGTCTCGTGTTTTTCCACGAGAGCCTGGAGCTCTTGCCGCACCTCCGCCACCCGCGCCTCCTGCTTCTCTCGCTCGGTGCGCTCCGTGGCCGCTTTGCTTTTGGCCGCGGACACAGCTTCCTTCAGGGTCGCCACCTCGTTCGTGGCCCCTACAATACCCACGTTACTCCTGTCATTTTTGCAAGAAAATCCTTTCGATAAGGTATTTCTTTAATAAGGTATTACTTACCTTCCTTGTCCTCGAGCTGCTTCTTGGCAAGGCCGAGCTTGTTCTCGGACCGCTCGAGGCTCTGCTTCAATACATTGACCTCCGCAGTCAGTGCGGCAGAGGTCAGCAACGCAACCTGCATTCCCATATTGACACACTTATGTTAGACTCATGCGTATATCTTTCTAGATCCTTAGTCCGGCTTTTCTTTCCGAACACCGAACTAAGCATTAGGGGCTACTGTCTATGCGGTAATATTTTTACATATTCTAAACTTACCTCAAAGCCTGTTAGAAGGCTGCTACAGGCTTCAGCCAGCCCGCTCCTGGCGGACTGAACTTTTTGGATCACCACACTCATAACAGTGCGGTGCTCCTCGTCGATGGAGGCGCCCTTAAGCGCCTCCAGCAAGCTATCCGGTGCCTCCGGATGGATGGAGGTCACCGGCGTCGTAGTCTTACCCTTCTTATGAAGGGGCCGCTTGCCGGACTTCAGAACCACTGAAGGTTCCAGTACGGAGTCCGGCACAGGGCCAGACTTAGAGCCCTCTAGGGTCTCGCCCCCTTCGCGCCCGTAGTCCGGGAGGTCGCCTTGCAGCGCCTCCAGGACCACCTCCTCCTTGTTGGGCCCCTTTTAGGACTCCACCGCGGTGTCGTCAGCGACATGAGGAGAGGAGGCGGTCAGAAGTGAAGTACTATTCACATCCGACGAGCCCAGGGAGCCGCTCGACGAAGCGGCAAGCTCGTCCTTAGGCGGGCTACATGGTCATATTCGGTGTTAGAAGACACTATGCGACAAATAAAAAGTCATGAACTATTCCGGAGTCCGTACACTTACGATCTCACCAGGGGCTTGGCCCTTGGTGGCCACTCCTTCTCGTCGTTGTCGGCGTTGGTGGAGAAGTCCGGAGGAAGGGTCCTTCCTTTCTTGGACCCTCCGGCCTCCCCGGCCGGGCAGCCTTCCTTTTCTTCTCTCCTCTACTGGGAGAGGCTTCTTTCTCCTCCTCCTCGTCCTCGGAGGAGGATTCCGCCGGAGTCGCTTGGACGATGAGTCCGACAACACTGGCGTCGGGCACTCCTTCGAGTCCCGTGGCCTTCTTCTTGGCCTTCTTCTCCGGCACCACGTGAGGTGCCGGAGCCAAGCAGCCCGTCAATCGGGCGTCCATTGAGTCTTCGGCAAGGGCAGACAGTTAATCTGTCCGGGGCGTCTTCAGCAGTCTGTCAAAGGTTAGGGAGTTTTAGATCCCGCATAGAGTCAAACTATGAAAAAGAGTCCCATAAAGGGTAAAATAACTTACCTCGTTGGCTTGACGCTGCGAGCTGAATCCGCGATCTTGATGGCGGATGTAGAGCCTCGGCGCCTTTGAACAAGACCTTCCAGGCGTCTTCGTGCGTAGTGTCAAAGAGCCTTTTAGAGTTGGGTGCTTGTGCCTGGCGAATTCCCACAATTTGAAGGCCCGTTGTTGGCATGGGAGAATCCTGCGGATGAGCATCACACGGATTACGTTGACAAGCACGAGATTCTTGTCCACCAGGTTTCGACACAGGTTTGGAGTCCGGACAGCTCGTCCGAATCCCCCATGTCGAGCCCGTCTCTTTCCATGATGTGAGCCGTGTGGGGAAGCCAGATCGGAATTCGGGGGCCGCCGCCCATTGAGAGTCACGCGGCTCGGTGATGTAGAACCACGCCGATTGCCACCCCTTTATGGTCTCCACAAAGGAGCCCTGGAGCCATAGGACTTTGGCCATCTTGCCAACCATGGCGCCTCCGCACTCCGCTTGGCGGCCGCCCACTACCTTCGGCTTGACATTGAAGATCTTCAGCCATAAGCCGAAGTGGGGCTGGATGCAGAGGAAGGCCTCGCAAACGACGATAAACGCCGAGATGTTGACGATGAAGTTCGGGGCCAGATCGTGGAAATCCAGGCCGTAGTAGAACATGAGCCCCCGGACAAATGGGTGAAGTGGAAAACCTAGTCCACGGAGGAAGTGGGTGAGGAACACCACCCTCTCATGGGGCCTGGGGGTGGGAATGAGCTGCCCCTCGTCGGGTAGCCAGTGCGCGATGTCGCTGGACAAGTATCCGGCCTTCCGCAGCTTTTTGATGTGCCCCTCCTCCGTCACTTGCCTCCCGCTCTGGACATAGTTGGAGAAGGTTGAGGTGGGATGTGCGGACTTGGGCGCTGGAGCTCGAGTGCGCGAAAATGGATGGGCAAAGGAGGAAGAAGGCGTAGGTGAAAAGGTGGATCCTTATCCCCTTATATGGACGGAAGCTATCGTCCCCGCCAGCCTGGTAAAACTCGCTTATCTCCCAAGCGTCGTAATCAATGGCGTGGTTGGGTTACCCACTTCCGTATTGATGAGAATCCCGGAATAAGGGGGGCACGATCTCCGCTTTGATAAGACGTGCCAAGGAAACCGCCTCGCTAAATGCGCTGAGGTGGAACAGTAAAAACGATTCGAATAAAGGCCTAGCCATGGTGTGATGTCACGCCGCGGAATACGTCAGCAGATCTGTGCAAAAATTATTCTCTCTATGGTGGTATGTGGAACTTGTTTTGCAAAGCCGGACACTATCCTTGTGTTCAAAACCTTCTATGAAGTATTCGGAGGAGGAACCCGCCTTGCAATGCCGAAGACAATATGCGCGCCAGACTTGTCGTCATTGAAGCCTGGTTCGAGGGCTCTTGAGGAGTCCTGGACTATGGGGTGTCCGGATAGCGAACTATCATCTTTGGCGGACTCCTAGACTATGAAGATACAAGATTGAAGACTTCGTCCCGTGTCCGGATGGGACTTTCCTTGGCGTGGAAGGCAAGCTTGGCGATACGGATATGTAGATCTCCTACCATTGTAAACGACTCTGGGTAACCCTAACCCTATCCGGTGTCTATATAAACCGGAGGGTTTTAGTCCGTAGTACCTAACAACAATCATACCATAGGCTAGCTTCTAGGGTTTAGCCTCTCACGATCTCGTGGTAGATCTACTCTTGTACTACCATATCATTAATATTAATCAAGCAGGAGTAGGGTATTACCTCCATCGAGAGGGCCCGAACCTGGGTAAAAACATCGTGTCCCTTGTCTCCTGTTACCATCCGCCTAGACGCACAGTTCGGGACCCCCTACCCGAGATCCGCCAGTTTTGACACCGACAGTGACCATGTCATTACAGCCAATTTGTACCCTGAATAATCAAACGGTTAGGAATATATGGATACTATCCTTATTTTACAGTAATCTATATACTACTACTAAATATGAGTGTGTATCAATGGCCATGTTAGTTTCCTCATTTTCATGATGTAGAAACATGCACCACACTGTTGGTTTCATCTAACCATACATTAGGGAAGTAAATGTGCATATGGAGAACTCTATATTTGGAAGTAGTGAAATCCTGCAATGCTTACCATGTGTACATACCTATATTCGCCCTTCAGCAATCAATGACTAGAATAATATTATCACAAAAAATTTGCCCACAGACCACGAGTATATAACAATGCATGGTATGTTAGTTACCTTGAAGAATTTGTTTGTGAGGACAGAACATGATTACATAGAATGCATGACATGGTAGTTTCCTGTGAAGAATCGATTGCGAGATAACATGAGTATAACCATGCATGGCACTTCTATATTTTCGAACCCAAAGATACATTTCCTGTATTTTCCTCCGGTTCCAACAGGACATATCAATGTTGTTTCTTGCATTATCCTACTCATACTACGAACAATGCTGATCTTACATTAACAATGTCATCCTTTTTTTATATGATGCGTGTCCCTATAGTTATCGCCCTTTGTAATTACACCACCTTTTGCCAAAAACAGGAAGCACAACTGGTTCCTCGCTCAACCGCATTTACGGCAAAAGATCGATGATCATTCGGACACATGAGCCGAAAAGTTATATTGCAAAAACCCCATCGTATACAAGCACCGTGTGTAATACGTGAGTATCCGGACGATGGTTGTTACGCCTATGAGCAGGATACCCGACTTGTTGGGGCCTTTAGGATTTTTTAGTTGGAGGCGGGTAAACAGCCTTGGTTCAAACTCTCTGTTTCTCGGACTCAATTATCCGATTAACCAAGAGATCACCGTTGGCAAGGACCTTGATGGCAGAGAGGCTCTGTTAGCTATGGAAAACTGTGTCTACGTGGCGAGCCCTAGGAGTTCAGGAGCATACTCCCCTGATTGTCAACGATACAGCCTGCAGCCAAAAGAAGGTGAGAATGACAAAGACATCCGGATTAACTTTGATCATTGGATGTCTCAATTACGACAGGCAGTGATGTGGCTCAAGCCTTCAGGTTGATAGGTAATTGGGCTGTTGCATCGAAAGGGTGGAGTACTGGTGTCTCCGGATCACTGGTCGCTGCTGGTTCTGGATGGGTAGTTCTTTCTTTTGTTATGCATATTCCTTGTCATTTGGTCATCCTCGTTATGTCACTCTTTCTATGTAATAGTTGCTTCTGTTTAGAATGTCAGACTTGTCTGGATCACGAGAGTCCTGGCTGCAGATGGAGTACGTTTTGGTGGTGTAGCAAGACTTCTTATAAACTATCATGTCTTGTTGTTTATGTCTGTAGTAGTCACTAGTCAGTGTTTGAATGTTGTATATATCGTTGTTTCGAACTGTTTATTGTCTCGAACTACTGGTGGGCTAAATGAGGGCATCACCATTCTCCAGTGTTTAGAGTATATCTCCTTTTTTCAAGGTATATAATTTGAGCTCACTATCTTTTCGATGGTGTACACTTGTTTGGGCCAGTAAGGTGTCGTTGAATATGGGCCGAGTAGTAACGAAATGCCAAACAGGTCAATTATGACCCTCGGGCCGGGCTCTCAAAAGATCCTGAAAAAAAGGCCGGGCTCTCCAAAAAAGAAAGAATAAGGACTCTTAGGCCGACATGTGGGCGCCACCGGTGTTTTCGTGTGCTTGCACGCCGAGAGCATATTGGCGCGTGCTCGAAATTCATGCTACCTTTTCATCTCCAGTCTCCCCGCCCCACCCCCACCTCTGGAATCTCGATTCCTACTCTAGTTCCCCCAAATCCCCTCATGTTCTCCCTGTACTCAAGCGCACTATCATGTCTCCAGTCAACGCGGATCTCCGAGCCGGAGATACAGAGGTCCGATCACGCCTTGATCGCTGCGTGTTGTCGCTCAACAGTGGCATGGCGGCGCTTGACGACCAGTTTGCCGGCAAAGTGCTGATGGTAACCATCAACGACGACCGGCCTCCCGTCTCGCCGGACGACCTTGTCAAAGCTCTTGGCATTGCGCACGGCATCCAAATAAGTGACTTGCTCGTCGAAGTCTGTCCGCCACCGGCTGATTTCTTCGTCAGGTTCCGAACAACTTTCGACTACAGTCGTGTGTTCGAATCTTCCCGGCGTTTGTTCTGCGATGGCGCGCTGGTGAGCTTTGATCGGTGGCACCCAGGATGGGGCTCGGTGCCCTCTGAGCTTGAGTTTTTAACAAAGCTTACCTTCCACGGCATGCCTCGGCGTGCTTGGAACAATGAGTCCATGAACGAGCTTATCAACGACCTTGGAGGTGAGCTCGTAAGTATGTTTGTTCCTCCAGATAGCTGGGCTCTGACGGTTATGGCATGGATGAAGAAGCCGTCAACCATACCGAAGGTGATTGGTGTTGAGATACCGGTGCAGGAACCGGGGTTGTACTATTCGTCTCCACCAAGGCCGCCGCGGACCACGTTAGGGATGTACTTGTATCGAGTGTTCGTGCATGTCGAAGAAGTGGTCAATCCATCAATCGAAGTCATGCCGCCCCCGCTGGTGCCAGGGTCCGTCGACGACGTCCATTACAGGAGTCAACGTCAGACTTTCCCCGTGTTGCTCGGAACGATGGATGGCACAGGGCCTACTCCATTGCGCGGCGGAGGCCACTGCTTCTTTGGGAGAAGAGGTAGGGCTGGCTGCCTGGATGTGCTCTAATTTGAGGTAACAACCGAATCTTGTCAGATAGTACTATTTAAATCCGAGCTATGGGTCTGAAGCACTGATATGCCAGTACATTTGATTGTGACATGTTCTAATTTTGTACCTGAATTTTTTTAGAAAGGGTTGTACGTCAACTTAATGTGCTAGCAGAACTTTTTGTGTTGTCAGTCTGTTTTCTTTGCACAACATTCAAGATATTTCCCCATCATTTATAAAGACGATGAACCGTTATGTACGACTTCGTTGGTTTCAACATAGCCCTTCCCGTAGTGATCCACTGCTTCCATCCTGATTGTGCCGCCTGCGTGAAATTTTTGTATGCAAGTTCGATTGTGCTATGATGTTCTATATGATTGTGTCAACTATATAAGTTTTCTTGAGCATCAAGAATGCATATGGCTGAAAGATGTATTCTGAGCATCGACCGATGGGTCTCTCTCTCTATCTCTCTCTCTCTCACACACACACACACACGCACGCACACACACGCGCACACGCACAAGTGGGACCCGTTGAATTATTTATTTGCTCGTGACAGCTTTTAATTAGGTTCCACTGTAATCTAACTTTTTTCTTAAGTTATTATTTGAGCTCAGTGAGTTCAAAAAGTTGTCTGAAGCCTTGTTTGGGCATTTCCAAGGCGTCCACTGAATGTGGGCTGAGTAACCATGTTAGGTTGTACTTTGTACTACATGTGCCTTTTTTTAACATCGACAATGCAATCGGGCCAACAGTTGTCCACAATATCCGGTCAACTTGTTATCCGCCTGGGCTGCAAAGTTTCCTAGGAGGTATGCATTAGGCTTAACAAGAAAATGGACTTTAAGAAATAATAAATGGGATGTAATTATAATAACTGGGCAATTACTATGCACCAAACACGTAATTAGTTTGACAAATATATTATTTTTGGAATTTAGAAATTTTAATTTCATTACTTGTTGCGCGCGCAATATTTCATTGGATTTTAACGTGATACAACTTTATTTTGAAATTATATTTAACCTGACTAGAAATTTCGGATAAAATATTTCGGATCCCATCAAAATGTGGGATTTTTTTTTTTGAATTCTGTTTTGAGCGGTTGTTTGAAATTATTAATCGTTGTCCTACCTAGAAGTTGGGCTGTACTTTTAACAAACCCGTAAATGGGCTGTAGTAAATTCCATTAGAATTGAAAAATGGGTTGTACATTCTTACAAATCGCAAATGGGCTATATGTTCTCTGCCAAATCCGAGCTGTGGGCCTACTAAGTTGACGTGTACCAAGGGCTTTGTCAACTTAGTCAATATAAACGATTCTAGCTGCAGTGATCGTACGATGTCCATCCAATGGCTATAGTGCTTCTTTAACCTCTGGTCTTCTTGCTCCAGCCGCCCAAAGCAGCCGGTCGTGTCGCGTGCGTGCTCCGCCTCCCGTGGCTGGGCCAGGATGCCGCGGAGGCCTCACCGCCTGCACAACTCCCACCGCTGGCCGTGCCATCCCTCTACTCACCCACACCCCTGTTATTCTGCGGCGGCAAGAAATTAACCAGTGAACCCTCGTACTCCTCTCCGTGCGGGCTACCACTGCTGCGTCTTCCCCGGCTCCGTGTCGTCCCCTTCCTAGGCCTCTCCGTCGTCCAGACCACCGCCCTGGTGCTCTCGGTGCGGCGTGGTCAACATGGTCAACGACCGACTTCCATCGGAAGAGTAGTGTACGTGGAGAGGCTGACAGCTGGGTCCAGGCGGCCGCAAGGAAGTGCCTCCTTATTACGTGCAAAATAATTATTCCTCCACCTGACAGCAGGGACCCACCGGACGGGCCACCTTATTTCGCGAAAAAACGTTTCCCCCTGACTGCTGGGACCCACCGGACGGGCCAGCATATTTCGTGAAAAAAACATTCCCAGCGCTATCATCTCGGACCCACCGGAAGTGCCTCCTTATTACGCACAAAAAAATGAATACACCCCCTGCTAGCTGGGACCCACCATGGTGGGAGGCTGACTTGTGGGCCTACTAAGTTGACTGGGACGGGGGCCTTTGTCAACTTTAGTCAATATGAACGATTCTAGCTCCAAAGGACTGCCGTCGATGGCCATCCAACGGCCATAGTGCTTCTTCAACCTCTGGTGTTCTTGCTCCACCGCCCAAAGCAGCGCCGGTCGTCTTTGCATGCTCCTGCCTCCCGTGGTCGGCCAGGCTGCCATGAGGCCTCATCGCCTACTATTCCCACCGCTTGCCGGACCTGCGGCGAGGCAGCCTCACACCGCAGCCAAACCAAAGTGAACCCTCAGACTCCTCTCCGCTGGCTTCCGCTGTTGCGTCTTCCCGGCTCCCCGTCGTCCCCTTCCTAGGTCTCGCCGTCGTCCACCGCCGTGGTGCTCTCGGCACGGCGTGGTCAATGTGGTCAACGACCAACTTCCATCGGAAGAGTACTGTACGTGGAGGGGTCCACAGCAGCCGCAAGGAAGTGCCTCCTAATTACACGGAAAATAATTATTCCTCCACCTGACAGCAGGGACCCACCGGATGGGTCACCAGTATTTTGCGAAAGAAAACATTTCCCCTGACTGCTGGGACCCACAGGACGGGCCACCGTATTTCGTGAAAAAAACGTTCCCCCATTGTCGGCTGACCCACCGAAGTGCCTCCTTATTACGCACAAAATGAATACCCCCTGGCCGGGACCAACCTTGGTGGGAGGCTGACTTGTGGGCCTACTAAGTTGGCGGGACGGAGGCCTTTGTCAACATTAGTCAATATATGAATGATTCTAGCTCCAGTGACCGTACGATGTCCATCCAACGGCCGTAGTGCTTCTTCAACCTCTGGTCTTCTTGCTCCAGCCGCCCAAAGCAGCGCCGGTCGTGCAGCCTGCTCCTACCGCCCGTGGCCGGCTGTGATGCTGCGGAGGCCTCACCGCCCCCTACTAATCCCACCGCTGGCCAGGCCATCCCTCTACGCACCCACACCCCCTGTTATTCTGCGGCGATGGCAGCCTCACACCGCAGCCGAACGAGTGAACCCTCATACTCCTCTACGCGTGGGCATCCACTTCCGCGTCTTCCCCGGCTCCGCGTCGTCCCCTTCCTAGGCCTCACCGTCGTCCACCGCCCTGGTGCTCTCAGCGCGGCGTGGTCAACATGGTCAAGGAATGGCTTCCATCGGACGTGGACTGTACGTGGAGAGGCTGACAGCTAGGTCCACCACCGCAGCAAGGAAGTGCCTCCTTATTACGTGCAAAATAAATATTCCTCCACCTGACAGCGGGGACCCACCGGACGGGCCACCATATTTAGCAAAAAAACGTTTCCCCCTGTCTGCTAGGACCCACCAATTACATCTTCGCACGCAAGGAAGTGCGTCCAAAAAAACGATTCGCCCCATCACCGGGACCCACCAGTTACATCGTCAAGACGCAAGGAAGTGCTTGATACCGGGACCCACCTGGTCGAAGCGCACGTAGTGTTGTCATTCGGTCGCGAAGGCGTGCGTACATATATCTTTGGTGGATGTAGAGGCGCCGCACGTGTCGTAGTAGAGGCGCCGCACGTAGCATGTACACGCACGCATAACGGCGTAGGTGCAAGAAAGATAATACGGCCACGCACGCACATACGGCAGGGTCTCTAACGCCTATCGCGCATACGTGCACATGGCTGGGTCGGAACGGAGAAACAGCCTCGCCGTCAGTGTTCATGGGGATCCAACCGGCTGGGTCGGAACGGAATGCGTGGTCGTGCTCATCGGGAGGGCTTGCACGGAATGCACGATGGAAACGAGGCCCGCGTGCCGCTGACAACGGAGGAAACGGGCCTTGTGTTCGACCGCCACGCTCAAACGGGTCCCGATGATCGGGAGGGGCCCGCGCATCGCAAAATGGAGGAACGGACCTCCCACGATCGAAACAGGGGTCCCGTTGATCGGGAGGGTGTGGTGTAACGCAAAAAATGCATTTAAACGGACCTCCTACGGTCGTAACGGGGTCATGTTGATCGGGAGGGGTGTGGCATACCGCAAAACGGACGAAACGGACTTGTGTTGGAGCGCCACGGTCAAACGGGGGAGGGTGTGGCGTGGCAAAACGGGACTCCACGGGATCTTGTTCATCTCCACCGTCGACCTCCTCCTCCAGCCTCCACGGGCTATCATCGACCTCCTCCAGCCTCCACGGGCTCCTGTTCATCCAGCCTCCACCGCGCTTACTCCACCGCCATCGCTCAACCACCCCTCCACATGGGCACCCCTCCACCATCTACTGTTCATCCAGCCCTCCACACCACGGGGTCCTGTTCAACCACCCCTCCACGGCCACCCCTCCACGGCCACCCCTCCACCGTCTAATGTTCATCCAGCCCTCCACACCACGGTTTCCTGTTCATCCAGAGGCAACGCCACCGCTCACTGTTCATCCAACCCCCCCCCCCCCCCGCAACGCTCACTGTTCATCCCAGAGGCAGCATCGATCGGCTTCGCTAGCAGCGAGCGGCGAATCGCTCCATCGGGTTTAGTTAACAGCCATCGATCGATCGCTCGGGTTTAGTAACGCGTAGCCTGCAGTGCAATCGCTCGGGTTCAGTTAGAGCCCAACGCCTCACTCGGCTTTAGTTAGAGCCAACGCCTACGCTGCAGCAGCGTCACGTCTGAGAGAAACGCACATCGCTCGGCCCCCGACCTTCCACTGTAACTGGCAACTCCTCGAAATTTTCCTCCCCCTCGCTTCTACCACGGTTTTTTCTGTCATGGACGGCCCAAAGAATGTCATGCAGCTGCGTCTCCAGCCCGCCCAGGACGAAAAGCCCATTTTCTGTCATGATTTTTTGTCATAGAAGTAGGAGCCCACCACATCTATGTTGATACTGGGTTTTGTCACAATTATCGTCATAGAAGTGTCATATGTATGACAGAAAAAATTTGTTCGGCCCAAAATGTCACGGATGTGTCTTTTTTTTGTAGTATATAACGCGATACTCTTCTTACAACCACATTGCTTACCTCAAAGCCCGATAGAAGGCTAGTGCAGGCTTCGGTCAGTCCGTTTTTGACGAACTGAACCTTCTATATCACCGTGCCCATAAGGGCGCGGTGTTCATCCACAATAGAGGCGCCTCAGAAGCGCCTCCAAGATTATCCGTGCCTCCGGGTTGGGACAGAGGTCACCGGCGGAACATGCATGTCCCCTCCTTTTTGGGAATGTCGTTCGCTGGACTACGGAGCCGCATATATCTCCGGAATGGTATCCGGCTCAGGTCCGAAGAGAGCTCGGCCCCCGTCACAAGTCCCCATAGGGGCTTTTCCGCCTACGTGCCCGGCGACTGAGGAATCGCCCTGGGTCGTCACCCTGACGATCTCCGGAAGCTCTCCCTAGTCGGGGAAGGTCTTTTGCGACACCACCTCGTCGTCACCCTTGGGAGAGACCGAATGCGCAGGTGGCGGCGACATGCTAGCCATCTCCTTTGAGTCCAGCGATCCCTCTATTGAGGATCGCGGGGAGCCATCGCGTGCTGGACTGCAATGACAAGGTTTGAGATATATCAATATTACAAAACCGGGAAAGCCAGACATTTTCAGATTCTGGTACTTACGAGGCGGCCCGAGGCTTGGTCCGGCAAGGTCGCTCCAGACTGCTATCAACATCCCACGCGAGGTTATTCGCGAGGGAGCCTTTAACCCTCTTAGACGCTGTCGCCTCCGGGTTTGTGGGGGCCGCTCTCTTCTTCCTCCCCATTTCAGGTGGGGAGTCGTTTTCTTCTTCCTCTTCGTCATCGTCGTCAGCAGACGAAGAGTAAGTCTCGCTTTCGGACGTCACGTCCGGAGCGCCTTTTTAGCAAGGGCCCTTCTTGGCCCCTTTGGCTGCCTTCTTGGCCGTCTTCTCTGGCACCTCATAAGGTGCAGCAAAAAGCATTTTCGTCAGTAATGGGAATTCTTGGTCTTCGGGCAGCGGAGCCGGACAGTTAATCTCCTCTGCTATCTTGATCCAGGCCTGAAAACAGGGGTAGGAGAGCTTAGGCTTTTTCTCAAAATATGTTAGTAGAGGGTACCCCTTGAAAATATTTAAGGAACTTACCGAGTTAGCCTGGCGTTTTAAGCTAAGCCCGCGATCTGGGCGGTGGCGTCTCGCCGGCCTTGAAGAGCACTTTCCAGATTTCTTCGTGCGTCGTGCCGAAGAGCTCTAGCAGCGTCTGGAGCTTGGCCAGATCGTATTCCCACAGATAGCAAGTTCGGCATTGGCACGGAAGGAACCGAAGAATGAGCATGACCTGGATCACGTTGACGAGCTTGATCTTCCTGTCTATCATATTCTGGACGCACGTCTGGAGCCCAGACAGCTCGTCCGATGGACCCCAGGTTAGGCCCCTCTCTTGCCAGGAGGTGAGCCGCATCGGGATTCCGGATTAGAGTTCGGGGGCCGCCGCCCAGTTGGTGTCGCGTGGCTCGGTGATATAGAACCACCCCGATTGCCGCCCCTTTACCATCTCCGTGAATGTGCCTTCGGGCCAGGTAACGTTGGGCATCTGGCCCAGCATGGCGCCTCCGCACTCTACTTGTTGGCCGCTCACCACCTATGGCTTCACATTGAAGGTCTTCAGCCATAGGCCGAAATGAGGTGGGATGCGGAGAAAGGCCTTGCACACGACAATGAATGCCGTGATATTGAGAATGAAGTTCGGGGCTAGGTCATGAAAATCTAGCCCGTAGTAAAACATCAGTCCACGGACAAAGGGGTGAAGAGGGAAGCCCAGCCTGCGAATGAAATGTGTAAGACACACAACCCTCTCGTGGGGCTCAGAGTAGGGACGATCTGTCCCTTGGCCGGGAGTCTGTGAGCTATCTCCTTGGCCAGATATCCGGCCTCCCGGAGCTCTTTGATATCGCTCTTCTTGACGGAGGAGGCCATCCACTTGCCTCCAGCTCCAGATCCGGACATCTTGGGGGTACTTTCTCGGACGAGGGAAAAGCTAAAGACTTGGGCGCTGGAGCTCAAGGACGGAAGGACTGAGGAGGAACCGAGGCGTGGGTGAAGGAAGGGAATTCTCATCCCCTTATAAAGGCCATGAATATCAAGCGCCTCCTCACTCGCCTTAAACTCGCCTATTCCCAAGGGCCGTGCGAGCGGCACGGTTAGGTCACCCACGCCCGCATTGATGAGAATCCCGCAATAAGGGCACACGATCTCTGCCTCGATAGGACGTGCCAATGGCAACCGCGTCTCGAAACATGGAGCGTCAAATGAAAAACGGTTAGAAATTGTGACCAGTCAGGCGTGATGTCATGCTGCAAAAAAAGGTTGTCAGCAGATGGAACTCGTGTAAAAATATATTCTCTCTGCGGTTGTGTATGGTGTTTGACAGGTCCGGATACTATCATCGCATCCGAAGACTATCTTGGGTTCGGAAAAAGGGGAACCCGCCTTGCAATGCCGAAGACAATCTGCGCCCCGGACTCCTCTTCATTGAAGCCAGGTTCAGGGGCTACTGAGGGAGTCCTGGACTAAGGGGTCTTTGGGCGTCCGACCTATTATCCATGGGCCGGACTGATGGGCCGAGAAGACATGAAGGCCGAAGACTGTACCCGTGTCCGGATTGGACTCTACTTGGCGTGGAAGGCAAGCTTGGCGACCGACTATGAAGATTCCTTCTTATGTAACCAACTCTATGTAAACCCTAGATTCCCCCTCTATATAAACCGGAGGGGTTAGTCCGGAAAGACAGATACACATTACCATAGTCATATAGGTTAGACTTCTAGGGTTTAGCCATAACAATCTCGTGGTAGATCAACTCTTGTAATACTCATATTCATCAAGATCAATCAAGCAGGAAGTAGGGTATTACCTCCATAGAGAGGGCCCGAACCTGGGTAAACATCATGTCCCCCACCTCCTGTTACCATCGACCCTAGACGCACAGTTTAGGACCCCCTACCCGAGATCCGCCGGTTTTGACACCGACACATCCCTGATGGCAAAGATATTGAAGAAGTGTGATTAGAATAATAGTACTAGCACTAGTTCATGAGACATAAACTCATCACAAGTAGAAGCCGGTAGAAGTAGAGAAAGATCGACATGGAGATGGAGCTACGTGGGGAGCTGCGACAGTGGAGAAAGCCGGCTCCAAAAGGAAGATGGACTACCTGGGACGTCGGGCTGTAGCTAGAAGGGAGGTTAGGACGTGGCATCGGCCCATACCGCGGTGACCCCTGATTGGGACGCACCGACTGTGGATTTCTCCCTCGCCGATGTCGACCGCATCTATGCAGAACATTGTTCCCTTCCCCCAGCTGCGGGATCAGGCCAGATATGTGACCAGCGGTGTGGCCACCGTCGTTCTATGCTTGTGAAGAGAGCAACCCTAGAAAGCAGGCTTGTAGCTTAGGCTCCTGCTAGTGTATATATAATGGTTTTCTTTTTCTCTCCATATCAACCATTTTATATTGCGTACGTGTCATTGAAGAGTGAAATGATGGTTGCTTCTTCCGACTAACTTACTGTGTGATTTGACTGCTCCTTTAGTGGCCCCTACACGTACTCCCCCTACGTGCATGCAACAGTCACACGTACACATGGACGCAAAAACGCGTGTGACGCCCTAATACATGCATGTCCGAGCGCACGATGGAACACACACGGTCACGCTCAAGTGCTCAACCTACACGTGCATGCACACACATACTCAGCCAGGGTGAGCTAGTGACCATATAAACACCGGAAAATGTATATATTGAGCGCAATGAGCGTATTATGAAGTCCACTAACCGTATTTTTACAAATATACAGTGACAGACAGTGTATTTATCGCATTTGAAATTAAGCCATATTAACCGGAGAGGAGGCAGTATGGACTAGCATTACTTTGTTCTGTCCCGTCAACTTGCCGAACGAAGAGAAGCTTGCAGACGGGGAGAAGCTTATGCTACTGGCTCGCAGGACAAGGAGAAACTTTTGACTAATGCAAGCTCTCCCTCGCCAAAGCGGTGGACGTACAATAGTTAATTCGTGTCGATTGCGTAAGCATACACTATACTAGTACTATTATTGTTCGACTTCCCGAAGAGGCGAACAGCCAAGCACAAAGTTTACTAGTACTAGTACTACTACTATAGTCTATAGAGGTATGTACTATACGGACTGAGATCCAATGACTTGCTAGTCACGAGTCACCAGTGAACAGTACAGTAACTTGCCCCCCCCCCTCTTCACATCGTTTGATCTAAAATCATCGGACAGATGTGCGTGAACAGTACAAGATCTAGAGTGTTCGGTCTACAGTACCACGTATACAGTAACCGATCTACAGTACATCATCTACAGTGTTTCTACTGCAGTGCCTGATCTGACCCGCCCCCGGATGGAGGAGCGTCTGCACTCTTATTATATTTTTAAAATGTGATAAAGCAATCTTCAACACATTTGGTTCTCTTTGAGGGTTCTCGCATGTGATAATGGAAGTTGATTGCATGGAACACTCGCCACAATTCTCGCTTAATTCTGGCTCATATCCTGTTAAAAATAGGAGCGCTCGGTAATATTTCCTCTTTTTTTGTTATTCAGCATGTAAACAGGTCAGCAAACCTTGTGGCGCATCTTTGTGCGAACCGTGGTTGCTGCACTTTGAATGTGGCCGAGAGCTGGCTTGATGAAACACCTCGCTTCCTACTTCTTTTTTTGCGGGGCACCTTGCTTCCTAGTGACCAATGTCTTGGCTCATCGTCCTAAGAATGCTTATATATGAATAAAGCTCTCTCATTTACCCGCAAAAAAGACTAAGCCATATTAACCGGAAAGGAGGGAGTATGGACTAGCCCTACTTTTTGGTGTGTCCCATCAACTCACAGAACGAGGAGAAGCTTGCAGGACAAGGTGAAGCTCACACGCCTTTTGACTAATGCAACCTACCCTCGCCCGAGGCGGTGGACATGCATCAGTTCATTCGTGTCGATTGCCGTGAGGCATACACTGTAGTACCGAACATGCGGAGTACCATCATTGTTCGACTTCACGAAGAGGCGAAGAGCCAAGCGCAAGGTTTAGTAGTACGAGTAGTACTACTACTAGAACCGCATGGTGGAGCCTCTGTACTCTTATTTTTTTAATCTCTGATAAAGTACACATTTATTCCGGAGAAGGGCGGAAAACGGCAGCCCAACATGTAATGAACATATCTAAGAAGGTGCGAGCCCGTCTGTGTGTTCTCGCTCCTCGTCTCTCTCGAGGAACGACGGGGTTGGCCATTTTGCCGTCAATTGAGATCGGTTTGCTCACACTCCGGTCCCACATGACAGTGATATGCCAAGAGGAGGTGCTTTGAGCGACTGGCCATATGCATACTTGGTTTGGCACCTTCATACTACTCCTCCCTCCGTCACAGTTTACAGGGCGCGCTTCATTATGATGCATTTCTCTCAATGCATTTCCACCACCAGAGAGACTTTAGACGCTTTTGGTTTAATGCTCAATTAATTAGGGCGTGGTAAGCACAATCAAGTCCACAATTTTCTCTCGATGTACTACGGAGTGGAGTAAGTGCATGCATGTGTGTACTGTAACACCCCGGATGTAACTTTCCATATTTGTAACTCCAACTCTTGCCATTTTCGGCATTGTGATATGATATTCCCTCCGTGGTTGGGTTTTTCTTCATTTTGCATTTTGTCCATGTCATGCATTTCATATCATGTCATCATGTGCATCGCATTTGCTTACGTGTTCATCTCATGATTCCGAGCATTTTCCCCGTTGTCCGTTTTGCAATCCGGCACTCCTTTGTCCCCCGGCGTCCCCTTTTACGTTTTTCCGTGAGCGGGTACTAAACTTTCTCGAAATGGACCGAGCCTTGCCAAATGGCCTTGGTATACCACCGGTAGACCACCTGTCAAGTTTCGGGTCATTTGGAGCTCGTTTGGTACTCCAACGGTTAACGCACTCTCGCAAAGGCCTCTTTTAAGTTGCAGCCCAACACCCCTTTAAAACAGCCTAATAATCCATCTAAGTCACTTCCATGCTCTCCGTCGTTCGATCACGATCGTGTGGGCGAAAACTACACCTCATTTGGACTCTCCTAACTCCCTCTATGCCTATTTAAACACCTCCCCCGTCCAAATCCGGGTCCAAACCCTAGCCTTCCCCTACCTCGCGCCCCCGGACACGTCCGGTCCGGCCGGAGGAAACCGCCACTTCGCCACTCGGCCCGCGCCACGTGTCGCCGCCGCCCAGCGCCGCGCCGCCCGATCATGACCCTTCCGGCCCGCGCCCGTCATCCTCCACCGCGCCATGGCGCCTCCCCCGGCGCCGGCCGTGTCGCCACCGATCGCCGCTCGACCGGCGCCCGAGCCGCCTCACTTTGCCGCCGGCCCGGCCTCGCCGCCTGCCGCCGGCCGGCGTCGTCGCCGCCCTCCACCGGCGCCCCGACCGGTCTCTTCTCCTCTCCGTGAGGAGTCGCCGCCGCCGCCCTCGATCCGCGTGCGGATCTGAGATCCACTGGGTTGATTTTTCCCCCCTTAATTTCGTCTAAGTTTTTGTCTTGGTGATTATTTCGTGACATTTTCAACGCATCATAAGTCTGCACCCGTAGTTCCGTTTCGTGCGTGTAATATGTAAAGATGTTCGCCTCGAAGAGTAGACCATTTCATCTCATTGCATCATTTTCATTTGAGCTCATCTTGATGCCCGAAATGCTGTTGGAAGAGGGCTATGTGATGTTAGTTTCTGTTTCGTAACAGAACATGCACTTTTGTTATTTTTGCTATGATTGATGTGTGCACCCTATGACTTTGGGTCCTACATGTGTTTTGTAACATGCCATGCCATCTTTCCAGAGGTGTATGCCATGTATTTTTGTGATTTATGTGGTGACTAGCACAAGCATGCAAACTAGGCTTCATGATGTTGCTGATTTCAGCCCCAGTTTTGCTGATATTTTTATGCCATGTTAACTTGATGCTACCGAGAGATCCATGCATATTTTGAGATACTTCATTAAGGATGTTTTGAACATATGGTTATGCTCTATCCATCCATGCCCTTGTTTGCAATTATGAAGTGCAATAGCTTGAGTTAATCGAGCTCTACTTTTGCTATAAAATGTTTCCTGGCTGATTGTTTACATGTTATTCAATTTTGCCAAGGTTGTTGTAGTTGATCTGTGTATGCTATGATGTTGTTCTTACCATGTATGTCTTCTATGCAATGTCTTCTTGATGGATGTATGCTTAGTTTATCATTAGATGCTCTGTAGTGAGTGCTTTGAGCTCTTAAACATGCCTACTTGTTATCTGTTTTTGACATGCCATGTTGCTGAATCTGTTAACGAAACTTGCGATATTGACATGGATGTTACTATATCTTATGATCCTTTTTGGCTTATGGTCAGTAAGGGACTTTTGTTCTATGCTTTGAGCAGATTCATGCCATGCCTTGCTTTGCTATTATAAGTTCCCGTAGCATGTAGTTTTCTTGCTCTGAACATTGCTACCTGATGCTGTTTTTGCCATGTTCAGTAATTTCACTAAGTCTGTGAAGCTGATATGTTTTGCACTTTTGCCATGCTTGTTTGAACCTGTTATGGTGTGATTTAGTCGTAGCTCAGTGTTCATCTTTTTTTCAAGCATCTTGAGTAGATCACTGCCATATACTTTGTTGGTACGTTTGGTTGCAGTAGCTTAATTTCTTGATGCTTGCTAAGTGGTATCATGCTGTTAATGGCAGATTTGTGCCATTCTTGTTTTGCTTGTCATTTGCAAACCGTGCATCCGATTCCGGTGATCTTTATATCGATTTCAACCGAAATCATCTCATCTTTCCAGTGGCATACTTGGTTTGCCAAGTTGATGCCTGGTTCATCATTTCCTTCCGAGCGCCAAGATACGCATTGCATATCACATCTCGCATATCATGTCATGTTTTGCATCATGTTGATTGTGCATTGCACCGTGATTTATTGTGGTTCCTTTGTTTGTGTTCTTGCTTTGGGTAGAGCCGGGAGACGAGTAGGTGAACGAGGAACCTATTGAGAACGCTTACGAGGATCAAGCTTTCGACAACTCTGAAAATATTGCAGGCAAGATGACCATACCCTCGAAATCACTTCTATCTTTGCTATGCTAGATGCTCGCTTTTTTTCTATGCCTATGCTACGATGCCTACCACTTGCTTATCATGCCACCCATATTGCCATGTCAGCCCCTAACCATCCTTTTCCTAGCAAACCGTTGATTGGCTATGTTACCGCTTTGCTCAGCCCCTCTTATAGCGTTGCTAGTTGCGGTGAAGATGAAGTTTGTTCCTTGTTGGAACATGGAGAGGTTGTTCCTTTTGGAACATGTTTACTTGTTGGGGATATCACAATATATCTGCTATAATTAATGCATCTATATACTTGGTAAAGGGTGGAAGGCTCGGCCTTATGCCCGGTGTTTTGTTCCACTCTTGCCACCCTAGTTTCCGTCATACCGGTGTTATGTTCCTTGATTTCGCTCCTTACACGGTTGGGTGATTTATGGGACCCCTTGACAGTTCGCTTTGAATAAGACTCCTCCAAAGAAGGCCCAACTTTGGTTTTACCATTTGCCACCTAAGCCTTTTTCCCCGGTTTTCGCGAGCCCGAGGGTCATCTTTATTTTAAACCCCGGACCAGTGCTCCTTCGAAAGTCGGGTTCGAACTAGAGCGGCGCCCCTCAAGGAAACTTGAGGTCTGGTTTTAGTTGTATGGACTGCTCATCCGGATGTGCCTCGAGAACGAGATATGTGCAGCTCCTATCGGGATTTGTCGGCACAATCGGGGCTTTGTTGGTCTTGTTTTATTGCTGTCGAAATGTCTTGTAGTCCGGGATTCCGAGACTGATCGGGTCTTCCCGGTAGAAGGAATATCCTTCGTTGACCGTGAGAGCTTATAATGGGCTAAGTTGGGACACCCCTGCAGGGTATTATCCATCATATATGCTAGTCGCTTGCTGCAGCTCCACCTCACAACTCTGTCCTTCCTATAAGCTTAAATAGTCTTGATCTCGCGGGTGTGAGATTGCTGAGTCCCCGTGACTCACAGATTCTACCAAAACAGTTGCAGTGTCGGCGATGCGGTCAAGGTGTGACGAACCGAGCTCAAGTGGGAGTTCGATGAGGAACGTGGTCGTTACTATGTGTCTTTTTCCAGATGATCAGAGTGGAGCCCAGCTTGGGACGATCGGGAGCTGTGTAGCTTTTGGGGTATCTTCTTTTATTTTGGTTCCGTAGTCGGACCTTGAGTGTATTCTGGATGATGGATGTTTATTTATGTATTGTGTGAAGTGGCATCGTAAGCCAACTATGTATCTCTTTCCTTATGCATTACATGGGTTGTGTGAAGATTACCTCACTTGCGACATTGCTTTCAATGCGGTTATGCCTCTAAGTCGTGCTTCGACACGTGGGAGATATAGCCGCATCGAGGGCGCTACAAGTTGGTATCGAGCCTTCCCCGACTTAGGAGCCCCTACTTGATTGTTTGCTGGCGTTGTTGAGTCTAGAACGGAAAAATATTTTGAGTCTTAGGATTATATATATCGGAGAGTAGGATTCTTTTTACTCCCCAGTCCCTTCGTCGCTCTGGTGAGGTCTCCTGACGTAGAAGTTTTGACTCTCCTCTCCTCAAATTTCACTAAAAAAAATTTTAGGATCACGTGGGTATCTTGGGATCGTTCCGATGGTTTTGTGACGAGAACATTGTTCTTGGTGCCTCCTGACATTTAGGGGTTGTGGCAGTGTCCCGGGGAGTTGAGCTCCGAGGTGTTGTCGTCACAATTTTATCGTTGCAGCTTACGGAATACCTGAGTTTTACCGACATCGAAATCTCTTTTGTGCAGTTGTTGGTGAGATAACCCCGATAACCCGATCGGGCGAGCTCGAGTATTGCCATGACTCAGATAACGGATGTTTTTCAAGGTCGAGGTACACGATTTCAAGGTTTCTTGGTTATGTGTTGACGGATGGATACAACGGATCTAGGTATTGTTAGTTTGGTTGATATATTTTGTGTCCCCTGTATCCCCAACACCATATTGCATAACCAGAAACTTTCGTGAGTTTTTAGGTTGGAATACTAGTAGCTTACAGGATATCTTTCCGACAGATGTATTATTTGAGATTGGGGTCCAACGTCTAGTGGTCCGCCCATCCACGGTCGATTCACAGTGGTCGCGAGGCGTCTTAAAGAATCCTTGGCTATGCTGATTTGGGACGTCTTATTTGTCATTCGTGACGGCCGCTATATCGTCGTGCCGTGTGGGCCCCACCACGAACACTTTGGGCGTAAATCTCTATCATGTGTTTGTTCCGCTTATTCTAGAAGCCAATCTTTGTTTTCAGTTGTGATATTCAATTGTTTCAAAGGCAGATGATGATTCCATACCTTTATCTAAGTGGCTTCTCACCTTAATGGACGTGTGATGTTAACTTTGGAATTCATTCGTTCATTCTTGTTCGAATGTTTATTGTGAAGACTATATGTTGCAATTTCTATCCGTTGATTCAACTTGTCTATCTGTCTATCAAGTGCTAACGGAGGTCACCCTCTTCAGGATGGCTCCGCCAACGCGTCTGAATCCGGATCGCAATGATGAGAATCAGTCGAACCCTCCACCTCCACCTCCGCCTCCGGAGGCATGGCAAGCTATCATGGCAGCCACCAATGCTCAGATGATTTTGCAGCTACTCAAGGGCAAGGCAATCAAGGCAATCAAGGTCAAGGCAACAACCAGCCGCACTTTGCTACCCTCAATCAGTTCCTCGCTAATCAGCCAAAGTCTTTCAGTTTCTGTGTCGAGGCCACAGACGCCGACGATTGGCTTGTGGACATCTGCAAACATTTTGAATGTAGCAATGTCAGACCTGAGGACTTTGTCAAGTTTGCTTCGTTTCAACTCAAGGACCAAGCTGCCGAGTGGTACCAAGAATACAAAGATTCCAGAGGAGGTCGTGTCATTACACGGGATGAGTTCCGCCGAGACTTCGTGAGCTCACCACATTCCGAAAAGTGTTGTTGAGAGCAAGCGTGAGGAGTTCCGCAATCTCAAGCAAGGCAACATGTCTGTATCAATACAATATCCAGTTCGAACTCGCCGCTTTGCTAAGCAAGACGACACTGATGAAAAGAGTATGATCTATCAATTCGTGAGGTGGTCTCGGAGAAGATCTGCAATTAGCTCTTGTGCTTTTTGAGCCGTAAAAGTATGATGAATTCTACAACATGGCATCAAGCAAGAAGCTGCCCAGCTCAAATGTGAGGCTTCTAAGAAGAGAATCGAGGGATGCGCTCAGTCTTCTTCTTCCTCTCAAGTGGCATCTAAGCAGCAGAAGTTCTACCTTCCTCCTCCTCCGCTCACAGCCTTATCGGCCAGAAGAACTCGGTGGTCGTGGATCTTCCCACCCGCCCAACCCCTGGCTATCGTAACAAGTCTAATTCTCAAGATCCAAGGTCAAATGCTCCTTATCACCGTCCGCTCTCATAGGTGACTTGCAACAAATGTCGCCAGAAGGTCACTATGCGAACAAATGCTTCAACCAAAGGCGCCTTCCGCCTCCTCCTCCTGTGAAATCTTCCGGCAATGCCGTGGTCAAGCATAATCCAAAGCATGCCAAGGTGAATATGATGAATGCAGCTCAAGCGGAGGATTCTTCGATGTGATAATGGGTAATCTCTCGCTTAATGATATTCCTGCAAAAGTCTTATTTGATACTGGTGCATCGCATTCTTTCATCTCAAGACCTTTTGGGGCTATGCATGATTTGGTTACTCAAGCATTGCCGAGACCTTTGTCTATTGTTTCTCCGGCTAAGGAGATGACTTCTCGAGTTTTGGTTCGAATGTCGGTATCAAGATGGGCGATTATAGATTTCTGGCTAAACCAATTGTCCTTGGTGACTCGGATATTGATCTTATTCTCGGATGGATCGCTTTCTCAGCACAAAGCTCAGCTTGATTGTGCTGCTGTGGAAATTCAATTGACTCACTCTTCTAATGATGTGATCATCTATGCCGCCGTGATGAAACCATTCGGTTGTTTTCTCTCAATGAGAAGGGCGAATTGGATGCTATCTCTCGATTCCATCGTGTGTGAGTACCAAGATGTCTTTCCGTAAGAGCTTCTAGGAATGCCTCCTCACCGCCGATTGAGTTCGTTATCGATCTTGAGCCCGCATCGAACCCCTTTGCAAGCGTCCATACAAGCTTGGACCTAATGAGCTGAAGGAATTGAAGAAGCAGCTCGATGAACAAGAGCGTCTGGGTTTGATCGGACCGAGTTCATCTCCTTGGGGTTGTGGTGTTCTTTTTGTCCGTAAGAAGGATGGCACGGACCGACTGTCGTCGATTACCGTCCATTGAATAAGAAGACAATCAAGAACAAGTATCCACTTCCCAACATCAATGAGCTTTTCGAGCAACTCAAAGGTGCTAAAGTGTTCTCCAAGCTTGACCTTCAGATGGGTTATCATCAGATTCGCATTCGTGAACAAGATATTCCCAAGACAAAGCATTCGTAACAAGCTTTGGTTCTTATGAATATACGTCATGTCTTTCGGCCTTGTCAATGCTCCTCCAACTTTCTCTCGAATGATGAACTTCATCTTCAACCCCTACACCAATGAATTCGTCTTGGTCTATCTTGATGATATTTTGGTCTTCTCCAAGAATAAGAAGGATCATGCCAAACATTTGCGATTGGTGCTAGACAAGCTCAGAGAGTATCAATTCTATGCGAAGTTTTCCAAATGTGAATTTTGGCTTGATGAAGTGATTTACCTTGGTCATATCATCTCCGCCAAGGGCATCGCTGTTAACCCCGAGAAGGTGTCTGCAATTGTGAATTGGGAACCTCCTCGTATGTCAAATACTGACTCCAGTTTTCTTGGTCTTGCAAGCTATTGCCGAAGATTCGTTGAGAACTTCTCCAAGATTGCCAAGCCTCTTTCCAACCTCCTCCAGAAGCATGTGAAGTATGTCTGGTCTCCTGAGTGTGACGTTGCTTTCAATACTCTCAAAGAGAAACTCGTCACAGCTCCTGTCTTGAATCCTCCTGATGAATCCAAGCCATTTGAAGTTTTCGGTGATGCTTCTTTTCAAGGTCTCGGTGCTGTGTTAATGCAAGAGAAGAGAGTTGTGGCTTATACCTCTCGCCAGTTGAAGCCCAACGAAAAGAACTACACCACTCACGATCTTGAGTTGGCGGCAGTTGTCCATGCTTTGATAACATGGAGACATCTCTTGTTGGGAAGGAAAGTGGACATATTCACCGATCACAAGAGTCTCAAGTATATCTTCACTCAGCCCAACCTCAACCTCGTGCAAACTCGATGGGTCGAAATGATTCAAGAGTACAACCCAAGTATTGAATATACTCCGCAAGGCCAATGTGATTGCAGATGCTTTGAGCAGAAGGCTTATCGCAATAGCTTTAATCCTCAAGCCCTTCCAACCGGATCTCTGTGAAGCTTTCCGCAGCTGAATCTTCAAGTTGTTCCTCAAGGCTTTCTTGCCAACCTCATAGTCTCTCCTACTTTGGAAGATCAGATTCGTGAGGCTCAACTCCTGGATACCATGGTGAAAAAGGTGAAACGTGGTATCGACAAGGGCATTTCCAAGTACAAGTGCTTCCACATGGATGACAAAGATACTCTTTTCTTCGAGGACCGGATTGTGGTTCCTAAGGGTGATCTACGAAAAGTCATTATGAACGAGGCTCACAATTCGCTTCTATCCATTCATCCTGGAAGTACGAAGATGTACCAGGACCTCAAGCAAATCATATTGGTGGACTCGAATGAAGCGAGAAATTGCTCAATTCGTGAATGAATGTGATGTCTGCGCAGAAGAGTGAAAGCAGAACACCAACGACCAGCTGGTCTCCTCCAACCTCTTGCTATTCCAGAATGGAAGTTTGATCATATCGAGATGGACTTCGTGACTGGTTTTCCTAAGTCCAAGCGTGGAAATGATGCTATCTTCGTTGTCATTGACAAGTTTACTAAAGTGGCTCATTTTCTTCCTATCAAAGAATCCATCACTGCAGCTTAGTTGGCAGGGCTATACACCTCCAGGATTGTCTCCTTGCACGGCATTCCACAAGTGATCTCTTCAGACCGTGGCAGCATCTTTACCTCCAAGTTCTGGGATTCTTTTCAGAAGGCCATGGGCACCAACATTCGTTTCAAAGACAGCCTTTCCATCCTCAAACAAGTGGCCAAGTTGAGCGAGTTAATCAAATCCTTGAAGATATGCTCGTGGCTTGTGTCATTTCTTTCGGTATGAAGTGGGAAGATTGTCTTCCATATGCCGAAGTTCTCCTACAACAACAGCTTCCAAGCGAAGTTCGGCAAGGCCCCATTCGAAATTCTCTATGGCGTAAAGTGTCGTACTCCTCTCAATTGGTCCTAGACATGAGAACGCAAACTTCTTGGAAATGACTTGATCACAGAAGCCGAAGAGATGTGCAAAGTCATTCGTGAGAATCTCAAAGCCGCGCAATCGCGCCAGAAGAGCTATTATGATGACAAGCACCGTGATGTGGCTTTTGAAATCGGAGACCATGTCTACCTCCGCGTCTCTCCAATGAAAGGCACTCGTCGCTTCGGTATCAAAGGGAAGCTTGCCCTTAGATACGTGGGTCCTTTCAAGATCATTGGAAAAAGAGGCGATCTCGCTTATCAACTTGAGCTTCCATTCAACTTTGCAAATGGGCACGACGTGTTTCACGTGTCACAGCTTCGCAAGTGCTTCAAGACTCCTGAACGCACTATCAATTTCGAAGAAATTGACCTTCAAGAAGATCTCTATTATCATGAGCACCCCGTTGCTATTCTTGAAGAAACCGAGCGCAAGACTCGCAACAAGTCAATCAAATTCCTGAAAGTGAAGTGGTCACACCATTCCAATCGAGAAGCCACCGGGAGCGCGAGGATCACCTCCGTTCGAATATCCGGAGTTCTTTCAGTCCTAGATCTCGGACGAGATCCTCTTGTAGTGGTGGAGTGTTGTAACACCCGGATGTAACTTTCCATATTTGTAACTCCAACTCTTGCCATTTTCGGCATTGTGATATGATATTCCCTCCGTGGTTGGGTTTTTCTTCATTTTGCATTTTGTCCATGTCATGCATTTCATATCATGGCATCATGTGCATCGCATTTGCTTACGTGTTCGTCTCATGATTCCGAGCATTTTCCCCGTTGTCCATTTTGCAATCCGGCACTCCTTTGTCCCCCGGCGTCCCCTTTTACGTTTTTCCGTGAGCGGGTACTAAACTTTCTCGGAATGGACCGAGCCTTGCCAAGTGGCCTTGGTATACCACCGGTAGACCACCTGTCAAGTTTCGGGTCATTTGGAGCTCGTTTGGTACTCCAACGGTTAACCGTGACTCTCGCAAAGGCCTCTTTTAAGTTGCAGCCCAACACCCCTTCAAAACAGCCCAATAACCCATCTAAGTCACTTCCATGCTCTCCGTCGTTCGATCACGATCGTGTGGGCGAAAACTACACCTCATTTGGACTCTCCTAACTCCCTATATGCCTATTTAAACACATCCCCGTCAAATCCGGGTCCAAACCCTAGCCTTCCCTACCTCGCGCCCGGACACGTCCGGTCCGCCGGACGAAACCGTCGCCCGCGCCCGGCCACTCGGCGCCCACGTGTCGCCCGCCGCCGCCCCAGCGCCGCCCGGCCCGCCGAACCCGACAGCCCTCCCGGCCAGCGCCGTCGGCCGTCCTCCACAGCGCCATGGCGCCTCCCGCCGCGCCACGGCGCCATGCCACCGATCGCCCGGCCACCGGCGCCCGCCGCCGCCTCGCTTTGCACCGGCCCGGCCCGCCATCGCCCACCACCGGCGCCCCGACCGGTCTCTTCTCCTCTCCCGGCGAGGAGTCACGCCGCCACCCTCGATCCAAGGTATGGATCTGAGATCCACTGGGTTGATTTTTCCCCCTTAATTTCGTGCAAGTTTTTGTCTTGTTGATTATTTCGTGGCATTTTCAACTCATCATAAGTCTGCACCCGTAGCTCCGTTTCGTGCGTGCGATATGTCAAGATGTTCGCCTCGAAGAGTAGATCGTTTCATCTCATTGCATCATTTTCATTTGAGCTCATCTTGATGCCCGAAATGCTGTTGGAAGAGGGCTATGTGATGTTAGTTTCTGTTTCGTAACAGAACATGCACTTTTGTTATTTTTTCTATGATTGATGTGTGCACCCTATGACTTTGGGTCCTACATGTGTTTTCTAATATGCCATGCCATCTTTCCAGGGGTGTATGCCATGTGTTTTTGTGATCTATGTGGTGACTAGCACAAGCATGCAAACTAGGCTTCATGATGTTGCTGATTTCAGCCCCAGTTTTGCTGATATTTTTATGCCATGTTAACTTGATGCTACCGAGAGATCCATGCATATTTTGAGATACTTCAGTAAGGATGTTTTGAACATATGGTTATGCTCTATCCGTCCATTCCCTTGTTTGCAATTATGGAGTGTCATAGCTTGAGTCAATCGAGCTCTACTTTTGCTATAAAATGTTTCCTGGCAGATTGTTTACATGTTATTCAATTTTGCCAAGGTTGTTATAGTTGATATGTGTATGCTATGATGTTTTTCTTACCATGCATGTCTTCTATGCCATGTCTTCTTGATGGATGAATGCTTAGTTTATCATGAGATGCTCTGTAGTGAGTGCTTTGAGCTCTTAAACATGCCTACTTGTTATCTGTTTTTGACATGCCATGTTGCTGAATCTGTTAACAAAACTTGCGATATTGACATGGATGTTACTATATTTTATGATCATATTTGTCTTATGGTCAGTAAGGGACTTTTGTTCTATGCTTTTAGTAGATTCATGCCATGCCTTGCTTTGCTATTATAAGTTCCTGTAGCATGTAGTTTTCTTGCTCTGAACATTGCTACCTGATGCTGTTTTTGCCATGTTCAGTAATTTCACTAAGTCTGTGAAGCTGATATGTTTTGCACTTTTGCCATGCTTGTTTGAACCTGTTATGGTGTGATTTAGCCGTAGCTCAGTGTTCATCTTTTGTCAAGCATCTTGAGTAGATCACTTCCATATACTTTGTTGGTACGTTTGGGTGCAGTAGCTTAATCTCTTGATGCTTGCTAAGTGGTATCATGCTGTTAATGGCAGATTTGTGCCATTCTTGTTTTGCTTGTCATTTGCAAACCGTGCATCCGATTCCGGTGATCTTTATATCGATTTCAACCGAAATCATCTCATCTTTCCAGTGGCATACTTGGTTTGCCAAGTTGATGCCTGGTTCATCATTTCCTTCCGAGCGCCAGATACGCATTGCATATCACATCTCGCATATCATGTCATGTTTTGCATCATGTTGATTGTGCATTGCACCGTGATTTATTGTGGTTCCTTTGTTTGTGTTCTTGCTTTGGGTAGAGACGGAAGAAGAGTACGTGAATGAGGAACCTGTTGAGAACGCTTACGAGGATCAAGCTTTCGACAACTCTGAGAACATTGCAGGCAAGATGACCATACCCTCGAAATCACTTCTATCTTTGCTATGCTAGATGCTCGCTTTTTTGCTATGCCTATGCTACGATGCCTACCACTTGCTTATCATGCCACTCATATTGCCATGTCAGCCCCTAACCATCCTTTTCCTAGCAAACCGTTGATTGGCTATGTTACCGCTTTGCTCAGCCCCTCTTATAAGCGTTGCTAGTTGCGGTGAAGATGAAGTTTGTTCCTTGTTAGAACATGGAGAGGTTGTTCCTTTTTGGAACATGTTTACTTGTTGGGGATATCACAATATATCTGCTATAATTAATGCATCTATATACTTGGTAAAGGGTGGAAGGCTCGGCCTTATGCCTGGTGTTTTGTTCCACTCTTGCCACCCTAGTTTCTGTCATACCGGTGTTATGTTCCTTGATTTCGCGTTCCTTACGGTTGGGTGATTTATGGGACCCCTTGACAGTTCGCTTTGAATAAGACTCCTCCAAAGAAGGCCCAACTTTGGTTTTACCATTTGCCACCTAAGCCTTTTTCCCCGGGTTTTCGCGAGCCCGAGGGTCATCTTTATTTTAAACCCCCCGACCAGTGCTCCTTCGAAAGTGTCGGGTTCAACTAGAGCGCCAGGTACTCAAGGAAACTTGAGGTCTGGTTTTAGTTGTATGGACTGCTCATCCGGATGTGCCTCGAGAACGAGATATGTGCAGCTCCTATCGGGATTTGTCGGCACAATCGGGGCTTTGCTGGTCTTGTTTTATTGCTGTCGAAATGTCTTGTAGTTCGGGATTCCGAGATCGATCGGGTCTTCCCGGTAGAAGGAATATCCTTCGTTGACCGTGAGAGCTTATAATGGGCTAAGTTGGGACACCCCGCAGGTATTATCTTTCAAAGCCGTGCCCATGCGGTTATGAGGCGTATGGGAATTTGTTAATGTCCTGTAGAAAACCCAAAGTTGACCTCAATTAAAATACACATCAAACGCTGTGTAACCGTGATGGTCTCTTCTCGGAGTCCGGGAAGTGAACACGGTGTTGGAGTTATGTCTGACGTAAGTAGTTCAGGATCACTTCTTGATCGCTACTAGCTTCACGACCGTGCTTTGCTTCTCTCCTCGCTCTCTTTTGCGATGTAGCCACCATATATGCTAGTCGCTTGCTGCAGCTCCACCTCACAACTCTGTCCTTCCTATAAGCTTAAATAGTCTTGATCTCGCGGGTGTGAGATTGCTGAGTCCCCGTGACTCATAGATTCTACCAAAACAGTTGCAGGTGTCGACGATGCCAGTGCAGGTGACGCAACCGAGCCCAAGTGGGAGTTCGATGAGGAACGTGGTCGTTACTATGTGTCTTTTCCAGATGATCAGTAGTGGAGCCCAGTTGGGACGATCGGGGAGCTGTGTAGCTTTTGGGGTATCTTCTTTTATTTTGGTTCCGTAGTCGGACCTTGAGTGTATTCTGGATGATGGATGTTTATTTATGTATTGTGTGAAGTGGCATCAGTAAGCCAACTATGTATCTCTTTCCCTTATGTATTACATGGGTTGTGTGAAGATTACCTCACTTGCGACATTGCTTTCAATGCGGTTATGCCTCTAAGTCGTGCTTCGACACGTGGGAGATATAGCTGCATCGAGGGCGTTACATGTACGCATTATTTCTTCTAGTAATAGACATCGTGCTATGACTACCAATGCTATTTTTCAGTCCGATTGCTAGTTGCCCTGGTCCCAGAGATCTTTTCTTTTTCTGAAGCACATTCTATAAACAGTGATGGATGGAGTAGTATGAGCGGATTCAAAGAAGAGCGTATTGATGGTTGCTTCTTCTGAGCAACTTACAGTGGGAAAGATGGGGCTTATGATTTGACTGCTCATTACTCACTATTAATGCGGTGCAACGACAGGGCTGAGTCTCCCATGCGGCTATGCACTACCCCCTCGGTTCTTAAATATACTCCGGAGTATTTGTCTTTCTAGACATTTCAACGAGTGACTACTCAAATATTTTTCTTTTTAGAGATTCAAATGGACTACTACATACGGATGTATATAGACATATTTTAGAGTGTAGATTCGCTCATTTTGCTCCGTATGTAGTCACTTGTTGAAATCTCTAGAAAGACAAATATTTAGGAACGGAGGGAGTACACATACAAAGCAAAATGAGTGAATCTACACTCTAAAATATGCCCATTTGAAATTTGTAAAAAGACAAATATTTAGGAACGAAGGAGTATAATTTTGTGCATGGCACATGGACCCGGATGTCGAAGAGGCTTCTGACAATGCTATCAAGCTTGCAGCATTTGTTTACATAATTGATGTACTATACAAATAATTATCCAGCGACATGAAATTGTACAATGGTGTGAGCTTTCAGCATTTATTTCGTGTGTCTTGCCATCGATGCTCTTTCGGAAACAATAAAAAACTAACTTCCTTGCTAATGCATCTCAATTATTAGCAGATCAGAGCTAATATTTACATCACAACTGATTACAAAGTTGTGAGAAGGTGTTAAATTAAAATTGATCCATGCTTTCATTGGCAGCAACATCCCCCCAGCTCTGTCTAAATCAACAAGGCATGTTGGGGAAAAAGTAGTTGTCTGGAGCATGCAACATTCCGATCATTGTGTGCAGTTCCACTAAAATAGAGCTGAGTGTCCCTGTTCCAAAGATATTAAGTGTGATTACGATAATAGAGGAGTGCTGATGAAACAATGAACACACAAATAGAAGTCGGTCACCTTTGCAGTCTCTCTTATGACTAACTAGTTGGAGAAGATTAGGCTCGGAGTTGGATGAGGAGGATAGAGCAAAACCAATCTCCCTTTGTGTAGTCGCACTGAAATGTAGAGATGTTGCCCGTGTGACATTTTAGTACAACTGCACAAAACACTCTTAAGAAAAAAGTGATTTGTGTAGTTCACCAAAAGGTCGCAATAGCAACGAGGTGAAATGGATAGCCCTGTTTGCAAAAAAGAGGTAGAAAGGAAACAACTACTGGCCAATAATAGTTGATGACACATGCGACGATAAAAAAGAAGCATATTCCTTGTCCTAAGGGAAGATAACAACACGGTTGTGTTTGTCTAAAACGGTGTGAGGACGAGATTGCAATATGGAAAGTACGCCGAACGAGCTACATTTTGGGCAAAGAACTATGGAAGATCCACTTGCAGCGACGTGGGAAGACGGGCAGTGGAGCAAGGCCGAAGGGGATACCTGGAGGTCGTCGGGATGTAACTAGGTGAGCGGCGGCGGGCGGAATCTGCCCATACTGCGGCAGAGAGCAGGTGGCGTAGGCCCTACCACGCCGAAGCTTGGTTAGAGAGAACGGCCTGTACCGCAGATCGGGACATGCTGCCTCGGCGCCGTCGAACGGAGAAACGATGCACGTCCTCCCTTTCCACCGGCGAACGGGATGCGGCCGGATCAGTGACCAACGGTGAGAGAGAGAGATGCCACCGCAGCCTTGTGTGAGATACTCTGAAGAGAGACAAACCAGGCAGGCAGGCTCCATTGTATATAGTGGAGCGGACTACCTTTTTCTCCATGAAAATCTTTTTATATTCGTATATGCGTGCCATTGAGCGATATAACTTTATTTAAAAATAACGCGCCAACGCATCAAGTCGAACTTTGTTTCGTGCACGTGTGGTACACGACCTCCGTAGGTAAACAACCGCTACACGCGTTCAATTAGCACGTGGGCTGCCATTTCGTACAGAAATGAGCTCCACCGTGTACCCGCGCGGGTGTGGCTGTGCACGAAGCGTGAGTACGTGTATGGTGCACCTATTCTCTTCTTGTATACGTACACCACCTACGTGGGGTTGTGCGAGAGAGATACAAACGTAGAGAGATATAGTGTGTGGGTTCGTGAGAGTTTGGGGGGGTTCAATCAAAATATGTAACATATGCAATGTGTGTGAAATAGAGTCCTGGATATATCATATATATAGAGGGGGCGATCCATGAGAAGAGAGTGGAGGTATCATCGGCTTGAGGTGTCCATAGAATCGAAGAGAGGGATGATGTGTGTGTGTGTGCGCGCGCGATCGATAAAGAGTGCCATCGAATTTGTGTGTGCCCACGTCAAAGATATAGAGTGGCTGGCCTACTGGAACGTGAGAGGGGACATGTGCAGTTTGTCTCTGTGGCATGGATACCTACCTACAAAGACTCAACTATCGGGCAGGTGGTGGTGGGGAGGGAGGCCTAATTAACTATAGAGGTACAATGGCTGGTATATGTGTGGAGGAGGAGAGAGGCCTACCTCATGTATTAAGGGAGATCGATCTACCTCATGTATTAAGGGAGATCGATCGGCATCCATGCATATGTGTAGGAGAGGAATAAGGTTGGGAGAGAGACGGAGCTAGAGTGTTGGAGGGGGTGGTAGTGGAGTTGCTTCTAACAAATGGCGGGATAGGCTTGCTAGACAACCGAAGGGCACGCCTGCAATCTCAATCAGAGAGGGATGGCTGCATGTCTGCGTGCACGTGTGAGAGACGGGTCAGAGGCATGCACGAATGATGAGGGGGGCGATATGGCTGTGGTAAGCAGACATAACTACATAGGAAGATCAATCGCCCTTTGTCAGAGAAAGGAGAGACATAACTTTTGAGGTACGTCGATCGATGGGGGGAATAGTTAAAGTCGACCTAGGTATATGTTGGGAGATCAATCGGTATACATGCCTGTGTGTGTTAGAAGCAAATGAGGCACGGGGAGAAGGATAGAGAGAGAGGGATGCATCTAGGAGGTGGTGCGAGAGTCATACTACATCAAGGGGGAAGGAGTGTGCGAGTACGAGATTGATGAAAAGAGTGGTGGGAGTGAGGCATGGACGGTGATAAGAGAAGAGGGGAAGCTTGTGTTTGTGCTAGGCACACCTGGCTAGAGAGGCATATCGATCGATGTGTGCCGTAAAGAAGGAGCTGGAGGGCCTACACACACCGTGGGTGAACGACCTAAAGTGAAAAGACGAATTTGCACGATGGAGCTAGAGAATGCTGAGGGAGGGTGAGAGGGATGTGGGCGTGTGCATGCATGAGAGAAAGTTAGCGCTAGCTACAAAGATAAGAGGATTGTTTGGGTGTAAAAGACGAATAGAGATCATACTTCATTATAAAAAGCAAATTCGGATATTTGAAGAATTTATCATAGTGTTTTAAACCGACGCATGTGTGAATATATATAAGGGTGATACACATGGTGTGGTTATGAACATGTTATACTACATATAATATATTTTTATCTCTACTCTTATAAAAACGGAGTTGTTGATTACGGTGTGCCTGCCATCCTGCAATATAGGCCGTCCGATTTATATCTGTGGAACGCATGGGCATCTTGCTAGTACTACGTATAATATATAGAACATTGATCATAATTTGGGCTAGTGTGTGGCTTTTGCAGCTCGGGTCTAAATATTTGTCATAATGTAGGGGGCGGGGCACTATACTATGTGTGATAAACACGGTGTACGTATGGAACATGGTTTAGATTATGAATATATAGTTAGTACATCAAATGTACTATTATTTGGAATCAACATCAAGTGTATTCAAAAAATAGAATTCGAGTTCATGTAGTACACATAGTTCATATCTATATCTATAGTAATCATGTGGTGTGTTATTAAGGTAATACACGAATGATGGTTGAAGTTGGCAACAATCATGGTTGTAGATTCTTATTAAAATAGAGAAACGAATTCAAATTCAGTTCAAATTGCAATGGTAGTATAGACATTTGGAATGCACTAAAATGTTGGTATGAGTAGGTTACATGCATTATACAGCAAGCAAAAAAAATTAATTGGACATAACATGGATTCATACTCCCTCCTTCCATCTATATAGGGCGTAATGCGTTTTTTAAGACCGCCTTTGACTATTGACAAGATTAGTAGTACATGACATGCACAATATGAAAATTATATCATTGAAAGAACCTTTCACAGACGAATTTAACGGTGTGCTTTGTGTAAGTTGCATGGCATATATTATTGCTCTAATATTTGGTCAAAGTTAGCATCGAAAAATGCATTAGGCCCTATATAGATGGAAGGAGGGAGTAGCTTTGAATAGCATTTTTATAGTAAAACGGGGCAAGACTCTCTCTTTGTGTGGTGTGAATAGTTTTTTTTTTGTTTTCTTTTTGGTTGAGGGAAGTGCGAATTGATTTGGTACGTACAAGTACAATATTACACGTTAGGCTTATCCCTAAAATTCAACCCGCGCCTTGTTATATCCCAAAAATTCAGATATCGTGCTCCCAACACTGGCGCCTTCACAACCCGTGCCTTGCTATCTCGGAATTACAACACGCGCGAAAACTCCCTCCAGCTGCCAAATCCCGACACACGAAATCCCCCTTCTAACCCTGAGCCGAAAGGGCCGCTAGTTCAAATCGGTGGGGGGTACTTTTGTAACACACCCTACATTTTGGACAAGCGTGTCCCTAAGTCATGGTTCACCCCCTCCCATCGCCTCCTTTTTGCCATTTGAAATCCCAGGCCGCCATAACCTCTTTGCTCCAGCCGCGAAACCCCACCCTCCTTCGTCCGCCACTTCACCGCTGCCCAGCCGGAGCCTCTTCCCCGACGATGTCGTCCACCGCAACAGCTCGACGTCCCTCGTCCACCTCCCCGGATGAGGATCTGTCATCCATCTCGTCATCCCGCCGGTTCAGCCGCCCCGTCCTCCACCTCCAAGGAGCTGCTCCGACGATCGCCTCGTCTATCGCGGCTGCTCCATCCCCACAGCCACGCTTTAACCTGCTTCCACCGAACCGCAGCATCCTCACTGACTCCTCGGACGAAGTCGAGGCCTACTCGGCGCCACCAAAGAGGTTGTACACTCATCGCATTGCACCTTCTCCTTAACTCGACCTCCCGGCGCCTACGGTGCTCCATCCCGCACCCTGATGGAGCGGCTACCTTGAAGCCGGCGCCGCGGGCGACATCTCCACAGCGGCTCTCCCCAGTGCGAGGCCCCTTCGGCAGCGGCATCCATACCAGCCGGATCTGCTGTTGCTGCTCCGGCTCTCACTCGCGTTGCTGCTGCTGCTCCGGCTCTCGCTCGATCGCTCGCTCGCCCAGCTGCTGCTGCTCGGCTCTCGCTTGCGCTGCTGTTGCTGCTCTCCCCTCGCCGCTTCTTCTGCTCGATTTTGCTACACTTCACGACTGAATTGACTTTTGGGTCACTGATTTTTAGGGGTGGGGGGGGGGGCTCGCCGGAGTTAAGGAAGAACCACCCGCAATGGGGACGGGGGATCTCCGGAGAGGTACCCTACTATCTATCTTAGGGTTCCGGGTGGGGGCGGGGGCCTAGAGGGCTGGTCGGGGCGGCGGCGGACCGGCGGTGGGGAGTTGTTTGGCGCGAGGCGGCCTGGGCCGGGCGGTTTGGTGGTGGTCAAGCGGCTCTGGGGTGCAGGTTGAAGATGAATTGCAGGCCCTCCCTAAACTACATGTCAAGTGCCTCTCTGCTACCATTGCGTTCAGCTTCAACAGTAACATTCAGATTCCACAGTAAATTTCAGTTTTGACAGTTAAGTTCAGAGTCAACAGTTTTTACTTCATCTGTTGTAGTCAGGTGGTTTTTGGTGATGTGAATTTTACATCTATTTTACATCATCTATTAGAGATGCTATTAGAATCCCACTTGAGATTGACGATGTCTGTCTTGTGCTGCTTCAGCCTTGACGTCTTACGGCTCACCGGAGCTGCTCCAACGACAGAACGATCCATCACAACAGAGCAGTGCCCTAGACACCGTCTACAGATTCCTCATACCTTCCTCCACACCTCCGACAACCACCTCTGCCTCAACTGCTTCAGCGACCAACCCAATGATGCTGAGATCGACATGACTACGGCAAAGAGGTTGTACACTTGTTGCATCACTTATTACTATACATTCATGTCGATCCATTAGGGCTATTTTGGTTCAACGGAAAAACATAACAATAGGGAATTTTCCAATGGCACTCTACTATTCAATTATTCATGCATTTTGTTGAAAGGAATGAAGCAAAACATCCACCTGGACCTACTTTTCAAAATCCTACGCATGAAAACAAGACTAAGTGCATTAGTGGCAGAATAACATTCTAACTGTGCATGCTTTCATATGGTTTCACTTTATTTTGGCCATGTTTCTTTGCATTCCTCTCGCTTCTTCCAATTCCTCAGTAAACCAAACACCCAAGTTGATGTAAATCCTGTGTTTACAAATGCTCTGCTTACCATGTGCATTCCTATCCTATTCCGTGTTTTTCCTATCCCTCGCTTTTTAGAGTCATGCAAGCCAAATGAGCCCTTATAGAATTACTTCAAGTTACGGTGTAGGTGTCGAAGGGAACTTTTGTGTGGTTTGTCCTGCTTCCCGCCATGACGTCAGTCCACCTCACCTGAGATGCTCCATCGACAGAAACATCCACCAAACCAGACATCTTGACTCCTGACCATCTTTCGCCACCTCAGATCTCCTTCCCTGCCGCCGGAACCCACCGCAACGGCATCACCATCATCGACTCAGCAGATGAACCTGAGGAGTACATGGGTCCACAAGAGAGGTCGCACTCTTTTGTTTCTTCTTATGTTATGCATTGCTTAAAATTACCTGTTACTTTATCGTCATGTTCACCTCTTGGACTCCAAGTCAGGTCCAAATTAATGTTCAAACTTGAGTTTATTAGTTGTGGGGCACATATCGAGGAAGCAAAGAATAGTATCTCTGTCTAATATCTGGTTCACCTAGAGTATGCCTATGTTGTTCATTTTGGGTGGGAAACAAATAGTAAAGCAATCATCATCTGTCTTTTTATTAAATTAAAGCAATCATCAACCTGCTAGCATTATTTTTGGATCCATCCACTGGTTGTTACCATCACTCTAAATTTCTGCATGCTCTCCTTACACAATCTCACCATATTTTTTTCGTATGCATGTCAGATATTGTACACATTCATGCTGAACATGTAGAGAAAAAGAGAAGAGTTTTGCGCGGCAATACAATGTCATGTAGACATCGCTCCATGGTGGGTTCAATGGCAAACCCTCCCCACCCCTCTCCAGATTGTAATCCAGAGGAAGATATCTGCTCGAGGCGGATTCGCACGCCGACCGCCTCCTATTTACCCCCAAGGTGTTTGCTCTACCTTGGCATTATGATGTTAGTCATATCATGCATATGTTGCCTTGCGGGCCTACTTTTGACATCATATATGTCATCTGCTTAGTTTAGACATGTTCTGTAATGCCACCTGTTTAGTTTCTATATGATATATGGGAATTATGCAGTCTCATGTCTTTTAGCCAGCCATAATACATGTGAAATGTGCAATGCCATCCTGTTTAACCAGGCATCATATATTTGAATGATATATTGCCATCCTTTTCTTCATTGCATTTCCATTTGTCGGCAATGTTTGTACATTAAACTACTCTTCCTGTGAATCATCCATTTGGGTGGAGATTGAAAAATCAGGAGTGAAAACAAGGCCTTCAGAAAGTGCATTGCTACCCGTCAAGGCATCTCTTGTTGGGTCCCGATAGCTCTGAGAGATGGATTCGAGATGTATGACCAGTCCTATTCCCCCGCCGAGGTGTATGCTCTAACTTGGCATGGTTATACTGCTCATATCATGCATATGGTGTCTTGCATTGCATAGTTTAGACATCATATACACAATATTCAACACCATGTTCTTAGTTTAGACATCATATCGAGTGCCCTCTGTTTAGAATATAAATCACGTATGTGAATTAAATGATGTGATCCTGATTACTTAGATAACATGTAGGTGAATTATGTCATGCGATCCTGTTTAGTTATTCATCATATCTTTGAATTATGTTATGCTATGCTATCCATTTAGATAGACATCATATATGTGAAATTATGCCATGCTATCCGTTTTAGTTAAACAATATACATGTAAACTATTTCATGCCCTCTTTTTTCCACACTATCTATTGCATCTGTCTCTCATACAATGTCTGTACATTCAACTATGTTTCCTGTTTATCAGCCATTTGAATTGGAGCGGGTGATGCCAGTATCTAATTGGCTAAAAACACGGTCTTCAAATAAAACAGTGCTACCTCTTGGTGGAGATAACACCCCGGTTGTACATGCACGAGAACCAGCCCTACCACACATAACCCAAACTCTCGCAGATTGTACCCCTCATCGCGATGAACAGAGAACCAGCTTCACCCAATCTAACCCCAACCCCAAAGCAGATAGTAACCCAGCCTCCTGTTGACAAAGACCATCTCCACCACAGAGCTCCCAAACAAGAGCGATTAGTAAGGCAGCTCCAAAGGCCCAAAGGGCCAAGATTACCACGGCAAACCCCAACTCCACCAGTTAGTACGCCTATTCCTGTGGAGGAAGCACAACCAGCTAGTCATAGTTTAGCATCTATCGCATTTGATGTTGTTAAATCGTATGTGTGTATCTTCCCATCTTGGAAATATTATACTGAAGATGAAGGAAAATGCTAGTTGCAGGTGTTTTTTCAGGAGTTATGTGTAAGTAATGTTATTCATGGCAATTACTTTGCTTTGTCCCATACATCCTACCTCCATGATGGTTATAATACAGCAAATTTTCCCATTTTCTCTATAGAGAAGGACCGATTTGGAAACTCAATATGAGGTAACCTGTGCTAATACCTCTGCTATCTTCAAGAATGCTTGGTGGCAGTATCGGAATTACCTGAAGAAAACATACTTCACCGGCAAAGAAACTCATCAAATTCCCTTACATTCTCCTGAGACACATTTACTGGACGATGACTAGGACGCCTTGTTCTGTACTGGTCCCGGACCAAGAACGTGGTAAGGTCTATGTGCTCATTTTCTATTTTTAAGTACTATATTCTTACGTCTTACTGTACTCTGTTCATTTAGAACAAGTGCCTGAACCTGAAGAACAACTGTTCTAATTTAAGATTCCATTGCTATCATAGTTCAAAAAAGCGCTAGGCGTTAATTGCGCGTTTTGCAACCGCCTTGCGCTTTACTGACCAAAGTGCATGCTTATGTGCAGTTATGCAGAGATTAAGCGCAGTTATGTGCAATGCGTTTTGCCAACGCCTAGAGCCTAGGCGCGCTTAAGCGCTCGCTTAGGCGCGCCTTTTTTAAATATGATTGCTATCATGCATACTGCTTTTCTCTTGTATCACTGTATTTACTCATACAAACTTATTTTTAAATTGAAGGATCCAATCGAAACTCCAATGGCATAGCAGGTATGTTCACGCATGTCTCTTTAACAGGTTTGCTCTTATCAATAGCTCTATTGATTTCAATTTCAATTGTGTATACAGTTGACTTCTCATATCATGCACATTACTAGCATTACAACAAAGCCAATGGTGTTGTTGTACATGTAGACCCGTGGTACCCATCTAAAATCTTGTTGTGTCGTGTAGTTTCTCACGCTTTGTATTCTTTCACTGCTGCTTTGTCTTGAACTGATATGATTTGAACCGTGTCTCTATTTTGATTTGGCAAGACAATGCAGTGACCATAGGACATAGATATATGTTTGTTTGATGCTTTTATTATGTACTAGTACTTGGCAATAGAAGACTTGGTAGTTTAATCCTGTCCACCTTACTAATGAACTGGTTCACCGAAATTAGTTTCATATACTAGTACATGATAAACCTGTTATGTGTCTGCTTGTTTCTTCTTTTAGAATGCTTGTGTAATATTGGGGAAGAGTGCCTTATTAAGCAACGGTAAAGGAAGTAATGCAGATAAGGTTCAGATAGTGAGACATCCTTGTTGGTCTCCAACAAAGTCGATAAAACAGCGAAGGAAGACTATCTCGAAGACAGTGAGACAACCCCAAAGTCCTGTCTTGGTTTAGTGTTTGAGTTACTGGCCACTACCGCTTGCACAAGCTATTCAAACTCACTGTCTGAATCAGTTCGGTTTCTTGAGTCTCAACTACAAGCTGAAAGACATCGATCACCGTGTCATGCGACAAGAAGCGGAAGGATCATGAAGTCCCTGGAGCATTCAGATGCATACTTTCCGTGCAACAGCAAGCGTCGGAGGATTTTAGCGCCAAACAGGACAAAGCTAATAAGCTTGCTAAGCTTATTGCCAGCATGGTGGATACCCAAGATAACGTTTCTTGAGCTCTTCTGAAGTTGTTTCAGTTATGCTCTTGTTTTGCTGCCGCGTTTATTTGCACTGGTGGCCAATTTTGACGACCAGTGTATGTAATATGCTGCTTTGTTCCCTATATTTGCACTGGTGGCGAACTTTGATGCCTAGTGGATGTAATATGTGTAATAGTGGTAATAGGCTAGCGTTAATTGCTTGCTTATTTATTTCCTTATTTTCTTGTTTAGTTGTTTGCTTGTAGTCATTGCAGTTCTTTTTCTGTGTTTTTCTAGTGGCCAATATAACCTATTTTTGGAAACTAGGCCAAAATAATCATGGCAACACACGGACTATTGTAACCATGGGCCTCCTGCGGGTCGTATGATCCATGCCCTTCTATGGGACGTAGGATCCATCGGCCTTCTATACGGGCCATAGGATCCATGGGCCTTCTACGGGCGTACGATCCATGGGCCTTTTACGGGCCGTAGGATCCATGGGCCTTCTAGGGGGCGTATCATCATTTCGCCAATCATGGGCCATACTATTCGTGGACCATAACGGCTGTTAATAGGCCGTATTTGATAACTCTATGAAAACATCCCAACGTTTTTTTACATGAAAACGGCCCAACGTATTAACGGGCCACAAACGGGTCAACTGTAACCACGGGCTGAATTTGGCCCACAAGCAGAAAATGTCAGTAACGAGCCATAAGTAACCGAATGCTGGAAATGAGCCCAAGAATAAGTGGGCCCTGAGAAGGCCGAAAGATAACATGGGTTGGAAACGACCCAATGGAATAATGGGCCGTTAATAGGTATGAAGTGATACACTGTTCATTACAGGCCAGTTTCACCACGGGCCGTTAATGGGCCAAGAGTTACAAAGGGCCTCATATGGGTCGAAAGACGTCATGGGCCATACATGGTCCGGAAGTTAAAACGGACTGGAATCATATTGGACGGCCCAGATGACGGTACTGGGCCTAATTCGGAGAGGTCGTAACAGGCCCTGGGTTAGCGGGCTGTAAATGGGCTATATGCGAACAGACCGTTAACAAGCTTTCCGTGGGCCGGCCCGCCACCTTTTGACCAAGTCAAACGGGCCGGCCTTTTCACAGGAATGGGCCTCTCTTGGGTCGTGCCACGTGTCGACATATCATAGGCGCCTTGGGTCCAATGAGTGGATGACATCTGTCCCAACAGTGAGCCGAAACGTGTTTCCTCCAGCCAATGATGATTTTACATGTGGAAAATCCCCATTGGTCGGAGTTGTTAACGGGTTATCGGAACCACAACCGGACCCGAAACGGTGAGCCGAAACGCGTTCCATTACGGTGGATGCCACGTGTCAGTCACCCTTGGCGAAAGCACTTCTGTGACACGTGATTTATCGTCATGGAAGTGGACACTTCCGTGACGATAATTTTGGTAATGTTATGGAACACTTCTACGACAGCACAGGTATGACTATCTTGATTCTGTCATAAAATCTTCATGGATGTACATGCATGACAAAAAACGTGACCTACTGTGACAAACACGTATCATCACAGAAGTGTATTTTTTTGTAGTGCCCCCTCCGGCAGGGTGCCAGAATAGGGTCCCGATTGGGTTTTGGTGGCTACAGAGGCTTGCGGCGGCGGAACTCCAGATCTAGGTTTCTTTCTGGAAGTTTGGGTATATATAAGAGGTTTTGGCGTCGGGAACAAGTCAGGGGGGTCATCGAGGCGGCCACGAGGTAGGGGGCGCGCCCAGGGGGGTAGGGTGTGCGCCCCACCCTTGAGGGTGCCTCGGGACTCCTCTGGCCCATCTCCGGTGCTCCGTGGGCTTCTTCTGGTCCAAAAATAATCTCCGTCAATTTTTAGGTCAATTGGACTCCGTTTGGTTTTCCTTTTCTGCGATACTCAAAAACAAGGAAAAAACAGAAACTGGCACTGGGCTCTAGGTTAATAGGTTAGTCCCAAAAATCATATAAATGCATATAAAACATCATAGATGGATAATATAATAGCATGGAACAATAAAAAATTATAGATATGTTGGAGACGTATCAAGCATCCCCAAGCTTAATTCCTGCTCAAATCGAGTAGGTAAATGATAAAAACAGAATTTTGATGTGGAATGCTACCTAACATATTTATCAATGTAATCTTCTCTATTGTGACAAGAATATTCAGATCCATAAGATTCAAAACAAAAGTTTAATATTGACATGAAAACGATAATACTTCAAGCATACTAATAAAGCAATCATGTCTTCTTAAAATAACATGGCCAAAGCAAGCTATCCCTACAAAATCATATAGTCTAGCTATACTCTATCTTCATCACACAAAATATTTAAATCATGCACAACCCCGATGACAAGCCAAGCAATTGTTTCATACTTTTGATGTTCTCAAACTTTTTCAATCTTCACGCAATACATGAGCGTGAGCCATGGACATAGCACTATAGGTGGAATAGAATGGTGGTTGTGGAGAAGACAAAAAGGAGAAGATAGTCTCACATCAACTAGGCGTATCAACAGGCTATGGAGATGCCCATCAATAGATATCAATGTGAGTGAGTAGGTATTGCCATGCAACGGATGCACTAGAGCTATAAGTGTATGAAAGCTCAACAAAAGAAACTAAGTGGGTGTGCATCCATCTCGCTTGCTCACGAAGACCTAGGGCAATTTGAGGAAGCCCATCATTGGAATACACAAGTCAAGTTCTATAATGAAAGATTCCCACTACTATATGAAAGTGACAACATAGGAGACTCTCTATCATCAAGATCATGGTGCTACTTTGAAGCACAAGTTTGGTAAAAGGATAGTAGCATTGCCCCTTCTCTCTTTTTGTCTCATTTTTTATGTTTTTTTTGTTTCCCCTTTTTTGGGCCTTCTCTTTTTTTTATGGCATCTTTTTTCGTCCGGAGTCTCATCCCGACTTGTGGGGGGGTCATAGTCTCCATCATCCTTTCCTCACATGGGACAATGCTCTAATAATGAAGATCATCACACTTTTATTTACTTACAACTCAACAATTACAACTCGATACTTAGAACAAATATGACTCTATGTGAATGCCTCCGACGGTGTACCGGGATATGCAATGAATCAAGAGTGACATGTATGAATGATGAATAGTGGCCTTGCCACAAATACAATGTCAACTACATGATCATGCAAAGCAATATGACAATGATGAAGCGTGTCATAACAAACGGAACTGTAATGTTGTTTTTATTATACCCATCTTGGATGCCTATCATATTAGGACTAAATTTATAGCCAAAGAAAATTACCATGCTGTTCTAAAGGACTCTCAAAATAATACAAGTGAAGCATGAGAGATCAATAATTTCTATGAAATAAAACCACCACCGTGCTCTAAAAGATATAAGTGAAGCACTAGAGCAAAATTATCTAGCTCAAAAGATATAAGTGAAGCACATAGAGTATTATAATAAATTCCGATTCATGTGTGTCTCTCCAAAAGGTGTGTACAGAAAGGATGATTGTGGTAAACTAACAAGCAAAGGCTCAAATCATACAAGACGCTCCAAGCAAAACATATATTATGTGGTGAATAAAAATATAGCCTCAAGTAAAGTTACTGATGGACGAAGACGAAAGAGGGGATGCCTTCCGGGGCATCCCCAGCTTAGGATTTTGGTTGTCCTTAAATTTTTCCTTGGGGTGCATTGGGCATCCCCAAGCTTAGGCTCTTGCCACCCCTTATTCCAAAATCCATCAAATCTTTACCCAAAAACTTGAAAACTTCACAACACAAAACTCAACAGAAAATCTCATGAGCTCCGTTCGTATAAGAAAACAAACCACACATTTAAGGTACTGTAATGAACTCATTATTTATTTATATTGGTGTTAAACCTACTGTATTCCAACTTCTCTGTGGTTCATACCCCCCGCCCCCCGATATTAGCCATAGATTCATTAAAATAAGCAAACAACACACGAAAAACAGAATCTGTCAAAAACAGAACAGTCTGTAGAAATATGATTTGTTCGAATACTTATGGAATTCCAAATTTTTTGAAAAAATAGGAAAACCTGTATAATTTTTATATTGATCTACTGCACAAATAATTGGTATTTTATCACGTTCTGGTGAATTTTAACAATTATTTTCGTGAGCGAAAAGTTTCTGTCTTTTTCAGCAAGATCAAACAACTATCACCCAAGAAGATCCTATTGGTTCTACTTGGCACAAAAACTAATTAAAACATAAAAACACATCCAAACAGAAGCTATATGAATTATTTATTACAGAAACAAAAATAAAATTGGGTTGCCTCCCAACAAGCGCTATCGTTTAACGCCCCTAGCTAAGCATAAAGATGATGATGCTCACATGAAAGCCAAGAATTGAAGCGCAAAGAGAGCATCATGAAATACGTGACAAACACATCTAAGTCTAACATACTTCCTATGCATAGGCATATTATAGGCAAACAAATTATCAAGGCAAGCAAAAACTAGCATATGCAAGGAAGCAGAAAGAAACAATAGCAATCTCAAAATAACGACAGGTAATTTAGTAACATGAAAATTTATACAACCATATTTTCCTCTCTCATAATAATTACATGTAGGATCATAAGCATATTCAACAATATAGCTATCACAAAACATATTCTCAACACAATCCACATGTATGCAAAGTTGACACTCTTCCAAAATAGTGGGATTATCATTAACTAAAGTCATGACCTCTCCAAACCCACTTTTATCAAAAATACCATAAGATTGAACATTCTCCAAATATGTGGGATCTAAAGTTAAAACTCTTCCAAACCCACTTTCAATATTATTGCAAACACTATTATCAATCTCATATTCATTATGGGGTTTAAATAAATTTTCAAGATCATAAGCAGAATCACCCCAATCATGATCATTGCAACAAGTAGTAGACATAGCAAAACTAGCATCCCCAAGCTTAGGGTTTTGCATATTATTAGCACAATTGAAATCAAGAGAATTTATAGTAAAATCATTGCAATCATGCTTTTTATTCAAGGAGCTATTGTGAATCTCTTCATAAATTTCTTCATCACAATTTTCAGATTCACGAATTTCAAGCAAAACCTCATAAAGATAATCTAGTGCACTCAAATCACTAGAAATTGGTTCATCATAATTGGATCTCTTAAAAAGATTAGCTAGGGGATGAGGATCCATAAACTTTTATCAAGCAAAGATGCAAGCAAAAAGAAGGCACATGGTAATACAAGATCGAACGGAAGGAGGCCGAAGAAAAGGCAAAGGTGAAGTGAGGGAGAGGAAAACGAGAGGCAAATGGCAAATAATGTATTGCGAGGGAGAAGAGTTTGTGATGGGTACTTGGTATGTCTTGACTTGTGCGTAGATCTCCCCAGCAACGGCACCAGAAATCCTTCTTGCTACCTCTTGAGCATGCGTTGGTTTTCCCTTGAAGAGGAAAGGGTGATGCAGCAAAGTAGCGTAAGTATTTCCCTCAGTTTTTGAGAACCAAGGTATCAATCCAGTAGGAGACTACACGCAAGTCCCTCGTACTTGCACAAACAATCATGAACCTTGCAACCAACACGATAAAGGGGTTGTCAATCCCTTTACGGCCACTTGCAAAAGTGAGATCTGATAGAGATAATAAGATAAATATTTTTGGTATTTTTGTTGTAAGATTGGAAAGTAAAGATTGCAAAATAAATGGCGACAGAAATAGCACGTTGGCGGCAGATTAATATGATGAAAAATAGACCCGGGGGCCATAGGTTTCAATAGTGGCTTCTCTCAAGATAGCATACTTTGCGGTGGGTGAACAAATTACTGACGAGAGCGGGAGATTAATATGATGAAAAATAGACTCGGGGGCCATAGGTTTCAGTAGTGGCTTCTCTCAAGATAGCATACTTTGCAGTGGGTGAACAAATTACTGACGAGAAATTGATAGAAAAGCGCATAATTATGCGAATATCTAGGCATGATCATGTACATAGGCATCACGTCCGTGACAAGTAGACTGGAACGATTCTGCATCTACTACTATTACTCCACACATCGACCGCTATCCACATGCATCTAGAGTATTAAGTTCATAAGAACAGAGTAACACATTAAGCAAGATGACATGATGTAGAGGGATAAACTCAAGCAATATGATATAAACCCCATCTTTTTATCCTCGATGGCAACAATACAATACGTGCCTTGCTGCCCTAACATCGCTTTGAGAATGGACACCGCAAGATTGAACCCAAAGCTAAGCACTTCTCCCATTGCAAGAAAGATCAATCTAGTAGGCCAAACCAAACTGATAATTCGAAGAGACTTGCAAAGATATCAAATCATGCATATAAGAATTCAGAGAAGGATCAAATATTGTTCATAGATAATCTTGATCATAAACCCACAATTCATCGAATCTCGACAAACACACCGCAAAAAGAATTACATCGAATAGATCTCCAAGAGAATCGAGGAGAACTTTGTATTGAGATCCAAAGAGAGAGAAGAAGCCATCTAGATAATAACTATGGACCCGAAGGTCTTTGGTAAACTACTCACACATCATCGGAGAGGCTATGGTGTTGATGTAGAAGCCCTCCGTGATCGATCCCCCTCCGTGGAGGCGTCGGAAAAAGGCCCCAAGATGGAATCTCACGGCATGTAAGGTTGCGGTGGTGGAAATAGGGTTTCGTGGTGCTCCTGGATGTTTTCAGGGTATATGAGTATATATAGGCGAAAGAAGTAGGTCGGTGGAGCCACGGGGAGCCCACGAGGGTGGGGGCGCGCCAACCCCCCTGGGGGCACCTCCCTACCTCGTGGCTGCCTCGTTGCTTCCTTGACGTCCACTCCAAGTCTCCTGGATTGCGTTTGTTCCAAAAACAATCCTCGCGAAGGTTTCATTCCATTTGGATTCCGTTCGATATTCCTTTTCCGCGAAACACTGAAATAGGCAAAAAAAAAGCAATTTGCAATGGGCCTTCGGTTAATAGGTTAGTCCCAAAAATAATATAAAAGTGCATAATAAAGCCCATTAAACATCCAAAACATATAATATAATAGCATGGAACAATCAAAAATTATAAATACGTTGGAGACGTATCATCCGCCTTGCCACAGTAGCCTTCTTTGGTTTGCAATCATTCAACTCTCTAATGTATCTCAATATGAAGCTATGAGTGGCATGTGGACTTTGGAATATCTGCTCTTGGAGCGCTTGCCTGCGAGCATATCAGATCGCCCAAAGGGTGACAAGTACCTGGACGAAGTCATCATGTGATAGCACATCCATCACCTAGAATGTCCAACATAGCAAGTGAATAAAAACGTTATCCCAATGCTTGAAGACTAGGCCTAGGTTTCATACTTCCACTGGTGGCAAACTCTCAACATCATTAACATAGTTAAACAACATGATATGCCCTCAAAAAGTGCAGCAAAGAACCAGTCCAAAGTCTATATTTTTATTGAAGAAACTAGGATGAAATCACGTAGGTGTGCAATCTTGATCATATATCGAACAACCTCAATGTGCCACGATAGTTCCAGAAATCCTCCTGCGACAACCTGCCATTCAACACTTATGCATAGAGTACCCCATTGTCACCACGTGTATCTGCAATTTAATTGCTAGACATGCATCATGTGGTCTCAAATTCAAAGTATTTTATCCAACATAAATAAACTTCAAAGAACAAGAATCAATTCACCACAAGAATAAATAAAGGGGGATGATGTCGGTGTCCTGGGAACGGGGGTCCCCAGACTTGCCTGCCTGCAGGCCCACAGCGTGGCTCTACCAGTAGCCATGTACGGCCCATCTTCACCAGCAAGCACTCAAGATCCTCGCGAGGGGCCAAGCCTCGCGAGGCGGATGACACAAGACCTCCTCGAGACGGCGGAGAGATCAAGGCAAGGGACACCTCGTGAGGTTTCTGTGACGCAAGCCATGACGACTGGAGCCAGGTGGGCGCCAGGTGGGCGACAGCGCGTGCAGTGTCCTCGTTTCCTCTTTGGTGCTAAAGAGGCAAGCGCAGGCGAGGAGTCCCGAGGCATCAGGCAAAGGTTTTCATATCGGTGCAACGAGACCAAGACCAGCAGGATGACATGATGGAGGTCACCGTGGAGCCCAAGACGGTGTCACCACCAGAGCCTTTGGCAGGCGAAGACCACCTTTAGTCAGGATAACTTGTACTAGTTGTCTCCCTTCGAATTTGGTCGTTGTTGGATCCCTTCCCGCTCAATATTTGGGGAGAGGACCAGGGCCTCTATAAATAGGACTAGCCACCACCATGGGAGGCATCTTGATCTCATCTTGGATCAGAGCCATTCCACACGAGTTCACCAAGCACAAGAACACCTCTCCTCGGGAGGCTGTTCTTCCCTTGTAACTGTTCATCCTCAGCCCAAGAGGCAATCCACCACACCACACTGGAATAGGGTATTACACCACATCGGTGGCCCGAAACAGTATAAACTCTCGTGTCCCTCTTTCTGTGGGTTCGACGTGCTAAGTTTTGAGATTGCGGCGAGAGTGAGGGCGTGATTAGGTAGGGAGAGATCTTCGTGCGCACCCCAGTGTTCAAACCTCAAGGATTTTGCCGGAACCCTAAATCCGACATTTGGCGCGCCAGGGTGCGGCGAAGCTTTCCTTCCGTCGATCTACGCTTCTCCATCACCACACCTCACCCTCATGGCCGGCGCTGCTCTTCCGACTGCGGCGACCGATGCCCGTGGCGGGGCCAGGGGCTCCGAGCCCTGGCCCCCGCCTTACGGTAGGTGAAGTGGCCACCCAAGTTCAGGCTAGATATGTCGCCATGCTACGACGGTGTGGCGGAACCGTCGGCTTTCTTGCTTGCGTACAAGGAGGCCGTCCTTAAGGCCGAGGGCGACGACAAGGTCATGGCCAACTGGCTTCCCATGGCCCTCACCGGCGCACCGCGCGCCTGGCTGCTCAACCTCCCCGGATCCATGGTGGCGTCTTGGGAGGAACTGCATAGCCTCTTCGCTACGCGCTTCGCGGCACTGGCGCCTCTCGCTGTCGCATCCCTCCTCGACGGCTCGCAAGCACCGCCCTCGGACCGTCACACCAAGCCATTCTTTCACCAGATCAACACCGCTTCCACGCGGCAGGGGGCTCCCCCGGGTTGGGTGGCGCCCAAGGCCGACCTGACCTTCGACTCGGGAGATCACCCCGTCACCACCGTCGGCTTGGGCGTGCTCCCAATACTTTGCACGCCCACCATCTGCAACGTAGCCGTCACTAAGACCCTCATCGACGGCGGCGCAGGCCTCAACATGCTCTCGGTGGAGGCCCTCAGCCTCCTTCGTATACCACTCGAGCAGCTCCGCCCCAGCAAGCCCTTCTCCGGAGTCGGCGGCGGCTCCTCCAGCCCCCTGGGGCAGATCCATCTTCCCGTGACCTTCGGCACCCGCTGTCGGTGTCAAAACCGGCGGATCTCGGGTAGGGGGTCCCGATCTGTGCGTCTCAGGCTGATGGTAACAGGAAGCAAGGGACACAGATGTTTACCTGTGTTCAGGCCCTATCAATGGAGGTAAAACCCTACTTCCTGCTTGATTAATATTAAAGATATGGGTAGTACAAGAGTAGATCTACCACGAGATCGTAGAGGCTAAACCCTAGAAGCTAGCCTATGATGGTATGATTGTAATTGTGATCTATCGACTAGCTTGGCCCTGGTTTATATAATGCACCAGAGGCCTAGGATAAAAGAGTCCTAGCCGAATACGCCGGTGGGGGAGGAGTCCTTGTCTTGATCGCCAAGTCTTGTGGAATCTTCCTTGTATGCGGCAATGTCCGGACCGCCCATGAGTATCTGACCATGGGGGTCCTCGGCCCAATCCAACTGATCGGGAGACGACGTGGTGAGTACCCCTAGTCCAGACACCGTCGATGCCCCTGAACCGGTCTTCAAGTTAGGGACGCTCCTCGATTCTTCCGAACTGTTCTTCATCTTCGGTCGTCGGTCTTGAAAACTGGTTCAACAAATCTTCTCATCTTCGATCTTGAGGATCACCGAAGTGCATCCGAAGAGTTTACACGTCGGGTATCCGAGGAGCCCCTTTAAGTTTCTGGCCTTTATCAATGCCTTGTTATTTTTATGCCCTACCTCGGGTTTGAAGTTTTTCCCGGGAGGCAGTGTCCTCTTGCGTCCGAGCCCCAACGCCGGACTGCATTCGAGGTATCTTTTGCAGCCGAGCACCAATGCCGGACTGCTTCCGAGCTCCAACGCCGGACTATATACAAGATGTCATAGATCATCTTGGTTCAAAAAAGGTGAAGGAGTTTAGCCGAGCTTAATGATAGAAATGCCCTCTATGGAGCTAGCCGCTAGCGCCCGAGCTTTATGCCGGACTGCTTCCAAGGTGGTGCACCACCCCGACCGCGGGCTGATTTTTTGTGAATATCTTTAACTGGTGCAGTTCATTCTCTGCCGATGTATATCCAGTAGCCCTCAAGGTGTGTATCAGTCTAAAACCCGAGATACACCTGAAGGCAAGCATAAAAACCACTGTTCCCAGTAGCCCCTGAGACTCAGGTCGATGCGCGAAATCGGCTTGGGGATCAACTCCTAGCTCGGCAGCATACATAGGAATAAAAATGCAGTGTAATATATTAGAGAAAATAGTGATCGGCGAATAGGCCCTTGATAGAGGGTCTCGAGAGGTCGCCGTAATATATTAGCTTGACGCTGTATAGGTCCAGATGGTACCCATTGTTGTCCGAAGACGTGTTTGCGCATAGTTCGGTCAAGCCGAACACTGAGCACTTTGAATTTTCTGCATTGAATAGACAATGCAGTAGCCCCCGAGACACTGGTCCGGTGGCAACACCAGATTAGGGGATCGATGTGCCCCTTTAATATTTGCCAATAATGAGCGCAAAGCCCAGTAGCCCCCGAGCCTTAATGTGGGCACGGGTGGCCGAATTAAGGATCGATATCCAGAGTAAAATCACAGATTGTGTGTAATGATTCTATGTATCTAAGTACTTTACATCATTATTTTGACTCCATTGTGACTGTTTATCAGTTGAAAGTGGCCCATCGTCGGCTTCTACCCCTTGGTAGATACTACACAGGGTGTTTCCACACTAACAAAACAACCCTTAGCCGACATCTCGGTGCCCGGAGGCGGTTCTGTTAGCAGAAACGAGGCAATCAGATATGCGGGCTTTAAAACTTTCGCTTAGTCATAGGAGCTTTATACTGGGGAAGCTAGCTATGAGCCCCCGGTTAGTGTTCGGTGACAGCCGAGGTCAAGCCGTAAACACTTCGGCCAATGTTATGAACGGCCCGTCATTTAACATAGTCATCGGATCGCTGACCAGTTTACGCCTATTGTGACAGTCAGTTTTGGGCTTTCTCCACTGAGGTGCTTGACCATGCGAGCTGGAAGCATAATCGGAGTGGTTCTCCCTTCGCACACCTAGCCGAACAAAGCGGAACGTAGGAGGCAAGCGCAGGAGCCGGGCAACCCAACTATTTACCGAAGACACAATTCGAAACCGATGCATATATAGCAATATCCGAGAATGTTTTTGCCGAATCCCTAAAGGTATTCGGCGTTGCCTAATCTTGAGACTAATTCTGGAAACGCACAAATAGTTTAAAAGTGCCATAGGCTCGAAAAGCCAAAAAACTTATTCAAAAGTTTAATGTCCGAACTAGATCAAGTGTTCGGTGCCAAATCAAAAATTGGTCTTAGAAAAAAAAGGTGTTTCTGTCGTGCTTTAACATGACACATCCTATCTCGAGACTTCAAGCGGGTCAGCCTATGGCTTCAACCTCCTATCCTGAAGGCGGAGTACTTCTTGTTAGGCCAGTTTAGCCAACTTTAGCGGCTTTGAGAGAGAAATTAGGCACCCCGGCTATTGACCGCACACTCGCGTCGAAAAAAGGAGTGATAGAAAAAAGACTTTGCAACGACTAAGAAGAAGAACACTTATTATAAAACATCTCACATAAATTTAAGAGCCCCCGAGTGACTTGGGTAAAATAATGATTGTATGTACCAAAGTACTTATATCATATCTATGTTCACCCGAACTTTAAACACGTCTTAACCGACCGTCGACTTCTCCCTCTTTGGTCAAGGACTGAAAAGTGTTATGTACTCCACCTATCGAGAATATCGACGGTGTTTCCGATAACCAGGCAATCGGGTCATAAAGGTCATAATGAGACAAAGCGCGCTCGAGGAACTTATGCTATATTCTTGATGAAGTGTAAGAAGCATCTTCAAAGAAAATAGTACCCCACCGATACCTTTCTTGATTGCTCATTGTTAATATGAGACTTGTGCAATAGATTTTTGTACTCATGAGTTCCGTTGTGTGCCGACCATAATTGAAAACAGTAAGAGCGCTAGCTTTCAGCTTCACCCAGTCTGAGGTCCGGCTCGGGTAACTCGATCGTGACAATCGCAGAGGTGCTCCTTTACTCCCTAGCCGAACAATCGGGAACGTAGGGGTAAACACATGAGCAAGGCAACCCAGCTTGCAAATTACTTAGGTCAATATGGTGCATATTGTGGCGTAATACACGAACAAGGAACGAAGCCGTACAAGTATAATCATATGCAAGAGAAAAAGCTCCAGCAAGGGAGCCCCCAAGTAAACGGAGTATTTGAATTTGTGTGTCACAAACAAAGTTTGGACAAGGAAATTTTTACAAGCAACTTTTTTCCAAAAAAAAGTATAATGCTTGGTCGAACTGAACATAAATTAAAAATTTAAAACTTTGAGCATGAAGGCAACTTAGCTGGTTAATGTGTTCGGTATTGATGACGCGGTCCGAGCTTGATGCGGGACAAGGTTCCATCCCCCAAGCCGGTCCCGAGGTGGCGGAGCAAAGAGCTCGGCACTCCGAAGTAGTGACATAGCACGGTCAATGAAGGCCGGCAAAGTGGTGCCGAAGTCCCCGGCATGGGGTAATGAAGTGTTGACGAAGCCCCCTGTCCAGCCGAGGTGACGCCAAAGGATATAGTCCGGCTGGATCATTTTCCTGTGCACAAAAAATAGTGCAAACCGGGGATAATAGTAATAATAATAATAATAATAATAAATGTTGCATAAAAATAATTTATGCAAAGTGAGTAATAAAAGAAATATGGCCTGGTGCCGAAGTCAATGTCGTCTGAGCGTCGGCGTGATGCAAGAAAGGCGTAGCAAAGCCTGAATTCACAGGTCGGTCCGAAGTTCGGATCTGGCGTTAATCACGGACTATGTACGGAAACTGACCGAACCACCATGCGACCGTCGATAATGCGGCCACCATTCGATAGACCTGTGTACATATGATGGACAAACCAAAGTAATAATTCCTTGGGAAGAATGAACCCAAACAAGGGAAAATACTAGGATTAATAGCACCTGGTTTATTTGTTGTAGCAATCCGAAGGAAGGTGATTCCCAAAATTGGGACTCGATCCGCACACCCATTGCCTGATGGGTGATGAAGCGATGGCATGGCGACACTGGTAAAGGTTGACTCGCCAAGGCAAAGCTCCCGGTCCAGCTGATGTGACGAAGCTGGTCGGCTGGTGTCACCGAAGGTACCGGAGCGTGCTGATGAAGGGATGACGAAGCCCCCGGTCCGACCGAGGAGACGGAGCAGATCGATGAGGAGATGATGCAGCTGCCATGTCAGCCGAGTTGTTGAAGTAGTTCGGCGTTGGTGGACATTGGCTCGATGAAGCAACAGTTCGGCCATGCCGATGCAGGTCGTAACTTGTGACGTGGTCAATCTTGGCTTCTTTGAAGTGGCCGTCTTGGCGATGCCGGTGTGCCCGCTCCGTGTAATCCATGGGGCAGTGATGTTGGTGATGATTTATCTTTGGCGATTCCGAACTCTTGTTCAGCTCGCCGAGGTGAGTATCCGAAGAAGTTGAGCTCGGCTCAAAAAGTGACGACATGTCTAGCGCAGGTCGGCAGTCGTGGAGCTATATTGCCGGACTGGTTTGACACCAGCGTGATGGCGAAGATTACCTCAGAGGAGGATTAAAATTTTATGGGTGCGTGTTAAAAACAATGCGCAATACCTTAGAAGAAAATTCCTTTTTAAAAGGTTGTCAAATATAATGTTCATAAAGAAACATGAATTCGGGTCGGATCCGTATTCGCGTAGGAAACAGATCTGAAAAGTGATGCACTAATCGAGAGGTTCCCGGAGTTTGGACGGTTGGATCGAGCTGAATGTTTGACAGGTGGTAGATATAGGAAGTCCACAGCCGATCAACGGTTGGATCTTCCAATGGACGTCCGAGCTAGATGCTGGACACCACGCTCCAAACTCGTCCGGATTCTCGTCCTGATTCAATGCGGCTCCAGTATATCGGAGATTGCCGAAGATTCCTCCATCGGAACTCGACGAAATTTTCCAGGGTCGTTGTAGACTCAATTCCGCACAATTCCACTGAAGCAATCGTTAAAACGACACTTGAGGAGGCGGCGGCGACGGACACAAGTTCCTGTCTAGAAAAACAGCACAGTCGCCCGAGGGCAATGTTGACGTTGAGCCCCCGGGCTCCCTGGATGATTCCTCCATGATCTTGATAGAGATCGGAGTTGATGTTGATGAAGGCCCTCATCCGAACATGACGATTGGAGGTAGGGTGCAGTCCTTGGTCGAACCAAGGTGACCAGTCAAGCTGGTGACGAAGATGCCAAGTCGCAGCTGACTGCAGGCGAGCCATCGACCTTTTGCCGAACACACAGGAACTCTCAATGAGAGCACCAATGTCGGTGTCAAAACCGGCGGATCTCGGGTAGGGGTCCCGATCTGCATGCGTCTCAGTGATGGTAACAGGAAGCAAGGGACCACAGATGTTTACCCTGTGTTCGGGCCCTCTCGATGGAGGTAAACCCTACTTCCTGCTTGATTAATATTGAAGATATGGGTAGTACAAGAGTAGATCTACCACGAGATCGTAGAGGCTAAACCCTAGAAGCTAGCCTATGATGGTATGATTGTAATTGTGATCTATCGACTAGCTTGGCCCTAGTTTATATAATGCACCAGTGGCCTAGGATAATAAGAGTCCTAGCCGAATACGCCGGTGGGGGAGGAGTTCTTGTCTTGATCGCCAAGTCTTGTGGAATCTTCCTTGTATGCGGCAGCTGTCCGAACTGGCCCATGAGTATACGGCCATGGGGGTCCTCGGCCCAATCCAACTGATCGGGAGACGACGTGGTGAGTACCCCCTAGTCCAGGACACCGTCACCCGCGACAACTACCGCACTGAGCTGATCGACTTCGACATCGCCCGCATTGGCCTTCCGTACAACGCCATCCTCGGATATCTGGCTCTAGCTCAGTTTATGGCAGCGACCCATCTAGCCTACAACTTCATGAAGATGCCCGGGAGCAAGGACGTCCTCACCATAGTCGGAGATACCAAGGAAGCTCTGGTGGCACTCAAGCTTGCCCTCAAGACCGCTGCGGCAATGCAACCGGCTGACGAGGCCCCCTCTAGAGTTAAGGAGGCCGCGCCGGCCAAGAAGAAGCAGTTGTTCACTCAAGATCGAGCGGAAACCAAGCAGGTGCCGGTCGAGGAAGATGGGTCTTCTGGAGCCACCTTCACCATAGGTGCCAACCTCGACTCAGATCAAGAGGAAGCATTGGTAAAGTTCTTACGCGCATACAAGGAAGTATTCACCTGGGAGCCCGATCAGCTGGTAGGGGTCCCAAGAGGGGTGATCGAGCATCACTTGAGGGTGTGCCTCAATGTGCGCCCCATGAAGCAGAAGGCACGACGACAGTCCACGGAGAAGCAGTCCTTCATCATCTAAGAAACCCGCAAGGTGGAGGCGGCAGGTGTCATTCGCGAGGTTCGGTACCCGGAATGGCTGGCGAAACCTGTCGTAGTGCCAAAGAAAGGCGGGAAGGAACGCATGTGTGTCAACATCACCAACCTCAACAAGGCCTGTCCCCAAGATCCGTTCCCGCTTCCACGCATTGACCAGATCGTTGATTCCACCGCCGAGTGCGACCTGTTGTGCTTCCTGGATGTGTTTTCAGGCTATCACCAGATCAAGATGGCAGTAGAAGATGTGGAGAAGACGGCCTTCCTGGCCCCGTGCGGGGTGTACTGCTACACTTGCATGTTGTTCGGGCTGTGCAACACAGGCGCAACCTTCCAACGGCTGATGCACATCGCCTTGGGCCAGCAGCTCGGGAGGAACGCAGAAGCCTACGTCAACAACATAGTGGTGAAGTCTCGGGAGGCGAGAACTCTGATTCAGGACCTGGAGGAGACCTTCGCGAGCCTGTGCCAGGTGGACTTGCGGCTCAACCCGGAAAAGTGCGTATTTGCTGTCCCTTACGGAAAACTGCTGGGCTTCCTCGTGTCTCACAGGGGGATAGAAGCCAACCCAGAAAAGGTCAAGGCAATTGAAGACATGAACCCACCACAAACCCTCAAGGAGATGCAGAAGCTTGCCGGCTGCGTAACTTCGCTGGGACGCTTCATCTCCAAGCTGGGAGAGCGCGCCCTACCATTATTCAAGCTGATGAAGAAGAAGGGTCCATTCGAGTGGACTCCGGAGGCTGACCAAGTGTTTCAAGACCTCAAGAGATATCAGACCAGCCCTCCGGTGATGGTGGCACCTCGCCCTCTCGAGGCCCTGGTGCTTTACCTTGCCGCCACCCCTCACTCAGCCAGTGCAGCTCTGGTGGCGGTTTGGGAGGAGCCCCAGGCCAAGGACACGTCGCGCCGAACCGCGCCCCCAGCCAGGGCGATGCAAGACCTGAAGGAGACTGCGGGGGCTGCAGCAACGCCAACGGATGACCCAGCTCAGCAGGATGGCGACCTTAGGCCTGCCGAGGCCCTAATGGGCGACCAGGCTTCAGAAATCCAATCGCCTCAGGAGGCGCCCCAACCTCCAACAGACGCGGCTCCCGTTGACGCGCCCGCCCTCGTCGAGCATCCAGTGTATTTCGTCAGCACGGTACTGCGGGATGCAAGGGCACGGTACCCCATGCCTCAGAAGCTCCTGCTCGCGTTCCTAGTGGCCTCGCATAAGCTACGACACTACTTTCAAGATCACCCAATCAAGGTCGTCTCGGCCTACCCATTGGAGAGGGTACTCAGGAGCCCTAACGCAGCTAGAAGAGTCGCCGAGTGGAATATTGAGCTGCAGGCGTTCCAGCTGGAGTTCAGCACAACCAGGGTCAACAAGGGAGCTGCGCTCGCCGACTTTGTGGCAGAATGCACGGACGCCCCCGAGCTTGAAGCAGGCGAGGATCGGTCCCTCTCGCCAGGAAGTGAAGCGCAGGATGGTTGGGTGATGTATTTCGATGGCGTGTTTGCGCGCCAGGGCGCGGGGGCTGGAGCAGTGCTCGTCTCGCCCACTCAGGACAAGATCTACTATGTCGTGCAGCTCTGCTTCCAGCATGGTGAGAAGGTCTCCAACAACATAGCGGAGTACGAAGGCCTCATAGCTGGCCTTAAGGCTGCGGTGGCCCTGGGAGTGAAGCGCCTCACCATCAAGGGCGACTCGCGGCTCCTTGTCAACTTCTCCAACAAGGTGTACAAGCCGAGAGACGAGCACATGGAGGCATACCTCACGGAGGTACGCAAAATGGAAAAGCAGTTCTTAGGCCTGGAATTGCAGCACGTGCCCCGCGGCACCAACAAGGAAGTCGGCGACATCACCAAGAGAGCATCCAAGTGAAGGAAATATGCCCTAGAGGCAATAATAAAGTTATTATTTGTTTCCTTATATCATGATAAATGTTTATTATTCATGCTAGAATTGTATTAACCGGAAACATAATACATGTGTGAATACATAGACAAACAGATAGTCACTAGTAAGCCTCTACTAGACTAGCTCATTAATCAAAGATGGTTGTGTTTCCTAACCATAGACATGTGTTGTCATTTGATTAATGGGATCACCTCATTAGAAGAATGATGTGATTGACATGACCCATTCCGTTAGCTTAGCACTTGATCGTTTAGTATATTGCTATTGCTTTCTTCATGACTTATACATGTTCCTGTAACTATGAGATTATGCAACTCCCATTTACCGAAGGAACACTTTGGGTACTACCAAACGTCACAACATAACTGGGTGATCATAAAGGAGTACTACAGGTGTCTCCAAAGGTACTTGTTGGGTTGGCGTATTTCGAGATTAGGTTTTGTCACTCCGATTATCGGAGAGGTATCTCTGGGCCTTCTCGGTAATACACATCACATAAGCCTTGCAAGCATTACAACTAATGAGTTAGTTGTGAGATGATGTATTACGGAACGAGTAAAGAGACTTACCGATGTGAGATTGAACTAGGTATTGGATACCGACGATCGAATCTCGGGTAAGTAACATACCGATGACAAAGGGAACAACGTATGTTGTTATGCGGTTTGACCGATAAAGATCTTCAGAGAATATGTAGGAACCAATATGGGCATCCAGGTTCCGCTATTGGTTATTGACCGAGAATGGTTCTAGGTCATGTCTACATAGTTCTCGAACCCGTAGGGTCCGCACGCTTAACGCTTCGATGGCGATTCATTATGAGTTTATAAGTTGATGCACGAAGGTTGTTCGAGTCCCGGATGTGATCACGGACATGACGAGGAGTCTCGAAATGGTCGAGACATAAAGATTGATATATTGGAAGCCTATGTTTGGACTTGAAAGGTTCCGGATGAAAACAGGAAGTTCTCGAACACCGGGGTTACGGAACCCCGGGGTCAATGGGCCTTGATGGGCCATAGGGAGAAGAGGAAGGGCCGGCCAGGGCAGGCCGCGCGCCCCCCTCCCCCTCTAGTCCGAATAGGACAAGGAAAGGGGCGCGCCTTCTCTCTTCCCCTCCCAATCCTATTCCAACTAGGAAAGGGGAGTCCTACTCCGGTGAGTAGGACTCCTCCAGCGCGCCCTTGGGCTGGCCGCACCCCCTTTGCTCCTTTATATCTGAGGCAGGGGCACCCCATGACGCCTAAGTTGATCTACGGATCGTTCCTTAGCCATGTGCGGTGCCCCTCCACCATATTCCACTTCGTCATATCGTCATGAGCTTAGGCGAAGCCCTGCGCCGGAGAAGTCATATCGTCGCGGAGCTTAGGCGAAGCCCCTGCGTCGGTGGAGCATCATCGCCGTCCTGCCCGTCGTCTTGTGGAACTCATCCCCGACGCTTTGCTGGATCGGAGCCCGGGATCGTCATCGAGCTGAGCGTGTGCAGAACTTCGGAGGTGCCGTGCGTTCGGTGCTTGGATCGGTCGGATCGTGAAGACGTCTGACTACATCAACCGCATTGTTATAACGCTTCCGCTTACGGTCTACGAGGGTACGTGGACATACACTCTCCCTTCTCGTTGCTATGCCATCACCATGGTCTTGCGTGTGCGTAGGAAAATTTTGAAATTACTACGTTTCCCAACACCAAGCGGCTACCCCAAGAGCCTGGCATCTTCGAGGAGCAGCTCTTCAAGCCATCGGCAAGACCACCACTTTCAAGGCCGGCGCTGCCTCAGGAGGAGCTCCCCCAACCACCAGCCTCGGGAGTCCCGACCTGCGGCCCGACCTCGGGAGCGCGCCTACTCTTGGCGCTTGAGCCTCAGGAGGGGTGCTAGACCCAGGAGTTCAAGTTATACCTGACGCAAGGGGCACTGCCAGAGAAGGAGGAGGACGCTGAGCGCGTGGCTCGGCAGGCCACAGCGTACTTGTAGGATCTTGAGAAGAGGTGTCTAGAGGGGGGGGATTAGACACTAAGTACCAAAGTTGCAGTTTTTAACTTCTTTAGGTTTAAGTGGAGTTTAGGCACAAGTTTAACATTCACAATACATAACAAGCAAGCAAGAATGCAAAGAGTATGTGAGCAGCGGAAAGTAAAGCATGCAACTTGCAAGAAAGTAAAGGGAAGGGTTTGGAGAATTCAAAGCGCAATTGGAGACACGGATGTTTTTGTCGTGGTTCCGATAGGTGGTGCTATCGTACATCCACGTTGATGGAGACTTCAACCCACGAAGGGTAGCAGTTGCGTGAGTCCATGGAGGGCTCCACCCACGAAGGGTCCACGAAGAAGCAACCTTGTCTATCCCACCATGGCCGTCGCCCACGAAGGACTTGCCTCACTAGCGGTAGATCTTCACGAAGTAGGCGATCTCCTTGCCCTTACAAACTCCTTGGTTCAACTCCACAATCTTGTCGGAGGCTCCCAAGTGACACCTAGCCAATCTAGGAGACACCACTCTCCAAGAAGTAACAAATGGTGTGTTGATGATGAACTCCTTGCTCTTGTGCTTCAAATGATAGTCTCCCCAACACTCAACTCTCTCTCACAGGATTTGGATTTGGTGGAAAGAATATTTGAGTGGAAAGCAACTTGGGAAAGGCTAGAGATCAAGATTCATATGGTAGGAATGGAATATCTTGGCCTCAACACATGAGTAGGTGGTTCTCTCTCAGGCTGGTATGTTGGAAGTGTAGGTTTGTTCGATGGCTCTCTCCACGAATGAAGAGGAGGTGGAGGGGTATATATAGCCTCCACACAAAATCTAACTGCTACACACAATTTACCAAACTCGGTGGGACCGAATCAACAAACTCGGTCGGACCGATTTAGTAAACCTAGTGACCGTTAGGGATTTCGGTGGGATCGACATGCAACTCGGTAGGACCGATATGGTTAGGGTTAGGGCATAACGTAATCTCGGTGAGACCGATTACACAAACTAGGTGAGACCGATTTGATGATTAGCTAACCAGAGAGTTGGTCAGGCAAACTCGGTGGGACCGATTACTCAAACTCGGTGGGACCAATTTTGGTAATAAGTTAACCAGAGATTTTGCATTGTAATCTCGGTAGTACCGATTGCACAAACTCGGTGAGACCGATTTTGGTAATGGAAATACACAGAGAGATTACAATCCCATCTCGATAAGACCGAGATCCCTATCGGTGAAACCGATTTGCCTAGGGTTTGTGGCAGTGGCTATGACAACTGAACTCGGTGGCGCCGGATAGAAAGAATCGGTGGGGCCGAGTTTGACTTTAGGTTTAGGTCATATGTGTGGAAGTGGGAAAGTAATTGAGGGTTTTGGAGCATATCACTAAGCACATGAAGCAAGAGGCTCATTAAGCAACACCTCGTCCCTCCTTGATAGTATTGGCTTTTCCTATAGACTCAATGTGATCTTGGATCACTAAAACGTAAAATGAAGAGTCTTGAGCTTGAAGCTTGAGCCAATCATTTGTCCTTAGCATCTTGAAGGAGTTCCCACATCCTTTAGTCCATGCCACTCCATTGTTGAACTTACCTGAAATATACTAGATAAAAGTGTTAGTCCAACAAGAGATATGTTGACATTAATTACCAAAACCACCTAGGGAGCACTTGTGCTTTCAATCTCCCCCTTTTTGGTAATTGATGGCAACATACATCAAAGCTTTAGATAAATATATAAAGAATAGCAAGTAAAGCTTCGGAAAGACATGTAACAAGCATAGGCTCCCCCTACATGTATGCAATCATGTGAATATGGAATATAGAAGCATGTGAGAGCAAAACGATGATAGAGTAGGCAATGTGTTACATGTATCTTGGCCATATGCATCAGAGCAAAGAATATTAAAGAAAATACCTTCATGCTCATGAGTCCTTCTTACAAACAGTATGTACATCAGCAAGAATTCCTCATACACATGAGTGTGATGCATATACTTACCTTGTAGTCTTGAGTTGGCTTAGGGTGGAATGAACCTGCACAAACAAGGTTAGATAACACAGTACATCTACTAGCCAGAGCAAATGTAAGAAACCACAAGAATACCAAGACTGGGATGACATGTAGAGAGTGAGTACTGAGTACCACATTGGATTAGACATGTCCCCAAGAGTAAAGATATGCAATGAATTTAAATGATTCCTTTCCCTTAGATGTATTGCTCCCCCTGAATCTAGCATGGGATACTGGGAGAAGATAGGGAACAGAAAATCAGGGCTGAGAGATATAAAGAACAGAGCAAATGCAACTAACCACATATGAACATGTCTTTCCCCCAAAAAGATATGTGGCATCTCTCCTCTTGAACATCAAGCATCTGGGATCCTTGAGAAATACTTTCTACTTGAGTATGCTCTCCCCTTGGAGATCTCTTTCTCCCCCTGTGGAAGTAATACTCTCTCCCTTTTGGAAGTGATAAGCTTTGATGTGATCTCTCTCCCCCTTTGACATCAATTTCGAAGAAGGGTTTTCTGGAATTTGTTGTGAATGGGTTTGGTCCTTGAGTCACAACACAAAGCACTGGACAAAATTGTGATGCTTGTAGAGGACAAGATTCATTGAGTGGAGCTGGATCAGAAGAAACACAGAATAAGTGGCAAATTGTTTTTCCTGTTGTGAAATCGGTGGCACCGAGTGGTATGCTTCGGTTGTACCAAAAGGATTCGGTTGGACCGAAAACAACAAATCGGTGAAACCGAGTTCATCATAGAGAAAACACTTGTCACCTCAGCTCACTAGACTAGTAAGATCTCACAAAGTTTTGCAAGGAATTAACTGAATGATATGCAATGAATTGGATGCAGGAAATGCAGAGCAACATAAAAGAAAAGAAAGAAATCTAGATGAAGAAGTTTTTTTTAAAGGGGAAACAAATATGCATGAGACAAATGCAAAAACTCAGAAAAGAACACGAGAGAACTTCATCTAGAGATGGTCGGCGACAAAGTCACCTATGTTAGAGTATATTGACTTAGGAGTCAAGTGAGATCACTTGATCATAGGTCATACTGATCGTTTAAGCTCAAAATGGGGTTACCATTTTTCGTTTAAGCATCTTGATGTATTCACATCTTGTCTAGTTGCTTTAGCTCATGACTCGGAGTAAAGCTTCTCTAAGATGGAATAACATACCTTGGTTGGTGGTGTTGACCATGTAGTTGAACTTGTGTGGGTTGCTCAAGGTTGATGTAGCTCATCAAGAGTTGGGAGAACCACTTGGAATTTGAGTCCATCTACCTACATGGGTTAGTTCTTGCAAGGAGTAGCACTTGTGTATCCAAAAATGATAATCATGAAGCTCAACGTAGAGTTTGTCAAAGGATATGTTTGAATGATTCCGTGCTTCCTTGTCTTCAACCACCATAGTGTAGAAACTTGGTGATGTAGAGATTGCTCAAGATGTGAGTAGATTACAATCTCATGGAAATTGTCTCAACCAAGTACCTACATGGATTAGATAACATGCAAGATGCAAATATATCCAGGATACAATATTTCCATCATAAGAGAGATATCATGGATTAGTCATAAGCTCATGTCTTGCATGTATCCAATGGAGTTTCTACTCCAAGTTTGAAGCATCAATTATGTTCAATTCTCCTCTCAACCTGCAAAACACTTTCTCATCAAGGGGTTTAGTGAATTTATCTGCTAATTGCTTTTTGGTGCGAACATGCTTAAGATTAATGTCACCCTTAGCAACATGATCTCGAATGAAATGATGACGAACTTCAATATGCTTAGTTCGAGAATGTTGTACGGGATTATGACCAATTTTGGTAGCACTTTCATTGTCACAAAGCAATGGAACATGTTTCACATATATCCCATAATCTTTAAGAGTTTGGGTCATCCAAAGTAATTGAGCACAACATGAACCAGCGGCAATGTACTCCGCTTCGGCGGTAGATAAGGATTCCGAGTTTTGTTTCTTGGAGGACCAAGACACAAGAGATCTACCAAGAATTTGACAAGTACCCGAAGTGGACTTTCTATCAACCTTGTCTCCGACATAGTCCGAGTCGGAGTAGCCAACAAGATCGAAAGAGGCCCTCTTAGGATACCAAATGCCAAAATTTGGTGTATGAATTAAGTATCTCACTATCCTTTTTACGGCCTTAAGATGACATTCTTTAGGAGCAGCTTGATATCTTGCACACATGCACACACTTAGCATAATATCGGGACGTGAAGCACATAGGTATAACAGTGAACCAATCATAGAGCGATAAACCTTTTGGTCAACTAGTTTACCATCTTTGGTCAAATCAAGATGTCCACTAGTAGGCATGGGTGTAGACATACCTTTGCACTCTTGCATATTGAACTTCTTGAATAAGTCCTTAGTGTACTTTGTTTGAGAAACAAATGTACCTTCCTTAGTTTGCTTGATTTGCAACCCAAGAAAGAATTTGAGCTCACTCATCATTGACATCTCAAACTTCTCCGACATTAGCTTTCCAAATTTTTCACTAAAATGAGGGTTAGTTGAACCAAATATAATATCATCAACATAAATTTGGCATACGAATAGTTCTCCATTAACCCTTTTTGTAAAAAGTGTGGAATCAATTTTCCCAATTTCAAAGCCTTTTTCAATAAGGAACTTGGTCAAGCATTTATACCAAGCTCTAGGAGCTTGTTTAAGACCATAAAGGGCTTTGTGAAGTTTGTAAACATGATTTGGTTTCTTAGGATTGACAAAGCCGAGAGGTTGTTTAACATAAACTTCCTCCTCTATTTCACCATCTAGAAAAGCACTTTTAATGTCCATTTGGTACAAGGTGATATCATGGTGATTAGCATAGGCAAGTAAGATGCTTGAATGGACTCAAGTCTAGCAACGGGAGCATAAGTCTCACCATAGTCCATACCTTCGACTTGTGTGTAGCCTTGGGCGACGATACGTGCTTTGTTGCGAACTACTTGTCCATCTTCATCTTGCTTGTTGCAAAACACCCATTTTGTACCGATGATGTTGTGGTTGTTGTTGGCCTTCTCAACCAATGTCCAAACTTGGTTTCTCTCAAAGTTGTGTAGCTCTTCATGCATAGCATTTATCCAATCCGGATCTTCCAATGCTTCTTCGACCTTCATAGGTTCAATGCTAGAGATGAAAGAATAGTTTTCACAAAAGTTAGTTAAACGAGTTTTAGAGCGAGTGATTCTCCCGGTTTGAATATCATTGTAGATTTACTCCACGGGATGGTCTTTAGCAATTCTTGCTCGAACTCGTGAAAGCTTTTGCTTGTGTTTTGGTTGAACATCTTCTTCATCTTGTTCTTCTTCTTGGCCTTCTTCATTGTTAGCGTTGTCGTTCTCTTGTCGTGGTGGAGAAGGAGGTTGTTGACGTTCGTGATGTTCTTCCTCGTTTTCTTCATCTTGGTGTGTTCCACTTGTGGATGCTTCCGTATCAACTCTTGGTTCACCTTGTCGTGAAGTAGAAGCTTCCACTTGGACGGACGAGGTACTCTCCTTCACCTCCGTTGGACAGACCTTGCCAATAGACAAGTCTTGGATTGCCTCTGAAGGGTCTTTGTCTCCTACATCAATTGGCAATTGCTCTACTTGCGAGCCGTTAGATTCATCAAACTTCACATCTACCGTCTCTTCAACCTTTCGGGTGAAATTGTTGTACACACGGTAAGTGTGAGAGTTTGAGCCATAACCTAGTAGGAAACCTTCATGAGACTTAGGAGCAAATTTTGAGCAGCGATGCTTATCAAGAATGTAGCACTTTGAGCCGAATACTCGAAAGTATCCAACTTGGGGTTTGTTACCGTGAGGATCTCGTATGCCGCCTTGCCGAGTAGCTTGTGAAGATACAAGCGATTTTTGCATGACAAGCTGTCTCAACCGCTTCTGCCCAAAATGCTTGACGTCTTGTACTCATCAAGCATCATTCTCGCCATTTTGATGAGCGTCCGATTCTTCCTCTCAACAACTCCATTTTGTTGAGGTGTGTACGTAGCCGAGAACTCGTGTGAAATCCCTTCTTCGTCAAGAAAGGTGTCCACATTTGCGTTCTTGAACTCCGTATCGTTGTCGCTGCGAACCTTCTTGATCTTCACTTCAAACTGATTTTGGGCCTTCCTAGCGAAGTTTTTGAAGATATTTTGGACCTGCGATTTATCATCGAGAAAGAACACCCACGTAAATCTTGAAAAATCATCAACTATAACTAGACTAAAAGAATTTCCACCGAGGCTTTTGTAAGCGTTGGGACCAAAGAGATCCATATGAAGTAGCTCGAGTGGCCTTCTTGTGGTCATGATGTTCTTCACGGGATGCCTTCCTCCAACCTGTTTACCTGCCTGACAAGCGCTGCAAAGTCTATCCTTATCAAATATGACATCGTTAACTCCAAGGATATGATTTCCTTTAATAAGCTTGTCAAGGTTTCTCATGCCAACGTGACCTAGTCGTCTATGCCATAACCAACCTTTTGAAGATTTAGCAATGAAGCAAGTTTTAGGTTGTGCCTTTTTAGAGAAATCAACAATGTAAAGATCACCTCTACGTATGCCGGTAAAGACCATTTTATGATTGTCTCGACGAAACACTTGTCAATCTACTTCAGTAAATAGGACATTGAAACCGAAATCAGAAGGTCTAGATACTGAAAGTAAGTTGTAGCCAAGAGATTCAACAAGCATGACATTCTGAATGTAGCTATCATGTGAGATGGCCACCTTACCGAGGCCAACCACATTACCCTTTGAGTTGTCACCGAAAGTGACATACTTTCGAGGACTATCATTTTCAGCAAGCTCACGAAATATGTCTTTATCTCCGGTCATGTGATCGGTACATCCACTGTCAAGAACCCATTCCTTTCCTCCTGACACATATCCCCGAAGATTTGCCATAAGACCGAAATGTCTCATTGCATCATCAAGATCAAAGTCACTATCATCATCCTCATCATAGTATCCATGTTCAACATCGTCATGTGGTGGATCAAGTTGTAGAGAGGGTAATTCGTTAGAGTGAGTTTGACAATGATCTTGCTTATGAATTCTTATAGCTTCGGAAATAATATCACCAATAATTCCAACATCTCCTTTGACACGTATAAGGTTTGTAAGTTCAAATAGACGATCACCAAACATAGGATCACTAGTATTTATCTTACTCAAGGCAATAGACTTATGGAGAATCTCATCTAGATTTTTCAAGGAATAATTTGGAAAGCGTTCCTCAAGGAATTTCCATATAGTGTAGGCACACTCAAGAGTAGGCAAGTTTCTAATTAAGTTTCTAGGCAAGCCTCTAGTGATAAGATTAACAGTTCTAAGGTTCCTAATCATGTCAATAGATTCATCAAGGGTAGGATGCATAGGATCAACATGAGGTGCACAAGGGCTAGCAATGTACTTGTTCAAGTGATATTGATTGAAAATTACAAGCATCTCATTTTTCCACTCATGAAAATACTCTCCATCAAGAATAGGCACTCTATGTCTAAGACTCCCCAAAGTAGACTCATCCATCTTCCTCCAATGGTGATTAAACCAAGGCAATGAAGACCAAAGCTCTGATACCACTTGTAGGATCTTGAGAAGAGGTGTCTAGAGGGGGGGGATTAGACACTAAGTACCAAAGTTGCAGTTTTTAACTTCTTTAGGTTTAAGTGGAGTTTAGGCACAAGTTTAACATTCACAATACATAACAAGCAAGCAAGCATGCAAAGAGTATGTGAGCAGCGAAAAGTAAAGGGAAGGGTTTGGAGAATTCAAACGCAATTGGAGACGCGGATGTTTTTGTCGTGGTTCCGATAGGTGGTGCTATTGTACATCCACATTGATGGAGACTTCAACCCATGAAGGGTAACAGATTCTTGTGAGTCCACGGAGGGATCCACCCACGAAGGGTCCACGAAGAAGCAACCTTGTCTATCCCACCATGGCCGTCGCCCACGATGGACTTGCCTCACTAGCGGTAGATATTCATGAAGTAGGCGATCTCCTTGCCCTTACAAACTCCTTGGTTCAACTCCGCAATCTTGTCGGAGGCTCCCAAGTGACACCTAGCCAATCTAGGAGACACCACTCTCCAAGAAGTAACAATTGGTGTGTTGATGATGAACTCCTTGCTCTTGTGCTTCTAATGATAGTCTCCCCAACACTCAACTCTCTCTCACAGGATTTGGATTTGGTGGAAAGAAGATTTGAGTGGAAAGCAACTTGGGAAAGGCTAGAGATCAAGATTCATATGGTAGGAATGGAATATCTTGGCCTCAACACATGAGTAGGTGGTTCTCTCTAACCTGGTAAGTTGGAAGTGTAGGTTTGTTCTGATGGCTCTCTCCACGAATGAAGAGGAGGTGGAGGGGTATATATAGCCTCCACACAAAATCTAACTGTTAGATACAATTTACCAAACTCGGTGGGACCGAATCAACAAACTCGGTCGGACCGATTTAGTAAACCTGGTGACCGTTAGGGTTTTCGGTGGGACTGACATGCAACTCGGTAGGACCGATATGGTTAGGGTTAGGGCATAACGTAATCTCGGTGAGACCGATTACACAAACTCGGTGAGACCGATTTGATGATTAGCTAACCAGAGAGTTGGTCAGGCAAACTCGGTGGGACCGATTACTCACACTCGGTGGGACCGATTTTGGTAATAAGTTAACCAGAGATTTTGCATTGTAATCTCGGTAGTGCCGATTGCACAAACTCGGTGAGACCGATTTTGGTAATGGAAATACACAGAGAGATTACAATCCCATCTCGGTGAGACCGAGATCCCTATCGGTGAAACCGATTTGCCTAGGGTTTGTGGCAGTGGCTATGACAACTGAACTCGGTGGCGCCGGATAGAAAGAATCGGTGGGGCGAGTTTGACTTTAGGTTTAGGTCATATGTGTGGAAGTGGGAAAGTAGTTGAGGGTTTTGGAGCATATCACTAAGCACATGAAGCAAGAGGCTCATTAAGCAACACCTCGTCCCTCCTTGATAGTATTGGCTTTTCCTATAGACTCAATGTGATCTTGGATCACTAAAACGTAAAATGAAGAGTCTTGAGCTTGAAGCTTGAGCCAATCATTTGTCCTTAGCATCTTGAAGGAGTTCCCACATCCTTTAGTCCATGCCACTCCATTGTTGAACTTACCTGAAATATACTAGATAAAAGTGTTAGTCCAACAAGAGATATGTTGACATTAATTACCAAAACCACCTAGGGAGCACTTGTGCTTTCAGTACTGCATCCAAGACGGTGAGTTATATAGAAAGCGGCCGAATGACGTTTCCCTGCGTTGTATCTCCAGGGAACAGGGGAAAGAGTTGCTAGCTGACATACACGGCGGGGACTGCGGACACCACTCGTCGTCACGAACCCTCGTCGGCAAGGCGTTCCGCAGCGGGTTCTACTGGCCTGCGGTACTCAACGACGCGACTGAGATGGTGAAGTCCTATGAAGCCTGTCAGTTCCACACCAAGCATATCCATCAGCCAGCTCAGGGCCTCCAGACCATCCCACTCTCGTGGCCATTCGCGGTCTGGCGGTTGGATATCTTGGGCCCGTTCCCTCGAGCGCCTGGGGGCTACCGCTACCTCTACGTCGCCATCGACAAGTTCACCAAGTGGGCGGAGGTAGAAGCCGTCTGCACCATCCCGGCCGGATCCGCGGTCAAGTTCATCAAGGGCCTCGTGAGCCAGTTTGGGGTACCCAACCGCATCATCACCGACAACGGCTCGCAGTTTACTAGCAATCTCTTCAAGACATATTGTGCTAACCTTGGAACGCAGATCTGCTACGCCTCGGTGGCACACCCCAGGAGCAATGGTCAGGCCGAACGCGCCAACGCGGAGGTCCTGAGAGGCCTCAAGACCAGGACCTTCAAGAAGAAGCTCGAGGCCTGCGGCAGGGGCTGGCACAACGAGCTCCAGTCTGTGATGTGGTCCATCCGCACCACCGCCACCAAGCCAACGGGCGAGACCCCGTTCTTCCTTGTCTATGGAGCAGAAGCGGTTCTCCCTCAGGAGGTCAGGCATCGCTCCGCGCGGGTCCTGGCGTTTGATGAGACGCAGCAGGACGCCATGCGGGGGGTGGACCTTGTGCTGGGAGAGGAATGCCACCGTGAAGCCACGCTCCGGGCGGCAAGATATCAGCAGGCGCTGTGGCGGTATCTGATGTCTACTACGCAACCTTCTTCTTGTAGACGTTGTTGGCCTCCAAGTGCAGAGGTTTGTAGGACAGTAGCAAATTTCCCTCAAGTGGATGACCTAAGGTTTATCAATCCGTGGGAGGCGTAGGATAAAGATGGTCTCTCTCAAACAACCCTGCAACCAAATAACAAAGAGTCTCTTGTGTCCCCAACACACCCAATACAATGGTAATTGTATATGTGCACTAGTTCGGCGAAGAGATGGTGATACAAGTGCAATATGGATGGTAGATATAGGTTTTTGTAATCTGAAAATATAAAAACAGCAAGGTAACTAATGATAAAAGTGTGCACAAACTATATTGCAATGATAGGAAACAAGGCCTAGGGTTCATACTTTCACTAGTGCAAGTTCTCTCAACAATAATAACATAATTGGATCATATAACTATCCCTCAACATGCAACAAAGAGTCACTCCAAAGACACTAATAGAAGAGAACAAACGAAGAGATTATGGTAGGGTACGAAACCACCTCAAAGTTATTCTTTCCAATCAATCCATTGGGCTATTCCTGTAAGTGTCACAAATATCCCTAGAGTTCGTACTAGAATAACACTTAAGACACAAATCAACCAAAACCCTAATGTCACCTAGATATTCCAATGTCACCTCAAGTATCCGTGGGTATGATTATACGATATGCATCACACAATCTCAGATTCATCTATTCAATCCAACACAAAGTACTTTAAAGAGTGCCCCAAAGTTTCTACCGGAGAATCAAGACGAAAACGTGTGCCAACCCCTATGCATAGGTTCATGGGCGGAACCCGCAAGTTGGTCACCAAGACATACATCAAGTGAATCACGTGATATCCCACTGTCACCACAGATACGCACGGCAAGACATACATCAAGTGTTCTCAAATCATTAAAGACTCAATCTGATAAGATTACTTCAAAGGGAAAACTCAATCCATTACAAGAGAGTAGAGTGGGAGAAGAAACATAAGATCCAACTATAATAGCAAAGCTCGCGATACATCAAGATCGTGCCAAATCAATAACACGAGAGAGAGAGAGAGAGAGAGAGAGAGAGAGAGAGAGATCAAACACAAAGCTACTGGTACATACCCTCAGCCCCGAGGGTGAACTACTCCCTCCTCGTCATGGAGAGCACCGGGATGATGAAGATGGCCACCGGTGAGGGTTCCCCCCTCCAGCAGGGTGCCGGAATAGGGCCCCGATTGACTTTTGGTGGCTACAGAGGCTTGCGGCGGCGGAACTCCCGATCTATTCTGTTCCCCGATTGTTTTAGGGTATATGGGTATATATAGGAGGAAGAAATGCGTCGAGGAGCCACGAGGGGCCCACGAGGGTGGAGGCGCGCCCTAGGGGGGTGGGCGCGCCCCCTACCTCGTGGCTCCCTCGTTCTTTCCTGACGTGCACTCCAAGTCTATCGGGTAGCTTTCCTTCCAAAAATAACTTCTCTAGAAGGTTTCATTCCGTTTCGACTCCGTTTGATATTCCTTTTCTTTGAAACACTGAAACAAGGGAAAAAACAGTAACTGGCACTGAGCTCTGGGTTAATAGGTTAGTCCCAAAAACAATATAAAAGTGCTTAGTAAAGCCCATAAACATCCAAAACAGATAATATAATAGCATGGAACAATCAAAAATTATAGATACATTGGAGACGTATCAGCATCCCAAGCTTAATTCCTGCTCGTCCTCGAGTAGGTAAATGATAAAAACAGAATTTTTGATGTGGAATGCTACCTAACATATTTATCCATGTAATTCTCTTTATTGTGGCAAGAATATTCAGATCCATAAGATTCAAAACATAAGTTTAATATTGACATGAAAACAATAATACTTCAAGCATACTAATAAAGCAATCATGTCTTCTCAAAATATCATGGCCAAAGAAAGTTATCCCTACAAAATCATATAGTCTGGCTATGCTCTATCTTCACCACACAAAATATTTAAGTCATGCACAACCCCGATGACAAGCCAAGCAATTGTTTCAAACTTTTGATGTTCTCAAACTTTTTCAATCTTCACGCAATACATGAGCGTGAGCCATGGACATAGCACTATAGGTGGAATAGAATGGTGGTTGTGGAGAAGACAAAAAGGAGAAGATATTATCACATCAACTAGGCATATCAATGGGCTATGGAGATGCCCATCAATAGATATCAATGTGAGTGAGTAGGGATTGCCATGGAACGGATGCACTAGAGCTATAAGTGTATGAAAGCTCAACAAAACAAACTAAGTGGGTGTGCATCCAACTCGCTTGCTCACGAAGACCTAGGGCATTTTGAGGAAGCCCATCATTGGAATATACAAGCCAAGTTCTATAATGTAAAATTCCCACTAGTATATGAAGGTGACAACATAGGAGACTCTCTATCATGAAGATCATGGTGCTACTTTGAAGCACAAGTGTGGTAAAAGGATAGTAGCATTGTCCCTTCTCTATTTTTCTCTCATGTTTTTTTATTTGGGCCTTTTGCCTCTCTTTTTTTTAGTCCGGAGTCTCATCCTGACTTGTGGGGGAATCATAGTCTCCATCATCCCTTCCTCACTTGGGACAATGCTCTAATAATGAAGATCATCACACTTTTATTTACTTACAACTCAAGAATTACAACTCGATACTTAGAACAAAATATGACTCTATATGAATGCCTTCAGCGGTGTACCGGGATGTGCAATTACTCATGAGTGACATGTATGAAAGAATTATGAACGGTGGCTTTGCCACAAATACGATGTCAACTACATGATCATGCAAAGCAATATGACAATGATGAAGCGTGTCATAATAAACGGAACGGTGGAAAGTTGCATGGCAATATAACTTGGAATGGCTATGGAAATGCCATAATAGGTAGGTATGGTGGCTGTTTTGAGGAAGGTATATGGTGGGTGTATGATACCGGCGAAAAGTGCGCGGTATTAGAGAGGCTAGCTATGGTGGAAGGATGAGAGTGCGTATAATCCATGGACTCAACATTAGTCATAAAGAACTCACATACTTATTGCAAAAATCTATTAGTTACCGAAGCAAAGTACTATGCGCATACTCCTAGGGGGATAGATTGGTAGGAAAAGACCATCGCTTGTCCCCGACCGCCACTCATAAGGAAGACAATCAATAAATAAATCATGCTCCGACTTCATCACATAACGGTTCACCATACGTGCATGCTCCGGGAATCTCAAACTTTAACACAAGTATCTCTCAAATTCACAACTACTCCACTAGCATGACTCTAATATCACCATATTCATATCTCAAAACAATCATAAAGAATCAAACTTCTCATAGTATTCAATGCACTTTATATGAATGTTTTTGTTATACCCATCTTGGATGCCTATCATATTAGGACTAGATTCATAACCAAAGCAAATTACCATGCTGTTCTAAAGACTCTCAAAATAATATAAATGAATCATGAGAGTTCATCTATTTCTTCAAAATAAAACCACCGCCGTGCTCTAAAAGGATATAAGTGAGGCACTAGAGCAACCAACAAACTACTCCGAAAGATATAAGTGAAGATCAATGAGTAGTCGAATAATTATGCAACTATGTGAAGACCCTCCCATTTAATAATTTCAGATCTTAGTATTTTATTCTAACAGCAAGTAAAACAAAATAAAACGACATGGCGCTCCAAGCAAAACACATATCATGTGGTGAATAAAAATATAGCTCCAAATAAAGTTACCGATGAACGAAGACGAAAGAGGGGATGCCATCCGGGGCATCCCCAAGCTTAGACGCTTGGTTATCCTTGAATATTACCTTGGGGTGCCTTGTGCATCCCAAAGCTGCTTAGGCTCTTGCCACTCCTTATTCCATAGTCCATCGAATCGTTACCCAAAACTTGAAAACTTCACAACACAAAACTTAACAGAAAACTTGTGAGCTCCGTTAGTGAAAGAAAACAAAACACCACTTCATGGTACTGTAATGAACTCATTATTTATTTATATTGGTGTTAACCTACTGTATTCCAACTTCTCTATGGTTTATAAACTCTTTTACTAGCCGTAGATTCATCAAAATAAGCAAACAACACACGAAAAACAGAATCTGTCAAAAACAGAACAGACTGTAGTAATCTGTATCAAACGTATACTTCTGGAACTCCAAAAATTCTAAAATAAATTGGTGGACCCGAGGAATTTGTATAGTAATCATCTGCAAAAATAATCAACTAAATAGCAATCTCCAGTAAAAATTTGAAGCTAATCTCGTGAGCGCTAAAGTTCCTGTTTTTTACAGCATGATCATAAAGACTTCACCCAAGTCTTCCCAAAGGTTCTACTTGGCACAAACACTAATTAAAACACCAAACCTCGTATAAACAAAAGCTAGATGGATTATTTATTCCTAAATAGAACCAAAAAGCAATAAACTAAAATAAAATTGAGCTGCCTCCCAACAAGCGCTATCGTTTAACGCCCCTAGCTAGGCATGATGATTTCAATGATGCTCACAAAAAGATAAGAATTGAAACATAAAGAGAGCATCATGAAGAATATGACTAGCACATTTAAGCCTAACCCACTTCCTATGCATAGGGATTTTGTGAGCAAACAAATTATGGGAACAATAATCAACTAGCATAGGAAGGCAAAACAAGCAAAACTTCAAAGCTTTAAGCACATAGAGAGGAAACTTTATATTATTGCAATATGTAGAAGCATATGATCCTCTCTCATAATAATTTTCAGTAGCATCATGAATGAATTCAACAATATAACCATCACATAAAGCATTCTTTTCATGATCTACAAGCATAGAATTTTTATTACTCTCCACACAAGCAAAATTCTTCTTATTCGGAATAGTGGGAGTATCATAAGAGACTTGAATACTATAAATTGTCTCCACATTAAAAGAGTAAAGTTCAGAGAAAGGGTACTCATAATCATGACAAGTTTTATAACTATAATCATCACTAATCTTTATAGCATAAGTTTCATCACAATAATCATCATAAGTAGCAACTTTCTTCTCATCATAATCAATTGAAACCTCTTCCGAAATAGTGGATACATCACTAATAAAAGTCATGACCTCTCCAAATCCACTTTCATAAATATTGTAAGATTCAACATCCTCCAAAATAGTGGGATCATTAATTCCTAAAGTTGACACTCTTCCAAACCCACTTTCATCAATATAATCATCATAGGTAGAAGGCATGCTATCATCATAAAAACTTTGCATATCAAAACCTGAGAGGCTAAAAATATCATCTTCATTAAACATACATCACCAAGCTTGGGACAAACATTAATTTCAGCAAATATATTCTCAAAAACATCATCTTCATCAAACATAGCATCCCCAAGCTTGGGCCTTTTCATATCATAAGCATAATCACTCTCATTAGTAATAGTATGGATAGCACCTATAGTATAGCAACTATCACATTCTTCCAAGCAAGTGCCAAAAAGATTTTCAAGATCATAAGAAGTATCATTATCTTCCCAATCATAATCATCACAACAAGCAATAGGCATAACGAGATCATCATCAAGTGCATCATCTTCCACAATTATTTTGATTCATTTTCATGAGGCACAACAATAATAGGAGCAACATTATTTGGGAGAGATATCTTTTTACCTCTCTTCCTTTTTCTTTTCTTCTTCTTCACCACATGTGTAGGTTCAATCTTCTTTTCGGAGCTCCTTATTAATGAAATTGGTTGAATAGAAGGCTCCTCCTCGTTACCTGATTCATCATAAGAAATAATAGGAGAATATTGGGAAGTCTCTTCCCTTTCGTTAGCATTCTCTTCATCTTCTATTTGTTTTATTTTCTTTATGTAATTGGAAATATAAGGATTTTAAATGCAATTCACCGCACAATACATATAAATCTTCTCTAGATCAAAATCAAGAAATCTATCAAGATTAAACTTTGGAATACCCTCAGTTATACGTTTCATTTCTTCATAACCCAAAACAAGACTAAGCTCTTTATGATGCTCAAGAGTAATCAAGTTATCACAATTTTTGGACACGACTTGATCATGAAACAAATATCATTGGAGCTTTAAATGACCATGTTCATTGCAAAGTTCACAAGGGGCGCGATAAATATTGAATCTTTCAGCGCAATCATCTAGCCTCTCTTGCAACAATTTAGTTTCTAAGTACTTATGCCTCTTGCAATATCTATCTTCCCTATTTGGTGTGTAATTACAAACCCAATGCATTCCACAAAAATTGACATGTTTATAGGAGACATTTTCATCATAACTAGTGCAATCATCATTAGTACTATGGATATTCAAGCAGTTCATACTAACAACATTTCAATCATGCTCATCATTCAAGGATTTAGTGCCAAACATTTTAATGCATTCTTCTTCTAACACTTTGGCACAATTTTCCATTCCATCATACTCACGAAAGATATTAAAAAGATGAAGCGTATGAGACAAACTCAATTCCATTTTTTTGTAGTTTTCTTTTATAAACTAAACTAGTGATAAAACAAGAAACTAAAAGGTTCGATTGCAAGATCTAAAGATATACCTTCAAGCACTCACCTCCCCGGCAACGGTGCCAGAAAAGAGCTTACTTGACGGGGGGTGAATGCCGCTTACCTAGCCTCCCGGCAACAGCGCCAGAAAAGAGCTTGATGTCTACTACACAACCTTCTTCTTGTAGACGTTGTTGGGCCTCCAAGTGCAGAGGTTTGTAGGACAGTAGCAAATTTCCCTCAAGTGGATGACCTAAGGTTTATCAATCCGTGGGAGACGTAGGATGAAGATGGTCTCTCTCAAACAACCCTGCAACCAAATAACAAAGAGTCTCTTGTGTCCCCAACACACCCAATACAATGGTAATTGTATAGGTGCACTAGTTCGGCAAAGAGATGGTGATACAAGTGCAATATGGATGGTAGATATAGGTTTTTGTAATCTGAAAATATAAAAACAGCAAGGTAACTAATGATAAAAGTGTGCACAAACTGTATTGCAATGATAGGAAACAAGGCCTAGGGTTCATACTTTCACTAGTGCAAGTTCTCTCAACAATAATAACATAATTGGATCATATAACTATCCCTCAACATGCAACAAAGAGTCACTCCAAGCACACTAATAGCAGAGAACAAATGAAGAGATTATGGTAGGGTACGAAACCACCTCAAAGTTATTCTTTCCAATCAACCCATTGGGCTATTCCTATAAGTGTCACAAACAGCCCTAGAGTTCGTACTAGAATAACACCTTAAGACACAAATAAACCAAAACCCTAATGTCACCTAGATACTCCAATGTCACCTCAAGTATCCGTGGGTATGATTATACGATATGCATCACACAATCTCAAATTCATCTATTCAATCCAACACAAAGTACTTTAAAGAGTGCCCCAAAGTTTCTACCGGAGAATCAACACGAAAACGTGTGCCAACCCCTATGCATAGGTTCATGGGCGGAACCCGCAAGTTGATCACCAAGACATACATCAAGTGAATCACGTGACATCCCATTGTCACCACACATACGCACGACAAGACATACATCAAGTGTTCTCAAATCATTACAGACTCAATCCGATAAGATTACTTCAAAGGGAAAACTCAATCCATTACAAGAGAGTAGAGGGGGAGAAGCAACATAAGATCCAACTATAATACAAAGCTCGCGATACATCAAGATCGTGCCAAATCAAGAACACGAGAGAGAGATCAAACACATAGCTAATGGTACACACCCTCAGCCCCGAGGGTGAACTACTCCCTGCTCGTCATGGAGAGCGCCGGGATGATGAAGATGGCCACCGGTGAGGGTTCCCCCCTCCGTGAGTCTTTGGAACAGGGTCCCGATTGACTTTTGGTGGCTACAGAGGCTTGCGGCGGCGGAACTCCCGATCTATTATGTTCCCCGATCGTTTTAGGGTATATGGGTATATATAGGAGGAAGAAGTATGTCAGGGGAGCCACGAGGGGCCCACGAGGGTGCAGGGCGTGCCCTAGGGGGGTGGGTGCGCCCCCGTACCTCGTGGCTCCCTCGTTTCTTTCCTGACGTGCACTCCAAGTCTATCGGGTAGCTTTCCTTCCAAAAATAACTTCTCCAGAAGGTTTCATTTCGTTTCGACTCTGTTTGATATTCCTTTTCTTCGAAACACTGAAACAAGGGAAAAATAGGAACTAGCACTAGGCTCTGGGTTAATAGGTTGGTCCCAAGAATAATATAGAAGTGCTTAGTAAAGTCCATAAACATCCAAAACAGATAATATAATAGCATGGAACAATAAAAAATTATAGATACGTTGGAGACGTATCAGTATCACTGTCGTAGCGTCCGCTCCAGGACGCTCGAGGTGGGCGACCTCGTCCTAAGGCGGGTGCTCTCCAGGGAAGGGCTGCACAAGCTCTCGCCCATGTGGGAGGGCCCGTTTAGGGTCGCCCATGTCTCCAGGCCTGGCGTCGTGCGCCTGGAGACGCAGGACGGGGTACCCATCCAGAACGCCTGGAACATCCAGCACCTCCGGAAGTTCTACCCATGAAGAAAGGCCCAGTGCATGTGAAGAAGGCCCAGTGCCTATGAGGGTCTCTGCTCGTGACACTCTCACGTAATATTGAGTGGGGCTGTACACGCCCCGGAGTCTCAGGAGTGCCTCCCTCGGGCCTCGGGGGCTCCCTCCCACGTCCTAGTGGCAGCACTTAGCTCTGCGCTGGTGAGAAGACAAGAAGACTAGACTAGGTGTCGGGCGCGGCTTTTCATTTGCTTTCCGTAGTTGGCTTGCCTCTCTTTAATGAAATATGCTTTATGGTGTTCCTTGCCGGTTTGGTTCCATCGCCTTTTTGCCTCCGTTCCGCTTCCGGTTCCTTGTTTCGACCTGTACTCTCTCTCGCATGCCTCGCGAGGGGGCTGGACAGGTACCCTCGTGAGGGTTTTTTCCTGTTTTTCGCGAGGCGCCCTCATTCGAGCTCATAGGCTGGCGCACTTCTCTCAATATGTGCCCCTCGGGTACCGTGATGCGAAGCGCTGGATCGTGGCCAGTGGCACCTGTGACCAGGGCTCGGAAGAATAAAAGTATCCTAACGAATTTTTGCAGTTCCTAGACGCCTCCCAGGCCAAGGAGGTCTCGCCAGGTACTGGGAAGTGCGCGCTTCGCGAAGCGAAGACTACTTCGAGTGTGTCAAGCTAAGTTATTTCTACGCGCCTACATAAAAGTTAATGCTGCAACGCGACACATGAACAATAAACATAGCATAGCAACTTGGAAACCATAGTTCGTTGCACGCCCCTACGGGGCCCCATACTTGTCTCTCTCTTAATGTAGGAAGAAAAGGAAGAACGAAACAAAAGCGGCGCATGCCCCTGCAGCAGCTCCCGAGGATGGACCGACGGTGCCCTCATAAGCTCAGCCGGACCCCTCCTCGCACTTCACTGGGGTGCGGCGACGAGACGACCCGCTGCCGCCCTCGAAGCGGGCGCGGCGGCGTGGACACTAGTCGTAGTCGCCGCTGCTGGAGCTGCTGCCAGAGGGAGAATCGCCGTAGCTGGGCGAGCGGCAGCCAGCACCGAAGGCAAGACCATCCTCACCCTCGTCTCGACCGTCGCCAAGGCCAAGCACCTCGTCGTCGTTGTCTTCGGGGCAGCACCCGACGCGGGGGGCGTCTTCTCTAAACACCCTCACGTAGAGGGTCGCATTGCCGTCATATTTAAAGTGGAGGGTGCGCCGCCTGCCAAGGCCGCGTGCGCGGGAAAACGTCTGCCAGCCGCAGACCAGGGCTGTGTTGCCTGCGACGGAGACCTCGACCGCGACCCACGAAGCTTTGCTGCGAGCTGCCGTACGCCTACAGCGAGCCCGCTCGACTGTGGCCGGCAGCTCGCCGGCGAAGAAGTGCGGGAGCTGAAGCCAGGTGCCGGCCGGGTTCTCCGACCACACGACGAACTCCGGCAGCACCTTCGCCGAGTGGAAGCACGACCGGGGAGGCAGTGCGACCATGGCGTGCCTCCCTTCATCGACGGGGCTGCCACGACCTGGGCGAGTCCCACCACGAGAAGAGGCGCGGTGCGGCCGCGAGGGGCTGCGGTGGGGGTCGCGACATGCTTACGGGGACGGCCGCGCCCATGCTTGGGCGGCGGAGAGCCGGGCCCCTCTTGGCAGGCCTTCCCCTTCTCCGCGGCCGAGAACCTATTCGTAGGCGCCATGGGGGTCGCTACTAGCAATGAAGCGAGGAAGAAGAAGCGAGCGGAGCAGGAAGAGATGAGCGACGGGGGCTCCGCCCCCTCCTCATTTATAGCAAGAGAAGGCCAACCAGCGATCCCCATGATCACAGGTAATGATGATTTTTCTCTGCATGCAGCAGGGACTCGTCAAGTTGGGCAGTTGCCGAGGCAGCGTGGGGAAGCGGAGACGCCCACGTCCAATCAATCGCCACGCGTCGAGCGGGGCCGCGGGCTGTTGAGGCCCGCGGCACTCCGCACTTGCCCTTTGGCTTCGCCTCAAAGCCAAGTCCGAGAGCGCCTTGGGCCCGGGGCTCTTTGCCGGCGTCACAGGGAACAGGGTCCCCAGACTTGCACGCTTGTCGCCCACGTGGTTTCTACCAAAGAGCCCTCAGACGGCCCATCTTCACCAAAGAAGCACTCAAGATCCTCGCGAGGGGCCAAGCCTCATGAGGCGGACATTAAGACCTCCTCGAGACGGCCTCACCAGGCCGGCTCGCGAGGGGCGGAGAGATCAAGGCAAGGGACACCTCGTGAGGTTTATGTGACGCAAGCCATGATGGCTGGAGCCAGGCGGGCGCCAGGTGGGCGACAGCGCGCGCAGTGTCCTCATTTCCTCTTTGGTGCTAAAGAGGCAAGCGCAGGCGAGGAGTCCCGAGGCATCAGGCAAAGGTTTTCACATCGGTGCAACGAGACCAAGACCAGTAGGATGACATGACGGAGGTCACCGTGGAGCCCAAGACGGTGTCACCACCACAGCCTTTGGCAGGCGAAGACCATCTTTAGTCAGGATAACTTGTACTAGTTGTCTCCCTTCGAATTTGGCCATTGTTGGATCCCTTCCCACTCAATATTTGGGGAGAGGACCAGGGCCTCTATAAATAGGACTAGCCACCACCATAGGAGGCATCTTGATCTCATCTTGGATCAGAGCCATTCCACACGAGTTCACCAAGCACAAGAACACCTCTCCCGAAAGGTGCTGTTTTCCCTTGTAATCGTTTCATCCTCATTTCAAGAGGCAATCCACCACACCACCTTTGGAATAGGGTATTACACCACATCGGTGGCCCGAACCAGTATAAACTCTTGTGTCTCTCTTTGTGTGGGTTCGGCGCGCTAAGCTTTGAGATCGCGGCGAGAGTGAGGGCGTGATTAGGTAGGGAGAGATCTTCGTGTACACTCCAGTGTTCGAACCTCAAGGGTTTTGCCGGAACCCGAAATCCGACAGATGAACATCATAAGATCCAACTATATTAATAAAGCTCATGATACAATCAAGATCGAAATCCTTCAAGGACATGGGAGAGAGAGAGATCAAACACATAACTACTAGTACATACCCTCATTAAGGATGAACTACTCACACGTCACCATGAGAACAGAGATACATTTGTTGGTGATGGTTATGATGGAGATGTCCCCGACGGTGTCCCGGCGCCACCAAAGGTGAGGGGAAGGTCCCCCTCTTTCTTCTTCTTCCTTGCAGCCCCCCCCCCCCCCAGAGAGGGGGAGCACTCCGTAGATTGGATCTCTCTTTTTTGTCTCCCGTTTTCACTTTTGTTTTCTGGGCAAACATTGTTTCTTACATATCCATAACTCTGATGAGGCTGAAATTTTAAGAGAAAGTATGTTTTTGGTCCTTCAAGTTTCCATAAAGTATAGACTTGGTCCCTCAAGATTTTTTGATATACATTTGGTCCCTCAAGTTTCAAAACCGGATAAGTTTGGTCCTAAACTAGATTTTGAGCACATTGACCGATTTTGACCGCCACAAAACTGCCCGATGAACAGTAAATTTGAAAAATATATAAAAAAACTTTCAAAAAAATCTGAAATTTTTTGGGATCGAATACGCTTACATACGCAAGATGCGAACAAAATTTCATGCCCTTTTGGCACTCAAGGAGCTCGTGGCAAAAATACAAAAATATCTGCCTGATGAATAGTAAATTCAAAAATAATAAAAAATAATAATCCTCGAGTGTCAAAAGAGCACGAAAAGTTGGTCGCACCTTGCGCATGTAAGCATACTGGATCCCAAAAAAATTAGATTTTTTGAAGTTTTTTTTAAATTACTGTTCATCGGGCGGTTTTGTGGCTACAAACCTGGTCAATGTGCTCCAAATCTGGTTTAGGACCAAACTTATCCGGTTTTGAGATTTGAAGGACCAAATGTATACTAGAAAATCTTGAAGGACCAAGCCTATACTTTTTGAGAACTTGAGGGACCAAAAACATACTTTTCTCTTTTTTCTATAAATTATTTTTCTTGCTTCGAAAGAAGGGCGTCAACTGACTTAAGGAGCCTCCACGGGAGTGGCCCACATGGCCCTGGTCGCACCATGAGGCCGTGTGGAGCCCTCGTGCACTGCCTTATGATGATTTATTTGCCCAAAAATCTGATATTTTTCATTAAAAAAATCAGAAAAAAATTCATGTTCTTATGGCTCCATGATTTTTTTACCTAAAAATCCCAAAACAATACAAAACAGGAAGTGGCCTCTGGCACTGGATAGGTTAGTCCAAATAAATATTGTGCCAAAAACATAAATAAATGATGTAAATATAGCATGAATACTTTATAAATTATAGATACATTGGGACGTATCACTTTGATCACATCATACATAGAGTGCTCAAATGTTTGCATTAGTTAGAGCATCTCAAACAAGTCATCTTCCCCGTATGAAAAAACCTGGTATAAGTGGAGTTGGTCAATTACTGCTCCAGCAGATCTCATAAACGCGAATTTTTTAGGGGATCCCAACCTCCCCTCTATCTACAGGAAAAGGTCTTCTCATCAGCTTTCCCCTAAAACTGGCGGAGGCAAACATTGAACTTCCACATCTGTTGGCGAGCTGCGGCCCCTACAATGACCCACGCCATCGCCAGAGGCGGCTTGCCTCCCCGCCGCCACACCCATCTCACCCACTCGGAATGGCTACCTCACCCCACTGCCACGCCGTCCCGCGGTTCAGTCGCCTCACCCTGCCCACCTCGACCCGTCGTTGGCTCGTTGCATCACCCTGACCTCGAGGGACATCCAACTGAGCCCACCTCATCGGCGACTGGATCTCCGGCAGCCCCCTCGTGTGATAGTTGAGGTTGCCTAGGGACCTGGTTGCAATTATAGTTTTGATTTTGAGGGGCCCAAATGCAATTATTCATTTACTTTGTATGCTAGTTCAAAGAGAAATAAAAAATATCAAAGGGGAAGATGTACAGAGATTTTGCTAAAGCACATGCAAACCTCTTCTAAATTATTCGGATACCTCGTATAACCACTTATAGGGAGAGATTTTATGGGTATTTTCTCAAAGATGCCCTTACATCCTCCATTTTGTGTGGTCTTAGGTTGTTCTCCATTGAGGATCTTGAGTTTGTTTTTAACTTTAAAACAAGCCCAAGACCATCGAAAACGGCGTTCGTATGTGAAAGTTATGCATGTGTTTTGTTTTGTGTTGCAAGATCTTTGTTATTGGTCGAATATTCCAAGGCAAGTTGGACTATCCGACACGAGTTGACTTAATGTTTTTCTCTCTGGAATAGGTCGTATATTCTGACATGTGTTGAAACCACGGACATGTCAGAATGTCCGACATGATGTAGAAGCCTTTGCATATACTCTGACATGTTAGACCGTCCGACCGAACAAGAAAAAACTTATATGATTCAATCATATAAATCAAACAACCGATGTAGAAAATATTATCAAGAATTCCAATTATCCACGAAAATCCTTTGAATCCAAGGCCCTGAGTCAAAGAGACCCTCATCTCATGTCAATTCCTAAGTGACGATTGCTCTTTTAACTTCGCATGCTAATTCCTAAGTGGGAATTACTCTTTTGACTTCAAAAGAGTATCCCACTGAGGCCTCCTTTCATTTGTAAGAACTTTGTAGAAATTTTATAGGATATGATTCCTATAGGAAAAAAATTCTATAAAGTCCTTTGGTTTGTAGGAATAGAGCTTTATTCCTACACATGAACTATTCGTATCTTTCATATTTTCGGAGGAAAATAAACATTTATCTGGATTGAAGGAAAAAAATTATATGATGTGAACCAAAGGTCTTTTCTTTCTATTTCTATTCATAGGGTTTGTTATACGATTTAAGATACATGACATCACATTTTATACAAGTTTTTTTTCTAGGATTTTATGAACAAAAAGGGCTGAACCTTGCAGGAAGCTGCCTGGAACCAAGAGGACGACCAGAGAAGCTAGCAGGCACCAAAAATCGTTCGCGTGGGTTTTGATGAAGCACACAGCTCGCGCAACACAACAAACGGCGGGCAACTGACACTGATGTGACGTTCCTGTAACGCCCTCGATGCGGCTATATCTCCCACGTGTCGAAGCACGACTTAGAGGCATGACCGCATTGAAAGCAATGTCGCAAGCGAGGTAATCTTCACACAACCCATGTAATTCATAAGGGAAAGAGATACATAGTTGGCTTACAATCGCCACTTCACGCAATACATGAGTAAAGCATTACATCATACAGATACAATCAAGGTCCGACTACGGAACCAAAATAAAGGAAGACTACCCCAAATGCTACACAGATCCCCGATCATCCCAACTGGGCTCCACTCTTGATCGATCAAACGAAACAACACAATGAACAAGATCTTCATCAAGCTCCTCCTTGAGCTCGGATGCGTCACCTGCAGTTTCATCGGCACATGCAAACTGGTTTTGAAGTATCTGTGAGTCACGGACTCAAAGCAATCTCACACCCGCGAGATCAAGACTATTTAAGCTTATGGGTAGGAGAAGGTAGTGAGGTGGAGCTGCAGCAAGCACTAATCATATATGGTGGCTATCATACGCAAAAGAGAGCGAGAAGAGAAGCAAAGCGCGGTTGTGAAGCTAGCAATGATCAAGAGGTGATCCTGAACTCCTACTTACGTCAAACATAACCCAAAACCGTGTTCACTTCCCGGACTCCGCCGAAAAGAGACCATCACGGCTACACACACGGTTGATGCGTTTTAATTAAGATCAACTTCGGGTTTTCTACAACCGGACATTAACAAATTCCCATCTACCTCATAACCGCGGGCACGGCTTTCGAAAGATAATACCCTGCATGGGTGTCCCAAATTAGCCCATTATAAGCTCTCACGGTCAACGAAGGATATTCCTTCTCCCGGGAAGACCCGATCAGTCTCGGAATCCCGGTTTACAAGACGTTTCGACAATGGTAAAACAAGACCAGCAAGACCACCCGTTGTGCCGACAAATCCCGATAGGAGCTGCACATATCTCGTTCTCGTGGCACACAGATAAGCTAAGCGTCTGGTGCAAGCGTAATCCAAGTTGCCAAGGAATGGTCCCGCACGGTGCTCTAGTTTGGACCAACACTCCGAGGAGCACTGGCCCGGGGGGTAAAATAAAGATGACCCTTGAGTCTGCAGAACCCAAGGGAAAAAGGCTTAGGTGGCAATGGTAAAACCAAGGTTGGGCCTTGCTAGAGGAGTCTTGTTCAAAGCGAACTGTCAAGGGGGTCCCATAAATCACCCAACCGTGGTAAGGAACGCAAAATCCGGGAACATAACAGCAAGAGTGGAAGATAACACTAGGCATAAGGCCGAGCCTTCCACCCTTTACCAAGTATATAGATGCATTAATTAAATAAGAGATATTGTGATATCCCAACATAACCATGTCCATCATGGAGCAATCTTCATCTTCACCTGCAACTAACAATGCTATAAGAGGGGTCATAGCAGCAATAACATAGCCAAACAACGGTTTGCTAGGAAAAGATGGTTAGAGGTTTGTCATGGCAATATGGGAGGCATGATATAGCAAGTGGTAGGCATCGTAGCATAGGCATAGCAAAAGAGCGAGCATCTAGCAAGCAAAGATAGAAGTGACTTCGAGGGTATGGTCATCTTGCCTGAAATCCCGCAAGGAAGAAGAACGAGTCCATGAAGAAGACAAACTGGACGTAGTCGAACGAATCCTCACAACTCCTAACGAAACCGGAGCTAACGAGAGAAGCAACCCTAAACAAACAAACAACATGGTAAACCAACAAGCACAAACATGGCATGATGCACAACCAAGTATGATGCATGTCCGGTTTAAATAGCATGGCATGGCAATATGCACAAACAAAACTACAAGTTAAATGGAGCCCAATATGCAACGAGTTGCATATTGATCAAACACCACATTTAATTATTTAGTTCTCTCCCGTTTATGTACCCAACAATATTAAATGTTGATTAACATGGCAAGAGGTGAAGCAGTAAGTAAACTAACTATTTAGGCAAGTTTAAATGAGGCCGAAATAAGAAACAACAATTAGGAAAAACCTCATGTGCATATTTTGATTTGGTACTGTTCTGTCCTAAAGCATATTTTAGAGTTGTTAAACATGCAAAGCAAGTACACCACGTTAAACTAGGAATTTTTCTACCCCATTTACATATAAAGTTTATTAAATTTGAAGCTACGGTTATTTAGTTATGGAATAAATCATTTTAACATGGCATTTAAGCAAATTAATGCAAACAATAAATTAACCATTCTTGAAGTTGTTATCATGATGCGGATGACATTTGCAAGTTTTAAGCAATTTTATTAAAAGTTGACATGAGCATGTTATGAAGCATTTGGTCACCATGGCGGAACAAAAGCGGGTGCCAGACAGCGAATCCGAAAATGATGCCACGGCAACATATCGGTTCCGGTGGCTCACGGAGATACCGGTGCAAAAGGAAGTGAGCGTGAGCGAGTCATGCAAGATGGTGGGGTGCTCCCGGTTACCGGGTTCCCACGGGTCGACGGCATGGCAAATGAGGAGGAACATGCACGAAACAAACGGGCACGAGGCAAACATACGGTTCATCTTATACAACATGCATTCGTTCACGGGCATCGTCTCAGCGTTATACCTTTGAAGCATGCATTTTCGGGGCGGATCGAGTTCGTCGAGGGAAGTAGTGGTACACGGGTCGTAGTGGGAAGTAGTCGTTCTCGCGACGGTGGCGGAAGTAGTGGTTCACGGACGTCGTGGAAGTAGTGGTTCACGTTTTGAAGAGGAACTTGACGAATCCGATGTCTCCGGTCGACGGTTGTGGTACACGGTCGTCTTGGTACTTGGCGAGTCTGCGTAGTCGTGAGACGTTCCAAGGTACTTCGACGCGACGCCAGTGTAGTCGTACATGATGTCCGCGAACATGTCCATGATGGCCAAACAAACCAATAGCGGCCAAAGGCAGGGTGCGAGGCAAAGCTTGAGCGATGGGAATGCCATGGGCGTGCAACAAGCGAAAGGGGCCGGGGCTCATGGGCGGCATGGACGGGCGTAAAGCGCCGATCGAGCTCCTCTCGACCCGCAGCATGGATGCGGCCGAGGACGGAGGTGGAGGCCCAATGAGGTCGGCGGCTTAGGCCTCCATGGGCGGCGGCGACGGCGTGGCCGGCATGGGCCTTGGCGCGAAGCGAGGCGGAGCTCTGCTCGGGTAGAAGCTGCGAGGAACCGTGTGGGACGAAGACGAGACGCGGATCTGGCGGCGGGAGCCCATCTCCGACGATGGTGGCGGTCTTTGAGCGAGAACGAACGCAGGAGGAGGCAGAGAAGCTCGCGTCCATGACGGCATCCATGGCGGGCGGCCCGAGACGAGGCGCCGAGGCTGCAGGAGGCGAGCAGCGGAGGCGCAGGAGAGCGACGTCGAAGCTTGGCGACGCCTCTTGCCGAGATGATGATTGGGAGGCGGTCATGGGGTCGGGATGATAGATTCGAAGCGGCGGCGGCTCGGGAGCCTCTCCGATCGAGACGAGGATGGAGAGGGCCGAGCGAAAGCAGCGGTGGCGCCGAGGGACGCAGTGGCGGGTCGCGCGAGGTGGATCGGGAGGAAGCGGGGCTCTGCTCCTCTCTGGCGGCATGAAAGGGAACGAGAGGAGGAGATGGGATCGAGCAGAGCTCGCTAGGGTTAGATAGGGTTTAGGTGGGCTGCGGGGATGGTTAGGCGGCACTGGTTGGTTAGGCCCAAGAGGCCGTGGTCTTGACTCTCTCTCTCTCTCTCTTATACTCTAGAAACAGAAAATAACAAAGAAGAAAAGGAGAAGAAAGGAGGTGTTGGGGAAGAAATGGGACACGCGGATAATTTTCCGGACTCACAAAAATGTTCTTGTTCCAAGAAAATAGAAAAAGCCATGATTGAAAGATTTAAATTCAAACTCATTTGATTTAAATTCAAATGATTTGTATAGGAAGTGAGGGTTGGGAATGTCCAAAATGTTCGGATTTTTGGTGGAGCTCCTAATATGATGAAAGAAATTATGGTCAATGTTGGAGACCAAGAATTAAGATAACAAATGCATTGGGATAATTTGCAAGTGTGTTATGGTGATTTCCAAATTAAAGAAATATTTAATATAGCTCGCTAATATTGGGACGTTATGTTATAAAGAGAAGTCACCCTTCCCTTGATTTAAATAGATCAAAAGATCTATGCAATTTATTTAGTTGAGGTTGAGATGCAAAGGTTAATGACATGATGGCATGATGACATGATGCAATGCAAAAATAAAAGAGCAAGCACAAAAGAAACACACGGCGAAACTCGGAATAGCTGGAAGTCTTCTGGAGCGTCGGTGTCGGGGCGTTACAACACTCCACCACTACAACAGGATCTCGTCCCGAGATCTAGGATGGCGCCGGGGAGAAGCGGAAGAGAAAGAGATAAAACAAAGTTGCTTCTACGACAAACGAGTGAAACCACGAACCTTGAGAGGTTGAGCAAATCGAAAGAAAGAATACAATGGAGGTGAACGAGATTGCAAACACTGCGTTAGCGAGAGAAGAACAAAGAACATGATGAGAACCAAGAGCTAGGGGACAAGATAGATTTTGAAGCCACTCCTGTTAAAACAAGATAGAGTAGGATTAAGAATGATATAATTTGGACAGCACTCGGACTGAAAATGGAAGGAATTGACATGAACTTTAGAAGATGGGATGATACTTGATGAAATCAACAACACACTACCTCCGGAACTACTGAAAAATGGCACAAGGGGTAAGAAAGATTTCAGACAACGCTCCGGTTGAGAAGGGAGGCAAAACTTGATAAGATGAGAGAGCTCGAATGAAAACACGACACTCTGGTTAAATGGATAATGCAAGAAAAAGAACATGATCTTTACAAAACAAGGTGATGGGTGAAGAGAGCAACATCACAATGCCTCCGGAAACAATGCATGATAGTTAGAAAGTTGGAACGAATAGAACGAAGAATGAAACCAACATCTCCCACCATAAATGAATTTGAAAGAGCATCCTTACGAAGTAGGATTGAACGGAGTTGTTTGAAAAACAACAACGGTAAGAATAAGCTTGTAGTGGGCTTCTGAAAACATCTCAAAATTATGAGGTGAGCTTCTGCCACCAATGGAAACAATTGACTGGATTGAGAGCAACACGGAGATGAAAACTTCTTTCATTGAGAGGATAGGAGGAAAACTTGGATCATTGATAAGCACCACAAATAGCAACATTCCTTAGGGAAGGCTTTAGGTGAAATCTATACCAAGATAACTCCAAGGAAGAATATGATGGGTTTAAATATCTCATTCCTGAACTTGTGTATCATGAAACGCGAAGGGAAATTATCAAGAATGACATAGCGCCACCTCAAAAGATAAGATAGAAAGAATTGCACTTCGGAATGCAAGATGAAGAATACTTGAACTCCTCAAGACAAAACATGTGTTGAAAACCATGTTTATTTTAGAGTATAGCTTGGCAGGTCATAACTTCGAGAGAAACTTGAAGGACAATTTGAGAAAGAAATGAATCCTTGACGAATCACCATGTAGAGCCTCCATGAAGAACTCCGGTAAACAAAAAGGATGATAGTAAGAAAGATAAGTTGATAACACAAGGTGAAACCTTGCAGTGATAAGATGAAGCTTTGAAATGATATAACCGAGAAAACTTGGAACTCCGAAAAAGAAAAGATGAAGCATCTCGAACCGAGAATTGTGACATGATGAACAACTCTGGAAAGAAGAAACTAGATCACTTGGATGAAACAATAATAAGAATTATGTTATGCGTATCCTTCACCAATTTAAATTGATGACAATCAACGGATTTTGGCATACTACTTATTCTCGTAGAAAGGATTAAGAGATATATAGCGCAAAGTTGAGAAAAGTCTTCAACGATCCGCCGGTAGGATTTGGAAAGAACGAATGAATCTATATGATAACGAAGGAAGAGAGCTCTTGAACGAACCACCGTAAGAATTGGAAATGAAAGTAGCAAAGGCACAATTCACCGGGAAGAATTGGAAAACGAATGAAGATATTTGAAGGGATTTAGATACATGACAACGAAGAGATCATGAACTGATTAGACGATATTTGAATGATGCACCGATAAGATCTGGAGAACAAGAGCTGAAAGTCGAATGGATAATTACGAGATGATGGGCTCTGTAAGAATCAAACCGAAAAGGCTCCTGAATTGCTCCGGATGGGTGAAAAGAATTCTCACAATCAAAACAATTATGAGGATGGCACGAAGCTAGAACCATGAATCTTGAAGAGAATGGAGCAAGATTAAAGAGAAACTCTTCTTCGGTCTTCAAACTTCGAGAATGACGACGAGAAACACCACCATGAATTGTTGAGGCACTCCGGAATGAAAATTAGAAAGGTTGAACCAACGATGAAAAGAATTTGAAAGATCTTGGAGAAAGACATATGACTGATGATAACCAATTCTTACGTCAAACTTTGAAAAGAATTTTAGAAGCTCCGGGAAAATTAGAAGAGTCGTAAGATCACGGGAAAAGACCTATGGGTTAGGGCCCACTCAAAAGAACCACCGTTGAACGATTGTTTGAAAAGAGATTGCACCGGTTGAATTAAATGGCTCAAAAGGATAACAACTTCGTGAAATCTTGCACGGATTAGGAATGAAAACACGAATCTTCTGAGATAATCTTTAGCACTCCGGAAACAAATGAATAACAAGAAGTGAAAAATTAAGAGGTGCACCGGCATGAGAAAACATTTAAAACAAGGAAAGGAATGTGACCAACACCGAAAGCTTGATTTGAATCCACCGGAGAAGAAAAGAATGAAGAATGATAAACTTGAAGCTTCCTTTAGCATCTTCATGAGAATCACCGGATAAGAGCATTGAGGAAAAGAATGAAGAGACTTCACATCCATGCGATGGATATTTGATTAAGAACTCTGAGTCCTTGAAGAAAAGGGTGGGAGGGTGGGAAACAAAAACAACTTGGGTCGGATGAAACGAACACCGTTGAGAAAAAAACTTAGAATTGATCTTGCGAATGTTGCAATGATCGGATTTACTTGGAGAGAAGCACACCTGTTGAAAAGGATTGACATGACAATCTCGATTATCATGAAGGATTATCATCCACATAGAAATATGAGAACACCGCTTAGAATAAGGTATGGAATCAACACTTGACTTCGAAGCAACTCGAATACCACAACTCAAAACAAAAACAAAGGATTTGGCTTGCAGAATAAGCCGGAAACAAACATACGATAGATCCCATATCGTATCATGTGTCTGTTGGAAGATAATCTAGGAGCTACTTGAATTCCCACTTATAAACTCCTGAAACTTTCTGGTTATGCAATCTGGTGTTGGGGATACAGGGGACACAATATATCTCACCCAAACTAACAATACCTAGATCCAGCTGTATCCATCCGTCAACACATAACCAAGAAAACTCCGGAAATCGTTTACCTCAACCTTCGAAAAGCATCTGTTATACGAGTTATGGCAATACTCTCGAGCTCGCCCAAAGATCGGGTTATCGAGGTTATCTCACCAACAACCGCATAAAAGAGATTTTCTATGTCGGCAAAGCTCGTATTCCGTAATCAGAACGATAAAATTGTGACGACAACACCTCGGAGCTCAACTCCCCGGGACACTGCCACAACCCCTAAATGTCAGGAGGCACCAAGAACAATGTTCTCGTCACAAAACCATCGAAACGATTCCAAGATACCCGTGTGATCCTAAATTTTTTTTTAGTGAAATTTGAGGAGAGTAGAGTCAAAACTTCTACGTCAGGGGGCCTCACCAGAGCGACGAAGGGACTGAGGAGTAAAAAGAATCCTACTCTCCGATATATATAATCCTAAGACTCAAAACATTTTTTTCTAGACTCAACAACGCCAGCGATTCGATCAGCAGGGGCTCCTAAGTCGGGGATGGCTCGATTACCAACTTGTAACGCCCTCGATGCGCTATATCTCCCACGTGTCGGGCACGACTTAGAGGCATAACCGCATTGAAAGCAATGTCGCAAGCGAGGTAATCTTCACACAACCCATGTAATTCATAAGGAAAGAGATACATAGTTGGCTTACAATCGCCACTTCACGCAATACATGAGTAAAGCATTACATCATACAGATACAATCAAGGTCCGACTACGGAACCAAAATAAAGGAAGACTACCCCAAATGCTACACGGATCCCCGATCGTCCCAACTGGCTCCACTCTTGATCGATCAAACGAAACAACACAATGAACAAGATCTTCATCGAGCTCCTCCTTGAGCTCGGATGTGTCACCCGTGACGGTTTCATCGGCACCGCAAACCGGTTTTGAAGTATCTGTGAGTCACGGGACTCAGCAATCTCACACCGCGTAGATCAAGACTATTTAAGCTTATGGGTAGGAGAAGGTAGTGAGGTGGAGCTGCGTGAAGCACTAAGCATATATGTTGGCTATCATACGCATAAAGAGAGCGAGAAGAGAAGCAAAGCGCTACGTGAAGCTAGCAATGATCAAGAGGTGATCTTGAACTCCTACTTACGCCAAACATAACCCAAAACCGTGTTCACTTCCGGACTCCAAGAAAAGAGACCATCACGGCTACACACACGGTTGATGCGTTTTAATTAAGATCAACTTCGGTTTTCTACAACCCGGACATTAACAAATTCCCATCTGCCTCATAAATCATGCACGGCTTTCGAAAGATAATACCCTGCATGGGTGTCCCAAATTAGCCCATTATAAGCTCCCACGGTCAACGAAGGATATTCCTTCTCCCGGGAAGACCCGATCAGTCTCGGAATCCCGGTTTACAAGACATTTCGACAATGGTAAAACAAGACCAGCAAGACCACCCGTTGTGCCAACAAAAATCCCGATAGGAGCTGCACATATCTCGTTCTCAGGGCACACCGGATAAGCTAAGCGTACAGGTAGCGACGTAATCCAAGTTGCCAAGGAATGGTCCCGCACGGTGCTCTAGTTTGGACCAACACTCCGAGGAGCACTGGCCCGGGGGGTAAAATAAAGATGACCCTTGAGTCTGCAGAACCCAAGGGAGAAAGGCTTAGGTGGCAATGGTAAAACCAAGGTTCGGCCTTGCTAGAGGAGTCTTGTTCAAAGCGAACTGTCAAGGGGGTCCCATAAATCACCCAACCGTGTAAGGAACGCAAAATCCGGAAACATAACAACAAGAGTGGAACAAAACACCAGGCATAAGGCCGAGCCTTCCACCCTTTACCAAGTATATAGATGCATTAATTAAATAAGAGATATTGTGATATCCCAACATAACCATGTCCATCATGGAGCAATCTTCATCTTCACCTGCAACTAACAATGCTATAAGAGGGGTCATGAACGCAGAACATAGCCAAACAACGGTTTGCTAGGAAAAGATGGTTAGAGGTTTGTCATGGCAATATGGGAGGCATGATATAGCAAGTGGTAGGCATCGTAGCATAGGCATAGCAAAAGAGCGAGCATCTAGCAAGCAAAGATAGAAGTGACTTCGAGGGTATGGTCATCTTGCCTGAAATCCCGCAAGGAAGAAGAACGAGTCCATGAAGAAGACAAACGGACGTAGTCGAACGAATCCTCACAACTCCTAACGAAACCGAGCTAACGAGAGAAGCAAACCGTAAACAAACAAACAACATGGTAAACCAACAAGCACAAACATGGCATGATGCACAACCAAGTATGATGCATGTCCGGTTTAAATAGCATGGCATGGCAATATGCACAAACAAAACTACAAGTTAAATGGAGCCCAATATGCAACGAGTTGCATATTGATCAAACACCACATTTAATTATTTAGTTCTCTCCGCTTATGTACCCAACAATATTAAATGTTGATTAACATGGCAAGAGGTGAAGCGAAGTAAACTAACTATTTAGGCAAGTTTAAATGAGGCCGGAAATAAGAAACAACAATTAGGAAAAACCTCATGTGCATATTTTGATTTGGTACTGTTCTGTCCTAAAGCATATTTTAGAGTTGTTAAACATGCAAAGCAAGTACACCACGTTAAACTAGGAATTTTTCTACCCCATTTACATATAAAGTTTATTAAATTTGAAGCTACGGTTATTTAGTTATGGAATAAATCATTTTAACATGGCATTTAAGCAAATTAATGCAAACAATAAATTAACCATTCTTGAAGTTGTTATCATGATGCGGATGACATTTGCAAGTTTTAAGCAATTTTTATTAAAAGTTGACATGAGCATGTTATGAAGCATTTGGTCACCATGGCGTAACAAAAGCGGGTGCCAAGAAACGAATCCGAAAATGATGCCACGGCAACATATCGGTTCCGGTGGCTCACGGAGATACCGTGCAAAAGGAAGTGAGCGTGAGCGAAGTCATGCAAGATGGTGGGGTGCTCCCGATTCTACGGGTTCCCACGAACGGACATGGCAAATGAGGAGGAACATGCACGAAACAAACGGGCACGAGGCAAACATACGGTTCATCTTATACAACATGCATTCGTTCACGGGCATCGTCTCAGCGTTATACCTTTGAAGCGTGCATTTTCGGGGCGGATCGAGTTCGTCGAGGGAAGTAGTGGTACACGGGTCGTAGTGGGAAGTAGTCGTTCTCGCGACGGTGGCGGAAGTAGTGGTTCACGGACGTCGTGGAAGTAGTGGTTCACGTTTTGAAGAGGAACTTGACGAATCCGATGTCTCCGGGGTCGACGGTTGTGGTACACGGTCGTCTTGGTACTTGGCGAGTCTGCGTAGTCGTAGACGTTCCAAGGTACTTGACGCATCAGCAGGTGTAGTCGTACATGATGTCCGCAGCAACATGTCCATGATGGCCAAACAAACCAATAGCGACCGAAGGCAGCAGGGTGCGAGGCAAAGCTTGAGCAGTGGGAATGCCATGGGCGTGCAACAGAGCAAAGGGGGCGCCGGGGCTCATGGGCGGCATGGACGGGCAGAAAGCGCTCGGGATCGAGCTCCTCTCGACCCAGAGCATGGATGCGGCCGAGGGACGGAGGTGGAGGCCCAGCGAGGTCGGCGGCTTAGGCCTCCATGGGGCGGCGAAGGACGAAGTGGCCGGCATCGGCCTTGGCGCGAAGCAGGGGAGGCGGAGCTCCTGCTCGGGGAGAAGCTGCGAGGGGAACCGTGTGGACGAAGACGAGACGCGGATCTGGGCGGCGGGAGCCCATCTCCGACGATGGTGGCGGTGCTGGAGCGAGAACGAACGCAGGGGGAGGCAGAGAAGCTCGCGTCCATGACGGCATCCATGGCGGGGCGGCGCTGAGACGAGGCGCTCGGGCTGCAGGAGGCGAACGGCGGAGGTGCAGGAGAGCGACGTCGAGCTTGGCGACGGCCTCTTGCCGGAGATGATGATGGGGAGGCGGTCATGGGGTCGGGGACGATGGATTCGGGCGGCGGCGGCGGCTCGGGAGCCTCTCCCGATCGAGACGAGGATGGAGAGGGCCGAGCGAGCAGGTGGCGGCGCGAGGGACGCTGGCGGCGGGGTCGCGCGCGAGGTGGATCGGGAGGAGCGGGGCTCTGCTCCTCTCTGGCGGCGCGAGCAGGGGAACGAGAGGAGGAGATGGGATCGAGCAGAGCTCGCTAGGGTTAGATAGGGTTTAGGTGGGCTGCGGGGGATGGTTAGGCCGGCCTGGTTGGTTAGGCCCAAGAGGCCGGCGGGTGCAGGCTCTCTCTCTCCCTCTCTCTTATACTCTAGAAACAGAAAATAACAAAGAAGAAAAGGAGAAGAAAGGAGGTGTTGGGGAAGAAATTGGGCACGCGGATAATTTTCCCGGACTCACAAAAATGTTCTTGTTCCAAGAAAATAGAAAAAGCCATGATTGAAAGATTTAAATTCAAACTCATTTGATTTAAATTCAAATGATTTGAATAGGAAGTGAGGGTTGGGAATGTCCAAAAATGTTCGGATTTTTGGTGGAGCTCCGGAATATGATGAAAGAAATTATGGGCAAGGTTGGAGACCAAGAATTAAGATAAAAAAGGCATTGGGATAATTTGCAAGTGTGTTATGGTGATTTCCAAATTAAAGAAATATTTAATATAGCTCCGGAATATTGGGACGTTATGTTATAAAGAGAAGTCACCCTTCCCTCGATTTAAATAGATCAAAAGATCTATGCAATTTATTTAGTTGAGGTTGAGATGCAAAGGTTAATGACATGATGGCATGATGATATGATGCAATGCAAAAATAAAAGAGCAAGCATAAAAGAAACACACGGCGAAACTCGGAATAGCTAGAAGTCTTCTGGAGCGTCGGTCTCGGGGCGTTACAATTCCAGATCGAGGCCCCCCAGTAGCTATCTCATGCGGAGAGGTGGCAATCAACGACCCCATCTAGCATTATTTTCATGATGCACAAGCATAGAAATTTTATTACTCTCCATGTAAGCAAATTTATTCTCATAGATAGTAGTGGGAGCAAACTTAACAAAATAACTATCATGTGAGACATAATCCAATTGAAAATTAAAATTATGATGACAAGTTTCATGGTCATCGTTATTCTTTATAGCATACATGTCATCACAATAATCATCATATATAGCAACTTTGTTCTCATAATCAATTGGAACCTCTTCCGAAATAGTGGAATCATCATTAAATAAAGTCATGACCTCTCTAAATCCACTTTTATCAATATTGTAATAAGATTCAACACCCTCCAAAATAGTGGGATCATTACCTAGAGTTGACACTCTTCCAAACCCACTTTCATCAATATAATCATCATAAATAGGAGGCATACTTTCATCATAGTAAATATTCTCAACAAAACTTGGGGGACTAAAAATATCATCTTCATCAAATATAGCATCCCCAAGCTTGTGGCTTTGCATATCATTAGCATCATGGATATTCAAGGAAATCATACTAATAACATTGCAATCATGCTCATCATTCAAATATTTAGTGCAAAATATTTTATTGACTTCTTCTTCTAACACTTGAGCACAATTTTCCTTTCCATCATTTTCACGAAAGACATTAAAAAGATGAAGCATATGAGGCAACCTCAATTCCATTTTTTGTAGTTTTCTTTTATAGACTAAACTAGTGATAAAACAAGAAACTAAAGGATTCAATTGCAAGATATAAAGGTATACCTTCAAGCACTCACCTTCCCGACAACGGCGCCAGAAAAGAGCTTGATGTCTACTATGCAACCTTCTTCTTGTAGACTCGTGTTGGGCCTCCAAGCGCAGAGTTTTATAGGACAGTAGCAAGTTTCCCTCAAGTGGATGACCTAAGGTTTATCAATCCATGGGAGGCGTAGGATGAAGATGGTCTCTCTCAAACAACCCTGCAACCAAATAGCAGAGTCTCTTGTGTCCCCAACGCACCCAGTACAATGGTAAACTGTATAGGTGCACTAGTTCGACGAAGAGATGGTGATACAAGTGTAATATGGATAGTAGATATAAGTTTTTGTAATCTAAAAATATAACAACAGAAAGGTAGCAAGTAGTAAAACGGAGCACAACCGGTATTGCAATACTTGAAAACAAGGCCTAGGGTTCATACTTTCACTAGTGCAAATCCTCTCAACAATGATAACATAATTAAATCATATGGCAATCCCTCAAGTGCGACAAAGAGTCACACCAAAGTTCCTATCGCGGAGAATATAAGATGAAATTGCTTGTAGGGACAAAACCACCTCAAAGTTATTCTTTTCGATCGATACATTGAGCTATTCCTATAAGTGTTACAAACAGCTCTAGAGTTCGTACTAAAATAACACCATATGACACACATCAATCAACCCTAGTGTCACCTAGATACTCCAATGTCACCACAAGTATATCCGTGCGTCAATTATACGATATGCATCAAACAACTTCAGATTCATAATATTCGATCCAACATAAAGAACCTCAAAGAGTGCCCCAAGATTCCTACCGGAGAAACAAGGACGAAAACGTGCATCAATCCCTATGCATAGATTACCCCAATGTCACCTCGGGAATCTGTGAGTTGAGTGCCAAAACATACATCAAGTGAATCAATAGAACACCCCATTGTCACCACGGGTATCCCATGCAAGACATACATCAAGTGTTCTCAAATCCATAATAGTATTCAATCCGATAATAGTGAAACCTCAAAGGTAAAACTCAACTCATCACAAGAAGGTAGAGGGGGAAAACACCATATGATCCAACTATAATAAAAAAATCTCGCGGTGCATCAAGATCGTGCCAAATTAAGAACACAAGAAAGAGATCAAACACATAGCTACTGGTACATACCCTCAGCCCTGAGGGTGAACTACTCCCTCCTCGCCATGGAGACCGCCGGGATGATGAAGATGGCCTCCGGTGATGGTTTCCCCCTTCGGCAGGGTGCCGGAACGGGCTCCCGATTGCTTTTTCGTGGCTACAGAGGCTTGCGGCGGCGAAACTTCCGATCTAGGTTTCTTTCTGGGGGTTTCATGATTTATAAGAATTTTTGGCGTCGGTTTCACACCAGGAGGGTTCCCGAGGAGCCCACTAGCCAGGGGGCGCGCCCTTGGGGGGGGGGGCGCCCCCTACCCTTATGGTTGCCTCTGGACTCTTCTGGCCCAACCCCGATGCTCCATGGGTTTCTTCTGGTCCATAAAAAATCACCGTAAATTTTCAGCTCGTTTGGACTCCGTTTGATATTCCTTTTCTGCGAAACTCAAAAACAAGTAAAAACATAAACTGGCATGGGGCTATGGGTTAATAGGTTAGTCCCAGAAATAATATGAAATAACATATTATTGCATATAAAACATTAAAAAAATATAATAGCATGGAACAATAAAAAATTATAGATACGTTGGAGACGTATCAATGCAGATCCTTTGCATATACTCTGACATGTCAGACCGTCCCACCGAACAAGAAAAAACTTATAGGATTCCAATTCCAATGTAGAAAATATTATCAAGAATTCCAATTCTCCACGAAAATCCTTTGAATCCAAGGCCCTGAGTCAAAGAGACCATCATCTCATGTCAATTCCTAAGTGAAGATTGCTCTTTTAACTTCGCATGCTAATTCCTAAGTGGGAATTACTCTTTTGACTTCCAAAGAGTATCCCACCGTGGCCTCCTTTCATTTGTAAGAATTTTGTAGAAAATTTATAGGATATGATTCCTATAGGAAAAAAATTCTATAAAGTCCTTTGGTTTGTAGGAATAATAGAGCCTTATTCCTAGACATGAATTATTCGTATCTTTCATATTTTCGGAGGAAACTAAACGTTTGTCTAGATTGAAGGAAAATATTTCTACGATCTAAACCAAAGGACTTTTTCTATTTCTATTCATAGGATTTGTTATACAATTCGAGATACATGACATCACATTTTATACAAGTTTTTATTTCTAGTATTTTATTATGAAAAAAAGGTCTGAACCTTGCAGGAAGCTGCCCGGAACTAAGAACCGTTCGCGTGGGTTTTTGGTAAAGCGCACAGCTCGCGCAACACAACAAACGGCGGGCAACCGACGCTGATGTGACGTTGCAGATCGAGGCCCCGGTAGCTATCTTGTGCGGAGAGGTGGCAGTCAACGGCCCCATCCAGTGCTATCCCGTTCAGCGAACGCGTACATGGAATGGATGGATGTATGTAGGTTCATGCACTGGCAGCAACCAGAAATGAGGGGAAACGGTCAGTGCGTTCTGCGTTCCTGGACCAAAACCAGCGTAGTAGGAGTACTAGCGAGTAGTGCTTCACTGATTTTCTTAGGAATTGTTTTTCTTGATAAGCTAACAAAATTGTTGTATGTTGTGTGCGGATATGTCTCTGTCTTTCTGAGGAATGTGTCAAATAATCGTGTATGGTTAATTATCCATAAAGTTTATACATAATGCAATCAGGGATGAAGAGACACATCTACTTGCTACTAAAGTGATGCCAGAATACTGGGATAAAGCCTATTTACAAAACAAAAATGATCTTTGAAGGTTTAAAACAAGTATATAGAATTGTGTAAGTGCCACATATTACAAGACAAATCCAGCAGTGTCAAGAGAATGAATAAGCCGACTTGGTTGGTACATGTAACCGTACTCCCAGTTATGAGTACATGCATCATCTTGTTACCCTGTCGTTGCACTATTTTGAGAATAGTAATGTAAAAAGAAAGAAGAATGTACCTCTACAAGAGAGGAGGTACAGAGTCATTGCATTGCTTTAATGGGCTGGAACCTGAAATTAGTATATTTAGTGGCCCTCTAAAGGTGGCATCTATATAAACTGGTAAATAGCAAGTGCTAGTTGCTCACTTGCTCTACGGAGCTCCATTGTTGTATCCACAATTTTGTATGTTCGGCACCACTCAAGATATACTCATTTACTTTTGCTTAGTCAGATTGTTTTGGGGTACATACATTTGACTGTGTTTTATACAAGTTTTGCCATCTAGAAAACGAAGGCATCATTCATCAATCATCACTCCATTGCTGTGTGTGCTCCTCTAGACGCCGTGTTCATGCTGCTCATTCACAATATTCAGACAAAAACAAAGATAGTAAAACAAATATACATCAAAAGATGTATTTTCCAAGATAGATTAGATTTCAACAAAACAAAAAGGAAATAAAGTATCACCCTTCCTATCTTGGGCAAGGCATAATCATAGCACATTCAAAAAGTATTTTTTTTCTTTAGCTAGCTAAAGTATCTAAGTGAATATAAGAGTTGCCCTAAAGTTATATATTCAGTAGTAAAACCAATCCCAAACTACATATTCCTGGCACATGGAGTTAACTACAATCTCTGAAGTCAAAGCAAGGAAAAAGCTCAGTTAGTCATTAATCCATCCCTGGTAGGCTAGGATATGTGCAGATTGTCTATGTCTCTTTTAAACCTTGTTAGAGCAAATAAACTCTTTAGAGTAGGAAGCCAAGATCAACTGTGTCATTACAAATAAATTGTTGAAGCTTGTGACCTGAAACATAGAGTTAACCCTGACTTCTTCCATCAATTATGGACTTGGACGGGTGTTGGAAATATGCCCTAGAGGCAATAATAAAAGCATTATTATTATATTTCCTTGTTCATGATAATTGTCTTTATTCATGCTATAACTGTATTATCCGGAAATCGTAATACACGTGTGAATACATAGACTACGATGTGTCCCTAGTAAGCCTCTAGTAGACTAGCTCGTTGGTCAACAGATAGTCATGGTTTCCTGACTATGGACATCAGATGTCATTGACAACGGGATCACGTCATTAGGAGAATGACGTGATGGACAAGACCCAATCCTAAGCATAGCACAAAGATCGTGTAGTTCGTTTTGCTAGAGCTTTTCCAATGTCAAGTATCTCTTCCTTAGACCGTGAGATCGTGTAACTCCCGGACACCGTAGGGAATGCTTTGGGTGTACCAAAGCGTCACAACGCAATCGGGTGACTATAAAGGTGCATTACGGTATCTCGAAAGTGTCATTGGGTTGACACGGATCGAGACAGGATTTGTCACTCCGTATGACGGAGAGGTATCACTTGGGCCCACTTTCGGTAATGCATCATCATAATGAGCTCAAAGTGATCAAGTGTCCGTCACGGGATCATGCATTACTGATGCAGTAAAGTGACTTGCCGATGTGAGACTAAACGAGGTATTGGGATACCGACGATCGAAGTCTCGGGCAAGTAACATACCGTCGACAAAGGGAATAGCATACGGGGTTGCTTGAACCCTCGACATCGTGGTTCATCCGATGACAACATCGAGGAGCATGTGGGAACCAACATGGGTATCGAGATCCGCTGTTGGTTATTGACTGAGGTGGTCTCGGTCATGTACGCATGTCTCCCGAACCCGTAGGGTCTACACATAAGGTTCGGTGGCCTTTAGGGTTAATAGGAAGACAAGTATGTGATTACCGAATGTTGTTGAGTCCGGATGAGATCCCGGACGTCACGAGGAGTTCCGGAATGGTGGGAGGTAAAGATTTATATATGGAAAGTGGTTAAGCGGACTCAAAAAGTTTGAGGTATACTGGTAATGTACCGGGGCCCAAGGAGAGTTCGGAGGTCCACGGGAAGGGCCACCTCCGGGGGCCACATGGGCTAAGTGGGAGAGGAGCCAGCCCCTGGTGGGCTGGGCGCACCTCCCACCTAGGCCCATGCTTGGCTAGGGCATGGGGAGGAAACCTAAAGGGGCGAAAGGCGCCCCTTGGCTTGGGGGCCACGCCACCCCTTTCGTCCGCCCCTTGGCCGCCGCCCCCCCCCCCTCTAGATGCCATCTAGAGGGGGCCGGCCCCCTCTCCCTTCCTCCTATAAATAGAGGGGTGGGGGGGGGAGGGCTGCACAGACTCTATTGCACGAGTAGAACACAATTTAGTTGTGGGCGTGGATCTTGTCAATTTACTTGCCGCTACTAGTCTTATCTTGCTTCCGCGGTATTGTGGGATGAAGCGGCCCAGACCAACCTTACACGTACGCTTACGTGAGACCGGTTCCACCGACTAACATGCACTAGTTGCATAAGGTGGTGGCGGGTGTCTGTCTCTCCACTTTAGTTGGAGCGGATTCGATGAAAAGGGTCCTTATGAAGGGTAAATAGAAGTTGACAAGATCACGTTGTGGTTATTCATAGGTAAGAAAACGTTCTTGCTAGAACCCAATTGCAGCCACGTAAAAGATGCAACAACAATTAGAGGGCGTCTAACTTGTTTTTGCAGCAATTGTCATGTGATGTGATATGGCCAAGTTGTGATGAATGATGAATGACACATTGTGATGTATGAGATCATGTTCTTGTAATAGGAATCACGACTTGCATGTCGATGAGTATGACAACCGGCAGGAGCCATAGGAGTTGTCTTTATTTTGTATGACCTGCGTGTCATTGAAGAACGCCATGTAACTTATTTTACTTTATTGCTAAACGCGTTAGCCATAGAAGTAGAAGTAGTCGTTGGCGTGACAACTTCATGGAGGCACAATGATGGAGATCATGATGATGGAGATCATGGTGTCATGCCGGTGACAAGATGATCATGGAGCCTCGAAGATAGAGATCAATGGAGCTTTATGATATTGGCCATATCATGTCACTACTATATATAATTGCATGTGATGTTTATTATGTTTATACATCTTGTTTACTTAGAACGACGGTAGTAAATAAGATGATCCCTTACAACAATTTCAAGAAGTGTTTCCCTAAGCGTGCACCGTTGCTAAAGTTCGTCGCTTCTAAGCACCACGTGATGATCGGGTGTGATGGATTCTTACGTTCACATACAACGGGTGTAAGACAGATTTACACGCCGAAAACACTTAGGGTTTACTTGACGAGCCTGGTAATGTACAGACATGGCCTCGGAACACGGAGACCGAAAGGTCGAACACGAGTCGTATAGAAGATACGATCAACATGAGAATGTTCACCGATGATGACTAGTCCGTCTCACGTGATGATCGGACACGGCTTAGTCAACTCGGATCGTGTAACACTTAGATGACTAGAGGGATGTCTAATCTGAGTGGGAGTTCATTGAAATAATTTGATTAGATGAACTTAATTATCATGAACTTAGTCTAAAACTTTTGCATAATATGTCTTGTAGATCAAATGGCCAACGCTCATGTCAACTTGAACTTCAACGTTCCTAGAGAAAACCAAGCTGAAAGATGGCGGCAACTATCTCTGGATTTGGGTCCGGAACACGAGGATCATCCTCATAGCTGCCAGGAAACAATATGTCCTAGAAGGACCGCTAGGTGGCGCTCCGTCGAGAGAACCAAGACATTATGAATGCTTGGCAAACTTCATGACGATGATTACTCCCTCGTTCAAGGCGGCATGCTTTACAACTTAGAACCGGGCTCCAAAAGCATTTTGAGCATCACGGAGCATATGAGATGTTCGAGGAGCTGAAACTTGTTTTCCAAGCTCACGCCTGGTCGAGAGATATGACATCTCCGACAAGTTCTATAGTTGTAAGATGGAGGAAAAGCAGTTACATCGGTGAGCACATCTTGAAGATGTCAAGGTTGCACAACCGTATGACCCGATTGAACATTAACCTCCACGATGAGGCGGTCATTGACAGAATCCTCCGATCGCTCCCACCAAGCTACAAGAGCTTTGTGATGAACTACAACATGCAGGGGATGGTAAAGACCATTCTGAAGTGTTCTCTATCTTTGAAGTCACCGAGGTTGAAATCAAGAAAGAACATCAAGTGTTGATGGTCAATAAGACCACTAAGTTCAAGAAGGGCAAGGGTAAGAAGAACTTCAAGAAGGACGGCAAGGAGGTTGCCGCGCCCGGTAAAGCAAGTTGCGGAAGAAGTCAAAGAATGGACCCAAACCCGAGACCGAGTGCTTTTATTGCAAGGGAGGGTCATTGAAGCGGAACTGCCCCAAATACTTAGCGGACAAGAAGGCCGCAACACCAAAGGTATATCGATATACATGTAATTGATGTGTACTTTGCCGATTACTCGTAGTAACTCTTGGGTATTTGATACGGTGCCGTTGCTCATATTTGTAACTCACAGCGGAGAGCTGCGGAATAAGCGGAAGCGGCAAAGGATGAGGTGACGATGCTTGGCGTCGGGAATGGTTCCAGTCGATGTGATCGCCGTCGCACGCTACCTCTTCATTTACCTACGGATTAGTTATGAACCTTAATAATTGTTATTTGGTGCCAAGTTTGAGCATGAATATTGTATCTGGATCTCGTTTAATGCGAGATGGCTACTCATTTAAATCCGAGAATAATGGTTGTTCTATTTATATGAGAGATATGTTTTATGGTCATGCTCCGATGGTCAATGGTTTATTCTTAATGAATCTCGAGCGTAGTATTACACATGTTTATAGCGTGAATACCAAAAGATGTAAAGTTGATAAGGATAGTCCCACATATTTGTGGTACTGCCGCCTTGGTCACATTGGTGTCAAGCGCATGAAGAAGCTCCATGCTGATGGACTTTTGGAGTCTCTAGATTATGAATCATTTGACACATGCGAACCATGCCTTATGGGCAAGATGACCAAGACTCCGTTCTCCTAACAATGGGCGAGCAACCAACTTATTGGAAATCATACATACCGATGTGTGCGGTCCAATGAGTGTTGAGGCTCGCGGAGGATATCGTTATGTTCTCACTCTCACTGATGACTTGAGTAGATATGGGTATGTCTACTTAATGAAACACAAGTTTGAGACCTTTGAAAAGTTCAAAGAATTTCAGAATGAGGTAGAGAATCAACGTGACCGAAAAATAAAATTCCTCTGATCGGATCGTGGAGGAGAATATTTAAGTCACGCAATTTGGTACACACTTAAGAAAATGTGGAATCGTTTCACAACTCACGCCGCTGGAACACCTCGGTAATAGCGGTGTGTCCGAACGTCATGTCGCACTCTGTTGGATATGGTGCGATCTATGATGTCTCTCACCGATTTACCGCTATCATTTTGGGGATACGCTCTAGAGACAGCTACATTCACTTTAAATAGGGCATCGTCTAAGTCCGTTGAGACGACACCGTATGAATTATGGTTTGGAAAGAAACCTAAGCTATCGTTTCTAAAAGTTTGGGGATGCGATGCTTATGTCAAGAAACTTCAACTGAAAAGCTTCGAACCCAAGTCGGAAAATGCGTCTTCATAGGATACCCTAAAGAAACCATTGGGTATACCTTCTACTTAAGATCCGAGGGCAAGATTTTTGTTGCCAAGAACGGAACCTTTACGGAAAAAGAGTTTCTCTCGAAAGAAGTAAGTGGGAGGAAAGTAGAACTCGATGAAGTACTACCTCTTGAACAGGATAGTGGTGCAGCTCAGAAAATGTTCTGTGATGCCTACACCAACGAAGAGGAAATTAATGATGATGATCAAGGTACTTGGATCAAGTTGCTCTTGAACCGTAGGTCCTCAAGGACACGTTCCGCACTGCAGTGGTACGGCAACCCTGTCCTAGAAATCATGTTGTTAGACAACGGTGAACCTTGAACTATGAAGAAGCGATGGCGGGCCCAGATTCCAACAAATGGCTAGAAGCCATGAAATCCGAGATAGAATCCATGTATGAAAACAAAGTGTGGACTTTGGTGACTTGCCGATGATCGGCGACGATAGAAAACAAATGGATCTTTAAGAAGAAGGCGGACGCGGATGGTAATGTTACCATCTATAAAGCTCGACTTGTCGCTAAGGGTTATCGGCAAGTTCAAGGGATTGACTACGATGAGACTTTCTCTCCGTGGCGAAGCTTAAGTCCGTCCGAATCATGTTAGCAATTGCCGCATACTATGATTATGAGATATGGCGGATGGGCGTCAAAAGCAGCATTCCTTAACGGTTATCTTAAGGAAGAGTTGTATATGATGCAGCCGGAAGGTTTTGTCGATCCTAAGGGCGCTAAGAAAGTATGCAAGCTCCAATGATCCATTTATGGGCTGGTGCAAGCATCTCGGAGTTAGAACATTCGCTTTGATGAGATGATCAAAGCGTTTGGGTTATCTTGAGACTTATGGAGAAGCCTGCGTTTACAAGAAAGTGAGTGGGAGCTCATAGCATTTCTCATATTATATGTAGATGACATACTTTTGATGGGAAATGATATAGAATTCTTGGACAGCATTAAGGCCTACTTGAATAAGTGTTTTCAATGAAGGACCTTGGAGAAGCTGCTTATATATTGGGCATCAAGATCTATAGAGATAGATCGAGACGCCTCATAGGTCTTTCACAAAGCACATACCTTGATAAGATTTTGAAGAAGTTCAAAATGGATCAGTCCAAGAAGGGGTTCTTGCACGTGTTACAAGGTGTGAGATTGAGCTCGACTCAATGCCCGACCACTGACAAAGATAAAGAAGAGATGAGTGTCATCCCTATGCCTCGACCATAGGATCTATTATGTATGCCATGCTGTGTACCGGACTGATGTAAACCTTGCCGTAAGTTTGGTAGGAAGGTACCAAAGTAATCCGGCAAGGAACAACTGGACAGCGATCAAGAATATCCTGAAGTACACGAAAAGGACAAAGGACATGTTTCTCGTTTATGGAGGTGACGAAGAGCTCGTCAGTAAAGGGTTACGTCGACGCTAAGCTTCGACACAGATCTGGATGACTCTAAGTCACAAACCGGATACGTGTATATGTTGAATGGTGGAAGCGATGGTAGTGCGGTACCAAGCGAAGCGTCGTGGCGGGATCTACATGTGAAGCGGAGTACATGGCAGCCTGGAGGCAGCGCATGAAGCAATTTGGGTGAAGGAGTTCATCACCGACCTAGGAGTCATACCCAATACGTCGGGGCGATCAAACTCTTCTGTGACAACACTGGAGCTATTGCCCTTGCCAAGGAGCCTGTGTTTCACAAGAAGACCGAGCACATCAAGCGTCGCTTCAACTCCATCGTGAAAACGTTCGGGATGGAGACATAGAAATTTGTAAAGTGCATACGGATCTGAATGTCGCAGATCCGTTGACTAAACCTCTTCCATGGCAAAACATGATCAACACCGTAACTCTATGGGTGTTCGATTCATCACAATGTAACTAGATTATTGACTCTAGTGCAAGTGGGAGACTGTTGGAAATATGCCCTAGAGGCAATAATAAAAGCATTATTATTATATTTCCTTGTTCATGATAATTGTCTTTATTCATGCTATAACTGTATTATCCGGAAATCGTAATACACGTGTGAATACATAGACTACGATGCGTCCCTAGTAAGCCTCTAGTAGACTAGCTCGTTGGTCAATAGATAGTCATGGTTTCCTGACTATGAACATCATATGTCATTGACAACGGGATCACGTCATTAGGAGAATGACGTGATGGACAAGACCCAATCCTAAGCATAGCACAAAGATCGTGTAGTTCGTTTTGCTAGAGCTTTTCCAATGTCAAGTATCTCTTCCTTAGACCGTGAGATCGTGTAACTCCCGGACACCGTAGGAATGCTTTGGATGTACCAAAGCGTCCACAACGTAATCGGGTGACTATAAAGGTGCATTACGGTATCTCCGAAAGTGTCTGTTGGGTTGACACGGATCGAGACAGGATTTGTCACTCCATATGACGGAGAGGTATCATCGGCCCACTCGGTAATGCATCATCATAATGAGCTCAAAGTGATCAAGTGTCCGTCACGGGATCATGCATTACGTGATGCAGTAAAGTGACTTGCCGATGCGAGACTAAACGAGGTATTGGGATACCGACGATCGAAGTCTCGGGCAAGTAACATACCGTCGACAAAGGGAATAGCATACGGGTTGCTTGAACCCTCGACATCGTGGTTCATCCGATGACAACATCGAGGAGCATGTGGGAACCAACATGGGTATCCAGATCCGCTGTTGGTTATTGACTGAGGTGGTCTCGGTCATGTCTGCATGTCTCCCGAACCGTGAGGGTCTACACATAAGGTTCGGTGGCGCTTAGGGTTAATAGGAAGACAAGTATGTGATTACGAATGTTGTTCGAGTCCGGATGAGATCCCGGACGTCACGAGGAGTTCCGGAATGGTCCGGAGGTAAAGATTTATATATGGAAAGTGGTTAAGCGGACTCGGAAAGTTTTCGGGGTATACTGCGGTAATGTCACCGGCCACCGAGAGTTCGGAGGTCCACCGGAAGGGCCACCTCCGGGGGCCACATGGGCTAAGTGGGAGAGGAGCCAGCCCTGGTGGGCTGGGCGCACCTCCCACCTAGGCCCATGCTTGGCTAGGGCATGGGGAGAAACCCTAAAGGCGAAGGGGCGCCCTTGGCTTGGGGCAAGCCACCCCTTTCCTCCTCCCTTGGCCGCCCCCTCTAGATGCCATCTAGAGGGGCCGCCCCTCTCCTTCCTCCTATAAATAGAGGGTGGGGGAGGCTGCCTGAGACCATTGAAGGCGCAGCCTCCCTCCCCAACACCTCTCTTTCTCCACGCGAAGCTTGGCGAAGCCTGTGGGAGAATCGCCAGTACCAAGCTGCACGCCGTCGTGCTGCCATTGGAGTTGTCTTCCTCAACCTCTCCTTCATCCTTGCTGGATCAAGGCGGAGGAGACGCCATCGTCCCGTCGTGTGTTGAACGCGGAGGTGTTGTCCGTTCGCACTTGGTCATCGGTGATCGGAATCACGTTGGGAACGTCTTCATCATCACCACTCCCTCGAACGCTTCCGTACTCGATCTACAAGTGGTATGTAGATGCAAACTCTCTCTCTTGACTCGTTGCTTAGATGAACTCATAGATAGATCTTGGTGAAACCGTAGGAAAATTTTAATTTTCTGCAACGTTCCCCAACAACGGGAATATTATATAAAGTGAATGTTCACCTCTTCCATCTAATCCCAGAAAAGTAACATCAACTATTGTATTAAAAATGGAAGCCACTATCGCATATCAGAGTCGTATATATAAATTATAATATCAAAATAAATACTTGGGCGAGTACTCCGACCCTTATCCATCTTATTATACAAGGTAACACCAACTAAACCTAGCAAATTCTTACAGTTGCCCGACTCTGAGTGCTAACACTAATATACTTGTGCTTGGTTCTTCCATAAGGTACCATCTTATGCAATCAACTGCACTTAATAATTTTAAATCAAGTGCCATCAAAATATATTGCTGGGTGCACTTTTACATGCTTCCGGCAAACTAAATGTGAAAGCTCACTGGGATCTGAATATTTGGGCTCACACATTGTTTACCAAAACTGAAGGTACAATGACATGGAAGCATAAGATGCAGCCCTTCTCTTTTTTGCTGCGAACCTCCCTCTCAGATGTCAATACTCTCTGAAAAATGTGCATGACACTCTTCTACACAACTTTGGAAAGAAAACTATTCCTGAATAAGAAAATTGCTACCTATCATCGTTTATAAATAATAAAGTAGACCAAGGCAGCAATCATATTAAGCTGGTAAATAAAGGACAACAGCCACACTATCAAAAAGATCTATACTCTATACGTGTGTGTGTGTGCGCGCGCGCATGCACACTTGTGCTAAATAAATTTAAAACTGCACATGACCTGCTACACGGTAATTATCTTGTGCAAAACACACAACACCTACATGAATAGAATGAAACAAAATAAGGTAATTCCTTTAGAGTACAACAATATTACCAACTGAATTGACATGCACTACTACTTTCATGTACCATCTGTCATTCTGACAATAGAACAACCAAATGAGATTGCTACTTTTGCCTACACAAATTATGCTCAGCAAGGGATTAAACGTTCTTTCAAATAACCCGGTTGAAGGGTAATGATCATAACCTGTACAAACTTGACAATTAGCAAATACACTGACTGTATAGACAAAAAGACTATGAAACCATTAAACATCTAAAGCATCAGAGTGGAAAACAGACAAGAATAATTGGTACAAAGTTTTCTTTTTGGTGAAAAGAAATCTCAATTCTCAATCTCTGACCCCAAACTGCTCAGCACTTGACCATGTTCACCTCAATTGTCAAGACCTTAAATTATAATTTTTAAAGTAGGTAAGCCATCACAAAAATTTATGGTTCAGTCAAAAAATTGTACAATTTATCTAATTTACATGATAGTTTGCTTGGATTCAAGTGGAAACAAGTATGTATGTCTATCTGGCGAATTTCAATAGATACTACAATTTTCTAGTCCAAACAAGACTCTGCGCGTACTTATTACGTGAATTATAAGTAAAATTAGATTTTCCAAAAAATATCAAATGAAAATACGTTCTTTGAAAAACTGGGCGCTAATTTTATTTATCCAGACAACCACTTCGAGTGTGTAGCCATTGAATGGAGTGTGGCCAAATCAGATTTGTTTTTCTAGTACTGGTATGCAGCTAGTATCGGTACCAAGCTTCAATTCTGAGAAGTAACAAGAAAATTACAGTTGGACCAATTGTGGTTTTGGGAAAAAAATACTACAGATATGTGGCCATTTATATAGTAAATCATGATATTAAGATGTGTCAAATGCCACCACACTGCCTACAAATACAGTCCAGTGACTAATTTTTATAAAAAAGACCTTAGTTCAGTGGCTAATCAGAAGAACAAAGGCTAAATCTCCTACCCTTACTTGCAAGCTTGGGGATGCGGAGATTATGGCAGAGCATAGTACAAGTGGTTACAGTTCCTGCGGAGGAAGTCGTATGACTCGCGGCTAAGCTTGTGGAAAATCTGGCATGCCCTCGTAGTAGAGGTGCATGGTGCTCTTGCTCGCAGGGCGGCTGGTTTTAACCTGGAGTCCTGGACATGCCGTTCTCGCAAAACCCAAAAGACCACTCATGGCAATAACCCTGCACATAACACATTAAACAAAAAGAATTAGGCATCTGTAGGAAGAGATCTAAGCAAGAAGGCAGACAGGCAATGCAATTCGCAACGTCAGGATCCCGGCGACCCTACGGGGGAGAGTAAATTCGAACCTAGAGCTGCTGTGCAGTCAGAGTATAAAAGGAATTACATAGAGATGGAAGGTAAATTTCAGCCAAAAGTGAGCAGTTCATCGTGGTGGAGTTCGTCGCCGTGTCTTCGTTGAGAAGAACCGGAACATTTATAGGTGGGAAGACCAGAGTCTCCCCTCGGTGCAGAGGTCACAGAACCAAAGGACGAACGACGGCATGCCAGAGAATAGTGGAGTGCAAAAAGAAAGCCAAATCTGGGAGGTTCCTTACCACTGGGCCAGATCGCGCAGAAGAGGAGGAAGGGAGCAGGACCTCACTGAAGAAATCCACCTCGCCATCGCGCAGAAGAGGAGGAAGGGAACAGGGCCTCACCGACGAAATCCACCTCGCTTTGGAGTGCGGCGCTCGTCGGAGGAGGCTTCACGGTGAGCAGCGTGAAACCTCCCTGATGCATCTCCCTCCTCGTGCGGATCTCACTGGTCGTGGCGTGGTTGTTTTGTGTCGGGGGCAGCGATGGAGAATGGAAAGAACGGATGCAGCGATGCGGCTCCCCGCATCTGGGGCGTCATTGGCGAACGTGGGGGAGAGCAGATGGAGATGGGATCGGTGGATATAGGTCGAGAAAAGCTTTATATAGATGTGCTTGTTTTGCCTCCCGATATTTCTTCAGGATTCTACAGCGATGACTAACCAAAGCGAACGTCGGAAACAGTTACACGTGTTTGCACGTGTCATCAACCCCAATCGCTTACCTGTTCTACTGCCTTCCAAAACGCATGCAAATATCTAGTCAGTTCATAGGACACGTGGTTAAACTGTTTGCTAAAATATTTTGAATACATCAGGATCGTAGGCACTCTCCTTTCAATACACGCGTCGTTTTACCAAGGGGCTGTAAAAAATTCCAAAAAACCCAGGAAAAAGAAACCCTAGACTTCTTAGTATGTATATACTCGATCGGACTGACACCCCACTAATCTCTGCGATGATTATCATGCACATAAGCTGTAAGTAATCTATTTTTTAGAAGCTGTAATCTGCTATAGTCCACTTGTACTAATAAGCAAATAATGCTACTAGTACTAGTACCAGTTGCAATCTTCTAAATTCTGATAGTACTAGTAGGAGTTTTCCAGCTGCTGTGGAAAATGAGCAAACGGTTTTGGAAGCATTAGTCAAACACTACTCCGTACACAACAGGTGGAAGATTAGGAGAAGCTCGACAAAGATTAGAGAAAAGCGAAACAGAAAGCGACACCATCGGGCAGCGCTGCGTGTACGACAAGGCAAGGCAAATCCAGCCCCCCCGTCCCCAACCCCAAATCACGCAGCTCAGTTGCCTTCTCTCCTCTCTCGATTCCTCCATTTCAAACCAAAACCCCCAATCAGCATCACCCCACCTCACCTCACCTCGGTTCGATCCGCCACAGCCACCGAGAAATCCCGGAATAAGCTCGGCCAGAAGGGTCAGCGCAAAAGCCCTAGCCTAGCCAGCTCCCCATGGCGGCCAACTCCAACTCCTCCTCCTCCCCATCGGCCGGCGGCGACGCGCCGGCCCCGGCGCTGCCGCCGGTGCGCCTCGCGGCGGGGCAGGCGGCGACGATCCAGCCCTCCTCGCCGCGCTACTTCTTCTCCTCGCTGGCCGGCAAGGACGCCTCCTCTCACCGCCGCATCGCCATCGCCGTCGACCTCTCCGACGAGTCCGCCTTCGCCGTGCGGTGGGCCGTGCAGAACTACCTGCGCCCCGGCGACGCCGTCGTGCTCCTCCACGTGCGCCCCACCTCCGTTCTCTACGGTGCCGACTGGGGCTCCATCCCCGTCTCCGTCTCCGACGACGACGCGGACGACGCCGCCGCCGCCGAGGGCTCCGAGCCCGGCGCCGCCTCCGCGGAGGAGCTGCAGAAGAAGCGGGAGGAGGACTTCGACGCCTTCACCTCCACCAAGTCGCAGGACCTGGCGCAGCCGCTCGTCGCCGCGCAGATCCCCTTTAAGATCCACGTCGTCAAGGACCACGACATGAAGGAGCGCCTCTGCCTCGAGGCCGAGCGCCTTGGCCTGTCAGCCATGATCATGGGAAGCCGCGGATTTGGGGCCTCGCGCAAGGGCGGCAAGGGGAGGCTGGGGAGTGTTAGTGATTACTGTGTGCATCACTGTGTCTGCCCCGTTGTGGTTGTTCGCTACCCAGATGACGCTGCAGGTATCCCCGGGGAGGCAGCAGCAGCAACAGATGAGCTGCACACTGTGCCTGAGGATGAGCCCGTGTATCATGATGCGCCTGATGCACACAAAGGTCTGCCCTCCTGCTTTTCTGAACTCCATGTTTTTGATTATTTGTGCTGATTGATTATTTATTCATGAGGTGCTGGATGAATTGATTTACTACACTAGTGTATGGTATGGAACAAAACTAGTATAGACATTCCTTGGTAGTAGTTCAGTACTAAGATGTTTCAGTCACTCAGCGATTAAAACTGTTGGCCTTATCTTGCACAATACTGCTGTGGACTGGATTATTGGAGGAAGTGGTAATACTATGATATTCTCTTCTCATGAACGTTTCCCAGCGCTCTTAAAATTGTGGATGAAAAATAAACTGTATTGAGATTTGAGAAAGGCACATAGGTATACAAAAATATTGAACTGTGAATCAGATTCTTCAGCTGTCAAAAGATAAATGAAAATGAATCAAATTCTCTGCTGCCGCACACTGCATCCGTTGTTGTTGATGTCATATGTAGTTGTTTCTTTTCACCTCCTTGTCAAAATACATGTTATTTAGGATCTCGGCTTGTAAAAATAAATAAATAGGTTTAACGATCAATTTTGAAATAGTTAATGAAATTGGCAACATCAAATAGATGGTACTAGACCGAACTATCATTTAAAACAGCATATTTTAAAGAAATCGATGGTCAAAATGTCAAATGTTAGAGACCGTGTCAATGTCCAAAACAACATGTGTTTTTGGACACAGAGGTAGTACATTTCAGTTGTTATGCTTGTGTAAGTAATTGTACAAGGAGAGTATCTCTTGATGTTTTACTTGGTGAAGAAACATTAGGGTAATGAAGAACTACTAGCTCAAATTGGCATCTGTAGTTGTCTAGAGTTAGCACATGAGATAAATAGTGAATTTACAGCAATCTGCTGGCTATTAAGGAAAACAAGGATGCAATTAAAAAATTGGTAATGCCGATAGTTATATTTTTATATGAGACACTTCCTTTTATGGATCATCTTGCCTGCTGGTTATATGTTGTTTCTACCACATGGCTGCATTGAAACAATTATCGATGTATGTAATCAAGTTTTAGTCATATCTCTTATGCAACCGTAATAGTTTTACTACGTGATTAAAAAGAGAGTTATATATGGAATTAGTTGCATTTCTCTTCTTCTCCTATTTAATACGGGAGTTTCTGTGGAAGCTATTTTTCTTTAAATAATATAATAGTTATACAGCAAGCATGGCACCATTATATTCTATACTTTCTTATTTGTGCTAAATTCAAAAGAGAGGCTATATTTTGTTAGTTACTTAAATTGATACTTAATATCAAGGAGAATCACATCTTGGGACATTTGTAGCTTCCTATATTGTTTGTCCATGGTTAACACGAAGGTACTTTACAATTTAATTAAAGTAATGCAAAAATGTGTGTAACATTAATATCTCTTTTGAAAGGTTTAATCCGCCTCACATTAAAATTTTGTTGTCAGCTTATCAGCTCTGTGGAATGCGTTTTTCATATAAGATTTCTTGTAGGACCACAATAGTTAGAATCAACTCATGCTTTTGAAATTCTGAAGGGTATTTTCCCATGTTAGTATCTCTAGAATTTCTCCTGCGCTAATTGTTTCCAATTCCGTTGCCATGTTTAGCTGAGTTATTTATTTCGTAGTACTCGACCCATTTCAAAGTATAATGCATAACTTTGAGTGGAATTAAGAAGTTCATACAGTCAAGAGAAGGACAATAGAAAATGACCTTGCTTCGATCCTTTGGACAAAGAAGAATGAATAGTTAGTGATTGTGTTACTTGTAAATGCAATATAAATGAAGGCAAACAAGGAAAATCATCAAGAAATTCACCTTTATAAGATGCAATGATGGGAGTATGATAGGAGTTTCCCTTACAGTCTTTCTGTCAAAAAAAAATGATGGGAGTATGTGTGCAGTTTCCTCTCCTTTTCCCTTATGTCACAAATGGATAGGATCACCCTTTCTTTGATTGCCTTTAGCTTTAGGTCATCTGTTACTTTTACCCATGCATATCTCATTTCACTTTCCCCTTGCTGCATTGCATATCAATTTTCTCTAATTACTGTTCTCTCTCTTTTTTTGCTTCACACTACACTTCATCATCTGCAGATTTTTTTATTGGGTCATTGTAGTTGAATACCGTCATACCTCATGTCTTGGGAACCCTTATAGTTAGCCATGTATTCAGTTCATAGCCTTATACACCTGTCAGTTTTCTATGTATGCTGGAACAGATGACATGGTACCAGGGGTACCAGGGGTCTCATTAGTTCAGGACCACACTTTTTTTGGTAATTACAGTTTGCAGCAGTTGCCAAAATTTTCCACTTATCGTTGTGGGCTGGCAAGTGGGACAAGCTGTGACATCAGCTATGGGTGTGTAGCATCTAGCATGCCATACTTAGTTGCAGCAAAAAAAAAATCTAGTCTAGTAAACCAGTAAGGCACTATATCAGAATTCTCCCTACAATCAGCAAAATTTGTAGGATGTGCTAAGGTCTTCAGAAGTTCAGAGTGTTTCCAACATACTTGGCAGGGTAAAGGTTTCACATTCTGAAGATGACTGGTCTTTGTGAATATTGGTCTGTTATTTATATGTTATATGCTAGTTCAGTAAACCAAAAGAGATCATGCGATTAGCGCTGCAGTGAGACCTTCAGAGGAGTGGGGGCTGCTGGCAAGGGCTCGAACCCAGGTTCTTCCAACAAAAAAGGACCCCTCGCTGTGTATTGTTCCCCATGCCTGTCAGGGTCGCCAATGGCGCTGAGCTGGCCCACATGTCAACCACACAAAGTTAGGTCACGTAAGTTAGAGGATTTGCGTCCCTGCTGTAGTGGGTGGAGCCGTGTTCGGGGCCTTTTCTCAACCTAAAAAAACGCCTTCAGGTTTCTTCCCCCAAGGGCCAAGTTTAGTAAACCAATTAGGCCCTATGTAAGTAAATTCTCCCTATAAACAGCAAGTTGTAGGATGTGCTAGGTAGTAAATTTGAACTAGAATCTGCCTAAGGTCTTCACAAGTTCAGAGTGTTGGCAACATACTTGGGAGGGTAATGGTTTCAGATGATCTGGTCCTTGTGAACATTAGCCTGTTATTCATATGTTATGTACAATTATCTACTGGAACAAACCAAGCTTACTTGTTTTCCTTGTCGCAGTGGTTTACAATGGTGCCTTTGTATGCCAAGCGCACCTATTTCACGCACATATTTATTTCAGTTGCTGCCTGATATGTCAGATGCTGTTTCATTTGAAATTCATACTTTGACTTGATCGCTAAGTTGGCTTACTCCTCGCCTGTTACTTCACTGCAGAAAACTGAGGCAATGGTATCCAAACCGGAGCGCAAGGAAACCATGAGGCTTGTGTACCTAGGCGATCCCTGCGTATCTGAGCGAAGCAACTCTGTATCCAGCATCCACTGCATGAGCGCGCGCATATCATGAACTTGCTTTGTTGGCATGCTTTAGCGCCGGGCTCTCAGGTGTCGGGGGTCTTTGCTGGTTTGCGTTGTGTGATGTTTTATGTTGTCGACTGCAAGTAGACTGAACTATTGGTGTGTGCATGCGCTGTATTTTTATGAACCTCTCTTGTTTTGTAAGGCCAGGCTCCCCGATGTAATATGTGTACCTGTTGTATTCTTCCGTAGTTTTCTGCATTGGATACTTGGGTAATGGACGCTGTCTAGTTTTCTGTATGTACATGTTTGTGTCCAAATAAATGCAATGCTGGTATGCTTCTTTGTGTCACTTACCGCATGCCACATGCTGTTAGCGTTTTCATTTTGAAATGCTATGGTTCCCTAAAGAGTAGATATACAGAGGAAAAAGGAATTATATATCTTCCGGCTATATTTAGAGTTCGCGTAAAAATCTGGAACCTGTCCGATGGTGGTTTCGAAAATGTTTTTCTTTTGACATGTGGTTTCGAAAATGGTGGCATGCTTCTTTCTGACGATTACCACGCGCGGTTAGCGTTTTCATTTTGGCGCGCGTCTGGTCTGGCCTCTCCCCTCCCCTTCCCTCTTCCTCAGAAAGGCGAAAACACCCCCCCAAAAATCCGCGGAGGGGGAGGCGGCGGCGCACTGGCGGCAAGTTCAGCGGCGGCCATGGACGAGGGGCTGGTGTCCGTGGACAAGTTCAGCGGCGGCAGCCAGGCATACTTCCTCACGCACCTCCACCAGGACCACACCCGGGGCCTCGGCGCGGCGGCCGGCTGGCGCCACGGCCCGCTCTATTGCTCCCCCGTCACGGCGCGCCTCCTCCCCACCCGCTTCCCGGGGGTCGACGCCTCCCTCCTCCGCCCCATCGCCGCCGGAGCATCCGCCTCGCTCACCCTTACCTCCCCGATCTCCGGGCGCACCGTCTCCCTCCACGTCACCGCCCTCCCCGCCATCCACTGCCCCGGTACGCCTCCCTCCCCAAATCCCTCTTCCCCTGATGCGCTCGCTCGCCGCCGCTCGGTAAACCCGCTGACCAATCCGTGGCCGCGCGCCGTGTGTGCAGGCTCGCTCATGTTCCTCTTCCGCGGCGACCTCGGGTGCAGGCTGTACACCGGGGATTTCCGGTGGGAGCTGGGGTGCGACAAGGCGCGGGCCGCGAAGAAGGCGCTCCTCGACGCGCTCGCCGGGGACACCGTCGACGTGCTCTACTTGGACAACACCTACTGCCACCCGTCGCTCAACTTCCCCCCGCGCCGCGTCGTCGCTCAGCAGGTCAGGTTTGCTTCGGTCCACTGTGCCAATTTCTGCCCCGTGTATGCAACGTTGTCACTTCAGCCAACCGTAGTCCATGCTAGTCTGAAATTTTCTTCAGAGAAGTGCACTTACCTTCTCTGACGATTTAAATTACTAGGAAGATTATACGCTGTGGATCCCTGAGGAAAACAATTCTTAGAATGCCTTGGAGGCCTGACCCCATTCTAGCAGTGAACTCTCCAGAATGAGCAGATGCACTTTGATATGCAATTTTCGGTGTCCATCCTTTGGTGTCAGTTGCAACTGTCAGTTACAGCCTAGTTCATGCTGCTTATACATCAATACTTTTGGCATTTCGCATGGAGCTCGTAGAATGTCAGTAAGAAATTTGGTACAGCCTGTTGATGCCACTCAAGCCAAATGTCTGTCAAAGGTGAAAACCAGTGGCATATTGTTTTCTATAGCTGCATCTTGAAGGGGCCAGAGACTAACCGGGCATGGATTTGGTTGGACAGCTGTTGTACTTCCTCATGTTCAGCATTAGGCATTAGCTGCCCCACATCCTATTTTACTAATGTGGTGGATGCTCTGATATAGTCTAGAGTTCTAGTGCTAATTAATTTACCTGCAATAAGATGTCATTCCCAACTTGTAAGTAAGTTGCCTACACATAAGTTTTTGCGTATATGTGACCATTAAGTTGTCCATCATGCTATGTTGGATGTTCTATACTAATATTTTCTTAGTGTTGGGGTGCAGATAGTTGACCTTATTCGTGCTCATCCTGATCATGAAGTTATTCTTGGCATTGACACTCTTGGCAAAGAAGACCTCTTGCTTTATATAGCCAGAGCACTACAAACGAAGGTGCTAAGCCTCCTTTCCTTGACATAATCTGATATGTTTCTTAATTTCCTATTTCCATTCTTTTATTCAACATAAACATGCTTCAGTAGTCCACTTCTTCGGTACAACCCCCCTAAACACATCGACGGTGGAGATCTGTTTATACCCCTTCATAATAAAGGGTATGATGGTCTTTCTTAAGTTGATGATGGTCTTTTTTTTTGTCCGCCAGCAATTATACGATACCCGACCTACGCCGGACTGGGCCGGGCCCAATGGTGATGGCTGTAGTAATCGCGCCCTCTTCACTCGAAGTAAAAATTGAAAAGAAACCTAAAAAAAGTGGAGGTACCTGGATTCGAGCCGCAGACCTCTTGCTGCAAGCGTAAGTGGCTCACCAATTGACCCAGCTAATCACTGTGTTAACTAATGACCGTGAACTTAGAAATAAACAGCAGGGAGCGCGCCTGTTCGCGTAAAAAGTCACAAAAGAAATGAACCGGCTAGGAATCTAACCACAGATCTCTTGCAACAACCGCGAGTGGCATACCAATTAAGCTGACTAATGTTTGTGCAAAACGAGGAGCGCACATATTTAAGAACTAACACTAATGCAGAATTCTGAATAAATTTCAAACATCTGTTGGAAATTCTGAATAAATTTTTACAAATCAATAATGTTTTAAAATCCAACAGTTTTCGAAAATTTCATTTTTTTAGAAGCATGACATATTTCGAAAATTTTGAACAACATTTTTTAAAAGCATGAACATTTCAAAAAATAAATAAAGAGATATGTTAAAATGTTAAGAATATTCTTTTGAACAACATTTTCAATATTTTTAAGGAGATATGAGGAGCGTGCTAACTTAAGAAGTACTCCCTCTGTCCGAAAAAACTTGTCATCAAAATGGACAAAAAGGGGTGCATCTAGAATTAAAATACATCTAGATACATCCCCTTTTATTCATTTTGAGGACAAGTATTTCCGGACGGAGGGAGTAACATTTTGAACAATTTTATGAACACAACTTGAACACTTGCTTTCTTTCTGGCTTATTATGTGGCAAATGTAACTTCGTGAAGTTTTAGGCCGTTTTTCATGTATTTTAAAATCAGGCTTTATTCTGGTTTGTTTTCCTTTTTTATTTTCTTTCTTTGTTTCCCTTTTTATTTTTTTCCTGTTATTTCAAATGTGTGAACCTTTTAAAATAAAAAAAATCATGAATTAGTTCTCAAAATTTTCAATCCTTTTCAATTTCTTGATCTTTTTTTCAACTTTTTTGGAAAACTTTCAACATGAATATTTTTTCAGCATCGATGAACTTATTTCAAATCTACAGACGTTTGGGCCGACCCAATAGGTGCGTGACCGGAGTGATGAGATCACCCATCAGGGTGGTGTCGGGTAGAAATTGAAATTTCCGTTTTTACCATTTGTTTTTTATTTTGGTTAGCCAACCTAAAACTCAAAAATGTCAACCCAATACAACAAATCGATATTTCGTTAACCAACTGATTTGGTTTGGTTTTTGGTTTATAATGAAAATGTTTTTGTAGAGCACACGTACAAGCTACGACACAGCTACTAGCGCTTCCCTTGTGTCGTTCTCTAATATCCATGACCACCTTTATCCTCTGAGGATACCTACACGATGTGGTACTAAACAAATAAGACGTTTGCTGCTGCATGCTCTGCCTGCCCACAGTATTAGTAGTTGCCCTTGGGCCTTGCAATTAGGTGGACAACGAAACCTCGCAATAGCTTAGCTGGTTTAGCTCTCACATGGTGAACAAAGCATGCATTGGGCCCTTCGTATCTTGCATGGTTGGACACGCGTGCGATTGAGCCTTTGGTGTTGGGTGACACGCATGAGGGAGCATCGTACTGGATGCCCGGATTTCAGTTTTTTCTTTCTGTTATACGGTTTAATACCGAACCTGATTTGAATTCGGTTATTACAAAGAAAAAAAAATCCAATTTTTGGACTCTTCAAATGATCCCATTTTTTCAAGCATGTGGGTAAGGTAGGCATACATGTTAGGTTTGAATGATTTTCGACACCGTACGCAAGTTGTGACACGTCCAGCCATTTATTTGTCTTTTTCGACCGAGAAGGCTCCGAAAAATGCAAAACTTGTCGAAAACCTAAGAAACTTGGCGTGGTGCCTTGAATTGTCATACAAGGCCATGAAAAAATTTGGTTGTGTCAAGGATGTTGAGAAACAACGTGTTCTCAGATGGACCCTTTTGGCCTACCCCGGACACCTTCATTGAACTGGTCCATTTTTTACATTCTTAAAATGGCCCCAACTTTTGTGAATAGGTGGGCATGATCATGGTAGGCATTAATGCCAGGTTTGAATGATTTACTACACATATACAAGTTGCAACACGCCCGACCATTTATTTGGGGGGTTTTTTACCGAGAAAACTCTAGAAAATGTAAAACTTGTCGAAAATTCAAGCAACCAGGCATGGTGCATTTAGTTAGTCATACAAGGGCATGCAAAAATTAGGGCCATTCTAGGACATTGGGAAACAATGTGTTCTCAGGCGGACCCTCCTGTCCTACTCGGACACCATCCATTGAATATGGATTTTTTGGACATCCTAGAAATGAACCCAACTTCTGCAAGCAGGTGGGCATGCCCATGTTAGGCATCCATACCAGATTTGAACAATTTCTGACACCATATGAAATTCGCGTCACCTCCGGCCATTTATCAGCATTTTTTGACCAAGAAAACTCCAGAAAAGCAAAACTTTTCAAAACCTAGGCAAGTTGGACTGGTGCCTTGAATTGGTCATAAAAGGCCATGAAAAAATTAGGGCCAATTAAAGGATATTGAGAAACAACATGCTCTCAGACGGACCTTTCTGGCCTACCTGGACACTCTCCATTGAACATGGTCTATTTGGACATTCTTGAAATGACCGCAATTTTTTGAAGTAGGTGGGCATGCCCAAAGGTAGGCATCCATGTCAGGTTTGAACAATTTCCGACACCGTATGAAGTTGCGACACATTTAGTCATTTATCAATCTTTTTTGAGCGAGAAAACACCAGAAAATGCAAAACTTTTTGAAAAGTCAATAAACTTGGCATGGTGCCTTGAATTGGTCATACAAGCCATTAAGAAAGCTGGGGCCATTTCAGGATGTTCAGAAAAAAAATGTGCTCATGGCCTATCCAGACACCCTCCATTGAACATTGTGTTTTTGGGACATTCTTGTAACTATCTCAACTTTTGCTAGCAGGTGGGCATACCCCATGGTTTGCATCCATGCTAGGTTTGAAGGGAAAAAATATTTAAAATCACAATTAAAAATAGTTACTTAAAACTGTCATATTGGTGAATTATTTTCTGTTTTTTGCGAGCGTCAATGCGCCAGCCCAGTCGGCCAGCCTCCTGTGTGTGTTGCCTTCTATTTGACGCTACTCTCGAAACATATGGAATTTCCTAATTGACACTCGTCGCATGAAGTTATCAACCAAGCGGATAGAACGAAGCGAAGCAAATAACGTTATGGTCTCGCCTATTGAGCATCCTTAGTGACCACTGAACCTTCAATATTTCGAATATTTTTAAAACCAATCTTCTGAATTTAAAAAATACTCATATTTATTAATCAATGTTAAAAAATTTCAGAACATGTTCATAATTTCAAAAAAAATTGTACATGTCTTCAACTTTTGTTTGTCATCTCTCAAAGAAAAAGTCAAGAATTTCAGAAAATGTACGTGTTTTCCAAAAATTGTTCAAAATGTGTTTATTCAAAATTTTCACAACTGTTAGAGAAATGATTGGGATTTCAATTCTTTTCATGTATTATAATTTGTTTGGAATTTCAATCAATGTTCCCGTTTTCATATTATTTTTTCCAAAAATTTCAAAAAATGATGATCTTATGCTTCTGTAACAAAAATTGTTCGCAATTACAAATATCTTTGTTGTTTTCCCCTTTATTTTCTGGAGTTGCAAAAATTGTTCACGTTCCAAAAATTGTTTGTGTTCCCATAATTTGGAATTAGAAAAATGTTGCGGTTTTAAAAAATATTTGGGTTTCAAAGCTGTTCATGATTTTTTAAAAATGTTTCAGTTTATTATATATTTGTTCAAAAATCTGAAAAGTGTTTGGGATTCACACAAAAATCACGTTTTGTTTTCAAAAAAATATTTTGCGTTGGAAGTTTCTAAAATATTCTCCATGATATTATTATTAAGGCTTCGCTCTGCCATTAAGCCAAAAACTTTGTCTAGGCGAGCTGGTTGTAGCACGTTTGTAGAATTCTGGAGGTCTTGAGTTCGAACTCTTGCCGGCGTGGTTTTATTTTTGAAGCGCTGCTATACGCTACCTTAATGGGCCGGCCCAATCGGTGGACTCCTGTACGTATACGTCCAGCAGGGGTTGTACGACTTGTGAAATTACTATATTACCCTTTATACGTTTTAGGAGGGGGGTTGTACCGAAGCGGGTCTCGCTTCAGTATTGATGTTAAGTTCTCACCCCTGCTCAGTCATCTAGTCTAAAATTCTGTGTAGCCGTCAGAACTTTGATACACACGCTGCTATTGTATTAGCTTTATATACACTACACACTGATCTTCTGAAGGCCAAAATATTCTTTTCTCACTTTCCTTGTCAGATTTGGGTCTGGCCCCAGCGCCTACTGACAATGCACCTTCTAGGCATTGATGACAATCGAGAGATCTTCACCACCCAGACCAGCTTGACGAGGGTCCGGGCTGTTCCAAGATACGGCCTGAGCATCGAGAGTCTTGAAGCTTTGAACACAGTATGTCCAACTATAGGAATCATGCCTTCAGGCAACACTTGGCTATGGAGAAACAGCGAGGGAAAGAGCAAGTTCAGTGGCAAAGGACCAGCAAAGTCTACCAGATGCAAAGGGCGAGGGCGGGGCGCAGTGGGCACAATAGAGATGAACTATGATCCCTCGTCACCACCAAAGCTATTTGAGAAGGATTCCTACACTCTGCCATACACCGACCATGCTTGTTTCGCAGAGTTAGAGGATTTTATGCAGACAGTGCGCCCGTCAACGGTCGTAGGGATTGTCAGCTCATCATACTGTTACGTGAATCCTCGTGGTCACTTCGGCCATCTCTGTGGAGGCGAAGCGTGCTCTGACAAGACGCCCGTGAAGAACTGCGGGCATGCTGGAAACTGGACGCCCGTGAAGAACGGCAGGCATGCTGGAAACTCGACGCCTAAGAGAAGACCGAGTGCTTCGAAGACCCCAAGGAGAAGGATGGTCAAGATCTCCAGTCCAACACTGTACAGAAGCAGAGCTATAATGATGAAAAGGAGGTATTCCTGTGGTGCAAAGATTGTAGAACCCGAAGAACCCATCCCTGTCTCTTGAGAGTTATCTCCCCTCCCCAAGTAAATTTTATCTTGCTCCTGTGAAGATCAACAACAGCTGGATGAAGAACCTGTCATCGTCCCCTGAGTTATCTCCCCAAGTAAATTTTATCTTGGTCCTGCAAAGATCGACAGCAGCTGGATGAAGAACCTGTCATCGTCCCTTGAGTTATCTTCCTTCCCCAAGTAAATTTTATGTTGCTCCTTCAACGATCGACAGCAGCTGGATGAAGAATCTGCCATCGTCCCTTTAGTTATTTCTCCAAGTAAATTTTATTCTGCTCCTGTAAAGCTTAACAACTGGATAGGAAGAGCCTGTGTGACCTAGCTCCCTTGAGTTATTTTCACAAGTAAAATTTGTTTAGCTCGTGTAATTAACAGATGGATGGTGGAAGCAGTGGGATAGGAAGTGTTCTGATACAGTTTAACCAGCTTTGCTGGTCTGGATGCTACCGGCTCCATCTGTTTCTTTTAACCCTGCTCTGTCAGCAAGAAGATGCATTTCAGCTAGTAATGTCTTCCTGATGCTACTTTGCAACATAGAAAGCCCTGCCCTGCACTTTGTTGAGCACTTGTTGGATGCAACAAAAAGTTTCTAGCCGGTAAAGCAACTTTCAGGCAGCAGAGTAGTACTACCATCCGAGGAGAAAACTCAAAGCGGACACCTCCAAAAAACTGGGGCAGATGGAGCAAGGTAGTTGGGCTTGGGTCGCATCCGTGCGCAGGAGAAAATCTCCCCTGCTTTGAACGCCAACCGCCGCACGGACGTGGCTGCTGCTGGGGTGGACACACCGGGGGTCCGGGGCGGGGCCGGAAGGCGATACGGCGATGGGCCATGGCGCCACCACTGTCGGCACGGCGTGAGCTTTCGGCACCGACTTGCAGCTAACATGGCGGATGCTTTGGACATTCCGAAAGATATAAAGCCTCATGCGCCCAGGTCAGCAGGGGCGCAAAAAGGGCGGAGACGTTCCCGTCGAGGCGGGCAGGGAATCCCGTCTTGCTTGCGATGCGATGCGACACGAGCGCATCCTCCGGGATCAGAATTCCGTGGTGGTGTGATGCGCCGATGCAACTGTCCGACGTCGAAAGCGCCCAAAGTTTGCACCCAGGATTAGACGTCGGTCGGTCGCTCGTCGGCGCTCAGGTCCTTTCCCTGTCGTCGTTGCATGTTCCCTGAGAATACTAAACCAAACATTTACGATTTAAAAAAATCATTCGAAATATGGATCGATTCGGTTCGTAGGATCTTTAATGGATGGCTGATAGAGGAGGCTAAGTTACGGTAAGACTTGGCTTCATGAAGTTACTGTAGCTGCGTCCATGCTCTGCTGCTCCTTTATCCCATGCGATTTTATTTCTCACAATAAAATCGACAGGACAGCTTCCTGACGCTCACCTTACAAGTTTGTCGCTCGTTGGTGGCGGCGCCGATCTCCCACGTCTCCTGTGGGATTAAGGCTATGGGTGCGTGGTGGATTCCGGCCCTTGCCGACGGGAGGGCTCTGTTTTTAGGTGTTTCTTCAAGTTTTGTTAGGGTTTGTGTCCTGCTCAAGAAGAGGAGACGGTAGGGGCTTTTTGAAGATGGAACAAGGTTCTTCCTGCCTAGCCCCTGTCCCAATGGTTTATCTAGCTTCGTTGGAGCGCGTGTGGAGGTGTGTTTTCGGCGGATCTCGCGTGATTTGGTCGGTGGTTGTCTTTGGTGGATCCGCTCGGATCCGGTGTTTGTTCATCTGTCTTCAGGTTGGATCCTTCTGATCTAAAATTCTCTTCATCGGCAGGGTTGCTGTTCTTGGGTGTTGGTCCTATGAGATTTTAGCACGATGACTTTTCAACTGTCTACTATAATAAGTTGTGTCCGGTTTCGGCGAGGGAGGGGCGATGATGGCGGGCCGCCTTCCGCTTGTTTCAGTGCTTATAATCATCGCTAGGTGGTCTATGAATCTTGATGTAATTTCTATTATTTCTAATGTTCGTTGTACTGCATGATTGAAGATGAATAGATACAGTTTTATGAAGAAAAAGAAAGTTTGTTGCTCGTCATTTCGTCCTAGCAGGACACGGACGGAAGCTTTCTCGAATCTCGACCGCGTTTTCAGCGTGCAAGTTTTGATACGGTACACAACGCACGGGCTTTGTGGAGGGAAACCGAGAGCGCACACTTGGAATGTTGGGACGTCGAGGAATACCTACCATACTCCATACATCCCCATGGGCAAGAATGTTGAACGTTGACCACACACACACCACGCAGCAGCCAGGGCTGAATATAGGGGTGACCATGGTCACGTGGTGCGACGTATGAGGAGAGAATATCCAGAAATAAGAGATGAAAACTCCACCGAGCCTCCTCAGCGATTTGAAACATCCGACCGTCCATCTCGGTTCCTTGATGCATTTTCAGCCGTCGGATCGAGAGCTGGGAGGAGCTCGGCCGTCGGATCGAGCCAGTGCGACTGTAAGAATGAATAGTTACCGTTTCGCGGTAAATATCTGCTGCCACCGCGCGTAATTCCAGCGCCCTGCCGAGGATATTTTGGGTATTTCGCATTGTGGGTATATGCGTGTCGATGGGTGGGTGGGCGCTCCCCGTCGGGCTTCTCTCCTCCACTCCCCATCGCGCCCCTCTCCTCCAATCCCCGTAGCCGACGACGAGATCTTGCCCTTCGCCGAGCTTGCCACCACCGTTGCTCTCCCCTCGCCATCGCCGAGAGGAGTGTGCAAGCCGCCGCTCGCATCGTTTCTCCGCAGCCGCCACCGCCCCCTTCCCTTCCAAACCCGCGGAGATGAAGGCGCTGGCGCCGGCGCCATGATGGTCATCTTGGGCTGCCCGACAGCCGCGGGGCCAGGATGCTCTACGTCGCCAGGGACCTCAAGCTGTCGACGGCCGGGGCTGAGTCGCCGCCGCCGCATCATCTTCTCCTCCTCCCCAACACCGCATCTCCTCCTCCCCAACACCGATGAGTGCGGGTCGCCGTCGCACCAGATGAGATGGGGCTGCAACCACGCCCCCTTCACCTCTTCTACCCAACCGTGCCACTCGGGACGACAAGATCCAGCCGCGGCGGCTGAGATCCAGCTGGCTGCCATCGATATGAGGAGCGCTCGCGCCGCTGCTCCGCCGTTCGTCGTCCACTTGGCCGCAACCATCCACAAGAAGAGGTGATGTCACGGCAGCAGGGTCCTCGCCTGTCTCCGCTCCCTCGTCGCCCCCTTCTGCTGGCAAGGGTGCTGAGCAACAACAGTTCCATCTCCCTCCCCAACGCATCCTTGCCTCATCTTGATCTGCAATGAACCAGAGGTGCCAAGTCTCTCCTTACTCTTTCATGGTGAATCCATTTTTATTGTCCCATGTTTGATGGTTTTCTCCTCTCAGCCCAGAGAAAGAGATTTGATGTGATGATTGAGGTAGAAGGCATGGATTGTTTGGGGCTCCTCTGAAATAAGCTTCTTAATTAAGAGATGAATACAGTCGGAGCCTGGGATTTTATTACACAGAGATGGTGCATAAATAAGCAAAACAAAAAATGTGCCAATGCTTTGCCAGAATTTCGCTTGTCCTCTCAAAATTGTGGCGAAACCAAGATTGAATTTAGAGATGTTTCATATGATTGGCCGTTGACACACTTCTCTTCAAGGCAAGGTCATTTCCAAGGTGATCTCATCCTAAGTCACTCAGATATCATGTTATCCTCTTGCTGGAAGTTTATTGGTGACATTTCAGTCCAGCATAAGCTTGTTTTGAGGGGATGTCTCTTTTTGTGGTCGTTTAAGTTTGATAGTCTTTGTAATAGCATTCTTACTATATCACCTGAATTTCTAATCTTATGTTCCTGCTATTATGCTCTTGCCGCAGGTGATTACAGCGGTAGGACCTGCCCCTGATAAGAACCAGGGTACCCGTTTAAACAGAATGATGACTGCATGAGGCTTAAAATATCGCCATCATATCAGGTATAATTGAAAACTTTTACAGCCCTCCAAGCCCTATGGGCTGCACCATAACTTAGATTTCTGATCCCTGCTGACATAAGTTCCTGTAGGTATTGGCATTTAACCTTTGTTTACAACTACTAAAGGAATGCATATGGTTGTCCTTAGCACTTATAGTTGATCTTTATCTGAAAATAAACGCCATCTGTTTGCCAACTTTGCTTGGAACAGGGACATGGAAAGATGCAAGCATTACTATCTTGCAAGCTCGCTCTAAAAGACAAATTTGAATGGATCTTTAATTAGACAACGCAAAAACCTTTCCGTGTTTGTTGAACCCTGCATACAGTATTTCCTAAGCAATCTCAATCCAATATGAATAAACTTCTACTTGTCTTTTATAGTAGTTATTATTATGCTTCGGCAGTTGACTCGTTATTTGTCCTTTTACCATGTCTGTCTGTTCAGGTGTATTTAGACGTAAGGGTTTATTTTTTGGGAATTTATTTAGACGTCAGGTTGCTTTCTTAACTTTGATCTGCAGCTCATGAGCCTTACGTGGGTCCTATAGGCTGACATGTACTCTATGTGTAGTTTCCATTTTATATATTTCGCTCTTCCCTGGTGTTGTCTCTTACTGCTCGCATGGTTGAAAAATCCATTTTATTCACATGGTATCACACGATTCACACACCACATTATCTAGATTCGTTCAAGTACTTGTGATTTACTAATGCAGGGGTGATGCTGTCACTTCCATGGTCCACCAGAATGAAGATCGCACTCAGTGCTGCAAGGGGGCTTGCCTTCCTGCACGAAGCTGAGAAGCCGCGAGTGCTTGATGCGGCACTCCCGCCGTAACTCATCCTTTTGTGTCCGCTGCAGGTGTGCCTCTGGTGACATGTTAATGCTTCTATGGCCTGATTCTATTCTGCAAGCTCTAACTGGTTACCAACAATGTTGATTTGAGTTTGACCTCTGTGGCCGACAGTTCCAGTTCCACTTCGTGTGATGTAGTACATTGGCTCATCACGTGAATGGCCTATTTGTCAGTTCGGTAGATTGTAGCTTGCGCTGATGGTTGGGGTAATATGAGGTATGGTGTTTTGAGTGATATCTGAGTTGCATCATTGCATGGACGCCATATTTTGTTCATACGCCATCACTGCTACTACGGCCACAATTTTTCCTTCTAACGGGGGCCTATTGCTGTTGTAGGTTGCTGGCTTTGAGGCCGATGACGGTGTGTTGTTTTCTCTGGCGGTCCGGCCAGCTACGCCCATCCTGGAGGCCGACATGCCCTCTCCGGCTGAAATCCCCTCACGCTGGCCCCACACGCTATATGGCGCTGAACATTCAACCAAGGAGGGGTGGTGCCTCTTCTCCGGCCTACGCGTACCATCCCCAACACCAACATCGTAAGGCCACCACCCCTCCTTGGTTGAATCTTCAGTGGCATTACAACATCACTAAAGTTCAGTAGCATCATGCATTTGTCTGAATTTAACTGACCATGCTTTGTATGCACGAATTGGTTGACAGGGATGACTCGAAGGTTTGTGGATAGAATGTAAGATATTTCAATTAAGGTTCTGAAGAAAGATCCCAAATAATACAGTGTCCCCCCCTTTGAAAAATGGCACGGTGGATTTGATACCTCAATGGTCTTGCACTAACCACAGACAGCTTTGCGTTTGTGCCTTGGTTCAGGTGAGCAACGATCTGTTCTTGCAAATATTGATGCAGTTCTTTCCTTTTAATCATGTGTGATTATATTGACCTGAGTTATTTAAACGATTCATATGAATATTGATTTTCTTTGCATCATTGTCATATCATGTTCTTCAATAAGTATTTGTTTTCTTCTCAAAATTTGATATACTTCTGTCTGCACATTATTAGTCTACTTGATTTGGTGACTTTGATTTTATTATGAAGTTAGAACTTTGAAGAGGATAGATAAATCTGGTTCTATACCTATGTGCTTGGCTGCTTGCTACTTACACTGAAATTATACGAATTGCAGCGATGTGTTGCAACAACCAGCAGTAGGATGGCTCAATCCCATCAACAATTTTCATTGTTCTGTATTATTCAACCATATGTTTTTAGGATCTCTGTGTCAAGAAGAGGATATATCAAAGTACTGTGTCATGTTCTAATTATAAATGAAGAGAAGAGAAAGTTGAGAACTTCATAATTGCATAGTAATCATGGCTAGATCTTAGAGTTTAGAGATGTACAAATGATTGATTAAAAATATATATTTATATTTGCAGCAAGACAATGGATCATGCCAGGTAAATGTTTTTGTAGAATATAAGTCAGGTTTAGAACTTTTGACCACGACAGCTGAAAAAAAACAAGAGTGAAGTGCATCATAGGACCTTGAACTATTGCAGAGGTGTCGCGTAGGTCCTCGAACTATGAAAATCGTCATCCAGGTCCTCAAAGTGCAATATGTGTGTTATCCTGGTCCTCAAACTATTTCAAAGGTGTCACTTAGGTCCTTGAACTATTTTAGAGGTGTCACATATATACACACTTATTACACTTCAAGTATTTTCGAGGACCTGGATGACACTTTTGATAGTTTGAGGACTTACGTGACACCATCAAAATAGTTCGAGGACCTAGGATGCACTTCACTCAAAAAACAAAGTAAATACATCATATATATATATTCAATATAATGTATATTTAGATATTCATGGCGCTGCATAAGCATAGTTCAGTTCCCTGGGAGCACTAGCTGCTGGCGTGTACATGTATTTCTTGATTCTAATAAGATGAAGGCAATCTTAGAAAATATAGTAAGCACCTATCATGAAATTTTGAACTCACGTGACGTGTCTCTCTGTTAATAACTATCATGCTTGCATAGCTGGTTGATTTATTTGATTATAATCAAACTGGACCGTCATTATAATCAAACTGGACCATCATGATCAAAGAAATACATGTACCAAAGTCACATCTGTTTAGATCATGATTAGGCATACAATTGCTCCTTCAAATTATTGTGATATTGTAGTGCTCTTTAGTCTAACAAATTATGTATTGTGGTGCTGCATCTTCTTTTCTCTTCTTTCCAGGACATATACTCTGCATGGGAAGTTTCCTACTTGCTATGAGCTTCAGACGCATCGTAGCCACTACACCTTTCGATTCTATGTACTTTTGTTAATAATCTGCATATAATTATAAGATTTTTTTTGCATGAATGTATATAGCTTTGCACCAGGACACTTTACTTTTGCTATGACCTGTCATTTTTTTGAGCCGCGGATGATTTTTACATTGATGTTCTCATGCAAGTCATCTTATCTTTGCAAGCCTACTGATAGAATACACTCAAGATAGGGAACCATCCTATATTTATAAGCTTATAGGAAGCAAACATTTTCATTATCTTTGGCACTTATATTGTCATTATATTAACTTGTGTAGCAGAGTTTTAAAATCAGAATGGGGCAAATTGTCTACTATGACAATGTGAAGACAAAACGAATGCATCGAGTTACTAATGTAGTGGTTTCAATGAGAACTGAAACCTTTCACTTTCAAGGTTGGACATTGATCTCAACTATGATTATTTAATCGAGAAATTCAATTCATATGAAGCAAAATAAAAGCATGCAGTTCCTTACATTGACAGTGATTATTAGCCCATTGCGGTATTTCAAATTCTGATAAAGAATATATTTCATGACCAAAATTTGGGATTTGGGGAATCTCAGTTCTGATATGTACATGCATCTCCTTCTATTTTGTCACGCTACTGAATGTTCTTATATGGGACTACTTATTCTGTGTATCTCTTATAAATATAGAATTGTATATATGTAAAGTTTTCCAATTTTAATTAAATTATGTTGTCGATGGTGCATGGTTCTGGAATTTGGAGATTAATATTTCATAAATCTCATGTGCTGAATTGGATGCTGCCTTGCTTCCTGACAGAGTGAATGTTTCTTCTTTCCCTTGAACACTATAATCGGTAGCTTTGTTACATGTGCTAAACTTGCCTTCATACTAATGCGTCATGATGTTTGATCTTCCACGGCTTGACAATATCGTTGGGACATGCACCCTCGCGCCAAGGCGCGTTGCCGATCTAGTAGATATGATTCTGAGGACATTTCTAACCGACCCCTAAGAGCAACTCTAACGGACCGATCTAAATGGACAACACATTTGTCTACTTTTTGTTCGTTTGGGTCGGTCGCCCGCCCGCGTGCTCCCAGGTTTGTATTTGGGTCGGCGCGATTAAGTTAGACCACGCCATCGCGGCCCCGTGGTCATGCTAGCACACAAGCCGGCATACAAAAAAGGAAGGCGCTCGTAGCCACGAGATCACTCGTCGGTGAACTTAGCATGTCGGCCTGCATCTTCTCGAACCACGACCTCTTCCTTGGCGACACGGTGTTGAGATCCACCTTCATGATCTCCACCTGGTTCATCATGCTCGCGAGAGCCACTTCTTTCGCCTTCTTGGCGTTGGTGGCCTCGATCTCTAGCATCTTGGCTTGCTTCTCCGCCTCCTTCTCAAGCATCTTGGCTTGCTTCTCCACGTCCATCTCAAGCCTCCTCCTTTGGATCTCCATGAACGCGTTCATTTGCTCTTCTTTGAAACGCCGACGCTCCTCCTCCCTTGAGTCCTTGTTCATCATGCCCTCCACGCTTGCGATCAAGGCATTCAATGCCGCATCCCGCTTGTCCTCCTTCTTGGAGTTGGTCTCCCCCTGCGGCCGTGCCGGCTCGCCGTCCCCAACCTCCTCCACGGCTTGCTTCCCCCCACGCGACTTGAGGGCGGCATATTTGCGCCTTGAACTTCTCCTCGTCTTTGATGACCCTAAAGAAATGGGAGAGGTTGAAGCACTTGCCATTGTGTTGGACCTTGAATGCCTCCAAAGCTTGAAATGCCTACAAACGTTTTCATGCAAGCATATTGGCAAATGGTAGGCAAATGAACATGCAAGCATAAACTTGATGACACAAAAGAGGGTGGCTTGCTAGCATACCATGTCTTGCATGCCGATGCTGCTCACGGGGCGGGCCTTGACGCTCTCAAGGGTGGCACAAAACTTGTTGCACTTTTGTTGGATCACCCTCCAACGCTTTGAAATGGACACCCACCCGCGCGTGCTCACAATTTGGTAAGGCGGAAACTTCTTGCGCTCATGAAACTCCCGGTGGACACGAATCCAAAAAGTTGAATGTTTTTGTTCGGTGCCGGTCTTGGGGTCTTGTCCAATGTCTCACCAACACTCGCAAATAAGCTTGTCCTCGGCCGCTATGTATGCCTTCGTCTGCTTGTTCTTGTGCTTCGGCTTCGGCCCGGCGGCTTGGTTGGCGAGCTCGTCCTCGAACAAAGGCTCCACTTCGATGTCGCACTCGTCCTCTTCCTCTTACCCGTAGTCGTCCGGAAACTCGTGGTCAAGTGGGAAGCCGTCCAGGTCCATGCCGACCTGATCACGCATGAAAGCTGCCTGATCATGATCATAGCCAGCGGCCGGTGTGAACGCCCCGCGGCCGTCCTGGCTTTGTGTCTCGTCCAGACCGTAGCTAGCGGTCGGCGCACCGCCCTCGAAGATGAGGTTCTGCATGTAGTCCTCGTCGCTGGCGGCCGGCATTCCCTCGAACAGGTTGTGGGCGTCCGATAGCACGTCGGCTGGCATCTGCCTCGCGCGATTCCTCGCGCCTCCCGATGACGAGCCACCGGACACCGGTGCGGCGTTGAGGTCGATGGGCACGGGCGCGGGCGTGGAAGGCGCCACCACGCTAACGTCGGGCAAGCACTCCCCAAAGAGGTGGGAGGCCTGCGGGTACACGTGGAAGCCGAGCATCGGGTTGCAAGCCGACACGCGGGGCGAGTCGGGCAGCACCATCCGAGGGAACGCGGATGAGCCATTGCTGGCCGCGGCGGCGTTGACGAGGCCGTGTTGGCTAGGGTTTAACCCTAGAATATAGAGCGCCTCCCTCGTTGCCGCCGCGACGCGGGCGCTGGTGACCTCCTGCTGCGCGGCGGCGGCGATGGCGGCAGCCGCGGTGGCTTCATCCCTCGCGTCCGCGGTGTTGGGGAACATAGTATTTCAAAAAAAAAATCCTACGATCACGCAAGATCTATCTAGGAGAAGCATAGCAACGAGCGGGGAGAGTGTGTCCACGTACCCTCGTGGGCCGAGGCGGGCGTTTAATGCTTGGTGATGTAGTCGAACGTCTTCGCGATCCAACCGATCAAGTACCGAACGCACGGCACCTCTGCGATCTCCACACGTTCAGCTCTGTGACGTCCCTTGAACTCTAGATCCAGCTGAGGCCGAGGGAGAGTTTCATCAGCACGACGGCGTGGTGACGGTGATGATGAAGTTACCGACGCAGCGCTTCGCCTAAGCACTACGACAATATGACCGAGGTGGAAAACTGTGGAGGGGGGCACCGCACACGGCTAAGAGATCAACTTGTGTGTCTATGGGGTGCCCCCTCCCCCTTATATAAAGGAGGGGAGGAGGGGGCTAGCCGGCCACAAGGGGCACACCCAAGGGGGAGGGGGAATCCTACTCCTACTAGGAGTAGGTTCCCCCCTTTCCTAGTCCAACAAGGAGGGGAAGGAAGGAGGAAGGGGAGAGAAGGAAGGAGGGGGCGCCGCCCCCACCCCTTGTCCAATTCATGAGGCGCGGCCACCTCTGGCGGCCCTCTCTCCTCTAAGGCCCATGGTGGCCCACTAGCTTCCGGGGGGGGGGGGGTCCGGTAACCCTCCGACACTCCGGTTTTATCCGAAACTATCCTGAACACTTCCGGTATCCGAATAACATGGTCCAATATATCAATCTTTATGTCTCGACCATTTCGAGACTCCTCGTCATGTCCGTGATCACATCCGGGACAACAAACAACCTTCGGTACATCAAATCACATAAACTCATAATACGGATCGTCATCGAACGTTAAGCGTGCGGACCCTACGGGTTCGAGAACTATGTAGAACTGATCGAGACACATCTTCGGTCAATAACCAATAGCGGAACCTGGATGCTCATATTGGCTCCTACATATTCTACGAAGATCTTTATCGATCAAACCGCATAACAACATATGTTGTTCCCTTTGTCATCGGTATGTTACTTGCGAGATTCGATCGTCGGTATCATCATACCTAGTTCAATCTAGATTCTGCGGCAAGTCTCTTTACTCGTTCCGTAGTGCATCATCCCACAACTAACTCATTAGTCACATTTCTTGCAAGGCTTATAGTGATGTGCATTACCGAGAGGGCCCGAGATACCTCTCGACAATCGGAGTGACAAATCCTAATCTCGATCTATGCCAACTCAACAAACACCAACGGAGACACACCAGAGAGCATCTTTATAATCACCCAGTTACGTTGTGAAGTTTGATAGCACACTAAGTGTTCCTACGGTATTCGAGAGTTGCATAATCTCATAGTCATAGGAACATGTATAAGTCATGAAGAAAGCAATAGCAATAAACTAAACGATCATAGAGCTAAGCTAACGGATGGGTCTTGTCCATCACATCATTCTCTAATGATGTGATCCCATCATCAAATGACAACTCATATCTATGGCTAGGAAAATTAACCATCTTTGATTAACGAGCTAGTCTAGTAGAGGCATACTAGGGACACTCTGTTTGTCTATGTATTCACACATGTACTAAGTTTCCGGTTAATACAATTCTAGCATGAATAATAAACATCTATCATGATATAAGGAAATATAAATAACAACTTTATTATTGCCTCTAGGGCATATTTTCTTCAGTCTCCCACTTGCACTAGAGTCAATAATCTGGATTACATAGTAATGATTCTAACACCCATGGAGTCTTGGTGCTGATCATGTTTTGCTCATGAGAGAGGCTTAGTCAATGGGTCTGCAACATTCAGATCCGTATGTATCTTGCAAATCTCTATGTCTCCCTCCTTGACTTGATCGCGGATGGAATTGAAGCGCCTCTTGATGTGCTTGGTTCTCTTGTGAAATCTGGATTCCTTTGCCAAGGCAACTGCACCAGTATTGTCACAAAAGATTTTCATTGGACCCGATGCACTAGGTATGACACCTAGATCGGATATGAACTCCTTCATCCAGACTCCTTCATTTGCTGCTTCCGAAGCAGCTATGTACTCTGCTTCACACGTAGATCCCTCCACGACGCTCTTCTTGGAACTGCACCAACTTACAGCTCCTCCATTCAATATAAATATGTATCCAGTTTGTGACTTAGAGTCATCCCGATCAGTGTCAAAGCTTGCATCGACGTAACCGTTTACTACGAGCTCTTTGTCACCTCCATAAACGAGGAACACATCCTTAGTCCTTTTCAGGATGTTCTTGACCGCTGTCCAGTGATCCACTCATGTATTACTTTGGTACCTCCCTGCTAAACTAATAGCAAGGCACACATCAGGTCTGGTACACAGCATTGCATACATGATAGAACCTATGGCTGAAGCATAGGGAATGACTTTCATTTTCTCTCTATCTTCTGCAGTGGTCGAGCATTGAGTCTTACTCAACTTCACACCTTGTAACACAGGCAAGAACCCTTTCTTTGCTTGATCCATTTTGAACTTCTTCAAAACTTTATCAAGGTATGTGCTTTGTGAAAGTCCAATCAAGCATCTTGATCTATCCCTATAGATCTTGATGCCCAATATATTGAAGGAAATATGCCCTAGAGGCAATAATAAAGTTGTTATTTATATTTCCTTATGTCATGATAGATGTTTATTATTCATGCTAGAGTTGTATTAACCGAAAACTTAGTACATGTGTGAATACATAGACAAACAGAGTGTCCCTAGTATACCTATACTAGACTAGCTCGTTAATCAAAGATGGTTAAGTTTCCTAGCCATAGACTTGAGTTGTCATTTGATGAACGGGATCACATCATTAGAGAATGATGTGATGGACAAGACCCATCCGCTAGCTTAGCTCTATGATCGTTTAGTTTATTGCTATTGCTTTCTTCATGACTTATACATGTTCCTATGACTATGAGATTATGCAACTCCCGAATACCGGAGGAACACTTAGTGTGCTATCAAACGTCACAACGTAACTGGGTGATTATAAAGATGCTCTACAGGTGTTTCCGATGGTGTTTGTTAAGTTGGCATAGATCGAGATTAGGATTTGTCACTCCAATTGTCGGAGAGGTATCTCTGGGCCCACTCGGTAATGCACATCACTATAAGCCTTGCAAGCAATGTGACTAATGAGTTAGTTGCGGGATGATGCACTCTGGAGCGAGTAAAGAGACTTGCCGTAGCGAGATTGAACTAGGTATGATGATACCGATGATCGAATCTCGGGCAAGTAACATACTGATGACAAAGGGAACAACGTATGTTGTTGTGCGGTTTGACCGATAAAGATCTTCATAGAATATGTAGGAGCCAATATGAGCATCCGGGTTCCGCTATTGGTTATTGACCAGAGATGTGTCTCAGTCATGTCTACATAGTTCTCGAACCCGTAGGGTCCGCACGCTTAACGTTCGATGATGACTCGTATTATGAGTTTATGTGATTTGATGTACTGAAGGTTGTTCGGAGTCCCGGATGTGATCACGGACACGACGAGGAGTCTCGAAATGGTCGAGACATAAAGATTGATATATTGGACCATGTTATTCGGACACCAGAAGTGTTCAGGATAGTTTCGGATAAAACCGGAGTGCCGGAGGGTTACCGGACCCCCCGGGAAGTTAGTGGGCCACCATGGGCCTTAGAGGAAGAGGGCCGACCAGGAGGTGGCGCGCACCCCCCAGTCCGAATTGGACAAGGGGTGTGGGTGGCGCCCCCCTTCTTCTCTCCCCTTCCTCCTTCCTTCCCCTCCTTGTTGGACTAGGAAAGGGGGGAACCTACTCCTAGTAGGAGTAGGATTCCCCCCCTTGGGTGTGCCCCTTGTGGCCGGCCGGCCCCCTCCTCCCCTCCTTTATATACGGGGGAGGGGGCACCCCATGGACACACAAGTTGATCTCTTAGCCGTGTGTGGTGCTCCCCTCCACAGTTGTCCACCTCGGTCATATTGTCGTAGTGCTTAGGCGAAGCCCTGCATCGGTAACTTCATCATCACCGTCACCACGCCGTCTTGTGAAACTCTCCCTCGGCCTCAGCTGGATCTAGAGTTCGAGGGACGTCACCGAGCTGAACGTGTGCAGATCATGGAGGTGCCGTGCGTTCGGTACTTGATCGGTTGGATCGCGAAGACGTTCGACTACGTCAACTGCGTTACTAACACTACAAAAAAGATACACTTCCGTGATGATACGTGTTTGTCACAGTAGGTCACGTTATTTTTCATGCATGTACATCCATGACGATTTTATGACAGAATCAAGATAGTCATACCTGTGCTGTCGTAGAAGTATTCCATGACATTACCAAAATTATCATCACAGAAGTGTTCACTTCCATGACGATAAATGCCGCGTCATGGAAGTGCTTTCGTCAAGGGTAACCGACACGTGGCATCCACCGTAATGGGTCGCCGTTAAGCTATCGGGTCCGGTTTTGGATCCGATAACCCGTTAACAGCCCGGACCAATGAGGATATTCCACGTGTAAAATTGTCATTGGCCGGAGGAAACACGTGTTAAGCTCACCGTTGGGGACAGATGTCATCCATTCATTGGACAAGGCGCCTATGATAGGTCGACCGTGTACGGCCCAACAAAGGCCCATTCCGGTGAAAAGGCCGGCCCGTTTGACTTGGTCAAAAGGTAACGAGCCGGCCCACGGAAAGCCTGTTCCTATATAGCCCATTTACGACCCGCTAACTCACGACCCGTTATGGCCTATCGGAATTAAGCCCAGTAGCTTCATCGGGGCCGTCCAATATGATTCTAGCCCATTGTAACTTCCGGCCCATGTATGGCCCATGATGTCTTTCGGCCCATACGAGGCCATTTGTAACTCTTGGCCCATTAACGACCCGTAGTGAATCTGGCCCGCAATGAACAGTGTATCGCTTCATACCCACTAACGGCCCATTATTTCATTGGGCCGTTTCCAACCCGTGTTATCTTTCGGCATTCTCAAGGCCCATTTATTCTTGGGCTTATTTCCAGCATTCGGTTACTTATGGCCCGTTACTGGCGTTTTCTGCTTGTGGGCCAAATTCAGCCCGTGGTAACAATCAGCCCGTTTGCGGCCCGTTAATCCGTTGGGCCATTTTCATATCGTCATCAAATACGGTCGGTTAACGACGGCCCGTTATTGTCGGCCCATGAACGGACGATTCCAAATCTAGCCCCTTTACGGCCCATAATGCGGTCTGTTATTGGCCCATGTTTGGCCGATCGATCTTACGACCCCTAGAAGGCCCATTGACGCTATGGCCCGTAGAAGGCCCATTGTTTCTACGGCCCTTACAAGGCCCATTGTTTCTATGGACCTTACAAGGCCCATTGTTTCTACGGCCCGTAGGAGGCCCATGGTAACTACAGTAAATATGTAGCCCATGGTTATTGTGGCCTAGTTTTGAAAAATAGGTTATTGCGGCCAAACCGCGGAAAAAGAACTGCACTAACAACAAGCAAACAAATAAACAAGACAACAAGGAAATAAATAAGCAAGCAACTTACGCTAGGCTATCATGGCTATTACACACATTGCATCCATTGGGTATCAAAGTTTGCCACCAATGCAAATATAGGGAACAAAGCAGCATATCATATACACTGGTTGTCAAAGTTGGCGACCAGTGCAAATAAACGCCGCAGCAAAACAAGTCCAAAACTGAAACCACTTCAGAAGATCTCAAGAAACAATATCACAGGTACCCATAATCTTTGGCAAGATGCTTAGCAAGCTTATTAACTTTCTCTTATTTGGCGCTTAAATCCTCCAGTAACTTTGTTGCACCGGAAAGTATGCATCTGAATTCTGCGGGGACTTCCTTAGTCCTTGACTTCTGTCATGACACATCGATCGATGTCTTTCAACTTGAAGTTGAGACTCAAGAAGACGAACTGATTCAGGCAGTGAGTTCGAAGAGCTTGTGCCAGCAGTAGTGGCCAGTACCTCAAACACTACATCAAGACAGGACTTTTGGGTTCTCTCACTGTCGTCAAGATAGTTTTTATCAGCTTTCTTGGAGACCAATAGGGATGTCTCACTATCTTGAACCTTATCTGCATTACTTCCTTTACCATTGCATAACGGGGTACTGTTCTCCAATGTTTTGTCCGCATTCTAAAAGAGAAACGAGCAGACACATCACAAGTTTACCATGTTGTATATGAAACTCATTTTGGTAAATCAGTTCAATAGTAAAGTGGACAGGACAACAACATGAAACAAACATATATCTATGTACCATGGTCACTTTATGGTCTATATCATTCTAGTTTTTGTTTCCAAATCAAGAGAGACACAATTCAAATAATATTTGTTCAAGACAAAGCGGAATAGACAGAATATAAGTGTGGGAAACTTTAGAGCAATAACAACACTTGTAATGTGCATGACATGAGAACATAACTGTTTATTCAATTGAAACTGAAATCAACATAGAGCAAGTTACAACAGCAAACCAGTTAAAGAAACAGGTTTAAAACATACCTGTTGCGCCATTGGAGTTTCAATTCCATCCTTCAAATTTGAAAATAGTTGCTATGAGTAAATACAGTGATGCAAGAGCAAAGGAGTATGAACCATAGCTACAAAACCTGATCTGAGAACAATTCTTCTTCTCCTTTAAGCGTTGAGTTGGGATTCAGAGTGGTGGTCCTCGTGCTTTGAGCACTGCAGTTCCCTTACTAACTGATCTATTTGGGTGCTCTGTGGTGGAGATGGTCTTTGTGTCAAGCTGGGCTGGGTTACTATCTGCTGGGGTTGGGGTTAGAAGGGGTGTAGCTGGTTCTCTGTCCAACTGGGTAGGGGTACAATATGCGAGAGTCTGGTTTATGTGTGGTGGGGCTGGTTCTTGGTCAAGTACAACCGTGGTTCTATCTGCATCAAGTGGTAGCACTATCTTTTCTGAAGACCGTGTTGTTACTCCCTTAGATACTGCCATCACCCTCTCCAATTCAAATGGCTGATAAACAAGAAAAGTAATTGAATGTACAGACATTTATGATAAGACAGGTGCAATGGATAGTGGGGAGTAAAAGAGGGCATGAAATAATTCACATTTATGTTGTCTAACCAAACAGGATAGCATGACACAATTTCACATATATGATGGCTAACTAAACAGGATAGCATGACACAATTTCGCATTATGATGGCTAACTAAAAAAGATGGAAACACATAGTTCAAAATATGATGACTATGTAAACAGGATGACATGATATAACTATATAATGTGTTCATTAAATAGGTTGGCATGCCATAATTCACATACATGCCGCCTATGGAAACATGATAGTATGATATAATTCATGGATAGAATGACATAATTCAAAATATGACGACTGTAAACACTAAACATGATGAGATGATATAACTATATGATGTCTTTATTAAATGGGTTGCCATGCCATAATTCAGATAGATGCTGTGTATGTAAACATGATGGCATGATATAATTCAAATATATGATTTATATAGTAAGCAAGTAAGCAGATGACAATCCATATATGATGTAAAAACTAAGCAAGGGAAGACAACATGCATGACATGGGTAATATAACCCTGCCAAGTTTGAGCATAGACCTCAGGGGGGAAATAGGACTGGTCATCAGTCTCTGAATCCTCCTCTGAGGAGCTCTCTGTAACCAGCAAGATGTCCGCTTCAGTAGGTAGCATTATCTGCTCTGAATACCTTGTTTTCTCTCAAGATACTTCCATCACCGCTTCAAATGGCTGATGCACAGGAAGAGTAGTTGAATATACAAATGTTGTCGACAAATGGAACACGTAATACAAAAAAATTATAGCATGATATAATTCACATACATGATGATTGGCTAAACAACATGGCATTCGATAATTCACATATATAATGCCTTTGCAACAAGATAGCATTGCATAATTCACATATATGATGTCTTGCAACAAGATGTCAATGCATAATTCACATATATGGTAATTAGACACTAAACATGTGGCATTCACATAAAGCATGTCTAAACTAATCAAATGACATAGCAATGCAAGACACCATACGCACGATATGAGCAACATAACCCTGCCAAGTTAGAGCATTGCTACCTCTTGAGCACTGCGTTAGTTTTCCCTTGAAGAGGAAAGGGTGATGCAGTAGAGCAGCGTAAGTATTTCCCTCAGTTTTTGAGAACCAAGGTATCAATCCAGTAGGAGGCCACGCACGAGTCCCTCGCACCTACACAAACAAATAAATCCTCGCAACCAACGCACTAAGGGGTTGTCAATCCCATCGCAGCCACTTACGAGAGTGAGATCTGATAGATATGATAAGATAATATTTTTGGTATTTTTATGATAAATATGCAAAGTAAAGAAAGTAAAATAAGAACGGCGCAAGAAATAACTTTTTGAAGGAAGATTAATATGATGGAAAATAGACCCTGGGGCCATAGGTTTCACTAGTGGCTTCTCTCGAGAGCATAAGTATTTCAGTGGGTGAACAAATTACTATTGAGCAATTGATAGAATTGAGCATAGTTATGAGAATATCTAGGTATGATCATGTATATAGGCATCACGTCCAAGACAAGTAGACCGACTCCTGCCTACATCTACTACTATTACTCCACACATCGACCGCTATCCAGCATGCATCTAGAGTATTAAGTTCAAAAGAACAGAGTAACGCTTTAAGTAAGATGACATGATGTAGAGGGATGAACTCATGCAATATGATATAAACCCCATATTGTTATCCTCGATGGCAACAATACAATACGTGCCTTACTGCCCCTCATCCTTTGGGAAAGGACACATAAGATTGAACCCAAAGCTAAGCACTTCTCCCATTGCAAGAAAGATCAATCTAGTAGGCCAAACCAAACTGATAATTCGAAGAGACTTGCAAAGATAACCAATCATACATAAAATAATTCAAAGAAGATTCAAATACTGTTCATAGATAAACTTGATAATAAACCCACAATTCATCGGTCTTAACAACCACACATAAAGAAGATTATATCGAATAGATCTCCAGAAGAGAGGGGGAGAACATTGTATTGAGATCCAAAAAGAGAGAAGCCATCTAGCTAATAACAATGGACCCGAAGGTCTGAGGTAAACTACTCACACATCATCGGAGAGGCTATGGTGTTGATGTAGAAGCCCTCCGTGATCGATGCCCCCTCCGTGAACTCAGGAAAAAGGCCCCAAGATGGGATCTCACGGGTACAGAAGGTTGCGGAGGTGGAATTAGGTTTTTGGCTTCATATCTGGTAGTTTGGGGGTACGTAGGTATATATAGGAGGAAGAAGTACATCGATGGAGTAACATGGGGCCCACGAGGGTGGAGGGCGCGCCCAGGGGGGTAGGCGCGTCCCCTACCTCGTGCCTTCCTGGTTGATGTCTTGACGTAGGGTCCAAGTCCTCTGGATCACGTCCGTTCCAAAAATCACGTTCCCAAAGGTTTCATTCCGTTTGGACTCCGTTTGATATTCTTTTTCTGTGGAACTCTAAAATAGGCAAAAAACAGCAATTCTGGGCTGGGCCTCCGGTTAATAGGTTAGTCCCAAAAATGATATAAAAGTGTATAATAAAGCCCAATAATGTCCAAAACATAATATAATATATCATGGAACAATAAAAAAATATAGATACGTTGGAGACGTATCAAGCATCCCCAAGCTTAATTCCTGCTCGTCCTCGAGTAGGTAAATGATAAAAACAGAATTTTTGATGTGGAATGCTACTTGGCATAATTTAATGTAATTCTCTTAATTATGGTATGAATATTCAGATCCGAAAGATTCAAGACAAAAGTTTAATATTGACATAAAAATAATAATACTTCAAGCATACTAACTAAGCAATTATGTCTTCTCAAAATAACATGGCCAAAGAAAGTTATCCCTACAAAATCATATAGTCTGGCTATGCTCTATCTTCACCACACAAAGTATTTAAATCACGCACAACCCCGATGACAAGCCAAGCAATTGTTTCATACTTTTGATGTTCTCAAACTTTTTCAATCTTCACGCAATACATGAGCGTGAGCCATGGACATATTGTGGAATAGAATGGTGGTTGTGGAGAAGACAAAAAGGGAGAAGATAGTCTCACATCAACTAGGCGTATCAACGGGCTATGGAGATGCCCATTAATATATATCAATGTGAGTGAGTAGGGATTGCCATGCAACAGATGAACTAGAGCTATAAGTATATGAAAGCTCAACAAAAGAAACTAAGTGGGTGTGCATCCAACTCACTTGCTCACGAAGACCTAGGGCATTTTGAGGAAGCCCATCATTGGAATATACAAGCCAAGTTCTATAACAAAAATTCCCACTAGTATATGAAAGTGATATCATAGGAGACTCTCTATCATGAAGATCATGGTGCTACTTTGAAGCACAAGTGTGGTAAAAAGGATAGTAACATTGTCCCTTCTCTCTTTTTCTCTCATTTTTTTATTTAGGCCTTTTTTTATGGCCTCTTTTTTTAGTCCGGAGTCTCATCCCGACTTATGGGGGAATCATAGTCTCCATCATCCTTTCCTCACTTGGGACAATGCTCTAAAAATGATGATCATCACACTTTTATTTACTTACAACTCCACAATTACAACTCAATACTTAGAACAAAATATGGCTCTATGTGAATGCCTCTGGCGGTGTACCGGGATATGCAATGAATCAAGAGTGACATGTTTGAAAGAATTATGAACGGTGGCTTTGCCATAAATACAATGTCAACTACATGATCATGCGAGGCAATATGACAATGATGGAGCGTGTCATAATAAACGGAACGGTGGTAAGTTGCATGGCAATATATCTCGGAATGGCTATGGAAATGCCATGATAGGTAGGTATGGTGGCTGTTTTGAGGAAGGTATATGGTGAGTGTATGATACCCGTGAAAAGTCTTGTGCGGTATTAGAGAGGCTAGCAATGGTGGAAGGAAGAAAAGTGCGTATGATCCATGGACTCAACATTAGTCATAAAGAACTCATATACTTATTGCAAAAATCTACAAGTTATCAAAGCAAATTATTACGCGCATGCTCCTAGGGGGATAGATTGGTAGGAAAAGACCATCGCTCGTCCCCGACCGCCACTCATAAGGAAGACAATTAATAAATAAATAATGCTCCGACTTCATCACATAATGGTTCACCATATGTGCATGCTACGGGAATCACAAAATTTAACACAAGTATTTCTCAAATTCAAAACTACTCAACTAGCATGACTCTAATATCACCATCTCCATATCTCAAAACAATTATCAAGTATCTAACTTCTCATAGTATTCAACACACTCATAAGATTTTTTTTTACTAATCTTGAATGCCTATCATAATTAAAGCAAATTACCATGCTGTTTTGTAGGACTCTCAAAATAATCTAAGTGAAGCATGAGAGAACAATAGTTTCTATAAAACAAATCCACCACGGTGCTCTAAAAGATATAAGTGAAGCACTAGAGCAAAAACTATATAACACAAAAGATATAAGTGAAGCACATAGAGTATTCTAACAATTTCCGAATCATGTGTGTCTCTCTCAAAAGGTGTGTACAGAAAGGATGATTGTGGCAAACTAACAAACAAATACTCAAATAATACAAGACGCTCCAAGCAAAACACATATCATGTGGTGAATAAAAATATAGCTCCAAGTAAAGTTACCGATGGAAGTAGACGAAAGAGGGGATGCCTCCGGGGCATCCCCAAGCTTTGGATTTTAGGTGTCCCTATATTATATTGGGGTGCCATTGGAATCCCCAAGCTCAGGCTCTTGCCACTCCTTGTTCCATAATCCATCAAAATCTTTCACCCAAAACTTGAAAACTTCACAACACAAAACTCAGCAGAAAATCTCGTGAGCTCCGTTAGCGAAAGAAAACAAAACACCACTTCAAGGTACTGTAATGAACTCATTCTTTATTTATATTGGTGTTAAACCTACTTTATTCCAAATTCTCTATGGTTTATAAACTATTTTACTAGCCATAGATTCATCAAAATAAGCAAACAACACACGAAAAACAGAATCTGTCAAAAAACAGAACAATCTGTAGTAATCTATAACTAACGCAAACTTCTGGAACTCCAAAACTTCATCCAAAATAGGAAGACCTAGAAAATTTGTTTATTTATCAGCAGAAATTGGAATCAATATTTTATCACGTTCTGTTTATTTTTAACAATTATTTTCGTGAACAGAAAGTTTCTGGAATTTTCAGGAAGATCAAATAACTATCATCCAAGAAGATCCTATAGGTTAAGCTTAGCACAAAAACTAATTAAAACATAAAAACACATCTAACCAGAGGCTAAATCAAATATTTATTCCTAAAAAGAAGCAAAAAGCAAAAAACTAAAAAATAAAATTGGGTTGCCTCCCAACAAGGGCTATCGTTTAACGCCCCTAGCTAGGCATAATAGCAAGGATAGATCTAGGTATTGCCATCTTTGGTAGGCAATCCATAAGTGGCTCTCATAATAGATTCATAGGGTAATATTATTTTATTTCTAGGAAAGTGTTCCATGCCTTTCCTTAACGGAAATTGGAATATAATATTCCCTTCCTTCATATCAATAATTGCACCAATCGTTCTAAGGAAAGGTCTACCAAGAATAATAGGACATGAAGGATTGCAACCTATGTCAAGAACAATAAAATATACGGGCACATAGTTCCTATTTGCAACAATAAGAACATCATTAATTCTTCCCGTAGGTTTCTTAATGGTGGAATCCGCAAGGTGCAAGTTTAAAGAGCAATCATCAAATTCGCGGAAACCTAACAAATCACACAGTTTTTGGAATCGTGGAAACACTAGCACCCAAATCACACAAATCATAGCATTCATGATCTTTAATTTTAATTTTAATAGTAGGTTCCCACTCATCATAAAGTTTTCTAGGGATAGAAACTTCCAACTAAAGTTTTTCTTCATAAGATTGCATCAAAGCATCAACGATATGTTTGGTAAAAGCTTTATTTTGGCTATAAGCATGAGGAGAATTTAGCACGGATTGCAACAAGGAAATACAATCTATCAAAGAGCAATTATCATAATTAAATTCCTTGAAATCCACGATAGTGGGTTTATTGATATCTAAGGTTTTAACTTCTTCAATCTCACTTTTATCAATTTTAGCATCAAGATCTAAAAACTCCGAATTTTTGGAACGCCTTCTAGGTAAAGGTGGATCATATTCAGTCCCATCATTATCAAGATTCATGTTGCAAAACAAAGATTTAATAGGGGACACATCAATAACTTTTAGATCTTCATCTTTATTTTCATAGAAATTGGAAGAACACACTTTCACAAAGCAATCTTTCTTAGCACGCATCCTAGCGGTTCTTTCTTTGCACTCACCAATGGAAATTCTCATGGCTTTGAGAGACTCATTGATATCATGCTTAGGAGGAATAGATCTAAGTTTCAAGGAATCAACATCAAGAGAAATTCTATCAACGTTCCTAGCCAATTCATCAACTTTAAGCAATTTTTCTTCAAGCAAAGCATTGAAATTCTTTTGCGAATTCATAAATTCTTTAACACTAGTCTCAAATTCAGAAGGCATCTTATTAAAATTTCCATAAGAATTATTGTAGGAATTACCATAATTATTATAGGAATTACTAGGATACGGCCTAGGATTAAAGTTTCCTTTATACGTGTTGTTACCAAAATTATTCCTAACAACAAAATTCACATCCATAGATTCATTATTATTATAAATCAAAGTAGACAAAGGCATATCATTAGGATCAGAAGAAACACTTTTATTAGCAAATAATTTCATAAGTTCATCCATCTTTCCACTTAAAACATTAATTTCTTCTATTGCATGCACATTTTTATTAGTGGATCTTTCTGTGTGCCATTGAGAATAATTAACCATAATATTGTCTAGGAGTTTAGTAGCTTCTCCTAAAGTGATTTCCATAAAAGTGCCTCCCGCGGCCGAATCTAAAAGATTTCTAGAAGCAAAACTCAATCCGGCATATATTTTTTGTATAATCATCCACAAGTTCAAACCATGAGTAGGGCAATTACGTATCATTAATTTCATCCTCTCCCGAGCTTGTGCGACATGTTCATGATCAAGTTGCTTAAAATTCATAATATCGTTTCTAAGGGAGATGATCTTAGCGGGAGGAAAATACTTAGATATAAAAGCATCTTTGCACTTATTCCAAGAATCAATACTATTTTTAGGCAAAGATGAAAACCAAGCTTTAGCACGATCTCTAAGCGAAAAAGAAAATAGCTTCAATTTAACAATATCATTGTCCACATCTTTCTTCTTTTGCATATCACACAAATCAACGAAGCTATTTAGATGGGTAGCGACATCTTCACTAGGAAGGCCGGCAAATTGATCTTTCATGACAAGATTCAACAAAGCAGCATTAATTTCCCAAGATTCAGTATCGGTAAGAGGAGCAATCGGAGTGCTAAGGAAATCATTTTTGTTGGTATTGGTAAAGTCACACAATTTGGTATTATCTTGAGCCGTCGTGACAAGCAAGCAATCCAACACACGAGCAAACAAGAAGCAAGCAAAAAAGAGGCGAATGGAAAAGAGAGGGCAAATAAAACGGCAAGGGTGAAGTGGGGGAGAGGAAAACGAGAGGCAAATGGCAAATAATGTAATCACGGGAGATAAGGGTTTGTGATGGGTACTTGGTATGTTGACTTTTGCATAGACTACTTGACAGCGCCGAAATATTTCGTTGTCGGAGTCCAAATCTTGACTTGACCTTGCGTAAGCCTCCCGACAACGGCGCCGGGAATCCTTCTTGCTACCTTTTGAGCCTTTGCGTTGGTTTTCCCTTGAAGAGGAAAGGGTGATGCGATGAAGCAGCGTAAGTATTTCCCTCAGTTTTTGAGAACCAAGGTATCAATCCAGTAGGAGGCCATGCACGAGTCCCTCGCACCTACACAAACAAATAAATCCTCGCAACCAACACACTAAGGGGGTGTCAATCCCTTCGCGGAGAGTGAGATCTGATAGATATGATAAGATAATATTTTTGGTATTTTTATGATAAAGATGCAAAGTAAAGAAAGTAAAATAAGAACGGCGCAAGAAATAACTTGTTGAAGGAAGATTAATATGATGGAAAATAGACCCGGGGGGGGGGGGCATAGGTTTCACTAGTGGCTTCTCTCATGATAGCATGTATTACGGTGGGTGAACAAATTACTGTTGAGCAATTGATAGAATTGAGCATAGTTATGAGAATATCTAGGTATGATCATGTATATAGGCATCACGTCCAAGACAAGTAGACCGACTCCTGCCTACATCTACTACTATTACTCCACACATCGACCGCTATCCAGCATGCATCTAGAGTATTAAGTTCAAAAGAACAGAGTAGCAGCTTTAAGTAAGATGACATGATGTAGAGGATGAACTCATGCAATATGATATAAACCCCATCTTGTTATCCTTGATGGCAACAATACAATCGTGCCTTGCTGCCCCCTCATCCTTTGGGAAAGGACACCGCAATATTGAACCCAAAGCTAAGCACATCTCCCATTCCAAGAAAGATCAATCTAGTAGGCCAAACCAAACTGATAATTCCAAGAGACTTGCAAAGATAACCAATCATACATAAAAGAATTCAGAGAAGATTCAAATATTGTTCATAGATAAACTTGATCATAAACCCACAATTTATCGTTCTCAACAAACACACCGCAAAAGAAGATTACATCGAATAGATCTCCACAAGAGAGGGGGAGAACATTGTATTGAGATCCAAAAAAGAGAAGAAGCCATCTAGCTAATAACTATGGACCCGAAGGTCTGAGGTAAACTACTCACACATCATAGGAGAGTCTATGGTGTTGATATAGAAGCCCTCCATGATTGATGCCCCCTCCGGCGGAGCTCCAGAAAAGGCCCCAAGATGGGATCTCACGGGTACAGAAGGTTGCGGTGGTGGAATTAGGTTTTTGGATCCGTATCTGGTAGGTTGGGGGTACATAGGTATATATAGGAGTAAGAAGTACGTCGGTGGAGCAACATGGGGCCCATGATGGTGGAGGGAGCGCCCAGGGGGGTAGGCGCGCCCCCTACCTCGTGCCTTCCTGGTTGATGTCTTGACGTAGGGTCCAAGTCCTTTGGATCATGTTCATTCCAAAAATCACGTTCCCGAAGGTTTCATTCCGTTTGGACTCCGTTTGATATTCTTTTTCTGCGAAACTCTGAAATAGGCAAAAACATCAATTACAATTTGGGCCTCCGGTTAATAGGTTAGTCCCTAAAATAATATAAAAGTGTATAATAAAGCCCAATAATGTCCAAAACAGAATATAATATAGCATGGAACAATAAAAAATTATAGATACGTTGGAGGCGTATCAAGAATACACCTTGGGGGAAAATAGGACTAGTCATTTGTCTCTGAATTCTCCTCCGAGGGGCTATCCATAACCAGCGAGATATGCGCTTCGTCAGATAGCATAGTCTGCTCTGAAGACCTTGATTTCACTCTAGAATTTTCCATCACCGTGTCAAATGGCTGATGCACACGAAGAGTAGTTGAATGTACTAACATTGTTGACAAATGTAATATGTAACAAAAAAAAGGACGGTCTGATATAATTCACATATAAGATGACTGGATAAGCAGGATGTCATTGCAAAATTCACATATATGATGCCTGGCTAAACAAGATGGCATTGCATAATTCACATAAATGATGAATAAACTAAGCGAGATGGCATTCACACAAAGCATGTCTAAACTAAGCGAGATGACATATTTGATGTATAAAGTAAGCAATGCAAGACACTATATGCATTATATAACCAACATCGGCATGCCAAGTTAGGCGAAGACCTCGGGGGTAAATAGGAGTGGTCTTCTCCTTACGAATCCCCTCGAGCAGATATCTTCCTCTCGATTACAATCCGAAATGGGTGGAAGGGGCTGCCTTTAGCCTCTGATTGGGCGGCGTCTGCATGAAATTTTATTGCCACGCAAGGCTCGTCTCTTTTGCTCTACATGTTTAGTTCCATTGTGTACAATAAGCGACATGCATAGGAATAAAACATAGTGAGATTATGTAAGGAGTGCATGCAGAAATCCAGAGTGATGGTAGCAACCTGTGGATAGACCCAAAACCAATGATAGCAGGCAGATAATGGCTTCAGTTAAAAAATACAGATAATGGCTTCTTTACTGTTTGTTTCCCACCCAACATGAAATCATAGTAGATACCAGAGATTAACCAGATGGTAGATAGATACTATTGATTGCGGCCCCGATATGTACCCCACAACCATTTAAAAACTCAAGTTTGACCATTAGTTTGGAGCTGACTCAGAGTCTAATCGATGAACATGACGATAAAGTAGCATGTAATACTAAGCGATGCATAACGTAAGCAAACACGAAAGAGTGTGACCTCTCTCGCGGACCCGTGTAGTCCTCGAGGTCATCTGCTCGGTAAATGATGGTAATCTGATTGTCATGGCTACCGGTAATGGGGAAGAAGATCTGAGGCAGCGAAAAGACAGTTTGGAGGCGGATCCCATACATCTTTGGACCCTTACATCTTGGAGTAGTTGAGCTGGGGTGAATGACGGCGCGAGGCCAGGACAAACCACACAAGGTTTTCTTTGACAACTATCTGTAAGAGAAGTAATTATGTAAGGGCTCGTTTGAATTGGAGGATTCTAACAACACAGGGATAGGAAATACATAGTAATAGGATAGGAATGCATGTGCAAGACAGAGAATTGAAAAACAGAGGATTTCTGCCAATCTGGGTGTTTGGTTCACAAGAATTGGAAGATCATAGGATGCAAAGAAGCATGGTGAGATTAAGTCAAACCACAAGAAAATGTACGGTTATAATGCTATTATGCTACTATCTTTTAGTCTTGTGCTACATGAATAGGAATTTGAAAAGGAGGACAAGTGGATATTAAAATTACTACGGTTTTTCTTTCAAGGAGACACTAAATGAACAAATCCTATAGTTTTTCTTTGCCCCATTGCTTTGAACCAAATGCATGAATAGTAGTACCATAGGAAACTTTCCAATTCCTATGTTTTTCCTTCACTTTTCTTTTCAAGCACTGGCGATTCTAGCAGGCAGGCTTGAGCAAGGAAAAGCCTACACTCAAAAAATGTTTTTGTGCTACTTCTACTACTTTGGACCCAGGCCACTGCCCTACTAGCTCAACTCCCAAGCCCATCGACAAATGCATAGATCAAACACGCAGAGATAAATAATGATGGTGTTCAAGAGAGTCCATCATGGATAGCTAAGTTGCCTGGTACCTCACTGCTTGTCATATAGTAGGAGAAACTAATCGTATTTCACGTTACTGCGTGTGCTCAGTGGACAATATATATAACATGTAGAGTAAAAAGAGATGCAACAAGTGTACAACCTCTTTGGCGAAGCCATGTCGATCTCAGCGTGATTGGGTTGGTCGGTGAGGATGATCCGGCTGACTTGACTGTCGGAGGAGGGGAAGAAGATCTTAGGCATCTTGAGATGGAGCCCGGGGTACTGCTCCACTATGATGGAGGGTTTCGTCATTGGAGCAGCTCCGGTGAGTTATCTGTTCTTGAAATTTGAAGCGGAGACGGGAGAGGCAGCGTTAACTTTGAGTGGAATTCTAATAGCATCTCCAATAGATGGCGCAAAATACATAACCAAAAAGTGCTAGATGTAAAATACATCAGCCGCTCATCTCTGAACTTAAGCGTCGAAACTGAATTTAAGCATCAAAACTGAAGTTAATTGTAGAAAATGAATTTTCTTTGTCGGCCAGGCGCACTAGTAGCGGAAAAGCGATGGCAATGACAGCGTCTGAAGCTAGAGCAGGTAGTCGGTAATGCGACATCGGTGAGGCTACATGTCAATCGTGACTTTTTCATCTCTGGTCGATCGATTTTCCATCCGTTGAATCTGAAATCAAAGGGTCTGCAGTTCATCTTCAACCTCCACCCCCTTGAGCCGCCAGCCACCACAGGCCAAACAGCCGCCCCCACCGCCCGTGGCCGGCGGTGCACCACCACGCCCGCCCCGAAACCACTCCCCACCGCTGGTCCGCCGCCGCCCCGGCCAACCCTCTAGGCCCCCCCCCCCGTGCCGAGCTTTTTCTCCGGCGATCCCCACGCCACGCCCCACCATGGCCGGCGACCACCGCCCCCACCCTGAACCCTAAGATAGATAGTGGGGTACCTCTCCGGCGGGCCCCCCTTCCCGCTGCGGCTGGTTCTTCCTTAACTCCGGTGAGCCCCCCACCCCATGAAAATCGACTGACCCAAAAGTCGATTCAGTTGACTGAAGTGTAGCCAAATCGGAGCAGCATCAGAAGCAAGAGCAAGCGAGAAGCGACAGCAAAACAAGAGCAATAGCAAGCGGACCAAGCGGGGACCAAGAGCAAGAAGCGAGCAGCGTGGCGAAGCTAAAATGGCAACAACTCCTAATGATGTGGACGTCGCCGCCGAGGGAGCGATGCCGTGGAGGAAGTGGCCGGCGATGCTGCCGTGGATGGAGCCGCGTCGTGTCGCCTCGGGACCGAGCGCTGGTAGCACCATGAGATCGAATCAAGAAGAAAATGCGGCGATTAGTGTACAACCTCTTTGGTGGCGCCGATTAGGCCTCAACTTCATCTAAGGAAACGGTGATGATGATGCTCTTCCGGTGGTGCAGGTGAAGACGGTGGTGTGGGAATGGAGGTGGAGCGAAAGATGAGGGGAACATTGGGGCAGCTCCTTGGAGGTGGAGGACGGGATGGCTGAACCAGCGGGACGACGAGATCGATGACGGATCCTCATCCGGTACGGTGGATGAGGGACGCCGAGGTGTTGATGCGGACGATGTCGTCGGGGAAGAGGCTCTGGCTGGGTGGCGGACGGAGGAGGGTGTGGGGCTTCGTGGGTTTTCATGGCCTCGGTGTACGAATGGGTGGGCTGATGGGATGGGAGTGGGGAACCATGGCTTAGGGCGCGCTTGTCCGAAATGTGGGGTAAGTTTCTAAAGTACCCCCACCTATTTGAGCTAGGCGGTTCTTTCAGCTCACGGGTATCACGGGCATTTTGCGTGTCGGGATTTCACAGGAGGTGGGAGTTTTCGCGCGCGTTGTAATTTTGGAATAGCAAGGCGCGGGTTGAGATGGAGGGAGTTGTCGGAGCACAACGAGACAAAGATATATCTTAAATATTTCGGGAAAACAAGGCGCGGGTTGAAATTTCCGGACAAGCCTAACGTGTACTGTACCAAATCAATTCACACTTCCGTCGACGAAAAAACAAAAACAAATCAATTCGCAGCACACAAGAGAGTCTAGTCCCATGTACTGTACCAAATCAATTCACACTACAAATGTCATTCAACTTTGAATTCATGTTATATACCCCGCGGTGTAAACCGGCCGAAAGTTAGCCCGGCCGGACTTGGCGGTTTATTTGAGGTCCCGCTGGCATTTGGCGATATTCATCTGGTGACCCGCCCAGACCTGGCAATTTACCAGATGACCCGCCAGGACGTTGTAACTCACTGGTGACCCGGCGGACGAGTCAGAGGAGCGACAAGACCCGCTGGCCCGTCTGGCGGTTCATGAAGGCCGGTTCAACTATTGTGGGCTGGTTTAAGAGGAAAGGCATAAGGAATATTTGTCTTACAAGGAGTTAAGACCTGGACTTGTATCCGGTTTGTATTAGAGATAGACTAGTCCTAATCCTAATAGGACTCCACATGTAACCCGCCCCTTCAACATATATAAGGAGGGCAGGGCTCCCCAAAGAGGACAAGCTACAAGAAAGAAGAAACAATCTTAGGGCTAGACACAAAGAGGAGAGCCAGTTCTGGCGACTCCCTCGTGATGATAATGAGACCTAGCCTCAAAGCGGCATGTAGGGTTTTACGGATGATGTTTCCCAGGGCCCAAGCTGTCTAAATCCCTGTCTTGTGTTGCGTCTCTCGATTCCGCTCAGCCCCTCTCAAGCTACCACATAGGCAGCGTTGGCCTCACGACTAAGTCCCGACACTAAGGACATCTGCCGTGACAATTCCACGACAGTTAGGCGCCCAAGTGGGGCCTGCACAGTGGTGTTGAGTTCTTGAAGGGATCTCTTCTAGGGATCGAGAAGTTGCAATTTTCCAGATGAAGAAGAATCGTTGCAGGAGGAGTTGCATTGTATTCAAGATGAGCAGTCAGATCTAATACCCGAACGAGGTTTGAATTAAGAAAGATTAGAGTTGCGTGGAGCGTGCCGCCGCAACTAGATATCCGTCGAATCCGGATCTATTTCTGTTGAACTGTCATTAGAAACCGAGGCGAAGCTAGTTGCTCAAGTTCCGAGATGATCGAGGCCGATTATGGGGAGATCGGACAAAATTGCTGTTACTGCTACTGATCACCTGACGGAGACAAGAGAAATATCAACCATGGACCAGTACTACTATGGAACAGAAGCGATAAAAGGATATAAAAAAAGGTGCCACGACCCGGAACCGGATTGGAATACGCGCTCGATCTCTGCTGAACCGCCCTCGCCTCTGTCTCGTTCACGGATCGCCTGCGAGCCGTCACCCATGTCTCCGCTGTCCACCTATGACCCGCCTCGTCTCTGTTGCTGTGGCTACGACCGCGCTCTGAGCCGCCCATCCTGCTCAGCCTCAAGCCGCCGAGTTACTGCTGGAGCTCTCGAGATCAAAACAAGCCGTCAGCGACCGCTGAAGCAATTCCCACCACATAAAATTCAATGCTGATTTGACAACTAGTACTGCTTCCACGTGAAAGTAGTCTGCTAGTTTAGCTTTTTCTTTATTTTCCGCACAGCAGCTACGTAAACACCAGGAACACTATCAGATCAGAGTAAAAGGAGGGCAGCAGCAGTCCCACGCCAAAGCGATCAAGGAGCCAGGCAATTCAACTTCCATCAGGCTAAATAATATTGTATCTTTGACAATAGTCAAACCAGTTAAGCCATCGAGGAACCGACAAACATCAAATACTTCACGTGGGATTCAAAGGAAAAATATCCCTTTATAGTACCACCCACGCTGCTTTATGCAAGCGACTACATCCACAGCCGTGGTCACCAGGCGCTAAAACATTAGCCAGCGTCTGTCGACCCGCCGGTCTTTGTCGTCGCGGACGGCTCTCTTCGCTTACGCGAGACTCCGCCACCGCTGAGAGTCCGCGGTTGAGACTCGCCGCGTCGCCTCAATCCTCTGCTAGGGGCTGCGCTGAGTCGCCTTTGGGCATTGGCCGAGCGGCCTGACTTCCACCTCCCCGAGCCGCCCTCGCCAGTGTCGGCTTCAACCCGATGCATCGCCGACGCCTCTCCACTGTCACGGTAATGATTCCTTGAGTCGCCATCCTGGCTTCGAATCGCCCGCGGCGTCTTTGAACCGCCAGCGGCCGTCACCGTCGCTATGGCCTCACTCCATCACAAATCGCCGCGCCGCCTCTGTGTAACCCGGCCATGCCCGCGCCCTTGCTCCATCTCTGCCGGGCCCGGTCTATGCCGTCGATCGTTGCTTCCGTCCCGGCGAAGAGCTGCCCGCAACTCCGGCTTGCATCCGTTGAATCACCGCCCGGAAAGCTGCCCAGCGCCTACGGGCTTGTATGCGCGGCGCCCGTGCCCAGCCCGAACCGGCGGCAGCGCCTCCCCAACCCGTTGCGGTCCAGCTGCACCTCGCCTCCCTGCAGGTTGTCATCATTGACCCGCAGCCGCTGCTCTAATCCGCCCGTGCTGCCGCCACGTGCCCGGCGTCCGCGCCAAGCGGACCCGCCCGCGTGTCAACGCCGCATCCCGCCTTCGCGGTTTGCGCCTCCACTCCGGCCAGCCTCCGCGATCATCTCCCGCCTCGCTCCTCCTCGTGCCACTACGCTGTTCTTGCAGCAGCGCGGGGCAGTTCTTGCATCGCCCTGGCTTGCCAACCCACTGTGTCCCGGTGCAGTGCGTCCTATCACACGGGTTGCGCCCGTCACGCTCCCTTGCAGATTGATGAAAAAAATGAGGAGAAGAGATATGCATCGGGCCTCTTGATTAAAGAAGGGCTTGTTGGGCCGAAAAGTCAAAGTGATCGGTGTTGTTGAAAATCCTTTGGATGCATACATAAGGATTAAACAAAATTCACTAACGACCTGAGAAAAGGTTATCTACTGGTATCTCCGGACCATCTGTGGTTCATAAACACCAGTGCTATTTTTTACATCTATTTTTTACGTATTGTTTCATCAAGGAACAATTATTTGGTCCATAATATATTTTGTGCAGGACTAAGATCCATTATCAAGCTGATGCCATCTTTGTGCCTATGGAGTGTCTTCTAGCACCATCACTTGGCGTTACGCACCCGTTCTTTGTTGAATGGAGTGCGTGCAAGCCGCTTCCCGTGCAGCTCGATCTACATCAACTCGGCTGGAACCACGCCCGATCGACTACGCCGTCCGTAGCGGTTTACCGCTCCTGCGATTGATTCACCGTCCACGCTGGCTTACAACGCCGCGGCCGGCTCATCTGTCTGCTCTCACGGTCGAACCGCCCGTGATTGATTTCCGCTTCATCACGGTGATCATCAGCTCCACGGTGGATAACCCCTGGCATGATATATCAAGTGAAATCCATCCAATATATATATATATATATATATATATATATATATATTACATATTGCCTTCTTTAGAAAAGCAATTACGTTGGCCTGCAAAGTTGTCTAATGCAGGACCCTAAACTGCCATATTGGTGCAAATTTAAAGGCCGTCAGAAAATTTTCGGCTTAAAAACAGGGATTCCGGCTTAAGGGGAAGATATCTCCCACAAAGCTTCGAAGCTCTCAATATCCGGTTTAAGAATTCCCGGGTCAAGAAGGATTTATCTCTTGCAAAAAGTTAAAGGGTGCCAAAGAGGACCTGTTGCCATGATGCGCGGTTCAAACATGGGTATCATGCCTTATTGGCTTATCATATTATTGATCACTTGGGGGCTTGGTCATGTATACGAACCATAGTCACACCTCTTGATCGGCGCAATGCCACAATATCACTTGGGGCTTGGTGGTGTCCGAACCAATGCAACACCTTTTGATAGGCGAAAGCCACCGGATCACTTGGGGACATGGTCAAGTCTGAACCGATCCGCCTCTTGATCGGCCTAAGGCCATAGAGTCACTTGGGGCTTGGTCGAACCCGAACCATTGCCACGCCACTTGATCGGCATAATGCCACGGTTTGATTGGGGACCCGGTGACTTGAACCATAGCTACACCTTATTGGGAGCTTGTTCGTGTCCGACCATGGTAACACCATCTGATCGGCTCAGTAAAGCCTCTTTTTGCAAACGGTTTTATCATTGCCTTTGCTTCCATTTTTTTTTCATAACTGTTATTTGATTTTTGTTGCGTTTTTTAAACCGACATTGTTAATCCGGTTCGACTGTCAACTACAAATTGGCGGAACACGGTCAAATCTTAATCCGGAGACTATCTGCCCGGTTTGATTTTATGTTACCATCTTATTATGGAGTAAACCGGTGTTCATTAACCTAGCTTGACTTTCAATTACAAGTTGTCGATTACATGATCAAATCATAATCCGAAGCCTATCCGCCCGATGCGGTTTGACTACGAGTCGCCCGGTTATATATGGTTAAACCGGTGTTTATCACAACCGATGCGGTTTTATCATAAACCGACACAGTATGAAAGGAGTTATCATTACTCAAGATTGGGGTTATCACCCTTACTATTAAAAGTTGGTAAACCAATGATGTGATTCAATGTCACAGGTATGATATATTTCATTGATTATTCTTAAATGCAGTCTTGGTTATAAACCTGGGTTATATGTTGGGCATTATGACCCGTCCGGCGGTAAACCGCCAGGACACTTTAAACTTGTTGTATCTGAGAGACAGGTTGAATAAAGCATGATGATAAATTATCCGGTGTTTATTAAACCGACTGGCTTTAAGATGATAAGTCGCCGATTATATGATGAGAAATTATCCGGTGTTTGTTAACCCGGCACGGCTTTGGACTATAAGTCGCGGTACATATTTGGATTAAGCCATTGGAATCATGTAAACATAAATCATTGGGTTATATTATTCAAATAGCCAAATTTGGCTGAATTTTCATTATGATATTGAATGAATAAGGTTTTTTACACCAGATTATGTTATCTTTAATAGCCAACACGGCTGGATTTTTATTATGGTTATCAATAACCAATATTATAATTGAGGTTTTCAAAGTCGCTTTTAGCGCAATGGTTATCATATTATTAATGGATATGATTTATTCTACAATTGAAGGAATAGTCCCGAGTCGGCTGCGGAACTTCTGACCCGGCACTTGGGGGCTACATTATTTAAATTGAGATTACATCAAATGTGCAAGTCTCATGTCGCTGCAAGCATGCACCATGACACTTGGGGGCTAATGCAAAGTAATTTTTTCTCATATTATTGAAGACCCGACTCATCACATTATAATGAGTCGGCCCTTGAAACTGCCAATTGCTCTGTCAGCAGTTCAAGGTACAAAACTTTTTCATTATATTAAAGGGTCCCTTTGCTTTCGGTTGGTAAAGCACAAGGCTCTTAACCTTGTGGGCGTGGATTCAAGTCCCATGATGGGGGTTACATCATATGATGTTATTTTCATTGAAGTATATATTAAGTCCCAGCTCAATATTATCTTCTTGAGCGGCCCTTGGGGGCTACTGTGGTTGAAGTTTTTATGAGTATAAGACAATTACAAGTCCCGAGTTCTTTTGCAAGCATGACAACCCGACACTTGGGGGCTACATAGTATGGAGTATTCAATTTTTACTAGTCCTTTGGGATGAACAACATGGATTTCTTTGAAAGTGGCGGTATTTATATTGAAGCAAAGTCTTAAGCCACCACTTTGTTACGCTCAAAGACTTGGGGGCTACAGGTATTATATTATTATCGAAGAAATATTTTCAAATTCTCTGATTGAGCAAACTAGGTTGACCGGCGTCACCAATCATTATGACCACAATGGCTGCAACCCGGCGTCATTGATAGTCATGGTGGCGTTGGCAACAATCATGAACCGATTATACGCAACAATCATGACTCGAAATTATCAAGTTTTATAACCCGACAGTCTTTGGCAATGATAAAACCGGCAAGTTCTGCATCTTCAAACCGGTTGAATATCAGATGAGTATTTCAAGACCGATATTTCTTAAACCGGCGCTTTGGAAGCCGACTCAAGTGGATTATTCTTCACAATATTTTTTTTATATCAGAAGCCAACATCAGCAATTTGAGTATGAAGCTGGTTATTGACCCGGATTTTCTAGAAGGAGGAAATGACAAAGGACTTAAGAAGCGATCGGTGCGGTCTACAAGAATTCTTAACCGGAGCACAACACCGCCAAATTTGTTACGGTGTTTATTTTGCAGCATAAGTTTACCATGGATAAATCCAAGCTAAACTTGGGGGCTAATGTCGAGGATATACCCAGCGGTGTAAACCGGCGGAAGTTAGCCCGGCGGACTTGGCGGTTTATTTGAGGTCGGCGGCACTTGGCGATATTCATCGGTGACCGCCCGGACACGGCAATTTACCGGATGACCCGCCCGGGCGTTGTAACTCATGATGACCCGGCCAGACGAGTCGGAGGAGGCGACAAGACCGGTGGCCCGTCTGGCGGTTCATGAAGGCGGTTCAACTATTGTGGGCGGTTTAAGAGGAAAGGCATAAGGAATATTTGTCTTACAAGGAGTTAAGACACAGACTTGTATCTGGTTTGTATTAGAGATAGACTAGTCCTAATCCTAATAGGACTCCACATGTAACCGCCCCTTCAACATATATAAGGAGGCGGGGCTCTAAAGAGGGACAAGCTACAAGCAAGAAGAAACAATTTTAGGGCTAGACACAAAGAGGAGAGCCGGTTCTGGCGACTCCCTCGTGATGATAATGAGACCTAGCCTCAAAGCGGCATGTAGGGTTTTTACCGGATGATGTTTCCCGGGGCCCGAAGCTGTCTAAATCCCTGTCTTGTGTTGCGTCTCTCGATTCCGCTCAGCCCCTCTCAAGCTACCACATAGATGCGTTGGCCTCGCGACTAAGTCCTGACACTAAGGACATCTGCCGTGACAATTCCACGACATGTACCAAATCAATTCGCACTACAAATGTCATTCAACTTTGAATTCATGTTATGTTCAATTAAAATATTTCGCTACGTGTATAATGCATGAACGTTTTAGTGCATTCCAAACGTATATACTATTGCTTCAATATGAACTAAATTTGAATTCGTTTCTCTATTTGAATAAGATCTACAATAATGATTGTTGTGAAGTCAAACCATTTGAATCCATTTATCTATTTTAATAAGATCTACAATCATCATTATTGTCAAGTTAAACCATCATTTGTGTATTATCTTCATAGCGCACCACATGATTACTCTCGAGTTAGATATGAACTATTTGTACTATATGAACTCGAACTCGATTTTTTGAATCCACTTTATGTTGTTTTCAAATCACAGTACATTTCGAGCTCTAGCTAGATCTTCGTAATCTAAACCATGTCTCATATGTATAATGTGTTTACCACATAATGTATGGTGCCACGCCCCCTACGCCTAAGTTTTTAGATGTGAGTTGCAAACACCACACATTACCACAAATTCAAATAAAATGTGAGATTGTTCGATATATAGTATTGTTTAGATTGTTTGATATTTAGTTGTAAGCTGCAAAAGCCACACATTATCACAAATTTAAATAAAATGTGAGATTGTTTGATGTATAGTATGGTTTAGATTGTTCAACATTTAGCTGTGAGTTGCAAAGGCCATGCATTATCACATTATGGTATAACATGTGCAAAACCACATCATGCATATCACCGCTATATTCATGCATGCATATATGTTTATAACACTATGATATCCTATTCAAATATATGAATCCACTTTCATATCAAATTATGATCTTTGTTAGTCTCTTACAACCACACAATCCTCTAACCTTTGTAGCTAGCACTAACTTTCTCTCGTGCACGCACACGCCCTCCTCGCCCTCCCCTCCCTCAGCATTCTATCCATCGTGCACATTCATTTTTTTCTTTAGGTCGTTCTCCCATAGTCTCCACAACTCCTTTCCGACACACACTGATCGATAAACCTCTCCAGCGATGTCTGCCTACAACATACACACGCAACTTCCATCTCCTCCTTTTTGTGTCCATGCCTCGTATCTCTCATACGGTCCCACACATGTGTAAACTCTCGCCCCTCGTTTCATTGATCTCACAACCGCACACTCCTCCCCCTATCTAGCTAGTAGCTCGGTGTCGGTGTCAAAATCGGCGGATCTCGGGTAGGGGGTCCCGAACTGTGCGTCTAGGCGGATGGTAACATGAGACAAGGGACACGATGTTTTTACCCAGGTTCGGGCCCTCTCGATGGAGGTAATACCCTACTCCTGTTTGATTAATATTGATGATATGGGTAGTACAAGAGTAGATCTACCACGAGACCAGAGAGGCTAAACACTAGAATCTAGCCTATGGTATGATTGTTGTTAGATCCTCTGGGACTAAAACCCTTCGGTTTATATAGACACCGAATAGGGTTAGGGTTACCTGAGTCGGTTACAATGGTAGGAGATCTACATATCCGTATCGCCAAGCTTGCCTTCCACGCCAAGGAAAGTCCCATACGGACCACGAGGCGAAGTCTTCAATCTTGTATCTTCATAGTCTAGGAGTCCGCCAGCGGTGATAGTTGACTATCCGGACACCCCCTAATCGAGGACTCCTCGGTAGCCCCTGAACCGGGCTTCAATGACGGCGAGTCCGGCGCATATTGTCTTCGGCATTGCAAAGGCGGGTTCCTCTTCGAATACTTCATAGAAGGTTTTGAACACAAGGATAGTGTCGGCTCTGCAAAACAAGTTCCACATACCATTGTAGAGAGAATAATTCTTTGCAGATCTGCTGGCGTATTCCATGCGTGACATCACACCACGGCCGGGCCTTTATTGAATCATTTTCTTGTCCCACCTCGGTAGCGTTTAGCGAGGCGGTTTCCTTAGCACGTCTTATCAGCGTAGATCGTGCCCCTTATTCAGGATTCTCATCAATACGGACGTGGGTAACCCAACCGTGCCCATTGGCACGCCTCCTCTATCGGCGAGTCCCAATCGACCCACGGGGAGGGCTCTTGGTATTCAACCTCTTTATAATGAGACCAAGGCCCTCTTCTTTTTCCATCCTCCATCGAGCTCGCCTCGCGCTTGAGTTCTAACACCCAAAGCTTGATTTAGGCACCGGACCTTCGGCGATGTCCGGCTCCGACCAGCTTCGGCCGATGGATGTCTTCTTCCGTCACGGAAGAAGATGTGCTAAAACTGCGAGGCCCGAGTATCTAACCGGCGAGATTTTCGCATAGGCTGCTGCTCGAGGCAGGTCATTCCCACTCCGAGCCGGTGAGGCGTGGTGTTCGTGTCTCACTTCCTTGAGTTTAGGCTTCCGGCGGATCCCTTTGTGCGAGGGCTCATGTTTTATTATGGGCTGGAATTCCACGACTTGGATCCGAGTCCATCCTCCACATCTAAATGCGTTCATTGTCTTATGTGAAGCCTTCCTCCGCATTACCCCTCACTTGGATTGTGGCTCAAGACCTTCAAAGTGGGCTGAAGATGATCAAGGGCATCGAGGCGAGTGCGAGGGCTGTTATAAGCAAGAATGCGGATGCTCCATGGCCCGAGGCTCTTTTCAAGAAGGAGCTCAATTTATGGCAAGCAGGGTGGTTCTATATCACCGCTCCCAGGGGCACCAAATGGGCGGCGCCACCTGCCTTCCGCTCGGGTCCTCCATTGCGGCGGGCGTCATGGGTCAATACATGGCTTGACTGGGGGCCGTCCAAGGACGTGCCCTTGTTGCGGGGCCGTATTCGAGACCTCCTAGAGAGAGATCAATCTGGTCGTAGTAGCGCAGGTCATGCTGCTTCTTAGCATCCTGCCACCTGCGTCGCCCCCTTCGCTGTGGGAGTTCAATCCGGAGGGACCACGAGCTCTTCAACATTTTATGGGCATAACCCGTGGAGATGTACAAATTGTTCTTGGATCACAAGCAATGTGTCCAGACTTGACCGAGGGCCAGTCTGAGCTGCAATCGCCTCGGATACTCAAGTAAGTAGTCCTGTGCCGGACATGCTTTCCGCATATTTATCATAAACTTGCCCTTAAAAGAGCTATCCTTTAAGCGAGGAGTGGACAGCAAAAGCAAAACTAATCGGTGTCGGCCCCCTCCACGAGACCACGCGGATCACGTATTAACCAAGATGCTAGAGGCTGTGCCTTTTGAAGAAAGCGAAGGGGGAGCGAGGAAGCTACTTCCTCCATGAAGGAGAGCTATCAAGAAAGGGGGATCAGGATCCTCCTCCAAGAGAGAAGAGGACCGCTTAGAAGACCGGAAGCCAAGGCCTCAAAGCAGGGAAAGAAGTCTTCGTCGAGAAAGTCCGTGGCAGGAAGTATCCCGGCCGCACTATTTCCCCAAGGGATCAGCCCTCCAATGAGCCGTAAGTAAGAAGAAGGGTCCTGTGAATAAAGAACATCCCTGTATTTATTTACGAAGATAACGAAAGTATTACCTTGTAGTTCGGATCTCAGCCCTTCACATGAGCTCGTCTTTAGGGGATCTTGATCCGGAGATGATGGAGGCGAAAAGCGCCTCCGCTTCTTTATGCCGTCATGCGAGGCAAGCGACCACGAGGTGTCGTCGCGGAGGGCTTCTCCGAATCCGGCGGGGCGGAAGGCAGCCGTATGTCCCCTCAAAGCCCTCCGTGTCCGGCCTTCGAAAAGGGCCACCGGACGAGTCCGGCACCAACGGGTGTACGGTCGGAGGAGCTGAAGGATCTGCTTTGGCGAGCGTCTATCTCGGAAGATCACCGTATGTTAACGGTGATTGAAAGGATTTCATCTGTTGAGAGCGGGTTGCATGAAGCCGTCGTAGGTTTACTGACAGGTTTTGAGGTACGCAAAATGATGTACCTTCTGACAGTTTTGCATATAAAATGCACCCTGTATAGATAGTAGCCCCTGAGACTCGGTATGCTGTCACAACTGACATCGTGCCAAGGATTATAATACTAACATGTCGCCGTTCCTATGTAGGTGGCGGGGCGTCCGGTGGCTAGCCGGACTGATGAATTTGCCGAACTAAAGCGGCAACTTGACGAGGCGGATGCGGACATCGCTATTTGGTCAATAAGCGGTTTAACGAGTCACAAGGTATCACGACTTCTCCGCGGACACTGGTAAGGAGCTTAGCGCCCATGCCTTACAACTTGTATGCTTTGATCACGAGCGGTGCGGCTTTGTGGAGAGGCTGCGGCGGAACTTGCCCGAGCTAAAGAGCAAGCCCAAAAAGTAACTCAGCCGCTTTAAAAGGCGGCGAAGAGCTGAAAGCGAGCGGGCTGCTCCTTTGCCCGAAGCAAAGAGGAAATGGCCGATTTGGCCTGGCTGAAGAATGCTGCCGACCGCTGCGAGGTTCTTGAAAAAGAATGTCAAAGCGGAACAAGAGGACTGAAAAAAGGCCCTTTGCCGAATCCAAGGATGCCCGTTCGCTATGAGAGCTGCCAAGGAGAAGTCGGGCCGGGGATATTGCGGTGGAAAACCGTTTCTGCTGCGGAGGAAATATCTGGATCCGAAGTATGCTCGGTTGGACAAGCTGTGGAGTTCGGAGGATGCTTATCTGGACTTAGCGGCGGCGCTGCGACGCCTTGATTGAGCACTTCCGAGGCGGAAGAGGGGCACGAAGGGAAGAGCTATTTTGGTCGCAATTCCATAGTCCGGAGCGTCCTCTTCCGTTGACCGATCGGTTGGCCGAATGGGCCGAGCTGAGTCGATTATCCGGACTTGCCATGAAGCATGTCATGACTCATTTGTGGCCAGGCGGACCCCGGCCGAAGAGTTATTTTGGCGTAGTGCAGCAGTTCCTTGGTGCGGTACCGCATATCGACGCAATGAAGCGGTCAACATGCATAGAGGGAGCGCGGATGGCTCTTGCCCGTGTCAAGACATACTGGGCGGAGATGAAGGCCACCGACGTTGCATCCCAAGATTTGGAATGAAGCAGTACTGCCGAGCACTATTTTGAGGAAGTCTGCAGGCGCTTCGTTTAATAGAGGCAGATGCTCGAAGGATATTATGTTTAAATGACATGTATGATTTGTGAAAACAATGTTTCAATATAATATAAGAGCTTTTTTATACTTGTGCGTTCAAGTATTAAAAGCGCCTCTGTCTTGACGTTGATGTATATGTGTATATAACTTTGAAAGATGGCAGTCTTGACTTCAACCCCCACGCACATAGTGCGGGGTGTTTACAAAAAAGGCGCATTTTCACATAATCCAATGTCTTGGTCCTGTGAAGGAGGTGATAAGCGTAGCAAACTAGGCAACGACTATAATGCTTTATCACTTTCACTTAGCCATAGGAGCTCGATGGTGGGGCTACTATATAGCCCCTAGGGGCACCAGCAGCTCTTCGAATTGAGCGGCGTATGTGCTGACCGAAAGCGGCCCTTCGTCAATGCGGGAAATTCTAAACATTCCATTTGGGTCATCGAGTGGTTGACCAGTCTCACGCTATATCATGACGGTCAGTTTTAGCTTTCTCCAGGGTGCTCAACCCAGCTCAGCAGGGCACAATCGCGGTGGTTCTCCCAACGCTACCTTAGCCGATATAACGGGCGTAAGGTACCAAAACATGGGAGCGGGCAAACCCAACATTTGACCAAAGACATGATTGAAGCTGATGCATATAAGGCCCTAACTCGAGGCGCCGAACACTCCCTAAGGTATTCGGTCTTTATGAAAGCAGGCAGAATAATGCCCTAAGCCCTGGTGTCCAGTGCGCACAAAAATTCTGGTGCGGTCGATGCCAAAACGCATGACCTCCTCCTCGGTTATAGTAAGAAACCGGGGATGTGTATCAACATGAGACAGTAAAAAGGTTTCTGTGAGGTCTTAATCTGAAAAGAATCCTTGCGGCGGGTCCCTGCTGCACGTCTGCGCTGTGTCTCCGTTGTGCAGTATCACGGGCCGGGTGTATACGGTGTTCATCTGTAAAAGAGAAGAACTTAGTTGAAAAGAAAAAATATCGTCGAGAAATTTACTTTATGTTAAATAAGCAGATGCAGTTCGGAAGGTGAATAAAATTGAGCTTTATTGTCTCTTGTTATGCGTCGTGCAGCCTTGTATGGGGATATGCCGCTAGTAGGCGCCGGACTTCGTCTAGCCGTGTCAGGATTTGAATGACCTATTCAGTGCTTTGATTAAGCGGAGCCGGATTGGTGTGGGGCTGTCAAGGCGGTCTCACGTTCTTCCGTGCTCAAGTAACATAATACTCCCCTTTAATGAGATGATGCAGCGTGGACGGACATTTTAAGTGTAAGAGATGGATAATGCGGTATTGCGTTAAAAGCGGTAGCTTCACGCCCGATGGTGCTTGATAGCTACTTTCAAATGGGCGATGTGGAAGGTTAACTTTTGTGGCGGAAGTTGTCGGATGAGCGAACACAACTTCTAGCGATGAGAGCCCGTACAATGGGCGTCTGGGCCAGGCATTACCCCTTTGAAGGAGGTGTTGCTATGGCTAATTTTGGTTGGGTCTATCCCCATCCTGCGGATTGTGTCACGATATATCGGGTTTATGTCCTTTGCCGCCGTCCATGAGGACTTGTGTAAATTGAAATCCGTCGATTATAGGATCCAATATCAAGGCAGTCCATCCTGCGTTACGGATACTTTCGGAGTAGTCTGATGGTCGAAGGTGATTGGTTTTGACAACCGGTGTTGGTGATGTACGTGCGGCGCGCATTTTAGTGGGCGCCGCTCTGTTTCCTTTTATCACGTGAAGTGAGTTTACGTTTTAACCTCTTGTGGGAAATTCTTTTGTTTTCCGGTGCTACTGCTTGTGGGGTTCGTCATCATCCTCACTTGGTGTGTCGAGCCCCTTGTGTTCAGCGTTGAGTCTGCGGACTGCTTGAAGACAACAATCTCTGTGGGTATGGTTTGCAGGCTTCCCGGGAGTACTGTGGATTTGACATATCTTGTCCAAGATTTTGTTTAAGTTGGATAGCTCGTTGCTATTATCCTTAAGTGGCAGTTTTTTATTGTTCTGCCGAGAGCTTTTGAATCTGGCATTGACTTTCGCGCTCTTTGGACTGTTTCCCCTGGTCCGGCGCTGGTCCTTGTTGCGTCGTGGTTTCCCATTTCCATCCCTGACCTCGGATGTACTTGGGTCGCTGGTGCTGCATCTTGCTAGCCAGCTATCCTCTCCTAGCATAGCGGGTCATGAGGCTTATTAATGCAGCCATTGTTCTCGGCTTTTCTTGGCGAGGTGTCTGGCGAGCCATTCGTCTCGGACGTTGTGTTTGAAGGCTGCTAAGGCTTGGCGTCCGAACGATCGACTATTTGGTTCTTTTGGTAAGGAACCTGTTCGAAATTTCGGGCTGACTCTCCGGGCTGTTGAGTTATGTGACTTAGATAAATGCGCATCCGGAGGGCGGACATAGGTCCCCTGAAAATTTGCCCGAAACGCATCCTCGAGCTCTTCCCAACTTCCAATGGTGTTTTCGGGAAGGCTTTTAAGCCAATGCCGAGCTGGCCCTTTGAGTTTGAGGGGTAAGTATTTTATGGCGTGGAGATCATCTCCTCTAGCCATGTGTATGTGGAGGATGTAATCCTCAATCCAGACTCCAGGGTCTATTGTTCCGTCGTATGCCTCTATGTTTACGGGTTTGAATCCCGCTGGAAATTCGTGATCCAGCACCTCATCGGTGAAACATAGGGGGTGTGCGGCGCCCCTGTATTTGGGTGTGCCGTGATGTTCGGATATTTTGCGTGTTGCATTGCTTTGAAGAGCTTGCTGTCTCGGCCCATAGATGGACCTAACTGGGCCGTCCTTTTGATGTGAATCCTTATGCGGATCGCGTGCGGCTTGTGTGCAGCGCCATTTGCGCTCTCTGTTTGCCATGGGGTCGTCCATCCGACCGGGTGGCCTTCTTGCTTTTTGATTGTGGGGCTCTCGGCCTCCTCATCAAATTCGAGCGATAGTTTTCTCTTTGGGTAGCTCTTTGTTCGGTGGTATCGCCCGTATTTGTCTGCGGTGTTGAGTACTTTGCTCCATCTGATTACGAGTGCATCTTCCGCTGTTTTGAGCTTCATACCTTTTTCAGGCTACGCAGCGATGGCGGCGAGCCTTTTGTGGAGGTTCTTCTGCTCCAACAATTTGTCCGGCGTGAGATCGTCCGGACTGTTATTATCTTCGCCGGGACGGGTTGTTTATCCAAGTTGTCCTGTTCGGACGGTTGCTCGATAGCATGTTAAATGCGTCCACGGTTCGCCTGCTCTATGGCTGGGTCTTTGTCGGCGGGACTTGGTGCGGCGTTTATGTTGCCGTTTGACTGCTTTTCGAGGATTTATCCTTCGTAGTGTCCCGTTGTTCCTCGTCGCCACTTCCTTTAGGTGTATCCACCATGTATACATCATGGGATGAGGTGGTTGTCCGATTATCCTATAGGTGCTGGTTCATGGTTGTCTCCTACATCGTCGTCCATACCGTCGATGTCTTGAATCGAAATCGAACACGTCGTTTAAGCTTTTGACCTTGGCTACAAAGTGGGCGGTGGGTGGGCGTTAATTTCTTCGTCGTCCGCATCCCAACCTTCTGACCGTAGTCCGGCCGAGGCTCTCTGATAAAGAGAGACTTTAGTGAATTCAGGATGTCGCCAAAGGCGAGTCTTTGAAAGATGTCATGACGATGAACTCCATAACCGGCGCCCAATCGGATTCGATTGGCAGGGGCGTGGATGGTTCGGAGTCCTGAGAGGAGTCCGGCGCCTTGGAGTCACGGTCTTCGCAAAGGACAGGGATGGAGTTCGGCTCAATCGCCGTAAAGATCGTAGCCCCCGAGGCGGTGTCCAACCACTCGTCCTCGGTCGGGGGAGTCGGCTCGGAGCTAAGGGTCGGGCGGGGCGCTGATGCGGCCTCGGAGACCTTGTTCGGCCAGCGAGCTAGATCGTGCCCATCGAGGCAGTCGGCACGCTTGGCGTGGCTCGAATCGCCGAAGATCAAATCTCCGCGGACATCGGCCGTATAGTTCGAGCTTCCAAATCTGACACGATGGCGAGGGGCATAGCTTCGATCTGCTCCGGATGGCCTAGCGAATTGGCCCTCTGATGCAAAGCCGCCCGAATCTGAAGATCTGTTAGGGAGAAAAGTCTCACCACAGGACTGCATCGTTCTTGGCGATTGAAGGAGCCATCGGGCCTATAGGTGGCGACACGAGAGGAACTCTCAATGAAAGCACCAATGTCGGTGTCAAAACCGGCGGATCTCGGGTAGGGGTCCCGGCGTGTGTCTAAGCGGATGGTAACAGGAGACAAGGGACACGATGTTTTTACCGAGTTGGGCCCTCTCGATGGAGGTAATACCCTACTCTGCTTGATTAATATTGATGATATGGGTAGTACAAGAGTAGATCTACCACGAGATCGAGAGGCTAAACCCTAGAAGCTAGCCTATGGTATGATTGTTGTTAGATCCTCTGGACTAAAACCCTTACATTTATATAGACACCGAATAGGGTTAGGGTTACCGCAGTCGGTTACAATGGTAGGAGATCTACATATCCGTATCGCCAAGCTTGCCTTCCACGCCAAGGAAAGTCCCATCCGGACACGGGACGAAGTCTTCAATCTTGTATCTTCATAGTCTAGGAGTCCGGCCAACGGTGATAGTTCGGCTATCCAGACACCCCCTAATCCAGGACTCCCTCACTCGGCTTCTCACACCACCTCCTATAGCTCCATTCTCTCTGTCTATCCGTATAGCTAGGCCTTATTTTCCTCTAACAAATGGATGTACACTGACCGATCTCCCGCTATACATATAGCTAGCTAGGTCCTTATAACTCGTTTTTCCCATGCGTCGATCGATCTACCTCAATAGTTATGTCTCTCCCTTCCTCCGACAAACAACAATTGATCTACTAATCTAGTTAGGTTTGCTTACCAAACACACGGTTCCCCTTCATCATCCATGCGTGCGTCCCGACAGATCTATTACGCACATGCACACACAGAAACACATCGCCACTCTTATTGATAATATTGCAGTTCTACCCCCAGTTTGTCTAGTAGGCCTCTCCCACCATCTTCGAGAAGCAACTCCATCACCCGTCCAGCACTCTACCCCTCTCCCTCTCTCTCTCTCTCCTCTCTCTCTCTCTGTCCCAACCTATTTCCCGTCCTTCAGTTATGTATGGATGTCGACCGCTCTCCCTCAAGACATAGCTGGGTCTCTCCTTCTCAACACATATACGAGTCGTTCTACCTCTCTAGTTAGGCCTCTGCCTCCCCCTCCCCCTCCCACACACACCGATACATCGAGTGCTCTAGTCATGTCTCCCTGCCACACACAAACTTGCCCTGTGCCCTCTGACGTTCTGGTAGGCCAGTCGCCCTATATCTTTGATTTGCACACACACAATTTTGATGGCTCTCTTCATTGATCTCACACCCACCCACTTGATCCTCTCTTCGACTCTATCGATATATATGACCCCTCCCTCTCTTCTCGTGGATCGCCCCCTCTATATATGATATGGATAGGCCTCTATTTCACACACATTGCATGCAAAGTTTTGTTTGAGATGTCATCAACACATATTCCCATAGATACATTCATGAAATCACCCCCCCAAAACAAAAAACACTCACGAACGCACACGCCATCTTTCTAGGTTTGTATCTCTCACACACACCCACGTAGTTGCGGGACGTGCACGAAGAGAAGAGGTGCATGCACGGCGCACATACTCCCATCTCTTTCCCAACCACACCCGCGCGGGTACATGGTGGAGCTCATTTCTGTACGAAAAGGAACGTGGTAATTTGACACGTGTACTGGTTGTCCACTTGATGGAGGATCGTCTACCACGGGTGGACAAACAAATTGCGACTTGACGCGTTATGTTAAAAAAGAGGCAAACCATGTGGGGCCTACCTTAGAGGCAAGGTTCTATACACTCGAGATGCTCTGTACATATTACTTTTGATGTGTTCCGTCAACTCGCAGAATGAGGAGAAGCTTGCTTACTACACCGTCTCCCCCGCCCACGGGCGCGGTGGCTCGCAGGACGAGGTGAAGCTTGCTTACTACTACTCATTGTATATTGGTTTATTGGTCCCCATTGTATATTGTGTCATATTTTGACTATAGATTGAACGAAAAAAACGTTCGTGCATGTTACCAAAAATTATATCATTGAAAACTATGTTGAAATACAAATCCAACGATATAATTTTTGTTGACATGCATTAACATTTTGTTAGCTAAATATTTGGTAAAAATATGGCACGAACTACAAAGGTGACCTATAAACCAGGACGGAAAATAGTAGTACTCACGCCTTCATCGCTCCTCGCCCATGCCTTGATGGTGGCTCGCAGGACGAGGAGAAAATTTTACTACTCCCTCCGTTTACTCCTCATCCCTACCTTGGTTAGAGAGATTATCATATTGTTTGGAATATATGTACTTAGATTCAATATGAACTACTAGTACATACTCCAAACACTGATGTATATAGACATATTTTAGAGTGTAGATTCACTCATTTTGCTCTGTATGTAGTCCATATTGAAACAGATGTAATAGTACGCACTCTCCCTCGTCCCTCGACCCTCGCCCACGTGGTGGACGTGCATCAATTCATTCGGTCTCATATAGCCAGAACGATATTTACTACAGTACTATTATTGCTCGACTTCCCGAAGAGGCGAAGAGCCAATCGCAAGGTTAATATTTTGGAGATGCCAAGCGCAAGGTTTATAGGAGAACGAGTAGTAGGTGCCGCATCATTTATAAATAAAGTTTTTTTTTTCTTGATGTGCGTATGCAATATAAATAGGTTCATATGGAGAGAAAAGGAAACCGCTCCACTATATACATAGCCAGGACGAGCCTACACGGTTGCTTGCTAGGGTTGCTCTCTTCACACTCTCTCACACAAAATGACTGTGGCCACATCTCTAACATCCCGGCGGACGTGGTGGATGCTTAGTGTAGATGTGGTCGCCGTCGCCGACGGCGAAAACCCATTGTCGGCACGTCCCGATCAGGGGTCCCCGGCGTTCTCTCTCACAAAGCTGGTGAGGTTGCCTTCGTCCCTTGCTCACTACCGCGACGTGGGCAGTTGCCGCCTCCCTCCTCTAGGTTGAGCTACGTCCCGACATCCCTCAGGTACAACTACCTTTACAGCCGGCTTGCACCACTGCTCCAGTTGCCCACATCACTCCATGTGGATATTTCTCTACTTCTTTGCCCCGCACATACCTCTACTGGCTTCTACGTACTGTATTTGTGATAAGTTTATGTCTTATCAACTAGCCCCGGTAATCTTATTCTAATCAAGCTTCTTCAATTTCTTTGCCACAGGGATGCTCATCTCGATTTTGGTTAAACTGCACAAAATGATCAGATGATCAAAGGGCTGCAAACTTCATTTCTTTGGAAGCTCCAACGTCGCCAGCAAATTAAAGCCTGGTTAGGGTTTACGGTTCAAGGGCTAGGGACTGCATGGATCCTTTTTTTCTTTAGCTATCTCTGTTCCAAAATAAGTGTCAACTTTAGTAGTAGTACAACTTTGTACTGAAGTTTGCATAAAGTTGAGACACTTATTTTGGAGCGGAAAAACTATATTGGCTATGATCATCAATCATTGAGATGCAATAGCATGAATGTTAGTCTCCTTTGTATTTGATGAAATGTTGCAGCAGGCAACCTTGGATGCAAGATACATGAAAGCTTGGAAGCTTCATAGCATTGTACAAATTTATCTCACGATAAATTACAGTACGTACTATACTAGTAGTACTATGTAAAGAGTTAGGTGTCGCACGGTGTCTAGAAAATATGGTGATAATGTGAGGTGGGCCATGTAATCACTGAGCCTGCATGTTTTCACTGCTCTCACACTCCTCCGCTGTAGGAATGGAGAAAATTGTAATCTAGTAGTACCTCCTTTCGCCGAAAGCATGGGACATCCAATAGTCCTAACACCTCATTAATAATGACCAATGAGCCATCAAATCACATAGACCCAGCAGTAAGTTGGATGGACAAAGCAACCATCACTCTTGAATCTGCTTCTCTCTTCAACGCAGGCGCCAATGATAGGTCGCGTCCGCTCTGCCCGGGCATGAATGCGGCACCGATTCTTTGGAGCAGCACTGACCGTTTCAGGCGGGAAGCACGTGCGGGCGATGGAGGGACTTTGGGTGGGCCAGGCTGGTCAGGAGAGGGCGTGGCAGCGGTCCGCCTGTCCCGACCGGACGCCCGGAAGAGGATGCACCGACTCTCGCGGCTAAATCATACACTACACACCATCTCTCTGTAGGAGTAGGTCGATGTGTCGCTCTCTCTAACACACACATGCTGTTAATCAAACACGCACACACACACACACAGGTTCATAGAATAGGAATATTGTGCATGTTACTAGTCCAAGTTACTCACCACCATGACCAACCTAAGCAATGTAACCAAACGCTCCTTACTCTGCCTTGTTATCTCCCTCGGAAACCCAATGCATGGAGCGCAACTACGCGTTGATCAGTCAAGAAATCAAAGTCGGCTTGCATGCGAGTTAATACGTGGCCCTGCATGGTAGCTAAAACGGCATCTCTTAGTTGTTGGGATTAATTTTTGCGTTTAGAGACAGAAATCAGGGCTTTGATTGCAGGAAGGACCGGTCAAGTTTCTCCTTCTCCTCCAATCTGCTTGCACCTTGGTACCCCTGCACCTTCTAACGTGACTTATTACACCTAGATGGAGGGACTAGTACGAGATACAGCGGCACACTGACTTAGGTCAAATACAAGTGCCCAAAATTTTGTGCATGTTATAATAAGGATTCACTTAAAATAGTACGTGAGCGAACAGAGGGATCAATTGGACAGTGTTCACGAGCAGTAGCGAGATGTGTGAGCTAAGATACACCGCCGGAGCTTTTAATTTTTCTTATTAATTTGTTTGTTTCACCCTCTGACTGGTGGGACCCAACGTACTATGCTAGAGGTAAGGTGACTAAGGCTGCATTATTTCTGTACTACCAACACTGCTTTAAATCCCAAAAGACCTTACCACCAAAGCCACATGACACGATTATGATTTAAATCCCAATGACTCGCACGCAAAAAAAACACGGCATGCTTGTCACACGAATGCAGGAATGTATAAAAGGTTATTTTCCTCTCGTTGAACATAACGGGAGGGTGGTGTAGCTGGTTAGCCTGTTCGCTCATCAAACTTGAGGACTCGGGTTGGATAACTACACTTGAGCATAATTTTGTTTTTGTTCGACTTCTTTCTTCCACCCAATTATAGGTAGGCCCGGCATGATAGAGAGAGAAATTGGTCTGGGGCGGTGCCAGGAGGATTCTTTTGACTGGTCAAAATGGATGGATATGGAGCTATACGATCTCGTAGTGACCGTATAATCACCTCATCACGTATATGCTACAGCCTCGGCGCTTGTTTTTTAGAGTTTGCACTCTTCACACTCTGTCTCCAGTATATATATACACACTGGAGCCTCAGCGCTTGTAGTTGCACTCTTCACACTCTCTCACCCTCTCCAGATCTAAACAAGACTTCGTTGGCCTTTCTCTCTCCCCTCACTGCTGGTCAAAGAGCTGGTAGGATCCGTCCGCCGGGAAGGGAAGGAGGCTTAATGTTGTCGCCGTCGGCGAGGGAGGGAATCCACCACCAGCGCAGCTGTTCTCTTTCACCAAGCGGCGGCGCGGGAGGGCCTCCGACCCCTTCTTCCTCGCCGCCGTACGTATTATGGGCCGAACGGCCTCCAGTCGCCCACCGAACCACACCCCAAGAACCTTAAGGTATAATTTACTTATTCCACATGCATTGCTCTAGCTGCATGTGGGCTTTTTTCCGCTTCTGCACTTGAATCTAGGTGTTGGATCAAACATGAAAGTAGTGGGGAAAGTTGTATAGCATGAATCCAGGACGTGGTTCAAAGAGGAAAGGAATGGGGGAAAGTAGTGGGGAAAGTTGTATAGCATGAATCAAGGACGTGGTTCAAAATGGAAAGGAAGGGGAAAGTAGTGGGGAAAGTTGTATAACATGAATATAAGACGTGGTTCAAAGAGGAAAGGAATGGGGGAACATGGGGAAAGTTGTATAGCATGAATCTAGGACGTGGTTCAAAGAGGAAAGGAAGGGGGGAAAGTACTAGTACAGACTGGCTATCCAGTACCTACATTGGTCAAAAAGGGAAAACAATGACAAACGCAGTACGCAGATCTCTAACAAACTGATCTTTTTGTTTTGGGGGACAAGGCTGTAGAGTTTGAGCATGACTAGATTTGCTGTGCTCACATAGGGAAAGGAGTCAAATGATAACAAAACTGGGACCAACACAAATATGCTCCTTGGTTGTTTGTTGTTTGTTGCAACAGACTGTGCATCACCCCTTCATACATCGGTAGATGCACATGGTCTTTGGTCGTCCACCGTCGATGCAACTCTTTAGCTGTTGTTAATCTAAGGCCTTTGTTTGGTTAAAAAGTCCCTAGTCCCTACCTGCTTGGTTCCAGGGACTAAACATGGACTAGAGGTTATTAAATAACATGCTAAAAGACCATGTTACCCCTAGTAATGAACTAATAGAGACAAGGTGCGATGCGGGGCAGGGGCAACTGTTGGAAAAAGTCCCAAAAAGACTCTCCCTCGGGGTCTTCTTTCTTTAGTCCCAAATGCCCACTTTTAGTCCCTAAAAGTCCCTCCTGTTTGGTTTAGATGGGACTGACACGGACTTTTTTTAGTCCCTACACCAAAAAGTCCCTGTAAACAGGCACCCTCTAATAATGCCGCTGGAAAATTGATGCAATGCCACAGTTAAAAGAAAATTACATGTTTAATGAATTTTATTGTTAATATAATCTCTCTATTAATATTATCAATGCCACCGTCTGAGAAATGCTACTGTCTTGCTTTCTTTCCCATTTAGATAAGTTAGATGCTTCTTTTTGTTGGCTTCTGTGTCATCTACCATTATTGACCACTAGTTGTTTCCTTTGCACCTCTGTGTAAACAGGGTTATCTACTTCACCTCGTTGCTATTGTGACCTTTTGTTTGCCTTTGCACAAAACACTTTTATTTTAAGAGTGTTTTGTGTAGTTCAACCAAAATGTCACACCGACAATGTTGCTTGATTACTTGATCTTAGTGGAACTGCACAAGAGGAGATCATACTTCCTATCCGTGTTGGCAAATTTGGTTCAGATCTTCTTCTTGTGAGTTGTTTGAATTCCGCGCCATGAGAGGTCTAACTAGCTTTCTTTCACATGATTGTGCAGTGTGCTTTCATATGTTGTGCTACCTGTACGGTAATGTTGCTTGATTTTAGTGAACTGCACAAATGAAGACAAGACTTCCAATCTGTATGTGCACCGTAATATCCCATTGAGGTAAGATAAGGATATTTCACAACTGTTGTCCTGTATTTTGCCACTTTCATTAGAATATTAAGGTCGTTGTTTAGTGCTATACTTGTGCTCCCTAATTAACATGCCAAATCTTACATTGAAGGTGAAGCTCGTCTGTTATTGAACCAAGTGATGAAGGGGAAGAACAAGCGGAAGAAAAACAAAAATCAACTCCCGGTGTTGTAATGAAGCACTTGAACTGTGATGACACAAGTAATGATATAGTTTTGCATCTTAATTTATTGCTATGGCTGGAAGAGCAATTGTTTTGCCACTGATTTGATGCCACTCTTAATGTAATATGTAATTATATCTACTTGTGCAAACAGGGATCTTCTTTGAAGATAACATATATTTTAGTGGAACTGCACAAGAAGATGTTGGAAATATTAAACTGATCGAGGAGTATATAGTAAGCATGGCAACCACAATAGATAACAACAGATGGTTCCGGAGAAGTGCTTTATCTGTATGCTCTACACAATAAGCCTCCTGACAAAGGTTGGTACTCGCCCACGGATTTCATCCATATGATTGAGCTTTGTTATCTCTATTGGTGTTGTGCTACTGTTTATATACTGTCATGAGAAAGTGGTATTGTCCTTGAGAAGTGCTTCATCTGTGCTGTTTTAAATATTTCCTTTCCTTTTTTCCGAGCAAATAGAGATGCTAGCATTTAGTTGTCCTCTTGTCTTTGCACAATAGGATCATCTTCCTCTGAAGAAGAATACGGAGTACGTGAAGTGACTATTTCCGATTATGCTAGGATGAAGAAGCCCTGTGTATCTTCTCATCAGAGGGAGCAGTTGAAGGATGGTTACATTACTCCCCACAAGACCAAACTAACTTCATTTCGGAAGGGTGACATATCTCCATCTTTTTGCTGTGATGCGCAAGTACAATGTTGTTCTAGGATTCTTTCCGGTGAGTTCCCTTTTTTAAAAGTGTGCTCTACATGGACCATGTAGGTGCCTGTTTAAAATGTCAATTCATAGTACAGTTTGCTTTATACTAATCACTTTTTTTGTATTTGTGCAAATAGGGGTGCTCAACTTGATTTCAATGGGAACTGCACAAAATGTTTATGAATACATCGAATCATCCATTTCCACCACAAGAAAGGAGGTGCCGATATGTTCAAGGCGTTGCAACATATAAGGGCGAAATCATACAAGCTACGTGCGAATTTGGTTGAACTAATGGCTGGTTTATTTAGCACGAGGTGCCATGTCAATGTCAGAACTAATGGCAAACCCTGCCCATTCCACAATCGTAGGCATTTGATATTATGGAATGGGAAAACCTTGTCAAAGTTTTCTCATTGATGCACAAAAACAACAAGCATTTGACATTTTGGAATGGGACAACCTTGTCAAATTTTGCTCATTGAGACATGCGTTTGATATTTTCGAATGGGACGCCCTTTGCTATCAGCAGCGTCGATCTATTTTTCTTTATTCTTTAGTTGTGAAGTAAATATTGGCTCTGACATGTGAATCGCTGAGATGCATAATCATCGATTGTTTTGAATGTTCTCTATGAATTGCCAGGCCTGTGTGTTTGATTGCAATGTGCAGGAATGCTAAAAAGCTACTCAAACTCTTTGTACTCCGGTCAAAGTAGAGATACTTTGACTGCAGACAAAACTTGTATGCAGACTAAAAAGGACCGGAGGGAGTACATGTGAAACTACTGCAAACAAGGTGATCACCATGGGAATAATGCTAGTACGTTTTGTTTTGCATGTTCATCCAATGACAGCGATACAAGAATTCGAACTAATCAAACTAAATTCATTCATGCTCGCCCGGATTTCACATAAATATGCCGGATTTCATTACATTTCATACATTCTTCAACTAAAAAGGGGTGCACTGGAGGTATAATTAATTAACCGAAGCTACCCACCTGTGTCCTGAGCGAGCAGAGCTTCTTCTCCAGCGGACTGAGCTTCAGTGACTTAACTGCAGGTGCAATTGTGTAACTGACATGTGGCCCAGATGCTTGTTAGGCCCATGTGTTAGTGGGCCAACTGCACAAGTAGAAGCAGCGTCCTTCTCCAACATAGCTCTCCGACTCCACGTCGCCGCCAAGAAGCTAATCGGCCATCAATAGTCAACCCGCCTAGCTTGGCTTCAACCGGAGGGTAGCAGCGGTGGCCTTACTTGGACCTGAGCGGCGGCGACCTACCATGTTCTACTCTTCCTCGTTTTCTGTGTGACGCGACCTCGTTGGCAGCGGGGCGGGGCCTTGATGGAGCCGGCGATGTCCTCTATCTCATTGTCGGCGGGGTGGCGCCTCAGCGGAGCGGGGGAAACCCCCTGTTGCCGGCAGGGTGGGGCCTCGGCTGAGCCGACAATGTCCTCTGCCTCGTTGTTGGCTGGGCGGGGTCTCGGCGAAGTAGGGCCTCCGCCTCGGTGCCGGTGGTGTCCTCTGGCTCGTTGTTGGCGCCGCAGGGCCTCAGTGGAGCAGGGCCTCGTCGACGCCAGCGGAGCAGGGACTCGTCAGAGCCGACATTGTCCTCTGCCTCTTTGTTGGCGGGGCGGGGTCTCGGTGGAGTAGGCCTCCGCCTCGGTGCCGGCGGGGCGGGGCCTCGGCGGAGCCGGCGGTGTCCTTTGCCTCGTTGTTGGCGCTGACATGTTGTGTACCTAGGGTATGGTAATGGACCAGATCTAAAAACCCTTCCCAAGGACACTACCCTACAGTCAAGGACGTTCAAATGACAACAACTTCTACCGACTGGAATCACCTAAAGATGCTGCCCACTCGACCGACGGTTCCACTCGGATGACTCGATTCCATTCGACCATATCAGAAATCATTTGGAGTAGATAAGATCTAAGATCACTCCGGATGGCAACGGTCAAGCGTTCACTCCGTAGTCTTAACGATCATTTATATGCCTTTATTGCTGGCGTTACAAGTAACGTCCTATCTTTATGTACATTGAACCCTGTGTAAATGAGGGCCGGAGGGGTCTGGTGAACTCTATATAAGCCACCCCCCTCCTCAGGCACAAGGGTTCGCACTCCCTATAACTTCACGCATAATCCAATCGACCAGCCTCCGGGCACCGAGACGTAGGGTTGTTACTTGCTTTGAGAAGGGTCTGAACTCGTAAATCTTGCGTGCACAACTTCACTGTAGCTAGGATCTTGCCTCCTCATACCTACCCCCATTCTACTATCAGACTTAGAACCACGACAGTTGGCGCCCACCGTGGGGCAGGTGTCTTAGCGACTTTCCGGTGAGGTTGCGATTTTTCCGATACCCATCATCATGGTTTCCGGCGGTGGTTTGGCTGAGGGCCGCAAGATCCATCTCGGCGCGCTCATCTTCGTCGCCGATGACTCCGCCTGGCTCCAGGAGGACCCCCTCGACGTCGAGACACTCCCCGTCCGCGGGGCGATGCACTTTCGCGCATGCGTTCACGGCGTCCTCCCGCGGTGTCTTCGCTCCCCGCTATTCGCCGTTGCAAGCGGTCCGGTCGGTCGTGGCTTCAGCGGTGGGTGAAGCATGAGGTGGCACGTCAGTCGGCCACCCGTCAAGTGGCAGTAATAGAGCCCGAGGAATCTCTCAACGTCCTATTTGACTGGCTCCGTCGAGACCCTATCCGAGTGCGAGAGCAGCGACCCTGCGAAGGGAAGTCCTGATGGTCGACATGTCGCGTAGCTCGCTTGGCATGCGCCGCAACGGTGGCGGCGACGTCGGCGGCGATCCGTTGCGCTTTCACGAGGAGTACCACCCTGAAACCCTCTCTTCTCAGTAGAGGGAAGAACTTCACCGCCGCGACATGGAGGCGCTCCACACGCCCATTGTTGGAGAGACCTCTGAGGCTCGGGCCTTAGAGGCTGCTGATACGTCTCCAACGTGTCTATAATTTTTTATTGTTCCATGCAATTATATTCTCTGTTTTGGATGTTTAATGGGCTTTACTATGCACTTTCATATTATTTCTGGGACTAACCAATTAAGCGAAGGCCCAATGCAAATTGCTGTTTTTTGCCTATTTCAGTGTTTCGCAGAAAAGGAATATCAAACAGAGTCCAAACGGAATGAAACCTTCGGGAGAGTTATTTTTGGAACAAGCGCAATCTAGGAGACTTGGAGTGGAGGCCAAGAAAGAACCGAGGAGGCCACGAGGTAGGAGGGCGCGCCCAGGAGGTAGGCGCGCCCCCCACCCTTGTGGGCCCCTCGTGGCTCCACCGACCTACTTCTTTCGCCTATATATACTCATATACCCTGAAAACATCCGAGAGCACCACAAAACCCTATTTCCACCGCCGCAACCTTCTGTACTCATGAGATCCCATCTTGGGGCCTTTTATGGCGCTCCGCCGGAGGGCTTCTGCATCAACACCATAGCCTCTCCGATGATGTGAGTAGTTTACCACAGACCTTCGGGTCCATAGTTATTAGCTAGATGGCTTCTTCTCTCTCTTTGGATCTCAATTCAAAGTTCTCCTCGATTCTCTTGGAGATCTATTCGATGTAATTCTTTTTGTGGTGTGTTTGTCAAGATCCGATGAATTGTGGGTTTATGATCAAGATTATCAATGAACAATATTTGAATCTTCTACGAATTCTTTTATGCATGATTTAATTATCTTTGCAAGTCTCTTCGAATTATCAGTTTGGTTTGGCCTACTAGATTGATCTTTCTTGCAATGGGAGACGTGCTTAGCTTTTGGATTCAATCTTGTGGTGTCCTTTCCCAGTGACAGCAGGGGCAGCAAGGCACGTATGGTATTGTTGCCATTGAGGATAAAAAGATGGGGTTTATATCATATTGCTTGAGTTTATCCCTCTACATCATGTCATCTTGCCTACTGCTTTACTCTGTTCTTATGAACTTAATACTCTAGATGCATGCTGGATAACGGTCGATGTGTGGAGTAATAGTAGTAGATGCAGAATCATTTCAGTCAACTTGTCGCGGACGTGATGCCTATATACATGATCATGCCTAGATATTCTCATAACTATTTCTATCAATTGCTCGACAGTAATTCATTCACCCACCGTAAATTATGCTATCTTGAGAGAAGCCACTAGTGAAACCTATGGCCCCCGGGTCTATCTTTCATCATATTATCTTCCTAACAATTTACTATACCTTCCGTCTTTTACTTTGCATTCTTTACTTTCCAATCTATATCATAAAAATACCAAAAATATATATCTTATTATCTCTATCAGATCTCACTTTTGCAAGTGGCCGTGAAGGGATTGACAACCCCTTTATCGTGTTGGTTGCAAGGTTCTTATTTGTTTGTGTAGGTATGAGGCGACTTGTGCGTAACCTCCTACTGGATTGATACCTTGGTTCTCAAAACTGAGGGAAATACTTATGCTACTTTGCTGCATCACCCTTTCCTCTTCAAGGGAAAACCAACGCAGTGCTCAAGAGGTAGCAAGAAGGATTTTTGGCGCCGTTGCCGGAGAGTCTACGCACAAACCAAGACATACCAAGTACCCATCACAAACTCTTATCCCTCGCATTACATTATTTGCCATTTGCCTCTCGTTTTCCTCTCCCCCACTTCACCCTTGCCGTTTTATTCGCCCCTCTTCCGTTCGTATTTTTTGTTTGCTTGTGTTGCCATGTGACTTCTCTGTGCTTGCATCTTTTCTTGCTAAAAATCTACTTATATGGATCCAATTAAAGTGTTCTACTTGGATCATCTTCGATCCTTCTGCGCTCGTGCTGAAACCCCAACTAGCCTAGTTGATGGGAAATCTTTAGATGAGCATGCTCATTTTGTGCGTCACCGTTTGTCTGAAAAAGGGAGACTCTTATGGCATCAAATAAACAGATTGCTGTGTTATGCTTGGAATCTTTGTGAAATTTATGATTTTACTTGTTGCTCTAAGAACCCTAAAAAACACCTTCCATACCTATGTGATTTTAATGATAATGAAATCTTATCTTCTTATGCAAAGGGTGTTTATAGTTACTACGATATCAAACAAATTGAAGAATTTGTTGTTTTTAAGGGTGCTTATGAAGTTGCTTCTTTGATTGAAAAGTATGATATTACTCTCTACGAATCTGAAAATTTTGACATACTTAAATATTGCTTTGAAAACTATGCTCATAATGTCTATGTCAAAGAATTTATTGAAAGAATGACCATTGCTTCTGAAGAAAATAATGATATGAATGAATCTATAGATAATTATGATTCCAATGATTTGATTGAAATATCCCTTGATGAACATGATGCTTTCTATTCTTGTGGCCATGATGCCAATATTTATGAAGATGAATTTGCTATAGTTCCGTATGTTAAACATGAGATCGTTGCTATTGCGCCCATACTTGATAGTTCCTTTGATGAAAAGCATGATTGCAATGATGTTATTATAAATTCTATTGATGTCAATTATGTTAATGATATGCAAAACCTCAAGCTTGGGGATGCTAGTTTTGCTATGACTACTATTTGTTGCAATGATCATGATTGGGGTGATTCTTCTTTTGATCTTGAAAATTTATTTAAGCCCCATGATGAATATGAGATCGATAATAGTGTTTAAAATATTATTGAAAGTGGGTTTGGAAGAGTTTCAACTTTAGATCCCATGTATTTGGAGAATGTTCAATCTTATGAAATTTTTGATAAAAGTGGGTTTGGAGAGGTCATGACTTTAGTTAATGTTAATCCCACTATTTTGGAAGAGTGTCAACTTTGCATGGATGTGGATAGTGTTGAAAATATTTTATGTGATAGCTATTTTGTTGAATTTGCTTATGATCCCACATGTAATTATTATGAGAGGGGAAAAATATGATTGTAGAAATTTTCATGTTAATTAATTACCTCTCGTTATGTAGAGATTGCTCTTGTTTCTTTCCGCTTCCTTGCATATGCTAGTTTTTGCTTGCTATGATAATTTGTTTGCCTATAAGATGCCTATGAATAGGAAGTATGTTAGACTTAGATGTGTTTGTAACGTGTTTTATGATGCTCTCTTTGTGCTTCAATTCTTGTCTTTCATGTCAGCATCATTGAAATCTCTTTGCCTAGCTAGGGGCGTTAAACGATAGCGCTTGTTGGGAGGCAACCCAATTTTATTTTTGTTTCTGTTTAATAATAAATAATTCATCTATCCTATGTTTAGATGTTTTTTTATGTTTTAATTAGTGCTTGTGCCAAGTAGAACCTTTGGGGAGACTAGGGTGAAGTCTTTATGATCTTGCTGTAAAAAACAGAAACTTTAGTGCTCACGAGATTAGGTGCCATTTTTTACTGGAGAGTGATTTTAGGTTGATTCTTTTTGCATATGATTAATAGACAAATTCCTCACGTCCAAAGTTTTATTTCAGTATTTTTGGAGCTGCATAAGTATACGTTTGATCCAGATTACTGCAGACTGTTCTGTTTTTTGACAGATTCTGTTTTTCGTGTGTTGTTTGCTGATTTTGATGAATCTATGGCTAGTATCAGGGGGTATAAACCATAGAGAAGTTGTAATACAGTAGGTTTAACACCAATATAAATAAAGAATGAGTTCATTACAGTAACTTATGGTGGTGATTTGTTTTCTTATACTAACGGAGCTCATGAGATTTTCTATTGAGTTTTTTGTTGTGAAGTTTTCATGTTTTGGGTAAAGATTTGATGGATTATGGAATAAGGAGTGGCAAGAGCCTAAGCGTGGGGATACCCAAGGCACCCCAAGGTAAAATTCAAGGAAAACCAAAAGCCTAAGCTTGGGGATGCCCCGGAAGGCATCCCTCTTTAAATCTTCGCTCTATCGGTAACTTTACTTGAGGCTATATTTTTATTCACCACATGATATGTGTTTTGCTTGGAGCGTCTTGTATGATTTGAGTCTTTGCTTTTTAGTTTACCACAATCATACTTTCTGTACACACCTTTAGGGAGAGACACACATGAATCAGAATTTATTAGAATACTCTATGTGCTTCACTTATATCTTTTGAGCTAGATAATTTTGCTCTAGTGCTTCACTTATATCTTTTTAGAGCACGGTGGTGGTTTTATTTTATAGAAATAATTGATCTCTCATGCTTCACTTATATTATTTTGGGAGTCTTTTAGAACAACATGGTAGCTTGCCTTGGCTATAAAATTAGTCCTAATATGATGATCATCCAAGATAGGTATAATAAAAACTATCATATAAAGTGCATCGAATACTATGAGAAGTTTGATACTTGATAATTGTTCTGAGATATGAAGATGGTGATATTAGAGTCATGCTAGTTGAGTAGTTGTGAATTTTAGAAATACTTGTTCTAAAGTTTGTGATTCCCGTAGCATGCATTATGGTGAACCGTTATGTGATGAAGTCGGAGCATGCTTTATTTATTGATTGTCTTCCTTATGAGTGCCGGTCGGGGACGAGCGATGGTCTTTTCCTACCAATCTATCCCCCTAGGAGCATGCGCACAGTACTTCTTTAGATAACTAATAGATTTTTGCAATAAGTATGTGAGTTCTTTATGACTAATGTTGAGTCCATGGATTATACGCACTCTTACCCTTCCACCATTGCTAGCCTCTCTAATACTGCGCACCTTTCGCCAGTATCATACACCCACCATACACCTTCCTCAAAACAGCCACCATACCTACCTATTATGGCATTTCCATAGCCATTCAGAGATATATTGCCATGCAACTTACCACCGTTCCGTTTATTATGACACGTTCCATCATTGTCATATTGCTTTGCATCATCATGTAGTTGACATCGTATTTGTGGCAAAGCCAGCTTTATAATTCTTTCATACATGTCACTCTTGATTCATTGCATACCCCGGTACACCACCAGAGGCATTCACATAGAGTCACATTTTGTTCCAAGTATTGAGTTGTAATTTTTGAGTTGTAAGTAAATAAAGTGTGATGATCATCATTATTAGAGCATTGTCCCAAGTGAGGAAAGGATGATGGAAACTATGATTCCCCCACAAGTCGGGATGAGACCCCGGACGAAAAGAAAAAAAGAAGAGAAAAAAGAGGCCATAAAAAAGATAGAAAAAGGCCCAAATAAAAAAAATGAGAGAAAAAAGAGAGAAGGGACAATGTTACTATCCTTTTACCACACTTGTGCTTCAAAGTAGCACCATGATCTTCATGATAGAGATTCTCCTATGTTGTCACTTTCATATACTAGTGGGAATTTTACATTATAGAACTTGGCTTGTATATCCCAATGATGGGCTTCCTGAAAATGCCCTAGGTTTTCGTGAGGAAGCGAGTTGGATGCACATCCACTTAGTTTCTTTTGTTGAGCTTTCATACACTTATAGCTATAGTGCATCCGTTGCATGGCAATCCCTACTCACTCACATTGATATCTATTGATGGGCATCTCGATAACCCGTTGATACACCTAGTTGATGTGAGACTATCTTCTCCTTTTTGTCTTCTCCACAACCACCATTCTATTCCACATATAGTGCTATGTCCATGGCTCACGCTCATGTATTGCGTGAAGATTGAAAAAGTTTGAGAACATCAAAAGTATGAAACAATTGCTTGGCTTGTCATCGGGGTTGTGCATGATTAAATACTTTGTGTGATGAAGATAGAGCATAGCCAGCCTATATGATTTTGTAGGAATAACTTTCTTTGGCCAAGTTATTTTGAGAAGACATGATTGCTTTGCTAGTATGCTTGAAGTATTATTATTTTAATGTCAATATTAAACTTTTATCTTGAATCTTTCGGATCTGAACATTCATGCCACAATAAAGGAAATTATATTGAGAAATATGCTAGGTAGCATTTCACATATAAAATTCTGTTTTATCATTTACCTACTCGAGGAAGAGCAGGAATTAAGCTTGGGGATGCTTGATACGTCTCCAACGTATCTATAATTTTTTATTGTTCCATGCTATTATATTACCTGTTTTGGATGTTTAATGGGCTTTACTATGCACTTTTATATTATTTTTGGGACTAACCTATTAACCGAAGGCCTAGTGCAAATTGTTTTTTTGCCTATTTCAGTGTTTCGCAGAAAATGAATATCAAACAGAGTCCAAACGGAATGAAACCTTCAGGAGAGTTATTTTTGGAACAAACACAATCCAGGAGACTTGGAGTGGAGGTCATGAAAGAACCAAGGAGGCCACAAGGTAGGAGGGCGCGCCCAGGGGGAGTAGGCGCGCCCCCACCCTCGTGGGCCCCTCGTGGCTCCACCAACCTACTTCTTTCGCCTATATATACTCATATACCCTGAAAACATCCGAGAGCACCACGAAACCTTATTTCCACCGCCGCAACCTTCTGTACCCGCGAGATCCCATCTTGGGGCCTTTTTCAGCGCTCTGCCGGAGGGGGAATCGATCACGGAGGGCTTCTACATCAACACCATAGCCTCTCCGATGATGTGTGAGTAGTTTACCACAGACCTTCGGGTCCATAGTTATTAGCTAGATGTCTTCTTCTCTCTCTCTCTTTGGATCTCAATACAAAGTTTTCCTCGATTCTCTTGGAGATCTATTCGATGTAATTCTTTTTGCGGTGTGTTTGTCGAGATCCGATGAATTGTGGGTTTATGATCAAGATTATCTATGAACAATATTTGAATCTTCTCTAAATTCTTTTATGCATGATTTAATTATCTTTGCAATTCTCTTCGAATTATCAGTTTGGTTTGGCCTACTAGATTGATCTTTCTTGCAATGGGAGAAGTGCTTAGCTTTGGGCTCAATCTTGCGGTGTCCTTTCCCGGATGTTAGGGCAGCGAGGCACTTATTGTATTGTTGCCATCGAGGATAAAAAGATGGGGTTTATATCATATTGCTTGAGTTTATCCCTCTACATCATGTCATCTTGCCTAGTGCGTTACTCTATTCTTATGAACTTAATACTCTAGATGCATGCTGGATAGCGGTTGATGTGTGGAGTTATAGTATTAGATGCAGAATCGTTTCTGTCTACTTGTCGCGGACGTGATGCCTATATACATGATCATGCCTAGATATTCTTATAACTATGCGCTTTTCTATCAATTGCTCGACAGTAATTCGTTCACCCACCGTAAAGTATGTTATTTTGAGAGAAGCCACTAGTGAAACCTATGGCCCCCGGGTCTATCTTTCATCATATTATGTTCCTATCAATTTACTATTCCTTCTTTTATTTTGCAATCTTTAATTTCCAATCTATATCATAAAAATACCAAAAAAAATTATTTTATTATCTCTATCAGATCTCACTTTTGCAAGTGGCCGTGAAGGGATTGACAACCCCTTTACCGCGTTGGTTGCAAGGTTCTTATTTGTTTGTGTAGGTACGAGGCGACTTGTGCATAACCTCCTCTTTGGATTGATACCTTGGTTCTCAAAACTGAGGGAAATACTTACGCTCCTTTGCTGCATCACCCTTTCCTCTTCAAGGGAAAACCAACGCAGTGCTCAAGAGGTAGCAGCAGCGCGCCTGGTCACTTTGGCTGAGCGCACTCGACTGGAGAACCTTCAACACACACTCGATGAACGTGCCCGGTGGCAGATCCCTGAGTCCAGTCGACGGCAGCGACAACTATTCCCGCCTGAACCACAGGTATACCGCACTCCGATTCAGAATCTTACAGCTGCAGCCTGTATAGCAGAGTCTATTCAGCCGTCCCAGTCGGAGGCTGGAAGAGGTTTGATGTAGATCAGAGCGTTGCTCTGGGCAGCAGGAGAGCAGAACACTGCAGTGTCTCATCCGCGTAACAGAATTCATAGCAGATCTGTGGTGGCTGACACAATCCAGTTGGCTCACAGCCCAAGATCGCCTCCGCGGTGTGAGGGACGTGGGCATCGCCAAGGACAGTACTTGGGTTGGAACCACGAGCAGCACGAACATCGGCTCGACCGTGATGACCGCCATCGAGTGCCTACGCCCCTCCAAGGGGCAAATCATATGTGCCCCGGCATTATGATGATAGGCGCTCGTACAACAAGGAACGGTGGATGCCAGTCGACCCAAGAGAGCCAGGGTTTGATGCAAGGTCAATTCTGGTGCAAGGTCTGGTGGACAGGAACCGAGCACATAAAGAAGGGTAGGACAGAGATCGCCCGACCGGAAGCAGAGTGCATGTTTCTGGTCCTGAATGTTTTAGCAGAGCCATCAGGTCAGAGATCCCTCCCAACTTCAAAGTTGGCGATCGAGTTAGTAAGTTCCTTTGGTGAATCGAAGCCTGACAGTTGGCTTGAAGATTACCGAGTGGCTGTACAGATCGGTGGTGGAAACGATGAGGTGGCCATGAAGCACCTTCTCCTGATGCTTGAAGGGTCAGCTAGAGCTTGGTTGAATCAGTTGGCTCCGGGCAGTATATTCAGGTGGGAGGAGTTAGCCCGAGTGTTTGTCAGAACGTTCGAGGGCACATGCAAACGACCTGCAGGGTTGGCAGAATTGTAGCATTGTGTGCAAAAACCGAATGAAACTTTGAGAGATTACATCCAGAGGTGGACCACTTTGCATCACATTGTGGAGAATGTGTCTCAGCATCAAGCAGTTTGCGCCTTCAAAGAGAGCGTTCGGTATCGGGAGCTTAACCTGAAATTTGGTCGGCAGGAGACATGACCCTGGCCCGAATGATGGAAATAGCCACTCGGTATGCAAACGGCGAAGAAGAAGAACGACTCCATAGCGTCAAGAGCAAACTAGTCGGCCAGGATACTGGAGGAGGTAATTCCAATCGGAAGCAAAAGCGCAAAGCGGAACCTGCAGGCCCTAGAGAGGTTGCAGTCGCGACCCAAGGAAAATTTAAGGGAAAGCCTAAAGGGCCCTGGATCCCCAAGAAGGTGAAAGATCAAGCAGGAAACGATGTGTTGGATTTGCCATGTCACATTCACATCAAGAAGGATGAAGAGGGTAATCTGATTTATCCCAAACATACCACTCGACAGTGTCGAGTCCTTATACAGCAGTTCCGAGAAAAACAACCCAGTGAGAAAGAAAAGGAATCTGATAAGGATGAGGACAAGGAGGATGATGATGAAGGATTTCCCAATGTCAATTCCACCTTGGTGATTTTTGCTGACATTGAAAGCAAAAGTCGACAGAAAGTCATCAACAGGGAAGTAAACATGGTTGCTCCGGCAACGATGACGTATCTGAAATGGTCAAAGACTCCCATCACATTTGACCAGTCCAACCACCCGCCGCGCGTTGCCACCCCCGGAAGCAAGCGTTGGTGGTCGACCCAGTTGTTGGGGGCACCCGATTGACCAAAGTCTTGATGGATGGCGGCAGTGGTTTGAACATTTTGTATGCTGAGACCCTCCGAGGGATGGGCATTCCGATGTCCAAGCTCAGCGAGAACAACATGCGGTTCCACAGAGTCATCCCTGGAAAGAAAGCCGATTCACTCGGCCAGGTCACTCTTGACGTGGTTTTCAGTGATTCAAAGAATTACCGTAAGGAAAAGTTGACATTTGAAGTTGTGGATTTTCACAGTGCCTATCATGCTATCCTGGGCAGAACTGTGAATGCTTGTTTCATGGCTCGACCATGTTACGTATACCTCAAACTCAAGATGCCTGGCCCTAGGGGCGTGATCACAGTCACTGGTAATCGGCAGCGAGCAGAAGAGTGCCTCCAAAAGGGCTCGAAGATTGCCGATGAACAGATGGCAGCAGTAGAAATGGAAGAATACAAGAAGACTGCAGATCTGAGTGATTTGTTGAGAGCTAAGAAGCCTACTTCAGACTCTGCATTTAAGTCGTCTGGTGAAACAAAGTCAGTTCATATTCACCCGACTGATCCCAATGCTGCTCTGACTCATATCTCAACAACACTCGACGACAAATAGGAAGAAGCGCTCATCCAGTTCCCCCGTGAGAACTGGGACATCTTCGCATGGAAACCTTCTGACATGCCAGGTGTACCCAAGGGACTGGCTGAGCACCGTTTGTGAGTCGACCCTAAAGCAAAACCTATCAAAGAGCATCTCCGACAGTCCGCCGTGGAGAAAAGAAAGGCAATTGGCGAGGAAGTGGCTCGGCTTCTGGCAGCTGAGTTCATCTGAGAGATTTACCACTCGGAGTGGCTTGCCAACATCGTCATGGTCCCCAAGAAAGACGATTCACTCTGTATGTGTATTGACTTCAAGCATATCAATCGGGCCTGCCCGAAAGATCACTTCCCTCACCCCCGCATCGATCATATAGTCGAGTCGATTGCGGGATGTGAGCGATTGTCCTTTCTGGATGCATATTTTGGGTACCATCAGATCCGACTGTATGGACCCGACGAAATAAAAACAGCTTTTATCACCCCATTAGGGTGCTTTTGCTATGTTACTATGCCCTTTGGTCTCAAGAATGCTGGTGGCACATTCATGCGCATGATACAGAAGTGCCTGCTCACTCAAATCAGTCGGAATGTGCAAGCATACATGGATGACATCATCGTTAAGTCGCGTAAAGGTTCCGACCTGCTGACTGACCTCGCCGAAACCTTTGCCAATCTGAGAAGATATGATATCAAGCTTAATCCGTCGAAGTGTACATTCGGAGTTCGAGGTGGAAAGTTACTCGATTTCCTCGTTTCTGAACGTGGGATCGATGCAAACCCAGAGAAAGTTGGCACAATACTCCGAATGAAACTCCCTATGCGCATACACGACGTTCAGAAGCTTACTGGTTGTTTGGCCGCTTTGAGTCGATTCATCTCTCGTGTTGGTGAAAATGCATTGCCTCTTTACCGATTGATGAAGAAATCTGATAAGTTTGAGTGGACTCCTGAAGCTGACACAATGTTTGCAGAGCTCAAAACCCTGCTTTTCCACCCAGCTGGTGCTCGCTGCTCCAATCAGCAAAGAGCCTTTACTGCTTTATATTGCAGCCACTGGACAAGTTGTCATTACAGTACTCATGGTCAAGCTGGAAGAAGAAGGTAAAGCCTACAAGGTTCAAAGGCTCAAAGGTACTATATTTCTGAAGTCTTAACTCCGTCCAAGCAGAGATATCCACATTATCAGAAGCTTGTCTATGGAATTTACTTGACCACGAAGAAGGTTGCACATTATTTCTCAGATCACTCCATCACAGTCGTCAGCGATGCTCCATTGTCAGAAATTCTGAACAACAGAGATGCAACTGGTTGAGTGGCAAAGTGGACGATTGAACTCCTTCCGTTGGATATCAAGTTTGAGGCAAAGAAAGCAATCAAGTCCCAAGCAATAGCAGATTTCCTCGTCGAGTGGATTGAATAGCAGAAACCGACTCAAGTTCACTCAGAACATTGGACTATGTTCTTTGATGGATCCAAGATGCTGAATGGTTCTGGAGCTGGAGTAGTCCTGGTATCCCCGCGAGGCGACAAACTCAGTTATGTCCTTCAGATTCACTTTGATTCCTCCAACAATGAAGCAGAATACGAAGCACTTCTGTATGGGTTGCGTATGGCCATTTCACTTTCGGCGTTAAAGCCTAATGGTCTCTGGCGACTCAGATTTGGTGGTCAATCAAGTGATGAAGGAGTGGGACATCGAAGTCAGCTATGGTGGCTATTGCAATGCAGTGAGAAAGTTAGAAAAGAAGTTTGAAGGGCTAGATCTCCACCACATTCCTCGACTGAAGAACCAGGCAGCGGATGACCTGGCAAAGATAGGTTCCAAGCAGGATCCCATTCCCAGCAATGTGTTCTTGGAGCATCTTCACACACCATCAGTTCAAGAGGATCCCTTCACGGAAGAACCCCTGCAGCCTAAGAGTTCTACTGATTCAACTGAAGTTGAAATCCCAGCCGTGGTCGACTTAATCTTGGAGGTTTTGGTTGTCATTCCTGATGGACAGTGCCGTATATCGCGTATATTCTCAGGAAAGAGCTTCCAGAAGATGAAGATGAAGCATGTCATATTGTCCGTCGATCCAAAGCCTTCATCATAATAGGTGGACAACTTTACAGAGAGAGTGTTACTGGAGTCACTCAGCGGCGCATCACGCCAGAGGAAGGTTGAATGATTCTCAACGACATCCACTCGGGGACCTGTGGTCACCATGCGTCCTCTCGGACAATTGTGGCCAAAGCATACCGAGCGGGATTCTATTGGCCGCGGGCAAATGAAATGGCAAAAGACATAGTCGATAAATGTGAAGGCTGTCAGTTCTACTCCAACATGTCTCATAAGCCTGTGTCAGCCCTGAAGACCATTCCACTCGTCTGGCCCTTCACTGTTTGGGGATTGGATATGGTTGGACCTCTGAGTACCGGCAGAAGTGGCTTCACCCACCTGCTTGTTGTAGTCGACAAGTTCACTAAATGGATTGAAGCCAAACCCATCAAGAACCTCGACTCGGGTACCTCCGTCAGCTTCATCAGAGAGTTAACATTCAGATATGGAGTCCCGCACAGCATCATCACAGACAACGGTTCAAACTTCGATTCAGATGAGTTCGTAGCTTTACAGGCTTCCCAAGGCACTCGGGTCGACTATGCTTCAGTCGCTCACCCGCAGTCGAATGGACAAGCAGAAAGAGCAAATGGTTTGATCCTCCAAGGGTTGAATCCCAGATTGATGCGCGACCTCAAGCATGCGGCTGGTGCCTGGGTAGATGAGTTACCATCAATACTGTGGGGTCTGAGAACAACGCCAAATCGGTCGACTGGCCGGACTCCCTTCTGCATGGTCTATGGAGCTGAAGCCGTGCTGCCATCTGATTTACTCCACAATGCCCCGCAAGTAGAGCTTTTCTCAGAGGCAGAAGCAGAACAAGCCTGGCAAGATGCCGTTGATCTTCTGGAAGAGGAAAGAGAGATGGCCCTGATCAGGTCGACCATTTATCAGTAAGACCTTCGTCGGTTCCATGCTAGAAACGTAAGAGGTTGAGCATTTCAGGAGGGAGACCTGGTTCTCCGAGTGGATCAACAACGACCACACAAGCTTGCTCCCGCCTGGGAAGGTCCCTTCATCATCACCAAAGTGCTCTACAATGGAGCATACCACCTGTACGATGTGGAACACAAGAAAGATGAGCCACACGCTTGGTATGCGGAGCTGCTTCGCCATTTTTATACTTAAGCATTCAGACTGTTGAGATGTAATAAGAAGTACCTTTCAGTTTGTTTATCAAAGACGTGGTTTTACAGTCTCCTAAATGATTGTTATTACTTATACATGTGTTCAAAATCCCCCAGTGGGTGGCTTAGCTACGAATCCGATTCGCCTAAGTTTCAAAAACAAAATCCTACCGAGCGAAGAGCAAGCCTCTCACTCGAGGGATTAGCTGCGAATCCGATTCGCCTAAGTTTGAAAAAATCCCACCGAGTGAAGAGCAAGCCTCTCACTCGGGGGCTTAGCTGCAGTTCCGTACTCGCCTAAGTTTAAAAAATCCCACCGAGTGAAGAGCAATCCTCTCACTCGGGGGCTTAGCTGCAGTTCCGTACTCTCCTAAGTTTGAAAAATCCCACCGAGTGAAGAGCAAGCCTCTCACTCGGGGGCTTAGCTGCAGTTCCGTACTCGCCTAAGTTTGAAAAATCCCACCGAGTGAAGAGCAAACTCTCACTCAGGGGTTAGCTACAGTTCCATACTCGCCTAAGTTGGAAAAATCCCACCGAGTGAAGAGCAACCCTCTCACTCGGGGGCTTAGCTGCAGTCCCGTACTCGCCTAAGTTGGAAAAATCCCACCGAGTGAAGAGCAACCCTCTCGCTCGGGGGCTTAGCTGCAGCTCCGTACTCGCCTAAGTTTAAAACACACTCCGAGTGAAGAACGATTCTCTCGCTCGGGGACTTGGACACATGCTCCATCCTTATCCGCAAGGACGACAAGGTGCAGACCGATTGCGACCTTAACCTCAGAGCTACGCCAGAAGTACAATGTGCGCTCCATCCTGATCCGCAAGGATGATGAGGTGCAGGTCGACTACGACCTTCTCCTCAGAGCTGCGCCACAAGTACAATGTGCGCGCCATCCTGATCCGCAAGGATGACGAGGTGCAGGTCGACTGCGATTTTCTCCTCAGAGCTGCGCCACAAGTACAATGTGCGCTCCATCCTGATCCGCAAGGACGATGAGGTGCAGGTCGACTGTGATTTTCTCCCCGGAGCTGCGCCTACAAGTAAATGTGCGCTCCATCCTGATCTGCAAGAACGTTGAGGTGCAGGTCGTCCGCGACCCCCTCCTCAGAGTTGCATCACAAGAACAGAAGTCTGCTGCGAGTGAAGATACAAGTTCCACTAAGAAATAAAGACAAACATATTGAAGGAAAAAACAAGTTCAGATAAATCCCACGAGGTTCCAGACCACGGATTAAAGTACTCGTGCATCAAGCCCGAAGGAGTTTAATGGTTACAAAACCACTCGGCATAGCGAGGCAAATTTAATCGGATCATAAAAGTTTGTTCACTCCGCAAGAGGAGGACTGGCAGGCTCGACGAACTCATCCAGGTCGATTCCATCTGCAATACGAGTAGCGGTAGCAATGAAGGTTTCCATGAAAGACTGGAAGTCAAGTCTCTTGGTGTTGGCAATCTTGATCGCTGCTAACTTCTCTTCTTTGGCCTCCTTGCAATGGACGCGAACAAGGGACAGAGCTACATCAGTGCCGCACCAAGCAGAGGATTTCTTCCATTCCTGCACTCGACCAGGGATCTCGTTGAGTCGAGTCATCAAAGACTCGAGGTCATTTTGGAGCGTCTCCCTTGGCTAGAGCACAGTGTCGATCCGTGACACCACAAACTTTAGTTGAGCAAGGTAGTCTGTAACGCTGGCAAGTCAGGATTCCAATCGGAGCACGTTCATGGCAGCTTCATCCTTAGCAGGGGAATTGATGGGGTCCAAACTTGTCTCGATTCGCCCAGTTTCTTCCTCAAAGTTTTGGCAGAATTCTGCAATCACAAAGAAATAATGAGTCGACGGCTTTATGATGAATCGACGATAGCAAAACAGTCGGACAAGGAAAGGTACCTTCAAGCATAAGGAATAACTTCTTGGTGAGTCCTCCCAGATAAGTCTCCAGCTCGTCTCTCCTTCGACTGAGATCACCAACCTTGTCGGTCAAAGCTCCCTTATCCTTCTACAGCCGAGTCACCTCCTTATTGGCCTCGTCAAGAGCAGTCTTCAGCTTGGCATTTTCTGTTTCTAGCTTTCCGACCGAAGCCAGCTTCTGGTCGGCAAGTGTTGTTTTCTCTTCGGCCGATTTTTGTGCGGCCGCAAGGTCAAGATCATTCTTCTCCAAAGCCTGGATAAGTTTTTCTGAAATAAATAACGCTCGGTTCAGAGGAAGGAAATAACACTCGATTCAGAAAAGTGTCAGTCGACAAGTTTTCCGTACCTGCTGCATCATCCTTAGCCTTCTGCAAGTTCTCCTTGGCCAACTCCAGATCAAGATTGAGCTGGATCTGCTTCTGCTCCAAGTCCGCAAACCGATCTCCAAGTCACAAGATCTCTGTGGTCAGAGGAAAGTCGACAGATACAAAGTTTGGTTGCTTACCAGGAAATAAAGTTCAAATTCAAAAAGTTCTAAGACTACTGCCGAATTGAACATTCAACAGTGGTCTCGGGGACTACACCCAATGGGTGCACTTAGCATGCCCCCACTGGTCCAGGTTCCACTCGACATGGTCCGTCCAGACCGAGTGGAAGAATGTCAAAAAAAGAGAAAGAAGCAACAGTTATTCTCAGACCACAACCGACTGCCCGCAGTCGACCGCGGTCTTGGGGACTACACCCAGTGGGTGCACTCAGCGTGCGCCCACTAGTTCAGGTTCCACTTGACATGGTACGCCTAGACCAAGTGGAAGAACTGAAGAGCAAGATATTTTTATCAAGACCCCCGCCGAATCACACATTCAGCGGTGGCCTCGGGGACTACACCCAGTGGGTGCACTCTGTGTGCCCCCACTAGTCCAAAGATACAATCGACACAACCTAGTCGAATCAATTGGAAAAACTACTCAGCATAAATTAAAACACCCAGTGGGTGTACAGATGCGAAGTGCAGACTGACAAATGGATGCACAATGAAAGTTTTCAGGTAGCATATCCTAACAGAACAAGCGCCAAGCTAGGAGGTAAGTTGGAAATCAACTAACCTGGACATTGGCTGGAAGGCTGAGCTAGCATCATAAGCAGCCTGACTGGCCTTGCGCACCACTTTCATTTGTTCCATCATAAGGCCTGCCTGGCGTATGGCTTCCTTGGCAGCGCCCACTTGGTCCTCTGGGACATGATGGATGGTGAAAAGTGGTGAAGGCAGATCAATCGCACCAGGTTGAGGATCCAAGGCATGGTGTTGTACAAACGAAATGGGGACTTGTGCAATCGACGATGAAGGACGTTCACTCGACACTGGAACGACAAAAGTAACAGAAGCCCGGTTGAGGTCTCCAGACTGCTGAATCACTGGTTCCGTCGCCGGCGTCGACTGGGGCGTCCTGCTTGCCGGTACCTTCCTGCTCGAAGTCCTGCCCCTCCTTCCCGTGGGTCTCTGTGGCACATCTTCGTCGTCATCTAGAAGTTCAATAACATTGGTCGGAGCTGCAAAGCAATCAATCGCAAGAGTTCAGTCGACCGTCAAAGTGGCTGGTAAAGTAAAGACAAGATGTCAAGAGTTATACCCGCGTTGGAAGTGACTGCGTCTTCCATCTGCTCCTCCTCATCATCTTTATAAATAGAAGTCCCAGAGGTAGCAACACTGCAAATTTCAGAATTCACTCGGTCAAAACATGAAAGTGAGTCGACCGAAGATCGAGTAATGCAAAAACTAAGAGGTCGAGCACAATAATTACCCAGAAGCGATGGGGACGACCACTTTAATCTTGGGCAAGGCCTTCCGGGGCTTTGACGGTGCGACTTTCGGCTGCTTTGGAGCTTTCTCAGTCAGTACAGGAGAAGATGTTTGAGTGCGCTTTGAAGTCTGTCCAGTCGGTGGAGTCGCTTTTACAAGAACACTTGCTGGGTCTTGCCTCTGCTTGGAGCGTCTTTCCGAGCGAGGTGGAGAGTCGACCTCCTCACCACTGCTCGAGTCTCCACTCTCCTCGTCTTCTTCTCCGTCAGAATGCCAGTCGCCACTGTCACCCCCGCTCGCCTCTCCCTCCTGCTCCTGCTCTTGCTCTCCGTTGGGCATGGAATACATCTCAGTGTAGATCTGGAAGGCACGGAGTCGAGCGGATATCAATCGATTTCGAGAACAAATACATGTCAGAACAAAAGACACTCGGAAGAAAAGAGTCAGACCTTGTCTGGTTCGTTGGTGTTGTCGAGTGGAGGAATCCTTCTAGACCCCACGAGGTTGTCCTTGTTGCCAGTGATGCCCTGCAACCACTGCGCCACCGTCTCCTTGTCAACTTCCTCCGGGTGCATCTGAGTGCTGTCATCAATACCCGAGTACATCCACATTGGATGATCACGGGCTTGGAGTGGCTGGATGCATCGACTGAGAAACACCTCTAACAAGTCCATGCCAGTCACACCGTCGCGGACAAGTTGGACTACTTGCTTAACCAGCATATTCAACTCCACTTTCTCAGCTGGAGTCACTTTCAAGGGAGAGGGTTTCTCAACTCGCTCCATGGAAAACGGAGGAAGGCGGTCGGTGACCAGGGGTCGATTGGTCCTCTGATGAGAACCAGGTCGACTGCCACCCTCTGACTAAATCGGGAAGAATCATAGCAGGGAAAGTACTTTTACACCTCATCTGGATCCCTAGACCTCCACACATCTGGATCACGTGCGTCCTCTGATCACTCGGATTAGCCTTTTTTACAGACTGAGAACGACAAGTGAAAATATGTTTGAAGAGACCACAGTGTGGTCGACAACCCAGAAAATTCTCACACATGGACACGAATGCAGCGAGGTACGTGATGGTGTTGGGGGAGCAGTTGTGAAGTTGGGCTCCAAAAAAGTTCAGAAAACCCCGGAAGAAAGGACGGGGAGGCAAAGATAAACCATGGTCGACGTGGGTCGCAAGAAGGACAAACTAACCCTCCCGCGGCCACGGCTCGGTCTCGTCCTCCGGAAGCCGCCAGGAACCATGGGGAATCAATCCCCCCTCAACCAGATCCTCCAGATCCTCATGCTGGGTCGTGGACCGGATCCAGTCGCCCTGGATCCATCCGAGCGGCAGGCCGGATTTCGATAACGACCCTCCTCGGCTCGTATTCTTGCCTTCTCCTTCGCTGTCGCCTTCTTCGCACGCTCCAGAGCTGCCGTCTTGTCCTTCGCCATCGCAGCAGTTTGCGCTTGAGCGGGGCGGCGGCACCGAGGGTGGGTGCGGACGCAGTGGGGGAACGGAGGAGGAAGAAAGAAAATGTGATGCACTATGCAGAAAACACCAGCCCAGGCGCCTTATATGGGCCCATTCCCCGAGTGACTTACTTGTGGGCCTAGGCAATCCTGTCAAATCCCGCAACAGTCACGCGCTTAGTTCGTGGCGAAATAGGTGGCACGAGAATCGAGGCGCCCCTGCCTAATCCGCTCCGCTTACTACAGTCCTCTCCATCCCGCACGCTTCCCCAAATTTCGAATCCCGTGAGATCCGGGAATATCAGTGCAGTGGATCACACCAAAGATCTTGTACCATGCCAATACTCGAAGCTTATCAGTAGTTCACTCGACAATTTTGCAATGGATCAAGGCGACTGAAAATGAAGTCGACGTTGTTACGTGGTCCGTCAATCCAAGTAGAACGCTTCCGAAGCGTGAAAACTAGGTCAGAACCATCTTCAACTCCATCTCCACTCGGACCCTGAACCATTCGAGGGCTAATGACGATGTTGTGCACCTAGGGTAGGGTAATGGACCGGATCTAAACACCCTTCCCAAGGACATTGCCCTACAGTCAAGGACGTTCAAAGGACATCAACTTCTACCGACTGGAATGACCTTAAGATGTTGCCCACTCGACCGACGGTTCCACTCGGATGACTCAATTCCATTCGACCATATCAGAAATCATTCGGAGTACAGAAGATCTAAGGCCACTCCGGATGGCAATGGTCAGGCGTTCACTCCGTAGTCTTAATAATCATTTATATGCCTTTATTGCTGGCGTTACCAGTAACGTCCTATCTTTATGTACATTGAACCATGTGTTACTGAGGGCTGGAGGGATCTGGTGAACTCTATATAAGCCACCCCCTCCTCAGGTACAAGGGTTCGCACCCCCTGTAACTTCACGCATTATCCAATCGACCAGCCTCCGGGCACCGAGATGTAGGGCTGTTACTTCCTCCGAGAAGGGCCTGAACTCGTAAATATTGCGTGCACAACTTCACCGTAGCTAGGATCTTGCCTCCTCATACCTACCCCCCATTCTACTGCCAGACTTAGAACCACGGCGATGCGCGGGGCCTCATGAGCAGAGGCCTCGTTGACTCCAGCAGAGCAGGGACTCGTCAGAGCCGGCATTGTCCTCTACCTCGTCCTCGGTCTCGCCAAACAGCGCCTCGCCCACAGCCTCCGCCACCCGCATGCGGTACCACCAGCGCTCGAGGCGGCCCTCGCAGGCGGAGCGGTACGAGTCAAGCAGCGCCTCCTGCTCCGCCCGCTCCGCGGCGATCTGCTCCTCTGCCTGCAGGTGCTCCTGGAGGAGATGGTGGTTGTAGGCGGCGTCGGCCTGCGACTCCCGGAACTGCTCCTCACGCTTCTGCCTCACCGTGTCCATGTATTGGGCATGGGCCTCGTTGATGGTCATGGTGCAATGCACCGGTGAGGATGGCACAGAGGAGGGGGTTGGCGCCGGATCGTCGACTACCATGTTGTCCATTGGGACATCGTCGTCCTCCGGCTGCCTGCCTGCCAGGCAGTCGGCAGCTATGGCTGCCATCTCCTTGTGGTCCGTTGTCTGCCCATCCCGAAGGGCGCTGGAGCGCGAGGAAGCCATGGCGGGTAGTAGTGGTGTGGACAGGAGAAAGGGAACGAAGGCGGATGACTGCGGCTATGACTGGTGCAGCAGTTTATATAGCAATGGTGGGCGGTGAAGGGACGGACGTGTGGCGCTGGAGTAGCTGCCTCGACAACCGTGTATCATTAATGTGTGCGGCAGAGGACGGACGGACGACTCTTGTGTCGTTTGAAGGCGGAGCAATCGCCTGCACCGGGAAGCGGGCTGAGCGGCGCTAACTGCGTTCGAGCGTAAAGCGCTCGGGCGAGGCGAGGCGGTCTGGTGGGCGGTAGTCGAGACTCGTGCTTGGCAGCGGGTTGGTCCAGGCCGGACATCTTGGCTTCGCCGGCCAAGCTTCGCCGAGCTGGCGGCAAGAATCGAATGATGGACGTAGCTTCCGACCAGGAGCCAGCGCCACTGTCCAAGCCGGTTCATGCCGTGTTCACCATAGAGCAGGTGCGGCTACACTTCGACGCCCTAATGGTGGAAGAACTACCAGCGCAGGAGGACCTGTGCTGCAACCTCCGTCTCGTCAGCGAGCACCGGTGAACAAGCGAACGGCAATGTCATCGCAGACATGTGGCCCTATGATCCTGGCTTCCCGAATGAGCAGCGGGCGCTGTATCAGACCATCCATAGGGCCCGCGAGGCCCTCTTCGTCGTCCTTCGAGTTGTCACGCTCGCCGTGGCGCCGCCGCCTCACGATGTCAACATGGTCAACAGACATGAGGAATGAGGAGATGGCTTTACTTGGAGAGGATGACAGTGGGGACCCACCAGGTCCATAGCCGCACGTCCGCAAGTGTCTCCTTATTATATACTACAACTGTAATTTTTTTGCTTCCTCCTGGTTTCCTGACATCACGGTCCTACACCATTGTCAACCTATGTAGTCAATAAGTGAGAGAATTGCGCAAGGATTGGCCGACAACTGGGACCAAGCAGCTCGAGCAGTATTTGTGTTTTTGAGGTGTGAGCACTGCAGAGTTTTTCTTGAGCGATGTTTTCGTTTTTTTAGACAAGAGTGATGTTTTCGTTGTTGTTAAGACGAGAGCAGGGTATTACCTGGGCGGATTGTGGCCCGTCTAGCCCAAGCCAGATATCCAGCCCAGATATTAATTTTTTTCAAGCTAAAAATGGCTAGCCCAGCTATACTTTTTTTTGGGAATACCTAGGCAAGGTCAACTTGTTATTCTCCGCCCCGCTGGGCTACAAATCTTTTCTAGGAGGGATGCATTAAGCTTAAAAAGAAAATGGGCTTTAAGAAATAATAAATGGGATGTAACTATAAAAACTGGGCTGTAACTATAAAAAAAATGCACCAAACACATAATTAGTTTATAAAATATTATTTTGGATTTTGAAAATTTTAATTTCATTAATTGTTGCGCGCGCAATGTTTCGTTGGACTTTTACGTAAGACAAATTTATATTGAAATTGTATTTAATCTGACTAGAAGTTTAGGGATAAAAACATTTCGGATCCCATCAAAATGTTGGAAATTTTATTGAATTCTGTTTTGAACGGTTGGTTGAAATTATTAATCGTTGTCCTAACTAGAAAATGGGTTGTACTTTTAACAAACTGTAAATGGGCTGTAGTAAATTCCATTAGAATTCAAAAATGGGTTGTACATTCTTACAAATCTCAAATGGGCTATAAGTTCTCTGCCACACACTTGTTGACGCGTCCCCTAAAAAAAATAAGTTGACGCGTATGCAAGGCTTTATCAACTTATAGTCAACACATGGTTCTAGCAACAATGGCCATTGGATGTCCATCCAACGCATGTCGTGCTTCTTCTTCAATCTCGGATATTCTAGCTTCACCCGCCCAAAAAATGATTCCTCCCCCTGACATCTGGGGTGCACCGTTTCGGAGGCTGACATGTGGGCCTAGTAAGTTGACGCGTACCAAGGGCTTTGTCAACTTAGTCAATATAAACGATTCTAGCTGCAGTGACCATACGATGTCCATCCAACGGCCATCGCGCTTCTTCAATCTCTGGTCTTCTTGCTCCAGCCACCCAAAGCAGCGCCGGTCGTGCACCGCTCCTCGCTTCCATGGCCGGTCAGGTTGCCGAGGCCTCACAGCCCCCTACAACTCCCACCGCTGGCCAGGCCCTGCGGTGACGGCAGCCTCACACCACAACCGAACCAGTGAACCCTCGTACTCCTCTCCGCGTGGGCATCCACTGCCGCGTCTTCCCTGGCTCCATGTCGTTCCCTTCCTAGGCCTCGCCGTCGTCCACCGCCTTGGTGCTCTCGGCGCGGCGTGGTCAATGTGGTCAACAAACGACTTCCATCGGAAGAGTACTGTATGTGGAGAGGCAGACAACTGGGTCCACGGCCACGGCAAGGAAGTGCCTCCTTATTACGCGGAAAATAATGATTCCTCCACCTGACAGCAGGGACCCACCGGACGGGTCACCGTATTTTGCAAAAAAAGTTTCCCCCCTGACTGCTAGGACCCACCAGCTACATCTTTGCACGCAAGGAAGTGCGTCCATATTACGGGCAAAATAATGATTCGCCCCCCTGACTGCTGGGACCCACCAGCTACATCTTCGCATGCAAGGAAGTGCCTGACAGTCGGGACCCACCTGGTCGAAGCGTACGTAGAGTTGTCATTCTAGTGGCGAACGTGTACATACATACGATCGGTCTGTTTGCAGGCTGCAGCGATGAACCGTGGCCGTGTAAGGAAGGGCACATGTCATAGTAGAGGCGCGCACGTGTCGTAGTAGACGCGTGCACGTAGCATGTACACGTACATACAACGGCCAGGGTGCAAGAAATTAAATACGGTCATTGTCGGTGTCGAAACCGGCGGATCTCGGGTAGGGGGTCCCGAACTGTGCGTCCAGGCGGAGGGTAACAGGAGACAAGGGACACGATGTTTTACCCAGGTTCGGGCCCTCTTGATGGAGGTAAAACCCTACGTCCTGCTTGATTAATATTGATAATGTGTGTTACAAGAGTAGATCTACCACGAGATCAAAGAGGCTAAACCCTAGAAGCTAGCCTATGGTATGATTGTTGTTTTTCTACGGACTAAAACCCTCCGGTTTATATAGACACCGGATAGGGTTAGGGTTACACAGTCGGTTACAATGGTAGGAGATCTACATGTCCGTATCACCAAGCTTGCCTTCCACGCCAAGGAAAGTCCATCCGGACACGGGACGAAGTCTTCAATCTTGTATCTTCATAGTCTTGGAGTCCGCCGATGATGATAGTTCGCTATCCGGACACCCCTAGTCCGGAACTCCTCGGTAGCCCCCGAACCAGGCTTCAATGGACGAGTCCGCGCGCATATTGTCTTCGGCATTGCAAGGCGGGTTCTTCCTCCGAATAATTTATAGAAGATTGTGAACACCAGGATAGTGTCCGCTCGCAAAACAAGTTCCACATAACACCGTAGAGAGAATAATTTTTGCATAGATCTGCTGACGTATTCCGTGGCGTGACATCACACCACGGCCAGGCCTTTATATGAATCGTTTTTTATTGTTCCACCTCAGCGTGTTTAGCGAGGCGGTTTCCTTGGCACGTCTTATCAAAGCGTAGATCATGCCCCCTTATTCTGGGATTCTCATCAGTACGGACGTGGGTAATCCAACAGTGCCCGTTGGCCTGCCTTCTCTATCAAAAGCGGGTCCCAATCGACCACGGGGCGGGCTCTTGGTATTCAACCTCTTTATAGTGAGACCAAGGCCCTCTTCTTTTTACACCCTCCATCGAGTTCGCCTTGCGCTTCGAGTTCCAACACCCAAAGCTTCAGATTCAGCGCCGGACTTTCGGCGATGTCCGGCTCCGACCAAAGCACAGCCGATGGATGTCTTCCTCCGTCCTGTAAGAGGATGTGCTAAAGCTGCGAGACGCCAGGTATCTGACCGGCGAGATTTCGCATAGGCTGCCTGCTCCAGGGCAGGTCACTCCCACTCCTGAGCCCGGCGAGAACGTGGTGTTCATGTCCCACTTCCTTCGGGGTTTAGGCTTCCCGTCGGACCCCTTTGTGCGGGGGCTCATGTTTTATTATGGGCTTGATTTCCATGACTTGAGTCCAGAGTCCATCCTCCATATCTCGTCATTCATTGTTGTATGTGAGGCCTTCCTCCATATTACCCCCCACTTTGGATTGTGGCTCAAAAACCTTCAAGGTGGAGCCAAAAACGATCAAGGGGCAGCAAGCAGAGTGCGGAGGGGCGGTCATAAGCAAATGTGCTGATGCTCCGTGGCCCGAGGGCTCTTTTCAAGAGGAGCTTGGTTTGTGGCAACGAGAGTGGTTTTATATCACCGCTCCCAGGGGCACCAAATGGGTGGCGCTCCCTGCCTTCCGCTCAGGTCCGCCACAGCGGCTGGCGTCGTGGGTCAACAAAGGGGCTCGGCGGGGGCCATCCAAGGATGTTCCCCTGCTGCAGGCCGTATTCGAGATCTCCGGGAAAGAGGGATCAATCTGGTTGCGATGGCGCAGGATATGGTGATCCGCGCCTTTAGCCCTGCAAACGTCGCCCCTCCTCACTGTGGGAATTCAATCCGGAGGGACCACGATCTCTCCAAAATTTTATGGGCACGACGCCTGTGGAGATGTATAAACTGTTCTTGGATCACAAGAGAAGTGTCCGGACTTGACCGAGGACGCAGGACTAAGATGCAATCGCCCGGATACTCAAGTAAGTAGTCCCAGAATCGGACAAGCTGTTCATTCATTTATTATATATATATGCCCTTTAAAGGAGCCGTTTCTTGAACAGGAGTGGATAGCCAAGGCAAAGGCGATAAGGTGTCGGGCTCCTCCCAGAGACCACGCCGGATCCCATGTTGACCAAGATGTTGAAGGTCGCGCCTTTTGAAGAAGGCGAAGGGAGGAGCGGGGGAGCAACTGCCTCTGCAAAGGTGGCTATCAAGGAAGGAGGGATTAAGAGTCCCACCTTCCAAGGAGAGAAGAGGACCGCTTCAGAAGATCCGGAGGTCAAGGCCTCAAAGAAAGGAAGGGAATCTTCGGCAGAGAGTCCGGTATTTGGGAAGTAACCCAGCTGCATTATTTCCCCAAGGGATCAGCCCTCGAGGAGCCGTAAGTAGAAAGAAGGGGTCTTGTAAATAAGGAGCATCCTATATTTATTTATGAAGATAACCGAAATTGTACCTTGTAGTTCGGACCTCAGCCCTTCTCAGCAGAGCTCGTCTTCGGGGGATCTTCTTCCGGAGATGATGGAGAGCGAAATGCCTCCACCTGTCGCACCCTCATGTGAAGCGGACGACCCGGAGGTGTCGTCGCGGAGAGTTCCCCCAAGTCCGACGGGGGCGGAAGGTCCGACGCCAAGTGGTGTGCGGTCGGAGGAGCTGATGGCTTTGCTCGGGCGAGCGGCTATCTCAGAAGATCACCGTGCTCTAATGGGTATGGTGATTGAAAGGATTGCATCCGCAGAGAGCGGATTGCACGAAGCCGTCAGAAGCTTCTTGGCGGGGTTTGAGGTACGCAAAAATAATGTACCTTCGGCGATTATGCATATAAAATGCGCCATGTATAGATAGTAGCCCCTGAGACTCGGTATGTTGTCAAAATTGACGACGTGCCGAGGATCAAATTCTCAGTTTCAACATATCGCCACTCCTAAACAGGTGGCGGGGCGTCTGGAGGCCAGCCGGACTGATGAATATGCCGAACTAAAGGGGCATCTTGATGAGGCGGATGCGGACATCGCGCTGGTCAATAAACGGGTTGACGAGTCACAAGGTATGCGACTTCTATGCAGACACCTGGTAAGGGAGCTTGACGCCCATGTCTTACTGTTTGTATGCTTAATGCAGATGGTGCCGCTGCCGTTGAGGAGCTGCGGGTAGAACTTCGCCGAGCGAAAGAGCAAGCCAGAGTAGTAATGTCGGCCGCTTTAAAGGCAGCCAAGAGCTAGAAGCTGAACGGGCTGCTCCTTTGCCGAAGCAAAGAGGAGATGGCCGATATGGCCAAAAGTTAAGGAATACTACCGATTGCTGCGAGGTTCTTGAAAAAGAGCGTCAAAGCGGAACAAGAGGGCCTAAAGAAGGCCGCCGAATCCAAGAATGCCCAATCGGCTTTGAGAGCTGTCAAGGAGGAGCTGAGTCGAGGCCAGGGCAATTGCGGCTGGAAAACCGTTTACTGCGGAGGAAATATACAGATCCAAAGTATGCTCAGTTGGATAAATTGTGGAGTTCAGAGGATGCTTATCTGGACTTGGCGGCGAGCGCTGTGGACACGGTTGAGAACTTCCGGGGCCAGAAGGGGCACAGAAGAGAAGAGCTATATTGGTCGCAATTCCATAGTCCGGAGCATCCTCTGCCGCTGACCGATCGGTTGGCCGAATGGGCCGAGTTGAATCGATTGTCCGGATTTGCCATGAAGCATGTCTTGACTCACTTGTGGCCGGACGGACCCCAGCCGAAGAGCTATTTTGGTTTAGTGCAGCAGTTTCTTGGTGCGGTGCCGCGTATCGACGCAATGAAGCGATCGGCGTGCATTGAGGAGCGCGGATGGCTCTTGCCCGTGTCAAGACATATCTTGGCAGAGATGAAGGCCATCGACGTTGCATCCCGTGATTCGGACAGAGGTCGAGTACCGCCGAGCACTACTTTGAAGAAGTCCTGCCGGGCGCTCGTTTAATAGAGACGCAGTGCTCGAAGGATATTATGTTTAAATGACATGTATGATTTGTGAAAACAATGTTTTCAATGTAATATAAGTGCTTTTTATACTTATGCGTTCAAGTAGTAAACTACTCCCTGTGTGGCCGTTTATGTATATGTGTATATAACCTGAAAGATGGCAATCCTTGGCTTCAGCCCCCACGCACATAGTGCGGGGGTGTTTGCAAAAAAAGGGCGCTTTTTCACACTTAATCCAACGTCTTGGTCCTGTTAAGGAGGTGATGGCGTAGCAAACCAGGCAACCGGACTATAATGCTTTATCACTTTCACTTAGCCACAGGAGTTCGAGGGTGGGGCTACTATATAGCCCCCGGGGCACCGCACTCTCCCGAATTCGGGTGTGTATGTGCTGACCAAAACCGGTCCTTCGTTAATGCGGAGGAATCCTAAACATTCCTGTGAGTCATCGAGTGGTTGACCAGTCTCTCGCTATATCATGATAGTCAGTTTTCGGCTTTCTCTACTGAGGTGCTCACCCGGCCGAACTGGGGCACAATCGCAGTAGTTCTCCTGGTGCTGCGTTAGCCGTGAAAACGGAACGTAAGGCAGCAAAACACAGGAGCCGGGCAACCCAACATTTGACCAAAGACATGATTCGGAGCTGATGCATATAAGGCCTAACTTTCCGAGACGCCTGAATACTCCCTAAGGTATTTGGTCTTTATGAAAATGGGCAAAATAAGGCCCTAAGCCCTTTGTGTCCAGGTACGCGCAAAAATTCTGGTGCGGCCAATGCTAAAGCACCAGCCTCCTCCTCAGTTATATTTAAGGAACCGGGGGAATGTATATCAACAAGAGACAGTAAAAAAAGGTTTACGCAGGGTCTTAATCTGAAAAGAATCCTTGCAACGGGTCCCTGCTGCACGTCTGCGCCTGTGTCTCCGTTGTCAGCCGTATCCTGGACGGGTGTAGCACCTTGTTCATCTGTAAAAGAGAGGAACTTAGTTTGAAAGAAAAAGGAGCGTGCGAAAGATGTACTTAATATTAAATGAACAGAGTATGGTTCAAAGAAGTGAACAAAATTGAGCTTTATTGTCTCTTGTTATATATGCATGCGGCCCCTTGTATGGGGGTATGCCGCTAGTAGGCGCCGGACTCGTCTAGCCGTGTCCAGGGTTTGAATGACCAATTCAGGTTCTTTGCCTAGCAGAGCCGGATAGCTGTGGGGCTGTCAAGGCAGTCTCCCGTTCTCCCCTGCTCGAGTAACACTTAATACTTCCTTTTAACGAGATGATGCCGCGTGGACCGGGCATTTTAAGTGTAGAGATGCATAATGCGGTATTGCGTTAAAGCGGGCGAAAGCTTCGCGTCCCAATAGTGCTTGATGGCTGCTTTTAAACGGGGCGACATGGAAGTGTAACCTTTCGCGACGGAAGTTGTCTGATGAACCAAACACAACTTCTAGCAGTATGGAGCCCGTGCAGTGGGCGTATGGGCCGGGCAGTACTCCTTTAAAGGAGGTGTTGCTACGGCGAATTTTGGTTGGGTTTATCCCCATCCTGCGGATTGTGTCCTGATATATCTGTTTTAGGTCACTACCGCAATCCATGAGGATATGTGTAAATTGGAATCCGTTGATTATAGGATCCAATATCAAGGCAGTCCATCCTGCGTTAGGATATTATCGTAATAGTCACGATGGTCAAGGTGATTGGTTTTGACAACCCGATTGTGCAGCGCGCTTTTTAGAAGCGCCGCTTTGTTTTCCTTTTGATCACGTGAAGTGAGTTTACTGTTTTAACCTCTTGTGGGAAAGTTTTTGTTTTCCGGGTTTCTGCTTGTGGTGCTCGTCGTCATCTTTTCTTGGTGTGTCGAGCCCCTTGTGTTCGGCGTTCAGTCTGCCGGACTGTTTGAAGACCCAACAATCTCTGTGGGTATGGTTTGCAGGCTTCCCGGAGGTACCATGTATTTGACACAGTCTATCCAGAATCTTGTTTAGGTTGGAGAGCTCGTCACTGTTATCCTTTAGGGGCAGTGTTTTGTTGTTCGGCCGAGAGCTTTTGAATCCGGCGTTGACCGCCGTACTATTCGGGCCATTTTCCTTATTCCGGCGCTGATCTTTTCTGCGTCGTGATTTCCCATTTCCATCCCTGATTTTGGATGTACTCGGGTCGCTGGTGCTGCATCTCGCCAGCCGGTGTCCTCTCCAGCATAAAAGCGGGTCATGAGGCTTGTTAATGCGGCCATTGTTCTTGGCTTTTCTTGGCCGAGGTGTTTGGCGAGCCATTCGTCTTGGACATTGTGTTTGAAAGCTGCTAAGGCTTCGGCGTCCGGACAGTCAACTATTTGGTTCTTTTTAGTAAGGAACCTGTTCCAGAATTTCCGGGCTGACTCTCCGGGCTGTTGAGTTATGTGACTTAGATCGTCTGCATCCGGAGGCGGACATAAGTCCCCGAAAATTTGCCGAAATGCATCCTCGAGCTCTCCCAGCTTCCAATGGTATTTTCGGGAGGCTTTTAAGCCAATGCCGAGCTGGCCATTTGAGTTTAAGGGTAAGTATTTTATGGCGTGGAGATCGTCTCCTCTAGCCATGTGTATGTGGAGGATGTAATCCTCGATCCGAACTCCAGTGGTCTGTTGTTCCGTCAGATGCCTCTATGTTTACGGGTTTGAATCCTTTGAAATTCATGATCCAGCACCTCATTGGTGAAACATAGGGGTGTGCGCGCCCTATATTTGGGTGTGCCGTGATCTTGAATTTTGGCGTATTGCATTGCTTTGTGAGCACCTTTCTTGGCCCATAGATGGACCTAATCGGGCCATCCTCTTGATGTGAATCCTTATGCGGATCGCCTATTGGTTTGTGTGCGGCGCCATTCGCCGCTCTCTTTTTGCCGTGAGGTCATCCATCCGACCGGGTGGCCTTCTTGCTTTTTAATTGTGGGGGCTCTAAGGCCTCCTCGTCGAATTCGGGCAGTAGCTTTCTTTTCGGGTAGCTCTTTGTTTGGCGACTGTCGCCGTACTTATCTGCGGTGCTGAATACTTTGCTCCATCTAATCCTGAGTGCATCTTCCGCTGTTTTGAGCTTCCGCTTCTGCTTTTTCAGGCTACACGCAGTGGCGACGAGCCTTTTCTGGAGGTCATTTTGCTCCGATGGTTTGTCCGGTGTGAGATCGTCCGGACTGTTGTCTTTGCCGGGAACAGATTGTTTATCCAAGTTGTCTTGTTCGGACGATTGCTCGATAGCTTGTTCGTTGTCCACCGGTTCGCCCTGCTCTATGGCTGGTCTTTGTTGAGGCGGGACTTTGTTCGGCGTTTACGTTGCCGTTTTGACTGCTTTTCGAGGGATTTATCCTTCGTAGCGTCCCGTTGCTCCTCGTCTTCATTTGCTTTAGGTGTATCCACCATGTATACGTCATGGGGTGAGGTTGTCCGACATCCTATAGGTGCTGGTTCATTGTTGTCTCCTACATCGCCGTCCATACCGTCGATGTCTTGAAATCGAAATCGAGCACGTCGTGTAGGCTATCGGCGATGGCTACGAAGTGGGTGGTGGGTGGGCGTTGAATTTCTTCATCGTCCGTATCCCAACCTTCCCGACCGTGGTCCGCCAGGCTTTCCGGATAAAGAGATAGACTTTAGTGAATTCAGGATGTCGCCAAAGGGCGAGTCTTTGAAAGATGTCCGCGACCGTGAACTCCATAACGGGCGCCCAATCGGATTCGATTGGCAAGGGCGCGGAGGGTTGAGTCCGGCACCACAGAGTCGAGGTCTTCGCAGGACAGGGATGGAGTTCGCTCGATCGCCGTGAGATTAAAGCCCCGAGGCGGTGTCCAACCACTCGTCCCGATCGGGGAGTCCGGCTCCGGATTAAGGGTCGGGCAGATTCTGATGCGGCCTCGAGGCCTTTGTTCGCTGCAGAGCTAGATCATGCCCATCGAGACGGTCTTGGCGGTACGCTTGGCTGCGGCTCGAATCCGTCGAAGATCAAGTCTCCGCGGATATCGGCCGTATAGTTTAAACTTCCAAATCTGACCTGACGGCCAGGGGCGTAGCTTTCGATCTGCTCCAGATAGCCAAGCGAATTAGCCCGCAGTGCAAAGCCGCCGAACACGAAGATCTGTCCAGGGAGAAAAGTCTCACCCTAGACCGCGTCGTTGTTGATGATCGAAGGAGCCATCGGGCCTATCGGTGACGACACAGAGGAACTCTCAATGAAAGCACCAATGTCGGTGTCAAAACCGGCGGATCTCGGGTAGGGGGTCCCGAACTGTGCGTCTAGGCGGATGGTAACAGGAGACAAGGGACACGATGTTTTACCCAGGTTCGGGCCCTCTTGATGGAGGTAAAACCCTACGTCCTGCTTGATTAATATTGATAATGTGTGTTACAAGAGTAGATCTACCACGAGATCAAAGAGGCTAAACCCTAGAAGCTAGCCTATGGTATGATTGTTGTTTTTCTACGGACTAAAACCCTCCGGTTTATATAGACAACGGATAGGGTTAGGGTTACACAGAGTCGGTTACAATGGTAGGAGATCTACATATCCGTATTGCCAAGCTTGCCTTCCACGCCAAGGAAAGTCCCATCCGGACACTGGACGAAGTCTTCAATCTTGTATCTTCATAGTCTTGGAGTCCGGCCGATGATGATAGTTCAGCTATCCGGACACCCCCTAGTCCGGAACTCCCTCAGTCATGTACGTACATACAGGCGGGGTCTCGAACGCCTACTTGCCCATACGTACGGCCAGGGCTCATGTACATGGCTGGGTCGGAACGGAGAAGCTGCACCGTTGTCGTGTTCATGGGGAGGCAACTGGCTGGGTCAGAACGGAATGCGTCGTCGTGTTCATCGGGAGCCAACTGGATTGGACGGAACAGCCGATGGAAACGAGGCCTGGCGTACCGCAGAACAAAGGAAACGACCTTGTGTTCGACTGGCCATGGTCAAAAGGGGATCCTGTTCATCAGGAGGGGTCTGGCGTATCGCAAAATGAAGGAAACGGACCTCCTACGGTGGAAATGAGGTCCTGTTGATCAGGAGGGGTGTGGCATACAGCAAAACAGAGGAAACGGATTTGTGTTGGAGCGCTATGGTCGAAACGGGGGTCCTGTTCATCGGCAGAGGTGTGGCATACCGCAAAACGGGACTCCGCGGGATACTGTTCATCTCCACCGTCGACCTCCTCCAGCCTCCACAAGCTACTGTTCATCAACCGTCGACCTCCTCCAGCCTCCACCTGTGACTATTCATCCACGGGCTCCCGTTCATCCAGCCTCCACCGCGCGCTCCTCCACCGGCTACTGTTCAACTAGCCCTCTCCATGGTGTCTTGTTCAACCACACCTCCACGGGCTACTGTTCATCCAGCCCTCCACCACCTAATGTTCATCCAGCCCTTCATGGGGTCATGTTCATCCAGCCCACCACGGGGTCCTGTACATCCGCCGGCTCAATCGATCAGGGTACTGTTCATCCAGCGGCAACTCCTCTACTACCACGGGGTCCTGTTCATCCAACCCCCCATAGGGAACTATTCATCCAAACCCCCTCAATGATACGTCTCCAACGTATCTATAATTTTTTATCGTTCCATGCTATTATATTATCTGTTTGGACGTTTAATGGGCTTTAATATGCTCTTTTATATTATTTTTGGGACTAACCTATTAACTGGAGGCCCAATGCCAGTTGCTTATTTTTCTGCCTATTTTAGTTTTTCGCAGAAAAGGAATATCAAACAGAATCCAAACGGAACGAAACCTTCGTGAGGATCTTTCTTCGAACAAATGCAATCCAGGAGACTTGGAGTGGAATTCAGAGACGCAACGAGGCGGGCACGAGGCAGGACGGCGCGCCTAGGAGGTAGGCGCGCCCCCACCCTCATGGGCCCCTCGTAGCTCCACCGACCTACTTCTTTAGCCTATATATACTCTTATACCCTGAAAACATCCAGGGGGAGCCACGAAACCACTTTTCCACCGCCGCAACCTTCCGTACCCATGAGATCCCATCTTGGGGCCTTTTCTGGCGATCTGCCGAAGGGGGATTCGATCATGGAGGGCTTCTACATCAACACCATAGCCTCTCTGATGATGTGTGAGTAGTTTACCACAGACCTTCGGGTCCATAGTTATTAGCTAGATGGCTTCTTCTCTCTCTTTGGTTCTCAATACAAAGTTCTCCTCAATGTTCTTGGAGATCTATTCGATGTAATACTCTTTTTGCGGTGTGTTTGCCGAGATCCGATGAATTGTGGGTTTATGAACTTGATTATCTATGAATATTATTTGGTTCTTCTCTGAATTCTTATATGCATGATTTGATATCTTTGCAAGTCTCTTCGAATTATCTATTTAGTTTGGCCTACTAGATTGATCTTTCTTGCAATGGGAGAAGTGCTTAGCTTTGGGTTCAATCTTGCGGTGTCCTTTCCCAAAGGATGTTGAGGGAAGCAAGGCACGTATTATATTGTTGCCATCGAGGATAAAAAAGATGGGGTTTATATCATATTGCTTGAGTTTATCCCTCTACATCATGTCATCTTGCTTAATGCGTTACTCCGTTCTTCTGAACTTAATACTCTAGATGCATGCTGGATAGCGGTCGATGTGTGGAGTAATAGTAGTAGATGCAGATATTCATGATGATTGCCTTAGATATCATAAGAACTATGCACTTTTCTATCAATTGCTCGGCAGTAATTTGTTCACCCACCGTAATACATGCTATCATGAGAGAAGCCACTAGTGAAACCTATGGCCAGGGTATACTTTACATCATATAAGTTTTCGATCTATAATTCTAGTTTACTATTTATTTTGCAATCTTTATTTTCCAATCTATACAACAAAAATACCAAAAATATTTATCTTATTATCTTTATCAGATCTCATTTGCAAGTGGCCATGAAGGGATTGACAACCCCTTTATCGTGTTGGATGCAAGGTTCTTGATTGTTTGTGCAGGTACTAGGTGACTTGCGAGTAGTCTCCTACTGGATTGATACCTTGGTTCTAAAAAATAGAGGGAAATGCTTACGCTACTTTGTTGCATCACCCTTTCCTCTTCAAGGGAAAACCAACCATGCTCAAGAGGTAGCAAGAAGGATTTCTGGCGTCGTTGCCGAGGAGATCTACGCTTAAGTCAAGACATACCAGGTACCCATCTCAAACTCTTATCCCTCGCATTACAATATTTTCCATTTGCCTCTTGTTTTCCTCTCCCCCACTTCACCTTTGCCATTTTATTTTCCCTTTTTCGTTCGCCTCATTTCACTTGCTTCTTGTTTGCTTGTGTGTTGGATTGATTGTTTGTCACGATGGCTCAAGATAATACTAAATTGTGTGACTTTTACAATACCAACAATAATGATTTTATTAGCACTCCAATTGCTCCTACTACTGATGCTGAATCTTGTGAAATCAATACCGCTTTATTGAATCTTGTTATGAAAGATCAATTTTCTGGCCTTCCTAGTAAAGATGCCGCTACCCATCTAAACAACTTCGTTGATTTGTGTGATATGCAAAAGAAGAAATATGTGGGTAATGACATTGTTAAATTGAAGCTATTTCCGTTTTCGCTTAGAGATCGTGCTAAAACTTGGTTCTATTCTTTGCCTAAAAATAATATTGATTCATGGAATAAGTGCAAAGACGCTTTTATCTCTAAGTATTTTCCTCCCGCTAAGATCATCTCTCTTAGAAACGAAATTATGATTTTAAGCAACTTGAACATGAGCATGTTGCACAAGCTTGGGAGAGGATGAAATTAATGATACGTAATTGCCCTACACATGGTTTTAATTTATGGATGATTATACAAAAAAATTATGCTGGATTTAATTTTGCTTCTAGAAATCTTTTAGATTCGGCCGCGGGAGGCACTTTTATGGAAATCACTTTAGGAGAAGCAACTAAACTCCTAGACAATATTATGGTTAATTATTCTCAATGGCACACCGAAAGATCCACTAGTAAAAAAGTTCATGTTATTGAAGAGATTAATGTTTTGAGTGGAAAGATGGATGAACTTATGAAATTGTTTGCTAATAAAAGTGTTTCTTATGATCCTAATGATATGGCTTTGTCCACTTTGATTGAGAATAATAATGAATCTATGGATGTGATTTTTTTTGGTAGGAACAATTTTGGTGACAACGCATATAGAGGAAATTTTAATTCTAGGAAGTTTCCTAGTAATTCCTCTAATAATTATGGTAATTACTACAACAATTCTTATGGAAATTTTAATAAGATGCCCTCTGATTTTGAGACTAGTGTTAAAGAATTTATGAATTTGCAAAAGAATTTCAATGCTTTACTTGAAGAAAAATTGCCTAAGATTGATGAGTTGGCTAGGAACGTGGATAGAATTTCTCTTGATGTTGATTCTTTGAAACTTAGATCTATTCCACCTAAGCATGACATCAATGAGTCTCTCAAAGCCATGAGAATTCCATTGATGAGTGCAAAGAAAGAACCGCTAGGATGCGTGCTAAAAAATATTGCTTTGTGAAAGCGTGTTCATCTAGTTTTTATGATAATATTGATGAAGATCTAAAAGTGATTGATGTGTCTCCTATTAAATCTTTGTTTTCCAATATGAATCTTGATAAAGAGGGGACTGGAGATGAGTCAACTTTAGTTAAAAGGTTTCCCAATGATTCAGAGTTTTTAGATCTTAATGCAAAAATTGGTAAAAGTGGGATTGAAGAGGTCAACACTTTACATAGCAATGAACCCACTATTTTGGATTTCAAGGAATTTAATTATGATAATTTTTCTTTGATATATTGTATTTCCTCGTTGCAATCTGTGTTAAATTCTCCTCATGCTTATGATTAAAATAAAGCTTTTACCAAACACATCGTTGATGCTTTAATGCAATCTCATGAAGAAAAGCTTGAACTAGAAGTTTCTATTCCTAGAAAACTTTATGATGGGTGGGAACCTACTATTAAAATTAAGATTAAAGATTATGAATGCTATGCTTTATGTGATTTGGGTGCTAGTGTTTCCACGATTCCAAAAACTTTGTGTGATGTGCTAGGTTTCTGTGAATTGGATGATTGTTCTTTAAATTTGCATCTTGCGGATTCTACCATTAAGAAACCTTTGGGAAGGATTAATGATGTTCTTATTGTTGCAAATAGGAATTATGTGCCTGTAGATTTCATTGTTCTTGATATAGGTTGCAATCCTACATGTCCTATTATTCTTGGTAGACCTTGTTGACAGCAGATTTTGGCATGGTCGAAAACATAATTAAGAAGGCCTCAAATGAGAAAGTGCTGAAAGTGAGAAAGTTCTATATCGTCAAAAGGAGAAACTTTGATATTTGGGCCATAACCATCCCGTCACATTTCTAAGACCGAAGTTGTGTTCGAAGTACTGGGATTTTGTATCCAGAACACTATTCGGCTGATTACGCCCCCAATACGGTCTCATATGAGAAAACTTTCTACATGAGTTGTCTTCGTCTCGTCGAAACGGTCGATTCCGATATAAAAACATCTTAATCCGAGGTCGTAATCAAAAGTTACAGCCAGTACAAGATGCTGATGCACTGGATGGCCGCACACTCCGGGGACAACCATCCGGGTTTTGATTTTCTCTGTGGATGACCGGACACTCCGGGTATGTTCGTCCGGGTTTTGAATTTCGCTGCTGCAAACTTTGGAAAACAGCCGAAAACCCCCTCAAATCAAAAACCGTTCAACATAAAAGTTGTTCGTCTCGTCGAAACGGTCAAGATTGCTTTTGGGCTCGTTTCCATCCGAGGTTGTTTACTCCCCCGAATATGGCCCACAAGGTGCAGCCAGATTTTACCGAACAATTTTGGAAAGTTTGGACCAAACAAATCCGAATTGGACTAGGGTTTTGGACGTGAATTGAAGCCTTTTCCTTGCACGGGAAGTCCAGCCGTGTCTTATATACTCAAGGGTGATGGCCGATTGAATAAGACACAATCGAGCAAATCATCTACCACTTTTTACCTTTACCTTTATCTCTCTCCCTTCTTCTTCTTCTCCTCGTTCTTTGTTCGTTCTTCTTATTGTAGGGCAGCGAACCTCGAGGCCCTAGGGGCGGTCAGGCCGACGTAGGGCAGCCTGTAGCCGCTGCGCGCCCTGACGGGGTCCCTCCCAGACGCGTGGGGTTTCGGGTCCTGAAAAGCACCCGTCGGATTGTCATGCGTACTGCGCTTCCGGCGGGTCTCCTTCGACGTGAGCTGCGGTGCATCACCCCCGGCGTCGAGGGTACACGGTGACGTGTTCGTGTGCGAACACACTTTTTGGCGACTCCGTTGGGGATCGAAGCTTTGAGCGATCTCCAGCCCGTTCTTGCTACGAAGAGATCGTCATCTAGGGTTTGCAATTTACAAAGGTAATATGAATACCCAATTCCCTACTGTAGATGCAAATAATTCATATGGTGTTACTAGATCGTTCAATGAGTATACTCTATCGGCCAGCCCTAGTTTGTTCAATCATGCATCTAATTACGTGCATAGGCCGATTCAAAGTAATTTACATGCTTCAACTTTTTATGATACTAGTAACATGCATCATATGTATCCCAACTCTCATGCATTGGCAACCCCACAAATTATTATGCCGATGAACAACATGGTGAGTTTGGTTAATAAATTTGAAACACCTCATGTTAGGATTTCCAATGCCATGCAAGAAAGTGTTTCACCCTTTTATTCATCGGCAAGTAATGTGCAATATACTAATCCAACCATGCCGATGAACGAGAGAATTGGCCATGCTACTACTAGCTATTCAGCCAGTTACTCTCAACCGTCATATGCTACACCTCATGTTAGTAATTTTTCGACACCATACACAACTGTAGATGCTCATAATTCGGCTTCACACCTTTCTGGTCATAGCCGAATAAATGTAAATTTTACAGGAGCGGTTGTGCCAAATATTGTAGAAGATGAGGTAGTGGTGGCTACATTGAAGAGTTTAGCCCAGAATAAGAGGATTAGTGCTATTTGCCTTGAACACCATGAAAAAGGGCTATTTCCTGATTATGCCGCAATAAAAGCTAGAGTTTTGCAAGAAGATGAATCTTTGCCAATTGATAAAATTGGCGAGCAAAAATATGGTTTTACAACAATGCATATGCCTTCACCTAGTACTACGTCGTATTATACACCCCCTACACTATTGCAAAATTTCGGCAACACCCGTGTGTCATTGCCGAAAGAATCTAAAAACATCGGGGGGCAATCATATCCGGACTGGGCTGAAATAGAGAAAAAGCTTAAAGCCAACTTTGCCGCTCGCCATCAGAAACAAATAGAAAAAGAATTGGCTCAGATAAAAGAAGCATTGCCAATTGGTAGTATCAATGAAAAGGATGATTCGGAACTTGAAAGTGCTTCGGCTCAAAAAGCCGAATCGAGTAGTATATATTCCGAATCCATCAAATCCAAAGAGGCAAGCATTATTGAGAAAGGGCATGGCAAGCATAGCAAAACAACCATGCTTGATTTTTCTGAAGTTAATGGAACCTACTTCCTGCCCTATGAGTTCCGTGCCGTAGAAATTGACAAGCCTCAAGGACTAGAGCAAGTATCCAAACAAAGTTTGGCTGATAAGGACCTTCAAGGTAATGATGCACAGGATAAAGAAAAAGATGATGAAAAGGCATTGGAGAGTCATCCAAAGACGAAGCTAGATATTGTTCAAGTCACACCACCATCATGCTCTCCCAACGTATTTGAAGAGGTATGCATAGCGAGTAATTTACCTATTTTCAGATTTGGTCGCAATTTCATTATTAATGCATCTATAAGAAATATTCTCATAAGTAATTTTGAAAGACCAATGAAGAAGGGTAATTTACTTGTTAGCAATAAAATTGTTATGGAACGTATCGGTCAACCCATTGCGCCATTTATAAAGACCGATAATGACTTATTGTTACAGCCAAAATGTTTCCCATTGCTTTATCTAAAGTTCATATCTAGTTGGGTAGCTTTTCTTATTTCGTGCTTGGCTTGCACTTGGTCTCAACTGAGACATGTATGTTCTAAATATCTTTGTTTCAAAAATATAAAGTCAAGGTTAAATTCTGTTGAAAAAACCGATGCTAATATAATATCTTATCCAAAGACATCGGAGATAGAGTGGAAAACACAATGCAGAGCTGAATGGGAAGATTCCAGATTTGAACCATTCGTTTGCTTATCTCCAAAGCCATGCACGCAGCAAGATCGGCTAGAAAACAAGAAGTATACCTTCAATTCAAACATGTGTGATCAAATCTTTGATTTGTTGTTGAGAAATAATTATATTACAATTCTTGATCACCATGTCAAGCCATCAGTCCAAGGACGAATGCATTGTAAGTTGCATGATTCGTCCAAGCATAATTTTGAGGATTGCAACATGTTTCATCAAATAGTTAAATCGGCCATTGATAAAGGACGATTAAAATTTGTTGAAACACCAAGAGATGACCAGTCTATTCCAATTGGTCCTGATGGAAAAAGTTTTTTGCATCGGCTACTTCAAGCCGATCCACTTAAACATGAGAAGGTAAAAACTACAGGTGACGGGATCAAGCTTTCAAGTAAAGAAGTTGTTGAAGAGCACAATGAACATAAACTTGAGGGCGAGAATTCCATCGAAGCTACAATGAAGACGCCAAGGACTGGGGGGCAACAAGCAAATCCAATGACCAAGGAAAGCAAAAAAAAAAAAAACAAAGGCCGAAATAAGCGCAAGTGTAAGAGATCAAAAATCACCTTCGCTGAACTATTGGATAAATATCAAAGGAAGAGTGAAGAGAAGAATGCTTATCGGCCAAATCATGCAAAGCAAGATCACCCCCAAGGCGCAAATATGAGGATCAGTATTGGAAAAGTGAGAATTTTAATGCAACATATTCATATCCTTATTTTGGGCCGCCAATGCCAATGCCGTGGATGCCTCCCTATGCTCATATAGATCCATATTCATCATGGGACAGGTATGATACAAGGGCACATTCTCCATCTTATTTTAGACCATCTCACCAATACTATGCAGCTTCAAGAAGATCAACATTTGAGCAATCACGTGTCAAAGACCATTTCAGTCATAAGGAATTGGTCCAGAGCTCAAGGAAGAAGAAAGAGGTGGTAGAGCGAGTTTACCGCGTGAAAAGAGATGGTCGTAAGTGTGCTACTTCAGATTTGATTTCAAATAACAAAGAGCCAATTAAAGTGTTAACATTGGCTACAAAAGGCAAAGAAGTGAAGCAATCAATTGATGAAAATCAGAGTGCCAAAGCTGAAGAAAAGAAGTTAAGGGTGCACAAGGCCCAAAAAGAGTTGCCATGGGTTGAAACAAAATCACAGTCGAGGTGCTCACTCGGCTTATCATATTGGCAAAAGAAGAAATTACAAAAACTTAGTGCACAAGAACTTGAAGAAAGGAACATGGCATGGGTTCCCAAAGGAAGTGCTCAAAATAAGAATTATGTGCAAGCTTCCATTACAAGAAGTGTGGCAAAGGTGAAGAAGGAAAATAGTGAAAACTATGAAGGACCAAGCCGAAGGTTTCAGCATCTTCGGTCTACACATTATCCATATTCTTCAACTATGCCATTAACGCCTATGCCACGTAATTAAGTCATCAGGTATGATTGGTGACCCTCAATGGGCTTATTTTAATCCATGGATGCAATATAATTTCTTACATCATGAAAGGGTATTACCAAGTCACTATACATTTGATTAGCTACAAGTTTGTTGATGATCCAAAGGGCCGAAATACTTGATTTGTCATTTCATTTGTTTATTTCGGCTATATGTGCTTTGAATGAAGTTTACATGGTAATGGCCGATATTTATCTATCGTCCTAAGAGTATGTCAATGCATGGCCGGTGTAGTATTCTAACATCGTCCTTAGTTCGATTGGAGAGCAAGACAAGATGCAAGATTTACCTTGGGTTGCTTTAAAATTGTTCATATATCTAGACATGACAATTCAAAAGAGTTGGCACAGCAAGCATCCGCTACTATGGTAGCCATGGTGTATTGCATTTCTATCAATAGCCGATGCTAGGTCTTGTCAACATAGGTAAGGCCGAACCGAAGCCCACCGCTTCGGCCACTAATGAAACTTTTATGCAGGCGAAGTAAGAATTGGAGGAAGTTCATTCTTTATTATCTGCAAAATCCTAGCGAAATGGTCAAAAATATGGTTCGGAGGATGGTTTTGATCTATGGAACCTTATCACTGGATTGTTATAGAAGCTGAGAAGTTTTCACCCAAGTTTGCATCAACAGGTTCAAACAAGCAATGGCCGATATATACTTATGGTTCTAAGAACATGCAAAATGGTCGATGGAGTGTTGACATCGTCCTTAGAACAAGCTATGCAGAAGTTATTTTTTGGCACACAAGCTTTGCCGAAAAAAAGGGGGCATGTGTTGACACCAGATTTTGGCATGGTCGAAAACATAATTAAGAAGGCCTCAAATCGGAAAGTGCTCAAAGTGAGAAAGTTCCGTAACGTCAAAAGGAGAAACTTTGATATTTGGGCCATAGCCATCCCGTCACATCTCTAAGGCCGAAGTTGTGTTCGAAGTACTGAGATTTTGTATCCAGAATACTATCCGACTGATTACGCCCCCAATATGGTCTCATATGAGAAAACTTTCTACAAGAATTGTCTTCGTCTCGTCGAAACGGTTGATTGCAATATAAAAAACGTCTTAATCCGAGGTCGTATGCAAAAGTTACAGCCAGTACAAGACGCTGATGCACTGGATGGCCGGACACTCCGGGAACAACCATCCGGGTTTTGATTTTCTCTGTGGATGACCGGACACTCCGGGTATGTTCGTCCGGGTTTTGAATTTTGCTGCTGCAGACTTCGGAAAACAGCCGAAAACCCCCTCAAGATTGCCTCAGATAAAAAAACGTTCAACATGAAAGTTGTTCGTCTCGTCAAAACGGTCAAGATTGCTTTTGGGCTCGTTTCCATCCGAGGTTGTTTACTCCCCCGAATATGGCCCACTAGGTGCAGCCAGATTTTACCGAACAGTTTTGGAAAGTTTGGACCAAACGAATCCGAATTGGACTAAGGTTTTGGACGTGAATTGAAGCCTTTTCCTTGCACGGGAAGTCCAGCCGTCTCTTATGTACTCAAGGGGTGATGGCCGATTGAACAACACACAATCGAACAAATCATCTACCACTTTTTACCTTTACCTTTATCTCTCTCCCTTGTTCTTCTTCTTCTCGTTCTTCATTCGTTCTTCTTGTTGTAGGGCGGCGAACCTCGAGGCCCTAGGGGCGGTCAGGCAGACCTAGGGCAGCCCATAGCCGCCGCGCGCCCTGACGGGGTCCCTCCCGGGCGCGTGAGGTTTCGGGTCCTGAAAAGCACCCGCAGGATTGTCATGCGTACCGCGCTTTGGGCGGGTCTCCTTCGACGTGAGCTGCGGTGCATCACCCCCGGCGTCGAGGGTACATTGTGACGTGTTCGTGTGCGAACAGACCTTTCCTTAGAACGATTGGTGCAATTATTGATATGAAAGAAGGAAATATTAGATTCCAATTTCCATTAAGGAAAGGCATGGAGCACTTTACTAGGAATAAAATTAAATTGCCTTATGAATCTATTATGAGATCCACTTATGGATTGCATACCAAAGATGACAATACCTAGATCTATTCTTGTTTTTATGCCTAGCTAGGGGCGTTAAACAATAGTGCTTGTTGGGAGGCAACCCAATTTTATTTTTGTTTTTTTGCTTTTTGTTACTGTTTAGTAATAAATATTTCATGTAGCTTCTGTTTAGATGTGGTTTTATGTCTTAATTAGTGTTTGTGCCAAGTAGAACCTTTGGGAAGACTTGGGTGAAGTCTTTGCGATCTTACTGTAAAAAAAAGAAACTTTTGCGCTCACAAGATTAGATGCCTTTTTTTTACTGGAGAGTGCTTTTAGGTTGATTCTTTTTGCAGATAATTAATAGATAAATTCCTCACGTCCACCAACTTATTTCAGAATTTTTGGATTTACAGAAGTATACGTTTGATACAGATTGCTACAGACTGTTCTGTTTTTCGTGTGTTGTTTGCTTATTTTGATGAATCTATGGCTAGTATCGGAGGGTATGAACCATAGAGAAGTTGGAATATAGTAGGTTTAACATTAATATAAATAAAGAATGAGTTCATTACAGTACCTTAAAGTGGTGATTTATTTTTTTATACTAACGGAGCTCATGAGATTTTCTATTTAAGTTTTGTGTTGTGAAGTTTTCAAGTTTTTGGGTAAAGATTTGATGGATTTTGGAATCAGGAGTGGCAGGAGCCTAAACTTGGGGATGCCCAAGGCACCCCAAGGTAAAATTCAAGGACAACAAAAAGCCTAAGCTTGGGGATGCCCCGGAAGGCATCCCCTCTTTCGTCTTCTTCTATCGGTAACTTTACTTGAGGCTATATTTTTATTCACCACATGATATGTGTTTTGCTTGGAGCATCTTGTATGCTTTGAGTCTTTGCTTTTTAGTTTACCACAATCATCCTTGGTGTACACACCTTTTGGGATAGACACACATGAATCGGAATTTATTAGAATACTCTATGTGCTTCACTTATATCTTTTGAGCTAGATAATTTTGCTCTAGTGCTTCACTTATATATTTTTAGAGCACGGTGGTGGTTTTATTTTATAGAAATAATTGATCTCTCATGCTTCACTTATATTATTTTGAGAGTCTTTTAGAACAACATGGTAATTTTGTTTGGATATAAAATTAGTCCTATTATGATAGGCATCCAAGATGGGTATAATAAAAACTTTCATATAGAGTGCATTAAATATTATGAGAAGTTTGATACTTGATAATTGTTTTGAGATATAAATATGGTGATATTAGAGTTGTGCTAGTTGAGTAATTGTGAAATTCAGTAATACTTGTGTTGAGGTTTGCAAGTCCCGTAGCATGCACGTATGGTAACCGTTGTGTGACAAATTTGAAGCATGAGGTGTTCTTTGATTGCCTTCCTTATGAGTGGCGGTCGAGGACGAGCGATGGTCTTTTCCTACCAATCTATCCCCCTAGGAGCATGCGCGTAGTGCTTGGTTTTGATGACTTGTAGATTTTTGCAATAAGTATGTGAGTTCTTTATGACTAATATTGAGTCCATGGATTATACGCACTCTCACCCTTCCATCATTGCTAGCCTCTTTGGTACCGTGCATTGCCCTTTCTCACCTCGAGAGTTGGTGCAAACTTCACCGGTGCATCCAAACCCCGTAATATGATACGCTCTATCACACATAAGCCTCCTTATATCTTCCTCAAAACAGCCGCCATACCTACCTATTATGGCATTTCCATAGCCATTCCGAGATATATTGCCATGCAACTTTCCACCGTTCCGTTTATTATGACACGCTCCATCATTGTCATATTGCTTTGCATGATCATGTAGTTGACATCGTGTTTGTGGCAAAGCCACCTTCATAATTCTTTCATATGTCACTCTTGATTCATTGCACATCCCGGTATACCCCCGGAGGCATTACATAGAGTCATATTTTGTTCTAAGTGTCAACTTGTAATTCTTGAGTTGTAAGTAAATAAAAGTGTGATGATCTTCATTATTAGAGCATTGTCCCATGTGAGGAAAGGATGATGGAGACTATGATTCCCCCACAAGTCGGGATGAGACTCCGGACGAAAAAAAGAGGCCATAAAAAAGAGAAGAGAAGGCTCAAACAAAAAACAATGAGAGAAAAAGAGAGAAGGGGCAATGTTACTATCCTTTTTCCACACTTGTGCTTCAAAGTAGCACCATGATCTTCATGATAGAGAGTCTCTTATTTTATCACTTTCATATACTAGTGGGAATTTATCATTATAGAACTTGGCTTGTATATTCCAATGATGGGCTTCCTCAAAATACCCTAGGTCTTCGTGAGCAAGCAAGTTGGATGCACACCCACTTAGTTTCTTTTGTTGAGCTTTCATATATTTATAGCTCTAGCGCATTCGTTGCATGGCAATCCCTACTCCTCGCATTGACATCAATTGATGGGCATCTCCATAGCCCGTTGATTAGCCGCGTCGATGTGAGACTTTCTCCCTTTTTGTCTTTTCCACACAACATTCATGCCAAAATAAAAAGAATTACATTGAAAATTATGTTGGGTAGCATTCCACATCAAAAATTCTGCTTTTATCATTTACCTACTCGAGGACGAGCAGGAATTAAGCTTGGGGATGCTGATACGTCTCCAACGTATCTATAATTTTTTATCGTTCGATGCTATTATATTATTTGTTTTGATGTTTAATGGGATTTAATATGCTCTTTTATACTCCCTCCGTTCCTTGATATAAGGTGTATAGATTTTTGAGAAAAAACCCAAAATATAAGGCGTATTGCGTTGCACCACTCGTTTGGATAAGTTTTTTAGGGATTTGATTACATTTCCTTATAAGAGGCAAGCTCCTCTATTTTCCCATGTCAATTAGTCAGGTGTAATCTCGCCCAGAACTTGTGAAATTTTTCCTCCATGTGCGTTCTTTAATTTCCGTGCCAAAAACTATACACCCTATATTTAGGAACGGAGGGAGTATTATTTTTGGGACTAACCTATTAACTGGAGGTCCAGTGCCAGTTGCTGTTTTTTTTTGCCTATTTCAGTGTTTCGCAAAAAAGGAACATCAAACGGAATCCAAACAGAACAAAACCTTCTCGAGGATCTTTCTTGGAACAAACGCAATCCAGGAGACTTGGAGTGGAAGTCATAGACGCAACGAGGCGCCCACGAGGAAGGAGGGCGTGCCCAGGGGGTAGGCGCGCCCCCACCCTGATGGGCCCCTCGTAGCTCCACCGACCTACTTCTTTTGCCTATATATACTCTTATACCCTGAAAACATCCAGGGGGAGCCACGGAACCACTTTTCCACCACCGCAACCTTTCGTACCCATGAGATCCCATCTTGGGGCCTTTTCCGACGATCCGCCGGAGGGGGATTCGATCACGGAGGCTTCTACATCAACACCATAGCCTCTCCGATGATGTGTGAGTAGTTTACCACAGACCTTCGGGTCCATAGTTATTAGCTAGATGGCTTCTTCTCTCTCTTTGGTTCTCAATACAAAGTTCTCCTCGATGTTCTTGGAGATCTATTCGATGTAATACTCTTTTGCGGTGTGTTTGTCGAGATCCGATGAATTGTGGGTTTATGAACTTGATTATCTATGAATATTATTTGGTTCTTCTCTGAATTCTTATATGCATGATTTGATATCTTTGCAAGTCTCTTCGAATTATCAGTTTAGTTTGGCCTACTAGATTGATCTTTCTTGCAATGGGAGAAGTGCTTAGCTTTGGGTTCAATCTTGTAGTGTCCTTTCCCAGCGACAGCAAGGGCAGCAAGGCATGTATTGTATTGTTGCCATCGAGGATAAAAAAGATGGGGTTCATATCATATTGCTTGAGTTTACCCCTCTACATCATGTCATCTTGCTTAATGCGTTACTCCATTCTTATGAACTTAATACTCTAGATGCATGCTGGATAGTGGTCGATGTGTGGAGTAATAGTAGTAGATGCAGAATCGTTTCGGTCTATTTGACACGGACGTGATGCCTATATTCATGATCATTGCCTTAGATATCATCATAACTGTGCACTTTTCTATCAATTGCTCGACTGTAATTTGTTCACCCACCGTAATACATTCTATCATGAGAGAAGCCACTAGTGAAACCTATGGCCCCTGGGTCTACTTTACATCATATAAGTTTTCGATCTATAATTCTAGTTTACTATTTATTTTGCAATCTTTATTTTCCAATCTATACAACAAAAATACCAAAAATATTTATCTTGTTATCATTATCAGATCTCACTTTTGCAAGTGGCCATGAAGGGATTGACCACCCCTTTATCGTGTTGGTTGCAAGGTTCTTAATTGTTTGTGCATGTACTAGGTGACTTGTGAGTAGTCTCCTACTGGATTGATACCTTGGTTCTCAAAAACTGAGGGAAATACTTGCGCTACTTCGCTGCATCACCCTTTCCTCTTCAAGGGAAAACCAACGCATGCTCAAGAGGTAGCACTCAACAACACTCACTGTTCATCAAGGGAAGGAGGCAACCGTGTTCGATCGGCTTCAGTTAGTAGAAGTAGCTAAGGAATCATTCGGGTACAGTTAACAGCAAGGGATCGATCGCTCGGGTTCAGTAACGTAGCTAGTGCGATCGCTCGGGTTCAGTTAGAGCCCAACGCCTCGCTCGGGTTCACTTAGAGCCCAACGCATCGCACACACGCATGTACGTACGAGAGAAACACGCATCGCTCGGCCCCGACCACCCACCATAACCGAGAACTCCCCCGATATTTTCCTCGCCCTCGCTTCTACCACAATTTTTTCCATTATGGACGGCCCAAAAGAATGTCATGCAGCTGCGTCTCCGGCCCGCCCAGGACGAAAGCCCATTTTCTGTCATGATTTTTTGTCATAGAAGTAGGACCCCACCACATCGATTATGATACCGGGTTTTGTCACAATTATTATCATAGAAGTGTCATAAGTATGACAGAAAAAATTCATTCGGCCCAAAATGTCACGGATGTTTTTTGTAGTGTAAACGCTTCCGCTTTCGGTCTAAGAGGGTATGTGGACACACTCTCCCCGCTCATTGCTATGCTTCTCCTAGATAGATCTTGCGCGATTGTAGGGATATTTTTTTTGAAATACTACGTTCCCCAACAGTGGCGTCCAAGCCAGGTCTATGCGTAGATGTTATATGCACGAGTAGAGCACAAAGAGTTGTGGGCGATAATAGTCATACTGCTTACCGGCATGTTATACTTTGATTCGGTGGTATTGTTGAATGAAGCGGCCTGGACTGACATTACATGACCGCATTCACGAGACTGGTTCTACCGCCGTGGCTAGTGGGTGTCTGTTTCTCCTGCTTTAGTTGAATCGAGTGTGACTACGCCTGGTCCTTTTTAAGGATTAAAACAACACACTTGACGAAAAATCATTGTGGTTTTGATGCGTAGGTAAGTACGGTTCTTGCTAAGCCCGTAGCAGCCACGTAAAATTTGCAACAACAAAGTAGAGGGCGTCTAACTTGTTTTTGCAGGGCTTGCTGTGATGTGGTGTGGTCAAGACGTGATGATATATAAATTTTTGTATGAGATGATCATATTTTGTAACAGTTATCGGCAACTGGCAAGAGCCATATGGTTGTGGGTTTATTGTATGAAATGCAATCGCCATGTAATTGCTTTAGTTTATCACTAAGTGGTAGCGATAGTCATACAAGCAATAGTTGGCGAGACAACAACGATGCTTCGATGGAGATCAAGGTGTCAAACCGGTGACGATGGTGATCATGACGGTGCTTTGGAGATGGAGATCAAAGGCACAAGATGATGATGGCCATATCATATCACTTATATTGATTGCATGTGATGTTTATCCTTTATGCAGCTTATTTTGCTTACTACGGCGCTAGCATTATAAGATGATCTCTCACTAAATTTGAAGGTATAAGTGTTCATCCTGAGTATGCACCGTTGCTACTGTTTGTCGTGCCGAGACAACACGTGATGATCAGGTGTGATAAGCTCTACGTTCACATACAACAGGTGCAAGCCAGTTTTGCACACGCAGAATACTCGGATTATACTTGACGAGCCTAGCATATGCAGATATGGCCTCGGAACACTGAGACCGAAAGGTCGAGCGTGAATCATATATTAGATATGATCAACATAGTGATATTCACCATTTAAAACTACTCCATCTCACGTGATGATCGGACATGGTTTAGTTGATATCGATCACATGATCACTTAGATGATTAGAGTGATGTCTATCTAAATGGGAGTTAAGTAATATGATTAATTGAACTTTAATTTATCATGAACTTAGTACCTGATAGTATTTTGCATGTCTACGTTGTTGTAGATAAATGGCCCGTGCTACTGTTCCATTGAATTTTAATGCATTCCTAGAGAAAGCTAAGTTGAAAGATGATTGTACCTACTACACGAACTGGGTCCATAACTTGAGGATTATCCTCATTGCTGCACAGAATAATTACATCATGGAAGCACCGCCGAGTGCCAAACCCGCTGCAGGAGCAACGCCAGACGTTATGAACGCCTGCAGAGCAAAGCTGATGACTACTCGATAGTTCAGTGTGCCATGCTTTACGGCTTAGAACCGGGACTTCAACGACGTTTTGAATGTCATGGAGCATATGAGATGTTCCAGGAGTTGAAGTTAATATTTCAAGCAAATACCCGGATTGAGAGATATGAAGTCTCCAATAAGTTCTACAGCTGCAGAATGGAGGAGAATAGTTCTATCTGTGAGCATATACTCAGAATATCTGGGTACCACAATCACTTGACTCAGCTGGGAGTTAATCTTCCGGTTGATAGTGTCATTGACAGAGTTCTTCAATCACTGCCACCAAGCTAAAAAATCTTAGTGATGAACTATAATATGCAAGGGATGGATAAGACGGTTCCCGAGCTCTTTGTGATGCTAAAGGCTGCGGAGGTAGAAATCAAGAAGGAGCATCAAGTGTTGATGGTCAACAAGACCAATAGTTTCAAGAAGAAGGGCAAAGGGAAGAAGGGGAACTTCAAGAAGAACGGCAAGAAAGTTGCTTCTCAAGTGAGGAAGCCCAAGTCTGGACCTAAGCCTGAGACTGAGTGCTTCTACTACAAAGGGACTGGTCACTGGAAGTGGAACTGCCCCAAGTATTTGGCGGATAAGAAGGATGGCAAAGTGAAAGGAATATTTGATATACATGTTATTGATGTGTACCTTACTAATGCTCGTAGTAGCACCTGGGTATTTGATACTAGCTCTGTTTCTCATATTTGCAACTCGAAACAGGGGCTACGGATTAAGCAAAGATTGGCTAAGGATGAGGTGACGATGCGCGTGGGAAATGGTTCCAAAGTCGATGTGATCGCCGTCGGCACGCTACCTCTACGTCTACCTTCGGGATTAGTTTTAGACCCGAATAATTGTTATTTGGTGCTTGTGTTAAGCATGAACATTATATCTGGATCTTGTTTGATGCGAGACGGTTGTTCATTTAAATCAGAGAATAATGGTTGTTCTATTTATATGAGTAATATATTTTATGGTCATGCACCCTTGATGAGTGGTCTATTTTTGTTAAATCTCGATAGTAGTGATACACATATTCATAGTATTGAAGCCAAAAGATATAAGTTTAATAATGATAGTGCAAGGTCATATTGGTGTAAAGCGCATGAAGAAACTCCATGCTGATGGGCTTTTGGAATCACTTGATTCTGAATCACTTGATGCTTGCGAACCATGCCTCATGGGCAAGATGACTAAGACTCCGTTCTCCGGAACAATGGAGCGAGCAATAGACTTGTTGGAAATATTACATACTGATGTATGCGGTCCGATGAGTGTTGATGCTCGCAGCGGGTATCGTTATTTTTGGACCTTCACAGATGATTTGAGCAGATATGGGTATATCTACTTGATGAAACATAAGTCTGAAACATTTGAAAAGTTCAAAGAATTTCAGAGTGAAGTGGAAAATTATCGTAACAAGAAAATAAAATTTCTACGATCTGATCATGGAGGAGAATATTTGAGTTACGAGTTTGGTCTTCATTTGAAACAATGCAGAATAGTTTCGCAACTCATGCCACCTGGAACACCACAACACAAAGGTGTGTACGAACGTCGTAACCGCACTTTATAAGATATGGTGCGATCTATGATGTCTCTTACTGATTTACCGCTATCATTTTGGGGTTATGCTTTAGAGACGACTGCATTCACTTTAAATATGGCACCATCTACATCCATTGAGACGACACCATATGAACTGTGGTTTGGCGAGAAACCCAAGTTTTCGTTTCTTAAAGTTTGGGGCTGTGATGCTTATGTGAAAAAGCTTCAACCTGATAAGCTCGAACCCAAATCGAAGAAATGTGTCTTCATAGGATACCCAAAGGAGACTGTTGGGTACACCTTCTATCACAGATCCGAAGGCAAGATATTCATTGCTAAGAATGGATCCTTTCTAGAGAAGGAGTTTCTCTCGAAAGAAGTGAGTAGGAGGAAAGTAGAACTTGATGAGGTAATTGTACCGGCTCCCTTATTGGAAAGTAGTTCATCACAGAAATTAGTTCCAGTGATTCCTACACCAATTAGTGAGGAAGCTAATGATGATGATCATGAAACTTCTGATCAAGTTACTACCGAACCTCATAGGTCAACCAGAGTAAGATCCGCACCAGAGTGGTATGGTAATCCTGTTCTGGAAGTCATGTTACTTGATCATGACGAACCTACGAACTATGGGAAAGCGATGATGAGCCCATGTTCCGCGAAATGGCTTGAGGCCATGAAATTTGAGATTGGATCCATGTATGAGAACAAAGTGTGGACTTTGGTTGACTTGCCCGATGATCGGCAAGCCATAGAGAATAAATGGATCTTCAAGAAGAAGACTGACGCTGACGGTAATGTTACTATCTACAAAGCTCGACTTGTTGCCAAAGGTTTTCTTCAAGGAGTTGACTATGATTAGACTTTTTCACCTGTAGTGATGCTTAAGTCCGTCTGAATCATGTTAGCAATTGCCGCATTTTATGATTATGAAATTTGGCAAATGGATGTCAAAACTACATTCCTTAATGGATATCTTAAAGAAGAGTTGTATATGATGCAACCAGAAGGTTTTGTCGATCCAAAAGGTGCTAACAAAGTGTGCAAGCTCCATCGATCCATTTATGGACTGGTGCAAGCCTCCCGGAGTTGGAATATACGCTTTGATAGTGTGATCAAAGCATATGGTTTTATACAGACTTTAGGAGAAGCCTGTATTTACAAGAAAGTGAGTGGAAGCTCTGTAGCATTTCTGATATTATATGTGGATGACATATTGTTGATCGGAAATGATACTGAATTTCTCTTTCATTGAGAAATTCTTATTAAAGTATCCTTTTATGCCATTCAGAAATTCAGTATCATTTCCGATCAACAATATGTCATACAGATATAATATCAGAAATGCTCTGAGCTCCCACTCACTTTCTTGTAAATACAGGCTGCTCCAAAAGTACATATAAAACCATACTTTGATCACACTATCAAACGTAATCATTAACATCGAAGCTGTCAGATCCAAATCGTCATTTGCATCGGGAAATCAATAAAAAGGTACTATCGATTGTCATGGCAGATGTCCTAGCAAAAGGACTTAGTCGTGGAGCCATCGCAACTTGGTTAGCTTAAAGGGGTTAAACAAGACAAACAGGGAGTTTATACTGGTTCGGCCCCCTGCTGTGAAGGTAAAGGCCTAATCCAGTATGAGGTGGTATTGCTTGGGTTTCGATTACCAGGGAGCGAATATGCTTGACCTAGATTTCGATCTCTTGTTTCTTGCCCCAAGCCACCGTCGGGTCATCCCTTTATATACACAGGTTGATGCCTCTTGGCTCATGCAGTCCCGGCTGGCTCATACACAACGTGTCCGGCTCGGTGACTAACTACACTTGCCTTACAATACAAGTAATACACGTATGGCGGTTTATATCTATGGGCCTCAAGCTGCCTTTGGGTTTTGGGTCCTTAGTAAGCCTGCTTCATGAACCGCCGTCTTCAACATCTTCACGGGCCTTGTCTTGATGAACCACCATCGGTGTAACCCGGCCCCACCTAGGTGGATTATACCCAATAGTCATATCCCCAACATTTCTCTCTCCCACAACGCATCTGCGCATCTGAACACCGCCGCCGCCAACCTCGTTGTCTTCCTCGACCCTGGCCGCTGCATCGACCTGAACGAGACCAGAGAAATTGTGGCACCTCTCCATTGCTCAGTGGATCCAGTAAGCTCCTCTCCTTTCTCCGCTGTAGATCTCCATTAGGGTTTTCTGAAGTTCTTATAAGTTCGTCATCGTTCTTCATTATACCTCTGTTTGATCCTTTCTTCAATCCAAAAATAACTTTTAAAATATGTAGAAACTGTTTCTGTACCTTCTCTTAATAACTGAATATGCTTCCTAGATGCAGAAATCTTGCCAATATGCTAGTTCCTCCACTGCTGTGATATTAGGCTTTGATTTTATTTTCTTTTTCACACGGCGTTAGATCCAAATTAGCTGCACCAGTCTGTAAAACTTGTTTATCCAACACTTAGCAGAATTCGCTCTTGATAGATCTTAAATACCATTATTGTCATGGCGGCTTACATCACCAGTTATAAGTAGTCATATGTCATTAGGCCCCGTTTAAGCCGCCAATGCGAATATATGTTGCAGCGTTCATCTCCGGCTTAACAAATCAACTTAAACCGCCAAATTTTTCTTTCTTTTAGGCTTCTTCCCTTACGATGCCGAAGACAGTTACCTCGTGTAATTGGGTTCCTTCCATTGTCACTGAAAATATGCTCTTGGACTTTGTCAAAGTAAGCTTTTTACCAGCAAAAAACATCCTGCACTGGCGTGCTCCAAAACCAGGTGAAGAAAGACCTCAACCACAAGATGGTGAGATCATTGTTTTTACTGATCACATGAACCTGGGCTTCTCACCACCTGGATCCAAATTTTTCTGAGACATTGTGCACTTCTTTCAGCTTCAACCTCAAGACATCGGACCCAATTCCGTGTCAAACATCTGCAATTTTCAAGTGTTCTGTGAAGTATACCTTCAAGAAGAACCCAACATTGAACTCTTCAGAGAATATTTTTATCTGAACCGTCAGAATGAATTTACCAATGGACCCAGCTTAGAACTTGGCAGAGTCTCAATTCAACGGAGAAGAGATGCTATCTTCCCCTATGCTCGCCTGCTGAGTCACCCCAAAGATTGGAATCAAACATGGTTCCATTGTAAAGATACTTCTCCGGCTGATGAGAATCCACTGCCGGGTTATCTTATCGAACGACTCAACCCCAAACATCATCTTCCCGAACAGCTTACCATAACTGAACATGCAAAGCTTGCACCTACTATTTCAAAGGTCAAGGCCCTGCTGGGGAATGGGTTAACTGGTATTGACTTGGTTCGGTGCTGAGTTTCTTGGAGAATCATCCCCTTGAGCCGTCGTTCCGGCTTAATGTGTACTAATATGGGTGATGCAAAAGACCCACTACGCTACTGCTCCACGTGTTTAACTGATAACGCAATCAATGAGATGACAAAAACCCTTCTTAATGAGAGCCAAGAAAGCTGCAACAAGGTAGGACTGAACCCTTTCTGCACACTTAAGCCGCCACCAGCCGTGAGTCTCCAACTTATTTATTTTACCTTATCATTCAAATGTTCTATTAACTCAACCTTAATGACTTTCACGGGCTAACTCCGCTTTTTGGGAGAAGGAGTATGACCATGAGGCTGCCAAGAAAGCCAGGCCAAAGCAAAAGCCATCAAGAAAGCCGCCAAGAAAAATAAGAAGAAATCAAATGCTTCTGAGATGTTTGAATTGGACGACAGTTCTAACTCGGAGGTAGCCCTTGACTCCCTTGGATCCTTTTTCAATTATCTTATTGACACTGATTATTATCACGATGACACGGGGGCCAACCAAGCGGTTGAAAACGAGGTAACTATTATTTCCTCTGACTCAGTGCCTTTGCCAAGATAGAAAATTCGACAAGTAACCCGGAAAGTAAGCTTTTCATGCCCCTTAGCTCATTTGGATCCTCACTTTCTTTTGAAGCAACAGCAGCACGAGAACCGGCGACAAACTCGGACCAGCGGAGGTGGAGAGTTATCTTCTGGTTTGCCAAATACTCCAGCTCCGCTGAAATGTCAAAATGAGGTCCCTCCAAATTTAAACTCTTTTATCCTCTGGCGGGTCTTATTCATCAATCACTTAATTCTTCCAATTCAAATTATCAGGGGATAACTCATTCCTCTTCCGGCGACTCATGACAGACCCAGCTGCCGGCCTTCAAGACTGCCCCTAGGTAATAATTTTTATTTTCCATCACTTTATATTTTTATGCTTGTACTAACCTCCCACAACCCTTTGCAGTGGACAGGCAAAGCCTAGCAAGAAAGCCAAGGTGACCAAGCCGGCTGAAGACCCTAAAGTCTATGAGACGGAGCAGCAAATTGCAGCGTCTGAAGCCTCCGTACAACCACCAGAAAAGCCTGTCTATGATGTTCCACCGGAAATTCCTGATCTCTCCAGTGATCACACAAACGTCAATCCTTTGAATGCTGAATCATCAAGCCCCCTTAAACCGTCAGAAACACATATTGAAGATGTTATGATCCCGGCAGTGGCTTTCAAGAGCCGGGAAAACCTACTATCTTGGCCAAGCACTCCGCCAAAGAGGAGTTTATTGAAAGGAGGAAAGTGAGATTTGACATTGCCAATTATTCTCAACTAAACGTTAATGAAGTACTCTCTTGTTATCTCAACCAAGTGCATACCAGCCGCGATCTTTAAATTGACATGGTGAAACAGATGCATCAGAAGTATGAGGTATGAACTCTGGCTTGATAAATTATGCATATCCTATCAGCCCCCAAGTCTACTGTTTATAATAGAATAGAATATGCTGTAGACTTAGAATAGCCATGAGTATAAAAGCATCTTTGGTAGAATCCTTCAAAAGCCGGCTTTCACCGTCAGAGTTAAACCGGACCTTTAACGATTAATATTGCATCCGTAGCCCCCAAGGGCCGGTTTAATCAGCATGAATGAACCGGTACTGTTCATCATTGTTTATGAATCAAAACTTACTTGTGTAGCCCTCATGAGCCGGTTGTGGTCATTTGCGGCACAAACGGGTCATCATAAAGTAGTAATGAAAACGCGAGCAATATGCATTATCCCCCAAGTGCCAAGTGCTCTTGCTTGCAAAGTGCTTGGGACTTATTCATATTTGTCATTATATGAAGAATTTTTCTGTACACATTAGCCCCCAAGTGTCAAGTGTTGTTGCTTGCAAAAGGCTTGGGACTTTATTCCAGTAATCCGAATATGAATATGATTGCAAATCTGTGCATGTACAGGATGACATGTGCAACTTCAATCGCAATTAGCTGATGCGAAAACCTGGCTGGAGCATCAAGAATCTGAGACCCGGAAGGCCGACTCAAAATTCAATTTTAGTTTGGCTGAAACAGAAAACTGAAGACCAGTTTTGATACTGAAAGAACCGCCTGGGCTGAGACAGGACTACTCTAATACAACGGGCTTAAAAAGCTAAAGCTTCCCTTCAAGAAATAACCACTGAGCTTACCGGCTTAAAACACCGCATATCCCTGATGATTTCTGCTATCTTTGGTAAGTAGCATTGCTAGCATCATAACCAAGTCTTATCTTTCATGTCATAAGTTGTCTTTTGATCAATCCGCAATTATTACACAGGTCTTAGGAGCAGCAGTCTTGGTCAAGAGATTCTTGTGAAGCTCAAAGCCGTATATATGCTCGTTGAACGACTATATAATGGAACTCAGCGCATGCTGACCATGATTTCTCCAACTAATCAAGCACCCACTCTATTGAGTGACGTCTTGAAAAAACTTTTTGTTCTGCTGCTAGGATTGAAGAGATAAAGTGGTCATCTACAAGAGCTGGTGCCGTGAAGGCCTTAAGCCGGGCTAAGGCATGGAAAGCAGAACTAGACCTGGCCGAGCTAGCTACTGGGTATCCAATCTTGAAAGAAGATGGCACTCCCTTTGACAAGAAACACTTTGCTGCCTGCATGAAGGAAATACGTCCCCTAGCCAGTCTGATTGGTGATGAAACGGATCTTTCAACATATCAGTCGGCTTATGATATGGAAAATCAGAAGATGCCCACACCGGCTTATAAAGTGATGGATCTGATCCCCCCAATCCGTAAGCATACTTTCGCCCCTGACGTTGATTCATCTGAACTTATAGATGATGAAGCTGAATTCCAAGCCTTGAGCGGAATTGATTGGTCATCACCAAACTTCCAAATGACGGAGGAGGACAAAGAACCGGCGAAGGATGATCCAGAAGCTTCAAGCCGTCAAAGTCAAGAAGGTTGATGCGCTGGGCGATTCATATATTTAATCTTCTGAAAAAACACTTAAACATTTGGGCTCGCTGAGCCATGTAATAGTTTAGTTGAACTCTGATCTGCCGTACCATCATGCACGTTTTGTGTTACATAACAATGTTGATCCGCCAGTTGAAGACATGCCACTTATGCATATGATACCATTATGTAGGGAGGATTATACTTCTTTGTTCTGCATAAAAAACAGATCACAAAATTGCTTTGGCGGTTTACCACCAGGCGGGTCATAACGTCCAACATAAACCTGCTGGTGACTATAAAAGTCCACAACCAGGGCTGGTTTAACTATTACCATATAGAACAAAAATATCATACTTGTGATATTTGGCCACACTGCCGGCTTACCATACCAGTGCAGTAAGGGTGACAACCCAAAAGATTTGAGCACATAATGCCCTGTTTGTCATATACTACCAGCTTACAACGCCGGATGCAGCAAGGGGTAATATCCCAAAACTCGGAGCACAATGCTTCCAAGTATTTAATATCATCATATACTGGCGACTTAAAGTCCAAAGCCAGGCTGGGTTATTGGAAACCACGGATATACTCAAATATGAGCCATACAGAGTGAGGCTACATGGCCTGAATTGTTTCAAACCATATGTCAATATGGTATAAAGAAATCATCATCAACCTAGCACTGTTGAACTCGGGCTCCACTCCGCTTCGCTCTAGGATAGCCACGCCTCCCCACCCCGGGCCGCGTGCCGCTCCGGCCACCTCCACGCTGCCGTCTAGTATGGGCTCGCCGCCCCCCCTTCTAGCCGGTGCCGGCTATGGACCGCTGGGCAGCCCGATGCTGGCTTCTCCTAGCCTATCCCTGGTCCCGGACTCCCTGGATCTCGGGGATTCGGCCTCGTCATATCCGGAATCCTCGCCGCGCCTGCTGCTGCATGGTGAATGCTCTGTGCCGGCCACCACCGTCGATCCGTTGGGCACTTGCTCCCCCCTGCTCGACGCTTGCAGTCCATCATCGTGGCCCCTCCTCTAGCGGATAAGCTTGACTTTTCCGGCATGGATGGTGGCTGGACGGAGGTCTCCTCGCTGAAAAACCGCAAGCCCTCCCAAGATCCGGCGGCTCCTCGCGCGTCGCACACCTCACACCGCTCGGACCGTCGGCCGGACTTCAATGTGGTGGATAGCCGTGAGGCCTTCTTAAGCAGATTTCGGGGCCGCTGCTTCCGCTGTCTCAGCAAGCACCACCGCCGGAAAGACACAAGAGACCCCATTCGCTGCGTGCTCTGCGAGCTCCAAGGCCACCTTGCCCTCGAGTGCCCCCAAAATCCTCGCAATGGACGCGGCGGCGTTGCTTCCTCTAGGCTTGCCCCCCTCCCTGCTCGTGCTCCCGTCCATAGCCGCCTCCACTTTCCCACCCCGCCGCCCCCGCCACCCCCGCGCCCTCTTGCTATGGCGCCCCCGGCAGACCCGAGCTTGGTTAATCCAGCTCGCCGCCCCCGCGCTAGCCACAAAGTTGGCGTGTCCACTCCCGCCATTGAGCAGAGCATCTTCTTCCTGTGCCGCCATGCCATCACGCTGCGCGCTTCTGACGACGTTTGCGCCACCTCGCCGATGGCGGTAGGCCGTGCTCCGGAGGCGCAACTCTGTGTCCTGCCGCACCATCTGCGCGTGACGGTGCACAACCCGGAGGACTTGTTCATCATCTTCACACAGCCGGCCCACCACGACAACACGATCCGCCGCGGCTCCCTGCGTGTCGATGGCGCCAACTTCGCCATCGCTCCGTGGGGGGAGAACGACCATGCTGGCCACGACACCTTCAACCTCCATGTGCGCTGCATCATCGAGCATCTACCTCAACACTACTGGACGCTGGAAGGTGTCGTAGAAGTCTTCGGCGATAAGGTGCTCGTGGATCGGCTCGACAGCCGCACCCTGGAGCGTGACCACACCAAGATGTTCGCTTGCTGGGTGTGGGTTTGGGACATGTCATTCATCCCCACCCGACACATGTACTGGAAGCTGCCCCAGGGCGCCGGTCGGGTGGAGGAGATGGACGGGTTCTCGCCGCTGGACCGCCGCATCGCCCTCCTGCCCGGCGCGGAGCGCTACGACTTGCTCATCCACGTCGACTGAGTCGAGGACTGGTCCCCCCGCTCCCCCAAGTCGTCGCATTCTGCTCAAAGCGGCCTGCCCTCCTCCGACTCCGACAACGACGACAATCTACCCCGGACCATCCCTAGCACCTGGATCATGTACGTCGAGGACGGCCAGCCCATGGAGCCCCATCACCGTCAGCAGCGCGCACATGTGGTGGACACGGGCTGCCGCGGCCTCCACAGGCGGCCCTACGCCCGCGACCACGGCGGCGAGGAGGCAGCGATGCGCCGCTCCTGGAAGGACGCCCTGTTGGGCCGAAGCCGCGGTCACGCTGCCTAGGCAGATCGTGGCAAGGCCACGAGCAAGGAGCGCCAGCGTAGCCACTCTCCTCCCCCCCCCCCCCGGCGCTCGAAGAAGGCAAGAGGCCATGGACGACATGATGGCCGCTCGACCCCACAGGCGTACCTGCCCAAGCAGTGGCAGGGGAAGGCCAAGCTCGCCAGCCAAGTCCACGTACCTTCCCTGATGCGGCTCCGACTGGCCCCCGCTCCACTCTAGACGACGTCGTGGAGTTCTTCGCCACCGCAGAGAAGGCTCTTGCTACTCCCACCTTGGGCGACGCCGCTGCCACACTCCTGGATGAGGAGATCGCCACCGCCATCGGGACGCCCCTGGAGTTCCACGCCCGTGACAAGCCGGATACAAGCAAGGCCGCACCCAGGATGCCGGACGTGTTCGGCCCCACGCTCTCAGGGCCGCGTCACACCCCGGAGCACTTCAGCTGCCAGACCCCATCGTGCGTCGACACGGTCTCCCTCCAGTTCAGCATGGTGACCCAGCAGGTCCAGCTGCTCGAGATCGACGGAAGCAGGGAGGCTCCACGAAGCCTCTTCTCCGACAGGCCTGCGTCACTGCTCGGCCCGACACCGACCAAGCGCAACTCTGCCCCGCCAAAGTCTAGGGCGACATCAGTTCCCCCCCCCCTCGTCAGAGCGCGCGCCAAGCTGCCCAAAACTGCATGGTGCCCGTGGCGTAGCACCGCTCGCTCCGACTGGTGCAAGGCTTTGGACTTCTGGGCCCAAAGGAGAAGATGACGAAGAAGGCGACAGAAGCCCTCATCCGCAAGTTCGACGAGCCCCTCTCCGACGACGACATAGCCATCATCTCCAAGCTCACCAACATGGACAAGGGCGCCCTCCGCATCGTGGCTAGCCTCATTGGTCCTGACGGAGTTGCCGGGGAGGCCGTAGTGTGATCATGTTAGCGAGTTCAGATTTCTATAGTTTTAGGATTAGTAGTAGTTTCCGGCGACGGCCAGCCCTCGGCCGGCTTGAGTTAGGTGTCGTTTTCTCCCGTTGTAGCAGTTGTAGGCTGTGGTTCGAGTTGCGCCATCGTAGTTTTGGGGCTATTGGTGGTCGGCGGCGGCCCCCGGACAGTTGGTGGGTGTACATGTGCTTTGCTTTGCTTAGTTCCATTAGTCGTCGGAGATCCTTTTGTTGGGTTCTACGGTAGGGTGCGTAGACTGCAAATTAAATGCGCAGAACATCCAGGAACATGCTACGGGAGATGGATCACAGTTCGTTACCACTAGACGCGCAGTGCCGTGCAGCGGAAGAAGAGTTGAGGCAGCGCGTCCGCGTGGATCGTCTCCTCCTCGTTCGATCACCCTCGAACAGCCAGTCGTCCGATCCCACATACGAGTTCGCCGGAGCGGCGTAAGTGCACCGCCTCTAACGGTATCCGCGCGTGCAGGAGGAACACCGTGCGGCGGACTACTAGGTCCGATCACACAGTCGGCGGCGAGTGGAGGTGGCTATTCGCAACACATGCAAACCCTAGTCGCGGCCTTGGCGATCAACCACCTGAGTGTGCCGCACCACCACTTTATATAGGCGTCCGTCGCGGGCTCAACACTTGGGCCTCGCACGGACCCTAAAGCCCAAAGTCTACTCGGTCACGTTCCTAGTCTAGTTCGGATCACATCCGACCAGTGTCCTATGAACCAACCTCGTAGGTTCCTTCCCTTAAGCGCGCGACCCCTTAGGTTCAAGTCGGCTTGGTCACAGTTCGGATCACCTCCGACCTGCACGATTGGTAGCGGCCTCTAGCAAGGCGTGCCGACCACCAAGCAGACTATGAAGCTGGTTAGGCGAACACAGCCTGGCGTGTCACACTTCTGTTCCCTTTGCCACCACGATATATGTTGTCGGGCTCAAAGGCGAGACTGTCATCCTTGTGCTAGCCCGACCTCTTTCTCGTTCTAGTGATCGAGCCACAAAGCTGGATTATCTCATAATCCTTGTCGCATGGCCATGCTTATCCTGGTCGGATCACACGAGGGGCCCAGTATATCTCTCTGATCGGAGGGCAAATCCCATCTTGCTCGACCATGTCTCGCAGCATGGGACTGGACAAACCGAAACCTACCTTCGTAACTACCCAGTCACGGAGTAGCGTTTGGTCGGCCCAAAGCAAGTCTGTCACCATCCCGAATACATGCTTCAGCTCAGGTCTTAGGACATAGAACGTATGTTGTACTAGAGACTCACAGATGACATATCGCTGCGTCTCATAGTTGGGTGTGTCCGACTCGGACCTTATCTCGACTCGGATCCGATTACGTCGAATCCGACCAGACCTTCCAAGTCCATATTATCCGGTTAGCATCCAATGCTCCATGGCTAGTGAGACCAAGCCATCGACCGTGTCATATGCTAGTCTAGTCGGCTGCGCATCCACACAGCCGTTTCGACTAGTGACCTTTTAGGTCAGTCATCATACAATGCGTAGTCCCACAAACAAGTCACGTACTTGCTGATACACATCATTGATAATGTCCAAGGACTATCTTTATTCATAAACACATAGGAAATATCATCATACATGATTGCCTCTAGGGCATATCTCCAACAGTCTCCCACTTGCGCTAGAGTCAATCAAATAGACATCGAATGCCCATAGCTCTAACGTGCCCCTCATGCTTGGGTTGTGGAAGCGGCTTAGTCAACGGATCTGCAACATTTGCATCCGTGTGAATCTTGCATAACTCTACATCACCATTCTTTACGATCTTTCGTATCAGGTGATATTTCCGATCTATGTGTCTGACCTTGTGGTGATTCCTCGGCTCCTTGGCTTGTGCGATGGCACCAGAATTATCACAATAAAGGTCCAACGGTTTCACCGAGGCTGGGAAAATACCAAGATCATCCAGAAAATACCGGATCCAAACACTTTCCTTTGCAGCTTCACAAGCCACAATGTATTCGGCTTCTATGGTAGAATCGGCCACCGTATCCTGCTTGGAACTCATCCAGTGCACTGCTCCTCCATTCAGGACGTACATGAATCCGGACTGTGATCGACAATCATCTCTGTCGGTGTGGAAACTAGCATCAATGTAACCCCTTACGACGAGCTCTTCCTCACCTCCATAAACTAGGAACATCTCTTTAGTCCTTTTCAGGTACTTCAAAATAGTCTTTACCGCTGCCCAGTGACTCTCACAGGTTGGCCTGGTATCTACTTGTTAGGCTTATTGCAAAAGCAACATCAGGCCTTGTACATATCATGGCATACATGATGGATCCGATTGCCGAGGCATACAGAATCCTACTCATCCTGCTTCACTCATCAGATGTCGAAGGACTCCGAGTCTCGCTTAGCCTTATACCATGTGAGAGCGGCAAGAACCCTTTCTTCGCCTCACTCATGTTGAACCGCTTCAACACTTTATCTATGTACGTGCTCTGGCTTAAGGCGAGCAGCCTCCTCGATCTATCTCTATAGATCTTAATGCCTAAAATATAGACTGCCTCACTAAGGTCTTTCATCGAAAACTTGCCATTCAATGATCCCTTGACCGAGTTTAGCATCGAAACATCATTTCCGACCAGTAGTATGTCGTCCACATACAAGATCAAAAACACTATTGAGCTCCCACTTAACTTCTTGTATAAACAAGAGTCCTCTTAAGCTTTTGATGAAACCGAGACCAGTGGCGACCTCATCAAAGCAGAATGTTCCAACTCCGAGATGCTTGCTTCAACCCATAAATGGATCTCTTGAGCTTGCATACCTTACTAGTGCTAGTCGGATCGACAAAACCCTCGGGTTGTATCATATACGTCCTCGGTTAAATTTCCACGAAGGAAAGCCGTTTGACATCCATCTGCCATATCTCGTAATCGAAATATGCAGCTATAGCTAGTATGATCCTCACCGATTTCAGCATCGCTACCGGCGAGTAAGTCTCGTCGTAGTCAATTCCTTGAACTTGTCCATAACCTTTAGCGACAAGCCGAGCTTTGTGGATCTGAACATTTCCATCCACATCGGTTTTCTTCTTAAAGACCCATTTGCAACCAATGGCGATTCGCCGGTGGCGGATCAACCAAGTCCCAGACTTGATTCTCATCCATGGACTTTAACTTTCGGATCTCATGGCCTCGGCCATGCCTCGAATATGGGCTCACCATCGCTTCCGCATATGTGGCCGGCTCGTCGCTTTCTAGCAACAATACATCGCGCACTCTGCGCAATCTCTCCGACCTCCGTGGTTCCGGTGCCGCTTCCACTATGGGTTCCCTGACAGACTCCGGTATGATCTCATCACCAGCCGAGCCGTCCCCGAGTGGTCCTCGAATTTCTTCGGGTCGAACCGTCCTCCCAGCCTCCCGGAGAAACTCTTTCTCAAGGAAAACCCGTTCGAGCAACAAACACTTTCTTCTCTTCCGGTTGTAGAAGTTATATCCCAAGGTTTCCCTCGGATATCCACGAATATGCATTTATCCGACTTGGGTGTAAGCATGCGACATAAGTCGCTTGACAAATGCTTCACAACCCCAAATCTTTAGAAAAGACAAACTGGGACTCTTCCCGGTCCACATCTCATGTGGTGTCTTGTCTATGGATTTTGATGGTACCCTATTAAGTGTGAAAGCTGCAGTTTCTAGGTGTCTTGTCTATGGATTTTGATGGTACCCTATTAAGTGTGAAAGCTGCAGTTTCTAGAGCGTATCCCCAAAATGACAAGGGTAAATCCGATTTGCTCATCATAGACCTGACCATGTCCAACAAGGTCCTATTCCTCCGTTTTCGACACTCCATTTCTCTATGGCATACCCGGAGGTGTGAGCTGAGGTACTATACCTCGACTTTTCAGATGATCATCAAACTCCTGGCTCATGTATTCACCTCCATGATCAGATCGGAGAAGTTTTATAGTCTTGCCGAGCTGATTCTCAACCTCGTTCTGAAACTCTTTGAACTTTTCTAAAGTCTCCGACTTGTGCCTCATCAAATAGATATATCCATATCTATTCAAGTCGTCGGTAAAAGTCACGAAGTACTGATAGCCACCTCTGGCCGTTGTGCTCATTGGACCACACACATCACTGTGTATAAGCTCCAACAGCTCGGACGCCCTCTCGCAACTCTTTGCGAAAGGAGACTTAGTCATCTTGCCGAGCAAGCATGATTCACATGTCTCGAGCGACCCAAAGTCGGACGAAGTTAGGAGCCCATCATCATGGAGCTTCTTCATGCGTTTGAACTAATGTGTCCAAGCCGGCAATGCAGTATGTCGGATTTATCTCATTTGGCTTATGCCTCTTGACGTTCACGTTATAGACCGGTTCCTGTTCTAGATTCAATATAAATAGCCCATCAACAATGGGTGCATAGCCGTGGAACATACCATTCAAAAATATCGAACAACCATTGTCCTTTAAATTGAATTCATAGCCTTGACTCATCAAACATGAGGCAGAAATAATGTTACGACTAAGTGCAGGAATGTAATAACAATTATTCAATTCCATGATGAATCCGGAAGGAAGCTGGAGCTGCATCATGCCGACCTCCAATGCAGCAACTCTTGCTTTGTTGCCAACCCTGATGTCAATCTCCCCTTGTGCCACACGCCTAGTTCTTACCAGCCCCTGCATCAAGTTGCCAATATGAACAACCGATCCGGTATCAAATACCCAAGAGCTACTAGGTATGTCAGCAAGGTAAATGTCTATAACATATGCAACAAGTGTACCTTTGCCTGAAGAAGCATTTCCGGCGTTCTTGCCATGCTCTGCAAGCCACTTGCTATAGTTCCTCTTCTAGAGACCGGTTTCCTTGAAGTGATAGAAAACGGTCTTTGAGTCCGGTCCAGACTTCGGCGCAGCGGCAGAGGTTACCATCTCCGTGCCCTTTGCCTTAGCCTTTTTCTTGGACCAACTCTTCTTGAACTTAGCCGATTTCTGCACCATCAACACTTGATGCGTGCCTTTCTTAATATCCTGCTCTGCCACCTTGAGCATCCCATGCAATTCAGTGAGCTTCTTATCCATGCCATGCATATGATAGTTCGAGATGAGCGTCCCATAGCTGGGCGGAAGAGAACCCAGAACTGCATCTGTAGCCAGCTCATCCAAGAGCGGGAAGCCCAAACGATCCAAAGCTTGCACATATCCGATCATCTTGATCACATGTGGGCTCGATGGATCACCTTCCTTCAGCTTGCAATCCATCAAGGATCGCTGGACCTTGAACCTTCGGTCCTAGCACGTATGCGAAACATGCTCTTGAGACTCTCGATCATATCGTAAGCCTCAACATTTTCGAAATGTTGTTGCAAATCGGGCTCCATACAAGCCAGCATCAGACGACTGATCTCCGTTGATTCATCAACGAGTTTCTGGTAGGCATTCTTAGCTGTGGCACTAGCATTATCGGTAGGTTCCTCTAGAAGTGGATCCTCTAGAACATGTTCCTTTTTATCGTGCTTGAGAACAATTTTCAAATTTCTATACCGGTGGTAAAGTTTGTTCCATTCAGTTTATCCTTTTCGTAATTGATTTCTATGCAAAGTTGGGTTGAGCAGGTGGTGCCATTGATCTACAACAGAAAATATGCAATCGCTAAGCAATGTGTTTATGTAGAGTAATTCTAGCCTAAGCAGAAATACTCCCCTTTGAAGTTAGCATCCCTCCATGAAACTCTCGGTGATTCGAGGATCTGACTAGCGCATGCGACTAGTGAGCTTTAGCATCACTGCTAGCTAACATACCTATCCGATAAGCAACTCCTTGCTAATCGTATCTCTATACGACTCCTATCGGTCGGGAAGGTATCTCATACCCCGGCCCCCAACCTTCTTTGCCACAAGGCCCAAAACCGTTTTGATAGCCTTGTCAAGTTAACCTGATGCAGTGCATGTCCGTGTCCGAGCACGAACCCTTCAGTTCAAGGACACCTAGCATCACCCAATTTTATGAGCCCACTACTAGGCGTGCTTGGCGTGCGAAGGTGCAACATCGGGGATGGCAATTCGCTTGATATTCATGAGGGATCATTCTACCATTCTAACATGCATAGAAACAAAGAAGCATAACAATCACAGATAACACATATTGTGAAATAGTATGGCTCCTTCATGGACGTTCTTCCAGGTCGGCTCCGACTCCGATGACCATCTACGAACTCCATCTTGTTTGTCACGCCGGGACGCCAAGCCGCCAACCTGATCTCTCTTATCCAACTACTACAACTAGTAATGAATTTACATAGAGTCACAAGTCGACACGCAATTAGTTATACAATATAATGATAGCACTTTGGCTCCTGCCGGTGACAAACATGACACACGAGGCCACGTATAAATTACACACATGCATCACATACACATGAGCCATACTATTCACATCAAACCTGCAAAACAAAGTTATGCATAGAATCGCATTCTACCGGTTTGTGTGTCGGTGCGAAATACTGCGGCGCTACGCTGCAGCGTTAACCCGATGGCGGATGACCGACCGGTAGGGGTAGATCGTGTCACGACCTCATCGATCCCGATTGATGAAAACATAGCCTCAACGATCCCCATGTGCGATTGATCACATCAACCATGCACATAGCCGATCTCTTCAAGGACAACAGATCTCATCTGCCACCTCCGCATATCTAATATGCATACGATCTGAATCCAAATCCTATAGCAGAGGCTCTGATACCACTATTGGGTTCTACGGTAGGGTGCGTAGACTGCAAACTAATAATTTTCCTACGCGCAGAACATCCAGGAACATGCTACGGGAGATGGATCACAGTTCGCTACCACTAGGCAGCGATGCCGTGCAGCCGGAAGAAGAAGAGTTGAGGCAGCGGCGTCGCGTGGATCGTCTCCTCCTCGTTCGATCTCCCTCGAACAGCCGATCGTCCGATCCCACGTGCGAGTTCACGAGCGGCGCAAGTGCACCGCCTCTAACGGTATCCGTGGCGTGCAGGAGGAACACCGTGTGGCGGACTGCTAGGTCCGATCACCGCGATCGGTGGCGAGTAGAGGTGGCTATTCGCAACACATGCAAACCCTAGTCGCAGCGCCGAAGCGATCAACCACCTGAGTGTGCCGCACCTCCACTTTATATAGGCGTCCGTCGCTGTCGGATTTCGGGTTCCGGCAGACCCTTAAGGTTCGAACTTTGGGGTGCGCGAAGAGATCCAACCCTCCACCGTCTCGTACCTCGCCGAATCGCAGGGACCTATACTACTAGCAAGAACAACACAAGAGACGCAAGATTTATACTAGTTCGGGCCACCGTTGTGGTGTAATACCCTACTCTAGTTTGTGGTGTGGTGGATTGCCTCTGGGGCTGATGAAGAACAGTACAGGGAAGAACAGCCTCGCGAGGGTCTGTTCTTGGTGGAAGCGATGAACTGCTAAGTGGTGTCCCGTCGCTCTTGCTTGAGGATCGGGTCTCTATCTCTCTCTCTCTGGATTCCGAATGGCGGATCCTCCGTCCCCCCTCCTATGGTGGCTAGCTCTACTTATATAAACGAAGGCCCTGGGCCTCCTCCCAAAATATTGAGCGGGAAGGGCGCCAACAATTGGCCATTTTGAAGGGGAACAGCGGGTACACTTATCCTGACTAAAGTTGGTCCTCGCCTGCCAAAGGCTCTGGTGATGGCCTTTGCTTGGGCTCCACGTTGGTGATTCCAGCCGTTGGGGCTGGTCTTGGTCTTGTTGCCTTTGAAGCGGATGCCTTTGCTTGATGCTCTTGCATGCGCTTGCTCCCTTTGCACCAAAGAGGAAAGGAGGACGCTGTGCGGCTGGCGCCCGACTGGCGCCCTTGGTCATCATGGCTTACGTCATGGGCACCTCGCGCGGTACCCTACCTAGAACTCTCCGCCTCCTCATGAGCCAGCCTGACGAGGCTGTGTCTGAGGAAGCTCTTGGTCGTCCACCTCGCGAGGCTTGGCCCCTCGCGAGGGTCTTGAGCTTGTGTTGATGAAGATGGGCTGTCCTGGGCCTCCTTTGAGCCACGTCGCAGGCCATGAGCGAGCAAGTCTGGGGACCCCGTTCCCGAGCAAGACAGTAGCCCAGACCTGGCCTGGCGCGCCGGACTTGGCAGCGAGAGGCGAAAGGGCAAGTCTGGCTGTCGTCAGGCCCTAACAGCCTGCGGCCTTGGGCGCCGCGTGTCGGTTGGTTGGACATCGGCGCCTGCTCCCCCACGACGCCTTGGTAACCGCCCGGATTCGACAGGTCCTTGCATGCATGGTCAGTCATGATTACCGATGATCGTGGAGGTCGACGGTTGGCCTTCGCCGGCTATAAGTACGGAACAGCGCGCGCCCTTCCGGTCCATCCTTTCTTGTCTCTCCTTCTTCTCCATGGCTCCACCAAGGAAGTTCTCGGCCGCAGAGAAGGGGAAGGGCCGACAGGTCGAATCTTCCTCTCCTCCGCCTAAGCGTGGTCGAGGTCGCCCTATAAGCACCCGTGGCCTCCACGGCGGTCTCCCATGATCGTGGGGAGGCTCTTAGCGTGGTGACGAGCGGCTGGCCATGGTTGGAGGGCGTGCCCCAGCCGCTCGTCCCCCGAGGCCGCGCCTCCATGCTGCTGAAGCGCTGCCGGAGTTCATGGTGAGGGCGGAGGAGCCGTCCAGCGTCCAGCTCTAGCTCCCGTGCTTCCTCCTGGGTGAGCTCCCAGATGGCGCCCTGAATGGCCTCTGGCTCCATGCAGATGGCTGTTGCAGCCGGGCTTCGTGGGCTTCTCTGGAGGTCTCTGCTGCAGGGAACCTGTTCCTGGCCCGCGGCTGGCAGACGTTCGCGCGCGCGCGTGGTCTCCACCGCCGGTGCTCCCTGCACTTCAAGTATGATGGCGACGCCACCCTCTACGTGAGGGTGTTCGGGGAAGACGGCCGCCGCATGGGGTGCTGCCACGAGGGGCGGCGACATGGCGAGACTCACCCCGGCTGCAGGCGGAGAGGCGTGTGAGGCGGCTGGCGATGCCGCGACTCCTCACGCTTCACCGGCTCTTCTTCTTGGTGGCGATTCTTCCAGCAGCGGCCGCGGCCATCCCCCACGCCGCCGCGCCTGCTTGGTGGGTGGCAGCGGGTCCGCTCGCCGCCACGCCCCGGTGAAGCGCGAGATGGAGTCCGACTGAGCTCCGGAGGCAGCTCGGGCCTCCCAAGAGAGCCGGCACGGGGCGTGCTTCACCTGCTTTTGTCCTTTTCTTTCCTTTTCTCCTGCGTAAAAGGGAACAATGTGTGGCCCGATGAGGCGTGTTTAGGGCAACGCCGTTAATTATTGTACTGCTTTTGTTATCCTGATAATGTTCCCTTCTGTCGTGCGCCCATTCGCAAGTGAACCCCGGTCGTGGCCGTGGGGGCGACCGACCCTGGCCCTATGTTCGCGTTGTGCTGCCCATGAGGCATGGTCAGGAGGGGTGCTCCAGCTGTGGACTAGGGCCGTGAAAACTTGAGCGATAGGGGTAGGAACACTCACGGGGGCTCCCGAGGCTTCCGCCTCGCGAGTCCCCGCGCAAGAGAAATCGAGGCAGGAGGGCGAAAAAGATCGAAGAACCACGGACCAAAAAAGGGCGATAGTTTTGATAAAAACTTCAAATAGGAATAACCAGTCAACTGCAGAAAGCAAATGAAAAAGCCGCGTCCGGCACCTAGTCTAGTCTTCGATGTCTTCTCACCGGTAGCGGAGCTAAGTCTTGCCAGGCGTGGGAGGGAGCCCCGGGGCTGAGGCCGGCACTCTTGAGACTCCGGGCGTGTACAACCCCAACTCATTATTACGTGAGAGTGTCACAGGCGGCCGAGCTTCACGCAGGCGTTCGCCTTCTTCCACGAACTCGGGCCTTTCTTACAGTAAGCAAGCTTCACGGGCGTTTGCCCTCTTCACAGCTCCGGGCCTTTCGAGCAGCAGCTTCACGGCGTTCGCCTTCTTCATAGGCTCTGGGCCTTTTCCCGAGAGGTGAGCTTCACGGGCATTCGCCTTCTTCCACGAGCTCGGGCCTTTTCCAAAAGATGAACTTCACAGGCATTAGCCTTCTTCACGAGCTCGGGCCTTTTCCAACAAAGATGAACTTCACAGGCATTCGCCTTCTTCACAGGCTCTGGGCCTTTTCCAAAAAAGATGAACTTCACAGGCATTCGCCTTCTTCACAGGCTCTGAGCCTTTTAGGGGTAAAACCTCCGGAGGTGCTGGATGTTCCACACGTTCTGTATAGGTACTCCCTCTTGAGTCTCCAAGCGCCGCGGGCGGGCACAGAAACATGAACAACCTTGAAGGGGCCCTCCCACATGGGAGAGAGCTTATGCAGTCCCTCCACAGAGGACCCGTCGAACCTGAGTCCCCTACCTCGAGAGTTACAGGCGGATGTTGCGGTAGTGGTATCGCCGGGCGCTTTCTTTGGTACCTCGCCCGCTCGCGGTATGACTTCTCGGCGGTGCTCCTCCCCGGCACAAGGGCCGTCCCGCATGGCGTCTGCAGCGTTCATCAAACGCCGGGACCAGCGGATCGGCAACTTGACCTCGTGAGGAGGACCGCTTGACTCCGTAGACCAGGAAGAAGGAGGTCTCCCGGTTGGCTTGGTTGCGGTTGTGCGGATGGACCACACAACACGGATGGAAGCTTCGTCGTACCAGCCCTGCGCGCGAGCTTCGATTTCTTCTTGAACGTCCTGGTCTTGAGGCCTCTCAAGACCTCTGCATTGGCCCGCTCGGCCTGTCCGTTGCTGCGGGGGTGCGCCACCGAAGTGTAGCATATCTGCGTCCCAAGGTTAGCGCAGTATGTTTTTAAAAGGTTACTGGTGAACTGCGAACCGTTGTCGGTGATGATGCGGTTCGGCACTCCGAACCGGCTCACGATGCCCTTTATGAACTTGACCGCAGAACCAGCGGGGATGGCGCGGACGGCCTCGACTTCGGCCCACTTGGTGAATTTGTCCACGGCGACGTAGAGGTAGCGATAGCCTGGCGCCCGAGGAAAGGGCCCAATGTCCAGCCCCAGACGCGAATGGCCAAGTGAGGGAATGGTTTGCTGGCCTCCCTCTTGGCTAGTGGATCTGTTTGGCATGGAATTGGCAAGCCTCGCAAGCCTTCATGAGGTCGATGGCGTCATTGGCGTGGTGGGCCAATAGAAACCGCCATGAGCGCCTTCGACAAGGGTCCGTGACGATGAATGGTGCCCACAATCTCCGCCATGTATATCTGCCGGCAATTCCTTCCCCTGTTCCTGGTGATGCGGCGTAGGGATACGTCGTTTGGTCGTCTCCGGTAGAGCTCTCCATCCATGATGTTGTATGCCGTGGCTTGCCGCGCCACACGCTCTGCCTCCTCCTCCTTCTCTGGCAAAGTCCCACGCGTTAAGTAACCCTTCAGCTCCGTGATCTAGCACTCCTCTTGAGGTTCCATCGTTAGGAGCAGGCGTGCTCCCGAGGCCGGGCCACAGGCTGGGGCTCCCGAGGCTGGAGGCTGATGGAGCTCCTCCCGAGGCTGTGCTGTGCTTGATAACGGCGGCAGGGCTGAGGGCTTGAAGAGCCGTTCCTCAAAGACACCCGACTCCTGGGGTAACCTCCTGGAGGCTCGTTTGGCGATGTCGTCGGCCTCTTGATTGGTGCCAGGGCACGTCTGCAGCTCAACCCCAGGCTGTTTCTCCATCTTGCGGACCTCCGCGACGTAGGCTTCCATGTGTTCATCCCTTGGCTCGTACACCTTGTTGGAGAAATTGACGAGGAGCTGCGAATCGCCCTTGATGGTAAGGCGCTTCACCCCCAGGGCGGCGGCAGCCTTCAGACCCGCTATCAGCCCCTCGTATTCTGCTATATTGTTGGAGACCTTCTCGCCATGCTGGAAACAGAGCTGCACGGCATAGTAGAGCTTGTCCTGAGAGGGGGATATGAGTACCGCCCCAGCGCCAGCGCCCTGTCTGGAGAACGCTCCGTCGAAGTACATGACCCAACCTTCTGGTGGTTCGCTCCCTGGGGAGAGGGACCGATCCTCGCCGGCCCTGAGGCCCGGTGCTTCTGTCCATTCGGCCACGAAATCTGCCAGCGCGGCCCCCTTGATGACTCTGGTCGTACTGAACTCGAGCTGGAATGCTTGCAGCTCAATGTTCCACTCGGCGACCCTTCCTGCCGAGTTGAGGCTCCTGAGCACCCTCTCCAGGGAGTATGCCGAGACAACCTTGATTGGATGACCCTGGAAGTAGTGCCGCAGCTTGCGCAAAGCCACTAGCAGTGCCAGGAGGAGCTTCTGCGGCATGGGGTACCGTGCCCTCGCATCCCGTAGCACGGTACTGACGAAGTACACCGGGTGCTTGATGAGGTTAGGGGCGTTGGTGCTGGTGGCGTCCTCCGGAAGTTGTGGTGCCTCCCGAGGCGTCAGGCGCCTCCGGCTGGGTGCTTGGACGGAGGCCTCCCCGCCCTTAGTGCGCTCTGCTGTGACGGTGATCTTCCTCCATTGCGGTCTTGGCTTACGCTAGTTCCTTCGATTCGGTCTTGCCTTAGCAGGGTGGCCGTGGTCTTGGCTCGGCGCTCCTCCCTAACCGCCACTAGAGCAGCGCTAAGCGGAGTAGGGAGTGGCGGCGAGTAAGTACCAAGGGCTCCTGAGGCCTTGAGGCCACCATCACTGGAGGGCTGGTCAGTACCTCTTGAGGTCTTGAAAGCAGCTTGGTCGGCCTCTTGATCCACTCGAAGGGCCCCTTTTCTTCATCGGTGGAAGAAAGGCGCCCGCTCCCCTAATCGGGAGATGAAAGCGGCCCAGCGCCATTCTGGCCTGTGAGCTTCTGCATCTCCTGAGGGTCTTGGTGGGCTCATGTCTTCCACTGCCTGACCTTTTGCAGGTTGGCCTCGATGCCTCGGTGGGACCACGAGGAAACCACGGAGCTTACTGAGGGAACTCCAAACACACACTTCTCCGGGTTGAGTCGCGGGCTCACTGCGTTGAGGCTCGCGAAGGTTTCTTCAGGTCTTGTATCAAGGTCTTGGCCTCGCGAGACTTCACCATGATGTCGTCGACGTATGCCTCCACATTCTTCTGAGCTATGGGCCCAAGGTGATGTGCATGAGCATTGGAAGGTTGCCCTGCGTTCACGCAACCCGAATGGCATGCAGGTATAGCGATACTCCACACGGGTTAGGAAGGCCGTCTTCTCCACGTCTTCCACCGCCATCTTGATTTGGTGATACCCGGAAAAGGCGTCCAAGAAGCACAACAGGTCACACTCGGCGGAGGAATCGGCGATCACAGTCGATCTGAGGGAGGCGGAAGCGGATCCTGCGGGCATGCTTTGTTGAGGTTGGTGAAGTCGACACACATGCGCTCCTTTCCTCCCTTCTTGGCACCACCACGGGTTGGCCAACCAATCTGGGTATCGGACCTCGCGGATAACCCCCGCGGCTTCTAGCTTGCGGGTCTCTTGGACGATGAAGGCCTGCTTTTCGATGGACTGCCTCCTCGCTTTCTGCTTCACCGGACGCACGTTGGGGCACACGTTGAGGTGGTGCTCGATCACGCCCCGTGGAATCCCCGCCAGCTGATTGGGCTCCCAGGCGAACACCTTCTTGTTCGCACGCAGGAACTTGACGAGGGCTTCCTCCTGTTCGGGCTCGAGGTTGGCGCCTATGGTGAAGGTGGCGTTTGTGGACCCGTCCTCATCGACGGGTATCTGGTTGGTCTCCGCCTTGTCTTGAGTGAACAACTGCTTCTTCTTGGTCGGCGCAGCCCCATTGGGCTTGGGGGCTTCTGCATCGGCCAGGCTGTACTCTTGCGGCCGCCGTCTTGAGGTGAAACTGGCCTTTCGCGGCGCACCTTCAGTATCCCGAACGCGGTGAGGGGCGCCGCTGCTCCCGAGCATCTTCATGAGGTTGTACCCGGGTGGGTTGCGGCCATGAATTTGGCCAATGCCGGATAGCCGAGAATAGCGTTGTAGGGGAGGCCAATGGGGCGATGTCGAAGTCGACCAATTCCGTCGCGGAAGTTGTCGTAGGTGCGAAGGTCACCGGAAGCCGGATTTGCCCCAAGGAGCTAGATGACCCTCCTCCTACGCCTGAAAAAGGCCGGCTGGGCAGCAGCCGCTCCCTGGGTATGCAGAGGAGGTTGAAGGCCTTGACTGAGAGTACGTTGAGGCCGGCGCCGCCGTCGATGAGGGTCCTGGTGACGGCGACCTGGCAGATGGTAGGTGTGCAGAGCAGGGGGAGCGCACCCGAGCCGGCCGAGCTGGTGGGGTGGTCTTGAGAGTCGAAGGTCAGCCCGGCCGACGACTCCGTCCGGCTTGAGGGAGCCCCCTGCCGCGTAGAGGCGGCGCCGACCCGGTGGACGAATGTCTTGACATGGCGGCTGGAAGGCGGCGCTGCGAAAGCCGAGGAGGGCCGCGATGAGTGGGGAGCCACGGCGAGGTGGGCGACCGAGGCAGCCGCGGCCCTCCCATGAGGGACGCCGAGGCGCGGGGGCGATGCTTGCTTTGCCGTCCCTGCCGGGCCGATGGCGGTGTTGACGGCAGTGACGGGAACGACGAGGGCGCCCGACGGGAGCTGTCCAGCGACATGGGAGGCGAGGCGGCTCGGCGCTTAGCGCTGGCTCGACGAGCGTCGGAACATTATTGCGGTGGTCGGGAAGAACGAGGCGACGAAGCAGGTAGATTCCGGCGCACCCTACCGGGCGCGCCAAATGTCGGATTTCGGGTTCGGCAGACCCTTAAGGTTCGAACTACAGGGAGTGCGCGGAGATCCAACCCTCCACCGTCTCGTACCTCGCCGAATCGCAGGAACCTAAACTACTACCAAGAACAACACAAGAGGCGCAAGATTTATACTAGTTCGGGCCACCGTTGTGGTGTAATACCCTACTCTAGTTTGTGGTGTGGTGGATTGCCTGCAGGGGCTGATGAAGAAACGATGCGAGGAAGAACAGCCTCGCAAGGGTCTGTTCTTGGTGGAAGCGATGAACTGCTAACTGGTATCCCGTCGCTCTAGCTTGAGGATCGGGTCTCTATCTCTCTCTCTGGATTCCGAATGGCGGATCCTCCGTCCCCCCTCCTATGGTGGTGTAACGCCCCGAGTTCGATGCGCCAGGTGTCCGCCAGTTATTCGCCGTCGTTGCCATGTCATTTGCTTGCGTGTTGCACTTTGCCATGTCATCATCTGCATTTTATATCATGTCGTCATGTGCATCGCATTTGCATACGTGTTCGTCTCATGTCTTATCCTCCGAGCATTTTCCCCGTTGTCCGTTTTGCAATCCGGCACTCCTATGTCTCCCGGCGCCCCCTTTTGCCTCTCTTTCGTATGCGGGTGTTAAAATTTCTCGGAATGGCCCGAGGTTTGCCAAGCGGCCTTGGTATAGCACCGGTAGACCGCCTGTCAAGTTTCGTGCCATTTGGAGGTCGTTTGATACACCAACGGTTAACCGGGTAACCGCAAAAGCCCCCTTCTCTTTGCAGCCCAACAACCCTTCAAAGTGGCCCAAAACCCAGCAAACTCCCCTGCATGCTCTCGGTCGTTCGATCACGATCGTGTGGGCGAAAACCGCTCCTCATTTGGACTCTCCTAGCTCCCTCTACCTATAAATATGTCTTCCTCCCCCGAAATTCCTGGATGAAACCCTAGCCATCTTCCTCCTCCATGATAGGACATGTCCGTTCCGCCGCCGGACGTGTCCACCGCCGCCAGCCACCTCACCCCGGCCAATCCCACGACGCCACCTCAGCGCCGCCGCCCCTGCGCCCAATCCCCGCCTGCCACGTCGCCTGTCCGGCTCCCCGCCACCGCGCGGCCCTTGAGCCGAACCCCAGCGAACCGCCTTGAGCCAGCGCTTGCGCCCGCCCAGCGCTTCGCGCCACGCACCAGCCCGCCCGTCGCCAGCCGGACCTCGCCGCCAACCACCGCCCGCCGCCGCGCCCGTTCCGCGCGCCCGGCGGAGAAACCGGCGCCGCCGCAAACCCGGCGCCGCGCGCCCTCGCCCGCTCCACCCGAGCTTCCGCGCCGCCCGGTACCTCGCCCGGTCGCCGCCTTCATCTCGCCACAGCAGCCCCGCCGCCGCCATGGTTAGCCGCCTCCTCACGTGACCCCGCCACCTCGCCGGCGCCCCTCGACCTCCCCGGCCGGCCGCCCCGAGCCTCCTCCGTGTCCCCGCGCCGTCCCTCGCCGGGATCAGGCCGGATCCGGTCAGATCCGGCCCGGATCCACCCATCTCTGGCCATCTCCCTCCTCTCCGGCGAGATTCCGGCGAAATCCGCCCACGTTGACTTTCCCCCGAGGTCCATTATTTTCCCTACGTCCCGAGATTTTTGTCATTATCATGCCATGTTCTTCATGCCATAATTTGTTCCATACTGCTACGTTTCGTGCGTGTAATATCTCAAAAAATGTTCTTTGTGAGATGATCTACATTTTGTCCCATTGCATCTTGTTCATTTGAGGTCACCTTGATGCCCTAATCTTCATTGCAAGAGTGCTATATGATGTTAACCTGCTAAAACTGTTATAACATGTTCTTGTCATTTTTGCCATGATTGATATGTGCATCCTATGAGGTTGATGTCTACATGTGTTTTGATCTATGATATGCCATATTTCCAGGGGTGCTATCCATGTATTTTTTGTGATTCCTGTAGTGAGTGCATCAAGCTTGTTAAGTAGGGTACTTGCTGTTGCTGTTTTGCATGTCCGAATCTGCTACATCATGATGCTATGTTAACCTGCTTCTACAAGTCATTCTATGCATAATCTGGAGATGTTCACTAAGGATGTTTTATTCTACATGTCATGCTCTATCCATCCGTGCCCCTGGTCTCATTTATAGCTTGCTGTAGCTTGTTGTGATCTTGTTCTCAAGTTGCTAAATAATGTTGCTGTCAGCCTGTTAACATTAAGTTCAATATTGCCATGATTGTTGCTAGTGATCCATGCACCCTATGAACTTGCTCTTGCCATGCTTAGCTTCATAAACATGTCTTTTTACTGTGAGTTGCCTTTCCATGGCATGTATTGCTCCGTGGTGAGTGGTTCAAGCTCACCAACATGCCTACTTATTGTTGTTCCTGCCATGTATGAATCTGTAATATAACTTGCTATCTTTACATGAGTGCTATCATATTTTCTGTGCCCTTTTGGCTCATGGTCAGTGAGGGACACTTGTTCTATGCATTTAGTAGCATCATGCCATGCCTTTGTTTGCCATGATAAGTTCCTGTAGCATATTGTTTGATAGCTCTAAACATTGCAACCTGATGTTATTTCTGCTAAAGTCTGAAACTGTTATTATTTGCAATCTTGCCATGTCATTTTGAGCATGTTCTAGTGATTTCTGGAGGTAGCTCAGTGTTCATGTTTTGTCATGCTTTATCTGTACATCACGTCCATGCATTTTGTTATCATGTTAAGGTGTTGTAGCATATTGTTTTGATGCTTGCAATATGCCTAGTTGCTGTTTTGGACAGATTGTTGTCATGACTTGTTTCATGTGTATGTGTTGAACCGTTGCACCGTTTTGAGTGTGCTCTATATGAAACTTCCTTGATTTTGCATGTAGTTTCATATTATCATGTTGCATCCTTGTTTTGAGGTGTTTGCTTGATGTTTTTGTATGCATTTTGTATCAATGCCATGTTTAACTTGTTTTGCTCATATCTTCTAGGCCGTAGCTCCGAATCTAATGAACTTTATATGTAACTTGACTAGAATTTTGTGCAGATCATCGTGGTGCATCTTAACTTGCAGTTTAACAACTTGAACATAAAGTTATTCAGATCTGGACCAATTTCGAAATATGCATATGAGGACTTACCGGAATTGTTCTATGTTGCTTCCGGCCTCATTTAAACTTGCTTTGATGTGTTGGTCTTGTATGCATCATCTTTTGCCATGAGTAGCCTCATCTAGCATTGTCATGCATCATGCTTGTTGTGCATCATGTCTTGTCTATGTGTGGTGTGTTTACCTTGTTGTGTGCTTTTCTCGATAGTTCCTGTTTCGTTGCGATCGTGAGGATTCGTTCGCTCTCGCTTGGTTAGTCTTCGTGGCTTCATCTTCTTCATGGACTCGTTCTTCTTCCTTGCGGGATTTCAGGCAAGATGACCGTCACCTTGGATCTCATTACTATCATTGCTATACTAGTTGCTTCGTTCTTTTCGCTATGCCGCGCTACCTACCACTTCTTTGCTCAAGCCTCCCAAATTGCCATGAACCTTTAACCTTTGTCACCCTTCCTAGCAAACCGTTGTTTGGCTATGTTACCACTTTTGCTCAACCCCTCTTATAGCGTTGCTAGTTGCAGGTGAAGATGAAGATTGCTCCATGATGGACAGGATTTTGGTTGGGATATCACAATATCTCTTATTATTAATGCATCTATATACTTGGTAAAGGGTGGAAGGCTCGGCCTTATGCCTGGTGTTCTGTTCCACTCTTGCCGCCCTAGTTTCCGTCATATCGGTATTATGTTCCCGGATTTTGCGTCCCTAACGCGCTCGGGTGATTTATGAGACCCCCTTGACAGTTCGCTTTGAATAAGACTCCTCCAGCAAGGCCCAAAATTGGTTTTACCATTTGCCTCACCACCACCTACATTTCCCTTGGGAGTAATTAACCCAAGGGTCATCTTTATTCAGCCCCCCGGGCCAATGCTTGTCTAAGTGTTGGTCCAAACCAGAGCCACTTGCGGTGCCGCCCCTAGGCAACTTGGGGTATCATCGGTTGCCGTGCGTCATCGCTCATCCGGTGCGTGGCACGAGGCAGAGATCTGTGGCTACTATCGAGTGTCGGCACGCCGGAGGTCTTCTTGGTCTTGTTTTATTTACGTCGAAATGTCATGTAGCCGGATTCCGAGACTGATCGGGTCTTCCCGGGAGAAGGAATATCCTTCGTTGATCGCGAGAGCTTATCATGGGCTAAGTTGGGACACCTGCCGGGTATAAACTTTCGAGAGCCGTGCAGCGTTTATGTGGCAGATGGGAATTTGTTAATATCCGGTTGTAGTAAACTTGGAGTAAACTCTTCTAAAATACACCAACCGTGTGCGTAACCGTGAGTGTCTCTTTTCGCGGTTCATCGAGAGGAGAACACGGTTTCTGGGTTATGTCTGACGTAAGTAGGCGTTCAGGATCACTTCGTGATCATTACTAGTTGACGACCATTCCTTTGTTTCTCTTCTCGCTCTCATTTGCATATGTTAGCCACCATATATGCTTAGTCGCTGCTGCAACCTCACCACTTTATCCCTTCCTTTCCCTTTAAGCTTTGCTAGTCTTGATACCCATGGTAATGGGATTGCTGAGTCCTCGTGGCTCACAATTTACTACACCACCAGTTGCAGGTACAGGTTATGCGATGATCATGACGCGAGAGCGATGTTTGCCTGTTTTGGAGTTCTTCTTCTGCTTCTTCGTTCAGGGGATAGGTTCCAGGTCGGCAGCCTTGGCTAGGAGGGTGGATGTCGTTTGAGCTTCTGTTTATGTTTCATCCGTAGTCGGATGTTGATCTTGTATATGATGTTGATGTATTCTTGTGGCATTTGTGCCTTATGTATGTATCCCCATCTATTATGTAATGTTGATGTAATGATATCCACCTTGCAAAAGCGTCTTCAAGATGCGCTTCTATCCTTGGTGGGACCTTCGAGTTCCTTTAGGATAGGGTCGCATCTTGGGCGTGACAAGTTGGTATCAGAGCCTCGACCGACCTTAGGAGCCCCTTGATTGATCGTGTAGTTTGGCCGCAGTTGAGTCTAGAATAAAACTGTTTTCAGAGTCTAGTTATATCGGAGAGTAGGAATTCTTTTTACTCATCTGCCCCTTCGTCGCTCTGGTAAGGAATTTTGATGTAGGTGTTTTGAACTACTCCTCTTCCCCTTCAAATTTTTCTTTAGGATCGCGTGGTTAGTTTTTCGTTCGTTGGGTCTCAGCTCTTTTTGTCCGGTGCATTTCTCGTCAAGTTGACTCGAGCCTCTTCATCGTTGTCAAGTTCAATCCTCAGTTGTCTTCTTTTCCCACCCACCCACCCCTTTTTTTTTCTCGGCACAGGAGTCCGTAATCGAGTATACTTCCTACTCGTGCGAAGTCTTTGTTTTTTTTCTCTATGATTTCAACCGGTGTTTCCTCTTGAACTCATTCGTCAGTTTCCCCTTCCAAGTTGCCTTTGTTTTACCCGCCCCCCCCACCCTCTTATTCCCGGAGTTCGAGTTTCTTCTGACCATCAATTCCATTCATGTGGAGCCTCTTCAGTCTTCCCTCAATTATTTCAACCGGTGAATTCTTGTCTTGTTCGTCATTCTTCATCCCTTTCTTTTTCTGGTGCACTCAATTCAAGTTTTTCGGGTTGATCACATTCTTTCCCTTGGATCAAGTGTTTTCCCTGCTCGTTCGCCTCTCGCCAATTTATCCTTCCGGAGTGTTCAACACATCTCAGGAGATTCGTCTATGTTTGAATTAATCCGAGGTTGTCACCTCATTCAAATATTTCAGTTATTCCGGTGCATCATCTACCTCTTCAACAATCCTTTCCAACGGTGTTATCTCTTCAGTGGGCCCTAACCCACAAGTCTTTTCCCAGGATCTTACCTGACTCTTCTAATTTCCCCGGAGTTATTCTCAATTCTTTTCGGAGTTTGACGTAAGAATGAATTTCATCAGTCAGATGCCTTTTCAAGATCGATTTCAAACCATTTCATTATTGGCTCAACCTCTTTGTTTTTCATTCTCCCGGAGTATCTCAGTAATTTCGATGGTGTTTCTCGTCGTCATTTGAAGACCGAAGAAGAGTTTCTCTAAATCTTGCCCTTTCTCTCGAGTTTCGTGGTTCTAGCTTCATGTTATCCTCTCGAATTATTTCATTTGTCAGATATTTTTTTCATCCATCCGGAGTATGTCAGGAGTTGTTTTTCCATTTCTTTTCACCGGAGGTCATCGTTCCAGAAGAATTCTTTGTCCTCACATTCCAGTTATCATTCTCTATTTATTCCGGTGCTTCGTTCAAGTGTTCCTTAATCAGCTCATGATCTCTTTGTTCTTTTGCATCTAAATCCCCTCTAGCTTATTGGTTCTTCTAATTCTTCCCGGTGATTCTTTCTCTTTCGTCAGTCATTTCTGAGTTCTTACGGTGGTTCATTCAAGATTCTTTTCCTTGTTTATCATATTAATTCATTCTTTCTTTCCAATCATACCGGTGGTTCATGAAGACTTTCTCAAGTTTTGTGCTATATTTCTTCTCAATCCTTTTTCAAGAAGAATAAGTAGTATGCAAAAATCCATTGCTTGTCATCAATTTAATTTGATGAAGGATAAGCATACAATAAATCTTATTCTTATTTCATCAAAGTGATTAATCCCTTCCTTCGGAGTTTGTTCTTGAGGAATAAATTATAGTTCCAAGTCTTTTCATCTTTTCTTTTCCGGAGTTCAATTTTTTTCCTCGGCCATTTCTTCGGAATCCTCCATCTAATTCATCGCAGGCTCATCTTATTCTTTCTTCCTTCATTTTATCTCGTCATCCTTTTGTTACCGGAGTTCTTCACGGTGGTTCGTCATGATTTAATTCATTCTTCTAGTGTTCATCAAGATTCTTGTTGGAGGAGTTCAAGTATTCTTCTTCTTGCTTCGCGAGGTGCAATTAATTCTCCGTTTTCTTTTAAAAATGGAGTTTTGCATTTCTTCATTCCTCTCAGCTATGCAATCTTTTCTGCTTGTGGTTGGTTATCACCTCATAATTTTGAGAGGTTATCCATAAGTCCACAACAATCTTATTTTTTTCGTTGGTGATTTTTTCAACAACTCCGTTCAATCCTTCCTTCTAAATTCTTTTCATTCCATTCTTTAATTCTTTCCGGAGGTTTTGTGTCATGTCCTCATCAAGTATCATTCCATCCTCCGAAGCTCGTGTTCTAGCCGTCCATCTTTCAGCCGGAGTGCTTCCTAAATCCTTTCAGTCTTATTCGTTTCTTATCTCGTTCTAACCGGAGTGGTTTCATAGTCTATCTGATTCGGTGAGCTTTCAATTATCGTCATTCTCGTCGTTCCTCTCTTCTTCTCGAGTGCTCTCGATTCTTTGATTCTTCTCTTGAGTTCTTGTTTCACCTCATCCTTTTTTTCCCTTCCGTCTCGGTCCTAAGATCTCGGGACGAGATCTCTTGTTAGTGGAGGAGTGTTGTAACGCCCCGAGTTCGATGCGCCAGGTGTCCGCCAGTTATTCGCCGTCGTTGCCAAGTCATTTGCTTGCGTGATGCACTTTGCCATGTCATCATCTGCATTTTATATCATGTCTTCATGTGCATCGCATTTGCATACGTGTTCGTCTCATGCATCCGAGCATTTTCCCCGTTGTCCGTTTTGCAATCCGGCACTCCTATGTCTCCCGGCGCCCCCTTTTGCCTCTCTTTCGTATGCGGGTGTTAAACTTTCTCGGAATGGCCCGAGGTTTGCCAAGCGGCCTTGGTATAGCACCGGTAGACCGCCTGTCAAGTTTCGTGCCATTTGGAGGTCGTTTGATACTCCAACGGTTAACCGGGTAACCGCAAAAGCCCCCTTCTCTTTGCAGCCCAACACCCCTTCAAAGTGGCCCAAAACCCAGCAAACTCCCCTCCATGCTCTCGGTCGTTCGATCACGATCGTGTGGTAGCTCGCTCCTCATTTGGACTCTCCTAGCTCCTCTACCTATAAATATGTCTTCCTCCCCCGAAATTCCCGGATGAAACCCTAGCCATCTTCCTCCTCCCGCAGCCGGACATGTCCATTCCGCCGCCGGACGTGTCCACCGCTGCCAGCCACCTCACCCCGGCCAATCCCACGCCGCCACCTCAGCGCCCGCCCGCTTCATCCAATCCCCTTTGCCACGTCGCTGTCGGCTCCCGCCACCGCCCGCGGCCGACAGCCATCGCGGGCGCGAGCCAACCGCCCGCCCAGCGCATCAGCCCGCCCGTCGCCGGCAGACCTACGCCGCCGACCACCGCCCTCCGCCGCCCGCCCGTTTCGCGCCGCCCGGCGGAGAAACCTCAGCGCCCGCACCGACCCAGCCGGCGCCCAGCGCGCCCTCCGCCCGCTCCTGCCGAGCTTCCGAGCCGCCATGTACCTTGCCGGTCGCTGCCTTCGTCCTCGCCACAGCGGCCCGCCGCCGCCATGGTTAGCCGCCTCCTCGTGGCCCCGCCACCTCGCCGTCGCCCCTCGACCTCCCCGGCCGGCCGCCCCGAGCCTCCTCCGTGTCCTCGCACCGTCCCTCGCCGGGATCCGGCCGGATCCAGTCAGATCCGGCCCGGATCCACCCATCTCCGGCCATCTCCCTCCTCTCCGGCGAGATTCCGGCGAAATCCGCCCATGTTGACTTTCCCCCGAGGTCCATTATTTTCCCTAAGTCCCGAGATTTTTGTCATTATCATGCCATGTTCATCATGCCATAACTTGCTCCATACTACTCCGTTTTGTGCGTGTAATATGTCAAAATTTTCTTTGTGAGATGCTCTACATTACGTTCTATTGCATCATGTTCATTTGAGGCCATATTGGTGCCCTAATCTTCATTGCAAGAGTGTTATATGATGTTAACCTGCTGAAACTGTTATAATATGCTCTTTTGTCATTTTTTCCATGATTGATGTGTGCATCCTATGAGGTTGATGTCTACATGTGTTTTGATCTATGATATGCCATCTTTCCAGGGGTGCTATCCATGTATTTTTTGTGATTCCTGTAGTGAGTGCATCAAGCTTGTTAAGTAGGGTACTTGCTGTTGTTGTTTTGCATGTCTGAATCTGCTACATCATGATGCTATGTTAACCTGCTTCTACAAGTTATTCGATGCATAATCTGGAGATGTTCACTAAGGATGTTTTGTTCTACATGTCATGCTCTATCCATCCATGCCCCTGGTTGCATTTATAGCTTGCTGTAACTTGTTGTAATCTTGTTCTCAAGTTGCTAAATAATGTTGTTGTCAGCCTGTTAACATTAAGTTCAATATTGCCATGATTGTTGCTAGTGATCCATGCACCCTATGAACTTGATCTTGCCATGCTTGGCTTCATAAACATTGCAACCTGATGTTATTTCTGCTAAAGTCTGAAACTGTTATTATTTGCAATCTTGCCATGTCATTTTGAGCATGTTCTAGTGATTTCTGGAGGTAGCTCGGTGTTCATGTTTTGTCATACTTTATCTGTACATCACGTCCATGTCTTTTGTTATCATGTTAAGGTGCTGTAGCATATTGTTTTGATGCTTGCAATATGCCTAGTTGCTGTTTTGGACAGATTGTTGTCATGACTTGTTTCATGTGTATGTGTTGAACCGTTGCTCCGTTTTGAGTGTGCTCTATATGAAACTTCCTTGATTTTGCATGTAGTTTCATATTATCATGTTGCATCATTGTTTTGAGATGTTTGCTTGATGTTTGTATGCATTTTGTATCAATGCCATGTTTAACTTGTTTTGCTCATATCTTCTAGGCCGTAGCTCCGAATCTAATGAACTTTATATGTAACTTGACTAGAATTTCGTGTAGATCATCGTGGTGCATCTTAGCTTGCTGTTTAACAACTTGAACATAAAGTTATTCAGATCTGGACCAATTTCGAAATATGCATATGAGGACTTACCGGAATTGTTCTATGTTGCTTCCGGCCTCATTTAAACTTGCTTTGGTGTGTTGGTCTTGTATGCATCATCTTTTGCCATGAGTAGCCTCATCTAGCGTTGTCATGCATCATGCTTGTTGTGCATCATGTCTTGTCTATGTGTGGTGTGTTTACCTTGTTGTGTGCTTTTCTCGATAGTTCCCGTTTCATTGCGATCGTGAGGATTCGTTCGTCTACGCTTGGTTCGTCTTCGTGGCTTCATCTTCTTCATGGACTCGTTCTTCTTCCTTGCGGGATTTCAGGCAAGATGACCGTCACCTTGGATCTCATTACTATCATTGCTATGCTAGTTGCTTCGTTCTTTCGCTATGCTGCGCTACCTACCACTTGCTGCTCAAGCCTCCCAAATTGCCATGAACCTTTAACCTTTGTCACCCTTCCTAGCAAATCGTTGTTTGGCTATGTTACCGCTTTTGCTCAGCCCCTCTTATAGCGTTGCTAGTTGCAGGTGAAGATGAAGATTGCTCCATGGTGGACAGGATTTTGGTTGGGATATCACAATATCTCTTATATTATTAATGCATATATATACTTGGTAAAGGGTGGAAGGCTCGGCCTTATGCAGTGTTTTGTTCCACTCTTGCCGCCCTAGTTTCCGTCATATCGATATTATGTTCCCGGATTTTGCGTCCCTAACGGTCGGGTGATTTATGGGACCCCCTTGACAGTTCGCTTTGAATAAGACTCCTCCAAAGAAGGCCCAACATTGGTTTTACCATTTGCCTCACCACCACCTACATTTCCCTTGGGAGTAATTAACCCAAGGGTCATCTTTATTCAGCCCCGGGCCAATGCTTGTCTAAGTGTTGGTCCAAACCAGAGCCACTTGTGGTGCCGCCCTAGGCAACTTGGGGTATCATCGGTTGCCGTCACGTCTTTGCTCATCCGGTCGTGGCACGAGGCGAGATCTGTAGCGGCTACTATCGAGTGTCGACGCAGCCGGGAGGTCTTGCTTTGGTCTTGTTTTATTGCTTTGTCGAAATGTCTTGTAGCAGGATTCGAGACTGATCGGGTCTTCCCGGGAGAAGGAATATCCTTTGTTGATCGCGAGAGCTTATCATGGGCTAAGTTGGGACACCCCTGCAGGTATAAACTTTCGAGAGCCGTGCCCGCGGTTATGTGGCAGATGGGAATTTGTTAATATCCGGTTGTAGTAAACTTGAAGTAAACTCTTCTAAAATACACCAACCGTGTGCGTAACCGTGAGTGTCTCTTTTCGGGGTTCATCGAGAGGAGAACACGGTTTCTGGTTTATGTCTGACGTAAGTAGGCGTTCAAGATCACTTCTTGATCATTACTAGTTGACGACCGTTCCTTTGTTTCTCTTCTCGCTCTCATTTGCGTATGTTAGCCACCATATATGCTTAGTCGCTGCTGCAACCTCACCACTTTATCCCTTCCTTTCCTTTAAGCTTTGCTAGTCTTGATACCCATGGTAATGGGATTGCTTTGAGTCCTCGTGGCTCACGATTTACTACACCACCGATTCTTGGTACAGGTTATGCGATGATCATGGCCTTGAGAGCGATGTTTGCCTGTTTTGGAGTTCTTCTTCTGCTTCTTCGTTCAGGGGATAGGTTCCAGGTCGGCAGCCTGGGCTAGCAGGGTGGATGTCGTTTGAGCTTTTGTTTATGTTTCATCCGTAGTCGGATGTTGATCTTGTATATGATGTTGATGTATTCTTGTGGCATTTGTGCCTTATGTATGTATCCCCATCTATTATGTAATGTTGATGTAATGATATCCACCTTGCAAAAGCGTCTTCAAGATGCGCTTCTATCCTTGGTGGGACCTTCGAGTTCCTTTAGGATAGGGTCGCATCTTGGGCGTGACAGGTGGCTAGCTCTACTTATATAGACGAAGGCCCTGGGCCTCCTCCCAAATATAGAGCGGGAAGGGCACCAACAATTGGCCATTTTGAAGGGGAACAGCGGGTACACTTATCTTGACTAAAGTTGGTCCTCGCCTGCCAAAGGCTCTGGTGATGACGCATGCTTGGGCTCCACGATGACTGCATTCCAGCCGTTGGGGCTGGTCTTGGTCTTGTTGCACCGAAACGGATGCCTTTGCTTGATGCTCTTGCCTGCGCTTGCTCCCTTTGCACCAAAGAGGAAAGGAGGACGCTGCGCGGCCGGGCACCCGATCGCGCCCTTGGTGCGTCATGGCTTACGTCATGGGCACCTCATGAGGTACCCTGCCTTGAACTCTCCGCCTCCTCATGAGCCAGCCTGACGAGGCTGTGCACGAGGAAGCTCTTGGTCGTCCGCCCATGAGGCTGGCCCCCTCGCGAGGGTCTTGAGCTTGTGTTGATGAAGATGGGCTGTCACTGGGCCTCCTTTGAGCCACGCCGCAGCCGCAGGCAGTGCAAGTCTGGGACCCCGTTCCCGGAACGCCCGACGATCAGCGGGCTCAATACTTGGGCCTCGCACGGGCCCTAAAGCCCAAAGTCTACTCGGTCACGTTCCTAGTCCAGTTCGGATCACATCCGACCAGTGTCCTACGAACCGACCTCGTAGGTTCCTTCCCTTAAGCGCGCGACCCCTTAGGTTCAAGTCGGCTTGGTCACAGTTTGGATCACCTCCGACCTGCACGGTTGGTAGCAGCCTCTAGCAAGGCGTGCCGACCACCAAGCAGACTATGAAGCTGGTTAGGCGAACACAGTACAACGTGTCACACTTCTGCCCTTTGCCACCACGATATATGTTGTCGGGTTCAAGGCGAGACTGTCATCCTTGTGCTAGCCCGACCTCTTTCTCGTTCGATGATACCGACCACAAACTAGATTATCTCATAATCCTTGTCTCATGGCCATGCTTATCCCGTCGGATCACACGAGGGGCCCAGAGTATATCTCTCTCCGATCGGAGGGGCAAATCCCATCTTGCTGGACCATGTCTCGCAGCATGGGACTGGACAAACCCGAAAGCTACCTTTGTAACTACCAGTCACGGAGTAGCGTTTGGTCGGCCCAAAGCAAGTCTGTCACCATCCCGAGTACATGCTTCAGCTCGGGTCTTAGGACACGAGCGTATGTTGTACTAGAGACTCACAGATGACATATCGCTGCGTCTCATAGTTGGGTCTGTCCGACTCGGACCTTATCTCGACTCGGATCCGATTACGTCGAATCCGACCAGACCTTTCCAAGTCCATATTATCCGGTTAGCATCCAATGCTCCATGGCTAGTGAGACCAAGCCATCGACCGTGTCATATGCTAGTCTAGTCGGCTGCACGTCCACGCAGCCCTTTCGACTAGGGACCTTTTAGGACAGTCATCATACAATGCATAGTCCCACAAACAAGTCACGTACTTGCTGATACACATCATTGATAATGTCCAAGGACTATCTTTATTCATAAACACATAGGAAATATCATCATACATGATTGCCTCTAGGGCATATCTCCAACACCTTTGTGTTTCCTCATGAATGACGACCACTACACCCCCCCCCCCCCCGATCATGTGCTGGAACGTGCGCGGGTTAAACTCGCCGGCGAAGAGAGAGGCTGTGCGAGAGGTAGTTGCGGCGCACAACACTGCCATTCTCTGTCTCCAGGAAACTAAGATAGATGCTTGGACGCCTGCGCTTGTTAGAGACATTGGCGGAAGTACCCTGCAGGGCTGCGCGGATCTGCGGGCCATCGGCACCCGCGGCGGAGCTGCCATTCTATGGAACAAAGATGTAGCCTCCATCGACACCCACGCCATCGGGTAATTTGCGCTCATGGCCAAGGTCAAGCTCGCCGGCAACCTCACTTCCTTCTGGCTCACCACGGTCTGCGGACCGGCCGATGACGCGAGCAAAGACGCCTTCCTCGCCGAGCTAGCTAGAACTGCACCACCTCCCTCCGAGCCATGGATCATCAACGGAGATTTCAACCTAATCTACGAGGCGCGAGACAAGAACAACCAAAATCTTAATAGAAGGCTCATGGGCCATTTTAGAACGGCGATCGACGGAGCAGGGCTGCGCCAGATCAAGTGTAGCAATCGTCGGTTTACGTGGAGCAACGAGAGGGATAACCCCATGTTAGTTAGCATTGATAAGTTCTTCTGCTCCTTGCCCTGGGAAGCTTTGTTCCCGCGCGCGCTCCTAATGTCGGTGTCGACTGCATGTTCTGATCAGTGCCTGCTACTGCTAGCGGACGCGTCGGCGCCTCATCGACGGGGAGGATTCAAATTCGAATCCTTCTAGCCGCGGTTCCCGCGCTTCCTCGACACGGTCATGGCTGCCTGGTCGCGCCCGATGGCCACCACCTGCGCTTTCGCCCGGCTACGAATCAAGATGAGCAGAGCGGCCAAGGATCTTCGCATTTGGAGCAAGAATCTGATCGGTGACACGAAGCTTCAGTTCCACATTGCCTGTGAAGTCATTCTATGGCTCGATATTGCCCAGGAGAGGCGGCGGCTCTCGTCAGCAGAAGCTGAGCTCAGAAAAGGCCTGAAGATCAAGTTGCTGGGCCTTGCGGCGATCAAGCGCTGCAGGAAAAGGCAAGCTTCCCGCCTCACCTGGCTGCGTGCGGGAGACGCCCCCACCAAATTCTTCATGGCCAAGATCAGCTCAAGAAGGCGCAAGAACTTCATCATCGCCCTAAAAGTGGGTGACAACGTTGTGACTGCGCACGCTGAGAAGGAGAAGGCAATACATGATCATTTCAACTGCATCCTGGGATCCACCCAGCACCGAACCACGTCGATCAACTGGGATGAGCTGTGGATGCCTTCTGTGCAAGCAAATGGCCTGGACAACCCGTTCTCCGAGGAAGAGGTTTGGGCGGCGATAAAGGATTCACCAGCAGAGAAATCGCCAGGGCCGGACGGTTTTTGCAGCGTCTTTTTTCGGAGTTGCTGGAGCATAATAAAGACGGATATCATGCAGGCGTTCTAGCAGTTCTATCACCTGGCCAGGCAAAATTTTGGGGCTCTGAACTCTGCGATCGTCGCACTCATCCCCAAGAAGGACGGAGCGGAGTCCATTGCTGATTACAGACCGATCAGTCTGATACATTCAATTGCGAGGCTGTTCTCCATGGTTCTATCAATCCGGCTTGCTTCGGTGGTGCAGTCGATCATCTCGCCTGCCCAGACGGCCTTCCTGAAGACTAGATGCTTGCATGACAGCTTTGTCTACGTCCAGAATTGTGTCAAGAGCCTACACCGCAGGAAAACACCGACAGTTCTTCTTAAGCTAGACATATCGAGAGCTTTCGACAATGTTTCATGGGAATATCTCCTAGAGCTACTTGAAAGGCTAGGATTTAGTGCACGCTGGCTGGATTGGATCACGCTCCTCCTCGCTACATCATCCTCGTCCATTCTCCTCAACGGGTCACCTGGCGCGCAAATCATGCATCGGCGGGGGCTGAGGCAAGGAGACCCACTGTCTCCTCTCCTCTTGATCATTGCGATCGACCCCATCCACCGTCTGCTCCAGGTATGCTGAGGAGGCTCTTGAGATCATGCCGGTGCCTGGCCGTGAGGTTAAGCTCAGAGTGAGCTTATATGCTGACGACGCCATCATCTTCGCAAACCCTGACAGAGAAGAGATTGATCATCTGATGCACATCCTTCAGAGCTTCGGCGACGCCTCGGGCCTCCGGATCAACCTTGCCAAATCCACGGCCACGCCGATCCACTGCAACGACATCGACTTAGAGCTAGTTCTTCAAGCGTTTGGTGGCCCGATTGCCCATTTCCCAATTAGATATCTAGGTCTGCCGATCACCACGGGCCGACTACGTCTAGTTCACCTGCAGTTCATCCTTGACCGTATCAAGGCCCGGATTGCAGGATGGAAGGGATGAATGTTGTCCATGGCAGGCAGGCGCGTCCTTGTTCGCTGCATTCTCTCGGCCCTACCTACCTTTTCCCTCACAGTGCAGCGGGTCTCCAAGAAGCTCCTAAAGGAAATTGACAAGCACAGGCGACGGTTTCTCTGGGGGAAGGATCAGGAGCTCTCCGGTGGCAACTGCAAGGTTAACTGGGAACGAGTGTGTTCCCCGGTCGAGCACGGCAGCCTCGGTGTGCTGGACCTTCCCAAGTTCAGTCGAGCTCTCCGGCTGAGATGGCTTTGGCATAGTTGGAAGAATCCCACTCGCCCTTGGGTTGGAACGGAGCCGCCGTGCGATGACTCGGATCACACTCTTTTCAACGCGGCAATGACTGTCACAGTCGGCAACGGCGGAACGACAAGCTTCTGGAATTGCTCTTGGCTTGAGCCGGTCCCGCTGAAATTCTGCTTCCCGTCTCTCTTTCAGCACTCGAGGCGTAAGGGCAGAACTGTGGCACAAGCTATCACTAACGACCGCTGGGTCTTGGACCTTGCACACGGCAACAACAGCGACCTTGTCAGCAAGGTTCTTGATCCGCACCGTCTCATTCAGCGCCGGCAGCTCAACTTCCAGGCCGAAGATCAGGACCAGATCTGCTGGAACTTGGAGAGATCAGGTCAGTACAGCTCCCGCTCGGTCTACTCCCTGCAGTTCTTGGGCTCGACGACAGGCTTGTTCCAGGCCATGATCTGGGACGTCTGGGCTCCGACGAAGCTGAAGATGTTTGTGTGGCTCCTCCACCAGAACCGGTTGTGGTGCAGTGACCGGCTCTAGCGTAGGGGCTGGCCAAACTCCTACTTTTGCCAGCTCTGCCTCAGGAACCTGGAGACCTCGGCTCATCTGTTATGGAGCTGCCCGACTCAGTAAGGCATGTCTACCCAACGAATGCAGCTCCCTGGAAAAGGTCGAAGCCATGGTTTCAGCAACAGGACCAGCACATGCGAAAGGAATCAAGTCGTTGATCATGCTCGTGCTTTGGAAAATCTGGCAAGAGCGCAACAGCCGCGTTTTCAGAAAGAAAGAGGCTAGGTGCAAGCGGTGATCAATGACATCAGGAGAGAGCTCTGTTTTTGGCAACAGGGCGGTTTCAAATCCATTCTGAGCCCTCCAGGATCCTCCATGAGATAGTAGTTTTAGATCCGGGTGCCTCAGGCACCAAGGCTTTTTCCTTCTTTTTGTTTACCTCCTTGATCCCAGGATCATCGCCTTTGTCACTTTGTCATCTGCTCCCTGCTTAATCAATGCAACCCCAGCCTTGGCTGGCTTGTTCAAAAAAATATGGTATAAAGATGAACCCCCAAAAATGTTCAAATAAAAATAATAAATCACAAAAAAGGCTTTCATAGGCCGCCAAGCCTAAATCTCAAGTGCTTTCATGGGACGCACAGCTACTGAGTTAGAACCTTTTAAACCTTATAAGTCGGGCCTCACATGACCAATCATCATTTTAACTTTGACAAGTTCAGGGTCTTGCATAATATTGACTGTCAAAAGTACGACCGGTCATTCCAGGATTACCTGGGCGGAGTGGCAGACTTAAAAATGCAGGATAACCCGGGTTTTTAGGTGAATACACCTGGCTTCAAAGCCGGAAAAAGGTTATGTCCTCTTTGGTGAATACACCTATGTTTGAAAAAGATAACCTGGAAAGTTTTGGTGAATACACCTGGCATTCCACGCCAGAAAAGGTTATGTCCTCTTTGGTGAATACACCTATGTTTGAACAAGATAACCTGGAAACTTTGGTGAATACACCTGGTGTTCCAAGCCAGTTAAGAGGGTAGTGACGCTATGTTCTCTTTGGTGAATACACCTATGTTTGAACAAGAAGCCCCCAAGTGATGTTTACAGGCCAGCCTGTAAGCCGGATCAAAGGGTAGTATAGCGATGCTCAATCAGCAGGAAGCCCCTAAGTGACCATATGAAGTGTCCATAAAGACTCATTATTATCATAAATGAAACGATAGAGGCCCTGCTTTATCAGGGATGCCAGCTTTATTATATTCATCATAATATATACATTGTCAAGATATGTACATCACAAGAGCCGGTGGCTCGAGTGTAATAAGGCCAAGATGAGCAATATTCCACGGCCGGCGGGTCTCCTCCTCCAATGCGCGTGAGTCCTTGTGGTCTCGAACATCGATAAGGTTGTATGATCCATTGTTCAGATTCTTGCTTACCACAAAGGGCCCTTCCCAAGGTGGGGATAGCTTGTGCATATCCGTTTGATCCTGGATAAGCCGGAGCACCAAGTTTCCTTCTTGAAAGGTTCTGGTTTTAACCCGACGGCTGTGATAACGGCGCAGATCTTGCTGGTAAATCGCCGAGCGAGCCACCGCAATGTCACGCTCCTCATCCAACAGGTCAAGTGCGTCCTGACGTGCTTTCTCATTATCAGCTTCAACATAAGCCGCCACACGGGGCGAATCGTGATGGATTTCACTAGGGAGAACCGCCTCTGCTCCGTAAACCATGAACAAAGGCGTGTAACCCGTAGATCTGTTGGGGGTAGTATTGATACTCCATAATACTGAGGGTAACTCCTCCACCCAACAACTCGGCGTCCTCTGCAAAGGAACCATAAGCCGGGGCTTGATGCCTCTCAGGATCTCTTGATTGGCCCTCTCAGCTTGATCATTAGACTGGGGGTGAGCCACTGATGATACATCAAGCCGGATATGCTCACGTTGACAAAATTCTTTCATAGCACCCTTGGATAAATTAGTGCCATTATCAGTTATAATACTATGGGAAAGCTAAAATGGAAAATCACCTTTTTGATAAATTGAACCGCCATCGCCGCGTCACACTTGCTAACTGGCTCTGCTTCAACCCATTTGTAAACTTGTCAACCGCCAACAAAAGGTGAGTCTTTTTATCTTTGCATCTCTTGAAAGGCCCAATCATATCAAGCCCCCAGACTGCAAATGGCCAAGCAATCGGAATCATCCTCAATTCTTGAGCCGGCACATGAGCTCGTCGTGAAAACTTCTGACAACCATCACATTTACTCACTAGATCTTCAGCATCAGCATGAGCCGTCAGCCAATAAAACCCATGACGGAAAGCCTTGGCTACGAGAGACTTAGAACCGGTATGATGACCACAATCTCCTTCATGAATCTCTCGTAAAATCTCACAGCCTTCTTCAGGAGAAACACAACGTTGAAACGCCCCTGTGACACTGCGATAATGCAACTCTCCATTAACAATAGTCATTGACTTAGACCGCCGGGTTATCTACCTGGCCAAAGTTTCATCCTCAGGTAACTCGCCCCGGGTCATATAAGCCAAATATGGAACCATCAAGTCGGGAATAGCATGAAGAGCCGCCACCAATTGTGCTTCTGGGTCAGGAATAGCAAGATCCTCTTCTGTAGGCAATTTTACAGAAGGGGTATGCAGAATATCCGGGAAAGTGTTAGGTGGCACCGGCTTACGCTGAGACCCTAACCGGCTTAAAGCGTCAGCCGCCTCATTTTTCCTGCGATCAACATGTTCAACTTGATAACCCTTGAAGTGACCTGCGATAGCATCAACCTCTCGACGATAAGCCGCCATGAGTGGATCCTTAGAGTCCCATGTGCCAGAAACTTGCTGAGCTACCAGATCTGAGTCACCGAAACACCTCACCTGGCTCAAGTTCATCTCCTTATCCATCCAAAGACCATGGAGCAAGGCCTCGTACTCAGCTGCATTGTTAGTACAAGGGAACATCAACCGGAGAACATAAGAAAATTTATCACCTCGTGGGGAAGTTAAGACAACTCCAGCCCCCGAGCCCTCCAGCTGCCTAGATCCATCAAAGTGAATAGTCCAGTAAGTGTTATCCGCCTTCTCCTCAGGCATCTGCAGCTCTGTCCAATCGTTTATGAAATCCACAAGCGCTTGAGACATAATGGTTGTTCGAGGCATATATTTCAAACCAAGAGGTCCAAGCTCAATGGCCCACTTGGCTACCCGACCTGTGGCTTCTCTGTTTTGAATAATATCCCCTAAAGGAGCATTTCTAACCATAGTGATAGGATGACCCAAAAAATATTGCTTGAGCTTTCGACTAGCCATGAAAACCCCATATACCAGCTTTTGCCAATGTGGATACCTCTTCTTGGACTCAATAAGCACCTCACTGATGTAGTAAACCGGTAGTTGAACCGGATGCTCCTTCCCGGACTCCTTCCTTTCCACCACAATGGCTACACTGATAGCTCTGCTATTGGCAGCCACATATAATAACAAAGGCTCCTTATCAACGGGAGCAGCAAGAACCGGCGGCTTAGCCAATTGTTTCTTCAAGGTGTCAAATGCCTGATCAGCAGCATCACTCCAGACAAAGTGATATGTCTTCTTCATCATCTGGTACAAAGGGATAGCCTTCTCATCCAACCGGCTTATGAACTGGCTTAAGGCCGCAGTACAACCCGCCAAACACTAAACATCATTGATACACGCCGGCTTAGCCAGAGAGGTGATAGCCTTTATCTTCTCCGGGTTAGCTTCAATACCCCATTCTGAAACCAGAAATCCCAAGATCTTGCCTACTGGCACACCAAAAACGCATTTGGTCGGGTTAAGAATCATCTTATAAATCCAGAGATTGTCAAAGGTTTCCTTTAAATCATATATCAAGGTTTCCTTCTTCCTGGATTTCACCACAATATCATCCACATAGGCATGAACATTGCGCCCAATCTGATCATGAAGACAATTCTGCACACACCGCTGGTAAGTCGCCTGGGCACTCTTGAGCCCAAAAGGCATAGACACATAACAGAAGGCTCCAAAGAGAGTGATAAAGGTTGTCTTCTCCTGGTCCTTAACTGCCATCTTGATCTGATGATAACCATAATAAGCATCCAAAAAACTCAGACGCTCACAACCCGTCGTAGCATCAATAATTTGATCAATACGGGGGAGAGCAAAGGGATCAGCCGGACAAGCTTTGTTTAAGTCCGTATAATCCACACACATGTGCTAGGTGTCATTTTTCTTAAGCACCAGCACCGGGTTAGCCAACCACTCAAGGTGAAAAACTTCAACAATGAACCCGTCCGCCAAGAGCCAGGCTACCTCCTCACCGATGGCCTTGCGCCTCTCCTCATTGAAACGGCGAAGGAATTATTTTACCGGTTTAAACTTTGGATCAATATTGAGAGTGTGCTCAGCGAGTTCCCTCGATACACCTGACATGTCTGAAGGCTTCCATGCAAAGATGTCCCGGTTCTCATGGACGAACCCGATGAGCGCGCTTTCCTATTTTGGCTCCAAATTAGAACTGATACTGAACTGCTTGGATGAGTCGCCAGGAATAAATTCAACTAGCTTGGTGTCATTTGCCGACTTAAATTTCAATAAAGGGTCATGCTCTATGGTTGGCTTCTTCAAAGATGTCATATCCGCCGGGTCAACATTATCCTTGTAAAACTTCAACTCCTCTGTCACACAAACAGACTCGGCATAAGAAGCATCGCCTTCTTCACACTCCAAGGCTATCTTGCAACTCCCATGCATTGTTATAGTGCCCTTGTGACCCAGCATCTTCAGCTGCAAATAAACATAACAAGGCCTTGCCATGATCTTAGCATAAGCCAGCCGTCCAAATAGAGCATGATAAGGGCTCTTGATTTTAACCACTTCAAAGGTCAACGTCTCAGATCTGGAATCATACTCATCTCCAAAAGCAACCTCCAGAGATATTTTACCAACCGGATATGCCGACTTACCAGGCACCACACCGTGAAAAATAGTGTTCGACGGCTTAAGATTTTTGTCAGTCAATCCCATGCGATGGAAAGTTCTATAGTAAAGGATATTGATGTTGTTGCCTCCATCCATGAGCACCTTAGTGAATTTGTATCCCCCAACCTGAGGTGCCACCCCCAGCGCCAAGTGACCCGGATTATCAACCCGGGGCGGGTGATCCTCACGAATCCACACAATGGGCTGCTCACACCATCGCAAGTAACGGGGAACCACCGGCTCAACGGCGTTCACAACCCTTTTATGGAGCTTCTGATCCCGCTTGCATAAAATCATGGTGAAGACGTGGTACTGCCCACTATTCAAATGCTTCGGATTACTTTGATAACCAGATTGTTGCTGCTGATTCCCCCGACTAGGCTGTTCATGAAAACCACCTTGATTTCCTTGATTACCTTGGCCCTGGAAACCGGAATTAGAACCACCACCACCATAACCCGTACCATGAGAGCCGGAACCTGAGCCGCCGCCCGGACCATGATGGTTCTGGAAAAGATCGGAATTTTTGTATTCCCTCATAATGAAGCAGTCCTTCCAGAGGTGAGTGGACGGCCTTTCCCGTGTACCATGCTTCAGGCAGGGTTGATTCAGCATCTGCTCAAGATTGAAACTTGATCCTCCAGTCTGAGGAGGTGGCCTTCCCTTACGACGTTGACCATTATTCTGTGTTGTCAGGACACCGATTCTAAGTCACACCGATCTAGCCTGTAACACCTCATATCACTTTGCGGCCTCACGCACGGTATTCCCACGGGTGTCGCCTTACCATGGCCTGGGACCGTCTGCGCCTTTTGGCTCTCGTATATTATAGTGTTGCTAGCATCCATATGACAGAGAACCCGGGCCGACATGACTAGTCGTGAACCCAAAGTGGCACTAACTTACGGGGACAGGCATACATGAATCAACATCGAGCATGTCGGTCAGCAGATTGTGGATCCGGGTTGTAGCACTGGGCTAACAGGACTCCGGGAACCCGGGCTGTAGCAGGCTAGGCAGGACTCCGGATGTCACCGCGTGACATTTCCCCGATGGGACAGACACAGAAACGAAGTGAGTCACATGCCGGCCAGATCAAGTGTTAGGAGCGGTAGTCTTTGAGCTAGCAGGACTCCGGTGAACCGGGCTGTAGCAGACTACTATGGCTCATGGAAGCACAAGACTACATTTCCCCATAAGAGAGGCTACCAAGGATGAACAACTAGGTTGTCGGATCCCACACACACCAAGCATTTCAATCATACACACAATATGCTCGATATGTGTAAATACAACATGGCATCACAACATAACTCTACGACTCAAGTATTATTCATTAGGCTCAGGGGAGCGAGATATTAAAAAAATGGGTCTCATGACCCAACATTGAAACATACAAGTCAAAGCACATGCGGAAACTTAACATGTCCGATGCAGACAACTATAAATGTAAAAGGCTGAGAAGCCTGACTATCGACACGACCCTCCCAAGGGTACAAGATCGTAGCTGAGGTAACAAGCTAAACGTCGAAGTCCACGCGGAACTACCAGCGAGACTGACGTCTTTCTGCAAAACATAAATTAAGCAAACATGAGTACAAATGTACCCTGCAAGACTTACATCCGAACTATCTACATATGCATCAGTATCAACAAAGGGGGTGGTGGAGTTTGACTACAGCAAGCCAGCTTTGACTCGGTGGCTATCCTGAACTACGACTGCAAGTAACTCTTTTCGGGTGGCGCAAATGAGTCCACATATTCACCATATCAATACACAACTATGGATCCGCTCCCGTCTCCCTACGAGAAGGCCACCCATAGCACTCACGCTTATCTTGCGTATTTTAGAGTATCCACTTCACTTGTCTATGAACTGTACAGGCAACCCAGAAGTCCTTTTCTACAGACACGGCTATTCGAATAGATGATGTTAAACCTGCAGGGGTGTACTTCTTCACACATGCTCTCGCCACTTACAACCATGTACACGTCGTGTATCTCGGCAACCTTCAAGCGGAAGCCTGGCGAGGAGTCGGCCACGACACGACTAACCACACAAGTCTCTTGTCCAGGTTTATCGCCTATTCGGGTTCCATCCGCAAGGAGATCCGGCCGGTGTCGCTCCACGGCCCCAAGCGATGTGTGTAGGGTTCCCAAGCCCACCATCCGGGTGCCACTTGGTACACGGGCCACCGTGCCTTGTCTCATCCCAAGCCCACCTGTGCAGGGTGCCACTTGGTAGACTACTAACACTACCTACAAACACGAAACTAGTTGCAACTCACAGGACAGAGATCGAGTTGATTAATAAGTCGAGAGGGGTCAAGTTACGGAACCCAATGTGTGGTAATGCTGTTCATGGATCACAAACACAGAACTCAGTTCCTGAGGACGGTTTCAATGAGACAACCCACCATGTACTCCTACATGGCCTCTCACCGCTACCTTTACCAAATCGTGTTCACACACTTAGCTCACACACAGTAGGACATGTTCACCACATTCCAATTCATCCCCGATGAATCAGACCTGACACAACTCTAAGCAATAGCAGGCATGACAAACAAGCATGAATGAGTAGGCACATCAGGGCTCAAACAACTCCTACTCATGCTAGTGGGTTTTATCTATTTACTGTGGCAATGACAGGTCATGCAGAGGAAAAGGGTTCAACTACCGCAGCATGTAACAGTTGAATCGTTGTTGTCCTAATGCAGTAAAAGAGAGCAGGATCGAGAGAGTGGGATCGTATTAGAATGAACAAGGGGGTTTTGCTTGCCTGGCACTTCTGAAGATATTATAGTTCTTCATCGGTGTCATCGAACTCATCGTCGAATCACGTCTATCAAGAGGGAACAAATACCGGCAACAGAGAAGAAACACAATCAATGAAATGCACAATATGATGCATGTTCATGACATGGTAAAATGAGTGTGGTTTGAGCTAATGCAACTAGCAGCAGATTAAATGAAGTTGGTTTGAATACAAGATTCAAATTCAAACTCCATATGTGATTATTCAAATGCCATTTAGTTGATTTGACCTAAACAGTGAACAAAAGTTGTTCTAACATGCATAACAATGGTACAGGTGGATAGATTGGATTTTTATGATCATTTTTCATATATAATTTATTTCATTTGGAGTTACGATTGAATTTATATGAATTTTTGAAGTTTAGACTATTTTCTGGAATTTTCTGAATTATTTTAAATCCAGAAATTCCTTATCGCGTCATCATGACAACAAGCATTGCGTTAGCGTGTCAACCGTGGCTGACGGTCAAACTGACGTGTGGGGTCCACACGTCAGTGACTCAGGAACTAATCCCGGACAAAACTAGGGTTGACTGAGGTTTGACCGTGGCTGGGGCCCACTGTCAGTGGCTATTAGGGGAATTAGTGTTGATTAGCGCCTAACCAAGCGACCACGTCAGCCCGCCGGAGTTTGGCCGGCGGCGACCTCAGCTTGACGGAAACTCGCCGGAAAACTGCTACGGGGCTCGGTTTTGCGCGTGGTCTGCATCTACGGGTAGCTGAAGGTGCGCCGCATCCAACTGGGCGAGTGGCAGCGGCTGGGGTGGCCAGAGCTCGCCGGAAACGAGCTTGCGGCGGCGGTCGGAGCTACGGGTTCGAGCGGGGCGAGGCCACAGAGGATGGGAGGGCTGGCTAAGGGGCTCACCGAGCTCCTGAAGATGCTAGGAGCACGGTGCCGTGCTCGGTTTCGAGTCTCAGTGGCTGCAGTGACGGCAGCGACATTGCCGGAGCATGGAGTTCTCGGCCAAGACGGGGCTATGGCCTAGAGGTCGAAAACGACCAGGGAGAAGGGAGAGACGACTCGGGGCTCACCGTGAGTCTGTTTGGAGGGTCACTGGGCTCGAGGGCGGCCGGAGTAGTCGGGGCGGCAAGGGGGATCTCCAGCGACCCGAGGAGGAAGAAGGGGTCGGGGACGTCGTCACGGAGCTCCTGGCGGCACCTGGCTTGGTGCAGAGGATGCAAGGGTCGAGGCGGAGCTCGTGGCATATCCGGAAGGGCGTGGGGAGATCGGTGGCAGCGGTGGTGCTTACGGCGGCGGCGGCGGCGTTCGGTGGTGAGAGGGAGAGAGAGCAGAGGAGGGGAAAGAGCTCGAGAGAGAATGAGAGGGGGTCAGCGGGATCGAGACTACACGAGGAAAACCGTCCACGCGTCCAGGGGCTCGTCAGCAAGCAGGAGGTGGCGCGGAGCACGTGGGCGCGCACGGCGGCCACACGCCCTCCTGCCCACTGGCAGGAGGTTGAAGACGGTGGAGGGCACTGGTGGTGGGCCGGCAATGCCGAGGCCGTGGGCTGCAGGTAAGCCAGGTAGGTGGCCCAGGTGAGTCCTTTCTCTCTTTTCTAATTCAATTACAGTTTTCTATTTATTCTGTAATCTTTATGGCTTTTCTAAAAATACCTAGACCCTTTCAAAAATCACCAAACTGTACATGCCCACTGTATAGAATATATCCAACATGGAACATTTCAGTTTAGGATTATTTGGGCTTTTAAAATATTTACTAGCATTTAAATGCCCAAATTCAAATAACATATGATTTAATTCAGAAATCCAGAATGGCCTAGAAATATGTGCATGACTTTTTGGCAGGTTTTCACCTTTGACAAAAATCATGAACTTTTCTAAAGGGCATTTGGGATCATTGAAAATATTTTTTATGGAACCTAATTGAATTCATTTGGTGCTAGGGCTTGGATCAATCCCCATTTCAAGTTTCATGAAATTTTAAACATGATGCACACATGAAGGGCTAGCCTAGAGCATACCAGAACTAGGGATGTGACAGCTCACCCCTATTAAACAAGAATCTCGTCCCGAGATTCAAGTCGTGAGGTAAGAAGTCAGAGGGGTCACAAGCTAACACGATCTTCATGATCCAGGTTGCACTTCATAAGAACGTTGATTCGATCACCATCTTTGTCTTGATGTCTTGCTCCGGAAACTTCAACCAACATGACAATGAGAGGAAAAGGAAAACTCTAGAAGGATCGATCTTCTCGAGGATCGAGCAATTCAGGATCAACTCTCGGAGGGAGACATGGAAACATCTCCCGAGCTGAGAGGCAAAACATGCATCAGGAGGGACGGAAGAAGCAATTTGACGAGGGTTTCATAATAGCGAGGAAGAATTGCCATGATTCCATAACGGGGCACCTTAGGGAAGGTGACTCGTAGAATTATTCCCTCAAGTGGCAAAAAGGAATTACTTTTGATACATAGATCATTGGAAATCTTTTCACCAGCCTGAGGCAATTTACGAATGATCGTTTGACGGAGTTCGGAGAAATGGCATACTCAGATCAGAAAGGAAACTATGGTTATAGAACAACTCGGCAAACAGGAGGCACATCCCAATTGATACCGAGGATATAACCTAGTGACTGAGTGTGCTCTCAGGAACTTGACCATTTACATACTCATCAAGGTTTTACCAACATCCGTATCAAGGATCCTGGCAACACAACATACTACCATGATGACTAGTGATGGACGATGCAGATGCAAAGGAAGATAACACCTTCTCAAAGTTCACCTTGGCAAGGCCAAGGAAACAAAATCTGGATGATCGACTGAGAGACATTTAGCACCCCGCTTCTAATGTTCTCCTTGATGTTCTACATACCACAGTCGTACTTAGAGCATTAACGTGGCCATCAAGTATAGGTCGGACTTCAGGAGCTCAAGAATCCATAAGGAACAACTATTGGAATAAATTCTACGAGATCCTTATGGGGAGGTGGCCAACTTTCTCAATCAAGATACTACAATAATAAGTCTTCCAGTTGGGTGTGTTGGCCACAACATCCACTTTACCTGATTCTGAGAGAGACCAATATTATAGTTCTTGAGAAACGTTCCAACCATCATATCTGCCTGAGATTCAGATCTGCTTGGTGTCAGGATAATCCAGACTCATCAAGTCTAGAAGGAAAAATGAAAGTTTGCAACACAAATCGACAAGATGACGTTGCGAGATTCTCGGGGAATGAACTACGATAGCAAGCTCCAAAACATGAGCTGGTTCTGCTACATACATGTGAGCACGCTGTCCCAGACAAGCATGACCACATAGTAGTCTTACAATAAAACACTACCAAGTTCAGGTGGGGAACCATCATTGAGGATATCGAAATCTTGTGCATGACCTAGGATAGCACAACAACTCCTTTTTCTGGAATGGGTCAATCAGTTGCTTAGTGTGCTATGGAATTCATATGGAACGAAGATGATCAGTCTATCAGACCATAGAATACTTCGCACGTGCATGACTTACTTGGGATGATTCCAGAGGAAGCAAAACTAACTTTCTCGAACTCACAGCGGAAACTTGCACCAAATGCACGTGAATCAGAGGAAGTCACTTCTTTCATCCAACATATGCTTCATGAGCTAGCATGAAGAGATGCTTTCAAAAGTTTCCAACACTCGCTTAATGTTCAGCAAAATCATGGGGAGGACATGGATGTTGTCGATGGGCTCAACATCAATTCATCTAGGTTTCCATATAAATGGAATTCCATAATTAAGTGAACACGGTGATAGCATTGGTCAGACCCAAAGAATATAATGATGTATGCTCGAGGAATCAACCACGAGTAAGACAACATTACGAATATCGTTGGTTCTGATTTGATTTGACGATAGCCCACACTCAAATCAAAGTTTTGATAAGACAATAGGTTCAACAACTGATCACGGGAACCAATCGATGAACATATCATCTTTCTTCAACACACATACAAGATATCCCTTAAAATGAACTAAGTTGGACAAGCTTTCATCTTCCAACTCTCCAAGTTGTTGTCCAACTTAGCCAACTAGCTCAGGGGTATCCAGCATAGATTCTTGGAGAAGGGGTGGTTACAAGAAACCAACTTGATCACGAGCTCAACACAGCGTTCAGGGAACAACCTGGTGATACCTCTGAGAAGACATTCGGAGAATCACGAACCACCGGTATGTTACTAAGCTCGAGAACAATCTTGCTTTTCCAGGGCCATACAATATGATTCAAAGATCGAGGGATTAACACAATCCTAACTCATTGATCGAAGAGTGCACCAAAAACAGGGACTAGGTAGCACAATCTATCTTAGCACAATGGTTCAGGAACCAACACACTAAGAATGAAGTTATTGTCCTTTAACTACCAGGCAACAAGGTTGCTAGGAGTATTGATTTCACACATCATGGTTCACTTGTCGGCATTCCGGTGGCAACAACACGGGAGCCGAGAAATGAATAATGAGGGCGAGAAGTATCACTGCATTAAGAGTTCATAGGATGGTGTGCAATTCCCATGATACCCTTGTTATGAAAGAGGGTGATACTCCAAGGTAGAACAGAACAAAAGCTGGATTGGCATTTTGATCTGCGAAGTACAATTGCTTTGTCCCAATCCTAGATATGGATGAGGTACTGGAGTTTGTTTCTCCTAGTCATTCTGAAATAGAATGGCTTAGCGGACCACAAGAGTAGTGGCATCGATGAACACGAATGCATAGCTACTCCTGACTATCAATCGATAGACGAGGGCCAAAAAACAATTAAAGAGAGGGACAACTCAAAGGAACATATAACTTTCTGAGTTGTGGATGCATAGATTAGTATGTCGAACCAAGTTCAACATATTTCTTTCTGGATAACCCATGCTAAGAAGGTAGAACTGGCAGAGTCACATCATAGAATCGAGAACTCGTCAAGAGCACTCTTATTGTGATCTTTTGGTTCAACGAACTTCAGCCAAGGATGGTTCATGGTATTAGGAAGAATGATATACCACGGACCTCGAGGACTATCACAAGGTTACTAATATCCTAAAGGAACTAGCAAACAATATCAACATGAAGTAAGTAGGGTGAATCTGGGTTCAAGAACCCGTGAATAGAATACCTACTACTAAATGGCATCACGGACGCTTTCGAGAATGGTGGCGGAATCATCACACTAGGGATACGAAACATGGCTAGATTACTAGGTGATCCTCTATGACACCTAGGGTCATAATAATAACTCCAACATATATGTCGAGGCAACAGAGTACCTCAACTCACGGATTAGTGTGGTTAATCTGGCCCAAGGGGACATCAAAACGAGAGGAAGGGATTTTGCAAATGCTTCAGACTATTTAGAAACCTGGGATGACTCGGACATCATAACGGTTGTAAATGCTCAAAATGATTTGAGACATCCTGCAAAATGGTGGCATAACCACTCAACAACATCATATCAAGGTTCCGAGGCCAGCAACGAACATACGGAAGTAATAGAAACTGAACTGGGGCTTAAATCCAACAATCTAGCAAGTCTACACATTAGTAACACGTGATCCTGATAGATAGATGAGAAGGCCTAGTTCTTAATCCCCGTAGAAGAGAAGAGGATGACTCAGATCAGAAGGCCATGAGGTATAAGGAGTAAAAAGAGCCTTACGTTCCGTTCCACAATCAATTCCTTACATAACTAAAGCATTTCTAGACACAACTTTGACCGGTTTGGCTTGGTAATCCTATAGGCGGTCAGGCTCGATACCAAAGCTGTCAGACCCGATCCTAAGTCACACCGATCTAGCACAGTAACACCTCATATCACTTTGCGGCCTCACGCACGGTATTCCCATGGGTGTCACCTTACCATGGCCGGGACCGTTTAAGCCTTTTAGCTGCACGTATATGATAGTGTCGCTAGCATCCATATGACGAGAGAACCGGGCCGACATGACTAGTCGTGAACCCAAAGTGGCATTAACTTACGAGGGACAGGCATACATGAATCAACATCGAGCATGTCGATCAACAGCGTCTGAATCCGGGCTGTAGCATCAGGCTATGAGCTCCGGGACCCGAGCTGTAGCGAGCTAAGCGAGGACTCCGGATGTCACCGGCGTGACATTTCCCGAAGGGCAGAACCACGAGAGCAAGTGAATCACATACCCGGCCAGTCAAGTGTTAGGAGGCGGTAGTCTTTGGGCTAGCAGGACTCTGGTGAACCGGGCTGTAGCAGACTACTATGGCTCATGGAAGCACAAGACTACATTTCCCCATAAGAGAGGCTACCAAGGATGAACAACTAGGTTGTCGAATCCCACACATACCAAGCATTTCAATCATACACACAATATGCTCGATATGTGTAAATACAACATGGCATCACAACATAACTCTATGACTCAAGTATTATTCATTAGGCTCCGGGGAGCGAGATATTACAAACATGGGTCTCATGACCCAACATTCAGAGCATACAAGTCAAAGCACATGCGGAAACTTAACATGTCTGAGTACAGACAACTATAAATGTAAAAGGCTGAGAAGCCTGACTATCGACACGACCCTCCCAAGGGTACACGATCATAGCTGAGGTAACAAGCTAAACGTCGAAGTCCACGCGGAACTACCAGCGAGACTGACGTCTCTCTGCAAAACATAAATTAAGCAAACATGAGTACAAATGTACCCAACAAGACTTACATCAGAACTATCTACATATGCATCAGTATCAACAAAGGGGGTGGTGGAGTTTGACTACAGCAAGCCAGCTTTGACTCGATGGCTATCCTGAACTACGACTGCAAGTAACTCTTTTGGGGTGGCGCACATGAGTCCACATATTCACCATATCAACACACAACTATGTATCCGCTCCCGTCTCCCTACGAGAACGCCATCCATAGCACTCACGCTTATCTTGCGCATTTTAGAGTATCCACTTTCACTTGTCTATGAACTGTCTGCAACCCGAAGTCCTTTTCGCGAGACACGGCTATTCGAATAGATGATGCTAACCTTGCGGTGTATTTCTTCACACGCTCTCGCCACTTACCACCATGTACACGTCGTGTATCTCGGCCAACCTTCAAGCGGAAGCCTGGCGAGGGAGTCGGCCACGACCTGACTAACCACACAAGTCTCTTGTCCAGGTTTATCGCCTATTCGGGTTCCATCCGCAAGGAGATCCGGCCGGGGTGTCGCTCACGGCCCCAAACGATGTGTGCATGGTTCCCAAGCCCACCATCCGGGTGACACTTGGTACACCGGACCCTTTGTGCCTTTTCATCCCAAAGCCCACTGTGCAGGTGCCACTTGGTAGACTACTAACACTACCTACAAACACGAAACTAGTTGCAACTCACAGGCCAGGAGATCGAGTTGATTAATAAGTCGAGAGGGGTCGAGTTACGGAACCCAATGTGTGGTAGTAACTGTTCATGGATCACAAACGCAGAACTCAGTTCACGAGGGCCGGTTTCAATGAGACAACCCACCATGTACTCCTACATGGCCTCTCATCGCTACCTTTACCAAATCGTGTTCACACACTTAGCTCACACATAGTAGGACATGTTCACCACATTCCAATTCATCCCCGGTGAATCAGACCTGACACAACTCTAAGCAATAGCAGGCATGACAAACAAGCATGAATGAGTAGGCACATCAGGGCTCAAACAACTCCTACTCATGCTAGTGGGTTTTATCTATTTACTGTGGCAATGACAGGTCATCCAGAGGAAGAGGGTTCAACTACCGCAGCATGTAACAGTTGAATCGTTGTTGTCCTAATGCAGTAAAAGAGAGCAGGAGAGAGAGAGAGTGGGATTGTATCAGAATGAACAAGGGGGTTTTGCTTGCCTGACACTTCTGAAGATATTATAGTTCTTCATCAGTGTCATCGAACTCATCGTCGAATCACGTCTATCGAGAGGGAACAAATACCGGCAACAGAGAAGAAACACAATCAATGCAATGCACAATATGATGCATGATGATGACATGGTAAAATGAGTGTGGTTTGAGCTAATGCAACTAGCAGCAGATTAAATGAAGTTGGTCTGAATACAAGATTCAAATTCAAACTTCATATGTGATTATTCAAATGCCATTTAGTTGATTTGACCTAAACAGTGAACAAAAGTTGTTCTAACATGCATGAAAATGGTACAGGTGGATAGATTGGATTTTTCTGATCATTTTTCATATATAATTTATTTCATTTGGAGTTACGGTTGAATTTATTTAAATTTTTGAAATTTAGACTATTTTACGGAATTTTTACGAATTATTTTAAATCCAGAAATTCCTTACTGCGTCATCATGACAACAGCATTGCGTCAGCAGGTCAACCGTGACTGACCAGGTCAAACCTGACGTGTGGGGTCCACACGTCAGTGACTCAGGAACTAATCTCGGTCAAAAATAGTGTTGACTGAGGTTTGACCGTGGCTGGGGCCCACTATCACTGGCTATTAGGGGAATTAGTGGTGATTAGCGCCTAACCAAGCGACCACGTCAGCCCGCCGGAGTTTGGCCGACGGCGACCTCAAAGCGCAGCGGAAACTTCATTACCAAAACTGCTTACGGGCTCGGTTTTGCGCGTGGTGCGCTCACTGGTGGTGATGGTGCGCGCATCCAAGCTGGGCGAGTGGCGGCCAGTGGGGTGGCGAGCTTCATGGCGGCGGCCGGAGCTACGTGTTCGAGCGGGGCGAGGCCACAGAGGACGGGAGGGCTGGCTAAGGGGCTCACCGAGCTCCTGAAGATGCTAGGAGCAGGGTGCCGTGCTCGGTTTCGAGTCTCAGTGGCTGCAGTGACGGCGGTGACATCGTCGGTGGCATGGAGTTCTCGGCCAAGACGGGGCTATGGCCTAGGGTCGAAAGCGACCAGGGGAGAAGGGAGAGATGACTCGGGGGCTCACTATGAGTCCGTTTGGAGGGTTAGTGGGCTCGAGGGCGGCCGGAGTAGTCGGGGCGGCAAGGGGGATCTCCGGTGACACGAGGAAGAAGGGGTCGGGGACGTCATCACGGAGCTCCTGGCGGCTCCTGGCTTGGTGCAGAGGACGCGGGGGTCGAGGCAGAGCTCGTGGCATATCCGGAAGGGCGTGGGGACATCGGTGGCAGCGGTGATGCAAACAGCGGCGGCGGTGGCGTTCGGTGGTGAGAGGGAGAGAGAGCAGAGGAGGGGAAAGAGCTCGAGAGAGAGTGAGAGGGGGTCAGCGGGATCGGGATGACACGAGGAAAACCGTCCACGCGTCCAGGGGCTCGTCGGCAAGCAGGAGGTGGCGCGGAGCGCGTGGGCGCGCATGGCGGCCACACGCCCTCCACCTTTGGCGGGAGGTTGAAGACGGTGGAGGGCACAGTGGGCTGGGCCAGCAATGCCGAGGCCGGAGTGGGCTGCGGAGTAAGCGGTAGGTGGCCCAGGTGAGTCCTTTCTCTCTTTTCTAATTCTGTTACAGTTTTCTATTTATTCTGTAATCTTTATGGCTTTTCTAAAAATACCTAGACCCTTTCGAAAATCACCAAACTGTACATGCCCACTGTATAGAATATATCCAACATGGAACATTTCAGTTTAGGATTATTTGGGCTTTTAAAATATTTACTAGCATTTAAATGCCCAAATTCAAATAACATATGATTTAATTCAGAAATCCGAATGGCCTAGAAATATGTGCATGACTTTTTGGCGAGAGGTTTTCACCTTTGACAAAAATCTTGAAACTTTTCTAAAGGGCATTTGGGATCATTGAAAATATTTTTTATGGAACCTAGTTGAATTCATTTGGTGCTAGGGCTTGGATCAATCCCCATTTCAAGTTTCATGAAATTTTAAACATGATGCACACATGAAGGGCTAGCCTAGAGCATACCAGAACTAGGGATGTGAAATGTGTGTTGGTATTAGCCACAAAATCTGAATTATTATCAGCCTTGCGCTTACCATTGCCCCCCTGACTCGCCGGGTTATGATGCTGCCCTTTGATGTTACCACTCTTCTTTCCCTTTCCCGGCTTTTCATCATCAGACTCGGGGTCCTTGGTACTATCCGAGTCGGCATACATAACCAGAGCCGCCATCAGCTCCCCCATGTTGTTGTAGTAGCACTTGAGCCACCCTAGCTTCTGTTTAAGGGGCATAAAATGACAATTCTTCTCTAACATTAAGATTGTTGAGCTGGCATTGATGCGATCCGATGACTGTAGGATAGCCGAGACCCGACGCACCCAATGGGTTGTTGACTCGCCCTCTTCTTGGAGACAGGCGTCAAAATCCATAATTGACATAGGCTCCTTCCACGTATCTTTAAAATTCTGGATGAACCGGGCTTTTAACTCAGTCCATGATCCAATGGAGTTGGCAGGCAGCCCTTTAACCAAGTACGGGCCATCCCATCTAACATCATAGTGAAATAATTAGCACACGCAACATCGCTAACATCCAGCAGTTCCATGGCCATCTCATAACTCTCAACCCACGCTTCAGGGGTTAAGTCAGCTATGTAATTAGGCACCCTACAAGGACCCTTGAAATCCTTGGGTAAACGCTCATTACGCAAAGCCGGTACTAAACACGGCACACCCAAGGTTCTAGAGATCACGCCTGCCTCCACCGAAGCGGCCGGGTAAACCGGAGAATGCTGATGAGCCGCTTGCTAAGCCACCAGCTCAGCCTCCCGACGTGTTCTGCCCTGATCCACCAAATCTTGAGCACCATCACACGCTAGGTCATGTCCACGAGACTAGTTACGGCGCCTGTCAGTGCTTGAAACGGCTGGTGAGTCAATGTGACTGCTATAACTCCGGCTCGAGCGAGGGGTTGAGTGAATCCTCTCAGGACTGTAAGAATAAGCCTCCTGCTATACCAGTGCTGTCTGAAGAAGCTCTCTAGCCCTCTGCATTTCAATCGTAGCTGGAGACTCGCCTTCATCTGGGAGAGCCGCCAATCACGTTGCCGCATCGATCATATTATCCAAAGGGTTAGAATAATGACCCGGTGGCGTCGGCACATACTGTGGTGGGGTATTATTCAGACGGGGCAGATCAGTTGTTCGTGGTTGAACCAGCACTCCACCCCCAGGTGCCTCAACCATCTGGTTTCTGTTGGCGGGTCGCATTTGGTCCCTAACGCCGAGCGTGTTGAAGAGGTTCCTCGCCTCGTAAACCGGAGGCGAGCGACTCCGGTGCCTCCTCCTCATGACTTCGTTTGAAGCATTACGATCCAACGTGAGCGGAAGGACTGCTGGAATTCGTTGTGCACGAACATCCAGAGCAGCCTGCTCACTTGATCATCCTAAGCGTTCTCGGCCAGGCAGACCTTCCTTGGCTTGAGCTATCTCATCTCGCAGCTTTGCAACTTCCACGTTATGCTGAGCTAGATTTGTCGGGTTAACCTCTCCTGTTAACAATGTTGTCAGAGCGTCCAACAAGTCGGACAAGACCTGAGCCGGCATGCGCATAGGGCCTCCTGCCCTGGCCGCTGTTGCCGTTGCTGACCCGGAAAACATTGCTGCTGCAGTCGTAGAATTTTGCCCTGGCTGTGTACCGGCCATGAAAATCGTAACCCGGTTCGGCGGCTCATAGGGGTCCGGAATACTATCGCCATCGGAACAGCACCCAAGACAGCCGTCTTGCAGCTGATACATTTAGTTAGTCTCGCCTGTGGATGATTCACCGTCGGAGTAGATGGCCGTCTCACCGCTAGACACAGATCCATCAAATCCTGCCCCATGGATAAATCCAACAAAGGCGCGCTTCACGGCGGGTTGAACCCGGGCGCGTCATGCACACTGAGCCGTCTTGATGGTGTCAGTGCAGATGTCCGGCTCAAGGCCCGGTTCGCCGATCTTGCCGATGAAGATGTGGATTCCGCCGAAGGGGACCCGGTACCCGTACTCGATTGAGCCGGCTTCGGGGCCCCAGCCTGTGTCGTCGATGTAGAGTTTCCCACGATGACTCTTGGTCATCCGGCCCACAGCATATCCCTTGATCCCTTTGAAGCTGCCCTGTAAGAACTCGACACCACCATGCGCTGGCCCCATGGTGGGCGCCAACTGTCGTGGAATTGTCACGGCAAATGTCCTACCAGAAGGACTTAGTCGTGGAGCCATCGCAACTTGGTTAGCTTAAAGGGGTTAAACGGGACAAAGGACACAGGGAGTTTATATTGGTTCGGCCCCTTGCTGTGAAGGTAAAGGCCTACTCCAGTTTCAGGTGGTATTGCTTGGGTTTCGGTTACCAGGGAGCGAATACACTTGACCTAGCTTTCGATCTCTTGTTTCTTGCCCCAAGCTGCCACCAGGTTGTCCCTTTATATACACAAGTTGACACCCCGCAGCTGACGGAGTCCTGGCCGGCTCATACACAATGTGTCCGGCTCGGTGACAAACTACGCTTGCCTTGCAACACAAGTAATACCATATGGCGGTTTATATCTATGGGCCTCAAGCCGCCTTTGGGCTTTGGGTCCTTAGTAAGCTTGCTTCATGAACCGCCATCTTCAACATCTTCACGGGCCTTGTCTTGATGAACCACCATCGGTATAACCCGGCCCCGCTTGGGCGGGTTATACCCAATAGTCATATCCCCAACAATTAACTCATTAAGTTCTACTTTCCTCCCACTCACTTCTTTCGAGAGAAACTCCTTATCTAGAAAGGATCCATTCTTAGCAATGAATATCTTGCCTTCGGATCTGTGATAGAAGGTGTACCCAACAGTATCGTTTGGGTATCCTACGAAGACACATTTCTCCTATTTGGGTTCGAGCTTATCAGGTTGAAGCTTTTTCACATAAGCATCGCAACCCCAAACTTTAAGAAATGACAACTTGGGTTTCATGCCAAACCACAATTCATATGGTGTCGTCTCAACATATTTAGATGGTACCTTATTTAACGTGAATGCAGACGTCTCTAAAGCATAACCCCAAAATGATTGCGGTAAATCAGTAAGAGACATCACAGATCGGACCATATCTAATAATGTGCGGTTATGACGTTCGAACACACCATTATGCTGTGGTGTTCCAGGTGGCGTGAGTTGCGAACTATTCTGCGTTGTTTCAAATGAAGACCAAACTTGTAACTCAAATATTCCCCTCCATGATCAAATTGTAGAAATTTTATTTTTTCGTTACGATGATTTTCCACTTCACTCTGAAATTCTTTGAACTTTTCAAATGTCTCAGACTTATGTTTCATCAAGTAGATATACCCATATCTGCTCAAATCATCTGTGAAGTTCAGAAAATAACGATACCCGTCGCGAGCATCAACACTCATCGTACCGCATACATCAGTATGTATTATTTCCAACAAGTCAGTTGCTCGCTCCATTGTTCCGGAGAACGGAGTCTTAGTCATCTTGCCCATGAGGCATGGTTCGCAAGCATCAAGTGATTCCAAAAGCCCATCGGCATGGAGTTTCTTCATGCGCTTTACACCAATATGACCTAAACGGCAATGCCACAAATAAGTTGCACTATCATTATTAAACTTATATCTTTTGGCTTCAATACTATGAATATGTGTATCACTACTATCGGGATTTAACAAAAATAGACCAGTCAGCAGGCGTGCACGACCATAAAAGATATTACTCATATAAACAGAACAACCATCTCGCATCATACAAGGTCCAGATATAATGTTCATGCTTAATGCTGGCACCAAATAACAATTATTCAGGTCTTAAACTAATCCCGAAGGTAGATCTAGAGGTAGCGTGCCGACGGTGACCACATCGACTTTGGAACCGTTTCCCACGTGCATCGTCACCTTGTCCTTAGCCAATCTTAAGCAATTACGTAGCCCTGCTTTGAGTTGCAAATATGAGCAATGTAACCGATTATCAAATACCCGAGCACGCTACTACGAGCAATAGTAAGGTACACATCAATAACATGTATATCAAATATACCGTTCACTTTGCCATCCTTCTTATCCGCCAAATACTTGAGGCCGTTCCGCTTCCAGTGACCAGTCCCTTTGCAGTAGAAGCACTCAGTCTCAGGCTTAGGTCCAGACTTGGGCATCTTCAGTTGAGCAGAAACTTGCTTGCCGTTCTTCTTGAAGTTCCCCTTCTTCCCTTTTGTCCTTCTTCTTGAAACTAGTGGTCTTGTTGACCATCAACACTTGATGCTCCTTCTTGATTTCTACCTCCGCAGCCATTAGCATTACGAAGAGCTCGGGAATTGTCTTATCCATCCCTTGCATATTGTAGTTCATCGCAAAGCTTTTGTAGCTTGGTGGCAGTGATTGAAGAACTCTGTCAATGACACTATCAACCGGAAGATTAACTCCCAGCTGAGTCAAGTGATTGTGGTACCCAGACATTCTGAGTATATGCTCACTGACAGAACTATTCTCCTCCATTTTGCAATTGTAGAACTTATTCGAGACTTCATATCTCTCAATCCAGGCATTTGCTTGAAATATTAACTTCAACTCCTGGACCATCTCATATGCTCCATGACGTTCAAAACATCGTTGAAGTCCCGGTTCTAAGATGTAAAGCATGGCACACTGAACTATCAAGTAGTCATCAGCTTTGCTCTGCCAGGCGTTCATAACGTCTGGCGTTGCTCCTGCGGCGGGTTTGGCACTCAGCGGTCCTTCCAGGACGTAATTCTTCTGTGCAGCAATGAGGATAATCCTCAAGTTACGGACCCAGTCCGTGTAGTTGCTACCATCATCTTTCAACTTAGCTTTCTCTAGGAACACATTAAAATTCAATGGAATAGTAGCACGGGCCATTTATCTACAACAAAGTAGACATGCAAAATACTATCAGGTATTAAGTTCATGATAAATTAAAGTTCAATTAATCATATTAATTAAGAACTCCCACTTAGATAGACATCCCTCTAATCATCTAAGTGATCACATGATCCATATCAACTAAACCATGTCCGATCATCACGTGGGATGGAGTAGTTTTCAATGGTGAACATCACTATGTTGATCATATCTACTATATAATTCACGCTCGACCTTTTAGTCTCAGTGTTTCGAGGCCATATCTGCATATGCTAGGCTCGTCAAGTTTAACTCGAGTATTCTGTGTGTGCAAAACAGGCTTGCACCCGTTGTATGTGAACGTAGAGCTTATCACACCCAATCATCACGTGGTGTCTCGGCACGACGAACTGTAGCAATGGTGCATACTCAGGAAGAACACTTATACCTTGAAATTTAGTGAGAGAACATCTTATAATGCTACCGCCGTACTAAGCAAAATAAGATCCATAAAGGATAAACATCACATGCAATCAATATAAATGATATGATATGGCCAGCATCATCTTGTGCCTTTGATCTCCATCTCCAAACCACCTTCATGATCACCATCGTCACCGGCTTGACACCTTGATCTCCGTCAGAGCATCGTTGTCGTCTCGCCAACTATTGCTTGTACGACTATTGTCGGCGTTCTGGCAACGGGGGTCCCCAGACTTGCCTGCCTGTGGCCCATGGCGTGGCTCCTGGAGTGGCCTGGTACTGCCCATCTTCACCAGCAAACACTCAAGACCCTCATGAGGGGCCGAGCCTCATGAGGCGGATGACACAAGACCTCCTCAGGGGCGGCCTCACTAGGCTGGCTCGCGAGGAGCGGAGAGATCAAGGCGAGGGGCACCTCGTGAGGTTCCCGTGATGTGAGCCATGATGACCAAGGCCAGGCGGGCGCCAGCGGGCGTAGAGTACCCGTTGCCTCTTTGGTGCTAAAGGGGCAAGCGCAGGCGAGGAGTCCCGAGGAATCAGGCAAAGGTTTCCATATCGGTGCTACGAGACCAAGACCAGCAGGACGGCAGGACGGAGGTCATCACGGAGCCCACGACGGTGTCACACTAGAGCCTTTGGCAGGCGAAGACCACCTTTTGTCAGGATAGCTTGTACTAGCTGCCCCCTTCAAATTGGCCGTTGTGGGATCCCTTCCCGCCTAACATTTGGGAAGAGGACCCGGGCCTCTATAAATAGGACTAGCCACCACCTTAGCAAGTGGAGGATCATTGAGATCATCCTCTACCACAAAAGCTCACCAAGCTCAAGGACACCTCTCCTCAGGAGGCTATTCTTCCCTTGTACCTGTTCATCCTCAGCCTACAAGGCAATCCACCACACCACACTGGAGTAGGGTATTACACCACATCGGTGGCCCGAACCAGTATAAACCCTTGTGTCCCTTGTTCTTCGGGTTCGACGTGCTGAGCTTTGAGATCGTGGCGAGTGTGTGAGCTAGGGAGAGGGAGAGAACTTCGTGCGCACCCAGTGTTCGAACCTTGAGGATTTTGCCGGAACCCGAAATCTGACATTTGCCGTGCCAGGTAGGGGTGCGCTGAAGCTTTCCATCCGTCGATCCACGCTCCACCACTCCACCGTGTCTATGGCAGACGCGCACCGAGCCCTTGCCGAGCGTCGAGCCACCCTCGCCACCTGTGTCGCTCAGACGGCCCCTGTCGGCAGGCCTCCCCTTCGTTTTCCATCACCCGCCGCCAACGCCACCACCGGCCCGGCGGGAAACGAGTAGCAAGCATCTTCGCTGAACCCCTCGGTGCGGCAGGACGGCCGCACCGCTACACCGTCACTGACTCCGGCCGGTTCATCGTCCCATGCTCGCCGCGCCCCACGGATGCGCAGGCCGCGCTGCTCATGGCACGTGAGCTCCTGCGTTACCGCCCGGTCGACGACCTCTACGAGGACAGGCTGGACCGCATCGCCGAGCTCGTCAGCACCGCTGGGGGCTCTCCTATCCCGTCTCTCTCGCTACCTCTCCCTCCTCCAGCCACAGGTGACATATTCCATGGAGCGCCTCCGCTACCTCCGTACCAAGACGGTGCCCTGGCACCAAGACGCGCGGCCCCTCGGTGCGACCCGCCGCGCCGGGTGCCCGCATGTGAAGAAGGAAGCTGCCAAGAAGTTCCCCGGCCGCAAGAAAACGCTCCCGCGCTCCCTGCGGTGGCGGTGCGCGGACATCAAGGGCAGGCTCCGCCTCTGCAAAGGGCCCTAGTGGCCACAGCAGGCTGCCGCGCCTTCACTCCGGAGCTATGTAGCGCCGTCTGGCCAGGCAAGTTCAAGCCAGGCCTGCCTCCATGCTTCGACAGCACCCCCGACCCTGCGGAGTTCTTGCAGCTCTACGAGCTGAGCATCGAGGCGGCCAACAACGACGAGAAAGTCATGGTGAATTGGTTCCCCATGGCTCTCAAGGATGGTGCTCGCTCGTGGCTCCTGAACTTGCGCCCGGGATCAATCTCTTCCTGGGGTGAGATGCGCGACCGCTTCGTCGCCAACTTCCAGGGCACTCGCGACCGCCCTCCGGCTGCGGGTGACCTGCGCCGCATCAAGCAGCAGCCAGGAGAGACCTTGCAGAAGTACATCCGTCGCTTCAATGGCGTTCTCCTCAAGATCCCCAAGATGACGGATGAGGCCATCATTTCAGCGTTTTTGGTGGCGTCCGTGATGTCAAGATGAAGGAGGAGCTCGCCATCCACGAGGAGCTATGCACGGCTCTAGAGTTGTTCAACATGGAGACCAAGTGTGCAAGGGCTGAGGAGGGGCGCCTTTCCCTCCTCGAGCTCCCTGCCGCCGACCTAGAAGATAAGAAAGCCAAGGCCAAGGACGTGAAGCACAAGGGAGTAGCCGTACTCGCGGCGGAGCCGAACACAAAGCGCGGCCGGGACCACCCCGAGTCGTCCAAGAGCAGTCGTCCGTTCTGTGCCTTCCACAACATACACAGCCACAACACCAATGATTGTCAGGAGCTCAGGGCCATCCGAGCCAGACGCTTCGGTTGACGCCCCGAGCGCAATGACCAGTGCTACGGCCGAGGATGAGGATGAGGTGGGGGACGCTGGGACGATCGTGGCCCCCGCCAGGAGTGGCGCGATTGGCCTCGTGAGGATCACTGGCAGGACCAACCTCGTGAGGGTGCCTGGAGGGACCAACCGCACGAGGACCGGCCTCAAGGCAATGCTGGTCTCCCTCCACTACCGCCACCACCAAAAAGGAACGACGACCACCATCAAGACGAGGGGGCTGGGGGCTTCCAGGAACCATGCGCTATCGCCTACATCTTGGGCGGAGCTCAGGCACCAGCGTCCCAGCGCGCCATCAAGCAGTTTGCTCGCGAGGTGAACGCGGCTCTGCCCAGGCTCGAGGCTATGCGCCCGCTCAGGTGGTCCAAATGCGCCATCACCTTCAACTCGTCAGATCAGCTCAAGTGTGCAGCGACTGACGGCGCCCTCCTGATGCTTTTCTCGCCCGTCATTAGCAACATCAAAGTCACCAAGACCCTCATCGACAGCACCACAGGGCTTAACGTCCTGTTCGTTGAGACATTCGATAGCCTCCAAGTGCCATACGATCAGCTGCAACCTACCAAACCCTTCTCAGGAGTGATCGACGGCTCTACCACCCCGATAGGGCAGGTCCGTCTCCTTGTCACCTTCGGCCAGCGCGACAACTACCGCACCGAGCTCATCGACTATGACGTCACCCACATCCGTCTGCCGTACAACGCCATCCTTGGGTATCCAGTATTTGCCAAGTTCATGGCAGTGACCCACCACGGCTACAATGTCCTCAAGATGCCAGGAAGCGGTGGAATCATCACAGTCCCCTGCGAAGAAAGAGATGCGGTGTGCTCCACAGGCGCGCCTTCAAGCTTCTGACAATCGAAGACCCCAACAGCGAGGGCATCGGTACCCTCCTAAGGCCATCCCAAGAAGAAGAAGCAACTTCTCCGCCTGAGGGCCTCGGGGAGGCGGCGTCTCGATGGCGCCGCCTCGGGATCGGCGCTTCATCGCAGGCGCCTCCCACCCTCGCATAGGAAGGCGTGCCCGGTGCCCTCCTCGGGCGAGGCTCGGGGGCTCTTTTCTGGAGGGCCTCAAACCTAGCCAACATCACGAGGGAGGCGCTCGGGCACCATGTGGAGGTGTGCTTTGCGACAAGTTTCCCTCAAGAAGGCACTAGGCAAGGAGCGCCCGGTGCTCAGGAGTTCATCGTCAAGGCCACCTAGGAGCTTCAAGAAGCAAGGACCATACGCGGCGACCGCCGCCCACCTAGCGCAGCTCCCCATCCTAGCGAGGACGGCGGGCTGCGCATCTGCATCGACATTCCAGGGCTCAACAGAGCCGCGTCTCAGGAGCGTTTCTGGCCTTCGCGCGTTGGGCGTGGCGAGGGTCCACCCCACATCTATGTCCGCATGCCATTTGGCTTGCCAAACATGGCGGCCACCTACCAGCGTCATCTACGGAGCATCTTGGTGGCTCAGGAGGCCAGGCACCATGCAGTCCTGGTGGAGATGGAGACGGTCCTCATGGAACCACCCGAGCCCCCAGAGCCTCCACAGGCTCAGGGCTCTGGCGGCTCATGAGGAGCGACTCCTTCATCGCGCGCCTTCGGCTACGTCAACACTCCTTCGGCAACGTTACCAGGTGACATTTTCCAAGTTTACTCAGCTGGGAGCGCCCCTCGGGTTGCACGATTCCCAGGTCGCACAGGCCTGTCCCTGCGGCATGTATCCTTTGCATCTTTAGCTTGCTTTGTCGGGGGTGCCCCTCGGGCTGCATCATCCCCAGGCCGCTCGGGTCCGTCCCAGTGGCATGTATCGTTCTTACATCTATCTAAGTTAGCTTGTTCCCCCGCATGAGTTACCTACGATACCACCTGCCTACCCGGCGCTATGATGCCATGAACGTCGCACGCCCTAGCAAGCCTACTCGTGACTGTCGGTGTCAAAACCGGCGGATCTCGGGTAGGGGGTCTCGAACTGTGCATCTAAGGCGGATGGTAACAGGAGGCAGGGGACATGATGTTTACCCAGGTTCGGGCCCTCTCGATGGAGGTAATACCCTACTTCCTGTTTGATTAATCTTGATGATATGAGTACTACAAGAGTTGATCTACCACGAGATCATAGAGGCAAAACCCTAGAAGCTAGCCTATGGTATGATTGTTGTCGTCCTACGGACTAAACCCTCCGGTTTATATAGACACCGGAGGGGGCTAGGAATTACACAGTCGGTTACAAGGGAGGAGATCTACATATCCGTATAGCCAAGCTTGCCTTCCACGCCAAGGAGAGTCCCATCCGGACACGGGACAAAGTCTTCAATCTTGTATCTTCATAGTCCAACAGTCCGGCTAAGGGATATAGTCCGGCTGTCTGAGGACCCCCTAATCCAGGACTCCCTCAGTAGCCCCTGAACCAGGCTTCAATGACGACGAGTCCGGCGCGCAGATTGTCTTCGACATTGCAAGGAGGGTTCCTCCTCCGAATATTCCATAGAAGATTTTGAACACAAGGATAGTGTCCGGCTCTGCAAAACAAATTCCACATACCACCGTAGAGACAATACTACTTCCACAAATCTAATCCGCTGACAACTTTTCATGACGTGGCATCACACCACGGCCCGGTCATTATTCGAACCGTTTCTCCCAAACCTTGCTTTGCGTTTAGCGAGGTGGTTTTGTTGTACGTCTTGTCGAGCGAGATCGTGTCCCCCTTATCACGGGATTCTCATCAATACGGGTATGGGTAACCCAATCGTGCATGTTGGTATGACTCCTCGATTTTAGGCAAGTCCCAAACGGCCACGCGGAGGACGCTTGATATTCACCCTTTTAATAAAGGGGCCAAGGCCTGTCCTTTTCTTCTCGCGCTCAATCGAATCCTTCCCCCACCTCGAGTTCCAACACCCAAGGCTCAGGCTAGGCGCTTCGAACCTTCAATCCTGTCCGGATACAACCTTCAAGGTCAGTGGATGCCCTCCTCTGTCACAGAGGAGGACATCAAGAAGCTAAGAGAGGCAGTGTCGACCGCGAAATTTCGTCTGAGCTTCTGCTCGAGGGCAGGTCATCCCCACTCCCGAGCCTAACGAGAGTGTCGTGTTGTCTCCCACTTCCTCCGAGGCTAGGCTTTAGTATAGATCCCTTTGTTAGTGGGCTCATGTTCTGTGCGGGCTGGATTTCCATGATCTGGCCCCGGATTCCATCCTTCACATCTAAATCGTTCATCGTCGTGTGAGGCCTTCCTCCATGCCACCCCACACTTCGGCTCATGGCTCAAGACCTTTAATGTGAAGCCGAAGATGATTAATGGGCGACACGCAGAATACGGAGGTGCCATAATAAGCAAAGGCATCGATGCTCCATGGCTAGAGGGTTCCTTCCCGGAGGTGTCCAGCTTATGGCAACGGGAGTGGTTTTACATCATAGCTCCCCGTGATACTAAGTGGGTTGCCGCCCCTACTTTCCGCTCGGGCCCCCCGCCACAACTGGCATCATGGGTCAACAAGGGGCTGGACTGGGGGCCATTAAATGATGTGCCGACATTGCAGAGCCGCATCCGATATCTCCTCGAGAGAGATGTCAGCCTTGTCAAGGTAATGCAAGTCATGCTAGTTCGTCGAGTCCTGCCTTGCAAACGTCGACCTCTCCGTATGTGGGAGTTCAACCCGGAAGGACCATGAACTATTCAGCACTTCTTCGGCATGACGCACAAAGAGATGTATGGACTGTTCTTGGGATCGCAAATAAAGTGTCCGGACACCACCGAGGATGCGGGTCTGAGCTGCAATCGTCCAGATACCCAAGTAAGTAATTCTTCGGCTGAACACGATTATCACAACATCATTCTGAAAAGTCGCTCTTTGACCAGGACTGGGAAAAAAGGCGAAGATGATCAGGTGTGCGGCCCCCTTCCCGAAGGCTCAACAGATCCAGTACTGGCCAGAATGCTTGAGCTCGCGCCTTATCAAGCGCCATCAGGGGAAGATAAAGGGGGGAATAAAGAAGCCGAAAGCGAGCCTCACTCATTATTCATCCAAACCGGGGGAATTAGTGCCTCCGCAAAGGAGGATAACCAGGGAGAAGAATCTAAAATTCCTTCTCCCCAAGGAAGGAAGAGGGCCGCCTCTGAAGACTTGGAAACAATGGTTTCCAAATGAGGGAAGAAACCTTCGTCAGGGGGCCCTACCTCGGAGGGCATCCTTACCGCACAGTACCCGCAAGGGGACCAGCCCTCCACCGAGTTTTACGTAAACAAAAGTACTTCATAGTAAATATACCCTGCTTTATTTCTGAGAACAATAACCGAGACGTATGTCTTGTAGTTCGGATCGTAGCCCTTCTCGACAGAGTTCGTCTTCGAGGGATCTTCTTCCGAAGATGATGGAGAGTGAAACGCCTCCCCGTGCCTCCCCGCCTCGTGAAGCGGATGACCCTGAGGTGTCGTCACGGAGGATTTCTCCTGATCCGCCAAGGATAGAGGGTAACCTTCGCCACCGAAGTCCGGAGTATTCGGCTCCTAAGGAGAGCAACGAAAGAGTGCAGGACTGTCCGGTGCGTGACGACGCACCGATGAATCTTCCGGAGCAAGCGGCTATCTCGAGCGCGCATCGTACACTAATGGGCACGGTGGTTGAGAGGATTTCATCCGCCCGGCGGGTTGCATGAAGCTTTTATGAGCTCTTTGAGAGGCTTTGAGGTACGCAAAGTAATATATATTTTTTGACGGTACCGCACACGCTAAGTGTGCCCTATGCAGATAGTAGCCCCTGAGACTCTAGTTGTTGTCAAAAAATACGGCAAATAGAGGATCATAGTCCCAGGTAATAACCGTGCTGCTTTCACGTGCAGGCGGCTGAGGTCCGGTGGCTAGCCGGACTGGTGAGTTTGCCGAACTGAAGCGGCAACTTGATGCGGCAGATGCCGACATCGTGCTTGTAAACAAGTGGCTTGACGAGGCACAGGGTACATATTCTCCTATGATCAACACATATTAAGAGGAGCATGATGCTAGTATACGTAATATCTTTGTATTTGCAGATGGAGCTGCCGCCGTGGAGACCCTTCGGGCGGAACTTGCCCGAGCCAAGGAAGAAACAAGGAGGAGTGATGCGGCCGCCCTAAAGGCGGTCGAAGAGCTAAGAGCCGAACAGGCTGCGCATTGCCAGAGCAAAGAGAAAATAGCCAAGATGGCTATTGAGCTGAAAGATGTCGCCGACCGTTATGAGCTTCTTGAAAAGGAAAACCAAACGAAGACGGCGGACCTGGAGAAAGCCATGGTAGCAGCCAAGGAAGCCTGCTCTAAAATTAGAGCAGTGAAGGAGGAGCTACGTCAAGCCGGAAATATCACGGCTGGGAAGCCCTTTTTGTTGCGGACAAAGTTCGGAGATCCTAAGTATGCCCTTCTGGATCAATTATGGAGTTCTGCGGACGCATACCTGGATCTGGCAGCAAGTGCCACTGATGCGACCAAGTTTTTCGAAGATCAAAAAGATCACGAGATGGAAAAGTTGTTTTGGTCGCAGTTCAATGCTCCGGCGCGTCCGCTGCTATTAAATGAGCAAATGGCCGAGTGGGCCGAGCTCCATAGGTTGTCCAGGCTTGCCATGAGGTCTGTTGTGGATCATCTTTGGCCGGAAGGACCAAAGTCGAATAGTAATTTTGCCTTAGTGCAACAATTCCTTGGTGTCGTGCCGCATATCGACGCTGTGAAGAGGCCGGCGTGCATAGAGGGTGCGCGGATGGCTCTTGCCCGTGTCAAGACATACTGGGCAGAGATGGAGGCCATCGCTATTGCATCCCAGAGTTCGGCGGTAGGCCGAGTACTGGCTGAGCACTATTTCGAAGAAGTCTTAGAAGGCGCTCGTTTAATAGAGGCTTAGTGCTCGAAGAGTATCATGTTCTAGTGAGATGTATCCCAATTGTAAGAACAATGTTATTTGAATTATAAAGGCTGTGTTTATACTTTTGCCTGAAAGTATTATTATGCCTCCTGTGCGGTCGTTTATGTATACTGAAAGTTTGCGCGGCTTATTTACGCATATAATGCGGGGGTGTTCGCAAAAGCGCGTCTTCACACTTGATCCAACGTCTTGGTCCATGAAGGAGGTGGTAGCACGACGAACGATGCAATCGGACTATATTGCTTTAACACTTTCACTTAACCATAGGAGTTTGACAGTGGGGCTACGATATAGCCCCCACGGCTATCCGAGTACGGTGCGCGTACGTACATGACCGGGGAAACCGGTTCTTTGTTAATGCGGAGGAATCCCGAAGATTCCGATGAGTCATCGAGTGGTTGACCAGTCTCACGCTTTATCATGACAGTCAATTTTCGGCTTTCTCTACTGAGGTGCTCGTCCGGATGAACCGGGGCAAAATCGCGATGGTTCTCCGGTGCCACCTTAGCCGATAGAGTGGAACGTAATGTAGCAAAACGCGGGAGCCGGGCAAACCCAACATTTGACCAAAGACATGATTCGGAGCTGATGCATATAAGGCCAAACTCGCGATGCTGAACACTCCCTGAGGTATTCGGTCTTTACAACGTATACTGGGCTGAGTAACGCCCTTGATAATGAACCCCAAGTGTCCAGGTACGTGCATTATTCCGGCGTGGTGAAATGCCAATAACGTCAGCATCCCTCTCGGTTATACTGAGTATCCGGAGGATGTGAAGCAACAAGAGTCAGTAAAAAAGGTTTACACAGGGTCTTAATCTAAAAAGAAACCTTTGAGCGGGGCCCTGCTGCACGTCTGCGCCTGTGTCTCCGTTGTGTCGTATCTTGGAAGGGTGTGGCACGATTATCATCTGTAAAAGAGAAGAACTTAGGTGAAAGTTGTCATGCAAAAAATTGGTTATTCTCAATAAACCATTAAAATTCAAGATAAGTAAGGTCGAGCCGAATTGTAGTCCTTTTTACATGCGGGAAGCCCCTGGTACCGCCTACGGGGGTATATCCATCAAACCAATCTCAGGTTTATCTAAGCTGTTACAGCTAGTGATGCGTCGGACTCATCTAGCCGTGTCCGCGGTCTTGACGACCGGTCGTTTATTCTGATTGGAGGGGCCGTTTAGTGTTCGGCCGCTAAAGCCGCCACACGTTTCTCCGTGCGTAAGGAACGCTCGACATTTTTGCTAACTGTGATGATGCCACGTGGACCGGGCATCTTAAGCTTAAGAGAAGCGTAATGTGGTACTACATTAAAACGAGTGAAAGTTGTTCTTCCGAGTAGTGCTTGATAGCCGCTTCAGAATGGAGCGATGTCAAAGGTTAACTTTTCACTTTGGAAGTTGTCAGGAGAACCAAATACTACCTCTAGTACTAGAGAGCCCGTATAGTGGGCCTCTGGGCCTGGAATTACTCCTTTAAAGGTAGTATTACTGTGGTTGATTCTTGTCGGGTCTATCCCCATTTTGCGGACTGTGTCCTGATATATCAGATTAAGACTACTGCCGCCGTCCATGAGGACTTGGGTGAGATGGTATCCGTCGATAATTGGGTCTAGCACCAAGGCAGCCAATCCTCTGTGCCGGATACTTGTCAGGTGATCCCTGCAATCAAAAGTGATCGAGCAGGCCGACCAAGGGTTGAACTTAGGGGTGACGGGCTCTACGGGACGTATGTCTTGGAGTGCATGTTTGCTTCTTCCTTTTGTTATGTGAATCATGTTCACTATTTTGACATCTGGTGGGAATTTTTTCTGTCCCCCAGTGCTTTGCTGGCGAGGCTCATCCTCGTCTTCACTTGGTGTATCCCTCCCCTTGTGTTCGGCGTTCAACTTGTCGGCCTGCTTGAAGACCCAGCATTCTCTGTGGGTGTGATTTGCAGGTTTATCGGAGGTGCCATGAATCTGACATAATTTGTCTAGAATCTTGTTTAGGCTAGACGATCCATCTCTGTTGCCTTTGAAAGGCTTTTTCCGCTGACCGGGTCGAGAGCCCCTAAATCCGGCGTTTACCGCCGTGTTGTCTGGGTTGTCTTTGTTATTTCGATGCTTGCTTTTACTGTGTCATGGTTTTCAATTACCATCCCTGACTTCGGATGTGCCTGGGTCGCTGGTGCTACTACGTGCCAGCCAGCTATCTTCGCCCGCGCAAAAGCGGGTCATAAGGCTTGTTAGGGCTGCCATTGTCCTTAGTTTTTCTTGGCCGAGGTGTCTGGCGAGCCATTCGTCTCGGACGCTGTGTTTGAAAGCTGCTAAGGCTTCGGCGTCCGGGCAGTCGACGATTTGATTCTTCTTAGTGAGAAATCTGTTCCAAAGCTTTCGGGCTGACTCTCCGGGCTGTTGAATTATATGACTTAAATCGTCTGCATCCGGAGGTCGGACATAGGTCCCTTGAAAGTTAGCCCTAAAAGCATCCTCAAGCTCCTCCCAACTTCCAATTGAATTTTCAGGGAGGCTCTTCAGCCAGTGCCGAGCTGGTCCTTTCAACTTGAGGGGCAAGTATTTGATGGCGTTGAGATCGTCTCCGCGAGCCATATGGATATGGAGGATGAAGTCCTCAATCCAGACCCCAGGGTCTGTTGTTCCGTCGTACGCCTCTATGTTCACGGGTTTGAATCCCTCTGGAAATTCGTGATCCAGCACCTCATCGGTGAAACATAGAAGTCGCGGCACCCCTGTATTTGGATGTGTCATGGCGTTCTGACGGTTGTAGCGTTCGGTTTTGATTATGCGCTGGAACGCGCTTCCTAGATCCGTAGATGGATCTGGTCATGCCGGACTTTTGATGCAAGTCCTTGCTTGTATCGTGTGCTAACTTATGTGTGGCCTCGTTAGCCGGCCTATCACGGCCACGAGGTGGTCGATCCGACCGGTCGGCCGTTTTATTTTTCGGCTGTGTGGGCTCTAAGGCCTCCTCATCAAATTCGGGTAACAGCTTGCGCTTTAGATAGCTCTTTATGTGGCGAATGCCACCATACTTTTCTTCAGTGTCAAGCACTTTGTTCCATCTACTGTTGAGTGTATTTTGCGCGGCCTTAAGCCTTTGCTTCTGCTTCTTTAGACTCCTCGCTATGGCAATAAGCCTTCTACGTAGGTTATCTTGTTCCAGGTGCCTTTCCGGGATGATGTGTGCGTCGTCGTCGTCCGGACTGTTTTCCCCTCCGGAGAGAGGTTGATGAGCTTTATCCTCGGCGTCGACGTGATCGGACAGTGGCTCTGTATTATGTTCGACGTTCGCTAGTTCATCCTGCTCTATCGCTGGGTCAATGTGGTCGTCGCTTCCTCTGGAGTTGACCGGGGTGTTATTTTTTCTTGCGCTGTTATCGCTGTTTTTGCCGAGGCGGGATTTAGAGCGGCGCCTACGCGGTCTCTTTGGTTGCTTCTCGAGGGAACTATTCTTCGCTGCATCCTTTCGTTCCTCATCATTGTTTTCTTTGGGTGTATCCACCATGTATACATCGTGTAATGAAGTGGCTGTCCAGCGCCACAATAGTAGGCGGTGGTTCCTGATTAAATCTCGCATCGTAAATGCGTCCATACCATCGGTGTCTTCGGAGCCGAAATCAAGCATGTCGGTTAGATCGTCGACAGTGGCTACTAAGTGGTTGGTGGGTGGGGAGCGAATTTCTTCGTCGTCCGCATCCCATTCTAGCCGGACATAGATCGGCCAAGGGTCTCCTATCAGGGAGAGAGACCTTAACGAGTTTAGCATGTCGCCAAAGGGCGAGTGCTGAAAGATATCCGCGGAGGTAAACTCCATGATCGGCGCCCAATCGGATTCGATAGGCACAAATGCAGGCGGTTCGGAGCCCATGGCCGGCGACGAATCCAAGGGTTCGGCAACACGGGTCTCATAAGAGGTGAAGTCAGTATTCGGCTCTATCGCCACTGAGTTTGCGGCCTCCGTGGCGGTTCCATCCACCCGTCCTCAGATGGCGCAATTTGTTCCGGATTAAGGGCCGGAGTGGTTGCAAGTGTGATCTCCCGAACACTGTCCGACGGTAGAGCTAAGTCATGCTCGTCGTGATTGTGCGGCGCACCTGACATGGGCTTGAATCCGTCGAAGATCAAGTCTCCATGGATGTCGGCAGTATAGTTCAAGTTCCCAAACCTGACCTGATGGCCAGGGGCGTAGCTCTTGATCTGCTCCAGATGGCCAAGCGAGTTGGCCCGCAGTACGAAGCCGCCGAATACAAAGATCTGTCCGGGGAGGAAAACCTCACCCTGGATCGCATCGTTGCCGATGATCGAAGGAGCAATCTAGCTTTACGGTGACGGCACAATGGAACTCTCAATGAAAGCACCAATGTCGGTGTCAAAACCGGCGGATCTCGGGTAGGGGGTCCCGAACTGTGCGTCTAATGCGGATGGTAACATGAGGCGGGGGACACGATGTTTACCCAGGTTCGGGCCCTCTCGATGGAGGTAATACCCTACTTCCTGCTTGATTGATCTTGATGATATGAGTATTACAAGAGTTGATCTACCACGAGATCGTAGAGGCTAAACCCTAGAAGCTAGCCTATGGCATGATTGTTGTCGTCCTACGGACTAAACCCTCCGGTTTATATAGACACGGAGGGGGATAGGGTTACACAGAGTCGGTTACAAGGGAGGAGATCTACATATCCGTATTGCCAAGCTTGCCTTCCACGCTAAGGAGAGTCCTATCCGGACACGGGACGAAGTCTTCAATCTTGTATCTTCATAGTCCAACAGTCCGGCTAAGGGATATAGTCCGGCTGTCCGAGGACCCCCTAATCCAGGACTCCCTCAATCACCGCCTCATGATGGAGGACTGGCATGGCGTCTGTGCTCGGGTCCATCACTGCAGCGTCGCCAAACCCAAGAGGCTGAGCTCTGGCTCACGGGCCCGCTCCTGTGTACGTCACCTCCCGTGGCCCTTGGTGCCTTGTTCTCGCATGAGCTTGTCATGGATGGATAGGCTAGGGCGCGCGACCCGGTGCCTCGCCACCGCGGGAGCCGCGCGCCGGTCGTCTTTCTTCAGGATTCTTCGCATGAAAAGGCTAGGCACGGTGTCTGTGCTCGGGTCTGTCCCTGCAGTGTCGATAAACCCAATGACTGAGCTCTGTCTGTCGGGCCGGCCCCGCTCACGTCACCTCCTGGGGTCATTGGTGTTTGGCCTTCTCATGTGACCGCCTCAGGAGATTTTCCCAGCACAGGTTGCCTAACCATCTTGCAGGACCGTCACAGCCATCAGGAATCAAGACCAGGCGCAGCCCGCCTTGAGGTAGGGCCTCGTGAGTCCCACGTTGGCTCATGAGTGCCCAGACACACCTCGTCCAGCCCTGCCGTGCAAGCCATGTGTCAGGGCGGGGCTATACACGCCCCGGGGGCTCCACTCAGAGGGAGGCCTCACCCATGCACTAGTGGAAGCACCATGCTCCGTGCTAGCAGTCGACACGGTCAAGGAGCGGCTATGCACGTGCAAGTGCGAAAGCGCTATGCTCTGCGCTGGTGATAAACAACCGAGGGCGGCCCCATGGTCGTATCAACCTCAGGGAGCCACCCGGCTCAATGCCCGGCCTCAACGCAACGCTTTCCCCTCGGGAGAGCCGTGCGAGGGGGCTAGGCACGGGGGCTGCGCTCGGGTCATGCCCAAGCATACGCCACCCTACAAGGTCTCTCAGACCTGGTCGTCACGCGCCCTCCCGAGCGGAGCCAAGGTATGAAGGTCGTTTGGAAGTCAAGGGGGACTCTTGAGCATCGCGACTCAGGAGCCTAACTGGCCATGTAGCCCCTCACCCCTTGGCCTCGTCCTGGTGATCTGCACGATCCAACGGCGGCTAAGGTATGTGCGGGGTCGGGCCCTGCTGTCGGGGGAAACGACACCTATGGGATCACTCGGATCCCTTCTACGATTGGCGGGTGCGGGGTCGTGCAAAGAGCTGGTCTGGGAGTCAGCACAAAGATTGTTTACCAGGTTCGGGCCGCGAGGATGCGTAAAACCCTAGTCCTGCTTTGATGTGTATTTGAGTGTTCTTGAGTTCTTGAACTAGCTACAGTCCGTGCCTAGTCCAAAAGATCCGGATCCCTCTCCTAGACGCCTCGGTCCTCCTTTTATAGACAAAAGGGGTTTCCACAGTGGCACACAGGAGGTGGAAAGGTGTACAGTACACAAGCTTATCGCCTATCATTACGGGACAAGGCGCATTCAATGCGCTTCTTAGGTGTCCCATTGCTTTATTAGGGATGGCAACGAGGCCTGTCCCGTCCATCGCCGCTCCGTCTTGCTCCGACATGCGTCTAGGCCAACGAGGCATGCAGCGCCATGATGTCTACTACACAACCTTCTTCTTGTAGACGTTGTTGGGCCTCCAAGTGCAGAGGTTTGTAGGACAGTAGCAAATTATCCTCAAGTGGATGACCTAAGATTTATCAATCCGTGGGAGGCGTAGGATGAAGATGGTCTCTCTCAAACAACCCTACAACCAAATAACAAAGAGTCTCTTGTGTCCCCAACACACCCAATACAATGGTAAATTGTATAGGTGCACTAGTTCAGCGAAGAGATGGTGATAAAAGTGCAATATGGATAGTAGATATAGGTTTTTGCAATCTGAAAATATAAAAACAGCAAGGTAACTAATGATAAAAGTGAGCACAAACGGTATTGCAATGCGTTGAAACGAGGCCTAAGGTTCATACTTTCACTAGTGCAAGTTCTCTCAACAATAATAACATAATTGGATCATATAACTATCCCTCAACATGCAACAAAGAGTTACTCCAAAGTCACTAATAGCGGAGAACAAACGATGAGATTATGGTAGGGTACGAAACCACCTCAAAGTTATTCTTTCTGATTGATCTATTCAAGAGTTCATACTGGAATAACACCTGAAGACACAAATCAACCAAAACCCTAATGTCACCTAGATACTCCAATGTCACCTCAAGTATCCATGGGTATGATTTTATGATATGCATCACACAATCTCAGATTCATCTATTCAAACCAACACAAAGTACTTCAAAGAGTGACCCAAAGTTTCTACCGGAGAGTCAAGACGAAAACGTGTGCCAACCCCTATGCATAAGTTCACGAGGTCACGGAACCCGCAAGTTGATCACAAAAACGTACATCAAGTAGATCACGTGAATATCCCATTGTCACCACAGATAAGCACATGCAAGACATACATCAAGTGTTCTCAAATCCTTAAAGACTCAATCCGATAAGATAACTTCAAAGGAAAACTCAATCCATTACAAGAGAGTAGAGGGGTAGAAACATCATAAGATCCAACTATAATAGCAAAGCTCGCGGTACATCAAGATCGTACCATCTCAAGAACACGAGAGAGAGAGAGAGAGAGAGAGAGAGAGAGAGAGATAAAACACATAGATACTGGTACATACCCTCAGCCCCGGGATGAACTACTCCCTCCTCGTCATGGAGAGTGCCGAGATGATGAAGGTGGCCACCGGTGAGGATTCCCCTCCGTGAGTGCCGGAATAGGGTCCCGATTGGTTTTTGGTGGCTACAGAGGCTTGCGGCGGCGGAACTTCCGATCTATTCTGTTCCCCGATGTTTTAGGGTATATGGACATATATATATAGGTGAAAGAAGTCGGTCAGGGGAGCCACGAGGGGCCCACGAGGGTGGGGGCGCGCCCAGGGGGTAGGGCGCGCTTCCCTGCCTCGTGGCTTCCTCGAAGCTTCCCTGACGTCTACTCCAAGTCTCCTGGATTGCTTTCGTTCCAAAAATAACTCTCCCAAAGGTTTCATTCCTTTTGGACTCCATTTCATATTCCTTTTCTTCGAAACACCGAAATAGGTAAGAAAACAACATTTTGGGCTGGGCCTCCGGTTAATAGGTTAGTCCCAAAAATAATATAAAAGTGTATAATAAAGCCCATTAAACATCCAAAACAGAATATATAATAGCATGAGTACTTCATAAATTATAAATACGTTGGAGACGTATCAGCATCCCCAAGCTTAATCCCCGCTCGTCCTCGAGTAGGTAAATGATAAAGGAAATAATTTATGAAGTGTGAATGCTAGACGGTGCACAATTTTGATCAATGATAATTTCAATCACCTTTTCTAGCATCATTATATGTTATAACAGTAGCTCATATCATAAAGCTTCTCATGATGAAGTAAGAAGCTATTCACATGTTAAAGTATACATCATAAACTTTCTTGGAAACTAACAAACAGTTCTCAGTCATCAAACAATTGCAATTCATCTTATTTTCAGGAAGGGTCTATGTAAGAGCTTTGATTTAGCAAATCCCACATACTCAACTATCATATAGTCTTCCATGATTGCTACCACTCAAAGCATATTTTTAGAACAAATAGCATCCATCGAACACAGAGAAAGATAGGGGCTTAATGTTTCGCGTCCCAACTTATTTATCATATAGATAATTGTCAACAATAATAATTCATGATCAAATATATTTGAATGGCCATATATGCTTATATCTTTCTCCACCACATGATGCTTGTCAACTAAAAAGTAGGTTGGAATGAGAAGGAATACTACTGACTCTTGCATAAAAGTAAAAGATAGGCCCTTCGCAGAGGGAAGCAGGGATTTGCAGAGGTGCCAAAGCTCGAAGCTAAAACACAGATGAAAATAATTTTGAGAGGTATGCTTTCATTGTAAACATAACGACTAAGAGTTCCCAATATCTTCCATACTAGATACATTATAGGCAGTTCCCAAACAGAAAGGTAAAGATTTTACTCCCCCTCCACCAACAATCACACTCCACGGCTTGTCCGAAACAACGGGTGTCGTCCAACTATCAACAATCCTGGGGGAGTTTTGTTTAAATTATTTGCAACTTTGTTTTTGATCTTTTGATCATAGGACTGGGCATCCCAGTTACCAGCCATGATGAGCGGAGTCCACTCATCGTGAGAATAACCCACCTAGAATGGAAGATACTGATAGCCCCTAGTCGCTACATGAGCGATTCGGGCATACAAAACAGATTATTATTTGAAGGTTTAGAGTTTGGCACATGCAAATTTACTTGGAACGGCAGGTAAATACCGCATATAGGTAGATATGGTGGACACTCATGGAATAAACTTGGTTCAAGGAATTTGATGCACAAGCAGTATTCTCGCTTAGTACAGATATTTTGGCTAGCAAAGGATTCTAAATAGCAAGCACCACATGTTAGAGGATCCATAAAAATATAACTTATACAAATATACCCAAGCATAACTCATTATGTTGACTTCCTTGTCCAACTTCAACTAATTTGCTCAGGTTTGAAAATAATTAATGGGGCTCACAATCATGGAAGATGTTCAAAATAGTATATTTATATGTGAAATCTCTCTTCCTTCAATATTCTTTCATGAATTGTTCAAGTGACCAATACAATGTTTGCTAACCTTCAATAAATTTACCACCTCTACTTCTTATATGTGAAGTAATTACTCCCCATGGGATAAGCATATGAAACATATATAATTTTAGATTTATGATATTCAAATCATTCAACTATTTACTCATAGGATATAAGTAAAGCACACGAGTAAATGACAAACTACTCCAAAAAGATATAAGTGAAGATCAACGAGTAGTTAAATAATTATGTAGCTTTGTGAAGACTCTCTCTCATTTAAGAATTTCAGATCTTGGGATATTATTCAAACAACAAGCAAAACAAAATAAACGACATTTCAAGGATTGTGAAGCCCTCGATTCAATCGTACACTAATCATACACGCAAATGTGTACGATCAAGATCAAGAACTCACGGGAAGATATCAAACACAACTCCAGACACAATTAAAATAATACAAGCTTTATATTACAAGCCAGGGGCCTCGAGGGCTCGAATACATAAGCTCTAATACACAAGAGTCAGCGGAAGCAACATTATCTGAGTACATACATGAGTTAGACAAGTTTGCCTTAAGAAGGCTAGCACAAAAGCAACATCGATCGAAAAGGCAAGGCCTCCTGCCTGGGAGCCTCCTAACTACTCCTGGTCGTCGGCGGCCTCCACGTAGTGGTAGGCACCCTCAGTGTAGTAGCAGTTGTCGTCGAAGGTGGCGTCTGGATCCTGGGCTCCACCATCTGGTTGCGACATCCGAGAAGAATGGAAAAGTGGGAAAAAGGGGGAGCAAAGCAACCGTGAGTACTCATCCAAAGTACTCGCAAGCAAGGATCTACACTACATATGCTACATTATCAAAGGAAGGCCGTATATGTGGACTGCGCTGCAGAAATGCCAGAATAGAGAGAAGGCCTAGTCCTACCGAAGACTAGCATCTTCTGGAAACCACCATCTTGCAGCAACAGGAGGGAGTAGAGTAGCATAACTAAAGTAGTAGTAGTGTCATCAACCTCGGCCAGAGATCCTTTCTCGACTCCCTGCGAGAAAGCAATCCCAGAGCCATACTATCAGGTTGTCATCACAAACCATTACTCATCACAAGTATCCAATTCTAGTTGTATCGATCGGGATACAACTCCAAGTGTCCGTTACCGTAGGACAGGCTATCGATAGATGTTTTCTTCCCTGCAGGGGTGCACCAACTTACCCACCATGCTCGCTTAACTCCGGCCAGACACACTTTCCTGGGTCCTGCCCGGCCTTGGCCAAACAATACGCCGCAACCCGACCTAGGCTTAATAGAGAGGTTAGCATGCTGGACTAAACCTATGCCCCCAGGGGTCATGGGCCATCTCCCCAGGAACTCCTGCACGTTGCGTGGGCGGCCGGTGAGCAGACCTAGCTACCTCCTTCAACAAGGCAGGTGCTTACGCAGTCCAACCCGGCGCGCGCCGCTTAGTCGCTGACGTCTATTAAGCTTCGGCTGATGTATACGACGCAGAACGCCCATACTATGCCCACGTGATGGTTAGTGCTATCAGGCCAGAGGCCCCTCGGATCAAACATCCAATCATAGTGGATTACGAACGCACGGTAACAAGCAGAGACTCACGAAAGATGTGACCCCGTTGCCCCGTCTCGAGGACTTGCGGCAAGGGCTAGGAATGCCTGGCCATGCCTCGTAATTATCTCGCGGGCACCCTACAGGTCAACCCGTCTCCACATCACTCGCAATTAAGCTCGCGCGGGTACCCCTCAGGGCCGACCCGTCTTTAGTAACATGGTTCAGTATAAAGTCATAGTAACAATAGTAACTGTGTGTCCAAACATCAAGGGGAAAACCCGAGGAATCACTCCCGGTGGATTCCACTCGATGTAATCATCAAGGTGAACATAAGAGGAACCACCCCCAAGGTTCACACTTGAGGGGTTGCACGACAGAGTCGTATCGGAAGTGGTTAAGGCGGAATCACCCTCGATGACCACGACCGAAACCTACACTGCAGGGTTAACATCAGAAGTGTTGTAGAGGTCTCACCCTCGACACTCGATAGTAACCCAAGAGTGTCGAGCAACTAAGGGGAAAGTGATGTGCGGCACCGGGGCACGGTCTTCGATCCCTTTGATCGGGTCTTCAATGATGAAGCGAGGCAACAAGGACAAGGTGGGGTCATCGATGGATCACTAACCAACCTATACTAAGCAGTTTAGGATAATCAGGTAGGTAACAATAAGCAGGTTACAAAAGCAGGCTATGCATCAGAATAGGAGCAATCAATTACAGTAGCAAAATCTAATGCGAGCATGAGGGAATGGAATGGGCGATATCGGGATGATCAAAGGGGGGCTTGCCTGGAAGCTCTGTTGCACAGGAAGAAGGGTCGTCGATGATGCAGTCATACTCGGTGGCATCAGCACTGGTCTCGGGGTCTACTGGAGAAGAAGAGGGGGAAGAAACAGTAAATACGGAGCAAACAAAGCATCATAAAATATAACAAGGCAATACGCGGTGCTAGGTGTGCCCTAACGAGGTAGTAGGTGATACCGGTGAAGGGGGAAAACATCCGGGAAAGTATTCCTGGTGACGGTGTCCTGGACTAGGGGGTACTCACCATGTCGTCCCCCAATCGGTTAGATTGGGCCGAGGACCCCCAGGGCCGCATACTCATGGGCCAGTCCGTACAGGTGCCGCATACAAGGAATATTCCACAAGACTTGGTGATCAAGACAAGGACTCCTCTCCCACTGGTGTATTCGGCTAGGACTCTTGTTATCCTAGGCCTCTGTGCATTATATAAACCAGGGCCGAGGCTAGTCGACATATATACAATATACAACAATCATACCATAGGCTAGCTTCTAGGGTTTAGCCTCCTTGATCTCGTGGTAGATCTACTCTTGTACTAGCCATATCATCAATATTAATCAAGCGAGAGTAGGGTATTACCTCCATCGAGAGGGCCCGAACCTGGGTAAAAACATCGTGTCCCTTGTCTCCTGTTACCATCCGCCTAGACGCACAGTTCAGGACCCCCTACCCGAGATCCGCCGGTTTTGACACCAACATTGGTGCTTTCATTGAGAGTTCCTCTGTTTGTTCGGCAAAAGGTCGATGGCTCGCCCGCAGGTCAACTGCGACTTCGGCATATTCGTCACCAGCTCGACTGGTCACCTTGGTTCGACCAAGGACTGTGCCCTATCTCCGATCGTCATGTTCGGATGAGGGCCTTCGTCAACATCAGCTCCGATCTCTATCAAGATCATGGAGGAATCATCCAGTGAGCCCGGGGACTCAACGCCAACATTGACCTCGGGCGACCGCGCTGTTTTCCTGGACAGCGAACTTGTATCCGCCGTCACCGCCTCCTCGAGCGTCGGTTCGATGATTGCTTCGGCGAAATAGTGCGGAATTGAGTCTACAACAACTCTGGAAAATTTCGTCGAGTTCCGATGGAGGAATCTTTGGCAATCCACGATATACCGGAGCCCTGTCAAATCTGGACGAGAATCTGGACGAGTTTAGGGCGTGGTGTCCAGCTTCTAGCTCGGACGTCCTTTGGAAGATCCAACCGTTGATCGGCTGCGGAATTCCTATATCTACCACCCCTCCAAATTTCAGCTCGATCCGACCGTCCAAACTCCGGGAACCTTCCGATTAGTACATCACTTTTCGGATCTGTTTTCTGCGCGAAAACGAATCCGACCCGAGTTCATCTTTTTTATGAACGGGATTTCGGACATCCTTTTTGAAGAAGTTTTGTATGGGGTATTGTGTTCTGTTCCCGAACACATCCCACTAACTTTAAGATCTTTTGAACATGATCTTCAACATCATGTTGGTGTCAAACCAGTCCGGCAATATTGCTCCACGGCTGCCGACCTGCGCTAGACACGTCATCACTTTGTTGAGCCGAGCTCAACTTCTTCGGATCATCATCTCGGCAAGCCGAATAAGAGTCCGGCATCGCGAAGGATAAATCATCACCAACATCGCCGCCCCACGGATTACACGGAGCGGGCATACCAGCATCGCCTCACGGTCACTTCATCAAGCCGGCATCGATCACGTCACGACCTGCATCGGCAGGGCCGCACTATCGCTTCTTCAAGCTGGTGTCCATCACGCCGACCTACTTCGACATCTCGGCTGGACCGGGGGCTTCGCCATCTCTTCATCAACCTACTCCGGACACTTCGGCGTCACTAGCCGACCAGGCAATGGGTGCGCGGATCGAGTCCCAATTTTGGGAATCACCTTCCCTCGGATTACTACAACAAATAAACCAGGTGCTATTAATCCTAGTGTTTTTTTGCTTGTGTGGGTTCATTTTTTTCCAAAGAATTATTACTCTGGTTTGTCCATCATATGTACGCAGGTCTATCAAATGGTGGCCGCATTAACGACGGTTGCATGGTGGTTCGGTCAGTTTCTGTACATAGTCCGGCGAACGCCGCATCCGGAACTCGAACCGACCTGTGAATTCAGGCCTTGCCATGACTTTACCACATCATGCAGCCGCCCTGCATCGACATTGACTTTGGCGCCAGGCCATATTTCTTTTATTACTCACTTTGCATAAATTATTTATTATGCAACGATTTTTTTATTACTATTATCTCTGGTTTGCACTATTTTTTGTGCACAGGAAAATGATCCAGCCGGACTATATCCTTTAGCGTCACCTCGGCCGGACGGGGGCTTCGTCAACACTTCATTACCTCATGCCGGGGACTTGACATCACTCTGCCGTCCTGCATTGACCGTGCTATGTCACCACTTGAGTGTGAGCTCTTTGCTCCGCCACCTCGGGACCCGGCTTGGGGATGGAACCTTGTCCCGCATCAAGCTCGGACCGCGTCGTCAATCTTGAACACATTAACCAGCTAAGTTGCCTTCATGCTCAAAGTTTTAAATTTCTAACTTGTGTTCGGTTCGACCAAGCATTATACTTTTGGAAAAAAAGTTGCTTGTAAAATTTTCCTTGTCCAAACTTTGTTCGCACATACTTGACGCGCTACCAGCTCATTATACATGGGGGCTTCTTTAATGTGCTTATTAATACTGGCTTTATGCCCAACACATGTGTCACACTTCCGCATGTACCTTTTATTCACCATTATATGCATCGATATGACTTAAGTTTTGGCCAAGCTGGGTTGCTGGCTCCTGTGCTTACCCCCTCGTTCCCGATTGTTCGGCTAGGTGGTAAAGGAGCACCTCTCGATTATTCTTGCCGGGTCACCGGATGTGTACCTCAGACTGGGTGAAGCCGAAGCTAAGCGTTCTTAAGGGAATACTCGGTCGGTGAACTAAAAGATGATTTCTTACCTATTTATTTACCTGCCCCAGATGTTTTTCTGCTCTTTTCGCATTAGGACATGCACTTTAGGGCATGCCTCCTGTGGAAAGGAACCCCTAACGGAACTATTCTCCCTGGAAGATGATTCTTACTAACCATGGAATATACCATAACTAGTTGGGCACTTGTCTGATAAAGCACTAATGACCCCTCTGCCTGGTCTCCACGCATGCCCCGGTTTTTATAACCGCGAGGGTATTCGGACACACTCCGGACTATTGGGTCCAGAGGTTGAAGCGAAAAGGTCCGCTTCGACGAACGATCTACAATCCGGCTAGAAGGCATTCTACATGTCACCTTACATTATATAGTCAACTTTTACCCAAGTCACTTGGGGGCTCTTATGTTTATTTGAGCCATTTCATACTAAGTGTTTTTCTTCTTAGTCGTTGCAAAGTTTTTATTATTTATCACTCCTTTTCTCGACACGAGTGTGCGGTCACTAGCCGGGGAGCCTAATTTCTCTCTCAAAACCGCTAGAGTTTAGTTTTCTAAACTGGCCTAATGAGAAGTACTCCGCCTTCGGGATGGGAGACTGAAGTCGTAGGCTGACCCGCTTGAAGTCTTGAGATAGGATGTGTCATGTTAAAGCACGACAGAAGCACTTTTTTTTTCTAAAGTCCAATTTTCGGATTGGCACCGAACCCCTTATCTTGTTCGGACGTCATGTTTTTACCGACGCTTTTTAAGCTTTGGCACTTTTAAACTATTTGTGTGTTTTCAGCACAAGTCTCGCGGTGCAATGCCGGACACCTTTAGAGATTCGCAAAAACATTCTCGGATATTGCTATATATGCATCGGTTTGAATTGTGTCTTGGTCAATAGTTGGGTTGCTGGCTCCGTGCTTGCCTCCTACGTTCCGCTTTGTTCGGCTAGGTGTGCAAAGGGAGAACCATCATGATTGTGCTTCCAGCTCGCATGGTCAAGCACCTCGGAGAAAGCCGAAAACTGACTATCACAATAGGTGTAAACTGGTCAGCGATCCGATGACTATATTAAATGACGGGCCATTCATAACATTGGCCGAAGTGTTTCCGGCTTGACCTCGACTGTCGCCGAACACTATCGCGGGCTAGTAACTAGCCTCCCAACCTAAATCCTCAATATTTTGCTCTTACATTGGAGCTGAGGTTTCATGATCATGCTTAGCATGACAACCCAAAGAAAGGAACCGATAGCGGGACTATTTTCTTTGGAAGACATTTCTTCTGGTAAACAGTAATATAACATATCTCTCTGCGTACCTTTGTTTATAAAACCGTAAGGCCAGATTGCCTTGTTTGTCATAAATCTTTGCCCTTATAAAGGCTTTATAAAGTAGGACAAACACTCCTCGGCTACTGGCCGAGGAGGTTGAAGCCGATGGTCGGTCAACAAAGTTTTGTACAATGCGGATCCAAGCATTAATGACGTAAAGTACTTGGATACATAGAGTCATTACACATAATTTGAGATTTTATTATGGATATCGATCCTTAATTCGGCCACCCGTGCCCGCATTAAGGCTCGGGGGCTACTGGGCTTCGGGCTTATTATTTACAAATATTAAAGGGGCACATTGATCCCCGATGCAGTGTTGCCACCCGACCCGGTGTCTCGGGGCTACTGCATTGCTTGTTCTATGCAGAAAATCTCAAGTGCAATACAGTTTCCGAGGAGATTTTGATCCTCAAGTTGGTCGTCCGCACCCAACCTGAGTCTCGAGGTCTGAGCACGCCGCTTTTTGCGTCCCGAAGTATTCTGCCGAGCTAGGACTTGATCCTCAGGCCGATTTGGCAAATCAACCTGAGTCTCAGCAGTCACTGGGATCAGCGGTCTTATGTCATCCTTCAAGTGCATCTCGGGTTTTAGACCGATACACACCTTGAGGGCTACTGGCTATATATCTCGTCAGAGAATAAATTGCATCAATAAAAAATATTGACCAAAAATCAGCCCACATTCGGGGTGGTGCACCACCTCGGAAGCAATTCGGCATATAGTTCGGATGCAAGTGGCTGGCTCCTTAGAGGGCATTTCCGGCATTAAGCTCGGCTAAACTCCTTCAAACTTCTTTGAACCAAGGTGATTTATGACACTTCGGATACATAGTCCGGCGTTGGAGCTCGGACACATAGTCCGGCGTTGGAGCTCGGACACATAGTCCGGCGTTGGAGCTCGGACACATAGTCCGACGTTGGAGCTCGGATACAGTCCGGCATTGGAGCTCGGATATAGTCCGGCGTTGGAGCTCGGATACATTCCGGCGTTAGAGCTGGGAAGCAGTCCGGCGTTGGTGCTCGGCTGCAAAGGATACCTCGAATGTAGTCCGGCGTTGGAGCTCGGACGCAAGAGGACACTGTCGCCCGGGAACAACTTCAACCCCGAGGTGTGGCATAAAAATAACAAGGCATTGATAAAGGCCGGAAACTTAAAGGGGCTCCTCGGATACCCGACGTATAAACTCGCCGAATGCATTTCGGCGATCCTCAAGTTTGAAGATGAGAAGATTTGTTGAACCAGTTTTCAAGACCGGCAACCGAAGATGAAGAGCAGTTCGGAAGAATCGAGGAGCGTCCCTAACTTGAAGACCGGTTCAGGGGGCTACTGACGGTGTCCTGGACTAGGGGGTACTCACCACGTCGTCCCTCAATCGGTTAGATTGGGCCGAGGACCCCCAGGGCCGCATACTCATGGGCCAGTCCGGACAGGTGCCGCATACAAGGAAGATTCCACAAGACTTGGTGATCAAGACAAGGACTCCTCCCCCACACACGGTAACAAGCAGAGACTCACGAAAGATGTGACCCCGTTGCCCCGTCTCGAGGACTTGCGGCAAGGGCTAGGAATGCCTGGCCATGCCTCGTAATTACCTCGCGGGCACCCTACAGGTCAACCCGTCTCCACATCACTCGCAATTAAGCTCGCGCGGGTACCCCTCAGGGCCGACCCGTCTTTAGTAACATGGTTCAGTATAAAGTCATAGTAACAATAGTAACTGTGTGTCCAAACATCAAGGGGAAAACCCGAGGAATCACTCCCGGTGGATTCCACTCGATGTAATCATCAAGGTGAACATAAGAGGAACCACCCCCAAGGTTCACACTTGAGGGGTTGCATGACAGAGTCGTATCGGAAGTGGTTAAGGCGGAATCACCCTCGATGACCACGACCGAAACCTACACTGCAGGGTTAACATCAGAAGTGTTGTAGAGGTCTCACCCTCGACACTCGATAGTAACCCAGTAGTGTCGAGCAACTAAGGGGAAAGTGATGTGCGGCACCGGGGCCTGGTCTTCGATCCCTTTGATCGGGTCTTCAATGATGAAGCAGGGGCAACAAGGACAAGGTGGGGGTCACTGATGGATCACTAACCAACCTATACTAAGCAGTTTAGGATAATCAGGTAGGTAACAATAAGCAGGTTACAAAAGCAGGCTATGCATCAGAATAGGAGCAATCAATTACAGTAGCAAAATCTAATGCGAGCATGAGGGAATGGAATGGGCGATATCGGGATGATCAAAGGGGCTTGCTCGAAGCTCATTGCTGCAGGAAGAAGGGTCGTCGATGATGCAGTCATACTCGGTGGCATCAAGACCTTTGGTCTCGGGTCTCTTGGAGAAGAAGAGGGGAAGAAACAAGAATACGGAGCAAACAAAGCATCATAAAATATAACAAGGCAATACGCGGTGCTAGGTGTGCCCTAACGAGGTAGTAGGTGATACCGGTGAAGGGGAAAACATCCGGAAAGTATTCACAGTGACGGTGTCCTGGACTAGGGGTACTCACCATGTCGTCCCCCAATCGGTTAGATTGGGCCGAGGACCCCCAGGGCCGCATACTCATGGGCCAGTCCGGACAGGTGCCGCATACAAGGAATATTCCACAAGACTTGGTGATCAAGACAAGGACTCCTCTCCCACTGGTGTATTCGGCTAGGACTCTTGTTATCCTAGGCCTCTGGTGCATTATATAAACCAGGGCTAGGCTAGTCGACATATATACAATATACAACAATCATACCATAGGCTAGCTTCTAGGGTTTAGCCTCCTTGATCTCGTGGTAGATCTACTCTTGTACTACCCATATCATCAATATTAATCAACCAGGAGTAGGGTATTACCGCCATCGAGAGGGCCCGAACCTGGGTAAAAACATCGTGTCCCTTGTCTCCTGTTACCATCCGCCTAGATGCACAGTTCGGGACCCCCTACTCGAGATCCGCCGGTTTTGACACCGACACCTGGTGTTCCGCGTTTTCGGACAGACGTACTGGAGGGGAAAGTTGCGATTTTGCTATGCTAGGGATGTGTGGTGGATGAACGGGCTGTGTATCCGGATTCGTCTCATCGTTCTGAGCAACTTTCATGTAGAAAACATTTTCATCCGAGTTACGGTTTATTTTCTATGAATTTTCAAAGATTTAAACATTTTTCTGGAATTTAAACTAATGCAAAAAATAAAGGCGAAAAGGCTAGGTGCACCCGGTGCAGTGCACCCAAGGTTGCACTGTGAGGCTGCCAGGTGGGTCCAGTCAACTACTGACTCAGCAGTTGACTGGTCAAAGGTTGATTGGTCAGCGGGTCCAAGGGGTCCCACCTGTCATAGGTACAGCTCTAACTAAAACACTAATTAAACTAACTAATTAGGTGGGGCCTACTGTCGTTGAGTAGTCATCTTAATTAACTACAAAATAATTAATCCATTATTATTTATTTTAACTAATATTATTTTATTAAACATATTTTTTTGGGAGGCCCCACTTGGCAGGGACACTAGCGGGCCTCCAGCGGCTGTGCTCACTCGCGTGCCAGAGGCGTGCGGCCATGGCCACGGCCAATAGCGGCCATGGTGAGTGGCTGCCCGGCGCGGTCGAGGTGAGGTGAGGCGAGGCTCGGTGGGTGTGGTGGGCGCGGTCAGCGTGGCTCGGCAGCTGGTGCGGAGCACCGCAGCTTGAGCGGCCAGCCCGGCGAAGCGGGTAAGGGCGGCGAGGCAAGGCGGGAGGCGGGCTGCGGAAAACGCGAGGGAGGCCTGTGAGGCAAGGGCGGCAGCAGGCGGGTGCGGAGTCTTGGCGTCTTGTGGGACGGCCTCCCGTCGTGTGTGGCAGGTGGCCGAGTGCGGGCGCAGCAGCAGGAGCGCTAAGCGGACGCGGGAATGGAGTTCGGTCGCGACAACGACGAGTGCGGGGAGCGGCGGCTGGGCTAGCTAGAGGTCACGAATCTAGCAACGGGAGAGGGGAAAGATGCAGGCCTCACAGTGGAGCTTGGGAGGGCTCGGCGTGGTCGGGAAGGTCGAACGGCGACGGTCGGCCGAAGCTCCGGTGACCGTGGCGAGGAAGACGGTCGCGGGCGTCGTCGTTCAGGCGTCTTGGCTCCGATCCAGCGATGAAGACGATGGAGGCGGAAGTTGCGGCTCTCCTGGACATCCTCCGGTGGCACGGAAGCTCGATGGCCATGATGATGGCGAAGGCGATGGCGACGGTGTCTCGGGCACATGCGAGGTGGACGGAGCAGAGCGTGGGGAAGAGGGAGGAAAGATCCTGGGAGTCCAGAGCGTCGGTGCTGGTCTTCTTATCCCCTCCAGGCGCCCTGTAGCGACACGATGGCGAGAGGGTGCAGAGGGAACGAAGTCCTGGCTCGGGCGTCATGGATAGCTGGAGGAGAGAGAGGTTGGGGGCGACCTGGGAGCGGGCTGGGCCGGCACTGTCGCGGAGCAGGCCTAATTGCACAGTCGCTTTAGTCCTTGTCTTTTCCCTTTCCTGCTATTATTCTCAGGCACTTTTTTGCATTTCCTTTTAGTACCAAATGAGTTTTGTTTTGAACAAAACTTGGCACGTAAATCAAACACAAAATCTTGATATGGAACAAAAAGGTTTGGGGACAAAAGGAGTTGTCTGACTCTTTTTTTTAGAAATTGAAAAGGCCAAAATAATTGATGTTGGACCACTAAATTAATTCCCATGGGCATCTCGGAAATTCAAAAGAGGCTGGTTTCAACATGACAATGATTAGGGAAATTTATAGGATAAGGTGAACATTTTAGTTTTACTGCTCAAAGAAATAATTTATTTGACTTATTTTAAATTTGAAAAAGGTCCCATTTTTTGGACAAGTGGCAAGCTGCATAGTATCACGATGACATGGTCACCATTAGGGGGAGATTACTGTAGCATGATTCTCGGAGTGTTACAAGGATATCACTCATCATGTGAAGAAGCAAAAACTTAGGCTCAACAGATACTAACCTATAATTGTTGAAGAAGAAAGGTGGGATGCCTACCGGGGCATCCCCAAGCTTAGATGTGTCGGCGTTCTGGGAACGGGGGTCCCCAGACTTGCCTGCCTACGGCGTGGCTCAAAGGAGGCCCAGGACAGCCCATCTTCATCAACGCAAGCTCAAGACCCTCGCGAGGGGCCAAGCCTCGCGGGCCGGACGACAAGGAGCTTCCTCAGGCACGGCCTCATCAGGCTGGCTCATGAGGAGGTGGAGAGTTCAAGGCAGGGTACCTCACAAGGTGCCCATGACGCAAGCCATGACGACCAAGGGCGCCAGTCGGGCGCCAGCCCGCGCAGCGTCCTCCTTTCCTCTTTGGTGCAAAGGGAGCAAGCGCAGGCGAGAGCATCAAGCAAAGGCATCCGTTTGATTGCAACAAGACCAAGACCAGCCCCAGCGGCTGGAAGGAGTCATCGTGGAGCCCAAGCAAAGGCGTCATCACCAGAGCCTTTGGCAGGCGAGGACCAACTTTAGTCAGGATAAGTGTACCCGTTGTTCCCCTTCAAAATGGCCAATTGTTGGCGCCCTTCCCGCTCAATATTTGGGAAGAGGCCTAGGGCCTTCGTCTATATAAATAGGAGTAGCCTCACTCAGAGTAGGAGAGAGACGATTGGATAGGAAGGAAAGGGGCATTTGGAATCCAGAGAGAGAGATAGGGACCCGATCCTCAAGCTAGAGCGACGGAACACCACCTAGCAGTTCATCACACCCACCAAGAACAGACCCTCGCGAGGCTGTTCTTCCCTGTCTTATTCCTCATCAGCCCAAGAGGCAATCCACCACACCACAAACTAGAGTAGGGTATTACACCACAACGGTGGCCCGAACTAGTATAAATCTCGTGTCTCTTGTGCTGTTCTTTCTAGTAGTTTAGGTCCTTGCGATTCGGCGAGGTACGAGACGGTGGAGGGTTGGATCTCCGCGCGCACCCCAGAGTTCGAACCTTAAGGGTCTGCCGGAACCCGAAATCCCACAAGATGCTTGAGACCTCTTGAAATATTATCTTGGGGTGCCTTGGGCATCCCCAAGCTTGAGCTTTTGTGTCTCCTTAATTCCTCTCATATCACGGTTTCCTAAATCTCGAAAGCTTCATCCACGCCATACTCAACAAGAACTCGTGAGTTAAGTTAGTATAAACCGATGCAAAAACCTTATCATTTTCTACTGTAACAAATCACTAAAATTATTATTCAACATTGCATACTAAATGCCTCTGCATATTTAATACTCCTATCCTCAAATAGAATCATTAAACAAGCAAACATATGCAAACAATGCAGACATAACAGCAATCTGCCAAAACAGTACAGTCTGTAAAGAATGCAAGATTCATACATACTTACCTAAATCCAAACATTATGAAATTCTAACACACTCTATAAAATTTATCACAGCTTATTATGCAGAAAGTTTCAACATTTTATCATATTCTAGCATTTCTAGGGAATATTTGCAACAGCGATAAACTTCCTGTTTTGAAACGGCAACATGTATACTTGCAAAATAAGCATGGTAAAGGCTATCCTTGACATTTTTATTGAAAATAGAGATGCAAAACATTATACTAAATAAAAGCAAGCAAATAATAACAAAAATAAAATGATGCTCCAAGCAAAACACATATCATGTGGTGAATAAAAATATAGCTCCAAGTAAAGTTACCAATGAACGAAGATGAAAGAGGGGATGCCATCCGGGGCATCCCCAAGCTTAGGCTTTTGGTTGTCCTTGAATATTACCTTGGGTTGCCTTGGGCATACCCAAGCTTAGGCTCTTTCCACTCCTTATTCCATATTCCATCGAATCTTTACCCAAAACTTTAAAACTTCACAACACAAAACTTAATAGAAAACTCGTAAGCCCCGTTAGTATAAGAAAATAAATCACCACTTAGGTACTGTTGTGAACTCATTCTAAATTCATATTGGTATAATATCTACTGTATTCCAACTCCTCTATGGCTCATACCCTCCGATACTACTCATAGATTCATCAAAATAAGCAAACAACACATAGAAAACAGAATCTGTCAAAAACAGAACAGTCTGTAGTAATCTGTATCAAATGTATACTTCTAGAACTCCAAAAATTCTGAAATAAATTGGTGGACCTGAGGAATTTGTCTATTAATCCTCTTAAAAAAAGAATCAACTTACAAGCACTCTTCTGTAAAAAATTACAGCTAAACTCATGAGCACAAAGTTTCTCTTTTTTTTACAGCAAGATCACATTAACTTCCACCCAAGTCTTCCCAAAGGTTCTACTTGGCACTTTATTGAAACAAAAGCTATAGAACATGATTACTACAGTAGCATAATCATGTGAACACACAAAAACAGTAAAGGTAAATATTGGGTTGTCTCCCAACAAGCACTTTTCTTTATTGCCTTTTTAGCTAGGCATGATGATTTCAATGATGCTCACATAAAAGATAAGAATTCAAACATAAAGAGAGCATCATGAAGCATATGACAGGCACACTTAAGCCTAACCCACTTCCTATGCATAGGTATTTTGTGAGCAAACAACTTATGGGAACAAGAATCAACTTGCATAGGAAGGTAAAACAAGCATAACTTCAAGATTTTCAACACATAGAGAGGAAACTTGAAATTATTGCAATATGTAGAAGCATATGATCCTCTCTCATAGTAATTTTCAGTAGCATCATGAATGAAATCAAAAATATAACTATCACATAAAGTATTCTTTTCATGATCTACAAGCATAGAAATTTTATTACTCTCCACAAAAGCTAATTTGTTCTCATGAATAGTAATGGGAGCAAACTCAACAAAATAACTATCATGTGAAGCATAATCCAATTGAAAATTAAAATCATGATGAAAAGTTTCATGGTTATCTTTATTCTTTATAGCATACGTGTCATCACAAAAATCATCATAAATAGGAGGCATGCTTTCATCATAATAAATTTGCTCATCAAAACTAGGGGGACTAAACATATCATGTTTATCAAACATAGCATCCCCAAGCTTGTGTCTTTGAATATCATTAGCATCATGGGTATTCAAAGAATTCATACTAACAACATTGCAATCATATTCATCATTCACATATTTTATGCCAAGCTTCTATGTAATTCTTCTTCTAGTACTTGAGCACAATTTTCCTTCCCATCATTTTCACGGAAGACATTAAAAAGATGATGCATATGAGGCACCCTCAATTCCAATTTTTTGTAGTTTTCTTTGATAAACTAAACTAGTGATAAAACGAGAAACTAAAAGATTCGATTGTAAGATCTAAAGATATACTTTCAAGCACTAACCTCCCCGGCAACGGTGCCAGAAAAGAGCTTGATGTCTACTACACAACCTTCTTCTTGTAGACGTTGTTGGGCCTCCAAGTGCAGAGGTTTGTAGGACAGTAGCAAATTTCCCTCAAGTGGATGACCTAAGGTTTATCAATCTGTGGGAGGTGTAGGATGAAGATGGTCTCTCTCAAACAATCCTGCAACCAAATAACAAAGAGTCTCTTGTGTCCCCAAGACACCCAATACAATGATAAATTGTATAGGTGCACTAGTTCGGCGAAGAGATGGTGATACAAGTGCAATATGGATAGTAGATATAGGATTTTGTAATCTGAAAATATAAAAACAGCACGATAACTAATGATAACAGTGAGCAAAAACGGTATTGCAATGCGTTCAAACAAGGCCTAAGGTTCATACTTTCACTAGTGCAAGTTCTCTCAACAATAATAACATAATTGGATCATATAACTATCCCTCAACATGCAACAAAGAGTTACTCCAAAGTCACTAATAGCGGAGAACAAACGAAGAGATTATGGTAGGGTACGAAACCACGTCAAAGTTATTCTTTCTGATCGATCTATTCAAGAGTTCGTACTAGAATAACACCTTAAGACACAAATCAACCAAAACCCTAATGTCACCTAGATACTCCAATGTCACCTCAAGTATCCATGGGTATGATTATACGATATGCATCACACAATCTCAGATTCATCTATTCAAACCAACACAAAGTACTTCAAAGAGTGCCCCAAAGTTTCTACCGGAGAGTCAAGATGAAAAGCGTGTGCCAACCCCTATGCATAAGTTCACGAGGTCACGGAACCCTCAAGTTGATCAACAAAACGTACATCAAGTAGATCACGTGAATATCCCATTGTCACCACAGATAAGCACATGCAAGACATACATCAAGTGTTCTCAAATCCATAAAGGCTCAATCCGATAAGATAACTTCAAAGGGAAAACTCAATCCATTACAAGAGAGTAGAGGGGGAGAAACATCATAAGATCCAACTATAATAGCAAAGCTCGCGATACATCAAGATCGTACCATCTCAAGAACACGAGACAGAGAGATCAAACACATAGCTACTCGTACATACCCTCAGCCCCGAGGGTGAACTACTCCCTCCTTGTCATGGAGAGTGCCGGGATGATGAAGATGGCCACTGGTGAGGGATTCCCCCTCCGGCAGGGTGCCGGAACAGGGTCCCGATTGGTTTTTGGTGGCTACAGAGGCTTGCTGCGGCGGAACTCCCGGTCTATTCTGTTCCCCGATATTTTTATGGTATATGGATATATATATAGGCGAAAGAAATCGGTCAGGTGAGCCACGAGGGCCCATGAGGGTGGGGGCGCGTCTAGGGGGGTAGGGCGTGCCTCCCTGCCTCGTGGATTCCTCGAAGCTTCCCTGACGTCTACTCCAAGTCTCCTGGATTGCTTCCGTTCCAAAAATAACTCTCCCGAAGGTTTCATTCCGTTTGGACTCCATTTGATATTCTTTTTCTTCGGAACACTAAAATAGGCAAGAAGACAACATTTTGGGCTGGGCCTCCGCTTAATAGGTTAGTCCCAAAAATAATATAAAAGTGTATAATAAAGCCCACTAAACATTCAAAACAGAATATATAATAACATGAATACTTCATAAATTATAGATACGTTGGAGACGTATCACGCCACGTAGGCTGGCAGGCTGCTGACATGGCGTGGTGGTAGGGTCTTCACGAAGATCTGCATGCCGCCACGCAGGTGTTTGCTGAGTTGTCTAGAAACCGCATGTCGCCATGCAGGTGCCTGCCCAGCTGGTTGGGCTTGCAGCTGCATGGAATGGCGGTGGAGTCTTGGCACACGTGGGCCTGGCTGCGGCCCTGTAGGTGTCTTTGGCAAGGGCCTTGCACGGGCCCCGACAAGGGTCTTGTCATGGCATCGCGGTCGTCCCCGTCAAGGATCTTGCTGGGGGTCTCATGGATTTCCTCGGCTAGGATCCCGCCGAGGATCGTCGTCTTCTGGTCCTCATCTGATCTTGTGTGTTTATGATCTTGACGAAGATCTGCATGCCACCACGGAGGTGCCTCCCGAGCCTGGGTTCCAAATGTGGTTGTTGGCGTCTGGAACCCTTGGGCTCAAGGGTGGCTTGCTCTGCTGGCGTTGGGTAAGTTGCCCCGGCAAGGCTCTTGCCGGGGCCGCAGAGGCCGCCCCGGCAAGCGTCTTGCCGGGGGAGTCCGCCTCACCCTCTTGCTCTTTGTGTTCCTTCGTCTTGGTGTTGCCTTGCCCGACTCGTGCTTTTGTTCCTCTGTCGTACTTAGCGTGGCCGCGGGCGTGGCTCTGACTGCCCGTGCACAAGTAGAGGGGTACAAAAAGGGCCCCTACTTTTGTACACAAATAGGAGCCCCCGGGCCTGGGCCACACATAAGTGCAACGCGTTGTTGTGCCAGGCCCAAAACAGTTCACGCAGGCGGGGCGGAATTTTACCGCAGTAATTTCTTCGCTCGCTTGAGCTTCCCCACGACCCGCGTTGAATGCGCGTCGTGGAGGGTCATGTGTGACGTGGGGAGCATGCGTGGGGCGGCTGATTCCCTCATGCGTCACATCACAGTAAATGGTAACGAGGTGGCATGCGCCTTCCCCATAAAAAGGAGAAACCGCAGGCGCAACGCCCATTTACCCTCCGTGCCTTTTCCAATCTCGGAACCGCCGTCCCTTCCCTCTTCTTCCTCAAGCTCTTGCCTTCGCTCGCCGCCGCCGCCCCCATTGCTCTTGATTCTTCGCCCCTCCTCCAGCTGCTATGGCGCCCAACACCAGCAGGGGCAAGGGAGCGACGAAGGATGTCGGGGAGAAGGAGGCACCGGAGAGTGAGTTGGCGGCACGGCGGACGCAGCTCGCCTACTTTCCGTCGACGGTCGATGTGGTCCACCTCCGGGACTACTTCAAGCCCCTGTGGCGGTGCAAGACGAAGGGGCATCATCCCCGCCGGTTTTGCCCAACCTGGCCGGAATCGGTACCCATTCTTTGTCGACTACTTTTCCTGCAGGCTTTGCCCCCCTTTCTCCGATTTCTTCAATGACGTCATGCACACCTATGGCTTTCACCTTCTGGATTTTAATCCAAATGCCTTGGCATGCATGGCTCTTTTTGCCCATCTCTGCGAGGGCTTCGCCAGGGTACACCCCAACACGGCGCTCTTCCACCACTACTTATTTCCTCGCATCCAAAAGGGAGGCGCAATTTTCGGTTGTGTCGCCTGGATCCCAAGGAGCCAGGGAAAGGGGACATATCCGGAGGGCGCCCAAAAGCAGAGGTGGGAGGAGTGGCGGGGCCGGTGGTGCTGGATTGAGGAGGAGGACCCACAGGAATTTTGCCGGGTCCGCCAGGCGCCGCTGGTTTGCAAAGACGACTGGGGTAATGTCGACGCCGATGATGAGAAGCTCACGGTCGCCACCACCAGGATTCATCGCCTCACCGTGGCCGGGCTCACCCTTGAGATGATTGGGGCGGATTTCATCCGCCGCCGAATCGCTCCACTGCACAACAAGGGGAGGCCGGCCTGGCTCTTCATGAACGCGGCCGACATCATGAGGCTTCGCCCTGGCTTGGACCACAACCTCATGGTGATCAGGCATGCCCACTTGTGCTAGAGGCTTTTTCAGCTCGACGTGCGCTACGACGGCAAGGCCGAGAGGTCCGGCAAGGCCGCGAAGGCCGACAAGGTCATCAAGGGGCCCTTGTTTGGGCTGCCAGCGGGAGTGGTCCCTCTAAGCAACAACTCTCGCTGTAATGACATCATCGCCATGATGCCAGACTTCAACGCGCACGGGCTTGACCCAAACTGGGCCGAGCCGGGGGAGGATCAGGTGCAGGAGTTCTTCGACAAGCTGTCGGAGAAGTACGTCCATGACGAGCCATTGCTTATCTAGGACACCAGCCAAGTGGAGCTGGACTACATCGCCGTCAGGGCGGCGGAGGCGGAGCTCGCCAAGGAGGCTGGCAGCACCGGCCATGTGGAGGACAAGGCCGAGGCTGCCGCAGAGGAGAAGGAGCTCGCCGGGTGGGCGGAGTCCGCTGGGGAGGCCAGCAGCACCGACACCGGGGCCCCTCTCATTGAAGACGTGGTCGACGAGTCGACTGAGGAGGAGGCCGAGGCTGACGACCTTCCGGCCTTGGAGAGAAAGCGCGTTCTGCGGCGGGACACCTCTGGCGAGCCGGTCCGACCCGGCAGGACCGGGCAGCGGCAAGAGACCCAGGGGGAGTCCATGCGCCTAACGTGTTGGGTAACGTAGTAATTTCAAAAAAAATCCTACGCACACGCAAGATCATGGTGATGCATAGCAACGAGAGTGGAGAGTGTAATCTACGTACCCTCGTAGACCGTAAGCGGAAGCGTTTATCAACGTGGTTGATGTAGTCGTACACCTTCACGATCCGTCCCAATCAAGTACCGAACGTACGGCACCTCCGCGTTCAGCACACGTTCAGCTTGATGACGTCCTCGCCTTCTTGATCCAGCAAGAGGGGCGAAGTAGTAGATGAGTTCCGGCAGCACGACGGCGTGGTGACGGTGTTGGTGAAGAACAATCTCCGCAGGGCTTCGCCTAAGCACTACGAAAACTATGACGGAAGATAAACTAGAGGGGACAGGGTTGCGGGCACACGGCTTGGTGTTTCTTGATGTGTCTTTGGTGCTAGCCCTGCCCCTCTATTTATATGTTGAGCCCTGGGGTCGAAACTTAGAGCAAAAGCCTCCTCAAAGTCGGTTTTGCCCAAAAGGCAAGAGTCTCACTCGGACTCCAGGACCAGACCGTATGTTACTTGCCCGAGGTTCGATCGTCGGTATCTCAATACCTAGTTCAATCTCGTTACCGGCAAGTCTCTTTACTCGTTCCATAATACACCATCCCTCAACTAACTCATTAGTTACAACGCTTGCAAGGCTTATAGTGATGTGTATTACCGAGTGGGGCCAGAGATACCTCTCCGACAATCGGAGTGACAAATCCTAATCTCGAAATACGCCAACTCAACAAGTACGTTCGGAGACACCTGTAGAGCACCTTTATAATCACCCAGTTACGTTGTGACGTTTGGTAGCACACAAAGTGTTCCTCCGGTAAATCGGTAAGAGACATCATAGATCGCACCATATCTAGTAAAGTACGATCACGACGTTCGGACACACCATTACGCTGTGGTGTTCCGGGTGGCGAGAGTTGCGAAAATATTCCGCATTGTTTCAAATGAAGACCAAACTCGTAACTCAAATATTCTCCTCCATGATCAGATCGTAGAAACTTTATTTTCTTGTTATGATGATTTTCTACTTCACTCTGAAATTTTTTGAACTTTTCAAATGTTTCAGACTTATGTTTCATTAAGTAGATATATCCATATCTGCTCAAATCATCTGTGAAGGTGAGAAAATAACAATACCCGGCGTGAGCCTCAACATTCATTGGACCACATACATTAGTATGTATGATTTCCAACAAATATGTCGCTCGCTCCATAGCTCCGGAGAACGGCGTTTTAGTCATTTTGCCCATGAGGCATGGTTCGCAAGTACCAAGTGATTCCAAAATTCCATCGGAATGGAGTTTCTTCATGCGCTTTACGCCAGTATGACCTAAACGGCAGTGCCACAAATAAGTTGCACTATCATTATCAACTCTGCATCTTTTGGCTTCAATATTATGAATATGTGTATCACTACTATCGAGATTTAATATAAATAGACCACTCCTCAAGGGTGCATGACCATAAAAGATATTACTCATATAAATAGAACAACCATTATTCTCTAATTTAAATGAATAACCGTCTCGCATCAAACAAGATCTAGATATAATGTTCATGCTCAACGCAGGCACCAAATAACAATTATTCAGGTCTAAAACTAATCCCGAAGGTAGATGTAGAGGTAGCATGCCAACTGTGATCACATCGACTTTGGAACCATTTCCCACGCGCATCATCACCTCGTCCTTAGACAATCTTCGCTTAATCCATAGCCCCTATTTCGAGTTGCAAATATTAGCAACAGAACCAGTATCAAATACCCAGGTGCTACTGCGAGTATTAGTAAGGTACACATCAATAACATGTATATCACATATACCTTTTGTTCACCGTGCCATCCTTCTTATCCGCCAAATACTTGGGTCAGTTCCGCTTCTAGTGACCAGTTTGGCAGTAGAAGCACTCAGTCTCAGGCTTAGGTCCAGACTTGGGTTTCTTCTCCTGAACAGCAACTTGTTTGCCGTTCTTCTTGAAGTTCCCCTTCTTCTTCCCTTTGCCCTTTTTCTTGAAACTGGTGGTCTTGTTGACCATCAACACTTGATGCTCCTTCTTGATTTCTACCTCCGCAGCCTTTAGCATTGCGAAGAGCTCGGGAATTGTCTTATCCATCCCTTGCATATTATAGCTCGCTCTTGTAGCTTGGTGGCAGTGATTGAAGAATTCTGTCAATAACACTATCATATGGAAGATTAACTCCCAGTTGAATCAAGTGATTATTATACCCAGACATTTTGATTATATGTTCACTGACAGAACTATTCTCCTCCATCTTGCAGCTATAGAACTTATTGGAGACTTCATATCTCTCAATCCGGGCATTTTCTTGAAATATTAACTCAACTCTTGGAACATCTCATATGCTCCATGACGTTCAAAATGTCGTTGAAGTCCCGGTTCTAAGCTGTAAAGCATGGCACACTAAACTATCGAGTAGTCATCAGCTTTGCTCTGCCAGACGTTCATAACATCTGGTGTTGCTCCTATGTGAGTTTGGCACCTAAGCGGTGCTTCCGGGCGTAATTCTTACGTGCAGCAATGAGGATAATCTGCAAGTTCTGGACCCAATCCATGTAATTGCTACCATCATCTTTCAACTTTGCTTTCTCAAGGAACGCATTAAAATTCAACGAAACAACAAAGACGGGCCATCTATCTACAACAACATAGACATGCAAAATACTATCAGGTACTAAGTTCATGATAAATTAAAGTTCAGTTAATCAAATTATTAAAGAACTCCCACTTAGATAGACATCCCTCTAATCATCTAACTGATCACGTGATCCATATCAACTAAACCATGTCCGATCATCACGTGAGATGGAGTAGTTTTAAATGGTGAACATCACTATGTTGATCATATCTTCTATATGATTCACGCTCGACCTTTCGGTCTCAGTGTTCCGAGGCCATATCTACATATTCTAGGCTTGTCAAGTCTAACCTGAGTATTCCGCGTGTGCAAAACTGTCTTGCACCCGTTGTATTTAAACGTAGAGCTTATCACACCCGATCATCACGTGGTGTCTCGGCACGAAGAACTTTCACAACGGTGCATACTCAGGGAGAACACTTATACCTTGAAAATTAGTGAGAGATCATCTTATAATGCTACTGTCGATCTAAGCAAAATAAGATGCATAAAAGATAAACATCACATGCAATCAATATAAGTGATACGATATGGCCATCACCATCTTGTGCTTGTGATCTCCATCTCTGAAGCACCGTCATTACCACCATCATCACCGGCGCGACACCTTGATCTCCATCGTAGCATCGTTGTCGTCTCACCAACTATTGTTTCTACGACTATCGCTACCGCTCAGTGGTAAAGTAAAGCAATTACAGTGCGATTGCATTGCATACAATAAAGCGACAACCATATGGCTCACCGATTGCCGATAACTTCGGTTACAAAACATGATCATCTCATACAATAAAATATAGCATCATGTCTTGACCATATCACATCACAACATGCCCTGCAAAAACAAGTTAGACGCCCTCTACTTTGTTGTTGCAAGTTTTACGTGGCTGCTACGGGCTGAGCAAGAACCGTTCTTACCTACGCATCAAAACCACAACAATAGTTCGTCAAGTTAGTGATGTTTTAACCTTCTCAAGGATCGGCCGTAGCCACAGTCGGTCTAAAGTTAGAGAAACTGACACCCGCCAGCCACCTATGTGCAAAGCACGTCGGTAGAACCAGTCTCGCGTAAGCGTACGCATAATGTCGGTCCGGGCCGCTTCATCCAACAATACCGCCGAACCAAAGTATGACATGCTGGTAAGCAGTATGACTTGTATTGCCCACAACTCACTTGTGTTCTACTCGTGCATATAACATCTACGCATAAACCTGGCTCTGATGCCGCTGTTGGGTAACGTAGTAATTTCAAAAAAATCCTACGCACACGCAAGATCATGGTGATGCATAGCAACAAGAGGGGAGAGTGTAATCTATGTACCCTCGTAGACCTTAAGTGGAAGCATTTATCAACGCGGTTGATGTAGTCGTACACCTTCACGATCCGTCCCGCTCAAGTACCGAACGTACGGCACCTCCACGTTCAGCACACGTTCAGCTCGATGACGTTCTCGCCTTCTTGATCCAGCAAGAGGGGCGAAGTAGTAGATGAGTTCCGGCAGCACGACGGCGTGGTGACGGTGTTGGTGAAGAAAAATCTCCGCAGGGCTTCGCCTAAGCACTACGAAAACTATGACGGAGGATAAACTAGAGGGGACGGGGTTGCCGGTACACGGCTTGGTGTTTCTTGATGTGCCTTTGGTGCTAGCCCTGCCCCTCTATTTATGTGTTGAGCCCTGGGGTCGAAACTTGGAGCAAAAGCCTCCTCAAAGTCGGTTTTGCCCAAAAGGCAAGAGTCCCACTCGGACTCCTGGACCAAACGCCACAATCCTTGGCATCTGGCTCAGACGCCATGGGACTCGGCGTCTGGCCCAGGGCCAGACGCTAGGGTCTCCGGCGTTTGGCCCCCTGGCCTCCGCAAAACTCCTTTTGTACCGACTTATAGCCCCGTGGGCCTGACCCCTTGGCCTAACCATATCATCCAATATATGTATCTTTACCTCCAGACCATTCAGGAGCTCCTCGTCATGTCTGTGATCTCATCCGGGACTCCGAACAGCATTCGGTCACCAACATACATAACTCATATAATACAATATCGTCAACGAACGTTTAAGCGTGCGGATCCTTTGGGGTTCGAGAATTATGTAGACATGACCGAGACACCTCTCTGGTCAATAACCAATAGCGGAACCTGGATGCCCATATTAGCTCCTACATATTCTACGAAGATCTTTACCGGTCGAACCGCCTAACAACATACGTTGTTCCCTTTGTCATCAGTATGTTACTTGCCGAGGTTCGATCGTCAGTATCTCAATACCTAGTTCAATCTTGTTACCGGCATGTCTCTTTACTTGTTCCGTAATACACCATCCCGCAACTAACTCATTAGTTACAATGCTTGCAAGGCTTATAGTGATGTGTATTACCGAGTGGGCCCAGAGATACTTCTCCGGCAATCGGAGTGACAAATCCTAATCTTGAAATACACCAACTCAACAAGTACCTTCGGAGACACCTATAGAGCACCTTTATAATCACCCAGTTATGTTGTGACGTTTGGTAGCACACAAAGTGTTCCTCCGGTAAACGGGAGTTGCATAATCTCATAGGTCTTTATGATCAAGTGCTAAGCTAACGGAATGGGTCAAGTCAATCACATCATTCTCCTAATGATGTGATCCCGTTAATCAAATGACAACTCATGTTTATGGCTAGGAAACATAACCATCTTTGATCAACAAGCTAGTCAAGTAGAGGCATACTAGTGACACTCTGTTTGTCTATGTATTCACACATGTATCATGTTTCCGGTTAATACAATTCTAGCATGAATAATAAACATTTATCATGATATAAGGAAATAAATAATAACTTTATTATTGCCTTTAGGGCATATTTCCTTCATGATGAGGGTCGCGGCAGCAAAGAAAGTGGTGAAGGCCGCGATGGCGAAGAGGAAGGCGTCCGCATCTTCTTCGTCCAAGCGTCCTCGGACCCCACCCGCTTCTCCTCCAACCGCGGATGTCGACAGGAGGTCGTCTTCGACCTTAGGTCTCTGATCCCGAGGAAGAAGAGGAAGGCAGCGGAAGAGGAGGCGGAGGATGAGTAAGCATTCTATCTTCTGTCATCTCCCTTCCCTCAGATCACGCCGCTTTTCTTGACTTGTTTTTATTTTTGCAGGGATGTCGAGACGCTGGCCCAGAGGGTGGCGAAGAGGGCCAGGGCCTCGACGGGCGGCCAGCCCCCAGCGGATACCTCGGGCACGCCGCTGGTAGTGGAGAGTAGCCCCCGGCGCAGCCCCCGGCGTGTGTTCATCACTCGCCCCCTGTCGACATGCGTTGGGGTATGATTTCTTGGCGCTGACCTTGCCGTGGTTGCAGGAGGAGGACGGCAGCAGGAGGAGCCACTGAGGGCCACCCCCAACACGCCGCCCCCATCGACCACGCCACCCCGAGGGGCGTCCTCGGCAAGGGCGCCAAGCACCGAGCCAATGCACATGGAGGAGGAGGAGGAGGCGAACCCGGGCGCCGGCGGCTCCGTCCCAGCACCGAATCTTGGTGGGGAGGGGGGCACTTCTTCCGAGCCCGGCACGGGTGAGTTATTTGCCTTCTGTCCCTGCTTATTCTTTTTTCTGAACCTTGGTCTTGGCTTTTCCTCATCCTCCTTCTTGGGATCTAGGCGCTCCCTCAGCGGACCAGGAGGACATCGGTACTGTCATCCGGGAGGTCGCCAAGGACGCTGAGGCCGAGGCCAACAAGATCGCCACCGAAGAGGCCGCCAAGGGTGCTGCCGAGGACGCCGCCAAGGAGCCGGTCGGGGAGGCCGGTGAGGCCACTGCCGAGGAGGCTGGCAAGGCCGCTACCGAGGAGGGGGCGGTCGACGACCAACCTTCCTCCTCTGCTGCCTCTGGCTCGGGGAGGTACCTGAGGGTGAGCAACGACCTGTTCGTCCACCTCCCGGGGATGGCGAGCACTGGGGCGCCCACCGAGGGGGAGGTGTTTGACGAAGAGGTGCTCGCCGCCGCCGGGCTGGAGGTTGTTGACGAACCGAGCGCTGGTGGTGGCGGTTCCCAGGAACTGCGACTCCTCCAGGCCATGAGCGCCAACTTCCAGAAGCTCCAGGCGCTTCATCGTGCCCGCCTGGACAAGGCCAAGTCCAGGATGGCGGTGGTGGACAAGGCGGAGGCGGACCTCGAGGAGCGCGTCGCCGAGGCGCAGACTTGGTTCCGCCAGGCCCATGAGGACTTGAAGGCCGCCCAGGACGTGCTGGCTGAGCGCAAGCTGGAGCTTGTCATGAAGCAGGCCGACATCAAGAAGGCCTGGGAGCTGGCGAAGGAGCAGGCCGCCAAAGATGAGGCCACGCGGCACCAGCACCAGGCCGAGCTAAACTCCCAGGAGGAGGACCTTGCCGCTCGTGAGGAGAAGCTCGCCGCAACACTCCGCGGCAAGGATGAGGAGATGGAGAAGCTTGTCGTGCAGCGGACCCAGGAGCTGGAGCAGAGGCACAAGGAGGCGCTCAATGCCCAAGCCCTGGTCCATGCCGGCAAGGTGAAAGAGCTGGAGGTGGAGCGGGACGGGCTGAAGGACCAGGCCCTGAAGCTGGCGAAGGAGAAGGACATGCTCAACGGTGCTCTAGTGGAGGCGCAGGACGCAGTCCTTGGCAAGGCTGAGCAGCTCTCCAAGGCCAACGACTCCATCAAAGACCTGAAGCTGAAGTTGGAGGGTCTTGAGGAGACGCTTTCGGGGGACAGGGCCCGGGAGGAGACCCTGACCAAGGATCTGGAGAAGGAGAGGCAGCTGCGGAAGAACGAGGCCGCCAACCACGCAAATTTTGTGAAGAGCGAGAACCTCTGGGTCAGCCGCCTCGCCAAGGTCGCCGGAAGGATCACCACGCAGCTGGCTACCATGGGGATGCCAGACGTGAGGTACGTCCCGGAGCCGAACGTGAGTCCCAATGCCAAGCTGACCCTGTTCTTCGAGGGTGTTCTCGGGGCCCTAGAGCAGTTCCGCTCCAACAGGGCGGCCTCTCTGGCCGATGAGGCCTGGAGGCTTTGCCGCGGTGCCATGACCAAGGTTCTCACCAAGGTGGCGCACTGAAACCCCAACCTCGACTTGGACGCCGCACTGGAGAGCTTGCCGAAGCATGCGGACCTCGCGACGCTCGAGGAGCGTATCAAGCCCATCACCAGCCACATCGACGAAATCCAAAGGGTAGAGGGCCAGCGCCGGGACTAGGCACCCCGTTCTTCATCGCCGCTGCAGGTCCATGACCAAGATAATTTTTATCCTTAGTTAGAACCGCGGCAACAATTGATGTAATGTACTCTGCAGTACTTTAATATCATGCATGCTATCTTCCCGTTAGATCTTGCTTCGTATGTTCATACCCTATGCTTGTTGAGATAAGGCTGCCAGTGCGTAAACCCATGTCGTGGTGCTTTAAGGACGGATCCTTAGCACCCAGCCGGAAGGGCGCTTGCTGCCGGGCGAGCCACCTTGCCGCCGCCAGCGCGGTCGCTTGAACTGTCGAGCGGACTCAAGGAAGGACAAGAGCGCAGCTGGGAACGGGTAGGCCACCTTGCCGCCACCAGTGCGGTCGCGTGAACTATCGACCGGGCTCGAGACAGAAACAAAGGCGTTGCCAACAGCGGGAGGGTCCCATCGCATCCAGGTTTCCTGTACAAAGAACGAGATCTCTCGGGGAGAACAGCCTTATATAAGTGAAAATGACCAAGATTTTTGCGTGACTTAACTTTTCTGTCGTTGCGCGGGCGTTCACCGCATCCGCAGGCGACGCCGCCCGTTTGGTCGCCTTCCTCCTTGGAGTGACGACCACGATGAAGCCACTGCTCCAACCAGACCAGATTTCCACAACTGCGCCTTGCCCCTACCTGGCGCGCCAAAGATGTCGGGGGAAACGACACCTATGGGATCACTGGGATCCCTTCTACGGTTGGCGGGCGCGGGGTTATGCAAAGAGCAGGTCTGGGAACCAGCACAAAGATCGTTTACCCAGGTTCGGGCCGCGAGGATGCGTAAAATCTTAGTCCTGCTTTGATGTGTATTTGAGTGTTCTTGAGTTCTTGAATTAGCTACGGTGCGTGTCTAGTCCAAAAGATCTGAATCCCTCTCCTGGACGCTGCAGGCCTCCTTTTATAGACAAAAGGGGTTGCCACAGTGGCACACAGGAGGTGGAAAGGTGTACAATACACAAGCTTATCGCCTGTCATTAAGGGACAAGGCGCATTCAATGCGCTTCTTAGGTGTCCCGTTGCTTTATTGGGGACGGCAACGAGGCCCATCCCGTCCGTCGCCACTCCGTCTTGCTCCGACACACGTCCAGGCCAACGAGGCATGCAGCGCCACGTAGGCTGGCAGGCTGCTGAGATGGCATGGTGGCAGGGTCTTCACAAAGATCTGCATGTCGCCATGCAGGTGTTTGCTGAGTTGTCTGGAAGCCGCATGTCGCCACGCAGGTGCCTGCCCAACTGGTTGGGCTGGCAGCTGCATGGGAATGGAGGTGGAGTCTTGGCACACGCGGGCGTGGCTGCGGCCCCGTAGGTGTCTTCGGCAAAGGTCTTGTCGGGGCATCACGGTCGTCCCCGGCAAGGATCTTGCCGGAGGTCTCGTGGATTCCCTCGGCTAGGATCCCGCTGAGGATCGTCGTCTTCTGGTCCTCATCTGATCTTGTGTGTTTATGATCTTGATGACGATCTGCATGCCACCACGGAGGTGCCTCCCGAGCCTGGGTTCCAAATGTTGTTGTTGGCGTCTGGAACCCTTGGGCTCAAGGGTGGCTTGCTCTGCTGGCGTTGGGAAAGTTTCCCCGGCAAGGCTCTTGCTAGGGCCGCGGAAGCCGCCCCGGCAAGGGTCTTGCCCAGGGAGTCCGCCTCGCCCTCTTGCTCTTTGTGTTCCTTGGTCTTGGCGTTGCCTTGCCCGTCTCATGCTTCTGTTCCTCTGCCCTACTTAGTGTGGCCGTGGGCGTGGCTCTGACTGCCCGTGCACAAGTAGAGGGGTACAAAAGGGCCCCTACTTTTGTACACTGACACCTGCCGACGTAGAATGCTAGGCCTACTCCTGCATCTCCTTTCTGTAAGTTGTTTGTGCGTCAAGGGGGACTTCCTGAGCATCGCGACTCAGGAGCCTAACTGGCCACGTAGCCCCTCACCCCTTGGTCTCGTCCTGGCGATCTGGACGATTCAACGGCGACTGAGGTATGCACGGGGTCGGGCCCTGCCGACGTAGAACATCAAGCAAACGGGAAGGAAATCGCAAAATCACAAGCAAATATTACAAGACATATTGTTCTCCCAATACCAAACACAAGTTTAAATGCCTCCACGAGGCATGGTGCATGTTGCAGAAGCAAAACAGGAAAGGAGCCACTAGCAAGCCATCTCGTCATCCCTGGACGCCACCGTCACTCGCGAAGGATGCCCCTTCCACAACAACGTTGCCCTCACGTGTGCCGTCCGTCGAAGTTGCAGGATCAGCAGCACCGCTAGTTGAAGGCGCAAGGTCAAAGGTGTGGAACTTCTTCAGCAAGTCCTCCACCTGGCTCTTCAGGGCTTCTGCAGCAGCTTCGCAGCGCTTGTCATCCACGGGCTCGAGCAGCTCGTCAAGGTTGGCGTCAGGATCGTGAAGATGGAGGTGGCAAAAGACGCGCGTCAGTGCAGTCGAGGAGAGTGCGCGGGCTTCCCCCTCCACCAAGGGGCCGATTCCGTCCACCAAGCCCTCAAGCGTCGTGACCAGATGAGGAAGCAGCTGGGAGGGGCCCTCGTCTCTGTCGCCAGTGGCTCCTCCAAGCCCTTCTCGTAGAGTGCCCGCAGCGCCACGCGGGACTTCTCCTCAAAGGATTTGAAGGCCACGCGGTCCTCAGCCAGGACCTTTGTTTTGGCTTCCAGCTCGGCCTTCTCTGCCTTCATCCCCTACTCCAGCTTCTCCAGTCGGCTGTGCTCTATGGCCTGCACCTTTGCCAGCTACTCCAGCTCGGCATCACGACCCCTGAAGGCGTTCTCGCAGGCCTTCATCTTCTCCTCCTCCGCCTGGCGGCCTCGAGCCTCGGTCGAATGCTCGTTGCGCATGGTCTCTAGCTCGGCATCCAGCGACCGGCAGCGGTCCTGCGCAGCCCCGGCGTCCTTCAGCGCCACCTCATGGGCAGCCGCAGCTTGGGCGGCAGCCTGCTTGTCTTTCTCGGATGCCGCCATGGCCTGGCTCAGCGCCTCCTGGATGGATGCATCAGAGTGTGCAGCCAGCCGGAGATCAGCTCCAGGCGTCCGGCCACTAGGCGGCGGTCGGCGCCTTGAAGATCACCCCGCAGCCGGGACAACACGGAAAGGGCGTGCTCCAGGGCATCAGGCAAGGAAGATGGGTCATGGACTGGCAATGGAGCAGAATAACGAGGCATCATCGTCACCAAGACCTACAGGTTGAGGGCGGTGGAGGAAGAGGCCAGGAGCTCCGGAGCCTTCGGGGCCTTGGCCGATGGGCTGGGGGTGAGTGCCTCAAGCGCTGGCGAGGCCTTGGTGGGTGCCCTCCCCTGGGGGCGCTCCTCTGGGCCTCACGAGGACGACCGAGCTAGAAAAATGCGAGCGCCATCGCCGCCCTTCTGCGCCGGAGGAGGTGCGGCCGTGCCAGGCTGCGGGGCCCCCGAGGGTGTGGCCGCCCCTTCCTTCTTCTTCTTCGACGATGACGTTGGCCTAGAAGATCAATGAAGAAGCATCAGTAGGCCGCGACAGGAGCAGGAACAAGGGCAAGGTCAGGGCTGGAAACTCACTGGTCCACGGCGGTGTAGTTCCGGCGCCTCTTCAAAAGTGCGAAGCTTAGGGGCCTCGTGGCCTGGGGCGCAGGCGTGCGGTCCCCGGGAGTCTGTGAGGCCGCAGTGGCCCCAGGCGGCGGTGAAGCGGGGGCGTCACCCCGAGAGATTAGCGAAGATCTGCTCTTCGTCGGGATGCCGGACATCGACTTCCCCGAGGGGGAGACCCTGGACCTCATCGTAACCCCAGTGGAAGGCGGGACTTCCTTCACCAGGTGGTCGTCAGCGTCGTCATTGTCGGGCAAGGTGCGAAGAAGGTCAGCCTTGCACGGAGGGGAGGTCTCCTCGGACCCTTCCAGGCACTACTAAAAAAGACACATCCGTGACATTTTGGGCCGAACGAAAAAAAATTATGTCATACATATGACACTTCTATGACGATAATTGTGACAAAACCCGGTATCATCATAGATGTGGTGGGCTCCTACTTCTATGACAAAAAATCATGACGAGAAAATGGGCTCTTCGTCACAGGCGGGCGGAGACGCAGCTGCATGACATCCTTTGGGCCGTCCATGACAGAAAAACCATGGTAGAAGCAAGGGGAGGAAAATTTCGGGAGTTCCGGTTATGGTGGGAGGTCGGGGCCGAGCGATCGCTGCTTTCTCGTGACACGTATGCAGCGTGTGTGCGAGCATTGGCTCTAATCGAACCCGAGTGAGGCGTTGGGCTCTAATCGCACCCGAGTGATTGCACCGCAGTTACGCGTTACTGAACCCGAGCGATCGATCGATGGCTGTTAACTGAACCCAATGGAGCGATTCCTTCGCTACTGCTGCTAACTGAAGCCGATCGATGCTGCCTCTGGGATGAACAATGAGCGTTGCGGGGGGTTTGGATGAACAGTGAGCGGTGGCGTTGTCTCTGGATGAACAGGACCCCGTGGTGTGGTGGAGGGATGGATGAGCGATGAGACGGTGGAGGGGTGCCCGTGGAGGGGTGGTTGAACAGGACCCGTGGTGTGGAGGGCTGGATGAGCAGTAGACGGTGGAGGGGTTCCGTGGAGGGGTGGTTGAACAGGACCCTGTGGTGTGGAGGGCTGGATGAACAGTAGACGGTAGAGGGGTGGTTGAACAGTAGCCGGTGGAGTAGCGCGCGGTGGAGGCTGGATGAACAGGAGCCCGTGGAGGCTGGAGGAGGTCGACGGTAGCCCGTGGAGGCTGGAGGAGGTCGATGGTGGAGATGAACAGTATCCCGTGGAGTCCCGTTTTGCGGTACGCCACACCCCTCCCGATGAACAGGACCCCTGTTTCGACCGTAAGAGGTCCGTTCCATCCGTTTTGTGGTACGCCACACCCCTCCCGATCAACAGGACCCCCGTTTCGACCGTAGGAGGTCTGTTTCGTCCGTTTTGCGGTACGCCACACCCCTCCCGATCAACAGGACCCCCGTTTCGACCGTAGGAGGTCCGTTTTCCTCTGTTTTGCAGTACGCCACACCCCTCCCGATCAACAGGACCCCATTCCGAACGTAGGAGGTCCGTTTCCTCCGTTGTGCGGTACGCCAGGCCTCGTTTCCATCGCCTGTTCCGTCCAAGCCCTCTCGATGAACACGACCACGCATTCCGCTCCGACCCAGCCGGTTGGCTCCCCATGAACACGACGACGACGCTGTTTCTCCGTTCCAATCCAGCCATGTACGTATGCGCGAGTAGGCGTTCGAGACCCAGCCCGTATGTACACATACGTGGCCATATTTTCTTTCTTGCACCCTGGCCGTTGTACGTACGTGTACATGCTACGTGCGCGCCTCTACTACGACACGTGCGCGCCTCTACATCGACCAGTATATATGTACGTACACGTTCGCGACCAGAATAACAACGCTACGTACGCTTCGACCAGGTGGGTCCCGACTGTCAGGCACTTCCTTGCCTGCGAAGATGTAGCTGGTGGGTCCCAGCAGTCAGGGAGGCGAATCGTTTTTTTTCCCAGACGCACTTCCTTGCGTGCGAAGATGTAGCTAGTGGGTCCCAGCAGTCAGGGTGGAAACGTTTTTTCGCGAAATACAGTGGCCCGTCTGGTGGGGCCCTGCTGTCAGGTGGAGGAATAATTATTTTACGCGTAATAAGGAGGCACTTCCTTGCGGCCGCCATGGACCCGGTATCGACCTCTCCATGCACAAGATTTCTTCGATGGAAGTCGGTCGTTGACCACATTGACCACGCCACGCCGAGAGCACCACGGCGGTGGATGACGGCGAGGCCTAGGAAGGGGACGATGCGGAGCCGGGGAAGATGCGGCAGTGGATGCCCACGCGAAGAGGAGTACGAGGGTGAAGCTGTCGTCGCCGCAGAATAACAGGGGGTGTGGGTGAGTAGAAGGATGGCCTGGCCAGTGGTGGGAGTAGTAGGGGGCGGTGAGGCCTCCGCCGCATCGCAGCCGACCACGGGAGGCAGGAGCACGAGGCACGACCGGCGCTGGTTTGGGCGGCTGGAGCAAGAAGACCAGAGGTTGAAGAAGCACTACGGCCGTTGGATGGACATCGTACGGTCATTGGAGCTAGAATCATGCATATTGACTAAGTTGACAAATCCCTCCGTCCCCGTCAACTTTGTAGGCCCACAAGTCATCCTGCCACTATACTGGGTCCCAGCTAAGAGGCGGAGTATTCATTTTATTTGTGCGTAATAAGGAGGCACTTCCTTGCGTGCGAAGATATAGCTGGTGGGTCCGAGCTGACAGCGGCGGTAACGTTTTTTTCGCGAAATACAGAGGCCCTTTCGGTGGGTCCTTGATGTCAGGTGGAGGAATCATTATTTTGCGCGTAATAAGGAGGCATTTCCTTGCGTGCGGTCGTGGACCCAGCTGCCGGCCTCTCCACGTCTGATCCACTTCAGATGCATGTCGGTTGTTGACCATATTGACCAGGCCGCGCCGAGAGCACCGTGGCGGTGGACGGCAATGAGGCCTAGGAAGGAACGACACGGAGGCGGGAAAGACTCGGCAGCTTGTTTCCCACGCGGAGGGGAGTACGACTGTCACGAGGGTTTCTTGGTTCATCTGCCGTTGCCGGATAATAACAGCAGTGTGGGTGAGTAGAGGATGGCTAGGCCAGCGATGGGGAATGCGGTGAGGCGATGAGGCTGCGTGGCGTGAGCGGCCGGGGAGGAGGGAGCAGGAAACCCCGGCGGCGCTTGTTTGAGCGGCTGGAGCAGGAAGAGCAGAGATTGAAGAAGCACGACGGTCGTTGGATGGCCATCCAACGATCCTTAAAGGTCAACCTTTTTAGGAAAGCCTCAAATCTGCGGAAAACAGCATACAGCCCATCTGCCATTATTTCTAATAATTTACAGCCCATTTGCTAATTCTTAAGGTTTTTTTTGGAGCTCATATTCCTTTTGTTAGCATTACAGCCCATATTGTGGCCACGGTTAAAAATTATCTGAAATTTTTCATATTTGGTCTTGGTCCGAACTGTTTTAATCCCGAAATTTCGACTCACATTCAAACTGATTTTAAAAATAAATGTATATCAATATAAAATCCAACAAATTCTCCAAGCATAAAAATTAATGTAATTTAAAATCTCGAAATGAAAAAAAAAAGATATTTGAAACTAATTGCCGGTTTGATGTGTTTTAAAAATGTACATCCCATTTCTCATTACTGATGGGCCATTTTGTCTGACCAAATTAATGAAAGCTCTCCTCGTCTTGAAAGATTTGCAGCCCAATGGGCCTGACAAAGCGACTTACTTGGCAAATCACAAAAAAACTGGGATGTGGCCGTGGACCCAGCTGTCAGCCTCTCCATGTACAGTACTCTTCGGATGGAAGTCGTTCTTTGACCACGTTGACCACGCCACGCGGAGAGCACCACGGCGGTGGACGACGACGAGGCCTAGGAAGGGGACGACGCGGAGCCGGGGAAGACGCAGCAGTGGAAGCCCAGCGGAGGAGAATCTGAGGGTTCACCGGTTTGGCTGCGGTGTGAGGCTGCCGTCGCCGCAGGCCCGGCCAACGGTTGGAATAGTAGGCGGTGAGGCCTCCATGGCAACCTGACAACCCGGCCACGGGAGGCAGGAGCATGAGGCACGACCGGCGCTGGTTTGGGCGGTGGAGCAAGAAGACCAGAGGTTGAAGAAGCACTACGGCCGTTGGATGGACATCGTCTGACGGTCACTTTGAAGCTAGAATCGTTCATATTGACTAAGTTGACAAAGCCCTTCATCCCCGTCAACTTAGTAGGCCCACAATTCAGCCTCCCACCAAGGTGGGTCCCAGCTAGCAGGGGGAGTATTCATTTTTTTGTGCGTAATAAGGAGGCACTTCCGATGGGTCCGAGCTGACAGCGGGGGGAATGTTTTTTTCGCAAAATACGGTAGCCCGTCAAGTGGTCCCAGCGGTCAGGGGGCAAACGTTTTTTTGTAGAATACGGTGGCCCGTCCAATGGGTCCCTGCTGTCAGTTGGAGGAATCATTATTTTCCGCGTAATAAGGAGGCACTTGCTGCGGCCGTGGACCCAGCAAAGACTCTCCACGTACAGTATACTTCCGATGGAAGTCGTTCCTTGACCACGTTGACCTCGCCGCGTTCCGTTGCATGCATGTGTCCATGGGCGTGGTGCGTTCCCACTGTCAGCCTCTCACGTCTGATCATCTTCCGATGACTCTCGGTTGTTGACCATGTTGACCACACCGTCGAAGCGCACCAGTGGAACGACCCGGAGATGGGGAAGACGGGCAGGCGGTGGAGTCACAGATGGAGAGGAGTGCGAAACTTCACTTTGTTTGGTCTTGTGATAGCACAGCAGTGCTGCCCACGGGAGGCAGGAGCAAGAAACGAGGTTGAAGAAAGAGCACGGCTGTTGGATTAACATCCAACGGTCCAGCTGCTAGAATCATTTGTTGATTAAGTTGACAAAGCCGTGCGTACCGTCCGCTTAGTAGGCCCACAAGTCGATCCACCGTCAGCGGGTCCCGGTATCAGCAGGATGAATAATTTTTTCGCAAAACAAGGAGGCACTTCCTTCCGTGCGAAGATACAGCCGGCGGGTCCCAGCTGTTAGGTGGAGGATACATTTTTTTAACTTAATAAGGAGGAACTTTTCTTGCATGCGACCATGGACCTCATGGGTCCCAGCCGTCAGGCTCTCCACGTACAGTCCTCTTCCAATGACTCTCGTTTGTTGACCACGCCGCACCGAACACAGCGAGGTGGTGGACGACGGCGAGGCCCCGGACATGAACGACTCGGAGATGGGAAAAGCCTTGGCGGTGGAGTCGTGGGTGAGAGGAGGAGAAGGGTTATAACTGGTTACATTGCGGCGTGGGGCTGTAGTCTATGGAGAATAACAGGAGGTGTCGAGGGTGGAGGGATAGCACGGCGGCGGTGGGGTAGCGCTTCGCAGTGATGCGTGCTAAGCAGAGCCGCTAGCCGCCGGAGGCTGGACCAGGCGGTCCCGGCGACGCTGGAGGAAGAAGACGAGAGATTGAAGGTGCATGCCGGCCGTTGGATATAAATCCAATGGCTGTGGATGACACAATCATTTGTTGACCAAGTTGACAACGCCTGCGTGAGGCTTCCGACCTATTGGCCCACATGTCGACTGCAAAAATGTGGCATATATTTAAGCCTTTTTTTCTAGTTTGTTCTGTCCATTTGCTGGGCTGTGTGAACAAATAATTTCGCGTCAATCAGGTCCATTTATATTTTCTAAGAAATGCCAGCCCATTTGCACTTCCTTGAAATACACGTATTAGGTGGGGTCGTTATATATATAATGTTATGTTAGAAGGAGCAATTAATATCAAAGAATAAACCGGAGAGGCACATTATATATATATATATATATATATAATTAAGAAATTAGCGAGTTATTGCTCAAAATAAAAATGAGCGTTATTATTAAATTGGTCCTTCAAAATCTTCATAGCTTTTATGCGCAATCACCAGGATTTTCCTTGCACGTGAGTCAAAAACAACCAGGATTTTCCGTTAAACATTTACTTTTATAAGTTAATAACACGTGGGATGTTCTTATAATGTATATATAAGTCTCTATAAAATATATGATAATAGTAATAATATAAATATATATGTGTTTAGAAGGGAAAACATAAATTGGACACAACATTACTTTTATAAGAGACCTGCGTTTTATACCCCATAGTAGGCATACTAACAAGTTCACACAAAAATACAACAGAAAAGGTAAACATTCGTATCAAACTCAGGTTCACAGGACACGTTCATATTCATAGCCAACATTCACTATCAACAACTCAGAAGATTCATATATACACAAGCTCAGCATATCTATGCATCCAAATGATTGATAGATCACACTACAATATTCATACATAATTCCCAAAAATATTCATATATACACATGTTCAGTATGTTTATGCATCCAAATGATTGAGATCAAAGCCAATATGATACATGGACGAACTTTAATTACCTAGGGTATAGACTGGTAAATGGTGTTCAATCGGAGGTACTTCTTGCTAAAATCAGTTCTTGTACGAGTAAACTTTCGAGTACATAAGAGGCAAAGACAGACAATCTGAACTTTGCTTGTAGGTTTATCCTCAAATAGTGGCCTCGTCTTGAGGGAGGTTTGAGCAACTTGGCCACTACTTTCATCCAACTAGTTCTTGGCTCATCTTGGTCCTGTATCTCGCCAAATTCTACATTGCATACGAGAAAGGAGGCGGTTGAGAAAATGAACCACCCAAATTTTTGTGCAGTTCAACCTGAAATGGAGCATCCTTGGCGTCAGGTGATTAAGTGCCGATGAATATCTGCGTCAACCAACTTGTCTGGAATCTTTAGTCTCCATGCCATATAGTTCGCTACCATATGTGCCGATAACCAAAAGGCACAAGTTGGAACCAAAGACTGGACTGCGTTTTTCTGGGCTATGCACCAAGCAATATTTTTGGCGTTCACTCTCCTAATACTTGGAGTTTGACAATTGGTTGATGCCGGTTGATACTCGAATGAATATAGGCACTTCTTGTCAACATCGATGCTTGTCTGAGTGAACTTTGGAGTACATAGCAGCAGCATAAGTACCTGTCTATCTGATCGTTTTGTGCAGTTCTACTGAAATCACCCGATGTAATGATTTGCCTGCAAGTTCAGGCTCCAAATTACTCCTTTATGAAATCGGCAAACAGTAGCACAATACCAAATTACCAATACATATGACAGGCACAATAATCGGGATAAAACCAGTACCAACCTGTGTGAGGTAGCATAGCAATTACTATTTCCTTTGACCGAAGCCGAGATAAGCCAAGCGACCGACAAAGAAAGGAAGAAAGCAAGCGGAGATTAGCGACTAACAGGAAAGGACGGAAGCTGTCGAGGCAATGAAGCACCCAAAGTTTTTGTGCAGTTCCACAAAAATCGAGCATCCCTGTTGGCACATATATTGAGAGATTGAGACTACTGTAATAGTGGGACTAGTTGATGAAACATACACTAACAAATAGAAGCACCCTCATTATCTTAATGGGTAAAGTTAGCAACATAGTAGTCTTGCTTAAAGAGAGGTATTAGTTTATTTAATCAGTGCCAATTAGCTCAACTCAACACTCAAAGCATTGCCATTTATCATAGGTTGCAAAACTTAAAAGTGCAAAGATAAAGGAGTTTCTCATGACAAGAGTACGATACAAATAGAGATGACAAGAGAACTAATATGGATGAAGGCCTTAGGCCCGTACCAACCTGAGAAAAAAGCTTATTCATGTAGTCCCATAAGAGATGATAAAGCACTCACTTTGGAATCACACAATAGTATATATTTTTGTGCACTTCAAATGTATGGTTGAAATCACTCTTGTTTACCAGTCTTTGAGATTATATCGAAGATTATCAAGAACTTCCAGCAGAAGTTAAAGCAATCGGCTGGGATACAGCTTCATTGTATTGTCTTGTGTAGTTCCACTAAAATGTATGATTGGCACAACATGATCCCTGTTTGCACAAGTAGGAACAAGGTGAAACCTTCATTAGCTCAATGAGAAAGGATAGGAAGACATTAGCATATTACTCAAACAGTAGCATCAAATTCATGATGGACAATACGCAAAACATTGCCTCATTGAACCAATGGCAATAAATTGACATGCAAAACAATAGCACTATTATGTCATGACACTAATAATATTCCCTCCTGCTCCACCACATGATTCACCTCCATAGATAAACATTCACACGCATATGATTCAAAGCATAGGGTCCTACTAAAGATTTGTTTAACTCCAACGGGAAAATTAGGCAGTAATAAATTAATGGTACTTAAGTACTCCTAATTAATTAAGTGAGATAGCAGAAGTGGAAGGGATCCCTGGAGGATCGTCTCACATGTAAGGTAGTCGTTCCGGAGCCCTTGAATGGCCTCGACTGAGGCCTCTGGCTTCAGCAAGATCGCCTTGGCACTGTTTATTCTTCTTCTTCTTCCTCTTCATGCTCTGTTTCTCTTTGTCCTCACCAGTTGGTGAAACCAAGTACATGATTGGCCTTCTAATTCAGAATTGGTTTTGTCAGTGAGGGAGTACAAGTGTACTAGTAAAAACAACATTATTTTCTCATGGCAGTCGGAAAATAGAGATGAACACATGCATTAAATATCATTCTTACCTAAAGGAAGGTTATGGCGCCAATATGGATGATGAGGATTGGAACACAGATCTCCCTTTGTGCAGTTCCACCAAAATGAACCAACTGTTCAATTCGACATTCGATTAAACAGACACAAAAGTCACTTCTTTTAAGAAGAGTTTTGTGCAAAGGCACCAAAAGGTCACAACAAAGCAACTGTGTGAATTGGATATCCTCTGTTTGCACAAAAAGGCACAGAGGAAACAAATGAGTCTCAAACAATTACATGCAAAAACATTTGGCTAAACTTGTCAGAGTCTCAAACAATTACAGGCAAAAACAGTGGCATGGCTTCATTTTTACCAGGGACATTATATTAAGAACAGCTAAGGTTGCGTTCGGTTCACAGGTTTGGTGCAGGATTTTCATAGGAACACAATTCCTACGGTATTATTTCCCTTCCAACCGTTTGGAACACGGGAAAGGTGAATAGTGTTTCATAGGAAAGTTGGTGCAGTAATCTTGATTCCATAGGATTAGAAACATCCACACGCTGCTCATTTTTTGAGCGGAAGCCCGAGGCAGGCGCTCGCTGCCATGCGTTAGACAGGTTGTTGTGTTGTGTTTGCCGGAATAAAAAAATCAACCTATGTGTGGTACGTGAGGTGAGGACAAGAGTAGTCAACTGCAGCTGAATAAACAAATAGCATCTCATACTGCCAAGCATGCTACTCTAAAAAAACAAATTTGTACATTTCGTAGTCCATCTGAACACATTCTCTTGAGAGTTTCCTCCGGTTTGTTGTTCCATAGTTTTATACCTACATTCCTTTCCTATTCCTCTATTTTCATCAAGATCTATGTTTTCTGCCCCTTTATTCCGACCGGAGCCTAAATATTTGGTATAAGGGCATGGGACAGTGGGTGCACCAGCAGTACAACACCATGTACGTAAACAGGGGCATAAAGTGGTGATTCATAGTTTGTTGCCCCGAGAAACAAACATCCAAGAAACATATCTAGGTTGGTCCCATTTTTGTTCACTATATCCACCTACTCCTATGTGTGGATAGCAAATCTAGTCCTGGTCATACCACTGTGTACAGCGTTACCCCTATATTTCCCTTTTCGACCAAGAGACCGGTTGGATGACTAGTCTGTGCTACTTTCACCCCCTTTCCTTCCTGTTTGTACCAAGTCCGATGTACATACTAAATTCCCCCACCCCAACTTTATTTCTTGTTTGAACCAAGTACTCCCTCAAATGCAGAATTACTTGTCATCAAAATGGATGTGTCTAGAACTAAAATACATATAGATACATCCTTTTCAATGACAAGTATTTTTGAACGGAGGGAGTACAAGATTCGACTCCATGAAGTAGCTTTACCTCTACCAATAGAAAAAAATAGGTGATTGGACCATCCGATCGAGAGGGGCTGAGAGGTAGAAAATGATGCACATGCAGCGACGTAGCAAGCTGGGGAAGTAGAGCTAAGGCGGTTTCGAACAAAGATATACCTGAAGGTCATCGGGATGTGGATAGGTGGGCGGCGGGAGGCCGGATCCGCCCACAAGCAACGACGAAGGGATCGGAGGACCTCCCGCGCCGGCGCTCGGCCAGAGATAACGGTGCGGCCGGCAGTGGGTCTCCTCCCTCACTGTCGACGACGGCCTAAACGATGCCCCTCCTCCCCTTCACCGACGGAGGGGGATACGTCCGGATCTGTAACCAGCGGTGAGGATAGAAAGCCAGAGTTTTTTGAAGGGAGAAAGACAGTGTTACTACCCCTATCTTGTTTAGATCTGGAGAGGATGAGAGTATGTGAATAGATCAACCCTAGCAAGCAAGCACGGAGGCTCCGGCCTATATATAAGTAGTGGGGTAGTTTTCCTTTTTCAATCCATCAGAACAATCGTTTAAAATTGTGTACTACTACATGCCAGGTCGCGGTTTTTTTAGTTATTGATTGTTTTTTGAGATAGCTACCCGCTTGTTCCAAGTGGTGTTACGGTGTGCCAGGTCGCACTTTGTATCGTTCAAGTCCGGTACTACAAGTCCCTCCATTAAATGAACAACCACCCCTTGTAAAAATTGTGAACAAGCCCACGGCTAAAATTAGCGGAAACGTGGGTTGCCCCAACATGCATTATTATTTATATTTTCTACTCCCTCCGTTCCTAAATATAATTATTTTGAATTAGCCACACCTAAGACAAGAATTTTTTTATTAGCAGTGAACCCCACATGTCATAGACACAAAAATTGTGGCAAGATTCCCTTAGGCAAGCCAAAGTGTATCTAACAATTTGAGCAACTCAGGTTAGGCAAGTGTGGCAAGTGTGGGAAAAATAATGTGGCAACATAAGACAAACATAGTCACAATCCAAACAGCCCGTAATTTTTGTGACATGCATGAAAATTTGGTTAGTTAAATTTATAGTCAAAATTTGGCAAGGTGCATCAAATCAACACATGCAAGTATCAAAAGGAAAGTCATGGCATGCATGCATGCGTTGTACTCCCTTCGTTTCCAAATATAAGTCTTTTTAGAGATTGCAACAAGTGACTACATACGAAGCAGAATATGTCTACTCCTACATACGAAGTAGCCAATTTGAAATGTGTAAAAAGACTTTTATCGAGTGCAGTGCTTTGATGTGTCGTGTCAACTGATATGTCTCCAATGTATCTATAATTTTTTATAGCTCCATGCTACTTTATCTACTGTTTTGGACTATATTGGGCTTTATTTTCCACTTTTATATTATTTTTGGGACTAACCTATTAACCGGAACCCCAGCCCAGAATTGTTGTTTTTTGCCTATTTCAGTGTTTCAAAGAAACGGAATATCAAACGGAGTCCAAAGCGGAATGAAACCTTGACAGCGTGATTTTCTCACGAACGTGATCCAGAGACTTGTAGCCTACTCCCGAGTAACAGAGGCGGTCACGAGGGTGGGGCGCCCCTAGGGCGCCCCCTAAAGCGCGCCCACCTCGTGGGCCCCTGTTGCTCCACCGACATACTCCTTCCTCCTATATATACCTCGTACCCCCAAAGCAGTCGTAGCAGGAGCCAAAACCTAATTCCACCGCTGCAACTTCACCTGTATCCATGAGATCCCATCTTGGGGCACATTAGGAGCTCCATGGGAGGGCATCCACCACGGAGGGTTTCTACATCATCACCATAGCCCCTCCGATGAAGTGCGAGTAGTTTACTTTAGACCTTCGGGTCCATAGCTAGTAGCTAGATGGCTTCTTCTCTCTTTTTGGATCTCAATACAATGTTCTCCCCTTCTCTCGTGGAGATCTATTCGATGCAATCTTCTTTTTGTGGTGTGTTTGTTGAGACCGATGAATTGTGGGTTTATGATCAAGATTATCTATGAACAATATTTGAATCTTCTCTAAATTCTTTTATGTATGATTGAGTTATCTTTGCAAGTCTCTTCGAATTATCCGTTTGGTTTGGCCAACTAGATTGGTAGATCTTGCAATGGGAGAAGTGTTTAGCTTTGGGTTCAATCTTCCGGTGTCCTTACCCAAAGGATGTAAAGGGTTGCAAAGGCACGTATTGTATTGTTACCATCGGCGATAACAAGATGGCGTATTTATCATATTGCATGAATTTATTCCTCTACATCATGTCATCTTGCTTAAGGCGTTACTCTGTTTTAACTTAATACTCTAGACGCATCTTTGGATAGCGGTCGATGAGTGGAGTAATAGTAGTAGATGCAGGCAGGAGTCGGTCTACTTGTCTCCGACGTAATGCCTATATACATGATCATACCTAGATATTCTCATAACTATGCTTAATTCTGTCAATTGCTCAACAGTAATTTGTTCACCCACCGTAGAATACTTATGCTTTTGAGAGAAGCCACTAGTGAAACGTATGGCCCCCGGGTCTATTCTCATCATATCAATCTCCATTACTTTAATACTTGCTTTATTTTTACTTTGCCTTTTACTTTTCACTTTGCATCTCTATAACAAAAAAACCAAAAATATTATTTATCATCTCTATCAGATCTCACTCTCGTGAGTGACCGTGAAGGGATTGACAACCCCTAATCGCGTTGGTTGTGAGGAGCTATTGTTTTGTGCAGGTACAAGGGACTTGTGCGTAGCCTCCTACTGGATTGATACATTGGTTCTCATAAACTGAGGGAAATACTTACGCTACTTTGCTGCATCATCCTCTCCTCTTCGAGGAAATCCAACGCAGTGCTCAAGAGGTAGCAAGAAGGATTTCTGGCGCCGTTGCCGGGGAAGGCTTACGCAAGAGCAAGTCAAGACTTGGACTCCTAACAACAAGCCACTTCTGGCACCGTTAAAGTCTACATACCAAGTACCCATCACAATCACTATCTCCCGCATTACATTATTTGCCATTTGCCTCTCGTTTTCCTCTCCCCCACTTCACCCTTGCCGTTTTATTCGCCCTCTCTTTCCCAATCTCCTCCTCTTTTCCCCGTTTGCCTTTTTCTCGCTTGCCTTTTGTTTGCTCGTGTGTTAGTTTGCTTGCTTGTCGTTATGTCTGAAATTGGGGAAATTATTGCCGATATGGGCGATAATAATATCATAGAAAATTCTGAAGCTCCTGCTGAAGAAGCCCCTACCTATTATACAAAAAGATTTCGAATCGGTAGTGGTAATATTATTGGAAAATGAGTTATTCAAGATTTCTTTACTTATGCTGGTTCTTTGCCCTCTATGGGTGGTTCTATTCTCCATAGAACTAGTAGCCTTGCGGACGCTATTGCCATGCTTATCGTTGAACTTGAAAGGCAATTTATGCATATGCACCCTTCTATACAAAGAATTTTCCTAGAATTTTCTAATATTGAACACTCCTCTATTAAGCGTGCCGCTACAATCTTTTTGGCTCATGAATTCAGATTTATAATAAAAGAAGCCAAAGAAATCTTTGCGCATTATAGGGTGGACACTGGCCGTCCTCCCATAGAATCTATCATTTTTTATCAAGAAGAAATAATGCATTTTCAATCTATCGACTATGTTGCTTTCAATGAAAATCTTAGAAAAAAGGTGCCTACCAATATTTTAATTGATAGAATCTCTGAACTTAATGATGATTTGGCTATTCGAAATAATGAGATAGGATGCTCTCTTGAGTATAGGCTCACCAAGTTTTTTCAGAAGAACGCTTATAATGACGAATTGGTTGTGCAATACGAAGGGCCGAAAGAGGAACCTATACCTCCTAAAATTGATCTTGGGGACTTCTGTCCTATTCAATTTAGCCCTTTTGATTACTTTTGGTTGCCTCAAAGAAAGCTTGCTGTCGAGCGTAGAGAATATGAAATGAGTTTCACCGATCTATCTTATTACTACGGCACTACTTAGATCTATCCTTGCTTTTATGCCTAGCTAGGGGCGTTAAACGATAGCGCTTGTTGGGAGGCAACCCAATTTTATTTTTAGTTTTTTTGTTTTTGCTTCTGTTTACGAATAAATAATCCATCTAGCCTCTGTTTATATGTGGCTTTATGTTTTAATTAGTGTTTGTGCCAAGTTAGACCTATTGGATCTTCTTGGATGATAGTTATTTGATCTTGCTGTAATTTCCAGAAACTTTGCGTCAAGTGGCCGAATTGTTAAAAATCACCAAACATGATAAAAACTGATTCCAATTGCTGCTGATCATTAAACAAATTTTCTAGGTCGTTCAATTTCGATAGAGTTTTTGGAGTTCCATAAGTTTGCGTTAGTTACAGATTACCACAGACTGTTCTGTTTTTGATAGATTCTGTTTTTCGTGTGTTGTTTGCTTATTTTGATGAATCTATGGCTAGTAAAATAGTTTATAATCCATAGAGAAGTTGGAATACAGTAGGTTTAACACCAATATAAATAAATAATGAGTTCATTACAATACCTTAAAGTAGTCTTTTGTTTTCTTTCTCTAACGGAGCTCACGAGATTTCTATTGAGTTTTGTGTTGTGAAGTTTTTCAAGTTTTGGGTAAATTCTTTTGATGGATTATGGAACAAGGAGTGGCAAGAGCCTAAGCTTGGGGATTCCCATGACACCCCAAGATAATCCAAGGGCACCAAAAGTCAAAGCTTGGGGATGCCCGGAAGGCATCCCCTCTTTAAATCTACTTCCATCGGTAATTTACTTGGAGCTATATTTTATTCACCACATGATATGTGTTTTGCTTGGAAGCGTCTTGTATTATTTGCGTCTTTGCTTGTTAGTCTACCACAATCATCCTTTCTGTACACACCTTTTGAGAGAGCCATACATGAATTGGAATTTGATAGAATACTCTATGTGCTTCACTTATATCTTTTGAGCTTGATAGTTTTGCTCATAGTGCTTCACTTATATCTTTTGAGCGTGATAATTTTTGCTCTAGTGCTTCACTTAGATCTTTTAGAGCACGGTGGTGGATTTGTTTTAAAGAAACTATTGATCTCTCATGCTTCACTTAGATTATTTTGAGAGTCGTTAATAGCATGGTAATTTGCTTAAATATTAATATACTTGGTATTCAAGATATGTGAAACTTTCTTTTGAGTGCGTTGAATACTAAGAAAAGTTTGATGCTTCATAATTGCTTTGAGATATGAAGATGGTGATATTAAAGTCATGCTAGTTGAGTAGTTCTGAATTTAAAGAATACTTGTGTTGAAGTTTGTGATTCCCGTAGCATGCACGTATGGTGAACCGTTATGTGATGAACTCGGAGCATGATTTATTTATTGATTGTCTTCCTTATGAGTGGCGGTCGGGGAATGACGATGGTCTTTTCCTACCAATCTATCCCCCTAGGAGCATGCGCGTAATACTTTGCTTTGATAACTTCTAGATTTTTGCAATAAGTATATGAGTTCTTTATGACTAATGTTGAGTCCATGGATTATACGCACTTTTTCCCATCCTTCCACCATTGCTAGCCTCTCTAATACCGCACACTTTTCAACGGTATCATACACCCACCATATATCTTCCTCAAAACAGCCACCATACCTACCTATCATGGCATTTCCATAGCCATTCTGAGATATATTGCCATGCAACTTTCCACCGTTCCGTTTATTATGACACGCTCCATTATTGTCATATTGCTAGCATGATCATGTAGTTGACATCGTATTTGTGGAAAAACCACCTTTCATAATTCTTTCGTACATGTCACTCTTGTTTCATTGCATATCCCGGTACACCGCCGGAGGCATTCATATAGAGTCATACTTTGTTCTAAGAATCGAGTTGTAATTGTTGAGTTGTAAGAAAAATAAAAGTGTGATGATCATCAGTCTTTAGAGCATTGTCCCAAGTGAGGAAAGGATGATGGAGACCATGATTCCCCACAAGTCGGGATGAGACTCGGACGAAAAATAAAAAAGGGAAAAATGAAAAAAGAGGCCATAAAAAGAGAAAAGGCCCAAATAAAAAATGAGAGAAAAGAGAGAAGGGACAATGCTACTATCCTTTTACCACACTTGTGCTTCAAAGTAGCACCAAGATCTTCATGATAGAGAGTCTCTCATTTTGTCACTTTCATATACTAGTGGGAATTTTTCATTATAGAACTTGGCTTGTATATTCCAATGATGGGCTTCCTCAAATGCCCTAGGTCTTCGTGAGCAAACGAGTTGGATGCACACCCACTTAGTTTCTTTTGTTGAGCTTCCATATACTTATAGCTCTAGTGCATCCGTTGGATGGAAATCCCTACTCACTCACATTGATATCTATTGATGGGCATCTCCATAGCCCGTTGATACGCCTAGTTGATGTGAGACTATCTTCCCTCCTTTTGTCTTCTCCACAACCACCATTCTATTCCACATATAGTGCTATATCCATGGCTCACGCTCATGTATTGCGTGAAGATTGAAAATGTTAACGTATGAAACAATTGCTTGGCTTGTCATCGGGGTTGTGCATGATTTAAATATTTTGTGTGGGGAAGATGGAGCATAGCCAGACTATATGATTTTGTAGGGATAACTTTCTTTGGCCATGTTATTTTGATAAGACATAATTGCTTAGTTAGTATGCTTGAAGTACTATTATTTTTATGTCAATATGAACTTTTGTCTTGAATCTTTCGGATCTAAATATTCATACCACAATTAAGAAGATTTACATTGAAATTATGCCAAAGTATCACTCCGCATCAATAATTCTTTTTATCATTTACCTACTCGAGGACGAGCAGGAATTAAGCTTGGGGATGCCTGATACGTCTCCAACGTATCTATAATTTTTTGATTGCTCCATGCTACTTTATCTACTGTTTTGGACTATATTGGGCTTTATTTTCCACTTTTATATTATTTTTGGGACTAACCTATTAACCGGAGGCCCAGCCCAGAATTGCTGTTTTTTTTGCCTATTTCAGTGTTTCAAAGAAACGGAATATCAAACGGAGTCCAAACGGAATGAAACCTTCGGGAACGTGATTTTCTCACCGAACGTGATCCAGGAGACTTGGACCCTACTCCAAGAAGTAACAGAGGTGGTCACAAGGGTGGGCCCCCCTAGGGCGCGCCCCCTGCCTCGTGGGCCCCCTGTTGCTCCACCGACGTACTCCTTCCTCCTATATATACCTCATTCCCAAGCGATCAAAACAGGAGCCAAAAACCTAATTCCACCGCCGCAACTTCACCGTATCCACGAGATCCCATCTTGGGGCCTGTTAGGAGCTCCATGGGAGGGCATCCACCACGGAGGGCTTCCACATCATCATCATAGCCCCTCCGATGAAGTGTGAGTAGTTTACTTCAGACCTTCGGGTCCATAGCTAGTAGCTAGATGGCTTCTTCTCACTTTTGGATCTCAATACAATGTTCTCCCCCCCCTCTCGTGGAGATCTATTCGATGTAATCTTCTTTTTGCGGTGTGTTTGTTGAGAACGATGAATTGTGGGTTTATGATCAAGATTATCTATGAACAATATTTGAATCTTCTCTGAATTCTTTTATGTATGATTGAGTTATCTTTGCAAGTCTCTTAGAATTATCCGTTTGGTTTGGCCAACTAGATTGGTAGTTCTTGCAATGGGAGAAGTGTTTAGCTTTGGGTTCAATCTTGCGGTGTCCTTACCCAAGGATGTGAGAAAGGGTTGCAAGGCACGTATTGTATTGTTGCCATCGAGGATAACAAGATGGGGTATTTATCATATTGCATGAATTTATTCCTCTACATCATGTCATCTTGCTTAAGGCGTTACTCTGTTTTAACTTAATACTCTAGATGCATCTTTGGATAGTGGTCGATGAGTGGAGTAATAGTAGTAGATGCAGGTGAGGAGTCGGTCTACTTGTCTCGGACGTGATGCCTATATACATGATCATACCTAGATATTCTCATAACTATGCTTAATTCTGTCAATTGCTCAACAGTAATTTGTTCACCCACCGTAGAATACTTATGCTTTTGAGAGAAGCCACTAGTGAAACATATGGCCCCCGGGTCTATTTTCATCATATCAATCTCCATTACTTTAATACTTGCTTTGTTTTTACTTTGCCTTTTACTTTTCACTTTGCATCTCTATAACAAAAATATCAAAAATATTATTTATCATCTCTATGAGATCTCACTCTCGTAAGTGATCGTGAAGGGATTGACAACCCCTAATCGCGTTGGTTGCGAGGAGCTATTGTTTTGTGCAGGTACAAGGGACTTCTGCGTAGCCTCCTACTGGATTGATACCTTGGTTCTCAAAAACTGAGGGAAATACTTACGCTACTTTGCTGCATCATCCTCTCCTCTTCGGGGAAATCCAACGCAGTGCTCAAGAGGTAGCATCAACTCGTACAAGACTGAGAAATTTGATTACTACGACACCCTCCCCTCGCAGACTGAGCTCCGGTGCCTTAACTGCACCTGCCTTTGGCTGCATGACAGGAGGGCCAACCACCTGTTGGCCCACCTGTCATAGACGCAAATCTGAGGAGCGATGAAGTAGAAGCTTTAAGCTACGCTATCCCTCCCTTGCGAGGTGGATGGACATACAGTGTGGATCGATCTTTGTAGAAGTAGGAGTAGCATCATTGTTCGTCTTCTCGAAGAGGCGAAGAGCCAAGCGCAACCCGAGCGTGGCGATTCACGAATGCTCGCGTGGTGCGGTTCCTTGGAGCACGCATATACTAGCTGTGCTCTTGCATGAGACAAAATTGCTACTCCCTCATTTCCGGTTTATAGTGCTCAATTCAAAAATCTCACCAATCAATGTAGATGGTGAGTGGTGGAATCTGATTTGTAGTTTTGCAAAAGCACCTAATTAATGCTCTTCTTTTCCTCAAAAATTATGTTTATCAATGCATTAATTGCAATGCATGCATGCATAAAGTACATGCATTGGTCAAATTTCTCTTAATACTTGCATGCAATGATTTAATGCACCTTGGAATCTGAAAATGTGATGGAAAACAACCAAATTGAGCCTTATAAAATGGAGAACATAAAATTTTGAGATAAGCCCTATAAACCGGAAAGGAGGGAGTATTGTTTCCCTAACAATTAAACTCCATTATCCATTGGTTGATACTCATTCTGCATAGGTCCACGCGCTTAGCACCGTTTCCTCCTGGGGTCACCAATGCTTATTTGCTAATTAATAGCATTGCATGCAATGAACTAGCCGTTGCAAGTCATTAAAAGCATGCACACCTCTCATCTCTTATTGGTTGATATGTCAAGAAACAAGAAACAAGGTAGAAGTTAATGCACCGCGCCTAAGTGTTTTGGGACTATTTGGTTTTTGTAAGATGACTTACACACCTAGACGGAGGGAGTAGTATAGACCTGTAAACCGGAAAGGAGTATTTGCCTTTCTAGAGATTTCAACAAGTGACTAGACTACACCGTGTGCAGTAGCCCCTCCCTTCCGGTTTATAGGGCTCAAATCTCAAATCTCATGAACCAAGGCATTTTGCGATTGGAGGAATGTATCTCGTACTTTATAGAACTATCCTAATTAAACTCATGCATTAATTAAGTAGTTCTCTCATTTTCCTCTCCGCCTTGGTTGCGGTGCACAATATTGAGCACTCCTATATGACTAGCCGCTCTATCTACATGCAGGACATTTCAAAGCATCCGGGCCCGCGTGCCATCCACCAAATCACAGCGAGGTGCTACAGTCGAGACTCACCTGTCACCCCGGTGTGGCCGTCATGACCCGTCATATCACAAAACCCACACCTTTACTAGCAGTGGTAAGGTGGCCTCCAAGTTGGACTGGACGAAGCAACCATCATTTAACTGGAACACTCGTTCAAGCCCTTTCTTCCCTTTCTTGAAGAAAACCTCACTCCAGGCTACTCACTTATGCCACTTTTCTTACATGCATCGGCGAAGGAAAGGTGGTCGAATCAGTTATGCTGCTATATTTTCATTCCAAGAATCTTCTTTTTGCGAAGCACCGACCGATTCTCACATCCTATTCTTTTCCCGTTTTCATTGCGATTGTGGTTTCCTTTCGATTGCTTTTTTGTTTTTTCAGTTCATTGATGGATCCTGGAGCACTAGGCAAAGAGTTGCCGGCGGACAATCCACTGGAGACAGTGATCTCCAGGAAGCGAGCACCGACCAACGAGTTGACCATGTTGGCGGGCCAACCCATGGATACAAAAAACTCCAAGAAACAAGCACTGGCCCAAGAGTTGAGGACGTTGGCAGACAAACTCCTCAAAGAAAGTTGGAAGAATAGCAAAGGCCCCACCGTGCCTACCCTAGGAACTCTGATTGCCACCTATGTGAGGCTCAAGACCGAGTTTGAGGAGATAGTCGCCGTTGAGAAGCAGTATTCCCCTGGCAAGGTGATGGCCCCATCGAGGACGAGGAGATGGCCCGGAGGATGAGATCCCCGGTGAGCTGCACAAGGTAAAAATAATGGCTTATTACCATAGTTGTGGTTTTGATTATTTGCAATGTGCTTGCTAATATGTTAGGGTTGTGCAGTGCGGTGGGCGTCCTTGATGATTCCGATGTCGTGGCCCGTCTGTTGGCATCGCCCGGAGGTCGATTCGATGCAGCTGTCCATCCTGTGGACATCACCCGAAGATCGATTCCGATGTCGCGGTCGATCCTGCGGACATCGCCCGTAAATCGATTCCCATGCCGTTGTCCGTCTTTGTGGTCATTGCGAGATCGATGACAAGAAATAGTTGGTCGCGCTAATCCTTCAGGGTAGTTTGCATTGCCCTGTGTTTAATTACCAGAGCGATGCGTGTTATCAAACCATGTTAGGGCTAGTGCACTGTCTTGTGTGGGCGGATCTTGCTACTTTTGTTTGATAGTGAATCATGCAAACCCTCTCCGAGTTATGGAAACAGATGTATCCTCACCAGCTTTTGACGTAATATATGGCATGCTTAGATGTAATTTTGAACTGTTTATCATATCAGCAGGGCTTGTTTGATGATTCTTGGTGTTAGTAGGCTAGCTCTTTATGCGAGCTATAGTACTTGCAAAACACTCACCGGAGAGAAACGTTGGGGCTGATGAGCTCGTGGTACGCTTATACTTATCCCTCGTCGATCGACCAATAGCCCTAGCTCCTAAAATTGTAGGCTTAGTGACCGATCAGACAATAGTCGACATACATTCAGGCCTCATTTGGTTCGTAGGGTAGGAAAATCGTAGCAAAGAAATGCAGAACGTGCAACACAAAATCATAGCGGTCTTGACGTGCTCCCTCCGTTCCAAAATAGATGACCTAGGCGGGCTAGTTTGGCCTAGTGGGTTTCGGTGATATGACGTGATGCAGTGCCGTCCGGTCTTGGCGTGGTAGCAGTATTGTGGGTACAGTAAGTTTTCTTGAAGAAGCCAAATTCAACGAAGTCATGATGGTTCCTTCGTCCGAACAACTTCCAGTGGGAAAGGTTGGGCCTGCGCTACGCCCGGGGTGGACCAGGATAATTTTGTGCATGGCAGGTGGACCAGAATGGTCGACGTCCCACATGTCGGTGAATGAAAGTATTCTTTCAGATATAGAGGATGAGCAACGAGTATTCATTGTTTATTTTTGATGAAAGCTATTGTCTCCATCTTTATTCTGACGGAGGAGTGTGAAACACGGCAGCCCGATGAACTTGGCATGTGCACCACTCCTCCTTCCTCATGTAATGCCCAAAGTTACTGACTTTTTCTCACTTTCTCTCTATCTATTTCCTCTCAAATGTTTTTTACCTTTCTTTTTTTAAGACACAATTGTTTTTTATGCCTTTTTTTAGAATTATTTTTTTATACCTAGGCGCACGTGTAGAGACGGGCTCTTGCAGAGCCCACTCCTTGACTTTGTTAATGCCTCTCTCTCCTCCACATAAGGAGTACTACTTGCTATGCATGCATGCGGCGGGCAGCTGGCGTCTTGAGGGGCTAGGGAGGTGAGAGCGGGCTCCGGAAGCGGTCCGGACTCCAGCATGGCCCACCTCACATTATCACCATATATTTCTTGGAGTCCGTGTGCGGCGGGCGGGCGATCTCTTCTCCCTCCCCCGTTTCTCTCTTCTCGGTGACGCCCCGAGCGATTAGATTTCGGCTATCAACGGTTTATTCAATTACGGTCCCACATGTCAGTGAAATTGCAAGACAAAGCGTGTCCCCTCTGGTGAGTTGCGTGCGAGCCGGACTGTCGGGGTTGCGACGCGTACGAGTCGTAAGTGTGCCGCATTTTCCTTTAGAACTTGTGAAGCGTAACATTTTCGCGCGATCGATCAATAGAAATCCAGAACAAAATGACGAGGGCGGTGCTTTCCCGCTTGTTAGGCGGGCGAGTTCGAGTGATATGACGTGCTACAGTGCCATCCACTTGCTCCATTTTTATGTAAGCAAGAGTTTACACTCTTACGCAGGAGGAGTGCGAAACACCGCAGATCTGATTTTGATCGAGGGATAACTGTTCCCTGCCAAATAATGGAGGATTGTTAGCGATTATAGCATGATAGTTAGGGCATCTCCAGCGCTGGCCCACAAATTTACACCGGCATTTGTCCAAGGACACTGATGGATGCCATCCGATGCTGCCCGCATACCTTTCGACAACTATATGAACTAACCGGACGAAATTCGTGCAAACAAAGCAAATTTCAAATTGACCGGATGAAGTTCATTACATTTCGAGAACTTTTCCTATAAACTGGATGAAATTCATTACATATTTCACACAAACCATACTAAAACCTACTGTAAACCTAATCTAAACGATCGCCGGGCCCCGACCACCATGTCCGGCCATGAACCCGAGAAAGTCGGCCATTGCCTTTGCCTCCTCCTTATCCGCCTTCATAACCTCCTCCTCCGGAGCACAAGGTTATGAAGATTTCTGCCTCCACGTCGCCATCAAGCGGCTAATCGGTCGCCGATTTTTATCCCACCAAGCTTGGCGTCGACTGAGTGGAGGAGCGGTGGCCTTCCTGGGACTAGAGCGGTGGCGACCTACCGTGTACTACTCTTCCTCGCTGTCGGCTGCGCCTGCTGGCTTCGTGGTCGTGGCGGCGGAGGGCGGCCGGGGGGGAGCCGGCGATCTCCTTCATCTGCTCCTGCGACAGTACGTCCAAGAGAGCTTTGGAGCGTGCCCGGAGCGGAGCCACCGATGTCCTTCGTCTGCTCCTGCGATAGTACGTCCAAGAGATCTTTGGAGTGCCCGGAGGCCATGGTTGGAGTGGTGCCAACAAAAGGAAGGGACCGGAGGAGAATGAGTGTGGGTCTTTGGCTATGGCTGGGAGCTGGGGCCCAAGTTAATATAGCAGGCGAATGGCAATGAGCCGCGGCAGACGGATGGATGGCTGGCAGCGGAGTAGGTTCGTCGGTAGCCATGGTGTCATTAACGCGGAGCAGTCGCTTGCACCGGGATGCCGCGCGGGTGGCACACTCTCGGCCGGCGCGCTGCTGCAATGCCGGCGCTAGTGAGAGGTCGCGTCGGGCATGAATGCGGACGCTGCTTCAGTGACTTAACCGCAGGTGTGTTGTCTCACTAACATGTAGGCCCAACGGGCATCAGGCCCGCATGTCAGTGACACACCAACTGCACCTGCAGTTAAGGAAGGTGAATGCGGCATTGACGTTCTGGAGAGACGGTGATCGTTTCAGGCGGGAAGCGCTCGCTAGCGATGGAAGGGGTTTCGGTAGGCCAGGGCGGTCAGACGCTGGCGTGGTGGTAAAATGTGAACTCATGGATGACGAGCCTTTGAAGCGTATGCGGCACGTATTGACAACCAGGCGTCCATGCAACCGCTCTTGTCGACAGCTAGCACTCGATGACCACCATTAGACACCACACAACCATACATAACTTATGAATAATGGACGAATCGATCAGAAACACACTCGTGTGCAGTGGCACTATGATCGGTTGCTCACGATAGTACATACTCCGCACCATAGTACCCTCTCTAGCTAGGTTGTTTTATAGATTGTCGTTGTGATGGACGATATACATGAGCAAGGCGCCGAGTCACGAGTATGACCGTTGGTGTTGAGCCAGGTGAATACATGCTCGGTGTTCGCGGAGGCCTCCAGCAAACGTCTAACCAGTAATGTCACATACGCATAATTTTGGTTTTTATTTCTTTCTTCACGGATAGGTAGGCCCACATAGATAGATAGATAGATAAAGAACACGAGCTGATGAGGCGCATGCGGACTGTTTGACTGGTCAATCAGACAAATACGGAGCTATACGCTGAGCTAGTGACCGTATAATCACCATATCTCGTATACAATGATCAAAGTGAGCTATCAAGACAAGTTCGATGATCGCCAATGCATTTTACTCGGTAATAAAAGACCAGGATTGAAGGGGAATCCAAATTTGCTTCATCTTCTGTCCTTGAGCTCTTGACAAACCGATGCACTATACGGTTGTCCGGCCACTCCACCCCAGATCTCTCACCAAGCGTCGTTCATGCCACCACGCCGCACACTAACCGGTAAGGCAGCGATGGCATCCCGCTGCGCCGAGTTCCTCCCCGCCCACGACCGCACACAAAATGGTAGGGAAGCGATGGCATCCCGCCGTGCCGAGTTCATCGCCGCTCGCGACCTCACAAATATGTGGGAGGAATTTGAAGATGCCAAGGCCAAATGGGCGGTGGAGCAAGAGGCGGCCAAAGCCGCACAGAGGGAGCGGAGAAGTCAGAAAGCACTGAAGACAAGAGAGGCCCACCACCGCAAGAAAGAAAAGGACGCACGCGCTGCTGCGGAGAGGTCGGCGGAGATCCAAGCACGGTGGGGTGTCGCCGACAAAGCCGGGAAGGAGAACGACAGCGTCTGGCCAGCATGTGAGAAGTAGTAGTACTAGTAGTTAGTGTGTGTGTGTGTCTGTGTCTGAGTACGAGCATGTACCAATACTAGTACTAGTTACTACTGTAGTTTTTAGAGCAAATTACCAGTACATTAGCCTAGACTAAATGGAAAAATTCCTATCCTAAGCATCAAATGGCAACTCTTTCTCTATAGGAATTTATATGCATGTCATCTCACTTCATATGATTTTCATATTAATATCCTATCAACGAAAGGAGGCCTCTGTTGGAGTAACCATCAGAAGCTAGCGGATCACTGGTACAGTAGTTTTCTTCAAGAAGCGGAATTCAACGAAGTCATGATGGTTCCTTCGTCCGAGCAACTTCAAAGTGGGAAGTGGGCCTGTGATTTGACGGCTCATTAGTCATTATTCTTTGCGGTAGCGACGACCAGGTGACTCCTTGGAGTTCTGCGTGCATGGCAAGTGGACCAGGATGGTCGACGTCCCACATGTTGGCGCACGAAAGTATTCTTTCCGATATCGAGGAGCAAGGAAACCGCGTGGTATAGTATCAGTGCTGATTGGTTCACAAAAAAAAATAGTATCACTGCCGATTTATAATTATTTTTTATTTCTGATGAATGCTAGCGTTTCAACTCTTACGACGAAGGGTGCCAAACACGACGCGTCTTTGGATGTCCCTACGTCGGTGAAAGGAGTGGGACATGAACAGCGTGGTAGAGCCCAACGTAAAAAAAACTGCGTGGTAGAGCGTCTCCACTTCTTCCACTTCTGGGTCAGAGACCACACGTAGTAGTACTTAGTGGTATGAACGATACAAAGTGCGACCTGGAGAGAAAGACACGTCTAGTTGGTAGGTCTCGGGGCATACACGTAAACAAATATAAAAGTTAATATGTGCCTCCAACTAATATAGTAGTAGTAGAGTACTTAGGTACGTACTCCATAACATCACCATGCATTGCACGTACAACATTTAGTGGTAGTACGTAGTAAGAGACAAATGCCGCCTAAGAGTTCCCTTCTCGACCTACTTTTGGGTGTTTGGTAGAGTGTATGGAGGGTGCATGAATCCACACTAGTTTAGCACAAATACACTAGAAGCATGCATGAAGAGAGCATGCATGAAGAGGGGTGTTGAGTTGAGCATGCATGAAGAGGGAACAACTATGCTGAGTCGAGAACGCAACCAAACACACCCTTTATGCCACGCATGTTCATACCATTTGTGCCTTTCTACTTCACTTACTGCACTACATTACTCAGGTTCGTACGTCCACTCCACAGGTACATGTCCGTCTCGTAGTTCCAGTCCCACGTGTTCTTCATATAGATGGAACGATCCTTGCATAACACGTGCACCTTGATGTCTCGCGTGTTGGCAAAAGGTTGAACAAAGCTCATGTAAAAAATAGAGCGGAAGAACATAGATTCCGGACGACCGAGAAGGAGCAAGGAACCTCGTGGTGGAGCGTCTGCACTCATAATATTTAATATTATTCAGCGATATAAAATTAACCAATCATCTCCACAAGGAATTTGGAAGAGTACGAAACACGGCAGCCAGTGTAGTTACATCATACTAGTACATGGCTAACCCACGCTTATCACCATATTTCTTGGCTTCCGTGCGACACCTATCTCTAGTAATCCAGAGCACAGACGCTTCTCCCTCCTCGTCTCTATCAAAGTGTGGCGGGCTGGCGTTTCTGCCATCTATTGAGGTCGGTTAACTATCACATGTTAGCGACATGCCAAGAGCATTCTAAAAAAATCCTTTCACGTTCCATTTTCAAAAAGAAAAAAATCCTTTCACGTACAAATTTGCCTGTATGCTTTGAGAAACTTGCATGTCCTATACTTCTCCTGTTTGATACTCTAACTTAGCTAGAGGTTAGACTAACTCATGACTAACCCTGAACTAACTGCAGCCAAAGAGGTGTTTGGGTGACAGGGTTAGATTGACAATAAATGCACTTCATGGAGAGAGAAAAGTGATTTTTCAGTGGTCCCAATGAGAACTATCTCCAGTTAGCACCTCTTGGGTGGGATATTTTTTTTTGGTGGGTTCGGTGCAACTTGCTCCAATTTAAAGCCTCATGCTTGGATACTTTAGGGCTATTTGAGCCCCAACTAGCTCAAACTAACTCTAACCCATGGATCCAAACAGGGCCTATGTCCAGTCTCGACGCGGAGCAGTCGCGTGCCCCGGGAAGCGGCGCTCTCTCGGCCATCGCGCCACTTCAAAGCCAGCGCCAGTGAGAGGTCGCCTACTCTCTGGCCGGGCATTAATGCGGCACTGACGCTCCAGGGCGACGCTGACCGTTTCACGCGGGAAGCGCGCGCTGGCAAGGGAGTATAGGTTTTGAACCATTTCAGGTGTAGTACTGGTAGTTTGCAAAACTACTCAATTATTGCACTCAATTTCCTAAGAAATTGTGGTAAAAACGTTACTCCACAGCCATCATACCTTCTCCTTCCTCTTCCACCGCCCGCTCACGTCCGCGGGAAGCGACCAGTCAACCCTTATATAGGAGTGCTAGCACAAAAAGATGCATGCATGACCACTAAAATTTCCATATTAAAGCGCCGCTCCGGCATGAGTATGGCGTATGTTGTTACCTTCGGCCGGCCCATGGCTACCGGGCAACGGCGATTAGAGAAGAGGCGGTGGGAGGGGAATGAATGTAGCTACTGTCTGGGTTCGCCTTCCGGCTTAAATAAATACGCAGCATCACGCGTACCCGCGGGTGCACAAATTGTAACATACTAAATATGCCTTAAGTGGGCATCACGTAACTGGTGTGTGTGTGAGAGAGAGAGAGAGATTCTGAGAGACAGAGTGCGTGTGTGCGACTCTACTCTTCGGACATGCACTCAACCTTTTGCATTGGGATATAAGTATAATGGTATTTACTTTAGCTAGCGATTTACGTGGCCATGTTAACATGGTTGTGTCAAAAAAATGTCACTTCCTGCTCGTGATTTGCGTTATATAATTACAAGCAAGATTCTCGTGCATTGCACGGAACATCAATATGCATTTTTTTTACAAAACACCTGTTGTGATTGACCCATGCAGGAGTAATCCCATGTGTAAAAACTAATAATATCTCAAGAATTTTATCGAAAAACTGGTATCTCGAGAATGTCATCGAAAAAATGAAAGATGAGAGATAAGGCGAGGAGGTGGAGCGTGGTGGTGGTGGTGGTGGAATGAATGGGCGGAGGCATGGGGATGGGCCAGGCGCCCGGCGCAGCGCCACCATGCATGCTAGATTGTTCCAGAGACTTATTCCTTTTTTAATTGTTGAGCAATGAGGTTGCGGGAGATAATGATGTGGAGAGAGGTGCGGGTATCTTTTGTAAAATTATCATAGTTTGCTTTCTATCCGTCAGATATAGATCATACGGTCTGTATTACAAGATGGCAGGCACACCATCATCGCCAACTCGTTTTTTTATAAGGGTACAGATGATAAGTTTGCTGACTACTAAAGTAAAGTGGAATTTGTCCATGTTATGCAAGTAAATAAAGGTGATTGTTTATCATACGGGTAAGGTTGGATGAAGGGTGGTAGGAACAAATGCTCCGCCTAGAGCATGTGTGTGTGAGATGGAGTCTTAGTGTGTGTGGGGTGTGTGTGTGTGTGTGAGAGAGAGAGAGAGAGAGAGAGATGGAGTCTTAGTTTGTGTGTGTGTGAGAGAGAGAGAGATGGAGTCTAAGTGTGTGTGGGGGGGTGCGTGCGTGTGTGTGTGTTTGTGTGTGTGTGAGAGAGAGAGAGAGATGGAGTCTTAGTGTGTGTGGGGGGGTGCGTGCATGCGTGTGTGTGTGTGTGTGTGTGCGTGCGTGTGTGTGTGTGTCGTGGGGTCCTCTGTGGCGAATGTAATTTAAGTGTGCATGGCTTCATCAAAGAGAGGTGATGTGTATGGCAGAGGCCACCAACGATGGGGTGCGAGAGAGAAAATGCCCGTAGAGAGGGAAGAGAAGGTGCGTGCGCGTGAGAGGAGTCGACATCGAGAGAACGTGTTTGTTCAAGAGACATCGAGGAAGACTACTATATATCGATGGTGCATATGTAGGCGGGAATTAAACAAAGAGATGGTCTTATTGGTTTGGGGATATAGGGGAAGAGTGAGAGGCGCAGGGGGGTAGCTAGAAGGAGATTGTTAAGTGTGAGTGTGTGTTTTACCCATCTAGACGGAAGTTATGTGCACAAAAGAGGAGAACGATTCGATGTGGCGTTAGGATTGAGGGTAATTAACTACGTATGGGGACATAGAGACCTTGAACATGCATGTGTGAGAGGTATACATGTATACGTGGGATGTGTGTGTGTGCCAAGATGATCGAGATAAAAGAAAGAAGACATAAGTCATAAGATCAACGACATGGGAGAGACGGATCGGTATGACAATATGCATGCATGTGAGAATGTAGGGAAGAAGGCCCGACAATTGAGCATGTGTTTTTGTCCTTAAGAGATAGTGGCGTGGGCTAGAGCATGCATCTATGGCGAGCAGAGGGGGTGAGGCGCAACGATTGTGAAAAAGAGATCAACCTATAAATGCATATGTATGGAGAGACATATATAGTGTGGGTGATAGGAAGCAAGACTCCATGCGAGAAAGAAATGTTGACGGAGAAACTACAGATAGATACAGAGATGGAGATGCTAGCTAGAGGGACATCCGCTAGTTTGGGTGTTGGAGATGACCGTCGGGTGGTTCAAAGGGTGAAGTTATATATGTGTGTGAGAGGGCACTTGACTGCATGTAGAGAGAAACATATGTAGTGTGCATGATGGGAATCAAGAGTGAGGGCGAGAAAGAAGGTTGATGGAGAAACAGATAAATATAAAGATAAAGATGCTAGCTAGTGTGCGTTAGAGATAGGAGTCGAGTGGATCAGAAGGCTGGGTTATGTGTGTGGGTGTGAGAGAGATAGAGAGAGGGTGCATGTGAGTCACATACAAACAGATATCAGAGAGAAATGAGATCCAGAGAGGCGGAGTTTTGTGTCTGCGAGAGAAAGATATTTCTACAACGAGAGTGATAGCTAGAGAGACATATGAGGGAACACAAGATATCTCTAGGGAGAGAGGGTGTGTGTGAGCGACATACAAGAGAACAATGGAGAAATATGAGACCCTGGGAGACAGAGTTTGTGTTTGTGTGTGAGAAAGAGATAATTGAACAGGAAGAGTCGTAGGTTCTCATATCTAAGGAGCAAAAGACATCTCTGTATGAGGGGTGTGCGAGTGGAACACATGGGAATAGTAGAGAGAAATGAGACCCCGGGAGACAAAGTTTTGTGTTTGTGTGAGAGAAAGAGATTCCACATGGAGAATCATAGTTAGAGACACATAGCAGGGAGCGAGATATACTTAGAAAGAGATAGAGTGATGAAGGTCGAGGGCGAGTACCGTCGATGTGTTACGAAGATAAAAGATCATTGTCGACATACAGTGTAGCACGAGAGATACGAGAGACGATGAACGCAGAGGAGGTCCAGAGAGATAGTCCTATATAAGCATGAGTGATAGCTATATGAGACGAATATCTGGATTAAAGGGGATTCAAATATTTAAACTGGAGATCGCGACATCGATAATATCATAACGCAAAATGGTGTATCAAACATGCATATTCATTTGAATTTGGGCACACGTGTAATGTTATATAGTTTATCAATATTGGTGATCCATAGATTCTTCAATTACAAACAATGCGTGGTTTATATGCAATTAATGTCTAAATGGGATTACACTATATGTTGCGTGTGTGAAACACATTATACATGTTTGAGAAGTTAAAAAAAACCGCATGAAACACACATTAATTGGAGACAGTTAGCGAGGAATGCATACATTGGATTTCAACATAAAGTGGTTTCAAATATTTGAAAATCCAAATTAATGGATACAACCTTATGAATCTGAGATCATGCCATTTGTAAACCATATTTATGTATAAATGGTGTTGTGCTTTTGAAAGTATATATAAAAAATGATGTATATAGAATGTAATTCCAATTGAAAATGGATCCCGCCCGAAAAAAATCTCTACTCTTATAAAAAACCGAGTTGGTGATGATGGTGTGCCTGCCATCCTGCAATATGGACCGTCTGATCTATATCTGACGGACAGAAAGCAAACTATGAAAATTTTGCTAAAAGATACCCACACCCCTCTCCACATTTGCAGATAAGGACTTCCCTCGTTCATCTTCGTCTCCCACAAGATAAACAACTCATATAAATGCATCTTGATGTTCCATGCAACGCATGGCCCTCTTGCTAGTAGAATACAAACGGGATTCGAATTGAGTTGGCACGGTAAACGTGCACTCTGCAAAATTTGAACGAAGCGGGGAAAGTCGCAGAATCACCAAACCAAAATCTGCGAGATGGAAATCACTACTGCCTATCCCTGCCATGCAAAGCCTATCTGCTGGATTTCTATAGGTTTTGATATGGGTAGGTTTGTAATTTCACCCAAACATGACGTAACCGCCTCTCACCTGGATTCATACACGGTGGGCGCCAAAACACAGTGTGTCCTCTGCCGAAATCGACTCCCTCCTAGATTCATATTCATACACGGTGGGCGCCAAAAACAAACTCTTGTCGGCAAATATTCGGTGTATGTGAGATTACCGTCCTATCCCCAACCGACTAATGTTGTTGTGATGTAATAGAAATTTGAAACGGGGGCTAAGTTTGTAAATTTCCTCGCTTTTGAGACAAGGGCGCCCTGAATACATGGTTCCCCCCTTCCTCTCTACCTCCCTTTTCCCCATCCGTACTCCATGGGCGCCAAAACACCCTCTCCACCCCACCCTCCTCCGTCCGCCGCCGTCCGCCACCCCATCCACTGTCGTCCTCCACCATGCCGGAGCTGATACCCCGACGCCGCCGTCCATTACAAGAGATCGACCTCTCTCATCCACGCCTTCGGATCGGGATCCTTGCATCCCATCCTCTCGCTTCAATCTCGTCGTCGTCCACCTTGTCGGCGCCGCTCCTACGACCGTCTCGTCCATCGTGCCCCGCCGCCACCGTCTACCCTCCTAGATCTGCTTCCACGCCGCTGACAGCCATTGGTACCGTAGCACCGTCAAATTCTCAGCAGATGCGTACACGGCGCCGCACCAGAGGCGGTACTCTTCCGTATCTGCTCAACTTATTTATCGCAGCAAGAAAATAGATCGCCACTGCTTTACTCTGATTTCTTGTCTTGGTTGCGAAGTTGCCTTTGTCCGGTTTGCACCTTCAGATCCGCCATGGCACGCTCAACACTATACTCCCAATGCTTATGGTTTTCCCTTTTATATTCCACACTAGTTAAATCACAGTAGACTAAATTTCAAAATTGGGTCAGTCGATTTTTCAGAGCTCGCCGGAGTTCGCCGGTGCGATCGAAGGGGCTCGGGTGGTTGTGGGGCCTCGCCGAACGAAGAAAACTCGACGCGGGTGGGGGTCGGGGCGCGGGTGGGGGTGGGGTGGCGGAGGAACATGGGCGGTGGGGGCGGTGGTCGGCCGTGGCCGTGTGGTGTTCTGTATGGGAAGAATCGAGAGGCGAGGAAGAAGAAGGGTTAGGAGACATAGGATCTTCATCCAACCGCTGAAATGGTTGAGAGACAGTGGGAGTTGCATTCTTAATGCGCTCTGGTTCATCATGTGTGAGCACTGCGCAACCAACATTTTATTATCCAAAATCTGCTTGCTCTTCTTTACCATGTTCGATAGAGCTGGCTCAGACGTGATCGATAGGCTTTCAATTACTAGCGGCAATACAACACCGTATTTTCAAGCCAGTTCCACTTTCTCGATTTATATATCGTGGTTATGGTGTACCCCTATTATGTACACTATGATCTTCCTAGTTGTTGTGTGCTCTTGTTATCATGGTTTGGCAATAAACTCTCTATACAGTATATTATGAACCTATCATCTGCCAGCTATCCTTACTTACGGAGCCTATTTTTTGTGTACTTGTGCGGATTATATAAATGCACGCACCATATTACGGCACACATGAGCTCTCTCATCGTAATCCGGTGATAGCACATAAGTGTTTCTGAGCGCCCCTATATTAGAATATCATCTGCATTACAAAGATAATCGCACAACTATTTATTTTTTCATGGTTCTCAGATATTATACGCAATTACAGTGAATATCAGAATCCGTGCATCGGAAGAATATTGTGGAACACTGCAATGACTTAAAAAATTGGCACCAAGGCATTGAGTGCCATTCGAAGCAATGAAACTCGTGACGCTCCCTACCTGTTGATTCTTGTTCAGAATATCATCCTAATGACTATTCTAACCTCGAGGAGTCAAAGGCAGATGGCCTGTCCTGTTCACCCATCAAGGTGCCTATTCTAATTTGGCAAGGTTTTATTGATTGCGCGTATCTTGCATATGTTGTCTTGCATTTCTTCTACTTTGTTGCACCGCCATCTGCTTAGTTTACTCATCATATAACTCGAGATTCCATGCCCATCCATTATCAATACATATTCCATCTGTCATCATACCATGTTTTTCCACTCAAATGTTGTTCTTATGCATCAGACATCAAAAAGGAAGAGGGTGATTGCCGAACCTGAAGGAGCACCAGCAAAGTCCTTGAAAAACATGGTGGTGCCGAAGAAATCAGACAGCACCCCACTTATATTGGATGTACAACCAGTGACACAAAACATAGGACCGACTCCAGCAGACTGTACCCATACTTCACTGGCCACACCACTAGCCCCACCACACAGGACTTGCACTCCAGCAAAAGGCGTACCGATTTCATTTGCCATAGCACCAGCCGTACCACAGAAAAATCCCACTCCAGCAAAAAGAACAGCAAGTCCACCGGCCGAAGACCTATCCCAACTGTAGAGATGGACAATTCTTGCAGATTGGAACCCCATTCCATTTATTCCCAGTTTAAAATACAATGCTTTCAATGTTGTTAGGGACTACGTGCATATATTCCCATCATGGGAAGATTATAGTGAAGACAAACACCATTTTCACATCTTCCTGTCCAACTTACGTGTAAGTGCTATTATTCATGGTTATTATTTTCCTGTTTTTACTGATCGAACACATCAATGTTTTACATTACATTGTTGTAACTAGGCGAGGGTCAATCTAGATAGTCATGAAGAGCAAAGCTTGCTTGTGCTTTTCAAGGAAGCATTGCAGTAGTATCGGTGTTACCTGAGGAAATCACACTTTGATGGCAAGTCTATAAACGAATTTTCGGTGAAGTCTCCTGTGCTAAATTTAGAAAACATTGAATGGAAAAACCTTGTTATGCACTGGTCTCGTTCCCAGGATGAGGTATTGTCTATGAAATCACATGACAATTTGAACTTCTACTTTTCTGCATGTTCCTTACGGATCTTTTCTGCAGGAAATCTGCTCGAAGAAGAATTCTGGTTTGAAAAGAATGACAAGATATCGCAAATATGCTGCCCGCTACTTTGCTCTTGTTAGTACATGTTATCCTGTATCACTGTACTTGCATACATACCTGGTTCATTATGTGGCAGCAGTATGCATGATAGCTTGCTTATCAATTGTTCGCTCCAAATTATCTGATCTGTATGAATGGTTACATTAGTGTAGAATATATCCAATGCCAATGAATTTTTTTAGCTCTGCATTGTTCTTGTAAGTACATGTTGTCCTTTATCAATGTACTTATATTGACAGGTAGTTGTTCATGTACCATCACTCTGCAGCTTATTTTCCTTTGCCCTCCATTTTCTACACATCAGATTTATATTTACCCTTACCATAAGGTTGGTACTGAATAAGTTTAGATGTGCATTGCTCTTGGCTGTGCCTTTTGCCTGTATCGCTGCACATACATTTATAGCTACTTGGTTATGTAGCATCACTCTTCATCTTATCTTAAATATTCTCCATTTTTTCTATATTATCACATCTATATTTACTCTTAACAAAATGTAGAATAAAGGCAATGCTTATGAAGAAGATTATGTGCTAAACTTCTTGAATTGCCCCCCCATCGGCATGGACAAGGGCTTTATAGAGCCTGTCTTCACCAGTAATGTAAGTTTGTCCTTCTCAAGCCTTCAAACTTTGTTGTGTATATTTGGTTAGGCATGACTGCAACAGCTATTTATTTTTGGTGTTTGCATCAAATTGCATGTTTAAAGTTTATTATGTACATAAACAAAAGTTTTTCCTTCTCAATTTAAGTTTTCAGTTGTACAACCAAGTTCCTTCTTCATACCATGTAAATTAAACTATACAGAGCAAGTGATCTTCTTTTGCACTGCATGTATGCTTCTGCTCTTCATCCATAATCCAGTGGTGTGGTGAACCTACCCACTACGGCACAATGTCATATTCTGCAATGTCTTAACTATGAACAATGTCATATCATTCTACTATTATTTAAACCGTCTCTTTATTTGCCAATCTGAAATGGGATAAATTGTGACACACTAACCATTGATACTTATGAGTTCTTGATTTGTAATCCAGTGGTGTCGTGAAGCTACCAACTCCTTCACAATGTCATTTCCTGCCATGTCTTGACCTGAACAATACCATATTGTGTTAATGCAATTTTAAATTGTGTCACTTTATTGGTCAGTAAGAAATGTGATGAAATATCAGCACTGATACTTTTATGTGCAAAACTTGTCATCTGTCTGCTTGTTTATCTTCCAGAGTGAGGAAGATATAAGTGTTGAACAAGCGCAGTCTCATCATCTTGCTTAGCTGCTTGCGCTGCAGCTCCCAAATAGGCTAACCTTTCTTGAACTCTATTGAAGTGTCATCGGTTTTGTATATTATTTTGTCGGCGTGTTTATTTGCACTGGTGGCGATATTTGATGCCCAGTGTATGTAATCTGCTGTCTGCTCGTGCTTTATTATCATAGTGGCGAACTTTGATGCCCAGTGGATGTAATATGCCGTAATTTCTTTATTATACAGTCTAGGTTTTTTCTTATTCACGATGCTACAGTTATTTTACTGTATATATATATATATATCCTGTCTTCGCAGTAAACCGGCCAAACAGTAAAATTACGGTACATAATCGGGCCGTCATGCAATCACGATGTATGATCCGCATCATGGGCCTCGTCAAATTGGCCCACTAATAGATTCTCCTTTAATAGGCCGAGTAACCCCGCCCTCTTTTCGCAAGAAAACTCAATGGGATTTTAGGAGGCCGAGAAGTAGGTTGGGCCCGAAGCGTGCGAATAGCTCACGGGCGGCGGCAATGAAATGGACCCAGCCCATGATTGTGCGAATCAATTCATGGGCTTTTAACAGGCCAAAGTTGTCTCGGTCCTTGTTTGGCCCAATCAGATATCCGTTGAGAGCAGGCCGGATGCAAACCGGGCCGTAGTTAGGCCCAACTATATGACGGGCTTTTAACAGGCCAAATTAATATAGGGCGAAATGTTAAACGGACCCTTAAGAGGCGAAACTAATATCGTGTCAATTACTAAATGGGCCTTTAGCAAGTGGGCCTGAAGCATAGCGTCCGATTAACGGGCGAATCGATATGGGCCATAATTGAGCCTAAAGCCTCTTAAAGGGTCGGACTGATCTGGGCCGTGATTTGGCCCGTAAAGTGGGAGGCTTTTAACGGGCAGATCTTATATGGACCATTATTAGGCCGGGCGTGGCGAGCCATTAATGGACCGGATCAAGTATGGGCCGACATTTGGCCCAAAACATGGCAGCGGTTAATGGGCGGCCTATTAGGGTCCTCAAAATCTTGTGGGCCTATAGCTAGGCCGCCCATTAATGTCGGAAATCTCGTGGGCCTTTAGTCGGGCCGCCCATTATGATCCGCAAGAATTTTGTGGGCCTTTACCGGGCCGCCCATTATGGCACACAAAATTTTGTGGGCCTTTACTGGTCGACCTATTATGGCCCGCGAAATCTTGTGGGCCTTTAGTCGGGCCAGCCCATTATGGTCCGCAAAATCTGTGGGCCTTTAGCTGGGCGGCTCATTATGGTCCGCAAAATCTTGTGGGCCTTTAGTTGGGCCGCCCATTTAAACTTGATGGGTCGTGCCACGTGTCGACGTATCATAGGCGCCTTCATCCAATGAGTGGATGACATCTGTCCCAACGATGAGCCGACACATGTTTCCTCCAGCCAGTGATGATTTTACACGTGGAAAATCCCCATTGGTCGGAGCTGTTAACGGGTTATCGGATCCAAAACCCGACCCGATAGCTTAACGGCGTTCCGTTAAGGTGGATGACATGTGTCGGTCACCCTTGACAAAAGCACTTCTGTGACGCGCGATTTATCGTCATGGAAGTGGACACTTCCGTGATGATAATTTTCGTAATGTCATGGAACACTTCTCTGACAAAGACAAGTATGACTATCTTGATTCTGTCATAAATTTGTCATGGATGTACATGCATGACAAAAAACGTGACCTACTGTGACAAACACGTATCATCACGGAAGTGTATTTTTTTTGTAGTGAGGGTGGACTCCTAGTCCTGCTCCTCCTCCTTGTCGGAGGACACCACCACCGGAACCTTCGCCACCAGGGCCTCGGAGGGCGCCGGCAGCACAAGACCACGCCCATCGAAGACAGGCATGGCGGCAGCAACCTGTGCCCCATCCGGGCGACGGTACAAGGGAACGAAGCTGTCCGGCGGGTACCCCTGGTCATCCCCAACCAAGGAGCAGAGGGTCGTGCCCAGCTCCTTGTCAGACAGGGCCTCCGGACGCAGGCGGAGGTCGTCCCCTTCGTCCCCAAGTTTACACAGGGGGCGCGCGCGCCTCGAGGGGAGCCACGCGTTGCGCCATGAACTCCTTGAGATCATGGCTTCCGTCAGGTTCGCCGCCCTTGAGTCGCCAGGTCTCAGGTCGGCAGTCATCCTCTCCAGCACCGACTCCGCACGAGGGTCGGTGAGCTTCGCACAGAGCCACCCGTCGTGGGACATGGGCATCTCCGTCGGCAGGACCATCCGGGGGTGGGAGCACTTGGCATTCATCAGGACCCACTTGCTCCTGAAGCCCTCGGCCTTCTTCCTAGCCTTCGAGATCACATTGGTCTTGTTGGCTGCGACGAAGCCGACGCACCCCGAGCAGTGGCCCTCCTTGATCCGGAGGAAGAAGAAGTGGTGTAGCAGTGCCACGGACGACATCACTCTGATGTACGCCTCGCAGTAGAAGGCGAAGATCGACAGGAGGAGGACGGAGTTTGGATGAAGATGGAGGGTGTGAATCTTGTAATGACTGAGGACGGAATAGAAGAAGTCGGAGAAAGGAGGAACCAACCCCGCGACGATGCTGCGCATAAAGAAGGGGTAGAAGGTGCTGCCTAGGGCCTCCGGCTTGGCGGAGCCAGCCCGGAGCACGGTCTTCCTCTTCTCATCGCCTTCCACTGTCATCAGGAGCATGGCGGCAAGGTTCTTCTCCGAGACGCTCGGCGCACTAAGCGCCAGCTCGTACCAGGAAGGTGGAGGAGCAACCCGAGCTTTGTTGGGCACCATTGGCGGCAGGCTTGAAGGAGGATCTGGGCGGATCTAGAGTCTTTGGAAGTGAAGAGCAAGAAAGGGGATCTGGAGCAAGATGAAGGAGAGCAATGAAGGCAGCACATCCCGCGCCTGCCTTTTGTCAGTCGGGCAGTTGCCGAGGCAGCGTGGGGAAGCGGAGATGCCCATGTCCCGTCAGTCGCCACGCGTCAATCAAGGCCGCAGGCGGTTGGGGCCCGCGGCACTCCGCGCTTGCCCTTTGGCTTCGCCTCGAAGCCAAGTCCGAGTGCGCCTTGGGCCCGGGGGCTACTGTCGGCGTTCTAGGAATGGGGATCCCCAGACTTGTCTGCCTGTGGCCCACCGCGTGGCTCCTGCAGCGGCCTGGTACGGCCCATCTTCACCAGCAAACACTCAAGACCCTCGCGAGGGGCCGAGCCTCACGAGGCGGACGACAAAAGACCTCCTCAGGGGCGGCCTCACTAGGCGGCTCGCGAGGAGCGAAGAGATCAAGGCGAGGGGCACCTCGTGAGGTTCCTGTGACATGAGTCGTGGCGACCAAGGCCAGGCGGGTGCCAGGAGGGCGCTAGCGGGCGCAGAGTACCCATTGCCTCTTTGGTGCTAAAGGGGCAAGCGCAGGCGAGGAGTCCCGAGGCATCGGGCAAAGGTTTCCATATCGGTGCAACGAGGCCAAGACCAGCAGGACGGCAGGACGGAGGTCATCATGGAGCCCACGACGGCGTTACCACCAGAGCCTTTGGCAGGCGAAGACCACCTTTTGTCAGGATAGCTTGTACTAGCTGTCCCCCTTCAAATTGGCCGTTGTGGGATTCCTTCCCGCCTAACATTTGGGAAGAGGACCTGGGCCTCTATAAATAGGACTAGCCACCACCTTAGCAAGGGGCGGATCATTCGGATCATCCTCTACCACACAAGCTCACCGAGCTCAAGGACACCTCTCCTCAGGAGGCTATTCTTCCCTTGTACCTTTTCATCCTCAGCCTACAAGGCAATCCACCACACCACACTGGAGTAGGGTATAACACCACATCGGTGGCCCGAACCAGTATAAACCCTTGTGTCCCTTGTTCTTCGGGTTCGACGTGCTGAGCTTTGAGATTGTGGCGAGTGTGTAAGCTAGGGGCAGGGAGAGATCTTCGTGCACACCCCAGTGTTTGAACCTTGAGGGTTTTACCGGAACCCGAAATCCGACAACTATCGCTACCGCTTAGTAATAAAGTAAAGCAATTACATGGCGATTGCATTTCATACAATAAAGCGACAACCATATGGCTCCTGCCAGTTGCCAATAATTGTTACAAAACATGATCATCTCATACAACAATTTATATATCATCACGTCTTGACCATGTCACATCATAGCAAGCCCTGCAAAAACAATTTAGACGTCCTCTACTTTGTTGTTGCAAAATTTACGTGGCTGCTACGGGCTTATCAAGAACCGTTCTTACCTACGCATCAAAACCACAATGATTTTTCATCAAGTGTGTTGTTTTAAACTTCAACAAGGACCGGGCGTAGTCACACATGATTCAACTAAAGCTGGAGAAACAGACACCCACTAGCCACCTGTGTGCAAAGCACGGCGGTAGAACCAGTCTCATGAATGTGGTCATGTAATGTCGGTCTGGGCCGCTTCATCCAACAATACCGCTGAATCAAAGTATGACATGTTGGTAAGCAGTATGACTATTATCACCCACAACTCTTTGTGTTCTACTCGTGCATATAATATCTACGCATAAACCTGGCTCGGACACCACTATTGGGGAACGTAGTATTTCAAAAAAATTCCTACGATCACGCAAGATCTATCTAGCAGAAGCATAGCAACGAGCGGGGAGAGTGTGCCCAGGTACCCTCGTAGACCGAAAGCGGAAGCGTTTAGTAACGCGGTTGATGTAGTCGAACGACTTCGCGATCCAACTGATCACGTACCAAACGCACGGCACCTCCGCGATCTTCACACGTTCAGCTGATGACGTCCCTCGAACTCTAGATCCAGCTGAGTCTGAGGATGAGTTTCGTCAGCACAACAGCGTGGTGACGGTGATGATGAAGTTACCGACGCAGGGCTTCGCCTAAGAACTACAAATATATGACCGAGTTTGAAAACTGCAGGGAGATCAACTTGTGTGTCTATGGGGTGCCCCTCCCCCCTATATAAAGGAGGGGAGGAGGGGGCCGGCCGGCCACAAGGGGCATGCCCAAGGTAGGGGGAATCCTACTCCTACTAGGAGTAGGTTCCCCCCTTTCCTAGTCCAACAAGGAGGGGAAGGAAGGAGGAAGGGGAGAGAAGGAAGGAGGGGGGCGCCGCCCCCACCCCTTGTCCAATTCAGACAAGGGAGGGCGCGCGCCACCTCCTGGCCGGCCCTCTCTCCTCTAAGGCCCATGGTGGCCCACTAACTTCCGGGGGGGTTCCGGTAAGCCTCCGGCACTCCGATTTTATCCTAAACTATCCTGAACACTTCCGATGTCCGAATAACATGGTCCAATATATCAATCTTTATGTCTCAACCATTTCGAGACTCCTCGTCATGTCCGTGGTCACATCCGGGACTCCGAACAACCTTCAGTACATCAAATCACATAAAATCATAGTACGAATCGTCATCGAACGTTAAGCATGCGGACCCTACGGGTTAGAGAACTATGTAGACATGACCGGGACACATCTCCGGTCAATAACCAATAGCGGAACCTGGATGCTCATATTGGCTCCTACATATTCTACGAAGATCTTTATCGGTCAAACCGCATAACAACATACGTTGTTCCCTTTGTCATCAGTATGTTACTTGCCCGAGATTCGATCATCGGTATCATCATACCTAGTTCAATCTCGTTATCGGCAAGTCTCTTTACTCGTTCCATAGTGCATCATCCCACAACTAACTCATTAGTCACATTGCTTGCAAGGCTTATAGTGATGTGCATTACCGAGAGGGCCCAGAGATACCTCTCCGACAATCGGAGTGACAAATCCTAATCTCGATCTATACCAACTCAACAAACACCATCAGAGACACCAGAGAGCATCTTTATAATCACCCGATTACGTTGTGACGCTTGATAGCACACTAAGTGTTCCTCCGTATTCAGGAGTCGCATAATCTCATAGTCATAGGAACATGTATAAGTCATGAAGAAAGCAATAGCAATAAACTAAACGATCATAGAGCTAAGATAACGGATGGGTCTTGTCCATCACATCATTCTCTAATGATGTGATCACGTTCATCAAATGACATCTCATGTCTATGGCTAGGAAAATTAACCATCTTTGATTAATGAGCTAGTCTAGTAGAGGCATACTAGGGACACTCTGTTTGTCTATGTATTCAAAAATGTACTAAGTTTTCAGTTAATACAATTCTAGCATGAATGATAAACATCTATCATAATATAAGGAAATATAAATAACAACTTTATTATTGCCTCTAGGACATATTTCCTTCACGCGGCGTGCCTCCGGCCCTTCCTCTTGGCCGACTCCCTTGCCAGCTGTTCGGGCGTCAGCGCCTTCTTTTGGCTTGGTGTAAGTGCATCTAGTGCCCCTTAGTGATTTTGGTGTATTGAAGACTTATAGGTTAAGGAACTAATGCGTTTGTGAGTGTACACAGGTCTATAAGTCTATGAGGAGTTTGATATTTAGAGAGAAAGTCGACACCTAAAAATGAAGTTCTTCGATCAAGACTTTGATATTCAAGACTTTCTGAAGACTTTGAAAGTGAACAAATTGGTGTGACCTTGAAGACTTGGTATTCATTTGAGGAACATGAAGCGTGAAGACTTTTGTTTTCCTAGTTTCGCTTTTCTCTTTCTTGAGTCATAGGAAACACCGTACTGTTAAAGGGGGTCGAGGAAATACTAAGGAAAAATTTCCATGTGATGCTCAACTCAAAATCCTACACCTACCAATCCCTTCGAGTGAAGCCTTTGAAATCTCATACAGCCAGTCAATTTCTTCAAAGGATGTGAGACGAAGTTCTTCCGTCGCCGAGGAATTTGTTCGACCGAGGAGTTAGGAATTCGCCATGCGGATTGCCTACACGATGAGGAACATGATAGCCTCGAGGAATTTGAGATTCAAATTTCCGACCGTTGTTGTGTCTTGGCACCGTCCCAAAATATCTTATCCACCTAACGGTCATATCATTGAAGGGCATTTATGTCTTATCATGTCGGGCTGCTCCCTAGGTTATAAATAGCCGCCCCCTACAACCACTAGCTGGTTGGCTGCTCCGAGAGAAACTTGACACTTGTCATTTGAGAGCAACCCATCCTCCGAGGACTTTGAGCGAAAATCATCGAGTGAGGAAAAACCCCAAAAACCAAACCCCTACAAACCCAAAGTGATGGAGCATCATCAAGAGATTGATCCTCGTGGATCCGACGCTTGTTACCTTTGAAGACTGTGCTTCTTCCAGACGGTTAGGCGTCATGGTCTAGAGCATCCAAGAGGAATTGTGGATCGCCGAGTGACCAAGTCTGTGAAGGTTTGGAAGTCGCTCAAGACTTACCACGAGTGATTGGACGAGGTCTGTGACCTTAGTTCAAGGAGAATACGGTGAGGACTTGGTGTCCCGAGCTGCGTGCTCGGCCGATCGGGTGTCCGGACCGTGTGTCCTCGAGTTTAAATACTCACCGCTCCAACCAGACGTATAACCGAGACATCAGCTTGAACTGGTCTACCAAATCATTGTCTTCACCAACCTAACTGGTTCTATTTCCTCAACCCTTTCATTTCCTCATTATTGTGTTGAGTGTTTGTTCATATCTGTGTTTGAAGACTTTGATCAAGACTTTCTCAATTTCCTCGCCCAATTTCTTCACCGCTTTGTCTTCATCTTGTGCTATCATGTGTTTACGCTTTCCGTACTCTTTGTTTGTCTTTATTTCATCATGATGACCATGCCCGCATTCTCGTTATGCTTACTTCGAAAGTACTTATTCTGTCAGTAAGTAGTTCTTCGCTAAGGAATTTCCTCACCGCAAATTCCTCGGTGAAGAATTCATAAAATCGCCTATTCACCCCCTCTAGTCGATATAACGACTTTCAATTGGTATCGAGCAAGGTACTCCTTGTTCTCGTGATTTGGGTTTAACCACCGAGTTTTAGTTATGTCGACCGCAGGTATGATCAAGGTCTCAAAGCAGGTGTCCTACCTTTGATGGGACGGACTACCCCTCTTGGAAGAACAAGATGCGGATGCATCTTGAAGCAATTGATAACGATCTACGGTATGTTGTGGAAAATGGTGTTCCTCACCACACCTTCTCCGAATGTCTTTGATGTGAAGAGATTCAAGCAACTCGATTCTCAAGCGAAGAATATCATATGTGGCCATCGAGCAAAGGTCAATATGGAAGAGTGAGTGCTTTGGAAACCGCCAAGCTCATCCGGGACAGTCATGTCCAAAGTGAATGAAGGAGTCTCAACTCAGTGTGACTCTCGAGTTGATGTTCTTCGAAATCTCTTCAACCGCTTCAAAAGACTCGACAACGAAAATGTTCAACAAACCTTCGATCGCCTCACTGACATCTCAAATGAGCTTCAAGCACTTGGCGCCACTGACATCACCGACCATGAGGAGGTGAAGAAATTGTTAAGATCGCTTGATTCCTCATTTGATACTCCGCACCGATGATACAAGAGCGTCGACTACAAGTCACTTGATCCTGCCGATATCCTCGAGAGGCTAAATACTCATGAGTTCCAACTTGTCAAAAGAGAGATCTCTATGGTTCTAGCTATGGAAAATCACGTGCCACTCAAGGCCAAGGTCAGGTCTAATCTGAGTGTGAAGACTCGTAGTAGCCTTGGAGATCCTCAAGAATTAGGCCAGGAGCTAGCAATCGCTTCGTGAAGAAATTCCAAGTTCTCAAGACGTGGTCGATTTGGAAAATCCTCAAGGAGCGGTGATTCCTCATCCAAAGGACTATAAGAGAAGACTTTGTCACAAATGCAAGAAACCTGGTCACTACATCCAAGATTGTCCTCAGTGGGAAAAGGAATTAAAGAAGAAGAAACACAAGGATTACAGTTCTGATGACATTAAGAAGAAGAAGAAATCATCGAAATCTTCATCATCAAAATCCTCAAAGCCTTCTTCTCACAAGAAGAGCAGCTCCAAAAAGGCTCGGGCATTCATTGGCAAGGAAATGGACTCTCAAGCTGAATCGAGGAACATGAGGAAGAGGAGGCATCGTAAGAATCTGAGTCCGTGTGGCGTAGTCTAGCTCGCCATCGCTTTCGTCAAGAAGTCCATCTTCAACTCAAGAAAATGACCTCACCAACAATGCCGATGAAGATAGTGATGACTACACTCCCACCTATTGCTTCATGGCAAAGGGTGCCAAGGTACTCAAATATACCTCCTCTGAATCTAGTGAAAATGAATCGATGAAGATCTAAAGCCCGCTTACTCAAAACTTGCTAAAATTGTTGTAAAACAACAAAGGGCTTTGGAAAAGGTTCAAAACATGCTAGATAAGAGTGATGATATGTTAGGTGAAGAAATGGATCGCACTAAAGCCCTGACTGAAAATCTTCAGAGACTTCAGTCTAGGTTTGACAACCTTCAAGGTCATCATAACACTCTTTTATCTCGATCATGAGAAACTTTCTTATGAATTTCTTCAAAGAAAGCAAGATCTTGAGAAGCTAAGAGTGAGTTATGAAGATCTTCGTATGAGCGCGATTCATTACTTGCTCAACAAATCAGCGCTTCCTGTGAAGAATTTGTTCCTCCATGCTTAAAGTGCATTGAACGTGAATCGCTTAATTCTTCACCAATGTTCAAATGCTTCAACTGTTACAAATTCTTCACCTGCCTCTGCTATCACTAATTCCTCATCCGAGGACATTGCTAGTATCACCGACGATGCAGGTCAAGGAATTGTATATGACAGTATGTACAAAAGCCTCAAAGGGCATCGACTCTTTATGATGTGCTTAAAAGCATATCCTCAACAGAACCCTAGGAAAGAGGGTATTGCATTTGAGAGGAAACTCAATGCCGATGGAACATATTGGAAGCCCGAGCAAGATCCCAAAACCTCATGGGTTGCTGCAAAGGGACCTCCAGCTGATCCATCTAACTTATCTGGCTTTACATGCGAATCTCCTCATTCTTCCGATGAGTCATTTGACTCAACTATAAACTGTTCAAAAATCAGAATGGTGAAGTATTTGCTAGATATGTTGGCACTAATCGCAAGAACGGTTCCCCTATGAAGAAAATCTGGGTTCCCAAGAAGTGCCTTGAAAGTCTTCAGTGAATGTCCTCATGACACCACCGTGAAGAATAGGAACCCTAGATCAAATTCTTCATATGGACCAAATTCTTCATATGGATCCAAGTCCTCATACGGACCAAATTCCTCACGTGAATCAAATTCCTCAAAAGGATCAAAGTCCTCATATGATTATCATCGTGCTAACAACTCGCTTCGCAGGTAGAGCTAAGGGCTATGAATATGTGCATTATTCTTCAAACCAATATGTTCATAAGTCCTCGAAGAATTTCTCTGCTTATTCATATGCTTACCCTAACCCCTCTTATGTAAAACGAAATGGTTTGGCTTCTATGCCACCATTCTCGTATGGTGCTCGCAGAGTAATGAACTCTTTGCCACCCCTTCGTATGTGGGTGGTGAAGAAAAAGAACTAATCTCTTCTGCAGGTCAGTCTCCGCACATGCCTTAACGTCTCAAGAATTTCTTTGGGACTGACAAAATTGCTCGAAAGGATGCGGGCTAATCATGATGAAATGAACTTTCATTTCACACGTCCTCTTACTGCTTATCTGTTAATACTGAGTGATGAAATTCATCTGATGAACTTGATATCATATTCTTCACTGATGAAGTATATGAGATCGTAAGTTGTACTAATTCATCTGCAGGATGATCAACCCAAAGCCATTGAGTGGGTTCTCGATAGTGGATGTACAAATCACATGACTGGTGACAAGAATCTATTGATGGATGCTCCCTTATCACCGTCACATCTGAAGCATATCATCTTTGCTGACAAAGGCAAAAGTCAGGTATTTGGTCTTGGTAAGGCTGCGATCTCTAAGGATAAACACATGGACAAAGTCATGCTTGTTGAGTCCTTAGGATACAACCTCATGTCAGTCTCAATGCTTTGTGATCTTGATATGGTTGTCATCTTTGGCAAGTATCGTTGTGTTGTGATTATGGAAGTCGACAATTCCAAAGTCTTGAAGGCTTTAGGAGAGGAGACTTGTATATTGTTGATTTCTCTCTGAGGACCACAACCAGCCGTGTGTCTACTTGCAAAAGCTTCAGAAGGCTGGCTATGGCATCGGCGACTTGGTCATGCAGGCATGAGGAATTTGCACACGCTTGCAAAGAAGAAGCATGTCATTGGCATTGAGAATGTCAAATTCCTCAAGGATCACTTATGCGGAGCCTGTGAAGCTGGAAAAATGACCAAGGCCAAGCATCCAAATAAGACTATCATGACCACTACTCGTCCTTCGAATTGCTTCACATGGACCTCTTTGGTCCCAATCATTACTCATTGTCGTTAATGATGCATCTCTATATGGCTTTGTTATTGTTGATGATTACTCTCGTTACACATGGGTACACATTGTTACTTACAAAAATCAAGTGCGTGAAGTCTTCAAACGATTTTCCTCGAGGGCTTCAACCAACTTTGGTGTGAAGATCAAGCACATCAGAGTGACAATGGAACCGAGTTCAAGAATTCCGGTCTTGATGACTATCTTGATGAACTTGGTATTACTCATGAGTTATCTGCTCCTTATACTCCTCAAAGAAATGGCGTTGTGGAGCGCAAGAACAGAACTCTTGTTGAGATGGCTTGCACTATGCTTGATGAATACAAAACGCCTAGTCGCTTTTTGGATTGATGCAATTGATACGGCGTGCCACATCATCAACAGAGTATATCTTCACAAATTCTTCAAGAAGACTGCCTATGAACTCCTCAACGACAAGAAACCCAATGTAAGTTATTTCAAAGTCTTGATTGCTAAATGCTGGATTAGAGATCCTCATCACAATTCTAAATTTGCACCGAAAGCACATGAAGGTTTTATGCTTGGTTACGGAAAGGACTCGCACACCTACAGAGTCTTCAACATCACTCTTCACAAGATTGTTACATCAGATGTGCGGTTCGATGAAACTAATGGCTCGCAAAGAGAGCACCTACCTTCTGTGTTAGATGAACCAGACCGAGGAATCTATCAAGTTCAAGGCAACCGAGGATGTCATTCCCATCAAGAAACCGCTGAAGAATTCATTCCTCGCACGCCAAGAACGCCGAGTGGTGCACCGAAGATAATGTCAAGACAATGGTGCCGAGGAAAATGATCAAATTCCTCGACGACAACCAGCTCATCCTCGCGTTGCAAAAAGAAGTGCAAGTGGAGAAGATCATCGATGACATTAAAGCGCCTGTGTCCTCTCACACGATCAAAAGCTTCACATTTATCTAACTTTTGTGGGCACTATGCTTTCGTCTCTATCATAGAGCCCACTAAGGTAGATGAAGCATTTCTGGAGCCGGAGTGGATTCAGGCTATGCAAGAAGAATTACATCAGTTCGAGCTCAACAATGTCTCGAACCGGTCAAACGCTCTAGATCCTCGCAAGCATAATATCATCGGCACAAAGTGGATCTACCGCAACAAGCAAGATGAAAATGGCCTTGTGGTGAGGAATAAGGCACGACTAGTAGCTCAAGGCTACACAGGTTGAAGGAATTGACTTCGATGAAACTTTTGCACCTGTAGCTAGACTTGAGTCTATTCGCATATTACTCGCCTATGCTAACCATCACAATATCACTTTATAACAAATGGATGTGAAAAGTGCATTCCTCAATGGTAAGCTTGAGGAAGAAGTATATGTTGCTCAACCCCGTGTTTTGAAGATCCAAAGAATCCTCGACAAAGTCTTCGACTAAATAAGGCCCTCTATGGTCTCAAACAAGCCCCTCGGGCGTGGTATGATACATTGAAGGAATTCTTCGTGAAGAATGGCTTCACACCAGTTCACTCGACCCTACTCTCTTTACTAAATCTTATGATGGTGAACTGTTTGTATGCCAAATATATGTTGATGATATTATCTTTGGCTGTACTGACCAACGTTATAGTGATGAATTTGCCTATATGATGAGTGAAGAATATCAAATGTCTATGATGGGAGAGTTGAAATTCTTCTTAGGTCTTCAAATTCATAACAAATAAGAATGGCATATTCATATCTCGTGAGAAATACCTCAAAGATGTTACGAGGAAATTCGGCATGCAAGATTGCAAAGGCGTCAAAATTCCTATGCCCACAAATGGCCATCTATGCAATCGATGAAAATGGTATTGACTTTGATCACAAGGTATACCGCTCCATGATTGGTTCTTTATTGTACTTATGTGCATCTAGGCCAGATATAATGCTTAGTGTTTGCATGTGTGCCCGATTTCAAGCTACACCGAAGGAATCACACCATAAGGCCGTGAAGCATATTCTTCGATATCTAGCTCACACACCAACACTAGGATTATGGTACCCCAAGGGCTCGCTTTTGATCTCATTGGATATTCTCGACTGACTATGCCGGTGATCGTGTGGACCGCAAGTCAACTTCGGCACTTGTCATTTCCTCAGACGATCTTTGGTCTGTTGGTCCTCGAAGAAACAGAACTGCATATCACTATCTACTGCGGAAGCTGAATACATTGCTACTAGCTCTTGCTGTGCTCAACTGCTTTGGATGAAGCAGACTCTCAAGGACTACAGCATCAACTGAAGAATGTGCCTCTCTACTGCGACAATGAGAGTGCAATCAAGATTGCTCACAACCCAGTTCAGCACTCGAAGACAAAGCACATTCAGATTCGTCATCATTTTCTTCGTGATCATGTGTTGAAGGGCGACATCTCCATCGAAAGCACGTGAAGATCAAGAACAGCTAGCTGATATCTTCACTAAGCCCTTGGATGAGAAGAGATTTAGCAAGTTGCGGTGTGAGCTAAATATCTTAGAATCTTCGAATGTTCTTTGAAAAGGACACACATCCTGACACTAATGCAAAATTGATGACTTAGATGTGCAACACATGAAGAAACGTTTTTCTTCAATCAATGAAGAATAAAACTCTTAAGTGTGAAGAAATTAATGAAGAATTTAATTCTCAGAACCCTACGACAATTGTACGCGGTGTCTGAAATCATCATTCTTATACGGTGGGACACACCACCACCAAAGCTGAAAATCTTCAATTTGAGTTTTTCCTCAGTTTTGAAATTCTTCAGTTTTTCAAATTCTTCAACTTTGCAAAATCTTCACTATTTCCGTCGTCTTTCTTCATTGTCTATATATATATATATATATATATGGGTTTATGTCCTCTACAGCATTCACTTATGGCCATTTCTTCAAGTCGTTTTTTTCTGCTAAGTGAATGATATCGGACCCTTCCCCCTCTATGCTATACTCAACCCAATCTATTCACAAATTCTTCATGTGCGTTCTATTTGAAGCTCGTTCAAAATCTTCACTGTGTCCTTGTCAGCTGAAGAAGTTGCGAACGGAACTTTGAGACTGATCTTATCCAAATTTTTGTTTTGCCGCTCAAACCGTTCCGCATCCCATGATGCATTATTTTACTCACCCACGATCGTACACGATCTCCACTACACAGTACGTGGGTGACTCATGTCGCGTGAAGGAGAAAGGGCAGGGCACGTTCATTCCCAAATCTTCTGCCAACAGTTTTTCACCGTGTCTATAAATACCCATCTCCCCTTCCTCACTTCTTTTACCCGCCGACCTCTCTCTCCGCTCGAGCTCCTCAAACCCTAAGCGTTGCCGCTACTCCATCGTCAGCCGGTGAGGAAGAGCTTCACCGCCTCGACCTCGTCATTGTCAGACTCACGCCGACCGTGGAATTCCTCATTCCGCCGCCGCCAGAAGCTGTCTTCCTCCGCCAAGTTAGGGCGTGGAAGATCTAAATGCAGACGAGCTTCACATCTACAACACCCAGTTAAATGCGTGTTCTTCATTTAGGGTAAATAAAAGTTACTTTTACTACCCTCGTTGATCCAAATCTTATACTACAAAATCTTCAAAGGTGTTTTATTCTTCAAATCCTCACACACAAACACGTTACTAGTTATATGCTCTTGATTCGTTTCTCTAAGCAATCATTTTTCTTCAAGATTCCTCAATTGTGTGGATCCTCGATCTGTACAACTCTGGAACCTAAGACAAAGAACGCTTAGTGAAATTCTTCGTGGCTCATCTGGTCAAAATCCTCAAAACTTGTTCTTTTGAAAAACCTTCGAGAACGCATATGACCTCTCCAAATTCCTCGCAACTATAATCTGTTCACAGTACTCATGTCATTCTTTGAATCACTAGGTTCTCATCAACTTAACTCATTTGCAGCGTTCCTCGAAGAAAAACTGCACACTTCTTGAGAGAACTCAATTGTTCAAATTCCTCAATCAAGAATATGGCGTACGGTAAGAAGCCACGTAAAGGAGGAAAGAAACCCGAGGTTATGACTGCTTTTGAGATCCTCGAGGAAATTTATGCCGACTATTGCACACCGATGAAGCAAAATTTGGCAAAGAAAGAAAATCAGCGCAAGGTGCGCATTCGTAAGATTGAACGGAGATGGGCAAGGGAATGGAGGGAATACAGATATGTGACTCCAAAGTATATGAAGAAATTCGCTCTCAATCCTCCATGCCCAAGAGCTCCATTGGCACCTGGCCAAGTAGCTGATCCCACAAGCATCAAACGTGGTGAGGACTTTCCTGAAGAATGGGCTAAGCGCCAAGCTAAATTGGCAAGACAAGCCAAGGAGGCAGTGAAGAAATTCAATGAGGATTCTGCCACTACTACAGCTACTGAGGCCTTGGTCAAACCGAGGAAATCCATGCCAAAAAAGCCTGCTCATAAGCCAAGTGCTTCACCATCAGCGCCCTCACGGCCAAGTTCCTCAGCAGCGCCCTCAAGGCAAATTCCTCACACTGCTACAGCTCCACCAAAGTCCTCAACAGCTCCTTCAAAGTCCTCAATTCTTGTGCATCTGGCTACATGTCAAAGGACTGCTGGTTTCTCGATTGCCTCTGGTGTTTCAAAGAAGTTCCTCAAGAAGACCAATTTCATCATCTGCCCGACTCTGCTGAAGACCAAAGCAAGAGCTGGACGAGGTCCTCGCCAAGTCCAAAGAAGAAACAAAGTTGCATTCCATCTGCCTTCGATGATGAAGCTTCGATGATGAACTTGCGGAAATCATCGAGATCGCCAAGAAAGGGCCGCTAGAGCCAAAGGCACATTTGTGCCATCATTGTTGATCCGAGGAAAATCCTCGATTATATTGATCTCGCACAAGGATCCAAATACCCCTATGCCTCGACTTTCATCCTCGACCCGGACAAAGTCATATGTTGACCCATTTCATCGCCAAGAGAAATGGAAGTTTGAAAAGGCAAGAGAGATCAAGAAGGCTCAATACGTAAAGGAGAAGTTCCTAAAGAAAAACGTTGTCAAAATGACACCGAGGAACTTCTCAAGGTCCAGATCGAAATTCAAGACCTCAAAGAAAACTTCGATTCTTATTATGCTGATTGGCAAGGAGCCAAGGTCGATTCATTAACTGACGAAGAAATTCACCAATGTTGTTGCCCCAACGCAACATGAAATTCCTCGTGCTAAAGCCTCACTCGGTCGACCGAAGAACTTGCCAAGACTACCGATGAAGTTCAAAGGCCGATGAAAATGCTAGTTCCAGGTCGATGATCCCATTCCACCAATAAGAAATTGCGTGGCATCCACTAGTGGTGCGCTCAAGAAACCGAACAAGACAGGCAACCGTGACTGGCCAGCGTGAAGAAATTCAACCAGATTCCTCAGCTCCTCCTGCGCCAACACCAACTCAAATTCTTCCATCTGCCTCTGAGGTGAAGAAAACCAAGGCTGCAGAACGAGCTGCAGTGAAGAAAAGGAAGGCATCAGCCGTGTCAGATTCTTCGGCTGCGAAGAAAATGAAGCCAATGATCAGCTCATTCAAAAATCCAATTGATGCTGTTCCGATTTCCTCCATGCCATCAAAGGACCTTGTTCCTTTTGGAGAAGACTATGAGATCCCAATCGGATCTGATGAAGAACATCATTCTCCGCCGTCACGAGCAGATTGATGAAGAAATTGAAGTGGGCGCAATCCCTTCAACCCCGCCATTTCCTCACCTATGCCTCAGTTCACAAAACAAGAGGTCAGTGTTGAGGAAATTGAAGATGAAGATGTGGATATAGGGTGCACCACACTAGTGATGAATGATGACTTTTGGGAAAGTCTGCATCCAAATACTCCTCTCTTCACTCCGCTCCAATAGATTCCTCAGTCCCCTGCACCAACAGTCCAAATGGACTCTGAAGAAACTCAACCCACCTGCTCTGCATGAAGAAATTCCAGCCACTAGTGCCGATGAACCCGCCGCCGGGTCCACAGATCGCACTGTTGAGGAACAAGAAATTCCTCAACTCAAGAACCGTAACTTGGATTCTCGAGGTGGTGATGCAACTCATCGACACCCTCTCGCTTAAGCAAAAGAATCCGTTCTCAAGCAAACAAAAGTTCAAGGCTGATGATTTCTTTGCCGAGCACGTATTCTTCACTAACTATAATCCATATGATTCTCGCCGCATAAGGAAGAGGCGCTTCGACCGCCACCAAGCCAACTTCTATCCCTCAGTGCTCTTCAACAAAGACAAAGTCTTCGATCATGCTCACATTCCTCATGTGGAAATGGAGTCTCTGCCAGGCTTTGAGCCAGTCCTCAGTGTTCTTCACGATGCAGGACTTCTGAATTTCTGCACTGATATCTATGACTGGAATGAAGAACTCATTCTTCAATTCTATGCAACGCTGCACATCACCGGAGACGCTGAAGACGTGGGCTCATGGGTATTAGACTGGATGTCTGAAAATACTCACTACAAGGCACCAAAGAATCGAATTGCTTCGTGCCCTACCACTCAGTTCTCCACTTGATGGTGCACGTTGTATCTACAATGAACCAGAACTTTCAAATCACTATATGCAAGTGCCGATGAAGCCTTTGAAGCCTAGGCAGGCCCCAAGAACCAAATTCCTCGTCAAGGAATTATTGTATGTGCCCCGGACTGTCTATCGGATTCTGACGAAGACAATGAGTCCTATCAAAGGCCACGACTCGAATGATGAAGAAGTCGTTGGCATCATGAAGAATATGCTTTTCAACATCATCCATGGCGTTCCTGGCCAACTTCCATGATTTCTTCATGAGGACTCGCAAACATTGCTATGTCACCATTTGAGCTGAAACCTTATGCGCCTTGGATAATGAGATTCATCGTGACAAGGTCTTCACTCAATTACAAGGTCGATACTACAACCACCGCAGCTACTTGCCCCTCGATTGAAGTCCTCAAACGGACATTTACCTCGAGATGATGACAAGGGCAAGGCTATCACTGTGATCGATGAAGGCATTCGTCCATTGGATGGACAGTTTAAAGCAGCATCCTACTCCACCAATGATGACTCGCCACCCATGACTCGCCGCAAATACCTCACCAAGCAAAGTCCTCAAGCTATCGCACCTGTGGTGATGATCGATCGTGAGTTACTCCTCGCCTTTCATCGGAAGGTTGATCGCAATCATAAATGGGTCAAGCGTCGCTTTGGTTCAATTCTTCACAACATGACCTCAACACACAATGCAAGAAGAAAAACCACTACTACCTCCATGAAACCTTCAAACGCACTGGCTGTTCTTTCACATGTCTACAAAGTATGGAAGAACCGACGACTATGGGACTCAAGGAAGAATTTTACCGGTCCGCACCTCCTCCAAGAAATACAAGAAGGTCAAAGTTCCTTCCTTGGTGGCTAGCTCCTATTCTTCATCGCTACGACACCGATGAAAATGAAGACTTGGACGACACCGCTGCAGGTCCTACTACAACAACCGACCCCAACAACGTCAAGCGCTCCTTCTTCAACTTGAAATTCTTCAGAGCGTTAGTCCTCGGCCGATCCTTTTGGTCATTCGATGACAAAGGGGAGAAATTTGAGTTAGTCTTCAAGCGGGTCTATTTTATTGCCCATATACAACAATTTATTAAGTTACAACTCTCGTTCTTCTGAAACTTTTATTGGATCGAGTTGTAATCTTAAACCCGATGGTGCTTTGATACTTTTGATGCACTATGCTCTGATTCTCTTGAGTTTTTTTTTGTGCTCTGATACTCTTGATGCGTTATTTTGCATGCTTGTTCCTCATCAATGTTATTGCACGCATGATGAATTACATCAAGCACCATATTTCATCATGCATTTCAAATTCTTCATATTATATGTCAAATGCGTGTATGAATTACAAGATATAGGGGGAGATCTCCATGATTCAACTCTTCAAATGTGCATTGCCTCAAAAGCAAATTCCTCACTATGCACATCTTCGTGGGAGTTCTTCTATATCTTGCAATCAAATTCCTCAATATCAGTATTTACACTTCATATGTTTATCCGTTGAAAACTTAACCTATATTGTCATCAATCGCCAAAAAGGGGAGATTGTAAGTGCATCTAGTGCCCTTAGTGATTTTGGTGTATTGAAGACTTATAGGTTAAGGAACTAATGCGCTTGTGAGTGTACACAGGTCTATAAGTCTATGAGGAGTTTGATATTTAGAGAGAAAGTCGACCCATAAAATGAAGTTCTTCTCATCAAGACTTTGATATTCTGAAGACTTTCTGAAGACTTTGAAAGTGAACAAATTGGTGTGACCTTGAAGACTTGGTATTCATTTGAGGAACATGAAGCGTGAAGACTTTTGTTTTCCTAGTTTCGCTTTTCTCTTTCTTGAGTCATAGGAAACACCGTCTTCGTTAAAGGGGGTCGAGGAAATACTAAGGAAAAATTTCCATGTGATGCTCAACTCAAAATCCTACACCTACCAATCCCTTCGAGTGAAGCCTTTGGAAATCTCATACAGCTTCACCAATTTCTTCAAAGGATGTAGACGAAGTTCTTCCGTCACGAGGAATTTGTTCGACCGAGGAGTTAGGAATTCGCCAAAGGCGGATTGCCTACACAAAGTGAGGAACATGATAGCCCCGAGGAATTTGAGATTCAAATTTCCGACCGTTGTTGTGTCAAGCGCCAGCTGTCCCAAAATATCTTATCCACCTAACGGTCATATCATTGAAGGGCATTTATGTCTTATCATGTCGGGCTGCTCCCTAGGTTATAAATAGCCCCCCCTACAACCACTAGCTGGTTGGCTGCTCCGAGAGAAACTTGACACTTGTCATTTGAGAGCAACCCATCCTCCGAGGACTTTGAGCGAAAATCATCGAGTGAGGAAAAACCCAAACACCAAACTCCTACAAACCCAAAGTGATTGAGCATCATCAAGAGATTGATCCTGCGTGGATCCGACGCTTGTTACCTTTGAAGACTGTGGCTTCTTCCAGACGGTTAGGCGTCATGGTCTAGAGCATCCAAGAGGAATTGTGGATCGCCGAGTGACCAAGTCTCGTGAAGGTTTGGAAGTCGCTCAAGACTTACCACGAGTGATTGGACGAGGTCTGTGTGACCTTAGTTCAAGGAGAATACGGTGAGGACTTGGTGTCCCGAGCTGCGTGCTCACGACCGGGTGTCCGGACTGTGTGTCCTCGAGTTTAAATACTCACCGGCCCAACTGCACGCATAACCGAGACAAAGCAGCTTGGAACTAGTCTACCAAATCATTGGCTTCACCAACCTAACTGGTTTTATTTCCTCAACCCTTTCATTTCCTCATTATTGTGTTGAGTGTTTGTTCATATCTGTGTTTGAAGACTTTGACTGAAGACTTTCTCAATTTCCTCTGTTCAATTTCTTCACCGTTTGTCTTCATCTTGTGCTATCCTGTGTTTACGCTTTTCCGCATTATCTTTGTTTGTCTTCATTTCATCATGATGACCATGCCCGCATTTTGTTATGCTTACTCGAGTACTTATTCCGTCAGAAGTAGTTCTTCGCTAAGGAATTTCCTCACCGGCAAATTCCTCAGTGAAGAATTCATAAAAATCGCCTATTCACCCCCCCCCCTCTAGTCGATATAACGCACTTTCACTTGGGCGCGACGGCGGTCTTGCATGGGGCACAAGGCTTGCCTTTGCCGGAGGGGGCGGTCGTCATGCCGGACGAGACGAGGGAGGCGAGGCCGGCGGCGGCGTCGAGGTCGAGGTCGTCGTCCATGTCGGGTGTGGGGCGGGAGCACGCGCGCGCGGGCGGGAGGGTTTTGGGGAAAACGGGGGGAAATGGTGGTGGCTGCCACCGACCGGCGGGCCCGGGGGGAGGAGTAGGCGCGCGTGCGTCCGTCTCGTGTCCGCGCCGATGCAAATCCGGCTCAAAAATGGACCGAGAATGGGTCAGCATGCGGACGCCAAGTGAACGCGCATCCGTTTGAGTTGGCGCGTTGGGCCGCATTTTGTGTCCGCGCCGACTCAAATGGACGGCGGCGGACGAGATGGGTCGCCCCATTGGAGTTGCTCTAAAAGCCACGAAAGTTTCGTCGGAACTAGCCGATCCCTTAAAATTAGTGAAGTAAAACTAAATTTGCACAACCCACAAAAAACCTAAATTTGCACAAATTCAATCGAATATTAACCGAAAGTTGATGCATTTAAACATAAAGTTGAACATAGAAAGTCCTCGCAACCGAACATTAAACATAAATTAGACTAGAACTAAATTTAAACTAAATTCGGCCGCGGTGGAGGTCGAGCCAGTCCTTTCGGGTGAGGCCACCTCGGAATGAGCTGGGTCCGGGCCGGTGCTGTCATCGTTGGGGAAGACGCTCCGCCACTCCTCAACATCGATGTCCTCGTCGCCGCCCTTGTCGTTGGAGATGACGATAACTTCACCGTCAATGACGGCGAATATCGCCTGCTCCGCCTCCACGAGCTCCGGGTACTGCCGACAGAGCTTATCCATGTAGGCCTCGGTCTCAGGCGCTTCCTCGCCTCCCCGTCCTCCTACTCCATCCGAGTGCTCACCACCCCCGCTCTGGCGGGACGAGGTGGACAGAAGCCGTGTCGAAGGGGAAGTTGAGCCTCACCTCGCGAGAGTGGAACTGTACCTGCCATCGGTCGTATTCCATAGCCGCGAGCTCGGCCGTGTGGAACGAGCCGACCCATTTCCGCTTGTGGGTCTCGTGGTGAGTGATTTCCGCCACCCATGTCCACGACCGCTGTTGGATGCCGAGGAAGGTCTTCATCGGTGGCCCCGGCAGAGGGAGATCCGGCAGATCCTCAAATCGGAGGAGGGGCGCAGCGGCGGGTGGATCGCCCGAGCGGCGGTGGCTTGAGGAAGCAGCCGCAGACGTGGCAGAAGCTGGATTCAGCATGATCAACGGAGGGGACCGGCGGCCACCGTGTCCGGCCATCAGGAGGAAAGGGGGCGAGGGACGTGCCGGCGGCGGGGCAAACTTTTACTCGGCCGCCGTGAGCCATAGTAAATATAAGGAGATGAATAGGAACGGTGTAAATATTTTACTTCACTAACCGCTATAAGGGATCGGCTAGGTGCGGTTTAGAGGATAAAAAACTCAAATTTACTCCCTTGCGACCGGATAAGGGATCGGTTAGAAATGTGCTGATCTGTGGAGCCTGAGCCGTAGTTGTCGGCAAACAGCCCAGATCTTCTACTGTAAAGAGAAAGTATTGTAGACATGCATAGTAGAGATGCGTTGTCCTTCGGTTCCTGTAGACACGCACTGTAGAGATGCGTTGTTCTTCGGTTCATGTAGACACGCACTGTAGACAGGTATTGCGGTGTGACCAGTCGAGGGATGGATGTGGGATTGTGTTGGATGGCAAAACAAGTTTGAACCGTGCTGTCAGGACGGATGCGGGCGATTTGAGAGTCCATATTGAATATGTCCTAAGTGACTGAAAAATGCTAATCACTTGCATTCAGTACACAATGCTATTTGTATAAAGCAAACAGGCTGAAAAAATGTTTTTCTGTATTCTTAACTAATTGTTCGTAGTGTTAATTGACTGAAAAATGCTGCAGTAGTATTTGTATTTCCTAATGACTTCGAAAAACTGATGTTTGTTTCGGCTGTGCTGTGCTGCGGTGGATGGACCGAGCATCAAGTGTGGGGTGTTTGTACTTTGTATGGCTGCTGTCCGTTTGGATGGTGTTTGAGTAGTTGCAGTGTGATATCTGTCCGGTAGTGTGGTGTGGTGTGATGCGCCGATGCAACTGCCCGACGTCGAAAGCGCCCAAAGTTCGCCCCCGCGATTAGACGTCGGTCGGTCGGTCGCTCGTCGGCGCTCAGGTCCTTTCTTCCTGGACCCAAGCGTCGTCACGTCGTCGCTGCATGTTCCCTGAGGCTTCTTTTCCAAGCCGATTGCTGTGCTCCGAGCTGCTCCTTTCTCCCTTGCGATTTCATTTCACAATAAGATGGACGGATAGCAGCCTGCGCGGTGACAGTTTCCTAATGCTCACCTTTTGCAGGTTTGATATTCGTCACTTCGTGATACAGGACTTCGTCACTTCGAATCTGACCTGGTTTTCAGCATGCAAGTTTGGTACGGTGCGCACGGGCTAGCTTTTTGGAGGGAAACCGAGAGCGCACCCTTGGAATGTTGAGACGTCGAAGAATACCCACCATACGCCCGGACGGGCAAGAATGTTGAACGTCAACCACAGACCCGCACGCAGCAGCCAGCGGGCTGAATACAGGACCCTCACCTCACCTCACCCTGGTCACGTGGTGGAATGGAGCTACCGGCGGCGTATGTGGAGAGAATATAGATAGGATCCTGACTGATCACGTGGTGGCGGAGCTGGAGCTGCCGGCAAAGACCTGCTAGGCTGCCATGCCAAGATTCTGATGCCCTGGGCGAGGCATGCGACATTGCCCCGCTGCTCTGACCTGGCCGGCCCGATCAACGACGCACCCACCACGCCGCCGCCGGCGCCCGCTCGCAGAGGAAAAGCACGAGGACCCAGGGAGCGTGCACACGGCCGCGCGTGCCCGTGCCGGACCGCAGCCCCTCCCCTCAAGAATCGGAGCGGCCGAGCGAGACCGCTGCCCGCCGCGGGACGGGATCGGGATTCCCTTTCCTCCCGCACACGGGAACGGGATCCCTTCCAGCTCCGGCCACGGCTTCCCCGAGAAGACGCCATGGGCACCACACCACCATCAGATCAGAGCTGCTTGCTCAAACAAACAAATCCACCAGATAAGATGAGATGGGCAGGCAGAGAAAGAGAAAGAGAGATTCCGCGAATCACCCACCCCCAACGAAAGTACCAAACCAACCCCCATCCCATCCCATTTCCATTGGGCCAGGCACGCATGGAACTGCAACACGCGTAGAGGCGACCGAGCGTGTTGTGTTGTGTCACCGTGGGAGTGAGCCTGCCTGAGGCCGGGAGCTCCGACTAGCTTCCCTTTGATTTGGCCCCATCGTAGCGTCCCCTTTGGCTGGCCCCACCCGCGGTGGGGGGTCCCGTAAATAGAAGCCACGCGTCGGGGCCCCTCGCGTGCCGCTTTATAACACGCGCCCAGCCCCCCGCGGAATCCCAATTTCAACCAAATCAATTCCCCCCCTTCCTTCCTCCCCCTCCCTCCCTCCCTCCGAGGGAGCTCGCCGCACCGCCGCTGCTGGGAGGGGAGGCGAGGGCAAGGCAGGGGAGGGGAGGAATCATATTCCTCCGCCGGCCGCCGACGCTCCTGTTGGCCTCCGACGTTCCACACCGCCACGCCCAGCACTTCCTTTCTGTCGGTGCCGTCCACTGCGGCTCCTTCAAGCGATTCGCCTTCTTCACGCAGGTGAGGAGAGAGAGAGAGAGAGAGAGAGAGAGGCAGGCTACTCCGGTTATTAATTGATCTTGCGTCGCTGTGCTGATGTAGAATTGTTTGCTTGGTTTGCTTTCCTGATATGATACCAAGCGGGAATTTCGGGGCTCCTAGGATTCGGCCGGGTAAACGCGCCTGTCTTTTTTTGGAACGGGTCTTTTAATGCCTTGTTATTACCAGAATCGGAATGCAGTGCTATTCCTTCATCTCCATGCATTCTGTTGCTTGGCTATTGGCTCGGTGCTCCGCGATTGCCGTATCTTTTTCCGTATCCTGTTTGTGATTCAGGTCAATTTCTTCTTCTTCATGTTGTATCTTACCAGTATCCACTGATTTAATTAGCATGAGTAATGTCTTGCTAGTAAATGAAATTAGTGTACCATCGCTATAGCGGATTTTAAGGGTTGCGCTATTTTGTCGTAGCACGCTATTTATTTCCCTTGCCAACAGCCAGCGTTTCTTGTTTCTTCTGTCCATGATACGTCAGTGAATTCGATTTGCAGCGAGAACGTGTCCTCCGTGCTTCCAGTTTTGTTCCTTTTCCCTTTCGAATTAAGGGCTCACCGTCCGCCCCCCCCCAAATCTCAATTACATTTGCATGACACTGATAACACGGACACGCACAAATCCCAGTTTTGAGACAGTTCAGGCAAATTATGCATCCCTTCAGTCTATAGGATTCTTTGTTTGCCTGGACAATAGGGTTTGGATCATGGGTTATACTTGTGCTTCAACTCTGGATCTTCACAGTTTTTCAACGTATCAAGATCTTTGATTTGTTTTTACTGTCCAAATTTACCAGTACTAATAGTTAGCACCATTCTGTTTTGTAACTTCAGATCGCTGCGTAAAACTTGCGTCAGCTTTACAGTTTTCCATTCAGGCATTATACGAATGATGATTTGGGACCATTGATGGCTCGTTTGCTTCGATTATTCCAGATCGTCAATTGCACGGTGACATTAATTGATACGTAATTAACACTGCAATGATTCGTTCCAAGGATGACAGTGACCCCTCATCTGATCTCCTTCACTGGAAGGGCTATGTCCTTGTCATGCAGAAACTGAAGTGCTTACCTGATATAAGCGACATCCAACCAGCAGAAATTACGCAAGTTTTGCTGAATCTCTGTCATCATACAGTAGTTATACGATATTATCACCTTCAAACCATTTATTTGAATAGAATTAGTACGTGCATGACCTTACCAAGACAGTACTGCACCCATGATTTTTAAAGTTGATTTTTAGTTATGCCGAGCAAATTAACGCAGTATAGCGGCTGTTTCAGCAAAATGTACGCCCAATTTAAATCTGAAAGTTAGTTATCAAATTTGACCCGCAGAACCACAAGTGGGGCAGGGGGCTAGTTATTACATTAATTGCCATGCAAATGATGCGTGGTCCTATATACTGTTGTAATGATGATGCATTAACATTGCAGGTAGCAAGCTCAAATGGAGAACAGTTTCGAGAAAAATAACATGCTGAAAGAATTCTACATTCCGACCTATATTTTCATGCCAGAGTCCTCGGTGGAGCAAGTTTCTCACATACCCAGCTGTCCAGTGGTTGTTTTTATCAACACCCGAAGTGGTGGCCAACTTGGACATAATTTACTTGTCACATATCGCAAGCTTCTCAATCATGCTCAGGTACAGATTTTCAAGGTTACAAGATGTACTTGTTCATTATTACAGTACCCATGCATTTTTACTGCCAGAGATAAATATATTGATTTAGGGCAAGTTCTAAATTTCTGAATTGCAGGTGTTTGATCTACTTGATGAAACTCCAGACAAAGTCTTGCACAAACTCTATAGCAACGTGGAAAGGCTCAAGCGTGATGGAGATATTCTTGCTTCTGAAATCCATAAGAGATTGAGGCTAATAGTGAGTGCAGATAGGCATTGCTCTCCAAATATCCTGCTAATGTTTTGACCATCATTTTTGTGTTCGTTGTTTGAACAGGCTGAACTTACATATTATTATCATGGAAATTTAATTAGGTTGCTGGAGGCGATGGAACAGCCGGTTGGTTGCTTGGAGTTGTATCTGATCTCAAGCTAGTTCATCCACCTCCTGTCGCTACAGTTCCCCTGGGAACTGGAAATAACCTGCCATATTCTTTTGGATGGGTATGTACTTCGGATATAGTTAATTGAAACAATCTTGTTCCTGATAGATCTTCTTATACTACCGCAGCGTGTTATACTTGCATGAGCCTTTTCTGTTAGACCTGCTTTTACTCGACAGTACTTATGACCTAAAACGTTTGATTCAAATATTTATCCTTTTTGCTGTGCGTAAACGAAATTTACCATCTTTGGTAAAAACTTGCCTTTTGTGATGTCATCTATATGTGTTAGTTGCTATATACGGTACAATACTTTATATATGATGTGCTGTCAACTCAATAGTAGCGCAAAATTGAATTGCAGGGCAAGAGAAATCCTGGCACAGATCGTGAGTCTGTCATATCCTTCCTAAAGTTGGTAAAAGAAGCAAGAGAGATAAACATTGATAGGTCGGTTTCTTCTCTACAGTTTTCACGATACTTCTGTATGTGTTCTTCATCTGGATGTTATCTAACATTATTATTACTACGCTGTTTCAGCTGGCATACTGTCATGAGAATGAAATGCCCAAAACGTTCTCCTTGTGATCCAATTGCTCCTTCTGATTTGCCGCATTCTCTGCATGCATTTCACCGTGTGCCAAAGACAGATCCAGAAGATATGGTAACTACTGTTTATGTGGATTAGTTTTATGTATAACTCACATATTCATATTTTTGTGTCAACTTAGTTGTTGTGTTCTTTTCAAATGAGTTTGTTTTCTGGTAGGCTGTTATGTATTTTCGGAAAAGAACACCATCATAACCTTCATTATACATATTTGTTGTGTGGGCGTGATAGTTTAGACAAATATCTGAAATAGTTGCTATCTAACAAAGATGACCAGAGCGTTCCTGCTGAAAGTATAACTTCTTGCTTGCGGTCTGATACTTTCCTATAATAGTCTCTAAGTTTTCAAAATAATCTATACAGTTTAAATCCATAAATGTTACTTAGTTATAATGTTTCTTTCACGGATGTTAAAAAACCTCAGTTTACTTGCTCTATATGTTTCCCCATCTGTAAATTGAATTGGGAATGTCAACTATTGAAGAAGAGAAAATGAACCTTATAAATCATGCGAGTCCCATAGTATTTGTATAACCCTTTTTTATTTGTTCCAGGAATATTCTTACACATATCGTGGAGGGTTTTGGAATTATTTCAGTATGGGTGAGTTTTCTTTTTTAAGTGTATTTTATATGTTGGTGATTGAGTTTTAATTGATTCTTGTTCTTTTACGAAATTGAGCAGAAAGAGAAGAACAAAAGTTTGTTTAGCTAAATAGCCAAAGGCTTATGTTTACTTGCTGTTTTCTGTAGACCCTTGAGGGATCATGCTTTTGGCTGCTTTTTGTATAATAAGTAGCATCAAGTTGAACTGCTTTTGCCTTTCTTATTTGCTTAATTCCTGTAAGAATCTTGTTCTGTACCGGTTTCTTTAAAGGAAATCGATGAGGAGGATCGTTCTTTTTTTAGAAGATGGCCAAAAGCTGAAAGAAACTTTCATACTGTCACAGGAATGGATGCACAAGTGTCTTATGCATTTCATTCTCAGAGGAAATTGCACCCAGAGAAATTCAAGAATCAGTTGTCTAATCAGGTCAACTAAGCATATGTGCAATTCTTCCATTTTATTTATGCACTCATTGCCTGCTTTTAGTTTCTCTCTTGAAACCAACTTCTTTTGAATCTGTTGTGCAGAAACAGTATTTGAAGCTGGCATGCACACAAGGATGGTTCTGTGCCTCTTTAAGCCATCCAATGTCACGGTAATTACTTGTTTGGCACTAACTAGGGTATGGGATTTTTTTTTAAATGTTCGTCACAAACTCAATACTTTTACATTTGAACAAATAGTCAAGGTTTCTTATTAATATTCCATTTGGCTAATAGTCAAGGTTTCTTAATAACATTGCATTCGGCTCACATCATTCTTGGATGCCTTCCACTGGATAATAGGAATATTGCTCACCTTGCAAAGGTAAAGATAATGAAGAAATCTGGAAAATGGGAAACCTTGGAAATTCCACAGAGGTAATTCTAATGTGCTTCCCTTTTTCGGTATTGAAATTGTGTGCCCATGTCAGTGTTTAGGAGAGTATCTTCTCATCTTTGATCATGGATGGAACTTTGAAGTTTCTGTTATAGCACAACTGTTTCTGTCAAAAAAGGTGCAGCATAAACAAGGCCACTTGTCTATGCTTCCTGCAAAAGTTGCGGATACTCTTGATCTAAACCATCAAATCTCTCGTCAACAGCTCACAATGTACTTGAATGTTCTAAATTACTTAACTACACACCTAGGGTATAGTTAACTCCTAATCAACCTCATTAATTGCTTCTTGATTACAAGTTTTCTGGGTCGTGATTTAGCTATGCTCAATCCATATATTTGTTCTTTGAAGTATTTCATGAGAAAAGAACGGAAACAGTTACATTTTATATGTTCTTAGTATATTTTTTATCAATATATATTGCTAGAAACATGCATTGTTTACGCATAAAAATGCTATCAAGGTTAATAGGCTGGAGGATTTCACTAATAAGGTCGACACATCATACTTGGATGCTACTTACATCTCTTGTAGAATCTTCCCCTAATTTATTACTACATTTCTAAAGACTCGCCTTGTTTTGAACAGTCAAACCTAGAAAACTTTGACTGATCGTATTTTCCAAGTATTTACTTTGATTATGTTAAAATACATTTTTAAACAAATGTTGTTTTACCATTCACTTCTATGACATTCCATAAATGCATTAATACAAAACAGGTGTCAACGTTTAACTTGAAAGATCGTGCAAAAGTCAAAAGCAGCGCCAAATATTTGGAAATGGATGAGTTGATTGCTCTTAACGATATGATGTCAGAATTCTTCTTCAAAATATGGGACTACTTCGTAATGTTCTGAACAAGTTTTTATGCAAATGCAGTATCCGGTCCATTGTCTGTCTCAATTTACCCAGCTTCTCTGGTGGACTGAATCCCTGGGGAACACCAAGTAAGAGGAAGCAAAGAAAAGTAAGTATAAGACATGATGTTAACATCATTCCTAGTATAGCAACAATTTGTGCTGCTATTGCACTTTAAACATCTTTCTCTTAATAATACCTAAAAATCTTAAATTATACTATTGCAGAGAGACTTGGTACTGCCTCCACTTGTGGATGATGGCCTTCTGGAGATTGTGGGTTTCAAAGATGCTTGGCATGGCCTTGTTTTGCTATCTCCGAAAGGCCATGGCACTCGTCTTGCTCAGGTAAATAAAAAAGCGTAGGTTGTATTATATAGACCTCTGTCCTAAAATGTAAAGCTATGGACTTGTCATCAATCGAATGTTTACGTGTTCAGTTTAAATTAAACTACTTGATGGATACTGAAATCCCATTCCTTCCCAGGCCCATCGTGTCCGATTCAAATTTCACCGGGGTGCAACTGACCATGCCTATATGAGAATCGACGGTGAGCCCTGGAAGCAGCCGCTTCCACAGGAGGATGACGGCAAGGTGGTCGTGGAGATATCCCACGCTGGGCAGGTCAAGATGCTCGCGACCAAAGACTGTATAGCTAAAGGCATCAACGACTCCCCTGGTATGGCAACAGCCTGCACAGATTCCAGCTCCAGCGATGACTCGGACGATGACTTCACAGAGGAGCGGAGGAACTTCGGCGCCGCCTTGTCGTTCCGGTACATGAATGATGTGAAAAAAACAGTAGAAGCTTGAATCTCTAACTGGGCCCTGTACAGTTTGTCCTGCGTAGGAGATAGATCGTTGCACTGATTTTGTGGAGCAGTGGACGTTGCCCCTGTAAGATCCTTTTTCTGGCAAGGCTGTTTGTGTATGGCAAAGTTGTTGTGGCGTATGGTGCAGTGGGTTTACTTACTGACAGTCATCATAAGCACTAACCAACCCAATTTCTCCGCTCCTCTGCAGTCTCCAGTAAGGTGGCAACACATAAACTAAGAAACAACAGTCATAACTCATAAAGGTATTTAACCTTATAAACCGTAATTTGTCATGCCAGTAACCAACAAGTTTGATCATCGCATTGGATTCTAAAACTAAAATGTAGGATTAGGGTGTCATGGCTCCCGATTATATAAAAAATGATGTCATGGCTCCCTGAATCCTACAATATTTACCTACATGGCCTTTCGGATGCTATACATGAATCCGAAGAGAGAAAACACAAAGCATGAAATCTAACCTCTTGCTATGATTCCTAATAAAGGATTGGGTTTGTGAAAAGAACAGTCCATGGGAATTTTGGTGGTATCATTCATTTGGAGAAAATATCTTCTTAATAGAACTACTACAGAATTCTGTACAGGTCTTGAATCCAAAGATGCCAGATGATCACATATTCACATGGAAGAGTTGCTTGTTTATGTGCAGGCTACTGACTAGAAATACTTTTTGTCATTGCCCAGCTCTGAACCGTTGCAGACAAGCTACATAATAATCCTATAAACCACGAGATAGAAGCTCAGCAAAATGTAATGTGATGTAAGTCTATCCTGATTTCCTATTACCAGCTTGCTTGCATCTTGTTTTTCCTTCATTTAAATGGTTTTGCGGAACTAATTTTAAAACAGAGGCCAGTGAACTTACATATGATGCTTTGAACAGATGAATTAGAACCAATCAATATGCAACAAACTGAACCAAATCTTGTAGGATATACACGGTAGTTTTAGTTTAGCCCTGCAATGCACTCATGTCACCGTAGACACTAGAGCAGTATAGGTATAACTGGTAAGTGATGAACCATCATATGACTTATGAGCCATCGAACTGCGGTTCCAACTTTATAGCCCAAAAAAGAACATGAGGTTCACTCTGAACCTTTGCCCTTTGCTGCAGACAACGAAGGGTATAGGTGTTTGAACAACAGCTAACCTGTAAATGGTATCTCACGTCATGCCCTGCAGATGTAGAAAACAACATGAGAACCTAACACCAAACCTGAAGATAAAGCACGTGATAGATTCTGAATTTCTAATCTCAAAGGATCAAATGAGATGCTGTAAACATACATCCAGTGAAAAGAGCTAACGTGCTTACCAATATGCAAATTCTTGATGATGAAATTGGTACCCGTAGATAGCCTGTTTATAGATTAAAAATAGATCCAGCTGACATTATATTTTCCTCACTTGCAGTACTCTTGACATGTGAATATTCAGTCAGGGAAACCTAGGCAGAAACATGATTCATCGAGGACCACTTAGTCCATAACTAAAACTATATAAAAATAGATATTCAGAATGTACAGGAAAAGCATAGTTAACAAGGCCCTGGAAGGAAAGCAACTGTGCACATACCATTGCTCATGGAAGACAAACCAAAATGTTTATAAACACGGAGAAGTATAGTCAAATAATTCAACAATTTAGTCTCAAACTGCTGAAACTGAGAATTGTTTCTAAGAAACTTTATTGGCCTGTATCTCTTATTCAGCCGTTATAAGTATGAACATGCTTTTATCTTATTTGCTTGTGTTATCCTCCAGACCGTCCTTTTGATTTCCTTGGTCTTCACACTTCAAAGACCTGAAGAAGATAACTTCTGTTAGTGAGATTTCTACAACTGAAGACTACTCGAATATAAAATATTTGGAGTAACAAAGCATATGATAGTGTAAAATGGAAAGTTTTGACATCTAAAATAAACCTACTCCCTCCGTAAAGAAATATAAGAGCATTTATAGATCACTAAAGTAGTGATCTAAACGCTCTTATATTTCTCTACAGAGGGAGTACATGCTAACAGGGTAATTTGAAGGTGTACAACTAATTAAGCACAAAATATGCTGGGTTCTTATTTTTGAAAGGCAGCTCAAATATATAACGAGGGAAAATAAGGTAACACATCTAGTGAACTAGGAAAGAGAGAGTTTCAAGAACATAATATATTTCTGTCTGCAATCCCGCGGTTGAAAGTCAAAACTAAGACACCTGGAAGAAAGTTACATCCTCATAATTTCTGTGTTTGTACTGCTCACCTATCCCATCTTTATGGATCACTGTAGCTTGAAGCACACACGTAAAGCGTGCCACCCGATTCCAACTTGCTGTAAATGAGACCCATGGAGACTCAACAGAATTTAATAAGCACCAAAACCTCATGACTCAAGGCATATGCACATTTCTTTCTCACTCTTCGATAATAAGGCATATGCAGTGTGAAGCACAACCTTAGTGCTGGTCTTCAAGTAAACTCTTGCTTAGAACTCCTTTCGCGTACAACTCACTCAGTACATATCGTGCCTCCTTCAACAGACCCTCATGGGCAAGGCCTTCAATGAGTATAATGTAGGTCGGCTCGTTAGGCATGCAACCGTTAGACACCATATAAGCAAAAAAATCAATAGCCTGATCTGTTTCACATCTTTTACAGAGGGAGAACAGTATCTTGTTATACATCCCAGCTTTTGGTCTCATCCCCATATCTTGCACGGCATGAAACATCTGAATGGCTTCTTCAGTTCTATCTTCTCTTGAGAGGACATCAACGACTGAAGAGTAGGTTATCGTATCTAGGGATACTCCTTACTGACCAAACCATGCAATAGCTCCAGCGCTTCTTCTGAGTTGCAATCCTTGGTAATCCCATCAAGTAAAGTATTAAATGTGATCAGGTTAGGGGTGCAGCCATGCTCCATCATTTGATACACAAGTTCGATTGCTTCCTCGACAAACCCTTTTTGACAGAAGAAACTCACAAGTACATTGAAAGTCACTGCATTTAGAGGGCAATCCTTCTGAATCATCTCAGCCAAGAGCTCTGCAGCAGCATCCAGCTGCTCGGTATGGCACAAGCCTGTCAACAACGTAGTGTATGTAATGGTGTTGGGCTCACATGGAAGATTGTTAAACAACTCAAGAGCACTATCAACACGCCCTTGCACACAGAAGCCATGGACAAGAGCGTTGTATGTGACAATACCCACTGAACATCCATACTCTGGCATCAGTTCAATAAGCTTGATAGCTTGCTCAATCAATCCTTTCTGGCACAAGATACATATGAATGTATTGAATGTAACCTCATTTGGGGGACAGTTCTTTCGGACCATCTCGGGCAATAGCTCCTTGGCATGCTCCCATCGTCCGGAGCGACACAAGCCCCTTAGCACAGTAGTATAGCTAATAGTATCAGGATTGCACCCATATATGCCCATGTTGTCCAAGAAGTTATAGGCATCATCCACACGACCTTGTTTACACATAGCGTTTATGACAATGTTGCACAAGGTAGTGTTGGGTGTGCATCCATGCTGTGACATTTGCTGAAGAACTTCGATTGCCCTCTCCACCATACCCCCGCGACAGAAGAATCTGACTAGCATGTCAAAGGTAACCTCATTGGGCACGCAGTTCTTCTCCACCATCTCAGCAAAGAGCACCTTGACGTCGTCCCACCGCCTAGCGGCACACAGGCCCTTGAGCACGGTGGTGTAACTGACGATGTCGGGCTGGAACCCATAGGACGACAGCCGGTTCAGGATCTCCCTGGCATCGTCGACACGGCCCTCCCTGCACATGCCGTTGATGATGACGTTGTAGGTGACAATGTTGGGCGTGCAGCCCTTGGCGCGCATCTCGTCGAGGACGTTCATGGCCTCCCCGAAGCCGCTGCTCTTGCAGACGGCCTCGAGGAGGACGGTGTAGGTGACGACGCTGGGCTGGCAGCCGCGCTGGAGCATATCGTCGAGCAGGGCGAGCGCGTCGCCGATCCTGCCGCGGTCGCAGAGGCCCCGGATGATGGGCGTGTAGGTGTAGGCGTCGGGCGGGACGGGCATTTCGGCGATGAGGCGGCGCGCGGCGTCGAGGCGGCCGTAGCGGCAGTATCCCGCGACGAGGGTGTTGTAGGCGAAGACGTCGACCGGGGCGCCGGAGGCCTCGGCGGTGCGGAGGACGCGCGCGGCGTCGGAGGTGCGGCCGCGGCGGCAGAGGTTGCGGATGAGCTTGGTGCAGAGGTAGACGTCGGGCGCCTCGCCGCGGGAGGTGGAGGTCTCGACGAGGCGCGCGGCCTCGGCGAGGTCGTCGCGCGCGATGAGGCGGCGGAGGCGGGAGCTGGCGGGCGCCGCGGAGGCGGAGGCGGTGCTGGGGGCCTCGGGCCTGGCGGAGGCGGCGGCGACGTGGGAGTGGTGGTGGAGGTGGCGGGGCTTGGAGAGGGCGTGCGGAAACGAGGGGAGCAGCGTGGCCATGGCCGGGTAGTGGCGGTGGTGGTGGCGGTAGCGTCGCGGCGTCGCGGTCGCGGACGTGTGGTGTGGGGGGCATCGCTTCGATCGGAGTTCTGGGTGGGAGGGAGATTGGGCGGGACCGGATGAGATGAGCCTGCCGTCTGATACGATTGGAGCGGTAAATCTACGTACTTCACCGTTGACTCATGATCAGGCCAACTACATCGCGCGACCCTATCTTGGAAATATCCTACTCGCCGCTCACTGCGGCAAACTGCCCCCGCTTCGTACAGGGGCGAGCGCGGAGCGATGATTTTGGGCCGGCCCACTTACGAACTTCCCACTCCGGTTTTGTGAACCTTCTAGTAGGTTTCATGAACCGTTTTTTTTAATGGTTTTTCATGTTTCTATTTTTTGTGTTTACTGTTTCTTTTTTATTATTTCTTTTTTTTTGTCTTTTTCAGAACATATTCGCAGTTTTACAAAATGTTTAGGATTTTATTTTTTATTTCTTTTTCTTTTCTTCTCTTTTTTCAAAAAATATCAAAAAAATTTAGTTTTGCTCGTGTTTCAAAAAACAATGTTCAGTTTTTGAAAAATGTTCTCAAAATTTAAAAATTGTTCTCTCTACAAAAAAATGTTCAAAACTTTTGAAATTTAGAAAATGTACCAGATTTCAACTTTTGGTTCACATATTCAAAAAATGTTCGCTCTTCCAAATTTGTCTGGGATTTTTCAAAGTTGTTCTCTGTTTCAAAATTTGTTCTCAAGATTCAAAAAATGTTCATGCTTTACAAAATTGTTTGTGCTTCCAAATTTGTTCGGGATTTTTCAAAATTGTTCTTCATTTCAAAATTTGTTCTCAAGATTTAAAAAATGTTCGTGCTTTAAAAAATCGTTCGCGCTTCCAAATTTGTTCTCAAGATTCAAAAATAATTCGTGCCTGAAAAAATTGTTCTCAAATTCCAAAAATGTTCATGTTTTCGTAAAATGTTTGGGAAATTCAAAAATTGCTCTCTCTACACAAAAAAGTTCAAAACTTTCGAAATTTAGAAAATGTACCAGATTTCAACTTTTGGTTCACATATTCAAAAAATGTTTGCTCTTCCAAATTTGTACGGGATTTTTCAAAATTGTTCTCTGTTTCAAAATTTGTTCTCAAGATTCAAAAAATGTTCATGCTTTACAAATTTGTTCGTGCTTTCAAAATTGTTCTCCATTTCAAAATCTGTTTTCAAGATTCAAAAAATGTTCGTGCTTTAAAAAATTGTTCGCGCTTCCAAATTTGTTCTCAAGATTCAAAAATTATTCGTGCTTTAAAAATTGTTCTCAAATTCCAAAAATGTTCATGTTTTCGTAAAATGTTTGGGAAATTTAAAATTTGTTCGTTTTCATAGGATTTGTTCGCATTTTTTGAAAAAAAAACGTACATTCAAAAAAGTACTCAAATTTTGGAACAATAAGTTGGGATTTTGTCAAAAAGTGTTTGCAATTTTAAAAATGTTCAGAATTTATGACTTTCAAAAACGCATCTGTTTAAAATGTTCGTTACTTTATTTTTTGTTTTTTGAAATTTGAAAATAAGTGTGAGTTGTTAAATTTTGTATCGTATTTTAGAAACAGTGCTCGTTTGTAAAAATAATTAACAATTTCGAAGGAAGGTTTGAAAAAAATATAAAAGTTGTCCAGATTCTTCGTTGGTATTAGTTCTTATACAAGAACGCTTCACATTTTAGCACGATAGGTCAACTGGTTAGCTTGTCTCGTACGGAACATGGAGATCTAAAGTTCGAATCCTGGCAGGACTGGACTGCAGGCCGGCCCAGTCGGGGCTTTCATGCGTGCGTCACGTCGCTATTTGACGCAGAATGCGTCCAATAGGAGTTCCCCCTATTCTGTCCGTCCCCGTTCGTTTGGAGTAAAAGGGACAAAGGAGACGGCCCAACGTGCGGGCGTAAACAGACTTTTGTCCGCTTTATGTCGACCCATCCGCGGCCCAAGTTTGCGCCGCTTTTGGGGTGAAACGGACACCACGCGGACGCGTGGGTCGCCTGGCGCTGTCCTCCCTCGCCCGCCTGGTGCGGCACAGACGGGCCTTTTCTATCCGCCCTCCTCCCTCTGCGGCATCCACTCCACTCTTCCCTTGCTGCCGCCGCCGCCACCCACGCCATTGCATTGCGGTACGCAACCCGGACGCTTGCCCTTCTTCCTCTCGTCGCCGTCGAGCTACCCAAGCACGGCCACCTTGTTTGCGCACCCATTGGCGGATTTGAAGCGATCCGGTCGGTCTTGAGCTCGCCCATTGGTGGGAGGCCGGGCCGCGCCATGGACTGGCCGGGCACCTCGCCGGAAGGCCCTGGCAGGGCCGCAAGGCCACATGCAAGCAGTGGCTCGTCCTCTAGGCGCTCGGATCTGCACCGTCGGTGCTCCGTCGACAGATACGCGAATGGCGGCCGGCCGGGCTCGGTGCTTACCCAAAAGCTCGTCGGTGCACCGTTGCCCCTCATCAAGTGCGACCACTGCCCAAGGGTGGTCGTGCGCCGCGTGTCTACAACGCCGGAGCATCCCGGATGGGTGTTCATCAAGTGCTTAAACGATGGGGTATGTGCTCTTTTAGCTTCGGTTTGTGCTCTTGGATTAGACTAGTGGTGCTAACTTGAAGTTTTATTGTGTAGAACAGATGCAAGTTTTGGTATTGGGAAGAAGAGTACATCGATATGTTGATAGAGCGAAATGTAGTGCATGTTAGGTGCACTTTTAGCTAGCCTAGAGGCTTTAGATGAGACAAGTGCACTTGTTGCTAGATTAGAGGCTAGGCACGATACTATGTGCGAAGAAGCAACAAGGCACAATACTACGTGTGAGGAAGCAACGTCGACTTCTGGCTTGAAGAAGAAAGGAGGATGCAATGTCGTGCCTCCTCCACAGATCAACAATGAGTGCATCGAGAAGGCCCTAACCCAACTCAAGGGAGCAGTTATGAAAATTGGGCATCTTCTCAAATGTATTCTTGTGGTTCTTGTTTTCTTTGGCCTTGCTGTACTAGTCAAAATATGGTGATGTATTGTCATGTATCAAAAATAAATGATAAAAAAAGTTTAAGGACTTACAAAGAAATATACGCGGACAGGATGGGCAAATGGATGTGGCCAGCTGGCTGCAACCACTTGCATCGGGGCAGTAGAGCCAGCGGCAATCCTACCAAGCGAGCGAATTGAGACAAAGCAGACGTCCGTTTGAGGTCGCGCGGTGGAGTTGGCCTCACGCCTCACCCGTTGGCTCGATCCGATTTTGTCTATGGTCGTTGGTGACTCAGTCCTCCAACTCATAAGTCGTGCACCGGTGGTCTAAGTCCATCTCCAGCCCTTTTCCTAAAATCCTTTAATTTATTCAAAAAATCCTTTAATTTATAAAACAAAATCGTTTGAAGAATTAAGCTCAGCTAACCCTTCCCTCGAACCTATAATCTCTCAAATATTTAACCAAAATACAACCGAATGATTTTCTTGTGTTATCTGCCTGCCGTTTCGCACACGTGACGTCTATCTTTGTGGAAACTCAGCCGGTATTGCAATATGAGCCTTGTTGCAAAGGACGAGGTGTTGGAAACTGTCAGCGTCGACCTCGACCGCCTCGGTTGTGTATCATGCGTCATTCGTGGACCCACACACCATTCTTTTTTTTAGAAATATCTCACCTCACATGTCTTAGACCTTTTCTCGTCTTTCTTCCTCGTCTCTCTCACATATTATCGCCGATATGATATGCTAACTGTCACAACAACAAAGGAACGACACACCATACGCCATTACAGCCCGCCAACCCGCCAATGCTACAAGTTCAGGGCCACGACACTGCTGCCACAAGGAGAGGGGGTAATGTGGCTATCGGCTGCTTCAAGGCCATAAGAAAATGTTCATGTTGATTGATAATGACAGAAATTGTAGTAACAAAAGCATTCAAAATTAGAAAAAAAAACTAAATGCTCATGGATGCACCGATTTGGCCTGGTCTGTCACACTCCTCTTAACTGTTTTTTTCGGGACCATGGATAAATGACTCTAACTTCTTGTAGCAGCCTAGCACGGATATATGAGGCATCCATGCCAGGTTTGAATGACTCCTGACACTGTTTGTACTTTGCGACACGTCCAACTATTTATCGACCTCTTTTCATCGAAAGACTTCAGAAAATGCAAAACTTTTCAAAAATTCAAACAACTTGACACGATGGCCCCTGTGCAACGGAGGATGTTCGCATACCCGAACACTCTCCGTTGACCATGGTATTTTTTTTTTCTGGAGTCTCAGGACTGATCTCAACTTTTGCAATCTCAAGACTGGAACACTCTCCATTTTAGACATCCATGCCTGGTTTGAACGACTTCCGACACCGTTTTTTAAATGACCCCAACTTTTGCAAGCAAGTGGGCATGCCCCATGGTAGGCATCCATGATAGGTTTGAACGATTTCCGAGACCGTTTGCAAGTTGCGACACGTCCGGTCATTTATTACCCTTTTTTGACCGAGAATACTCTAGAAAATGCAAAATGTCGAAAACCAAAACAACTTGATATGGTGCCTTGAACTGGTCATACAAGCCAATGAAAAAATTAGGGTCATTTGACGGATGTAGAGAAATAACGTGCTCTCAAATGGAGCCTTCTGGCCTACCCGGACACAAATGTTGCCTGAAATATGTTCGTAAATTCGAAAGAAATGTTCGAGTTGTCAAACTCTGTTCAGAATTCGACAATTGTTCACAAATCCAAAAAATGACCGCTTTTGCAAATTTTGTTCAACGTTTTAAAAATGTCTCTATTTTCAAAAAAAAAATCACTATTCAAAATATGTACCTTTTAAAAAATCCACAAATTTGAATTTTTTTGGGGAGTTTCAAATAATCTTCGTGCTTTCGAAATTTGTTTGGAATTTCAGAAACGTTCCAGTTTTCATTTTTTTCTACACAAATACAAAAACAATTCGGGGAAATTAAAAAATGGTATAATTTTTTTGGTTCTTATTTTTCAGTTTTGTTTTGAAATTGCACATTTGTTAGTGTTTTTAAAAAACAGTTGGAAAAATTCAAAAAGTGTTTGTGTTCGATTTTTTGCTCTTTTTTATAAAAATGTTTGTGTTTGACATTTTGAGCAATTTTGAAAGATACAAACATGTTTTTTGAATTTTTGGCTATGTAAATATTTGTATTTTATGAAGAAAATTTGAAAAGGCGAACATTTTTTAAATTTGAAACAAAATTTTAAATGCGCGAGCATTTTTTGAAGAATAAGTGGAAAAGGAAAAACAAAAAATGAAAAAGAAAGAAAAAACAGGAAAAAGAAAAATAAATAGTGGGAAAAGACCGATTCGCTATAGTAAACAGGTCGTTGAGGGTAATTCTTGTAGTCCATGTTTCCTAGTTCGACACTGAATCTTATCAGCTCATGTAGCTAGCGACGAGCGATAGTTACATTGTTTGATCCCTCACACTGCCATTCATTTTTGGTGAACTTTTCTTTGTTTTCGCGTGCAACAATGGGTCAGCCTAGTCGTGCGGCCTCCTATTTGACGCTTCTCCCCCAAACCTACGACGTATACGTTCCCGCGAACGACCCATCATACATAGAAAGTGGCTATAATTTGTCAAAGTTCTATATTGTCCTTTATACGTTTAGAGGGGATGGGAGTTTGTACCGAAGCGGGCCTCAGTTAGTAATGGCATTTTTGTGGGGCTGACTTAAGTCTGCTAGAGTTCCTAGAGGGCAATTCTCAACAACAAAAAAAGTTCCTAGAGGGCTGTGTGAGTGTGAAGAAGGACACTGGCGCTTGAAAAGAAATCAGTTGCAAAAAAGTACTCCCTCCGTTTATAAATATGGGTCTTTCTAGAGATTTCAACAATTAACTACATACGGAGCAAACTGAGTGAATCTATACTCTAAAATATGTCTATATACATCTATATGTGATTGTCCATTTCAAATCACTAAAAAGACTTATATTTAAAAACTGAGGGAGTAATAGCGAACGAATAATTGATCAAGCTGTATAAACATGCCAATCTAGTTTCATAGGAATCATAAACCATTCCTCCGTTCACTTGGTCATGGATGACCAAATCACGGAACCATTGGCCGGCTTACAAATGGCCTCAACGACACGTCCATACCATCCACGCTCTGGACGCAGTTTCCAAGGTCCCCAGCATGTTTCTTTTTTGTTGCATGCATCTTATTATCAACTTTGCCATCCGCTATAAAAAGGCGAGTAGGCTTCTCATCAGTCATCACCACCGCAAGCAGAGCCTAATAACTAAAGTTCAAACCGTCCTCCGCGTCGGCAGCATCTGCATCTGCAATGGCCAACCACGGAGTCGCCGCTCTCCTGATCGCGTCCCTTCTCGTGGTGGCGGTCACCCTCATCGACGCCAGGATCACCGTGAAGGCCACCGTGAACGTGCAGCGCGACAGCATTAACGGAGGTATGTCCATGTCAACCGGCTTGTGTCCACCCACGCACCCTGTTTGAACACGCATGACGCGCGTCTGTACGTTTTGCAGGATATGCGGCGAAGGCGGTGCCGGCACTGACGTGCAACAAGGTGAACGCGGTGCAGTCGGGCGACACCTGCTCGTCCATCGCGGAGGGCGCCGGCCTGGCCCAGGAGGATTTCCTTGGCTTCAACCCCAACATCAACTGCGTCAAGATCTTCCTTGGCCAGTGGGTCTGCCTCGACGCATCTGCTGCTTAACCACTTGTATTCTGTTGACCCCCAACATCCACCGGTGCCGTTGAGCAGTGGATCTGCTTAACGCATTGTTGGTTCCTGCTACTTTATGAATAAAGGAGGCTAGTCGATCTTCCGTGCACCTCCATCACTGCTTATTTTTGTTTTTGAATCACGCCTAACTTTTTTTTTTGAAAAGGAGGTTTACCTCTGGTCTCTGCACCGATCGATGCATACGGCAATAATATAAAAAAATACAACAAGGTCTTAAGTTCCAATGTTGCTCAACATAGGACCATGATAGTGCCAGACAAAGTTTCAAGAGCAAAATAAATTAAAACACTGGGATTATCAGCTAGTAGCAATATAAGAACATGAAGCATACAGACTCCCAAAAGATAGTTGTACTAAATCAACGATAATTAATATGGATCGGAGAGTGGCAAAGTTTAAAACAAAGAGGAAATGTTTTCTTTTGGCGTGACTAAGAGCAAATGTTGCGGATCGTAGAAGCTATGCCTAAAAGAACAACTAACAGGGACAAGAGAGCTATGAAGATTTAAAAATGATGGAATATTTCACAGCCAATGAAAACTACTAAGAAATCATGCATGGAAATGTTCGAAACTTTTGGGGCAAAACGTGTGTCCTGTTGGATGACTTGGTTGGAATTGTTGTGAACTGTTTAAGATGGTTCATTTGAAAGGTAAGTGATGTGCATTAGCATTGATCGGCCACCCGAGACGCGTTGGTCCAATCGGTCGTCGGACGGTCTCTGTCGTGGGCGGGCTGGACGACGCCTTCCTTGTCGGCGGCTGGATGGACGGGGTTTGTGGGGCCAGGCGCGACAGAGGTCCTCCTCGAGGTCCACAACCGGAACTCCCTACGACGCCCTTCCCTCTCGCGCTGCCTCCTTCGCTGATCCCTCCAGGCGATGTTCTCCGGCTTGCAGGCCGGAGCCAAGGACGGGAGCCCCACAGACAAGGCCGAGGCAGCATTCGTGGCAGCGGTTGGGGACGTGGGTTTGGTGGATAAGGTCATTTTGGTCCAATTTGCGGTGGAGTGCGGCACATGCAGTGCGACATGGCAGACGCGTCCGGGCCTCCCCATACCCGCCCCGGATTTGGGCTGAATATGAGGGGTGATATTCAGCCCGGACGTATAGGGCCAGTGTGAGGTGTTCGTCTGGGTCGGGATTTTTGACCATTCAGTGATCGGATCGCCCACTCGGGCGTATAGGGGGCTTTGGGAGCCCGGATGTAGATGCCCTAAGAGCATTTCTTGCCCTTTTCCTAAAATCCTTTAAATTCTAAAAAAAATCATTTGACGAATTAAGCTCAGCTAACCCTTCCCTCAGACCTATATACTCAAATATTTACTTGGAAATGCTATTGTCCACTCGACTAATTTTCCACCGTGTTGTCCGCGCCTCGCGCCGTGACGTGTGTCTCATGTGGGAGCTCAGCCGGGATTGCAACATGGCCCATGTTGCAATCGCAACACGGGCCTCGTTGCAAATAACGTGGCTGAAAACGGCCAGCGTCACCGCCTCGGTTGTGTGGCACGCGTCACCCGTGGACCCACACACCACTTCCATTATTTCAAGAAATATCTCGTCTCGCACGTCTCCTACCTTATCCTCTGTTTCTCTTCCACTCTCTCTCTCTCTCGTCCGTCTTTCTTCCTTGTTTGTCTCTCACATCTTGTCGTCATATGATATGTCAAAGGAATGACGCACTGCTCGCCTCTGGAGCCCGCTGAGCTGCTGATGCTGAAGTCCAGGGCCATGTCGCTGTTTTTGCATGGAAAGGAGGGAAAGGTGGCTACCGACTGCTTCAAGACCGCGCGTGCTCGGGATCTTGTTGACGTAGAAGCAGTGAAGCGGTCGACGATGCGACGAGGCATGTCCGTCGAGCACAACTCTTTTTTTGCAACATCCAAGGCACATTAAGTGAAGCTCAATATGCAACGGGTTGCATATTGACGAAACTCCACGTTCAAATATTTAGTTTGCTCCCGTTTATGCACTCGACAATACTAAATGTTGGTAAACATGGCAAAAGGTGAAGCATGGGCAAACTACCTGTCTAGGCAAGTTTAAATGAGACCGAAAACAACAAACAACAATTCTGGAAAATTCCCATATGCAAATTTCAAATTTGATATGGACTAAACACAATTTTAGAGCTAAATACATTGAAATGGTTGCATGCAAAAGCACCTCAGTATAATTATCAAGCGATATGTTTAGCTGACTAAGTAATAATAGCATTTTTTAGGACTTGCTTATAAAGTCACTCCTAGTAGGATCGCCACTAGCCTCAGGGCTGTGCGAAGAAGGTGACTGGCGCTTGAAAAAATTTCAGTTGCCAACCAGTAAAACCGAACAAATAATTGATCGTGCTGTATAAACATGCCAATCTGGTTTCATAGAAATCATAAACCCTTCCTATGTTCACTTGGTCATGGTCTCATGGATGACCAAATCACCAGACCACTGGCCGGCTTGGCCTCAACGCGATGTCCATACTACTATCCACGCTCTGGACGCAGTTTCCAAGGCCCCGGGTATGTATCTTTTTGTTGCATGCATCTTATCAACTTTGCTTACCTCTCCCATCTCACTATAAGAAGGCAAGAGCAAGCCTCTCTCATCACCACCGCAAAGCAGAGCCTAAAGTTTGTACTACTTCCTTCGCGCCGGCAGCATCTACATTTGCAATGGCGAAGAACCACGGAGTCGCCGCTCTCCTGATCGCGTCCCTTCTCGTAGCGGCGGTCACCCTCGCTCACGCCAGGATGACCATGCAGCTGCAGCGCGATAGCGTTAACGGAGGTACGCCCATGTCAACCGGCTTGTCCACCCATGCACACGCACGGCTCTGACCCTTTGGACGCGTGCGTGTCTGTGCGTTTTGCAGGCTATGCGGCGAAGGCGGTGCCGGCACTGACCTGCAACAAGGTGAACGCGGTTCAGTCGGGCGACACCTGCTCCTCCATCGCGGAGGGCGCTGGCCTGGCCCAGGAGGATTTCCTCGGCTTCAACCCCAATATCAACTGCGTCAAGATCTTCCTTGGCCAGTGGGTCTGCCTTGACGCATCTGCTGCTTAACCACTTGTATTTTGACCCCAGCATCAACCGATGCCCTTGAGCAGTGGATGATCTGCTTACGCATCGTTGGTTCCTGCTACTTATGAATAAAGGAGGCTAGTCGATCTTCCGTGCACCTCCATCACTACTTATTTTTGTTTTCGAACAACGCCCAACATGGGACCATGATAGTGTCAGACAAAGTTTGAAGAGCAAAATAAATTAAAATGCTGGATTACCAGCTAGTAGCAATATAAGAACATGAAGCATGCAGACTCCCAAAAGATAGTTGTACTAAATCAATGACAATTAATATGGATCGGAGGGAGTAGCAAATTTTGAAACTAAGAGCAAATGTTTTTTTTTGACGTGACTAGGAGCAAATGTTGCGGATCGTAGAAGCTATGCCTAAAAGAACAACTGCAACAGGGACACGAGAGCTGTGAAAGGTTTAAGAATGGTGGAATATTTCACAGCCGGTGAAAACTACTGAGAAATCATGTATGAAAACGTTTGAAACTTTTGGGATAAAACGTGTGTCCTGTTGGATGACTTGGTTTGAATTTGTTAGGCAATAAGCCACGGCTCAGGACGGGTCAGGCACGGTGCGTGCAATCTCGCGTGTATGACTGGAGCAAGACCGGATGTGCTGGACTGATTAGTTGGAGGAGCAAAAGAGATCTGGTGAGTTAGGTGCATGCAAGTCGTAGTTAGCTGCATAGCCGAGTCATGTGACCGTTGAGATATTGGCACAAGTGATGAGTATAGACGTGCATGTAGTTGGTGGTTAGGTAGTGCCGTAGTGCATGGAGTTAGTTGAGCTAGTAGCCGGGTGATGCGTGAGTGCATGGGCTAGTGGCCGTTGTAGTGGCGTGAGTTGTGGGCTTGAGTGCTTGTCCCTGATGTATATATATGTGTTGCATATTAATGAAAAAGAGGGGCCGTGAGGGCTGGATACACAATGTAGCCACGGTGGGCATCAAGAAAGTTTCTCTTGGCAAAGCCATTTTGGTCTTCTTCCTTGGTGCATGTGTGTGTGCGTGCGTATGTAGAGTTCGTCACCATGTGTGAGAGTTGGAAGGAAGAAGAAGAAAGACGCTGCGGCGAGGAGGCGGCGCCAACATTTGGTATCATGAGCTTGGTGTCTTGGGCGTGCTTGCCGTGCCGGAGGCGTGACAGCGATGGCGGCGCTCGCCGGCGGCTGCGCGTTGGAGCTCCGGGTCGTGTGTCGGCCTATGGAGGAGGGCGGCGCTGTGGCTGCCATGGCGCTGCGTGGCGGAGGCGGCGGGCGGTGACGTCGTCGTCGGCGGCGATCGCGGAGGCCGCCGAGGCGCTGCGTGGTGGCGCGCGGCGCAACACGACATGGCGGCATGGAGGCCGCGGTGCAGGGCAATAAGACGCGGCGGCGAGCCAGCGCGACGGTGCGTGTTATGGGTGCGCCTTTGGACGCGTCGGGCGTCGGGACCGCGGGAGTGGACCGCGTCGAGGCGCTGGACCTGGTTGCGCAGATCACGTACATGCGCGGCGGGAGCGCGGGCCGGGAGCGCGGGGACGTGGGGAGTGCGCGCGAAGGGCACGGCGGTCGCGGAGACGAGGAGGTCGCGAAGGACCTGCGTGGTGGCGCAGAGGTCGCGACGGCTCGGGGCGACAACCGTGGAAGGTGCGTGACACGTAGGCGCGGCGTGGCGGCTGCCATGGCGGACGCGGAGGCGGCACGCGGTGAGCGTCTGGTCTTTGTCGGGCTCGTCGAGCACGTCGGATCTGCGCGCATGACGTCGCGGGACGCCTTGCGATCGATCGGGCTTGTCGGGCACGTCGGATGCGTCGCAGGGGCGTCACGCAGAGGGCGCCAGCGTATGTTGCGGCGAAGATGGAGCTTCGGCGTATGTCGCCGGGTCGTGGACGAAGCACGGCGGTCGGCGTCAGTGCGCCAGGTCAGGTCCGTGGCGGTGCGACCGGCGTCGATGCGCCAGGTCGGGTCCGCGGGCTGGGTCACGGCCATGACGACGACAATGATAGAAGCTGCAACAACTCCGACGACGGCGAGATCGTGGCTTAGAGGAGAGAATGTTAGGCAATAAGCCACGGCTCAGGACGGGTCAGGCACGGTGCGTGCAATCTCGCGGGTATGACTGGAGCAAGACCGGATGTGCTGGACTGATTAGTTGGAGGAGCAAAAGAGATCTGGTGAGTTAGGTGCATGCAAGTCGTAGTTAGCTGCATAGCCGAGTCATGTGACCGTTGAGATATTGGCACAAGTGATGAGTATAGACGTGCATGTAGTTGGTGGTTAGGTAGTGCCGTAGTGCATGGAGTTAGTTGAGCTAGTAGCCGGGTGATGCGTGAGTGCATGGGCTAGTGGCCGTTGTAGTGGCGTGAGTTGTGGGCTTGAGTGCTTGTCCCTGATGTATATATATATGTGTTGCATATTAATGAAAAAGAGGAGCCGTGAGGGCTGGATACACAATGTAGCCACGGTGGGCATCAAGGAAGTTTCTCTTGGCAAAGCCATTTTGGTCTTCTTCCTTGGTGCATGTGTGTGTGCGTGCGTATGTAGAGATCGTCACCATGTGTGAGAGTTGGAAGGAAGAAGAAGAAAGACGCTGCGGCGAGGAGGCGGCGCCAACAGAATTGTTGTGAACTGTTTAAGATTGTTCATATGAACCACTACTGCATATCAGAATAGCGCTGACCCCTTCCATGAACATGTGTCAGTGATGTGCATTAGCATTGATCGGCCACCCGAGACGCATTGGTGATATGGCTTTTGGGCTCGGCTGGATGCTTACCACGGATGGGTCCAAAAAACGACAGGTTAGTGATCATGTGTTTCAACAGCCGAAATAGCACAGCACAAGTGCTACAAATTCATTCAACATTAGAACATGATACGGCCATATCTAATGCTAGAGATGAAGTTACAGTACGTGAGATGGATTCTATTCAGATGAAAGAATATTATCAAGAGAAAAATAAAATAGAATTAGTACCAGGAAAAGAATTGCATGCAATCATACATGCACGTGACTGCTTGGGTCCTTTTGAATTGCATGCAGCCACAAGATTACCACATCGGGATTCTCTTGCCCATGGTGGATTGCTAGATGCATGCAGCGTGCGTGTGCATCAACAGCAAGGAGAGGCGTGTTGAGCAGACGGAGAACAAAGATGGAGTATAATTTCGGCAGAGTTCGCCCACCAGATCGTTCCAAGTCCAGGCGTCTTTCACCACGCGACGTGCTCTCGTTACGAGTCATGCAGCGTAGGGGCTTTGAGGATAGATGGTGCAACTGGATTATGCAATTGGTACGGTCTAGCAAGACTATAATAAACATTAACGAAGAGGTGGGACCTTTCTTTGCGGCATCAGCGGGGGTGAAGCAAGGGGACCTGATATCCCCCCTTCTCTTCAACCTTGCCGTGGACGCGTTGGCAGGTATCCTGGACAAGGCTAGGCATGCCGGCCACATCTCGGGGGTGGTCGGCCACCTCATTCCAGGAGGGGGGGTCACTCACCTTCAGTACGCTGATGACACCATGATTATGGTGGGAGGCTCTGCCCTTGACATAGTTAACCTTAAGTTCCTACTCCTCTGCTTTGAGGCTATGTCGGGACTCAAGATTAACTTTGACAAGAGCGAGGTCATCGTTCTAGGTTACCCTGCTGAGGACCAACAGAGGATTGCGGATAATCTCAATTGCAGGCTAACATCCTTCCCCATTACATACTTGGGGATGTCGTTGGCAGACTCAAAGATCCTGACAAGCCCTGGCGAGGACGGTTTACCTCCAAGGGGAGTAAAGCGGTCCTGATTAGCTCGAACCTTGCGAACCTCCCCATGTTTATGATGGGGCTGTACATTCTTCCGGAAGGCGTCCATAGTGCCTTCGATAAGGACCTCGCTAGGTTATTTTGGCAGGCGGCCAATGGCCGCCAAAAATACCACATGGTAAAATGGGTGGATATCTGCATGCCTAAGGGCCGTGGTGGTCTGGGCATCATTGCCTCCCGCCGCATGAACGTGGCCCTCATGCTGAGATGGGTCTGGCGGATTCTACGCGGCGAGGGAGGGTTATGGCTGCAGCTCATTCGTGCAAAATACCTTAGGGAGAACCGCTCTTGGCTTGCTCCCGAGCAGATGGCTCACAATTACAGCGAGCCATCCAAAGGATCAAGGAGGACATCCGCTTAGGGATTTCCTTCTCCTTAGGGAACGGGCACGGGATCCAGTGCAGGCTGGATCTCGGCTGGGCATGGAGCCATTACGCGTCGCCTTCCCTAGCCTATTCTCGATTTGTGTAGATCCAAATGCATTCTTGTGGCCACGACCTTCCAAGATGGACAGTGGAACCTTGAATTCCGTCGCTCGTTCGGACCGGCCGAGATTAATGCCTGGACTACATTGCGGGCCGCCCTGCCACTCGTGCTCCCGGATCATCCGGAAACAGTTTCATGGTGGCACACGCCGGCAATGAGTTCTCGGTGGGCACGGCTTACCGGGCCCTTTGCCCGCCGACAACTCACCCCGGCTTGTCCCTCTATGGAAAGCCCTGTCCCATTAAAGATTAAGATTTTTGTTTGGCAACGCGTCTACGAGATCGTCTCCCTCGGGGACAGAGGTACTTAAGCGGCACAAACACAGGGATGGTATTTGCCCCTACATGCGATCTGGGAGGCCCAGGACACATATTCTCTTCTCTTGTACGGCAGCGAGGGTATTATGGACTTTCGTCCATGAGGCATTGGGGCCTGACTGGGAGGCCCTAAATCTCGCTGGAGTTCCTACTGACTTCGAGCTATACTGACTGCCGCGACATCACCGCCTATTTTGGCTTATTTTTGCGGCAATGTCGTGGACTCTTTGGACGACTAGGAATAAGATGGTGATTGAGAAGGTTTTCCGAAGAAGGCTTGACTCCTTCTTCAAATTCCTTGCTTTATTGCAGCACTGGCACCCGCTCTCGAGGCAGCGTGATCGTGATCGCCTTGGCTTGATGATGGATGCGCTTTTGGCCTCGGCGCGTCGGCTATCGTCCGCGTAGGGCCGCTCGGCGGTAGCCACTAGGTGGCTTTTTCTTTATATTTCTCTTATGCTTTCTTGGGCTTATTTGTGCTGTGGCCCCAACCGTTACCTGTTGGATGTTGTTCAAACTTGGATCGTGTGAACCGTTGCTTTATTTATAAAGCGGGGCGAAAGTCTATTTCGAGGCTATATCGTGTAATATTTTATCTAGAAAATAAAAGCAGCCGAGATGTAAAAGGCAAATTTCTTAAGAGTCCTATAGTTTTTTTTTCAAAAAGGGGGAACTCCCCGGCCTCTGCATCAGAACGATGCATACGGCCACCTCAATAAATAAAATAGGTTCAACAAAGTCGTATAGTCTTCAACAAAATAAAGGCGAGCTCACCGAGAGCCTCGAAGCTAAACCAAGAAAAAACCACAAGGCCAACAACCGGCTGGTAAAATAGAAGATAGGAAAATTAATTGCCTATCCTATTACATGACCGCCAACCAAACCGGTTGAAGATATCCCACGCTACCATCTCCCACCGGACAGATCCAGTAACCGAACGCTCCCTGGCCTCCGTCGGAGTGAGTAAGGACCACATACGGATCAGCGCCGTAGCACGGAAAATAACCTGCAAAAAATGAATAGTAGTTATTCTGTTAAAAACCAAATCATTTCTTTAGTTCCAAATTGCCCATAACAACGCATACACTCATACACGAATATGTCTAGCTGTATCGGACTCTATCCCATCCAGCCACGTTCTAAATAACGACCCGACCATATTCGGAGGAGTAATGTTAAAAGCAATTTGCACAAGGCGCCATGTAATTCTCGCCAAAGGACAGTCAAGGAAGAGATGCTTAATGGTCTCGTCCTGATCACAGAAGCTACACCTAGTAGATCCAGTCCAATTGCGCTTGACCAAGTTGTCCTTTGTTAAAATTACCTGTTTATGGACAAACCACATAAACACTTTAATTTTTAAAGGCACTTTTACTTTCCAAACAGGTTTGGTACTAGGAATGACAGTGGAGTTGATGACATCGTTGTACATCGACTTTACAATAAATTGTTCGTTCCTAGTAAGGTTCCAACATAGCTGATCGGGCTGTTGCGCTAGCTGGACTTCCATCAGTCTACGCACCAGATGGAGCCAAGCTTCCCATCTCTCACCAACAAGCACCAGCCGAAACTGAATATTAAGGGGAATGGACTGCATAATCGTTGCAACTAGCGCATCACGTCGCTGGACAATACTATATAAGGTTGGGTACTGTATTGCTAATGGTGTATCACCCAGCCAAGTGTCCTCCCAGAAACGTGTGTTATTTCCATCACCGACAATAAACTTTGTTCTATTAAAGAAGGTTGCCTTGACTCTCATAAGCCCCTTCCAAAGCGGCCGAATCAGTTGGTCTCAACATCACATGTGACAAAGTTTTGGACTGCAGATACTTATTACGAAGAATCTGCGCCCAAGTTCGTCGATCGGACCCAGCTTATACAGCCACTTACTAAGCAGGCATCTGTTCTTGACCTCAAGATTTTCGATACCCAACCCCCCTTGGTCCTTAGGTCGACAAATGACATCCCACTTGGCGAGTCTATACTTTCTCTTAAGTTCATCACTCTGCCAAAAAAATCTTGATCGGTAGAAGTCCAGTCTTTTCCTAACCCCAACTGGAACCTCAAAGAAAGATAGTAGGAACATCGGCATACTCGTGAGTACCGAATTAATAAGAATTAACCGGCCTCCATATGACATAAGTTTGCCCTTCCAGCAACTAAGTTTCTTTTCAAACCGATCCTCAATGCATTTCCACTCTCGATTTGTAAGCTTACGATGGTGAATGGGTATACCTAGGTAGGTGAAAGGTAAAGCCCCCTAATTCACATCCAAACAATTGCCTATAAGCGTCCTTTTCCTCCTTGGCTCTACCAAAGCAGAACAAGTCGCTTTTATGAAAGTTAATCTTTAACCCAGACAATTGTTCAAATAAGCAAAGCACCAGCTTCATATTTCTCGCTTTTGCCAGGTCATGCTCCATAAAGATGATAGTATCATCAGCGTCTTCGCAGAATGGACACCCCCATCAACTAGGTTGGGCACCAAGCCTCCCACCTGACCGGCCTCCTTTGCCCGACCTATTAGGATTGCCAACATGTCAACCACAATGTTGAACAAAACAGGGGACATTGGATCTCCTTGCCTCAGACCCTTGTGTGTCTGGAAATAGTGCCCAATGTCATCATTTACTTTAATTCCAACAGTCCCTTTTTGCGTAAAGGATTCTACCTGGCGTCGCCAAGCCTCATCAAAACCCTTCATACGCAAGGCCTGTTGAAGGAATGGCCATTTGACTTTGTCATGCGCTTTTTCGAAATCCACTTTGAAAACAACCCCATCCAGTTTTTTCGTGTGGATTTCATGGAGCGTTTCATGAAGGACCACTACCCCCTCAAGGATATTCCTGTCCGGCATGAAAGCAGATTGGGTAGGCTGCACAACAAGATGCATAATCTGTGTGAGTCTATTGGTCCCGACCTTGGTGAAAATTTTGAAACTAACATTAAGAAGACAGATTGGCCTGAATTGCTCAATTCTCACAGCCTGTTTTCTTAGGAAGAAGGGTAATGTCGTTCCAAAATTTAGCTGAAAAAGATGAAGCTGCCCAACAAACAAATCATTAAACATAGGCAACAAATCCCTTTAATGATATGCCAACACTTCTTATAAAACTCCATTTGAAACCATCAGGACCCGACGCCTTGTTATTCTTCATTTGCGAGATGGCCTCCAGCACCTCTTTCTCCGAGAAAGGAGCCGCAAGAATATCATTCTCCACCGCTGTGAGCTGAGGAATATCCTCAACCCTTGACTCGCCCAGAGACACACAGTTCTCTTCTGGAGGGCCAAACAACTGCTTATAGTATTCGGTAATGTACAATTTTAGGTTTTCCTGTCCTACAATCGTACCCTCATCTTGCTCAAGCTGAAAGATCCTCTTCTTTCGATGCTTACCGTTAGCGATCATGTGAAAGAATTGCGTGTTCGCGTCCCCCTGGACTACTCGGCAGACCTTGGCCCGCAATGCCCACTTCAACTCTTCTTCTCTAAGAAGTTCTTTCAGCCGCAATTCCGCCTCGAGCTTGGCATGAAGCTCCACAGCCGGCAATATCGTGGTTTCCGCTTTTACATCCAGAGACTGTATAAGGGCAAGGAGCTTTTCCTTTTTGACCTTATAAATCCCGCTCAGATGCTTAGCCCACCCATGTAGGAAACTCCTCAAGTGCCTAATATTATTCTGCCAAATGAGCGCGGTCCTCCCTCTGAATCCTTAGCCCACTCTCCGCCACGAGATCCGTGAAGCCATCTCTTTCAAACCAAGCCATCTCAAAGGAGAACACATTTTTGTTCCCCGGTGGGTGGGTTCACCAGAGTCGACAAATAACGGCGTATGGTCGTAAATACCACGGGACAAAGCTCGATCACCGGAAACTTCCTCCAATCGACGCTAGCCAACACACGGTCCAACTTCTCATACATCGGATTTGGCATCGCGTTCGCCCAGGTAAACTTTCTACCCGAGAGCTTAATTTCTCTCAGGTCCAGACTTTCAATGATAGTGTTAAACATGAACGACCATCGTCCATCAAAATTATCATTGTTCTTATCCTCACGCCGTCTAATAATATTGAAATCACCCCCCCCACTAGGATGGGCAACTGCTCGGAGCCACAAATCCGAACAAGATCAGCCAAGAACTCAGGCTTGAGCTCGGGCTGTGCGGCACCATATACCGCGACAAGAGCCCAATTAAACCCATCAACCTTCGATCGCACCCTAAACTTAACAGCAAAGTCTCCCATGGCCACACTGTGAACCTCAAGCGCATCACACCTAACTCCGAGAAGGATTCCACCCGACCTCCCTCTCGGTGGCAAACAATGCCAATCAAAATCTATACCTCCCGAAAGAGTATTTAGAAATTGAGGCGCAAAGTTATCTCTACCTGTCTCCGATAGAGCTATAAAATCTAAACAATGCTCGACAGACGCCTCAGCAAGAAACCTTCGTTTAGCCAAGTCCTTTAGACCTCTGCTGTTCCAGAATATTCCTTTCATAGATCATCATGGATTTTTTTTGCCGTACGGATCCTAGCACTCCTACGCACTGCGGTACCCGGGTATACCTTCCGTTTCCACTTGCTCTTGGGGACAGTTTGACTCTGCAACTGGTCCTCACAACCAGTCTCAGACAGGCTAGCCAACACTAGCTCGGTAGACTCAGCCTGAACATCCTCATCAGTATTAGGTTGCAAAAGATCCGCACAAAAGTTGTCTAACACCCTGACCCCGAGCGCATCAACCTCAGAATCACTCATGGGTTTAACAGCCGCAATATTATGGATCATCTCTAAGGCCCGCTCAGCCTCTAGGTCTAAAAGATCATTAATGTAATTAGAGATTTCGGTGTCATTACTACCCAATGAAACTCCTAATTGATTTGCATTACGAACAATATCATCACTTGAAAAATGCAAAATGGAATTAGATGTATTGACCGACATACCAGTAGTGACCTCCACGTCCACGAAGCTTGGCCGCCCTCATGGCGCCAGCAGTTGAATGTCGCCCACATCAGCCGGGTGCAGGTCGTCCACTCATCCGGCGCCCCTCAGACACCGGATCCTGAATCCCTCCAAACGCGATGACCTCCTCCAGAGAGATCACGGTCGGGGTCCGGCCTCCTGACGCACCCCAACCAGCAGGCCGATCCACCTGCACGGGCTCACCCACGGCCTCGCCCGAGAGAGGCAAAGCACTCACTGCGGACTCTAGGCGCGGCCCGTCTGGCGATACCGGCAGGGTGGGTGGTGGAGACCGAACAAGGGTCACCCGCCCTCGCTCCCCACCCAGCACCGGTGAAGCTACCCGCACAGGCACCGGAAGAGAAGGAAGCTCCGAGGCCACCTGCCCCGAGCCGCCTCCCGAAGGCAAAGCCGGCATCAACCGACAGGCAGACGCGACGGGGGAAGAGTTATCCGAGGCCACCTGCCCCAGACCCCCTCCCGGCGAAGAAAAAGACTCGGAAGCCACCTGCCCCGAGTCTCCTTCCTCAGCAGGAGGAGAGCAACCCGAGGCCGCCTGCTCCAGGTCACTCCCCGACAGGGTAGGTACGACAAGCTGCGGCACCTCCTGAGAAGGTATCGTGTGCTGAGCACGAAGGGGAGTGGCCATCTGCCGACCCCCAGGAATCGTGTTCACAGCACCCTCCGACCCCAAAGCCGGTAACTCGAGCTCAAACGCCTCCTCGGACTCAACCCGATCACTCCAGAGCCTCGCGGAGCAGAGTACGGCTCAAAAGACCCAAATCTCAGAGTCGTCGAAGGTACCACGGAGGGTGAGACTGCTCCATCCCAGTCGGCCTTGACGCCACGGGCCCGGCCCCTTGGACAACTGTCGTCCAGGGTCCTCGACCGGCGACTCCCGTACCCCCGCTCCGCCATCACTCTCGTGCATATCCATATCAGAATCATGAGCCGGCACAACCAGAAGGCTCTCATCCTGAAACTCAATATACAAATCATAAGCTCTGCCTCGATAAGCCCACTTAACCACATCTGGAACATACTCAATGTTCAAAATACTAACCAAAACCCGAGCAATCCCATGAGCTCTGGTGAACTCCATGTCCACACGCTCAGGCTTCCCTAGTAAAATGCCCATACTGGCCACAACCCGAGCATCCTGCAGCGGCCTAGAGGGAGCCCCGGAGAATCGCAGCCACGCCTGAGTAAGCGGCTTGCCCTAAGGCTCAACAAGCTTCCACTCTTGAAACTCAAGGATACCATCCGTTCCTGGCACCTTACACATCCCAAAGCTCAACAACCTATGCAGATCCTCTACAGATGGAAACTCGACCCGGAACATCCTATCAGCCATACTGACAAGGTCCCACTGGAACTCCCCAGGAGCCAACTCACGGAGCCTCTTGCGATCGTGTCTCAGCCACCTCCCCTCTGGTAACCTTGACTATCCCCGTGGTCATACTCGTGGACTCATCGGCAGCCTCTCGCTCATTTGGATATTCAAAAAATGTTAACTCAACACAATATACTCCATACATCATGAGCGACGGTGCCTAATCTCGCAGCATCGGACACTCCCCAGACTCGTGTGCCAGTTTACCACAGGTATCACATAACATAGCCACACACTCCGCGATGAAGTGACCCTTGTCACCGCACCGGTAACAAAGCATCTTTTCCTTCCTACGCCCACTTGGATGCCCTATCAGCCTCGAGACCTATCGACAACTCCATGAACACATCTGTCATAACCTCGTTCTCAGGAACCTGCACAGAGGCAAGAGCCGTAACGACCTCCATAGCGTGGCCAGGCAACAGAGGCTCCTCGGCAGTCCCGTCGGTAGTCGTCTGGTCGACAACAACAGGTGGTGGCGGAGGACGTGGACGGTAGCGGCCCCCTCTGCCTCCCCGACCACCCCGATAGCCTCGGAACCCTTATCGCTGCCGATGTCCCGGATCCAAGGGCACCTCGACGAAGTCACCTGAGGGACCCAAGAAAGGCCTCTCGACTGACCCATCACTCTGCCAGGCATAGCCACGGCCACCACCCGTGGATGAAGAACCACGGTGCTGGCCCGACACGTAAGCATCGTGTCCGTCATCCCCCCATTGTCCTCGGGGCGCAACCATAGAGTCCTATAGTTATCTTTAGACAAGTCTTGGAGTTGTTTTGTTTAATCTTTAGCCGTGAGAGTAGAGATAGGATTTTCCTTGTTTCTCAAGTTTCTTTAGATGGTCCGGCTGATATAAAAACCAAGGTGCGCCCATGTACAAGGTTAGGTTATTTTGAGATGAATTAGACATCATGTGTGTTCCGGCCGTCGGCCATTATCGAGTTTAGAGAATTCTTGTCCAAAATCTCTACTGGCGTGTGAGTTCCTGCGATGCTACGCGTAGGGGATTACAAGCCGAGCCTATACGGTTCGTCCATGTTATTCCTTTGAATTAAGGGGTTGGCGTGTTGTTTCCGTGGGATTTGCGAATATCTTCGTAAACCCGCGACTTGTTCTTGCTGCGATGGAGGTTTGTGCCGTGAAAGATCGGGCCAACAAAGGAACGACCCTCGTCTCGAGGTTCGCTCCTCATCAGAACAACATATTATTTTACAGTAGAACAACAAAGCATCCTCAAATTCATCACAGATCCCCTTAAGCTTCTTGATATTCCCTTGGTGGCCTCCTTCTCTCTAAGCATACATGCAATCATAAACTATATCTTCCTTTTCTCTTCCTTCAACTTGTCCCACCTCTCTTTCTCTGCCTTTGTTTTGGGCACCTGGTGTATTTTAGTGGCTGAATTTCCAGCCAGGCATCGGGGTTGAATTCGGCGGATCTCGGGGTAGGGGGTCCCGAGTTGGTGATCTTAACTTGATGGTAACAGGACAATGATGGACACGATGTTTTACCCAGGTTCAGGCCCTCTCGAAGAGGTAAAACCCTACGTCCTGCTTCTGTTGTACTCCCTCCGTCCAGAAATACTTGCCATCAAAATGAATAAAAGGGGATGTATCTAGACGTATATTAGCTCTAGATACACCCCTTTTTATCCATTTTGATGACAAGTATTTTCGGGCGGGAGAGAGTTGTTGGGAATCGTTGCATGGAAAACAAAAAATTTCTATGCACACGCAATGATCTGTCCATGGAAATGCATAGCAACGAGGGGGAGAGTGTCTCTGCATACCCTCATAGACCGTAAGCGGAAGCGTTTCACAACGCGGTTGATGTAGTCAAACTTCTTCGCGCTTCAACCGATCAAGTACCGAACGCACCACACCTCCGTGTTCTGCACACATTCAGCCCGGTGACGTCCCTCGCCTTCTTGATCCAGCAAGACGTCGAGGTAGTAGATGAGTTCCGTCAGCACGACGGCGTGGTGACGGTGATGGTGAAGTGATCTCCACTGGACTTCGCCTAAGCACTACAAAACTATGACCGGGGTGTAAACGGTGGAGGGGGCGCCGCATACGGCTAACAATTATCTGGGGTGTGCTAGGCGCCCCCCTCCCACATATATATAGGTGGGAGGGCGAGGGGAGAGGCCAAGGGGCGCCCCAAGTAGGACCGAATCCTACTTGGGATCCTCCCAAGCCGCGCGCTCCCCCTGCCTTATTTGTCGGAGGGGGAAGGAAAGAGGGGGGAGAGGGAAGGAAGGCGGAATCCTATTCCACTCTTTCCTCTCCCTTTCCCCTCTCTCCTTCTCCTCTTAGGCCAGCCCATATGAGGGGCGCACCAGCCCCTTGTGGCTGGTGCGTTTCCCCTCTTGGCCCATAAGGCCCATATCTTTTGTCGGGGGTTCCCGGAACCCCTTCCGGTGACCCGATAAGTACCCGGTACCCCCCGAAACACTTCCAGTGTCCGAATACTATCGTCCTATGTATCAACCTTTACCTCTTGACCATTTCAAGACTGCTCGTCATGTCCGTGATCTCATCCGGGACTCCGAACAACATTTGGTCACCAAATCACATAACTCATATAATACTATATCGTCATCGAACGTTAAGCGTGCGGACCCTACAAGTTCGAGAACTATGTAGACATGACCGAGACACCTCTCCGTGTTGGGAACGTAGTATGCAATTTCAAAAAAAAAATCCTACGATCACGCAAGATCTATCTAGGATATGCATAGCAACGAGAGGGGAAGAGTGTGTCCACGTACCCTCATAGACCGAAAGCGGAAGCATTAGTTTAACGCGGTTGATGTAGTTGAACGTCTTCGCGATTCAGCCGATCAAGTACCGAACGTACGGCACCTCCGAGTTCAGCACACGTTTAGCTCGATGACATCCCTCGAACTCTTGATCTAGAAAAGTGTCAAGGGAGAGTTTTGTCAGCACGACGGCGTGATGACGGTGATGGTGAAGTGATCCGTGCAGGGCCTCGCCTAAGCACTACGACAATATGAACGGAGGAGTAAACGGTGGAGGGGGCACCGCACACGGCTAAGAAACAATTGATGTGCTTAGAGGTACCCCCCGTCCCCGTATATAAGGGAGGAGAGGGGAGGAGGCCGGCCTAGGCACGCCCCCAAGTGGGGAGGAGTCCTACTAGGACTCCAAGTCCAATTCGGACCCCCTTCCTTTTACCAGAGAGGGAAAGGGGAAAGGAGAGGGAGAAGGAGAAGGAAAGGAAGGGCGCGCCCCCTCCCCTTGTCCAATTCGGACTCCCCATGGGGGTGGGCTCCACCCCCTTGTGGGCTGCCTTGCCTCTCCCATATGGCCCTTGTGGCCCATTATTTCCCCCGGGGGGTTCCGGTAACCTCCCGGTACTCCGATAAATACCCGAAACACTCTGGAACCATTCCGGTGTCCGAATACTATCGTCCAATATATCAATCTTTACCTCTCGACCATTTTGAGACTCCTCGTCATGTCCATGATCTCATCTGGGACTCCGAACAATCTTCGGTCACCAAAACACATAACTCATAATACAAATCGTCATCGAACATTAAGCGTGCGGACCCTACAGGTTCGAGAACTATGTAGACATGACCGAGACACATCTCCGGTCAATAACCAACAACAGAACCCGGATGCTCATATTGGTTCATACATATTCTATGAAGATCTTTATCGGTCAAACTGTAATGACAACACACGTCATTCCCTTTGTCATCGGTATGTTACTTGCCCGAGATTCGACCGTCGGTATCTTCATACCTAGTTCAATCTTGTTACTGGCAAGTCTCTTTACTCGTTCCTTAATACATCATCCCGTAACTAACTCATTAGTCACATTGCTTGCAAGGCTTATCATGATGTGTATTACCGACAGGGCCCAGAGATACCTCTCCGATACTCGGAGTGACAAATCCTAATCTCGATCTATGCCAACCCAACAAACACCTTCGGAGACACCTGTAGAGCATATTTATAATGACCCAGTTATGTTGTGGTGTTTGATAGCACACAAGGTGTTCCTCTGGTATTTGGGAGTTGCATAATCTCATAATAGAAGGAATATGTATAAGTCATGAAGAAAGCAATATCAATAAAACTTAACGATCATTATGCTAAGCTAACGGATGGGTCTTGTCCATCACATCATTCTTCTAATGATGTGACCCCGTTCATCAAATGACAACACATGTCTATGGTTAGGAAACTTAACCATCTTTGATTAACGAGCTAGTCTAGTAGAGGCATACTAGGGACACTGACTTTTGTCTATGTATCGACACATGTATCAAGTTTCCGGTTAATACAATTCTAGCATGAATAATAAACATTTATCATGAAATAAGGAAATATAAATAACAAATTTGTTATTGCCTCTAGGGCATATTTCCTTCTGTCTCCCACTTGCACTAGAGTGAATAATCTAGATTATATTGTAATGACTCTAACACCCATGGAGTCTTGGTGTTGATCATGTTTTGCTCATGGAAGAGGCTTAGTCAACGGGTCTGCAACATCCAGATCCGTATGTATTTTGCAAATCTCTATGTCTCCCTCCTTGACTTGATCACATATGGAGTTGAAGTGACTCTTGATGTGTTTGGTTCTCTTGCGAAATCTGGATTCCTTCGCCAAGGCAATTGCTCCAGTATTGTCACAAAGATTTTCATTGGACCCGATGCACTAGGTATCACACCTAGATCGGATATGAACTCCTTCATCCAGACTCATTCATTTGCTGCTTCTGAAGCAGCTATGTACTCTGCTTCACACGTAGATCCCGCCATGACGATTTGCTTGGAACTGCACCAACTGACAGCTCGACCATTCAATATAAATATGTATCCGGTCTGCGACTTAGAGTCATCTGGATCTGTGTCAAAGCTTGTTGGGGAACGTAGTATTTCAAAAAAAAATCCTATGATCACGCAAGATCTATCTAGGTGATGCATAGCAACGAGAGGGAAGAGTGTGTCCACGTACCCTCGTAGACCGAAAGCGGAAACGTTTAATAACGCGGTTGATGTAGTCGAACGTCTTCGCGATCCAACGGATCCAAGCACCGAACGTATGACACCTCCGCGTTCAGCACACGTTCAGCTCGATGACGCCCCTCGAGCTCTTGATCCAGTTGAGGACGAGCGAGAGTTCCATCAGTACGGCGGCGTCGAGACTCCTCGTCATGTCCGTGATCTCATCCGGGGCTCCGAACAAACTTCGGTCATCAAATCACATTACTCATAATACAAATCGTCATCGAACGTTAAGCGTGCGGACCTTACGGGTTCGAGAACTATGTAGACATGACCGAGACACATCTCCGGTCAATAACCAATAGCAGAACCTGGATGCTCATATTGGCTCGTAAATATTCTACAAAGATCTTTATCAGTCAAACCGCATAACAACATACGTTGTTCCCTTTGTCATCGGTATGTTACTTGCCCGAGATTTGATCGTTGGTATCATCATACCTAGTTCAATCTCGTTACCGGCAAGTCTCTTTACTCGTTCCGTAATGCATCACCCCGCAACAACTCATTAGTCACATTGCTTGCAAGGCTTATAGTGATGTGCATTACCGAGAGGGCCGAGAGATACCTCTCCGATACTCGGAGTGACAATCCTAATCTCGAACTATGCCAACTCAACAAACACCATCGGAGACACCCGTAGAGCATCTTTATAATCACCCAGTTACGTTGTGATGTTTGATAGCACACAAGGTGTTCCTCCGGTATTCGGGAGTTGCATAATCTCATAGTCAGAGGAACATGTATAAGTCATGAAGAAAGCAATAGCAATAAAACTAAACGATCATTATGCTAAGCTAACAGATGGGTCTTGTCCATCACATCATTCTCTAATTATGTGATCCCATTCATCAAATGACAACACATGTCTATGGTCAGGAAAGTTAACCATCTTTGATTAACGAGCTAGTCTAGTAGAGGCATACTAGGGACACTCTGTTTGTCTATGTATTCACACATGTACTAAGTTTCCGATTAATACAATTCTAGCATAAATAATAAACATTTATCATGATATAAGGAAATATAAATAACAACCTTATTATTGCCTCTAGGGCATATTTCCTCCAGTCTCCCACTTGCATTAGAGTCAATAATCTAGATTACATAGTAATGATTCTAACACCCATGGAGTCTTGGTGTTGATCATGTTTTGCTCGTGAGAGAGGCTTAGTCAACGGGTCTGCAACATTCAGATCCGTACGTATCTTGCAATTCTTGCAAATCTCTATGTCTCCCTCCTTGACTTGATCGTGGATGGAATTGAAGCATCTCTTGTGTGTTTGGTTCTCTAGTGAAGTCTGGATTCCTTCGCCAAGGCAATTGCTCCAGTATTGTCACAAAAGATTTTCATTGGACCCGATGCACTAGGTATTACACCTAGATCGGATATGAACTCCTTCATCCAGACTCCTTCATTTGCTGCTTCCGAAGCAGCTATGTACTCTGCTTCACACGTCCCGCCACGACGCTCTGCTTGGAACTGCACCAACTGACAGCTCCACCATTCAATATAAATACGTATCCGGTTTGTGACTTAGAGTCATCCGGATCAGTGTCAAAGCTTGCATCGACGTAACCATTTACGACGAGCTCTTTGTCACCTCCATAAACGAGAAACATATCCTTAGTCCTTTTCAGGTATTTTTAGGATGTTCAATGATCCACTCCTGGATTACTTTGGTACCTCCCTGCTAAACTAATAGCAAGGCACACATCAGGTCTGGTACACAACATTGCATGCATGATAGAACCTATGGCTGAGGCATAGGGAATGACTTTAATTTTCTCTCTATCTTCTGCAGTGGTCGGGCATTGAGTCTGACTCAACTTCACACCTTGTAACACAGGCAAGAACCCTTTCTTTGACTGATCCATTTTGAACTTCTTCAAAACCTTATCAAGGTATGTGTTTTGTGAAAGTCCAATTAAGCATCTTGATCTATCTCTATAGATCTTGATGCCCAATATATAAGCAGCTTCACCGAGGTCTTTCATTGAAAAATTCTTATTCAAGTATCCTTTTATGCTATTCAGACATTCAAGATTATCATTTCCGATCAACAATATGTCATCCACATATAATATCGTAAATGCTACAGAGCACCCACTCACTTTCTTGTAAATACAGGCTTCTCCAAAAGTCTCAGATAAAACCATATGCTTTGATCACCTTTGTCAAAGCGTATATTCCAACTCCGAGAGGCTTGCACCAGTCCATAAATGGATCATTTAGCTTGCACACTTTGTTAGCACCTTTCGGATCGACAAAACCTTCTGGTTGCATCATATACAACTCTTATTTAAGATATCCATTAAGGAATGCAGTTTTGACATCCATTTGCCAAATTTCATAATCATAAAATGCAGCAATTGCTAACATGATTCGGACAGACTTAAGAATCGCTATGGGTGAGAAGGTCTCATCGTAGTCAACTCCTTGAACTTATCAAAAACCTTTCGCAACAAGTCGAGCTTTGTAGACAGTAACATTACCGTCAGCGTCAGTCTTCTCCTTGAAGATCCATTTATTCTCTATGGCTTGCTGATCATCGGGCAAGTCAACCAAAGTCCATACTTTTTTCTCATACATAGATCCCATCTCAGATTTCATGGCCTCAAGCCATTTCGCGGAATCTGGGTTCATCATTGCTTCCTCATAGTTCGTAGGTTCGTCATGGTCAAGTAACATGACCTCCAGAACAGGATTACCCTACCACTCTGGTGCGGATCTTACTCTGATTGACCTACGAGGTTCGGTTGAAACTTGATCTGAAGTTTCATGATCATCATCATTAGCTTCCTCACTAATGAGTGTAGGAATCACTGGAACTGATTTCTGTGATGAACTACTTTCCAATTCGGGAGAAGGTACAAGTACCTCATCAAGTTCTACTTTCCTCCCACTCACTTCTTTCGAGAGAAACTCCTTCTCTAGAAAGGATCCATTCTTAGCAACAAATATCTTGCCTTTGGATCTGTGATAGAAGGTGTACCCAACAGTCTCCTTTGGGTATCCTATGAAGACACATTTCTCCGATTTGGGTTTGAGCTTATCAGGTTGAAGCTTTTTCACATAAGCATAACAGCCCCAAACTTTAAGAAACGACAACGTCGGTTTCTTGCCAAACCACAATTCATATGGTGTCGTCTCAACGGATTTAGATGGTGCCCTATTTAACGTAAATGTTGCCGTCTCTAAAGCATAACCCCAAAACGATAGCGGTAAATCAGTAAGAGACATCATAGCTCGTACCATATCCAATAAAGTACAGTTTTGATGTTCGGACACACCATTACGCTGTGGTGTTCCAGGTGGCGTGAGTTGCGAAACTATTCTGCGCTGTTTCAAATGAAGACCAAACTCATAACTCAAATATTCACCTCCATGATCAGATTGTAGAAACTTTATTTTCTTGTTATGGGGATTTTCCACTTTACTCTGAAATTCTTTGAACTTTTCAAATGTTTCAGACTTATGTTTCATCAAGTAGATATACCCATATCTGCTCAAATAATCTGTGAAGGTAAGAAAATAACGATACCCGCCGCGAGCCTCAACACTCATCGGACCGCAAGTCTATTGCTCGCTCCATTGTTCCGGATAATGGAGTCTTAGGGCCTGTTTGGTTTGTGACTAAGATTGCCAAAGATTACCACACCTAAGGTTCGGTAAGTTTGACCAACTTAGGTGAGTGTTTGGTTCAAGCCACACCTTAGGCAAGCCACACTTGAGCCCCACATGGCATACACACAAAAAGTGTGGCAAGATTCCCTTAGGCTTGCCAACTTGTGGCTCTCATTTTGATGAACTAACCTTAGGCAAGCTTGGCAAAAATGTGTGGCAAAGTGTGGCAATGCTAGTCCTAGAACCAAACAGCCCCTTAGTCATCTTGCCCATGAGGCATGGTTCGCAAGCATCAAGTGATTCATAATCAAGTGATTCCAAAATCCCATCAGCATGGAGTTTCTTCATGCGCTTTACACCAATATGAACTAAACGGTAGTGCCACAAATAAGTTGCACTATCATTATTAACCTTGCATCTTTTGGCTTCAATATTATGAACATGTGTATCACTACAATCGATATTCAACAAAAATAGACCACTCATCAAGGGTGCATGACCATAAAAGATATTAATCATATAAATAGAACAACCATTATTCTCCGATTTAAATGAATAACCGTCTCGCATCAAACAATATCCAGATATAATGTTCATGCTTAATGCTGGCACCAAATAACAATTATTCAGGTCTAAAACTAGTCCCGACGGTAGATGTAGAGGTAGCGTGCCGACGGAGATCACAACGACTTTGGAACCATTTCCCATGCGCATCGTCACCTCGTCCTTAGCAATCTTCGTTTAATCCGTAGCCCCTGTTTCGAATTGCAAATATGAGCAACAGAACCAGTATCAAATACCCAGGCACTACTACGAGCATTAGTAAGGTACACATCAATACCATGTATATCAAAAATACCTTTCACTTTGCCATCCTTCTTATCCGCCAAATACTTGGGGCATTTCCGCTTCCAGTGACCAGTCCCTTTGCAGTAGAAGCACTCAGTCTCAGGGTTTGGTCCAGACTTGGGCTTCTTCACTTGAGCAGCAACTTGCTTGCCGTTCTTCTTGAAGATCCCCTTCTTCCCTTTGCCCTTTTTCTTGAAACTAGTGGTCTTGTTAACCATCAACACTTGATGCTCCTTCTTGATTTCTACCTCCGCAGCTTTCAGCATCACAAAGAGCTCGGGAATTTTCTTATCCATCCCTTGCATATTGTAGTTCATCACGAAGCTTTTGTAGCTTGGTGGCAGTGATTGAAGAACTCTGTCAATGACACCATCATTAGGAAGATGAACTCCCAGTTGAGTCAAGTGGTTGTGGTACCCAGACATTCTGAGTATATGTTCACTGACAGAACTATTCTCCTCCATCTTGCAGCTGTAGAACTTATTGGAGACTTCATATCTCTCAATCCGGGCATTTGCTTGAAATATTAACTTCAACTCCTGGAACATCTCATATGCTCCATGACGTTCAAAACATCGTTGAATTCCCGATTCTAAGCCGTAAAGCATGGCACACTGAACTATCGAGTAGTCATCATCTTTGCTCTGCCAGACGTTCATAACGTCCGGAGTTGCTCCTGCAGCGGGTCTTGCACCTAGCGGTGCTTCCAGGACATAATTCTTCTGTGCAGCAATGAGGATAATCCTCAAATTCTGAGACCCAATCCGTGTAGTTGCTACCATCATCTTTCAACTTAGCTTTCTCTAGGAACGCATTAAAATTCAAGGGAACGATAGCACGGGCCACTGATCTACAACAACATAGACATGCAAAATACTATCAGGTACTAAGTTCATGATAAATTAAAGTTCAATTAATCATATTACTTAAGAACTCCCACTTAGATAGACATCCCTCTAGTCATCTAAATGATCGCGTGATCCAAATCAACTAAACCATGTCCGATCATCACGTGAGATGGAGTAGTTTTCAATGGTATCACTATGTTGATCATATCTACTACTCCCTCCGTCCCATAATATAAGAACGTTTTTGACATTAGTGTAGTGTAAAAAACGTTCTTATATTATGGGACGGAGGGAGTATATGATTCACGTTCGACATATCTGCATATGCTAGGCTCGTCAAGTTTAACTCGAGTATTCTGCGTGTGCAAAACTGGCTTGCACCCGTTGTATGTGAACGTAGAGCTTATCACACCCGATCATCACGTGGTGTCTCGCACGACGAATCAGAAAGTAACGGTGCATACTCGGGAGAACACTTATACCTTGCACTACAAAAAATACACTTCCGTGATGATACGTGTTTGTCACGATGAGGTCACGTTTTACATCATGCATGTACATCCATGACAAATTTATGACAAAATCAAGATAGTCATACTGTCTTTGTCGTAGAAGTGTTCCATGACATTACCAAAATTATCATCACGAAAGTGTCCACTTCCATGACGATAAATCACGCATCACAGAAGTGCTTTCGTCAAGGGTGACCGACACGTGGCATCCACCGTAACGGAACGCCATTAAGCTACCGGGTCCGGTTTTGGATCCAATAACCCGTTAACAGCCCCGACCAATGGGGATTTTTCACGTGTAAAATCATCATTGGCTGGAGGAAACACGTGTCGGCTCACCGTTGGGACAGATGTCATCCACTCATTGGACCCAAAGCGCCTATGATACGTCGACACGTGGCACGGCCCAACAGAGGCCCATATAGGTTTAAAAGGCCGGCCCAGTCAAAGGCCCGTAGTAGTTACTCAGGTACTAGTGGGCCAACCCAATAATGGCCTGCTTACTAAAGGTCCATTTACGGCCCAAAGCCAGATCTGGTCCTTTAATTGTTCGCTGAATATTTGGGCCCATTTACGGCCCGAAGCCAGATCTGGCCCATTAATTGTTCGCCGAATATTTGGGCCCAATTACAGCCCAGTGACTTTCGGCCTGTTAGAGGCCCGATGTAGACATGGGCCCATTTCAGCCCGGTGTGACTTTTGGCCTGGGAATGGCCCGTGCTGCCCATGGGCCATATATGGTCCGACAGGACATCGGGCCCACTAACGGCCCGTGATAAAGGTGGCAACAGTTAAGCCCAATGTGACTTTGGAGTGCATTAAAGGCTGTCACATAATTCGCCCGTTGATGTTCGTACTAAGCTTTCGACCTCTTAAAGGCCCATGATATCGATTGGGCCAACTAAGGCCCGAGATATGTTTCGCCTGTTAATCGCCTGTGATATAATCGGGCCAAAAAAGGCCCGGTCTACATGTCAGCCTGCTGAAGGCCCGTCGACGACTAGTGAAAATTGAGGCCCAATATGCATTTCGGCCTGCTAAAGGCCCATGGTTTCATCTGGGCCGTAACAGGCCAGTACAATATTCAGCCTGTTAATGGCCCAACGCTACCTGGGCCAAACTAAGCGCTGGGTCCACAAAAGGCCCAACTAAAATATAGGTCGGTGTAAGTTGTGGGCCTCGCGCCAAGAAGTGTGAAAAGGCCCGAATGATTCGGGCCCAAGAAGGATGCAGCCGGTCAATTGTGGCCCGCTAAACACCGAGCCCATTAGAGGCGAATGTTTACCGATTCGACTACATCTGATTTTTTTTCAGATAGCGAATGATGGCGATAACTAGTAGGAATCAAGAACAAACCTACTCTATACAATAAAGAAATTACGGCATAGTAACTAAGAATAAACCTACACTATACAATAAAGGATTTATGGTATATTACATCCACTGGGCATCGAAGTTCGCCACCAGTGATCATAACGCGCAACGAAGAAGCAGATTACAAAAACTGGGCACCATTGCAGCGTAACAAAATAATACTTAAACCGAGACCACTTCCAAGACAGTTCAAGAAAGGTTAGCCTTGCTTGGAGGCTATGGCAAGAAGTCTTGAGCAAGGCTATGATACCGGCCTAGCATGTCGGTCATAGCTTCCAGTGTAGCTGTTTAGCGATGAGGTTCTCATTGGTGTTCTCCATAATCTTTCTTAGAGATAGGACTTCAAGTCGAAGTTGAGTTGCAGAATGCCTTTTGCTATAACTTGGGATGAAGAAGTCGAACTGATTCGCATAATGAATTACAGTGAGCTTGTCATTTGCTAGTGTCAAGTAACTTGAACACTGCATCAAGACAAGACTTTGGGGTTGTCTCACTATCTTCAAGATGTTTTGCCTTCTTTACTGCAATATATGTTGGGTTTGTCTCACAGCCATCAACAGACTTGTGCATGCCATCAGGCATATCACCCTAAAACAAAGCAGAGAGATGACAAGTTTTGCACGTGTATAAACAAAGATGATAACTGTGCTGTCAATTCCATCCAATTTGAAATTAGAAAATAAAGAGTAAGTTCAAAATATCAATAGCATAATTTGGCATTGTTCATAATGCAGGAGCTTCACCACACTTTGGATTACCATGTCAACATAACAAGCATAGATGAAGGGCAAAGAAAATTATTGTATCTATTTTGGTTAATGTGCATGGCATGTTGTTCATATCATCAGCCACATCAGTAAGATAAAACAGGAGATGACAAGGTGCAAACGTGGGCTGCTTCACCACACCTTTGGATTATAGGTCCACAAAACAAGCATACATATAGGGAGTATTGAGTAATGTGCATGGTATGAATAAGGAATTTGGTTTTACAAGTAAAACTTAGAACTTACAGTTCTTGCAAACATGCATTTTGGTAGAAACAACAAACTAAACAGCGATAAGCGATAGGGAGTATGAGCAAATTAAACAACAGTTGAGGATAAAGGCTTTAGAAGGACTGACTTACATTAACAATTAACACCGGCTTTATAATGCCCTTCTCCATGTCAAGGGAAGGATAACTCAAGAATTTCAGCACATAATCTTCTTCATAAGCATTGCACATACTCTACATTTTGTAGAGAGTAATTATAGATATGATAATACTTTGGAAGGGATAGAGGATAATGAAGATAAGATGCAGATTGATGATACATAATCAACTACCAATCCACGGAAGTACAAGCATTACGGGACAAAATGTCTTGACAAGAGCAATGGGCTACACTTACGCACTAGCATTATGCATGTATTCTACTTTTGGTAAGATTAAATATAGATCTAATCTTTTTAGTAAATGGTGGGCGAGGAGATAAGATGCAGAATGCTACACAATGAACCAATCCCTCTTCCCATAATACAAGAGTAGTTTGAACAACCGGTGTCTTGTACAAAAGCGTTCTTATATTATGGGGACGGAGAATGGCTGATAATGTAAGTAAATGCAGTGATAGACGACGTTCAGTCCTTACAAGAGGACTGCAGAGCTAAACCTCTTCAAAAGCATTGGGTTGATTCTAAATTTATCTAAGGGTCCATACGGATCTTATAAAGTCCACCAAATGGACGATAACGAGGATAACATGTGCAGTGATGCTACATAATCAAACAGCTATGAAAGTAAGTATGGTCATACAGGGCGAGAGGTACTCACAAGAGCAATGTAGCGTGCAGTATAGTTGCGAGATTCTGTGGTCCCTTGAGAATGAATGTTCTTCTGCTAACAGTTTTCGTACAAGTGAGACGTTAAGGCAAATGCAGAAATGTAGTTCAAATTGTGATGTGATATCATAGATAGTACCTTACGCTGCAGCCTAGACCAATGTGTAACAAGATTATTCCAGTCACCATCGGATAAATGTAGCACCGGAGACTTTACAGAAATTTCATTTAGAGGCTTGCCATCGAAGTGCGCTTGCCTCAGGTAGGAACGATACTTCATCAACGAGTGCTTGAAAAGCGCAACCAACCCTTGCTCATCTTCACAATCCAGTTTGGTCCTCGCCTATTTAAAAGAATGAAATCTTATGTCTTCTATCAGCAGAAACATATGCAACAATGACCATGAATAACATTAGTACATTACTTACGCGTAAGTTGTGGAGGAAGACTGGAAATTGTTCTGTGTCCGCGGTATAATTTTTCCATGAAGGAAAGATGCGCACAAAATTCCTGACAACAATATAAGCTTTGTCTTCTAAACTGGGAAGAAATGGAACATGGGTCCTATTTGCTGCAATTGGGGCTCTCTCTGGTTCGAAAAGGGATTTGGCAACTGGATTTGGTGTACTCTTTCTTTGGAATGGGGTTTTATGCGTCGTAGAGTGGTGCTATGTCAACTGGCATAATCATAATATTTCTTTGCGGTTGGGAATTACGCTGAATTGGGGCATCGAAATGACCGGTGTAGTAGGGCTAGAGTCTACTAGAGTTGGGGTGTTTTGTGGGTCAGGTGATATTGCAACTACACCTAATGGGCTATTTGATTTATGAGGTGCCACTACCTTTTCCAAATACTTTGCTTGTGCTCCTCCACGATCAACAATCGCCCTCTTCCTTTTGAACTTCTGATACACAGGAACAACATTTGAATGGATAAATATGGTATGATGACAAATGGAATATGTACTGAAAATGGATAGGTTGGGCGTATTCACATACAAGATGTGTAAACTAAGCTAATGCAAAGCATCAGTTGCAAGATATGTGCGACAAATATAACCTTGGAAAGTTAGAGCAAGCACCTTGATGGGTGAATAAGATAGGGCATCTTCCTCTGACTCCTCAACTAGGGAGCTACATTGACTTAGGTCTCCCTCTAGCTCGTAATCACCTTTAGGATCATATTATGAGCATGAATCTGTAGGTGGAGAGCATTTGCATTGCATTGCATCCAGACTTGATTTCAGTCCCTTAATGCCAAGTTTGACAGCCATGGCATTCTTTTGCTTTATTCTTTTCATGCGCGCAAGCTCATAATCATTATGATGCTGTTTAGAATCCGAGATTCATGAAAACATAAAAAGTAGTTAGATTATCTATGGAATGCATTGCGGATTCAACTCGAAGAGTGTCTCCCTATAAACCCCTGCATATGCAAAGTTCACCCCCCAACCGTGCTGACCAGACCACACACAGAAATACAAACCCTTATGTCTCTATAACAGGCAGACACATTTCAAAACTGAAGTAGGAACATTAGAATCATATGAAATTTTTATTTGAACAAATAAACTAAGGAATTATGAGTGGCATAATGTTTAGCTTCAAGGGCGGAGTGTTGGTAGTGCGACACAAAGCAAGTAGGCAGATTGTATTCCATGTAAAAGATCGAAGCCTATGTAAATGCTGGAAATGACACTTTCTTTCTATACAATGCAGTGTTCGTTGCCCACACATGATGGAAGAGATCACATAGAGAAGTACTATTCACTCATGTCTACGGTTGCAGTATTTAGAAACAGGGTGGTCCACCCTAAAATAATATTGACAACAAATATGACAAGGCAAGCATAGATGTAGTGAATCAATCATTTACTTGTGATCTTACTAGGACAAGTATGCAGAATTGTAACTGCAGTAAGAGACCGTCCAAAATCTGAATCAAGAAGTTTGTCTAGCACTTATTGTTTGCAACTAATCGACATGAATAATTGGATATTATATCGAATGAGTAAGAAAGACAAGTAAAATTGTCAACAAACCTGGCTTGCAGTAGTAATCTGGGTCAATGTCACTACGACCAACAATCCAAAATGACTAGTGTATGTTCCTAGGGCCGGAATTTTGAAAACCATGTGAACTTTACAGGTACTAAAGATTACCGAAATACATCTGAACCATTAAGTGTAGGTAGCACTGAGCACACAACAAACCCTAATGACAGTCCTGCCTAACGAGTAATGAATCAATTAGAAAATGGATGATGAGGAGTGGTTGCTGAGTGTAGAGGACTTATCTCAGGATAAATCGGGTAGGCTTAGTGGGTGATGCACGCTGATATGTCTCTAACGTATAATTTTTTATTGTTCCATGCTATATAATATTCTATTTCGGATGTTAATGGGTTTTATTATACACTTTTATATTATTTTTGGGACTAACCTATTAATCGGAGGCCCAGCCCAAATTGTTGTTTTTTTGCCTATTTCAGAGTTTCGCAGAAAAAGAATATCAAACGGAGTCCAAACGGAATGAAACCTTCGGGAACGTGATTTTTGGAACAAACATGATCCAGAGGACTTGGACCCTACGTCAAGAAAGCAACCAGAGAGCACGAGGCGTGGCGCGCCTACCCCCCAGGCGCGCCCTCCACCCTCGTGGGGCCCACGTTGCTCCACCGACGTACTTCTTCCTCCTATATATACCTACGAACCCCCAAACTATCAGAAACGGAGCCAAAACCTAATTCCACCGGGCGCAACCTTCTATACCCATGAGATCCCATCTCGGGCCTTTTTCAGCTCACGAGGGGGCATTGATCACGGAGGGCTTCTACATCAACACCATAGCCTCTCCGATGATGTGTGAGTAGTTTACCTCAGACCTTCGGGTCCATAGTTATTAGCTAGATGGCTGCTTTTCTCTCTATGGATCTCAATACAAAGTTCTCCATGATTCTCGTGGAGATCTATTCGATGTAATCTTCTTTTGCGGTGTGTTTGTTGAGACCGATGAATTGTGGGTTTATGATCAAGTTTATCTATGAACAATATCTGAATCTCCTCTGAATTCTTTTATGTATGATTGGTTATCTTTGCAAGTCTCTTCGAATTATCAGTTTGATTTGACCTACTAGATTGATCTTTCTTGCAATGGGAGAAGTGCTTAGCTTTGGGTTCAATCTTGCGGTGTCCTTTCGCAGCGATGACAGGGCAGCAAGGCACGTATTGTATTGTTGCCATCGAGGATAACAAGATGAGGTTTATATCATATTGCATGAGTTTATCCCTCTACATCATGTCATCTTACTTAAAGCGTTATTACATTCTTTTGAACTTAATACTCTAGATGCATCTTTGGATAGTGGGTCGATGTGTGGAGTAATAGTAGTAGATGTCGGTCTACTTGTCACGGATGTGATGCCTATATACATGATCATACCTAGATATTGTCATAACTATGCTCAATTCTATCAATTTCTCAACAGTAATTTTTTCACCCACCGTAATACTTATGCTCTTGAGAGAAGCCACTAGTGAAACCTATGGCCCCTGGGTCTATTTCCCATCATATTAATCTTCCAACACTTAGCTATTTTTATTGCCTTTTATTTTACTTTGCATCTTTATTATAAAAATACCAAAAATATTATCTTATCAAGATTCGGAACAAAAGTTTAATATTGACATAAAAACAATAATACTTCAAGCATACTAATAAAGCAATCATGTCTTCTCAAAATAACATGGCCAAAGAAAGTTATCCCTATGAAATCATATAGTCTGGCTATGCTTTATCTTCATCACACAAAATATTTAAATCATGCACAACCCCGATGACAAGCCAAGCAATTGTTTCATACTTTTGATGTTCTCAAAATTTTCAATCTTCACGCAATATATGAGCGTGAGCCATGGACATAGCACTATAGGTGGGATAGAATGGTGGTTGTGGAGAAGACAAAAAGGAGAAGATAGTCTGACATCAACTAGGCGTATCAACGGGCTATGGAGATGCCCATCAATAGATATCAATGTGAGTGAGTAGGGATTGCCATGCAACGGATGCACTAGAGCTATAAGTGTATGAAAGCTCAACAAACAAAACTAAGTGGGTGTGCATCCAACTCGCTTGCTCACGAAGACCTAGGGCAATTTGAGGAAGCCCATCATTGGAATATACAAGCCAAGTTCTATAATGAAAAATTCCCACTGGTATATGAAAGTGACAACATAGGAGACTCTCTATCATGAAGATCATGGTGCTACTTTGAAGCACAAGTGTGGTAAAAGGATACTAGCATTGTCCCTTCTCTCTTTTTCTCTCATTTTTTTTATTTGGGCCTTTTCTCTCTTTTTTATGGCCTCTTTTTTTCGTCCGGAGTCTCATCCCGACTTGTGGGGGAATCATTGTCTCCATCATCCTTTCCTCACTAGGACAATGCTCTAATAATGATGATCATCACACTGTTATTTACTTACAACTCAAGAATTACAACTCAATACTTAGAACAAAATAGGACTCTATGTGAATGCCTCCGGCGGTGTACCGGGATGTGCAATGAATCAAGAGTTACATGTATGAAAGAATTATGAAGGTGGCTTTGCCACAAATACGATGTCAACTACCTGATCATGCAAAGCAATATGACAATGATGGAGCGTGTCATAATAAACGAAACGGTGGAAAGTTGCATGGCAATATATCTCGAAATGGCTATGGAAATGCCATATTAGGTAGGTATGGTGGCTATTTTGAGGAAGGTATATGGTGGGTGTATGATACCGGCGAAAGTTGCACGATATTAGAGAGGCTAGCAATGGTGGAAGGGTGAGAGTGCATATAATCCATGGACTCAACATTAGTCATAAAGAACTCACATACTTATTGAAAAAATCTATTAGTTATTGAAACGAAGTACTACGTACATGCTCCTAGGGGAATAGATTGGTAGGAAAAGACCATCGCTCGTCCCTGACCACCACTCATAAGGAAGACAATCACAAAATAAATCATGCTCTGACTTCCTCACATAACGGTTCACCATACGTGCATGCTACGGGAATCACAAACTTTAACACAAGTATCTCTCAAATTCACAACTACTCTACTAGCATGAATCTAATATCACCATATTCATATCTCAAAACAATCATAAAGAATCAAACTTCTCATAGTATTCAATGCACTTTATATGAATTTTTTTATTATACCCATCTTGGATGCCCATCATATTAGAACTAGTTTTATAACCAAAGCAAATTACCATGTTGTTCTAAAAGACTCTCAAAATAATATAAGTGAAGCATGAGACATCAATAATTTCTATAAAATAAAACCACCACCGTGATCTAAAAAGATAAAAGTGAATCCATCTTGCTACCTCTTGAGCATGTGTTGGTTTTCCCTTGAAGAGGAAAGGGTGATGCGGCAAAGTAGCGTAAGTATTTCCCTCAGTTTTTGAGAACCAAGGTATCAATCCAGTAGAAGAAAACACACAAGTCACCTAGTACCTGCACAAACAATCAAGAACCTTGCAACCAACACGATAAAGGGGTTGTCGGTCCCTTCACGGCCACTCGCAAAAGTGAGATCTGATAAAGATAATAAGATAAATATTTTTGATTTTTGTTATATAGATTGGAAAGTAAAGATTGCAAAATAGTAAACAAGATGCGATGTAAATAAAAGAGATGCAATATAATAAGAAAGAGACCCGGGGGCCATAGGTTTCACTAGTGGCTTCTCTCAAGATAGCATGTATTACGGTGGGTGAACAAATGACTGCCGAGCAATTGATAGAAAAGCGCATAGTTATGATGATATCTAAGGCAATGATCATGAATATAGGCATCACGTCCGTGTCAAGTAGACCGAAACGATTCTGCATCTACTACTATTACTCCACACATCGACCGCTATCCAGCATGCATCTAGAATATTAAGTTCATAAGAACGGAGTAACGCATTAAGCAAGATGACATGATGTAGAGGGATAAACTCAAGCAATATGATATAAACCCCATCTTTTTATCCTCGATGGCAACAATTCAATATGTGCTTTGCTGCCCCTACTGTCACTGGGAAAGGACACCGCAAGATTGAACCCAAAGCTAAGCACTTCTCCCAATGCAAGAAAGATCAATCTAGTAGGCCAAACTAAACCGATAATTCGAAGAGACTTGCAAAGATATCAAATCATGCATATAAGAATTCAGAGAAGAACCAAATAATATTCATAGATAATCAAGTTCATAAATCCACAATTCATCGGATCTTGGCAAACACACCACAAAAGAGTATTACATTGAATAGATCTCCAAGAACATCGAGGAGAACTTTGTATTGAGAACCAAAGAGAGAGAAGAAGCCATCTAGCAAATAACTATGGACCCAAAAGTCTATGGTAAACTACTCACGCTTCATCGGAGATGCTATGGTGTTTATGTAGAAGCCCTCCGTGATCGATTCTCCCTCCGGCAGATCGTCGGAGAAGGCCCCAAGATGGGATCTCACGGGTACAGAAGGTTGCGGCGGTGGAAAAGTGGTTTCGTGGCTCCCCCTGATGGTTTTAGGGTATAAGAGTATATATATATATATATATATATATATATATATATATATATATATATATATATATATATATATATATATAGGCGAAAGAAATATGTCGGTGGAGCTTCGTGGGGCCCACGAGGGTGGGGGCCTGCCTAACCCCCTTGGGTGCGCCCTCCTTCCTCGTGGCCACCTCACGGAGTTCCAGACTTCAAATCCAAGTCTTCTGGATTGTGTTTGTTCCAAGAAAGATCGTCGCGAAGGTTTCATTCCATTTGGTATTCCTTTTCTGGCAAACACTGAAATAGGCAAAAAAACAGAAAGTGGCACTAGGCCTCGGGTTAATAGGTTAGTCCCAAAAATAATATAAAAGAGCATATTAAAGCCCATTAATCATCCAAAACAGATAATATAATAGCATGGAACAATAAAAAATTATAGATACGTTGGAGACGTATCATAAGGCATGGTGCAGAGGATGATGATTCTAACTCGAAAGTCATAGCCTTACGCGATACCATCAAATCCTCAAACCAGGGATCATGATCAATTCTATGGCCTTCATAGACCTCAGAGAGTCGGTCCCAGATGAGCTTCGTATAGCTGAGATGCATAATGTTCCTGAACTGATTTTGAGACAGACAGGAGCAGATGATGTCCTTTGTTGTGAGGTTGAGAAGAGTGTACTTGCGAATGTCATCAGCCTCCGCCATCTTGCACAGATCGGTAAGACCAATCTCAGTGACCGTCCACAGCTCCCTGTTCATCTCCATGAGTCGCTTCTTCATCATGGCCTTCCACTTGGGATAATCATGACCGTTAAAGATGGGGCATGACACAGTCTTCATTCCTGCGGTCGACATAACTAAAACACCAGGCGGTTAAACCAAAATCACACAGAACAAGGGAGTACCTTGCTTTGATACCAATTGAAAGTGCGTTAACTCGACTAGAGGGGGGTGAATAGGAGATTTTTATGAATTCTTCACTGAGGAATTTCAGGGTGAGGAAATTCCTTAGCGAAGAACTACTTGAAGCGGAATAAGTACTCAGATGCAGTCATAACATAACATAAGCATAGACATCATGATGAAATGAAAACAAACCACAGTCTGAAAGCGTAAGCACGGGATAAACAGGATGAAGACAACCAGACTGAAGAAATTGGACTGAGGAAATTGAGAAAGTCTTCAGTCAAAGTCTTCAAACAAATATGAACAAGCACACAACATAGTAATGAGGAAATGGAAGGGTTGAGGAAATGGAACCAGTAGGCTTGGTGAAGACAGTGATTTGGCAGACCAGTTCCAACTGTTGTGATAGTTGTACGTCTGGTTGGAGCGGCTAGGTATTTAAACCTGAGGACACACAGTCCCGGAGACACAGTCCTCATCGTATTCTCCTTGAGCTAAGGTCACACGGACCTCTCCCAATCACTCGGGGTAAGTCTTCAGGTGACATCCAAACCTTCACAAACTCGGTCACTCGGCGATCCACAATTTTCTCTTGGATGCTCTAGACCATGACGCCTAACCGTTTGGAAGATGCACAGTCTTCAAAGGTAACAAGCGTCGGATCCACACAGGAACAATTTCTTCTGTGATGCTCAATCACTTTGGGTTTGTAGGTGTTTGGGTTTGGGTTTTCCTCACTTGATGATTTTCTCTCAAAGTCCTCGGAGGATGGGATGCTCTCATTGACAAGTGCCAGTTTCTCTCGGAGCAGCCAACCAGCTAGTGGTTGTAGGGGGCGGCAATTTATAGCCTAGGGAGCAGCCCGACATGATAAGACATAAATGCCCTTCAATGATATGACTGTTAGGTGGGTAGATATTTTGGGACAGTGGCGCATAGCCTGACAGCGGTCGGAAATTTGACTATCAAATTCCTCGGGGCTATCATGATCCTCACTTGTAGGCAATCCGCATGAGCGAATTCCTAACTCCTCGGTCGAACAAATTCGTCGAGACCGGAAGAACTTTATGCATGTCATTGAAGAAATTGACTGAACTGCATGAGATTTCCAATGGCTTCACTCGAAAGGATTGGTAGGTGTAGGATTTTGAGATGAGCATCACTTGGAAACTTAGTTTTTCCTCGACCCCTGTTGGGGATATAATTATTAGTATGACCCGCCAGGAGGCGCCGGGTCATACTTAAGACGATTCATGAAGCCCAAGACCACTCCTGGAGATGACGGCTTAGTTAAGGGCCCAAGGCCCAAAGGGCGACTTAAGGCCCGTAGAGATAAACCGCCATATATGTGTAAATTTTTACGATAAGGCAGGAATAGAGAGAAACCGATCTGGACACTGTTTATGAGTCGGTCGGGACTCTATGAGCCGCTGGGTGTCGACCTCTGTATATAAAGGGACGACCCGGCGATGGTTCAGGGCAAGTAACCACAAATCGAGAGCTAGGTCAAGCGGATTCACTCCCTAGTTATCGAGACATAAGCAATCCCACTCAAAACTGGATCGTAGGCTTTTACCTTCACCGTAAGGGGCTGAACCAGTATAAACCTCATGTCCTTTGTCCCGATTAACCCCTTCTTGCTTCCTAGTTGCGATGGCTCCACGACTAAGTCCTACCGCTAGGACATCTGTCGTGACAATTCCATGACAGTTGGCGCACGGTGGAATTGAGTTCTTGAACGGCAGCTTCAAAGGGCTCAAGGGATACGTTGTGGGCCGGATGACCAAGAGTCGTCGTGGCAAGCTCTACATTAACGACAAAGGATGGGGCCCCGACGCCGGCTCAATTGAGTACGGGTATCGGGTCCCCTTCGGAGGAATTCACGTCTTCATCGGCCGGATCGGCGAGCTGGACCCTGAGCCGGACATCTGCACCGACATCATTGAGACGACTCAGCGTGCGAGACCCACCCAGGCTCTGCCCGCCGTGAAGCGTGCCTTCGTGGGATGCATCCATGGAGGAGAACTTCCTGAAGGATCTGTGTCTGGCGGTGAGACGGCCATCTATTATGATGGTGAGTCGTCCACGGGTGAGACGGATACGTTGTATCAACTACAAGACGGCGGGCTTGGGGGCTGTTCCGATGGCAGCAGTATTCCGGACCCCTTTGAGCCGCAAAGCAGAGTAGGGATCTTCATGGCTGGCACTCAACCCGGTCAAAACTCTACAGCTGCGGCAACAATAACCTTGGTCGGCGGCCGGGCGAGGAGGCCTGTCGCCCGCCCGGCTCGGTCTTGATAGATCTCACGGATAGGCTGACAACCCTGTTAACCGTTGCGGTTAATCTGGCCGATCAAGCTGAGCATGATACAGAGGTGGCACGGTTACATGAGGAGATAGCGCAAGCCAAGGAAAACTTAGTAGCTGAGGACACCAGGTGGCCCACGAGCGGCGGCTTTGGATGCTCGAGCTCAGCAGCTTCAATCAGAAGCGTTCCAGCATACGATGGACTTAAATGCATCAAACGAGGTCATGAGGAGAAGACACCAGAAGTCCCAATCCCGTCTGCCTTCAATTTATGATCCAAGAAACCTCTTCCGCACACCCGGTGCAGGCCCCAGTAATCCGCCGGATATAAACCCGGCTGCGACGCCTGGAGCTGGGACGCCGGTTCAACCACGGGTGATGGAAACTCCTCGAGTGAACACAGCTCCGCCTCAGTATGTACCGACACCTCCGGGTCATTATTCTAACCCGTTGAATGACATGATTGCTGCGGCGGCACGATTGGCGGCTCTCCCGGTGGAAGGCGACTCTCCGACAGCTGTCGAAACGCGAAGGGTCAGAGAACTTCTTCAGACGGCTCTGGCATAGCAGGAAGCATATTCTTATAGTCGAGACAGGATTCAGTCGACCCCTCACCCAAGCCGGAGCCCGAGCTATAGCAGGCATATGGACTTGGCTGCAGTTTCAAGCAACGCCCGGCGCCGTGACCAACCGTGCGGGCGTGATCCAGCGCGTGATGGAGCCCCTAACTTGGTTGATCAGGACAGGATACGCCGAGAGGCAAAGCGGGCGATTCAGCAGGCGGCTGAGCGGGAGGCTTATCAATCTTTTTCGGTCCATCCGATGACTTCTATTGAAGCAGGTGCAACCACGAGAACCGGAGGTGTCCCTTGCTTAGTGCCAGCACTGCGTAACGAGCGTTTGCCCAAGGATTTTAAGGGGCCTCGAGAGGTGCCTAACTACACGGCTGATTTACAGCCCGGGGCATGGATTGAAAGTTATGAGATGGCCATGGAGTTGCTGGAGGTCAGTGACGCGGCAATGGCCAAGTACTTCACTATGATGCTGGATGGAAAGGCCTGCACTTGGTTAAAGGGACTGCCACCTAATCCATTGGTTCCTGGGCCGAGTTAAAGGCCCGGTTTATTCAGAACTTCAAGGACACATGCAAGCAGCCCATGTCGATTATGGACTTGACTAATTGCAAGCAAGAGGAAGGTGAGTCCATGACCCATTGGGTGCGCCGGGTGAAGGAAATAATACATTCATCTGATAAGATGGATGCCGGCTCTGCAGTCTTAATGTTGGAGAAACATTGCCGTTTTGAACCTCTGAAGCAGAAGCTGGGGCGGCTCAAACGCGATTGCAATCACATGGGCCAGCTGATGGCGGCTCTACTCAAATACGCCGACTCTGAAAGTACCAAGGATCCCGCGTCTGATGAAGAGAAGACAGGGAAGGGAAAGAAGAACGGCAACGCTAAGGGTCTTCAGCATAACCCGACGAATCAAGGAGGTAATAATAAACGTAAGGCTGACGGTAGCTTGGAGTTTGTGGCTAATGCACAGGGTAATAATCAACGACGTAAGGGGAGGCCACCTCCTCGGTCTGGCAGGTCAGGTCCCACCCTTGAGCAGTTGCTAAATGAGCCCTGTCCAAGACATGACACCCGGGAGAAGCCAGCCACTCACCTGTGGAAAGACTGTACGATCATGAAGGCTTTCAAGAATTCTAACATGTTTGACGGCCATCACGGACCTGGAGGCGGTTCAGGTGGCGGCGGTTTTCATGGCCCGGGGGTGGTTCAAATTCCAACTTTCAAGGCCCTTAGGGTAACCAAGGTGGTTATCATCAGCAATCTGGCCAAGGAGGTCAGCAGCAGCAACAATCCGGGTATCAGAGTAACCCAAAGCAGCTGAATAGTGGACAATATCATGTGTTCACCACCAGTTTGTGCAAAAGGGACCAGAAACTTCATAAGAGAGCCGTGAACGCTATTGAGCCGGCGGTCCCTCGTTATCTGAGATGGTCTGAGCAACCTTTTATATGGAGTAGGGAGGATCACCCTCCCTGGGTTGACAATCCGGGTCACTTGGCCTTAGTGGTGGCACCTCAAGTTGGTGGATACAAATTCACAAAAGTGCTCATGGATGGAGGTAGCAGCATCAACATCCTCTGTTATGAGACCTTTCGTCGCATGGGATTGACTGATAAAAATCTCAAGACATCCAACACTGTCTTCCATGGAGTAGTGCCCGGTAAGTCGGCGTACCCAGTGGGTAAGATTGAGATGGAAGTAGCCTTTGGGGATGAGCATGATTCCAGGGATGAGAAGTTAACCTTTGAGGTGGTCAAAATCCGGAGCCCATATCACGCACTGTTTGGGCGGCCGGCTTATGCAAAGTTCATGGCACGGCTGTGTTATGTTTACCTGCAGCTCAAGATGCCGGGTCACAAGGGCACCATCATAGTGCACGGGAGTCGAAAGATAGCTTTGGAATGCGAGGAAGGTGATGCTGCTTACACTAAATCTGTTTGTGCAATAGAGGAGTTGAAGTTCTAGAAGGACAACGTTGACCCGGCGGATGCTACGTCTTGAGCTTGCGTTGGTTTTCCCCGAAGAGGAGAGGATGATGCAGCACAGTAGCGTAAATATTTCCCTCTGTTTTTGAGAACCAAGGTATCAATCCAGTAGGAGGCCACGCGCAAGTCCCTTGTACTTGCACAAAACGATAGCTACTCGCAACCAACGCGATTAGGGGTTGTCAATCCCTTCACGATCACTTACGAGAGTGAGATCTGATAGAGATAATATTTTTGGTATTTTTGGTATAAAGATGCAAAGTAAAAAGTAAAAGAAAAGTAAAAACAAAGCAAGTAAATAAAGTGATGGAGATTGATATGATGAGAATAGACCCGGGGGCCATAGGTTTCACTAGTGGCTTCTCTCAAGAGCATAGATATTCTACGGTGGGTGAAAAAATTACTGTTGAGCAATTGACAGAATTGAGCATAGTTATGAGGTTATCTAGGTATGTTCATGTATATAGGCATCACGTCCGAGACAAGTAGACCGAAACGATTCTGCATCTACTACTATTACTCCACTCATCGATCGCTATCCAGCATGCATCTAGAGTATTAAGTTAAAAACAGAGTAACGCCTTAAGCAAGATGACATGATGTAGAGGAATAAATTCATGCAATATGATAAATACCCCATCTTGTTATCCTCGATGGCAAGAATACAATATGTGCCTTGCAACCCTTTCTATCACTGGGTAAGGACACCGCAAGATTGAACCCAAAGCTAAGCACTTCTCCAATTGCAAGAACTACCAATCTAGTTGGCCAAACCAAACGGATAATTCGAAGAGACTTGCAAAGATAACTCAATCATACATAAAAGAATTCAGAGAAGATTCAAATATTATTCGTAGATAAGCTGGATCATAAACCCACAATTCATCAATCTCAACAAACACACCGCAAAAAGAAGATTACATCGAATAGATCTCTACGAGAGAGGGGGAGAACATTGTATTGAGATCCAAAAAGAGAGAAGAAGCCATCTAGCTACTAGCTATGGACCCGAAGGTCTGAAGTAAACTACTCACACTTCATCGGAGGGGCTATGGTGTTGATGTAGAAGCCCTCCGTGGTGGATGCCTCCTCCGTGAGCTCGAATAGGCCCCAAGATGGGATCTCGTGGATACAGGAAGGTACGATGGTGGAATTAGGTTTTTGGCTCCTGTTCTGATTGTTTGGGGATACGTAGGTATATATAGGAGGAAGGAGTACGTCGGTGGAGCATCAGTGGGCCCACGAGGTAGGGGGCGCGCCCAGGGGGGCGCCCTCCACCCTCGTGACAGCCTCTGGCACTTCTTGGAGTAGGGTCCAAGTCTCCTGGGTCACGTTCGGTGATAAAATCACGTTCCCGAAGGTTTCATTCCGTTTGGACTCCGTTTGATATTCCGTTTCTTTGAAACACTGAAATAGGCAAAAACGACAATTACAGGCTGGGCCTCCGGTTAATAGGTTAGTCCCAAAAGTAATATAAAAGTGGAAAATAAAGCCCAATATAGTCCAAAATAGTAGATAAAGTAGCATGGAGCAATCAAAATTATAGATACGTTGGAGACGTATCGAGGCATCCAAGCTTAATTCCTGCTCGTCCTCGAGTAGGTAAATGATAAAAGAGAATTTTTGATGCGGAGTGATACTTTGGCATAATTTCAATATAAATCTTCTTACTTGTGATATGAATATTCAGATCCAGAAAGATTTAAGACAAAAGTTCATATTGACATAAAAATAATAATACTTCAAGCATACTAATCAAAGCAATCATGTCTTCTCAAAATAACATGGCCAAAGAAAGTTCATCCCTACAAAATCATATAGTTAGGCTATGCTTCATTTTCGTCACACATAGATGTTCCCAACTTCTATACCCCCGATGACAAGCCAAGCAATTGTTTCATACTCAAATAATCTCAAACTCTTTCAACCTTTATGCAATACATGAGCGCGAGCCATGGGTATAGCACTATGGGTGGAATAGAATATGATGATGGTATTGTGTGGAGAAGACAAAAAAAGGAGAAAGTCTCATATCGACGAGGATAATCAACGGGCTATGGAGATGCCCATCAATTGATGTCAACATGAGGAGTAGGGATTGCCATGCAACGGATGCACTAGAGCTATAAGTATATGAAAGCTCTACAAAAGAAAATAAGTGGGTGTGCATCCAACTTGCTTGCTCACGAAGACCTAGGGCACTTTGAGGAAGCCCATCATTGGAATATACAAGCCAAGTTCTATAATGAAAAATTCCCACTAGTATATGAAAGTGACAAAATGAGAGACTCTCTATCATGAAGATCTTAGTGCTACTTTGAAGCACAATATATGAGACTCACTACATGAAGAACAAGGTGCTACTTTGAAGCACAAGTGTGGTAAAAGGATAGTAGCATCGTCCCTTCTCTCTTTTTCTCTCATTTTTTGGGCCTTTTTTGGCCTTGCTCTTTTTTTCGTCCGGAATCTCATCCCGACTTATGGGGGAATCATAGTCTCCATCATCCTTTCCTCACTTGGGACAATGCTCTAGTAATGATGATCATCACACTTCTATTTCTCCTACAACTCAACAATTACAACTAGAAACTTAGAACAAAGTATGACTCTATATGAATGCCTCCGGCGGTGTACCGGGATGGTGCAATGAATCAAGAGTGACATGTATGGAAAATAATGCATGGTGGCTTTGACACAAATACGATGTCAACTACATGATCATGCAATGGCAATATGACAAAAGTAATGTATCTCATAATAATGATGATGGAAGTTGCATGGCAATATATCTCGGAGTGGCTATGGAAATGCCATGATAGGTAGGTATGGTGGCTGTTTTGAGGAAGATATAAGGAGGTTTATGTGTGAAAGAGCGTATCATATCACGGGGTTTGGATGCACCGGCTAAGTTTGCACAAACTCTCAAGGTGAGAAAGGGCAATGCACGGTACCGAAGAGGCTAGCAAATGCGGAAAGGTAAAAGTGCGTATAACCCAAGGACTCAACATTAGTCAAAAGAACTCATATACTTATTGCAAAAATTTAGAAGCCATCAAAAATCAAGTACTACGCGCAATGCTCCTAGGGGATAGATTGGTAGGAAAAGACCATCGCTCGTCCCCGACCGCCACTCATAAGGATGCACAAGCGGTACACTTCATGTTTCAAATTTGTTACACAACTTTAACCATACGTGCATGCTACGGGACTTGCAAACTTCAACACAAGTATTTCTAAAATTCACAATTATCAACTAGCACGACTTTGATATTATTACCTCCATATCTCAAAACAATTATCAAGCATTAAATTTATCTTAGTATTCAATTCACTCAAAAGAAAGTTTCACATATCTTGAATACCAAGTATATTAACATTAAGCAAATTACCATGCTATTAACAACTCTCAAAATAATCTAAGTGAAGCATGAGAGATCAAGTTTCTTTAAAACAAATCCACCACCGTGGTCTAAAAGATCTAAGTGAAGCACTAGAGCAAAAATTATCATGCTCAAAAGATATAAGTGAAGCACTATGAGCAAAACTATCAAGCTCAAAAGATATAAGTGAAGCACATAGAGTATTCTAACAAATTCCAAATCATGTATGGCTCTCTCAAAAGGTGTGTAAAGCAAAGATGATTGTGGTAAACTAACAAGCAAAGACGCAAATAATACAAGACGCTCCAAGCAAAACACATATCATGTTGGTGAATAAAAATATAGCTCCAAGTAAATTACCGATGGAAGTGGACGAAAGAGGGGATGCCCCCAAGCTTTGACTTTTTGGTGTCCTTGGATTATCTTGGGGGTGCCATGGGCATCCCCAAGCTTAGGCTCTTGCCACTCCTTGTTCCATAATCCATCAAAAGAATTCACCCAAAACTTGAAAACTTCACAACACAAAACTCAATAGAAATCTCATGAGCTCCGTTAGAGAAAGAAAACAAAAGACTACTTTAAGGTACTGTAATGAACTCATTCTTTATTTATATTGGTGTTAAACCTACTGTATTCCAACTTCTCTATGGATTATAAACTATTTTACTAGCCATAGATTCATCAAAATAAGCAAACAACACACGCAAAACAGAATCTGTCAAAAACAGAACAGTCTGTAATAATCTGTAACTAACGCAAACTTCTGGAACTCAAACAATTCTACCAAAATTAGACGACCTGGAAACTTTGTATATTGATCAGCAGAAATTGGAATCACTATTTTATCACGTTCTGGTGATTTTTAACAATTCGGGCACTGAGCGCAAAGATTCTGGAAATTACAGCAAGATCAAATAACTATCTCCCAAGAAGATCTAATAGGTTTAACTTGGCACAAACACTAATTAAAAGATAAAACCACATATAAACAGAGGCTAGATGGATTATTTATTCCTAAACAGAAGCAAAAATTAAAAAACTAAAAATAAAATTGGGTTGCCTCCCAACAAGCGCTATCGTTTAACGCCCCTAGCTAGGCATAAAAGCAAGGATAGATCTAGGTATTGCCATCTTTGGTAGGCAATCCATAAGTAGCTCTCATGATAGATTCATATGGTAATTTTATTTTATTTCTAGGAAAGTGTTCCATGCCCTTCTTTAAGGGAAATTGGAATCTAATATTTCCTTTCTTCATATCAATAATTTCACCAATCGTTCTAAGGAAAGGTCTGCCAAGAATAATAGGACATGAAGGATTGCAATCTATATCAAGAACGATAAAATCTACAGGCACATAATTCCTATTTGCAACAATAAGCACATCATTAATTCTTCCCATAGGCTTTTTAATAGTGGAATCCGCAAGATGCAAGTTTAGAGAGAAATCATCAAAATCACGGAAATCTAGCAAATCACATAAAGTTTTGGGAATAGTAGAGACACTAGCACCCAAATCACACAAATAATGAAACTCATAATCTTTAATTTTAATTTTGATAGTAGGTTCCCACTCATCATGGAGTTTCCTAGGGATAGAAACTTTCAACTCAAGCTTTTTCTTCATAAGATTGCATCAAGGCATCAACAATGTGTTTGGTAAAGGCCTTATTTTGACTATAAGCATGAGGAGAATTTAGCACGGATTGCAACAAGGAAATACAATCAATTAAAGAGCAATTTTCATAATTAAATACCTTGAGATCCAATATAGTGGGTTTAGCAATATCTCGATTTTTATTTCTTTCAATCCCACTTTTATCAATTTCATCATCAAGATCTAAAAACTCGGAATTCTTAGAACGCCTTCTAGGTAAAGGAAGATCATATTCAGTTTCATCAAGATTCATATTGCAAAACAAAGATTTAATAGGGGACACATAAATAACTTTCAGATCTTCATCTTGATTTTCATAGGAATTTGGTTTAGCAGCCATCTTATTGACTAAGGTAGCTTGCATATCCGAAATTTCAGCGGTCATCTTTTCAGGATGAGCAATTTGGGCTCTTATACCATCAAATTCTTTGGACATATCATCGAGCTCTTTATTCATATAAATCATAAAACTCTTTTGTTCCTTAAGCTCGTTTCTAAAGAAATTATTATGCTCAAATTGCAAAATCATAAACTTCCTGACATTGTTTTCGATCTCCTCTAGCCTTCTAAGGTGAAGATCACCAGATTTAGGTAGGGCCATCATGACAAACAAGCAATCCAACACACGAGCAAACAAAAAGGCAAAGGGAAAAGGAGGGAAAATAAAACGGCAAGGGTGAAGTGGGGGAGAGGAAAACGAGAGGCAAATGGCAAATAATGTAATGCGAGAGATAGGGATTGTGATGGGTACTTGGTATGTTGACTTTTGCTTAGACCTCCCCAGCAACGGCGCCAGAAATCCTTCTTGCTACGTCTTGAGCTTGCGTTGGTTTTCCCCGAAGAGGAGAGGATGATGCAGCACAGTAGCGTAAGTATTTCCCTCGGTTTTTGAGAACCAAGGTATCAATCCAAGAGGAGGCCACGCGCAAGTCCCTTGTACCTGCACAAAGCGATAGCTACTGCAACCAATGCGATTAGGGGTTGTCAATCCCTTCACGGTCACTTACGAGAGTGAGATCGATAGAGATAATATTTTTGGTATTTTTGGTATAAAGATGCAAAGTAAAAAGTAAAAGCAAAGTAAAAACAAAGCAAGTAAATAAAGTGATGGAGATTGATATGATGAGAATAGACCCGGGGGCCATAGGTTTCACTAGTGGCTTCTCTCAAGAGCATAGATATTCTACGGTGGGTGAACAAATTACTGTTGAGCAATTGGCAGAATTGAGCACAGTTATGAGGTTATCTAGGTATGATCATGTATAGAGGCATCACGTCCGAGACAAGTAGACCGAAACGATTCTGCATCAACTACTATTACTCCACTCATCGACCGCTATCCAAAGCATGCATCTAGAGTATTAAGTTAAAAACAGAGTAACACCTTAAGCAAGATGACATGATGTAGAGGAATAAATTCATGCAATATGATAAATACCCCATCTTGTTATCCTCGATGGGAACAATACAATACGTGCCTTGCAACCCTTTCTGTAACTGGGTAAGGACACCGCAAAATTGAACCCAAAGCTAAGCACTTCTCCCATTGCAAGAACTACCAATCTAGTTGGCCAAACCAAACGGATAATTCGAAGAGACTTGCAAAGATAACTCAATCATACATAAAAGAATTCAGAGAAGATTCAAATATTATTCATAGATAAGTTGGATCATAAACCCACAATTCATCGGTCTCAACAAACACACCGCAAAAAGAAGATTACATCGAATAGATCTCCACAAGAGAGGGGGAGAACATTGTATTAAGATCCAAAAAGAGAGAAGAAGCCATCTAGCTACTAGCTATGGACCCGAAGGTCTGAAGTAAACTACTCACACTTCATCAGAGAGGCTATGGTGTTGATGTAGAAGCCCTCCGTGATGGATGCCCCCTCCGTGAGCTCCTAACAGGCCCCAAGATGGGATCTCGTGGATACAGGAAGGTACGGCGGTGGAATTAGGTTTTTGGCCCCTGTTCTGATCGTTTGGGGATACGTAGGTATATATAGGAGGAAGGAGTATGTCGGTGGAGCGTCAGGGGGCCCACGAGGTAGGGGGGCGCATCCAGGGGGCGCCCTCCACCCTCGTGACCGCCTCTAGCACTTCTTGGAGTAGGGTCCAAGTCTCACGGATCACGTTCGTGAGAAAATCACGTTCGAAGGTTTCATTCCGTTTGGACTCCGTTTAATATTCCGTTTCTTGAAACACTGAAATAGGGAAAAACAACAATTACGGGCTGGGCCTCCGGTTAATAGGTTAGTCCCAAAAGTAATATAAAAATGGAAAATAAAGCCCAATATAGTCCAAAACAGTAGATAAAGTAGCATGGAGCAATCAAAAATTATAGATACCTTGGAGACATATCAGCGGACATGACGTCTTTGAAGAAGCCAACTACGGAACACGAGCCGGTAATGAAATTGAAGTCGGCCGATGACACGAAGCTTGTTGATTTTGTTCTAGGAGACTCATCTAAGCAGTTCAGTATCAGTGCCAATCTGGATCCCAAATAGGAAAGCGCGCTCATCGAGTTCATCCATGAGAACCAGGACATCTTTGCATGGAAACCTTCTGACATGCCAGGTGTACCGAGAGAACTCGCTGAGCACACTCTTAATATTGATCCAAAATTTAAGCCGGTCAGGCAGTTTCTTCGGCGGTTTAATGAAGAGAGGCGTAAAGCTATTGGTGTGGAGGTGGCCCGGCTCTTGGCGGCCGGGTTTATTGTTGAAGTTTTTCACCCAGAGTGGTTGGCTAACCAGGTGCTTGTACTCAAGAAGAACGGCACCTGGCGTATGTGTGTGGATTCCACGAACTTAAACAAGGCTTGTCCGGGTGATCCTTTTGCTCTTCCTCGCATTGATCAAATCATTGATGCTACGGCAGGCTGTGAGCGTTTGAGATTTTTGGATGCTTATTCTGAATATCATCAGATCAAAATGGCAGTTAAGGACCAGGAGAAGACGGCTTTCATCACTCTGTTTGGAGCCTTCTGTTATGTGTCTATGCCTTTTGGGCTTAAAAGTGCCCAGGCGACTTATCAGCGATGTGTGCAGAACTGTCTCCACGGTTAGATTGGGAACAATGTTCATGCTTATGTAGATGACATTGTCGTGAAGTCCAGAGATAAGGAGACCTTGATAGATGATCTGAAGGAAACCTTTGATAATCTCCGGGTCTACAAGATGATGCTTAACCCGGCCAAGTGCGTTTTTGGAGTGCCAGCTGGCAAGCTTTTGGGTTTTCTTCTCTCTAATAGAGGCATTGAGGCTAACCCGGAGAAGATCAAGGCAATCACCTCTTTGGCTAAACCGGCGTGTATCAATGATGTTCAGCGTCTGGCGGGTCGTATTGCTGCCTTAAGCCGGTTCATAAGCCGGTTAGGTGAGAAGGCCATACCGCTGTATCAGATGATGAAGAAGATGTACGACTTTGTCTGGAGTGATGCTGCTAATGCTTCCTTTGAAGATTTTAAGAGACAGTTATCTGAGCCGCCGGTCCTTGTTGCTCCTATTGATAAGGAGCCTTTATTGCTGTATGTGGCTACCAACACACGAGCCTTCAGTGTGGTCATTGTGGTGGAGCGCAGGGAGGCTGGCAAGGAACATCCGGTTCAACGGCCGGTTTACTACATCAGTGAGGTGCTTATTGAGTCCAAGAAAAAATATCCACATTGGCAGAAACTTGTTTATGGGTTGTTCATGGCAAGCCGGAAGCTTAAGCAATACTTCCATGGTCACCCCATCACTGTGGTCAGTTCTGCTCCTTTGGGAGATATCATTCAAAATAGAGAAGCCACAGGATGAGTCGCCAAGTGGGCCATTGAACTTGGGCCTCATGGTTTAAAGTATGTGCCACGCACGGCTATTAAGTCTCAAGCACTGGTGGAATTCATCAAGGATTGGACGAAGCTGCAGATGCCTGAAGAAAAGCCGGACAACACATATTGGACTATTCATTTTGATGGGTCCAGGCAATTGGAAGGCTCGGGGGCTGGAGTTGTCTTAGCTTCCCCTCGAGGTGACAAATTTTGTTATGTTCTCCGGTTGATGTTTCCCTGTACTAACAATGCAGCGGAGTATGAGGCCTTGCTCCATGGTCTTCGGATGGCTAAGGAGATGAACTTAGGCCAGGTAAGGTGCTTTGGCAATTCAGATTTGGTGTCTCAACAAGTATCAGGCAAGTGGGATTCCAAGGATCCTCTTATGGCGGCTTATCGCCGTGAAGTTGACGCTATTGCTAGACACTTCAAAGGTTACCAGATGGAGCACATTGATCGCAGAAAGAACGAGGCGGCCAATGCTTTAAGCCGGTTGGGATCTCAGCGTAAGCTGGTGCCACCTAACACTTTTTTGGATGCTCTGCATACCCCTTACATCAAATTGCCTCTGAGAGGAAGACTTGGCTGTTCCTGACCCGGAAGCACAATTGGTGGCGGCTCTTCACATCATCCCAGATTGGATAGTGCCATATTTGGCTTACATGACCCGGGGCGAGTTGCCTGAGGACGAAACCTTGGCTAGGCATATAACTCGGCGGTCTAAGTCAATGACGATTGCCAATGGGGAGTTACATCATCGCAGTGTCACTGGGGTGTTTCAACATTGTGTCTCTCCTGAGGAGGGTGAAGAAATTCTTTGTGAGATTCATGAAGGAGATTTTGGCCATCATGCCGGTTCAAAATCCCTTGTGGCCAAGGCTTTTCGTCATGGATTTTATTGGCTGACGGCTCATGCTGACGCGGAAGATTTGGTCAGTAAATGTGACGGTTGTCCGAAATTCTCACGACGGGCTCATGTACCGGCTCAAGAATTGAGGACGATTCCATACTTGGCCGTTCGCAGTCTGGGGACTTGACATGGTTGGGCCTTTCAAAAGATCCAAAGATTAAAAGACCCACCTCTTGGTGGCGGTTGACAAATTCACAAAATGGGTTGAGGCAGAGCCAGTCAGCAAGTGTGATGCAGCCACGGCGGTTCAATTCATGAAAAAGGTGATCTTTCGCTTTGGTTTTCCACACAGTATTATAACTGATAATGGTACTAATCTGTCCAAGGATGCCATGGAGGAGTTCTGTCAACGTGAGCATATCCGGCTTAATGTTTCATCAGTAGCTCACTCCAAATCCAATAGGCAGGCTGAAAGAGCCAATCAGGAAATCTTGAAAGGCGTCAGGTCCTGGCTTATGGTTCCTTTGCAACGGACGCCGGGTTGTTGGGTAGAAGAGTTACCTTATGTGATATGGAGCATCAATACTACCCCCAACAGGTCTACAGGTTACACGCCTTTCTTCATGGTTTATGGTGCAGAGGCGGTTCTACCTAGCGACATCCATCATGACTCGCCCCGCGTGGCGGCTTACGTTGAAGCTAATAATGAACAAGCCCGTCAGGATGCACTTGACCTGTTAGATGAGAAGCGCGACTTAGCAGCAGCCTGCTCGGCGATTTACCAACAGGACCTGCGCCGTTATCACAGCCGCCGGGTTAAGTACAGAACCTTTCAAGAAGGTGACTTGGTGCTCCGGCTCATCTAGGATCAGTCTGATGCGCACAAGCTATCCCCGCCTTGGTAAGGACCCTTTGTGGTCAGCAAGAACCTTAACAACAGGTCATACTGCCTTATCAATGTTCAAGAGCACAAAGACTCACGTAAGTCGGAGGAGGAGACCCGCCGGCCATGGAACATTGCTCATCTTCGGCCTTACTACACTTGAGCCACCAGCTCTCATGATGTACATATTTTAACGATGTATATATTATGATAAGTAATAAAGCAGGACCTCTGTCCTTTTCATCCTCAATAATCATATGTCTTTATCATTCTAGTTATAAAACGACCAATTGGGGGCCGATCGTATTCGAATTAGCTTAACCCTCTTGGTCCGTCTCATGATCATATTCGAATCTAGCCGTTAAACCTCATGGTCACTAGGGGGCTTCCTGTTCAAACATAGGTCGTATTCGAACCAAAGAGAACATAGTTGTCGATACCCTTTTGATCGGCACACTGCCAAACTCACTAGGGGGCTTCTTTATCGTATCCGAATCATAGCTCAACCCCTTTTGGGTCCGACGTTGATCGTATTCGAATCAGCATCGTTAAAAAACTCTCAAGGTCATTTGGGGGCTTCCTGTTCAAACATAGGTCCTATTCGAACCAAAGAGAACATAGCTGTCGGTACCCTCTTGATTGGCGCAACGCCAAAGCCACTGGGGGCTACATGATCGTATTCAAATCCTAGCTTAACCCCTTTGGAACGGTTTAGTGGTCGTATTCGAATCAGAAGCCTCAACATTCTGTCTATTTTGTCTAAAGTTTTTTGCAAACAATCTTTTGGGTTTGTCTTGAGACCTTTTTTCATATTTGAAGCATCTAATGAGTGGCTTCTATTTAAACCGGCTTAACCTTGGCCAATAAGTCTCCAGCATATAACAATAATCGTGTGTGCAAGTACCAGCTTCTACAGGATTGGGTCACCACCCTTACTGTTTGGGTCACATAAACCGGCAGTCGAATCAAAGGATCACATGTATGATATTATAGTTATATTTCAAGCTATAATAACCGGATTATCTATGACCCTTTTTCACAATCCGGGTTCATGTAAGATATATGACCCACCTTGTGGTAAACTACCAAGGGCCTTGTGATTTATTTCTATATGCAGGGCAGTTCAAGAACTTACTTAAGCATAAGAAAAACAGATGATAAGTATAACACGGGTGCATATAACATGGCGGCTTAACAAGTGTTGAGCACCAAACATGTGCACGATGGCACGGCAAAATCAAGTTATGTTTACCCTATTACATGACTCCCCGAGTCCAAATGGTTAACATAGTTTTTTCAGCAAAACACAAATATTAGACGCCCGACGGATCAATTGTTTTGTTGGCCTGCAGCTTCCGGATCATCCCTTTCCGCTCCTCCATCTTGTTCCCTGTCCTGGAAGGTTGATGATGAGCAGTCAATGCCACTCAAAGCTTCAAATTCAGCTGCATCATCAATTAATCCGGCCGGGTCAACTTCAGGGGCGAAGGTATGCTTACGAATTGGGGGGATAAGGCTGGTCACTTCATAATGTGGCGTTGGAATTCTGTGATTTTCTGCATCATAACCCGGTTGGTACTTGGTAAGATCTGTGTCATTACCAATCAGAGTGGCCACAGGGCGTATTTCCTTCACACAAGCGGTGAAGTCCTTCTGTTCAAATGATGTGCCGTCCTCCTTCAGGCTTGGATATCCAATGGCGATGTCGGTCGGGTCTAGCTCCGGTAGCCACGCCTTGGCCCGGCTTAATGCAGCTACGGCTCCAGCTCTCGCAGAAGATCGCCTTAATTCATTGAACCACTGGGGCAGCATAGCAAGCCGTTTCAGTACATCCACCAGGAGTGTGGGGACTTCGTTTGACAGGGCAACTACAGCCAAGGCATGCTGAGATCCGGTGTAGAGTTGTTCCACCAGCGTATAAACCGCCTTCAGCTTTATCAGCATGCTTTGGTTAAGGTTGGAACTCCTGGGGCCTGCATTACAATGTCAAGTGAATTCATGACAATATTATGCTTATTAGAAAGATTCAAATATTTAACACTTGCAAGGCGACTTACCAAAGATTGCGGCGACCATCTGAGATACACGGTGTTTTAAGCCGGATAATTCAGTGGTTACCTCTTCAAGAGCTTTTTCCGCTGCTTCGGCTCATTGGGTTAAAGCAATTTTTTTCGTCATCCCAGGCTTTCTTTTCAACTTCAAATTCAGATTTCAGTTTCTCCTGTTCAGATACACTGAATTCAAATTTGGAATTAGCTTTCTGAGTTTTAGTTTCTTGGGCCTCCAGGCGGCTCTTTAGTTCAGACAGCTCTGATTGAAGTTGAGCAGTCATGGCCTGCACAAATACGGGATCAAAAATAATGAGTATTGGCATACAGTATTAAGTCCCAAGTCTTTTGCAAGCAACAACACTTGGCACTTGGGGCTAATGTATACTGAAGAATTTTGCTTAAAATGGCGGTTCATGTAAATAAGTCCCAAGCACTTTGCAAGCAAAGATACTTGGCACTTGGGGGCTAATGCATGTTGCTATTACAAAGTATTCTATTTGATTCAAGCAGGATAATGATCGGTTCAAACATGCTTCTTAAGCCGGCCCTTGGGGGCTACAGCCTAAGCCGGATTTCTTATGTATCTTGCCCAGACATATTACTAATATTATCAGCTTGTTTCTAAGTCTACAACATATTTCATCATAAGCAATAGACTTGGGGGCTGGCATGCTAAGGATAAATAAGTATAGAGAAAGGATTGTACCTCAAACTTCTGCTGCATCTGCTTCACCATGTCAATTTCTATGTCACGGCTGTTGTGCACTTGGCTCATATAGCCGGAAAAGATTTCTCCGATACTCATGTGAGTATAATCAGTGACATCAAGCTTAGCTCTACGGCATTCCAGAAGTTCCTCCTTGGCAGAACACTTGGCTAGCACGGTTGGCCTCCCCGGCTCAACAAAGCCGGTCTTGGTGATTTTGACTTCAAGATTTTGAGGTTCATCCGTCTTGGCCGGGCTAGGGAATTCCGGGTTTTCAGAACCATCGATGACTTGCTCGACAGGCGGGTCAGCAGTGGGCGTTGGTATATCATGGGCTGGCTCAGGCGGCGGCTCATGAGTGGAGGCTTCAGGTGCGGCCATTCCAAGTTCCGGCTCATTTAAGATCGACTCTTCGGTCGGCTTGTTCTTCTTCGCCCTTTTGCTGGGCTTTGCTTGTCCGCTGCATAAGATCAAAAGGTCAGTACAAATACAACAACTTGAAATAAATACAGGTTAAGCAGGTTATCATTACCCTGGAGCGGTTTTAAAAGCCTGAAAATTGGACTGCATTGACTCACCGGAGGAAGGTGAAGTTTCCTGATAATTTGAGTCAGAAGAATTGAGTGGTTGACGAGTGAGACCCGTCAAAGGATAAAAGGGATATAAATCGGACATGACCTTGTTCCGACGCTTTCTTGGTACATTGGGTAAGCCTTAGGAGGGTTCTGCATCTTTGCTGGTCCGGGTCTGCCTCCGGCTCTCATGAATCTGTCGCTTCAAAAGAAATTGAGGATCGTGATAAGCTAAGGGATGTGAAAATCTTACTTTCCGGGTTACTCTTTGAATTTTCTGTCTTGGCAAAGGCTCGGAGTTGGTGGAAATTATAGTTACCTCTTCAGCTTTTCCATGACTGGTTCCCGTGTCTTCCTGCTGATAATCAGTGTCAATAAGGTGGTTAAAAAAGGAGCCAAGAGAGTCAAGGGCTACCTCTGACTCGGAAGATTCCTCTAAGCCGTAGCAAGTCGAGGCGGTGGCTTTCTTGCCCTTCTTCTTTGCAGCTTCTTTTACGGCGGCTCTCTTGGCCTTCTGGCCTTTTTGCAGCTTCGTGATCATATTTAACTTTCGTAATTTATCACTAGCCTGTGAAAAAACAGTGAGAGTATGAGTAAAGACAACCTTAAGGGTCAAGATAAGAATACTTAAGTTTGGCGGCTTACCGTTGGAGCCGGGTTAGCTTTGCAGAAGGGACTTAAGCAAGACTTGCTACAATCTGCTAGGCTCTCGTTCAAGAGTGACTTTGTCGTAGCATCAATGACATCTTCAGGTAAATCAACAGAGCTGTGACACAGAGAATCATTTTGCTCGCCGGTATAGGTGCACATTAACCCGGCACGGCGGCTTAATGGAATGATCCGCCAAGCAACCCAGACCCGGACCAAATCAATACCACTCAAGCCATTCCCCAAAAGGGCCTTGACTTTGGACATAGTGGGGGCAAGTTTGTGATGTTCAGCAGCACATAGCTTGTCTGGTAAAGGATGAGTAGATTCAAGGCGCGAGGCGCGAAAGCCGGGCAAAGGGTTCTCATTAGCCGGAGAAGTATCTTGGCAGTAGAACCATGTCTGATTCCAGTCTTCGGGGTGGCTTGGCGGGTTGGCATAAGGAAAGATTACGTCTCTCCGACGTTGGATTGAGACACCACCAAGTTCCAAGCTTTGACCATTGGCACATTCCTTCTGGTGGTTCAAGTAAGATAGCTCTCTGAAGAGTAAAATGTTGGGTTCTTCTCCAAGATATACCTCACTGAACACTTGAAAATTGCAAATGTTAGACACGGAATTGGGTCCGATGTCTTGAGGATGGAGGTCAAAAAAGTGCAGGACATCTCTGAAGAATTTTGAGCCGGGTGGTGCAAAACCCCGGTTCATGTGATCCGTGAAAACAATAACTTCCCCCTCTTTGGGCTGAGGAAATTCTTCCTCCAGATTAGGAGCACGATAAGACATGACTTCCTTCTTCGGCAGATAGCTGGTTTTTATAAAGTCATCCAGCGTCTTGCCTGTGATGATGGATTTAACCCAATTGCATGTCGTGGGTGCCTTTGGTGCCATTATGATGAAAGCCTAAAGACAGAGTAAAAATTTCCGGTTCAAATTTAAGCCGGAGAGAAATATTTCAATGCGTATTCAAGATGGCGGCTTATAAAGGGGCCTAATGATATATGGCTAATTATGACAGATTATTTAAGCCGCCATGTGTGGTGGATGTTATCTATTGAGCATTGCAATTTAAGTCAGTCATTAGAGCCGCCATGGCTAGGTGGATCTATCAAGACGCAGACGTTGATTAAGTGTCACAAAAATAGGTTTCACAGATTGCAATCATTATTTTGGATCAACGGATGCTCAGAAAAGGAAAAATATTCTAGACCTAAAAAACAAGTACAGAGGAGTTCATTAGTTCTAAAGAGGCTTTTGTACAAGAAAAGGGGATCTACTAGCATCTGAAATGGATGCGAAACAGCTACCGCATGAGTTTCATACTTCTTTTAGATCAAAAGAGGATGCAGTGGAGAAACCACGAAGAATCCGTGATGAACAGTGAAGAACACAGAGGAACTCGCAAACCCTAATGTGGATCTAAGGTGCAGAAAAGCAGAGACTTACGGACGCAGATCTACTGCGGAGGGTCGTCGCCGTTCTCTGGACAAGCTCAGGTTGATGCAGCGGCCGGGGTCGAGGAAGACGAAGTGCGCTGCAGCGGCAGCGGAGCTCGAGCAAGAGTAAGGTCGCGAGAGGAAGAAGATGACGGAAAGGGGGAGAATGGAGAAAGACCAGTCGTGCCTATTTATAAGGAAAAGACTAATAAGTTGGCGCGAAAAACAAGGAGGCCGAAAATTATGGGTATCCAGCTTGTCAGGACGCCTCGATTCTTGGGATGGTTATTAAAGATAAAGATCTGTTGAGATACATTGGATAAAATATGAGTTAATGATAGATAACGTCACGACGGGTCATTGCGAATCCAAAAGATGACGTCATGGCGGGTTACAAATTTCCGTTCGACAGAGAGCAGAAGATTTTTCCTAAGGTGTTGAAAATTGACATGAACCAATTAAAACCAATCTGGGGCCTAATGTTGGGGATATAATTATTAGTAGACCCGCCAGGAGGCGCCGGGTCATACTTAAGACGATTCATGAAGCCCAAGAAAACTCCTGGAGATGACGGGTTAGTTAAGGGCCCAAGGCCCAAAGGGCGACTTAAGGCCCGTAGAGATAAACCGCCATATATGTGTAAACTTGTACTATAAGGCAGGAATAGAGAGAAACCAAGCCGTACACTATTTATGAGCCGGTCGGGACTCTATGAGCCGTTGGGCGCCGACCTCTGTATATAAAGGGACGAACCGGCGGCGGTTCAGGGCAAGTAACCACAAATCGAGAGCTAGGTCAAATGGATTCGCTCCCTAGTTATCGAGACATAAGCAATGCCACTCAAAACTGGATCGTAGGCTTTTACCTTCACGATGAGGGCGAACCAAGTATAAACCTCGTGTCCTTTGTCCCGATTAACCCCTTCTTGCTTCCTAGTTGCGATGGCTCCATGACTAAGTCCTCCCTCTAGGACATCTGCCGTGACAATTCCACGACAACACCCTTCAACAGTACGGTGTTTCCTATGACTCAATAAAGAGAAAGACGAAACTATGAAAACAAAGTCTTCACACTTCATATTCCCTGCATGAATATAGAGTCTTCACGGTCACACCAATTTCTTCACTTTCAAAGTCTTCAGAAAGTCTTCAAAAATCCAAAGTCTTCAGTTGAAGGCATTCATTTTTAGGGGTCGACTTTCTCTGTAAATATCAAACTCCTCATAGACTTATAGACCTGTGTACACTCACAAACGCATTAGTCCCTTAACCTATAAGTATCTACACCAAAATCACTAAGGGCACTAGATGCACTTACAGGGGGGTTCGGGTTAACCCCCGGTACTCCGAAACTTATCTGAAACAACCCGAACCATTCCGGTGTCCGAATGTAACCTTCCAATATATGAATCTTTACCTCTCGATCATTTCGAGACTCCTCGTCATGTCCGTGATCTCATATGGGGCTCCGAACAAACTTCGGTCATCAGATCGCATAACTCATAATACAAATCGTCATCGAACGTTAAGCGTGCGGACCCTACTAGTTCAAGAACTATGTAGACATGACCAAGACACATCTCCAGTCAATAACCATAGTGGAACCTGGATGCTCATATTGGCTCCTACATATTCTACATAGATTGAGGGAGTTCCGGACTAGGGGGTGTCCGGATAGCCGAACTATCATCATCGGCCGGAATCCAAGACCATGAAGATACAAGATTGAAGACTTCGTCCCGTGTCCGGATGGGACTTTCCTTGGCGTGGAAGGCAAGCTTGGCGATACGGATATGTAGATCTCTTACCATTGTAACCGACTCTGTGTATCCCTAACCCTATCCGGTGTCTATATAAACCGGAGGGTTTTAGTCCATAGGACGAACGGCAATCATACCATAGGCTAGCTCCTAGGGTTTAGCCTCTTTGGTCTCGTGGTAGATCCAATCTTGTAACACACATCATCAATATTAATCTAGCAGGACGTAGGGTTTTACCTCCATCAAGAGGGCCCGAACACAGGTAAAACATCGTGTCCCTTGTCTCCTGTTACCATCCGCCTAGACGCACAGTTCGGGACCCCCTACCCGAGATCCGCCAGTTTTGACACCGACATTGGTGCTTTCATTGAGAGTTCCTCTGTGTCGTCACCGATAGGATCGATGGCTCCTTTGATCATCAACAACGACGCGGTCCAGGGTGAGACTTTTCTCCCCGGACAGATCTTCGTGTTCGGCGGCTTTGCACTGCGGGCCAATTCGCTTGGCCATCTGGAGCAGATCGAAAGCTACGGTCCTGGCCGTCACATCAGATTTGGAAGTTTAAACTATACGGCCGATATCCGCGGAGACTTGATCTTCGACGGATCCGGGCCGCAGCGAAGCGCGCCGCACTGTCTCGATGGGCATGATCTAGCTCTGCAGCCCAACAGTGCACTGGAGGCCGCACCAGAATCCGCTCCGACCCTTAATCCGGAGCCGGATTCCCCAATCGAGGACGAGTGGTTGGACACCGCCTCGGGGGCTTTAATCTCTACGGCGATCAAGCCGAACTCTATCCCTGTCGCTGCGAAGACCTCGACTCCGGTGCGGACTCCTCCGGACTCCGAACCCCAGCGCCCTTGCCAATCGAATCCGATTGGGCGCCCGTTATGGAGTTCACGGCCGCGGACATCTTTCAGCACTCGCCTTTTGGCGACATCCTGAATTCACTAAAGTCTCTCTCTTTATCCGGAGAGCCCTGGCCGGACTACAGTCAGGAAGATTGGGATGCGGACAACGAAGAAATTCAACGCCCACCCACCACCCACTTGGTAGCCGCTGTCGACGATCTAACTGACATGCTAGACTACGACTCCGAAGACATCGACGGTATGGACGACGATGCCGGAGATTACCAAGACCCAGCACCTACGAGACGCTTTGGAAGGCCACCTCGTCATATGACATATACATGGTGGACATCCCAAAAGATGGGAACGGCGATGGAACAACAGAGGATGACCCCTCAAAAAACAGCAAGCGCCCGGCGTCGGTGGCGCCGCTCTAAATCCGCCACGGCAAGAATGCAGATTCCGGCACCGGAGATAACAATACACCCGGACAGTGCGAAGACAATCCACTCCAGCAAGATCCGGCGCAGGAGGATGGAGACGCCACCCTCACGAGAGGCGGCGTAAGAAGAGGTAGAGGATTATATGCCTCCCTCGGAGACGAAGCAAGCCTCGACGATGATGAATTAAATGCGTGCACGAGGATCCCGTCGAACAAGAGCGTTTTAGACGCGGGCTTATGGACACGGCGAACAGCCTTAAGAAAAAGCAGCAACAACTTGAGCTGATCAAGATCTGCTAGCCGACGGATGGACTGAAGTCCTCGCGTCAAGAGCATGAGCTCGAGCGCCCCTCAAAAGCTACCCTAAACGCAAGCTGCTCCCCGATTAGAGGAGGAGGCTTATGAACCCGCATCACCGGGGAGACAATACGGCTGACCGACCACCCGTGGTCGCGACGGAGAGGCCTCTAGGCCCTTCACTAGAACCGTACCCGGCATCGATCAAAAAGCACACGGCCAGAGGGGAACGCTCCTGACCTGCGAGATATATTGGAGGACAAGGCAAGTCAATCAAGATCGATCTATGGATCGCGTGGGCGCCCACAGTACGTGACGACAACCGTCGCGCCCGGACCACGATAAGTCCGGTAGGGCGAACAAAGCAGACAAAGCTCTTTTGAGCTCCGTCGTGATATCGCCCTAAGCATGCAGGCGCCGCACACCCGCTTATGCTTCACGAGATGAAGTAATGGATCATCAAATCCCGAAGGGTTTAAACCCGTCAATATTGAATCCTATGATGGCTGTGAGACCCAGCGGTTTGGATCAAGACTATCTCCTTCACATCCACATGGCCCGCGGTGATGATCTTCACGCCATCAAATACCTCCCCTCAAGCTTAAAGGACCAGCCCGGCATTGGCTCAACAGCTTGCCCGGCAGAGTCAATTGGGAGCTGGGAGGACACAAAGCCGCATTCCTCGATAACTTCCAGGGCACTTATGTGCGACCACCAGACGCTGATGACCTAAGCCACATAATTCAGCAGCCAGACAAATCGGCCAGACAATTCTTGACACGGTTCTTAACCAAGAAAAACCAAATCGTTGACTGTCCGGATGCGGAGGCCCTCATGACCTTCAAGCATAACATCCATGACGAGTGGCTTGCCCGGCACCTAGGACAGGAAAAGCGAAATCCATGGCAGCCCTCACATCACTCATGACCCGCTTCTGCGGGTGAGGACAGCCAGCTAGCACGCAGCAACAACCTCGGCAAAAATTCTGGCAGTCCGGACTTCAAGGACCGAAATGGCAGGCAGCGTCGTAACAAAAACAAGCGCCCGTGTGCTTGGCGACAATATTGAGGATACGGTAGTCAATGCCGGATTCGGAGGCTCTAAACCCGGTCAGCGGAAAAAGCCATTCGAAAGAACTACTCCGGATCCGTCCAATTTGGACCGAATACTCGACCGCTTGTGCCAAATACACGGCACCCCCAAAAAGCCAGCTAACCACACCAACAGGGACTGTTGGGTATTGTAACGCCCCGGTTTCGATACGCCAGGTGTCCGCCAGTTATTCGCTGTCGTTGCCATGTCATTTGCTTGCGTGTTGCACTTTGCCATGTCATCATCTGCATTTCATATCATGTCATCATGCGCATTTCATTTTGCATACGTGTTCGTCTCATGCATCCGAGCATTTTCCCCGTTGTCCGTTTTGTAATCCGGCACTCCTATGTCTCCCGGCGCCCCCTTTTACCTCTTTTCATGTGCGGGTGTTAAACGGTCTCGGAATGGAACGAGGTTTGTCAAGCGGCCTTGGTATAGCACCGGTAGACCGCCTGTCAAGTTTCGTGCCATTTGGAGGTCGTTTGGTACTCCAACGGTTAACCGGGTAACCGTAAAAGCCTCCTTATCTTTGCAGCCCAACACCCTTTTAAAGTGGCCCAAAACCCATCAAACTCCCCTCCATGCTCTCGGTCGTTCGATCACGATCGCGTGGCGAAACCGCACCTCATTTGGACTCTCCTAGCTCCTCTACCTATAAAACTAGACCCACCCCCAAAAATTCGCGGATGATCCCCTAACCCTAGCCTCTTCCTCCTCCGGCCCACGGACGTGTCCACCTCATACGGACACGTCCAGCGCCGCCGCCCGCACTCAATCCGGAGCCGCCCGTGGCACGGCCACCTCCGCCCGCCCAGCGCTTCCAGCCATCAGCAGCCCTTGCGAGCCAGCGCCCGCCGCTGGCCCGTCACCGGGAACGCCGCCTCCGCCGAGCCCGGCCGCCGCCTCTCCCCGCGCCTCGCCGGCCGCCCTCGCCGGCAGCCGGGCGCCCGGCCCGCCGCCCGGCCTCGGCCCGCCGCCGCCCGCTCCAGCGGTTCTGCCGCGCCCGCCCGGCGCGAGACCTCCCGGCCCTCGCCTCACCGCCGCCTTCCTCCGCCGGAGGCTTTCGAGCTTCGCCATGCCCGACCCGCGTGCTTTCGCCCGGCCACCGCCGGTCTCCTCGCGGCAGCTCGCATGAGTCCCCGCGCCTCCTCGCCGCGGATCCGGCCTCCCCGCCACCGGATCCGGGCGGCCCCACCTCGCCGGCGCCTCTCCCCACCTCCTCCGGCCTCCTGCTGGCAAGATCTCCGGCGAGATCCGCTTTGCTTTGAAAACCGTGCAGACCCGAGGTTGTCCCCGAAATCAAGTCCCCGAATTTGTTGCATATTTGGTTGCATTTTCATCGCATCATAACTATGCATCAGTAGCCCCGTTTCGTGCGTGTAATATGCCAAAATGTTCGCCTCGATGGGTAGATCATTTCATCTCATTGCATCATTTTCATTTGAGCTCATCTTGATGCCCGAAATGCTGTTGGAAGAGTGCTATGTGATGTTAGTTTCTGTTTCTTAACAGAACATGCCCTTTTGTCATTTTTTCCATGATTGATGTATGCATCCTATGAACTTGAGTCCTACATGTGTTTTGTAATATACCATGCCATCTTTCCAGGGGTGCTTGCCATGTATTTTTGTGAGTTGTGTAGTGAGTGCATCAAGCTTGTTAACTAGGGTACTTGCTGTTGCTGTTTTCCTGGCAGATTCTGTTATATTTTGTTGCCATGTTAACTTGAAGCTACCGAGAGATCCATGCATATTTTGAGATACTTCAGTAAGGATGTTTTGTTCTACATGTCTTTCTCTATCCATCCATGCCCTTGTTTGCAATTATGGAGTGCCATAGCTTGAGTCAATCGAGCTCTACTTTTGCTATAAAATGTTTCCTGGCAGGTTGTTTACATGTTATTCAATTTTGCCAAGGTTGTTGTAGTTGATCCGTGTATGCTATGATGTTGTTCTTGCCATGTATAGCTTCTATAACATGTCTTCTTACTGTGAGTTGCCTTGCCATGCCATGTATTACTCTATGGTGAGTGATTCAAGCTCACCAACATGTCTAGTTACTGTTGTTCCTGCCATGTTTAAATCTGTAATATAACTTGCCATGTTTACATGGGTGCCATCATATTTTCTGATCCTTTTTGGCTCATGGTCATTAAAGGACTTTTGTTTTATGCAATTAGTAGATTCATGCCATGCCTTTGTGTGCCATGATAAGTTCCTGTAACATGTTGTTTGATAGCTCTAAACATTGCAACCTGATGTTATTTCTGCTTAAGTCTGAAACTGTTATTATTAGCAATGTTGCCATGTCATTTTGAGCATGTTCTAGTGATTTCTGGAGATAGCTCAGTGTTCATGTTTTGTCATGCTTTACCTGTATATCATGCCCATGCCTTTTGTTTTCATATTGAGGTGCTGTAGCATGTTATTTTGATGCTTGCAATATGCCTAGTTGCTGTTTTGGACAGATTGTTGCCATGTCTTGTATAGGGTGGATGTGTTGAACCGTTGCTCCGTTTTGAGTGTGCTCTATATGAAACTTGCTTGATTTTGCATGTAGTTTCATATTATCATGTTGCATCCATGTTTTGAGGTGTTTTCTTGATGTTTGTATGCATTTTGCATCAATGCCATGCTTATCTTGTTTTGCTCATATCTTCTAGACCGTAGCTCCGAATTAAATGAACTTTATATGTAACTTGACTAGAATTTCGTGTAGATCAACGTGGTGCATCATAACTTGCTGATTAACAATTTGAAAATAATGTTTATTCAGATCTGGACCAATTTCGAAATTTGCATATGAGGACTTCTAGGAATTGTTCTATGTTGTTTCCGGCCTCATTTAGACTTGCCTTGATGTGTTGCTCTTGTTTGCATCATCTCTTGCCATGAGTAGCCTCATCTAGATTTGTCATGCATCATGCTTGTTGTGCATCATGTCTTGTTCATGTGTGGTGTGTTTACTATGTTGTGTGCTTCTTCGTGTTAGTTCCGTTTCGTTGCGATCGTGAGGATTCGTTAAATCTACGCTTGGTTCGGCTTCATCCATTCGTCTTCTTCATGGACTCGTTCTTCTTCCTTGCGGGATTTCAGGCAAGATGACCGCTACCCTGGATCTCACTACTATCATTGCTATGCTAGTTGTTTCGTTCTATCGCTATGCTGCGCTACCTATCACTTGTTCCTCAAGCCTCCTAAATTGCCATGTCGACCTCTAACCTTTTGCACCCTTCCTAGCAAACCGTTGTTTGGCTATGTTACCGCTTTGCTCAGCCCCTCTTATAAGCGTTGTTAGTTGCGGTGAAGATGAAGTTTGTTCCTTGTTGGAACATGGAGATGTTGTTCCATCTTTGGAACATGTTTACTTGTTGGGATATCACAATATATCTTATTTAATTAATGCATCTATATACTTGGTAAAGGGTGGAAGGCTCGGCCTTATGCCAGTGTTTTGTTCCTCTTGCCGCCCTAGTTTCCGTCATATCGGTATTATGTTCCCGGATTTTGCGTCCCTAACGCGGTCGGGTGATTTATGGGACCCCCTTGACGGTTCGCTTTGAATAAGACTCCTCCAAAGAAGGCCCAACATTGGTTTTACCATTTGCCTCACCTATGCCCTTTTTCCCTTGGGTTTAGGAGCCCGAGGGTCATCTTTATTTTAGCCCCGGCCGTGCTCCTTCGAGTGTTGGTCCGAACCGAAGCGATCTGCGGGGCCACCACGGGCAACTCGAGGATTGGTTTTACTCGTAGCTTGACTTATCCGGTGTGCCACGAGAGCGAAGTACGTCACGACTCCTATCGGGATTTGTCGGCACATCCGGCGGCTTTGCTGGTCTTGTTTTATTCTTTGTCGAAATGTCTTGTAGCCGGGATTCGAGACTGATCGGGTTTTCCGGGAGAAGGAATATCCTTCGTTGATCGCGAGAGCTTATCATGGGCTAAGTTGGGACACCCTGCAGGTATAAACTTTCGAGAGCCGTGCCCGCGGTTATGTGGCGAGATGGGAATTTGTTAATGTCCGATTGTAGTAAACTTGAAGCAAACTCTTCTAAAATACACCAACCGTAATGCGTAACCGTGAGTGTCTCTTTTCGGGTTGATCGAGAGGAGAACACGGTTTTACGGGTTATGTCGGCGTAAGTAGGAGTTCAGGATCACTTCTTGATCATTACTAGTTGACGACCGTTCCTTTATTTCTCTTCCGCTCTCATTTGCGTATGTTAGCCACCATATATGCTTAGTCGCCATGCAACCTCACCACTTTACCCCTTCCTTTCCCATTAAGCTTTGCTAGTCTTGATACCCATGGTAATGGGATTCTTTGAGTCCTCATGGCTCACAGATTACTACACCACCGATTGCGAGTACAGGTTGTGCGTTGCTCATGGCCGAGAGCGATGTTTGCTTGTATTGGAGTTCTTCTTACGCTTCTTCTTCGATCGGGGATAGGTTCCAGTCGGCAGCCTGGGCTAGCAGGTGGATGTCGTTTGAGTTTCTGTTTATGTCTCATCCGTAGTCGGATTTTGATCTCTTGTATGATGTTGATGTATTCTTGTGGCATTTGTGCCTTATGTATGTATCCCCATCTATTATGTAATGTTGATGTAATGATATCCACCTTGCAAAAGCGTTTCAATATGCGGGTCTATCCTTGGTGGGACCGTCGAGTTCTTTTTGGATAGGGTCGCATATTGGGCGTGACAGGTATTCAAGCAGGCAGGCAAGTTAATTTCCGAAAGCAATGACAAGGGGCTGCATAGCGATGACGAGGACGAGACCCAACCGCCGAACAATAGAGGACAGAAGGGTTTCCCCCCGCAGGTGCGGACGCTGAACATGATATACATAGCGCACATACCCAAAAAGGAGCGGGCGTGCACTCGAGGATGTCTCACGCGATGGAGCCGATCGCCCAGTTCAATCCATGGTCCTCCTGCCCGATCACTTTTGACCGAAGGACCACCCCAAAGATCCGCCACGGCGGATTCGCGCCAGACCGGTCTTAGACCCAATCGTTGATGGATTTCACCTAACCGTAGTCCCGATGGATTTGGCGGCAACTGAACCTGCTTTACCGGGATACGGTCGCAAAATGGGCATAGACCCTCAAGGATTAAACCTACCAAAAGCGACCTTTAAAGGCGTCATACCAGGTGTAGAAGCCAATTGTACAGGCTTAATTACACCGAAGTGGTCTTCGGATCCCGGATAACTTCGGCGAGGAATTAATCTTTGACATAGTCCCGTTCGGCGGCTATCATGCCTTGCTCGGACGTGCAGCGTTTGCAAAGTTCAACGCGGTGCCGCACTCATATACCTCAAGCTCAAGATGCGGGCCCTCGAGGAGTCATCACGGTCAGCGGAAACACCGAATGTTCTCTCTGCGGAGGAACATACAATGACTCATGGCGAAGTGCAATGCAGCCTCTTAAGGCAATTCTCGAGTCCGCCGTTAAGCGGCGGAACATAGCCAAGCGCGCCGGAGTAACTTACAACAAGACCACCTGGCACGCGTTACGAGCATGCGTAGCGATGCGGCTAACCCAGCTCTTGTGAAACGTCAAAGCAGGTCCTTCGCATACACCATTACGCTCACGAAGATACCATGGGCATGGGGAGAGGGGCGACCACGATAAACCCAGATCAAGGCTCAACCACACCAGGGGCTCTCAAGTGTGTTGTTCCTTTTCTTTTCTTTTTACCTTTTACTTTTACCCACAGGACTCCGTTTGTCGGCAGCCCTGTCCGGCAGACCTGCCGAACTCACGATGCAACAGCCGGGGAAGGATAAAGGCTACAACGAATATACAGGTGGTCTCCATTACGAGCATTTTCATACACCAATCTGCAGCCTACCCACGGAGGGGACATGTTTAACAGTCTCATACCTTGCTTATCGCACTATTTGTATCGTTCTGCATTCGTAGCAGCACTTATTGAATAAAACAATGCAGCATCTTTTTGTTTATAATTGCATTTCTTTTTCATACATATGTTCATTCACGACATGTTGCATCCGTACACTTTGGTATGGCTAATATACACCAGGGGCTTATGTTTCCCGCATTATGGTATAATGAGTCCGAACACTTTCACAAGTGCGGCACCCGAACTTATAGCACTATATGCATCAGCTCGAATCATGTCTTGGGTCAATAGTTGGGTTTGCCCGGCTCCCGTGTTTTGGTACCTTACGTTCCGTTATATCGGCTAAGGTAGCACCGGGAGAACCATCGCGATTCCGCCCGATTCGGCTAGGTTAACGCCTCGATGGAAAGCTAAAACTGACCCGTCATGATGAGGCGAGAGCGATCATGTTCGATAGGTTTTTGCGAGTCCTTAAAGACTTATGCCGCTTAGAGCAAGGAGCCGGATACTGTCCGGCCAAAGGCGTGGATAAGCGCCCCAAATTGACCTTAGAAGACTAGGGGCTTCACCGAAATTTAAAATTATAGAATTCTATGGCTAAGTGAGAGTGTTCAAGCATTATAAGTCCGGTTGCCTTGTTCGTTGTGTTGAGCGCCTCCCTAGATGGACCCAAAAATGGGAACAAGAGCGCTCAAGTTTATCTCGAACACCCCAGCACTCGTGGCATGGAAATTTGAAGCCGACGACTTGCCATCTCTCGATTTGATAAACAGCCGCCTGAAGGTAATATTTTAAATTAACAAGCGTTGCTTAGCGCATATGAACTAAGTTTTCAGCGCACAGGATAACAAAATGCGAGTGTACTCAAATATTACATCTTTGGAGCACTCACCCGCAATAGTGCGGGCGCCCTTCAGCACACTCTTATAATACATCTCAGGCGTGCGATGCTCCTTGCCCTCTGGTGGCGGGTCCGTCACGAGCTTACAGGCATCCATCTTGCCCAGTGCACCTTTGCGCGGGCAAGGCCCGACAGGCACCCTCAATACAAGCGGAATGCTTGATCACTTCAACCCACGGCACGCATCCGTCGGCCGCCGCACAGGCGAAGTAGCTCCCGAGCATGGCCTCCTTAGGCCACGGCCGAACTATGAGGCCCTTCATGGCCTGTTCGGCCGCCTTGTGGAGCTCGACCAGCTGCTTCAGCTGGTCGCTAAAACACCGGATGTCCGGCCTCGATATCTGAGACCAAGACCTTCTCCGTCGAGCTCCCTCCTCGGCCCGGTAGAATGCGGCAGCATCGGACATCTTGCGAGGAAGATCTCTGACGCATACAGAGAGCTCCGGTCGGGTAAGCAGCGTAATTAACACTCACATGCTTACTCGCATGAAAAATGCCTTACCGCTGCTATTTTCTTCAGCGCCTCAATCTCTGGAGGGCCTTGTAGGCTTGGCCTTAGCGGCTTTGGCACTCTCAAGAGCCGTTGCAAGCTCGGACTCTTGAGTGTTGAGTCACGCTCCAAGCTCTCATGTTTTTCACGAGATCCTGGAGCTCTTGCTGTACCTCCGCCACCCGCGCCTCCTGCTTCTCTCGCTCGGTGCGCTCCGGCAAGATGGCGTTCGCCATGACCACCGCCTCCTTCTGTGGTCGCCACCTCGTTAGTGGCCCCTACAATACCCACGTTATCCTTGTCAACCAAATCCTTTTACAGTAAGGTACAATTTTCATAAGGTATTACTCACCTTCTTTTCCTCGAGCTGCTTCTTGGCATGGCGAGCTTCGTTCTCGGACCGCTCGAGGTTTTCCTTCAAAGTATTGACCTCCAGCGATCGGTCTTGGCGGAGGTCAGCCAACCTGCAATCCCATATTGACATATTTTTATATGACTCCTGCGTTTATCTTTCTAAAGATCCTCGGTCCGGCTTTTCTTTCCGAACACCGAACCGAGCATCGAGGGCTCTTGTCTATGCGGTACCATTTTACATATATTGAAATTTCTTACCTCAAAGCCTGTTAGAAAGGCTGATACGAGGCTTGGTCAGCCCGCTCTTGGCGGATCGAATCTGTCCGGATCACCGCACTCATAACAGTCTGGCGCTCCTCCTCGATGGTGGCGCCGTTGGCGCCTCGATGGCTATCCGGTGCCTCCGGTTGGATGAAGGACACGGCGTCTTACCCTTCTTGCGAAGGGATCGCTTACGGACTCGAGAACCACTTTGAAGGTTCCGGCATGGAGTCCGGACAAGGGTCGGGCTTAGAGCCCACAGGGGTCTTGCCCCCCAGCGCTGAGTCCGGGAGGTTGCCTTGTGGCACCTCCTGCGCCACCTCCTCGTGACCAAGCCCCCTTTGGAGCCCCGTCACGGCGTTGTCCGCAGCATGAGGCGAGGAGGCGGTCGGAAGCGAAGTACTCTCCATTTCCGACGAGCCCAGGGACCCGCTTGATGAATCGACGAACTCGCCTTTGGGCGGGCTGCACGATTGTTCGACATTAGAGAACACTCTGCAGTAACAAAAAGCCATGGGTATCCGGACACTTACGATCTCGCAAGGGGCTTGGCCCTTGTAGGCCAATCCCCCTCGTCGTCGTCGACATTGGTGGAGAAGTCCGGAGGAAGGGTTCTTCCCTTCTTGGACCCTCCGGCCTCCCGGTTAGGCGGCCTTCCTTTTCCTCTCCTCCCCCAGGGGAGAAGCTTCTTCTTCTTCCTCCTCGTCTTGAGGAGAAGATTCTGCTTGAGAATCCGGCGGCACTGGCGTCGGGAGCTCCTTCGAGTTCCGTGGCCTCCTTCTTGGCCTTCTTCTCCGGCACCACATGGGGTGCCGGAGCCAGCTCCCGTCAATCGGGCGTCCGGCTGGGTCTTCGGCAAAGGAGCCGGATAGTTAATCTGTCCGGGCGTCTTGACCAGACACTGTCGAAGAATAGGGAGTTTTTAGATCCCACGTAGAGTCAATCTATGAAAAAGAGTCCCGTAAAGGGTAAAATAACTTACCTCGCCGGCTTGACGCCGCGAGCTGTATCCGCGATCTTTGTTAGCGGATGCGGGGGCTTCGGCGCCCTTGAACAGCACCTTCCAAGCATCTTCGTACGTGGTATCGAAGAGCCGGCTCAAGGTTCGGTGCTCTGTCGGATCGAACTCCCACAAATTGAAGTCCCGTTGTTGGCATGGGAGAATCCGGCGGATGAGCATCACCTGGATTACGTCGACAAGCCTGCGATTCTTGTCCACCAGGTTCCGGATGCGTGTTTGGAGTCCGGATAGCTCGTCCGAATCCCCCACTTCAGGCTCGTCTCTTTCCATGACGAGAGCCGTGTAGAATCCAGATCTGAATTCGGGGGCCGCCACCCATTCAGGGTCGCGTGGCTCGGTAATGTAGAACCACCCCGATTGCCACCCCTTTATTGTCTCCACAATGGAGCCCTCGGGCCATCGGACTTTGGCCATCTTGCCGACCATGGCGCCGCCGCACTCCGCTTGGCTGCCCTTCACAACCTTCGGCTTGACACTGAAGGTCTTGAGCCTAAGCGAAGTGGGGCTGGATGCGAAGGAAGGCCTCGCACCTGACGATAAACGCCGAGGCGTTGAGGACGAAATTGGGGCAGGTCGTGGAAGTCCAGGCCGTAGTAGAACATCAGCCCCCGGACAAATGGGTGAAGTGGAAAACCTAGTCCACGGAGGAAGTGGGGGGAGAAATACCACCCTCTCATGGGGACTGGGGGTTGGAATAAGCTGCCCCGCGTCGGGCAGCCTATGCGCGATATCGCCGGACAAGTATCCGGCCTCCCTTGATCTTGTGATGTGCCCCTCCGTGACGGAGGAGGCCATCCATCTACCTCCCGCTCGACATGGTTGGAGAAGGTTGAGGAGGAAAGTACGGACTTGGGCGCTAGAGCTCGAGTGCGAGAATGGATGAGCAAAGGAGGAAGAAGGCGTGGGTGAAAGGGTGGATCCTTATCCCCTTATATGGGCGGACAAAACATGTGTCCCCACCGGCCTGGTAAAACTTGCTTATCTCCCAAGCGTCACAATCAATGGCGCGGTTGGGTTACCCACATCCGTATTGATGGGAATCCCGGAATAAGGGGAACACGATCTCTGCCTCGACAAGACGTGCCAAGGAAACCGCTTCGCTAAACACGCTGAGGTGGAACAGTAAAAACAAATTGAGTAAAGGCTTGGTGGCGGTGCGATGTCACGCCACAAAATACGTCAGCAGATTGATCTTGTGTAATATTATTCTCTCTACGGTGGTATGTGGAATTTATTTTTGTAGAGCCGGACACTATCCTGGTGTTCACAATCTTCTATAAATTATTCGGAGGAAGAACCCGCCTTGCAATGCCGAAGACAACATGCGCGCCCGAACTTCGTCGTTATTGAAGCTGGTTCAGGGGCTATTGAGGAGTTCGGACTAGGGGTGTCCGGATAGCGAACTATCATCATCGGCGGACTCCAAGACTATGAAGATACAAGATTGAAGACTTCGTCCCGTGTCCGGATGGGACTTTCCTTGGCGTGGAAGGCAAGCTTGGAGATACGGATATGTAGATCTCCTACCATTGTAACCGACTCTGTGTAACCCTAACCCTATCCGGTGTCTATATAAACCGGAGGGTTTTAGTCCGTAGGACGAATGACAATCATACCATAGGCTAGCTCCTAGGGTTTAGCCTCTTTGATCTCGTGGTAGATCCACTCTTGTAACACACATCATCAATATTAATCTAGCAGGACGTAGGGTTTTACCTCCATCAAGAGGGCCCGAACCTGGGTAAAACATCGTGTCCCTTGTCTCTTGTTACCATCCACCTAGACGCACAGTTCGGGACCCCCTACCCGAGATCCACCAGTTTTGACACCGACATAGATCTTTATTGGTCAAACCGCATAACAACATACATTGTTCCCTTTGTCATCGGTATGTTACTTGCCCGAGATTCAATCGTCGGTGTCATCATACCTAGTTCAATCTCGTTACCGGCAAGTCTCTTTACTCGTACCGTAATGTATCATCCCGCAACTAACTCATTCGTCACATTGCTTGCAAGGCTTATAGTGATGTGCATTACCAAGCGGGCCCAGAGATACCTCTCCGATACTCGGAGTGACAAATCCTAATCTCGATCTATGCCAACTCAACAAACACCATCGGAGACACCTGTAGAGCATCTTTATAATCACCCAATTACGTTGTGACTTTGATAGCACACAAGGTGTTCCTCGGGTATCCGGGAGTTGCATAATCTCATAGTCAGAGGAACATGTATAAGGCAATAGCAATAAAACTAAACGATCATTATGCTAAGCTAACGGATGGGTCTTGTCCATCACATCGTTCTCTAATAATGTGATCCCGTTCATCAAATGACAACACATGTCTATGTTCAGGAAACTTAACCATCTTTGATTAACGAGCTAGTCTAGTAGAGGCATACTAGGGACACTTTGTTTGTCTACGCATTCACACATGTACTAAGTTTCCGGTAATACAATTCTATCATAAATAATAAACATTTATCATGATATAAGGAAATATAAATAACAACTTTATTATTGCCTCTAGGGCATATTTCCTTCAAAGCTAGCATTGAAGTAACCATTTACGACAAGCTCTTTCTCACCTCCCTAAACGAGAAACATATCCTTAGTCCTTTTCAGGTATTTCAGGATGTTCTTGACCGCTGTCCTGTGATCCACTCCTAGATTACTTTGGTACCTCCCTGCTAAACTTATAGCAAGGCACACATCAGGTGTGGTACACAACATCTCATACATGATAGAACCTATGCCTGAGGCATAGGGAATGACTTTCATTTTCTCTCTATCTTCAACAGTGGCCGGGCATTGAGTCTGACTCAACTTCACACCTTGTAACACAGGCAATAACCCTTTCTTTGACTGATCCATTTTGAACTTCTTCAAAACTTTATCAAGGTATGTGCTTTGTGAAAGTCCAATTAAGCGTCTTGATCTATCTTTATAGATCTTGATGCCCAATATAGAAGAAGCTTCACCGAGGTCTTTCATTGAATAATTCTTATTCAAGTATCCTTTTATGCTATCCAGAAATTCTATATCATTTTCAATCAACAATATGTCATCCACATATAATATTAGAAATGCTATAGAGCTCCCACTCACTTTCTTGTAAATACAGGCTTCTTCGAAAGTCTGTATAAAACCATATGCTTTGATCACACTATCAAAGCGTATATTCCAACTCCGAGATGCTTGCACCAGTCGATAAATCGATCGCTGGAGCTTGCATACTTTGTTAGCACCTTTAGGATCCACAAAACCTTCTGGTTGCATCATATACAACTCTTCTTTTAGAAAACCATTAAGGAATGCAATTTTGACGTCCATTTGCCAGATTTCATAATCATAAAATGCGGCAATTGCTAACATGATTCGGACAGACTTAAGCATCGCTACGGGTGAGAAGGTCTCATCGTAGTCAACTCCTTGAACTTGTCGAAAACCTTTCTAACGAGTCAAGCTTTGTAAGCGATAACATTACCATCAGCGTCAGTCTTCTTCTTGAAGATCCATTTATTCTTTATGGCTTGCCGATCATTGGGTAAGTCAACCAAAGTCCACACTTTGTTCTCATACATGGATCCCATCTCAGATTTCGTTGCCTCAAGCAAATTCACGGAATCTGGGCTCATCATCGCTTCCTCATAGTTCGTAGGTTCGTCATGTTCTAGTAACATGACTTCCAGAACAGGATTACTTCCAGAACAAATATTCCCTCAAGTTCTATCGACCACCGATACAACTCTATGCACGCTTGACGTTCGCTTTATGTAGAACAAGTATGAAACTAGAAGTACTTTGTAGGTGTTTTTGGATAGGTTTGCAAGAATATAAAAGAGCATGTAAATAAAAAGTAGGGGTTGTTTAGATGAAGACACAACTAAATTAGTTTTAGTAGAGAGCTTTTTGTCACGAGAAAGTTATTTGTCCCTAGGCAATCGATAACTAGACCGGTAATCATTATTGCAATTTTATTTGAGGGAGAGGCATAAGCTAACATACATTCTCTACTTGGATCATATGCACTTATGATTGGAACTCTAGCAAGCATCCGCAACTACTAAAGATCATTAAGGTAAAACCCAACCATAGCAATAAAGCATCAAGTCCTCTTTATCCAATACTCAACAACCCCTTACTCGGGTTTGTGTTTGATCCTCCGCAACCCACTATAAGCGAATCATGAACGTATTGCAACATCCTACAGAGGGGATCCCTCACGCTTGCGCGACACGGAGAGCACCATAGGACAACACCAATAATAAAACATGCAACTCAAACCAATCTTGATCATCAAATAGTCCATAGGACAAAACGGATGTACTCAAACATCATAGGATAGCCATACATCATTGGGAAATAATATATAGCGTTGAGCACCATGTTTAAGTAGAGATTACAACGGGTAAGAGAGAGGTTACACCGCTGCATAGAGGGGGGGAGAGTTGGTGATGATGGCGGTGAAGTTGTTGGTGAAGATTGCGGTGATGATGATGGCCACGGCAGCGTTTCGGTGCCACCGGAAGAGAAGGGGAGAGGGGGCCCCTTCGTCTTCTTCTTCCTTGACCTCCTCCCTAGATGGGAGAAGGGTTTCCCCTCTGGTCCTTGGCCTCCATGGCGTGGGAGGGGCGAGAGCCCCTCCGAGATTGGATCTGTCTCTCTGTCTCTCTCTGTTTCTGCGTTCTCCTCTGCTGCCCTTTCACCGTTTCTTTTATATCCGAAGATCCGTAACTCCGATTGAGTTGAATCTTTCGCCCAGATTTTTCTCATAAAATTAGCTTTCTTGCGGCAAAAGAAGAGTGTCAACTGCCTTACGGGGTGCCCACGAGGGTCCAGGGCGCGCCTGCCCTCTGGGGCGCGCCCCCTGCCTCGTGGCCCCCTCGGGCACCGTCTCATGTTGATTTTACTTCCCAAAAATCATAAATATTCCAAAATGATTCTCTGTCCGTTTTTATCCCATTTGGACTCCGTTAGATATTGGGTTTCTGCGAAACATAAATATGCAACAAACAAGAACTGGCACTGGGCACTGGATCAATATGTTACTCCCAAAAATAGTATAAAAATTTGCCAAAAGTATATGAAAGTTGTAGAATATTGGCATGGAACAATCAAAAATTATAGATACGACGGAGACGTATCAGCATCCCCAAGCTTAATTCCTGCTCGTCCTCGAGTAGGTAAATGATAAAAATGATAATTTTTGATGTGGAATGCTACCTAGCATAATCTTGATCATGTATCTAATCATGGCATGAATATTAAGATACGAGTGATTCAAAGCAATAGTCTATCATTTGACATAAAAACAATAATACTTCAAGCATATCAACCAAGCAATTATGTCTTATCGAAATAAAATAGCCAAAGAAAGCTCATTCCTACAAAATCATATAGTCTGGCTATGCTCCATCTTCACCACACAAAATATTCACATCATGCACAACCCCGATGACAAGCCAAGCAATTGTTTCATACTTTTGACATTCTCAAACCTTTTCAACTTTCACGCAATACATGAGCGTGAGCCATGGACATAGCACTATAGGTGGAATAGAATATGATGGTGGAGTTTGTGTGAAGAAAACAAAAAGGAGAAGATAGTCTCACATCAACTAGGCGTATCAACGGGCTATGGAGATGCCCATCAATAGATATCAATGTGAGGAGTAGGGATTGCCATGCAACGGATGCACTAAGAGCTATAAGTGTATGAAAGCTCAAACTAGAAACTAAGTGGGTGTGCATCCAACTTGCTTGCTCATGAAGACCTCGAGCATTTGAGGAGGCCCATCATCGGAATATACAAGCCAAGTTATACAATGAAAAATTCCCACTAGTATATGAAAGTGATAACTCAAGAGACTCTCTATATGAAGAACATGGTGCTACTTTGAAGCACAAGTGTGGTAAAAGGATAGTAACATTGCCCCTTCTCTCTTTTTCTCTCATTTTTTTTATTTTCTTTTATTTTCTTTTTTTGGCCTTCTCTTTTTTTTGGCCTTTCTCTTTTTTTATTTTTTTATTTTTTTATTTTTCTCCGGAGTCTCATCCCGACTTGTGGGGGAATCATAGTCTCCATCATCCTTTCTTCACTGGGGCAATGCTCTAATAATGATGATCATCACACTTTTATTTACTTACAACTCAATATTCCAACTCGATATCTAGAACAAAGATATGACTCTATATGAATGCCTCTGGCGGTGTACCGGGATGTGCAATGATCTAGCATAGCAATGACATCAAAAAAACGGACAAGCCATGAAAACATCATGCTAGCTATCTCACGATCATGCAAAGAAATATGACAATAAATGCTCGAGTCATGTATATGATGATGATGGAAGTTGCATGGAAATATATCTCGGAATGGCTATGGAAATGCCTGATAGGTAGGTATGGTGGCTGTTTTGAGGAAGATATAATGAGGCTTATGTGTGACAGAGCGTATCGTATCACTGGGTTTGGATGCACCAGCGAAGTTTGCACCAACTCTCGAGGTGAGAAAGAGCAATGCACGGTACCGAAGAGGCTAGCAATGATGGAAGGGTGAGAGTGCGTATAATCCATGGACTCAACATTAGTCATAAAGAACTCACATACTTATTGCAAAAATCTATTAGTCATCGAAACAAAGTACTACGCGCATGCTCCTAGGGGATAGATTGGTATGAAAAGACCATCGTCATTCCCCGACCGCCACTCATAAGGAAGACAATCAATAAATAAATTATGCTCCGACTTACGTTTACATAACGGTTCACCATACGTGCATGCTACGGGAATCACAAACCTCAACACAAGTATTTCTACTAATCCACAACTACCCACTAGCATGACTCTAATATCACCATCTTTATATCGCAAAACTATTGCAAGGAATCAAACACATCATATTCAGTGATCTACAAGTTTTATGTAGGATTTTATGACTAACCATGTGAATGACCAGTTCCTGTCATTTCTCTAAATAGATATAAGTGAAGCAAGAGATTTTAATTCTTTCTACAAAAGATATGCCCACGCTCTAACAAATATAAGTGAAGCAAAAGAGCATTCTACAAATGGCAGTTGTCTAAGTGAAGATAAATAGGCAATCCAAACTTCAAATGATATAAGTGAAGCACATGAAGCATTCTATAAAGCCATACTCAAAAGATATAAGTGAAGTGCAAAGAGCATTCTATAAATCAACCAAGGACTATCTCATACCAGCATGGTGCATAAAATAAAAATGAAAACTAAATGCAAAAGACGCTCCAAGATTGCACATATCACATGAACGAAACGAATCCGAAAACATACCGATACTTGTTGAACAAAGAGGGGATGCCTTCTGGGGCATCCCCAAGCTTAGACGCTTGAGTCTTGTTGAATATTTACTTGGGTGCCTTGGGCATCCCCAAGCTTGAGCTCTTGCCTCTCCTCCTTCTTCACACATCGAGACCTCCTCGATCATCGAACACTTCATCGACACAAAACTTCAACAGAAAACTCGGTAAGATCCGTTAGTATAATAAAGCAAATCACTACTCTAAGTACTGTTGCAAACCAATTAATATTTTGTTTTGGCCTTGTGTCTACTGTAGTATAACTTTTCCATGGCTTAATCCACTGATATAAATTGATAGTTTCATCAAAACAAGCAAACTATGCATCAAAAACAGAATCTGTCTAAAAGAGAACAGTCTGTAATAATCTGAACATTCACCATACTTATGAACTTGAACAATTCTGCCAAAATTAGGAAAAATAAACAATTTGTATAGAAATACATTGCAAAAAGAATCAGAACCGTTTCACGTTCTAGTAAAAAATTAAAAATCGCGCACTACAGCCAAAGTTTCTGTCCTGCACCATACAAACCAACAAGCATTGTAAACATCCTAAAGGCAAACCTTGGCACATTATTTTTATAATACAATGGAATTGTACAAGTGGATAATATTATTGAAAAGTTTCTGTAATCAAGATTCACAAATTTTCCGTGAGCATGAACAAAGTTCAAGGCTAGCTCCCACTTCAACAATGCTCGTCTTTCTCACTTTCGCTTTTCTTTCTGAAAAAGTTTTGGGTTCCCCTCTTTATTTTTGTTGTTTTTAAACTATATGAAAGCACTCAACAGAAATAAATGACTCTCTAAAACTTCCGGGTTGTCTCCCCTGGCAGCGCTTTCTTTAAAGCCATTAAGTTAGGCATATAGTGCTCAAGTAATGAATCCACCCGGATCCCAAGGTATATCAAAGCCAATTTTAATTAACAATGATTTGTGATTTAGTAGTGAGCACAAAGTAACATATATCAAGCAATGACAAAGTCTAACTCTCTTCCTATCCATCGGCATGTCATAAAAGAACAATTCATGCACACATAGTAAAGGCCAATGCATAGTATAAACAATTTCTTGCAATTTTATCATATTGGAAACATAGAGATGTGGAGATATATTTCCTCTCTCATAATAATTGCAAGTTGGAGCAGCAAGCACATGCATATTATATTCATCAAAATCATCATGTGTAGTAGAAAAAGGCAACCCATCAATATAATCCTTAATAAGCACAAACTTCTCCGATATAGTGTAGTCGGGAGAATTCAAAAAGATAATAGGACTATCATGCGTGGGTGCAATAGCAACAATTTCATGTTTAACATAAGGAACTATAGCAAGTTCATCTCCATAAGCATAATTCATATTGGCATCTTGGCCACAAGCATAGCAGGCATCATCAAAAAGGGATATTTCAAAAGAATCAAAGGGATCATGACATTCATCATAGCAATCATCCTTCGGTAAGCATGAAGGGGAATTAAACAATGTATGAGTTGAAGAGTTACTCTCATTAGAAGGTGGATCACCCGCTCTTCCTCCTTTTGTTCTTCGCTCTCCTCCTCATCTTTTTCATCCAATGAGCTCATAGTTTCGTCAACTTCTTCTTCCGTAGATTCCTGCAAAATATTAGTCTCTTCTTGGACAGCGGAGACTTTCTCAATAAGTGCATTAATATCGGAATTGTATTCATAATTCTCATAGCAATATTTGAGGATAGCTAAACTTTTAGATCTATAAACAGCATCATCAAAATCTTCAAACTCTTTAAACATAGATTCAGTTTCATAAGCACCCATAAAAGCAACAAATTCTTCTATTTGTTCCACATCATAGTAATCATATATACCATTAGCATAAGAAGCTAAGGTTTTATTATCATTAAATTTGCATGGAAAGGGAAGGTGTGGAGCCTTCATCCTAGAGCAACAAGTATAATCATAACCCAAGCATACTTGCCGAGCATACCACTTCAATATATAAATTTGATCCCATAATAATTTCCCTTTTTGTGTCAAGTGATAATCCCTAAAGTATTCACATTGATCCAACGTTACTCCCATTACCAAATTGAATGAGGTTTTCTCAGGATTATCAAAGTGGTACATAATATTTTTCACATATTGAGCATCGAGGGTTTTAGGAGGTTCCCCATCTCCATGAGCAGCAAGTACACCTAATTTTTTTGGTATTTCGTGTTCCATATCCATAACTAATGACAAAGAACAACTAAGAACAGCAAATAAAAATTACTTAGTGATAAAGCAAACAAGCACACACGAGAATATTCACCCCACGCTATTGCTCCCCGGCAACGGCGCCAGAAAAAGGTCTTGATAACCCACAAGTATAGGGGATCAATTGTAGCCTCTTTCGATAAGTAAAACCGTCGAGCCCAATGAGGAGCTAAAGGTAGGACAAATATTCCCTCAAGTTCCATCGACCACCGATACAACTCTACTCACGCTTGACGTTCGCTTTACCTAGAACAAGTATGAAACTAGAAGTACTTTGTAGGTGTTTTTGGATAGGTTTGCAAGAATATAAAAGAGCACGTAAATAAAAAGTAGGGGCTGTTTAGATGAAGACACAACTAAATTAGTTTTAGTAGAGAGCTTTTTGTCACGAGAAAGTTATTTGTCCCTAGGCAATCGATAACTAGACCGGTAATCATTATTGCAATTTTATTTGAGGGAGAGGCATAAGCTAACATACTTTCTCTACTTGGATCCTATGCACTTATGATTGGAACTCTAGCAAGCATCCGCAACTACTAAAGATCATTAAGGTAAAACCCAACCATAGCATTAAAGCATCAAGTCCTCTTTATCCCATACGCAACAACCCCCTTACTCGGGTTTGTGTTTCAGTCACTCCGGCAACCCACTATAAGCGAATCATGAACGTATTGCAACACCCTACAGCGGGGATCCCTCACGCTTGCGCGACACGGAGAGCACCATAGGACAGCACCAATAATAAAACATGCAACTCAAGCCAATCTTGATCATCAAATAGCCCATAGGACAAAACGGATGTACTCAAACATCATAGGATAGCCATACATCATTGGGAAATAATATATAGCGTTAAGCACCATGTTTAAGTAGAGATTACAGCGGGTAAGAGAGAGGTTACACCACTGCATAGAGGGGGGAAGAGTTGGTGATGATGGCGGTGAAGTTATTGGTGAAGGTTGCGGTGATGATGATGGCCACGGCAGCGTTCCGGTGCCACCGGAAGAGAAGGGGAGAGGGGGGCCCTTCGTCTTCTTCTTCCTTGACCTCCTCCCTAGATGGGAGAAGGTTTTCCCCTCTGCGTTCTCCTCTCCTGCCTTTCACCGTTTCTTTTATATCTGGAGATCCTTAACTCCGATTGGGTTGAACCTTTCGCCCATATTTTTCTCATAAAATTAGCTTTCTTGCGGCAAAAGAAGAGCGTCAACCGCCTTAAGGGGTGCCCACGAGGGTCCAGGGCGTGCCTGCCCCCCTGGGGAGCGCCCCCCTGCCTCGTGGCCCCCTCGGGCACCGTCTCACCTTGATTTTACTTCCCAAAAATCATAAATATTCCAAAATAATTCTCCGTCCGTTTTTATCCCGTTTGGACTCCGTTTGATATTGGGTTTCTGCGAAACATAAATATGCAACAAACAGGAACTTGCACTGGGCACTGGATCAATATGTTAGTCCCAAAAATAGTATAAAAAGTTGCCAAAAGTATATGAAAGTTGTAGAATATTGGCATGGTACAATCAAAAATTATAGATACGACGGAGACGTATCAAGGCATCACAGGAACAGTTTTCTGTGATGAGCTACTTTCCAATTCAAGAGCAGGTACAATTACCTCATCAAGTTCTACTTTCCTCCCCCTCACTTCTTTTGAGAGAAAATCCTTCTCTAGAAAGGATCCATTCTTAGCAACCAATATCTTGCCTTCGGATCTGTGATAGAAGGTGTACCCAACAGTTTCTTTTGGGTATCCTATGAAGAAGCACTTCTCCGATTTGGGTTCGAGCTTATCAGGCTGAAGCTTTTTCACATAAGCATCGCAACCCCAAACTTTAAGAAACGACAGCTTAGGTTTATTGCCAAACCACAGTTCACACGGTGTCGTCTCAACGGATTTAGATGGTGCTCTATTTAACGTGAATGCAGTTGTCTCTAATGCATAACCCCAAAACGATAGTGGTAAATCGGTAAGAGACATCATAGATCGCACAATGTCTAATAAAGTATAGTTACGAAGTTCGGACACACCATTACGCTGTGGTGTTACAGGTGGCGTGAGTTGCGCAACTATTCCACATTGTCTTAAATGAAGACCAAACTCGTAACTCAAATATTCACCTCCGCAATCAGATTGTAGAAACTTTATTTTCTTGTTACGATGATTTTCCAATTCACTCTGAACTTCTTTGAACTTTTCAAATGTTTCTGACTTGTGTTTCATTAAGTAGATATACCCATATCTTCTCAAATCATCTGTGAAGGTCAGAAAATAACGATACCCGCCGCGAGCCTCAATACTCATCGGACCGCATACATCGATATGTATTATTTCCAATAAGTCAGTAGCTCACTCCATTTATCCGGAGAATGGAGTCTTAGTCATATTTCCCATGAGCCATGGTTCGCAAGCATCAAATGATTCATAATCAAGTGATTCCAAAAGTCCATCTGCATGGAGTTTCTTCATGCGCTTTACACCAATATGACCTAAATGGTGGTGCCACAAATATGTTGCACTATCATTATCAAATTTGCATCTTTTGGCATCAATATTATGAATATGTGTATCACCACGATCGAGATTCAACAAAAATAGACCACTCTTCAAGGGTGCATGGCCATAAAAGATATTACTCATATAAATAGAACAATCCTTATTCTCTGATTTAAATGACTAACCGTCTCGCATCAAACAAGATCTAGATATAATGTTCATGCTCAACGCTGGAACCAAATAACAATTATTCAGGTCTAAAACTAATCCCGAAGGTAGACGTAGAGGTAGCGTGCTGACGGCGATCACATCGACCTTGGAACCATTCCCGACGCGCATCACCACCTCGTCCTTAGCCAATCTTCGTTTAATCCATAGCCCCTGTTTCGAGTTGCAAATATGAGCAATAGAACCAGTATAAAATACCCAGGCGCTACTACGAGCATTAGTATGGTACACATCATTAACATGTATATCGAATATACCTTTGTTCACTTTGCCATCCTTCTTATCTGCCAAATACTTGGGGCAGTTCCGCTTCCAGTGACCATTTCCTTTGCAGTGGAAGCACTCAGTTTTAGGCTTGGGTCTAGCTTTGGGCTTCTTCACGGAGTGGCAACTTGCTTGCCATTCTTCTTGAAGTTCCCTTTCCTTCCCTTGCCTTTTTTCTTGAAACTAGTGGTCTTCCGGTGAACCGAGAAGTACCCGGTACCCCCGAAACACTTCCGGTGTCCGAATACTATTGTCCTATAGATTAATCTTTACCTCTCGACCATTTCGAGACTCCTCGTCATGTCCGTGATCTCATCCGGGGCTCCGAACAACATTCGGTCACCAAATCACATAACTCATATAATACTATATCGTCATCGAACGTTAAGCATGCGGACCCTACGGGTTCGAGAACTATGTAGACATGACCGAGACACCTCTCCGGTCAATAACCAATAGCGGAACCTGGATGCCCATATTGTATCCTACATATTCCACGAAGATCTTTATCGGTCGACCCATTATGACAACATACGTAATTCCCTTTGTCTATCGGTATGTTACTTGTGGGGATGGTGACAGAAAATAAAAAATTTCTACGGTTTCACCAAGATCAATCTATGAGTTCATCTAGCAACGAGAGAAAGGAGTGCATCTACATACCCTTGTAGATCGCGAGCGGAAGCGTTCAAGAGAACGGGGTTGAGGGAGTCGTACTCGTCGTGATCCAAATCACCGACGATCCTAGTGCTGAACGGATAGCACCTCTGCGTTCAACACACGTACGGTTGGGAAGACGTCTCCTCCTTCTTGATCCAGCAAGGGGGGAAGAGAGGTTGATGAAGATCCAGCAGCACGACGGCGTGGTGGTGGATGCAGCAGCGATCTCGGCGGGGCTTCGCCATGGCGTCTGCGAGAGGGAGAGGTGTAGCAAGGGAGAGGGAGGTGCCAAGAGCATGGGTGCGGCTGCCCTCCCTCCCCCCTCTTTATATAGGCCCCCAAGGGGGGGCGCCGGCCCTGGAGCTGGGATCTCCAAGGGGGGCGGCGGCCAGGGGGGTGGCTTCCCCCCCCCCCCCAAGCCAGGTGGAGGCGCCCCCACCCCTAGGGTTTCCCAACCCTAGGCGCAGGGGGGGCCCAAGGGGGGGCACACCAGCCCACCAGGGGCTGGTTCCCCTCCCACTTCAGCCCAAGGGGCCCTCTGGGATAGGTGGCCCCACCCGGTGGACCCCGGGGACCCTTCCGGTGGTCCCGGTACAATACTGGTGACCCTCGAAACTTTCCCGATGGCCGAAACCTGACTTCGTATATATAATTCTTTACCTCCGGACCATTCCGGAACTCCTCGTGACGTCCGGGATCTCATCCGGACTCGAACAACTTTCGGGTTACTGCATACTCATATCTATACAACCCTAAGCGTCCACCGAACCTTAAGTGTGTAGACCCTACGGGTTCGGAGACATCTGGAACATGACCAAGACGCCTCTCCGGACAATAACCAACAGCGGGATCTGGATACCCATGTTGGCTCCCACATGATCCTCGATGATCTCATCGGATGACCCACGATGTCGAGGATTCAAGTAACCCCGTATACAATTCCCTATGTCAATCGGTACGTTACTTGCCCGAGACTCGATCGTCGGTATCCCAATACCTCGTTTAATCTCGTTACCGGCAAGTCACTTTACTCGTCATCGTAATTCATGATCCCGTGACCGGACACTTGGTCACATTGAGCTCATTATGATGATGCATTACCGAGTGGGCAGAGATACCTCTCCGTCATACGGAGTGACAAATCCAGTCTCGATTCGTACAACCCAACAGACACTTTCGGAGATACCCATAGTGTACCTTTATAGTCACCCGATTCGTTGTGACGTTTGGCACACCCAAAGCACTCCCTACGGTATCCGGGATTTGCACAATCTCATGGTCTAAGGAAATGATACTTGACATTTGGAAAAGCTCTAGCTAAACGAACTACATGATCTTTGAGCTATGCTTAGGATTGGGTCTTGTCCATCACATCATTCTCCCAATGATGTGATCCACATTATCAATGACATCCAATTTCCATAGTCAGGAAACCATGACTATCTGTTGATCAATGAGCTAGTCAACTAGAGGCTCACTAGGGACACGCTGTGGTCTATGTATTCACACGTGTATTACGATTTCCGGATAACACAATTATAGCATGAATAATAGACTATTATCATGAACAAAGAAATATAAAAATAACCATTTTATTATTGCCTCTAGGGCATATTTCCAACAGTCTCCCACTTGCACTAGAGTCAATCATCTAGTTACATTGTGATGAATCGAACACCCATAGAGTTCTGGTGTTGATCATGTTTTGCCCTAGGGAGAGGTTTAGTCAACAGATCTGCTAGATTCAGTCCGTATGTACTTTACAAATATCTATGTCTCCATCTTGAACATTTTCACGAATGGAGTTGAAGCGGCAACTTGATGTGCTCGGTCTTCTTGTGAAACCAGGCTCCTTGGCAAGTGCAATAGCTCCAAGTGTTTTCACAAAAGAGTGCGATCGGCCCGACGCATTGGGTATGACTCCTAGGTCGGTGATGAACTCCTTCACCCAGATTGCTTCATCTTGCGCCTCTGAGGCTGCCATGTACTCTGCTTCACATGTAGATCCCGCCATGATGCTTTGCTTGCAACTGCACCAGCTTACTGCCCCACCATTCAAAATAAACACGTATCCGGTTTGTGACTTAGAGTCATCCAGATCTGTGTCGAAGCTAGCGTCGACGTAACCCTTCTGACGAGCTCTTCGTCACCTCCATAGACGAGAAACATGTCCTTTGTCCTTTTCGGTACTTGCCAGATATTCTTGACCGCTATCCAGTGTTCCTTGTCGGGATTACTTTGGTACCTTCCTACCAAACTTACGGCAAGGTTTACATCAGTCTGGTACACACATGGCATACATAATAGATCCTATGGCTGAGGCATAGGGATGACACTCATCTCTTCTTTATCTTCTGCCGTGGTCGGGCATTGAGCCGAGCTCAATCTCACACCTTGTAATATAGGCAAGAACCCTTTCTTGGACTGATCCATATTGAACTTCTTCAATATCTTATCAAGGTATGTGCTTTGTGAAAGACCTATGAGGCGTCTTGATCTATCCCTATAGATCTTGATGCCTAATATGTAAGCAGCTTCTCCAAGGTCCTTCATTGAAAAACACTTATTCAAGTAGGCCTTAATGTTGTCCAAAAGTTCTATATCATTTCCCATCAAAAGTATGTCATCTACATATAATATGAGAAATGCTACAGAGCTCCCACTCACTTTCTTGTAAACGCAGGCTTCTCCATAAGTCTGCATAAACCCAAACGCTTTGATCATCTCATCAAAGCGAATGTTCTAACTCCGAGATGCTTGCACCAGTCCATAAATGGATAGCCGGAGCTTGCATACCTTGTTAGCATTCTCGGGATCGACAAAACCTTCCGGCTGCATCATATACAATTCTTCCTTAAGATGGCCGTTAAGGAATGCCGCTTTGACGTCCATTTGCCATATCTCATAATCATAGTATGCGGCAATAGCTAACATGATTCGGACGGACTTTAGCTTCGCTACGGGAGAGAATGTCTCATCGTAGTCAACCCCTTGAACTTGTCGATAACCCTTAGCGACAAGTCGAGCTTTATAGATGGTAACATTACCATCCGCGTCCGTCTTCTTCTTAAAGATCCATTTATTTTCTATCGCTCGCCGATCATCGGGCAAGTCTGTCAAAGTCTATACTTCGTTTTCATACATGGATCCTATCTCAGATTGCATGGCTTCAAGCCATTTGTTGGAATCTGGGCCCGCCATCGCTTCTTCATAGTTCGAAGGTTCACCGTTGTCTAACAACATGATTTCCAGGACAGGGTTGCCATACCACTCTGGTGTGGAACGTGTCCTCGTGGACCTATGAAGTTCAGTAGTAACTTGATCCGAAGTACCTTGATCATCATCATTAACTTCCTCTTCAGTTGGTGCTGGCACCACAGGAACATCTTCCCGAGCTGCGCTACTCAACGGTTCAAGAGGTAGTACTTCATCAAGTTCCACTTTCCTCCCACTTACTTCTCTCGAGAGAAACTCTTTCTCCAGAAAGGACCCATTCTTGGCAACAAAGATCTTGCCTTCGGATCTGAGGTAGAGGGTATACCCAATGGTTTCCTTAGGGTATCCTATGAAGACGCATTTTACCGACTTGGGTTCGAGCTTTTCAGGTTGAAGTTTCTTGACATAAGCATCGCATCCCCAAACTTTTAGAAGCGACAGCTTAGGTTTCTTCCCAAACCATAATTCATACGGTGTCGTCTCAACGGATTTAGACAGTGCCCTATTTAAAGTGAATGTAGCTGTCTCTAGAGCGTATCCCCAAAATGATAGCGGTAAATTGGTAAGAGACATCATAGATCGCACCATATCCAATAAAGTGTGATTACGACGTTCGGACACACCGTTACGCTGAGGTGTTCCAGGCGGCGTGAGTTGTGAAATGATTCCACATTTCCTTAAGTGCGTACCAAATTCGTGACTTAAATATTCTCCTCCACGATCTGATCGTAAGAACTTTATTTTTCGGTCACGTTGATTCTCTACCTCATTCTGAAATTCCTTGAACTTTTCAAAGGTCTCGGACTTGTGTTTCATCAAGTAGACATACCCATATCTACTCAAGTCGTCGGTGAGAGTGAGAACATAACGATATCCTCCATGAGCCTCAACGCTCATTGGACCGCACACATCGGTGTGTATGATTTCCAATAAGTTGGTTGCTCGCTCCATTGTTCCGGAGAACGAGTCTTGGTCATTTTGCCCATGAGGCATGGTTCGCATGTGTCAAATGATTCATAATCGAGAGACTCTAAAAGTCCATCAAGATGGAGCTTCTTCATGCGCTTGACACCAATGTGACCAAAGGCGGCATGTGCCACAAGTATGTGGGACTATTGTTATCAACTTTACATCTTTTGGTATTCACACTATGAATATGTGTAACATCACGTTCGAGATTCATTAAGAATAAACCATTGACCATCGGGCATGACCATAAAACATATCTCTCATATAAATAGAACAACCATTATTCTCGGATTTAAATGAGTAGACATCTCGTATTAAACGAGATCCTGATACAATGTTCATGCTCAAATATGGCACTAAATAACAATTATTGAGGTTTAAAACTAATCCCGTAGGTAAATGTAGAGGTAGCGTGCGGCCAGCGATCACATCGACCTTGGAACCATTCCCCGACGCCAAGATCGTCACCTCGCCCTTCGCCAGCCTCCGCTTATTCCGCAGCTCACTGCTTTGAGTTACAAATATGAGCAACGGCACGGTATCAAATACCGTGAGCTACTACGAGTCTTGGTAAGGTACACATCAATTACATGTATATCACATATACCTTTAGTGTTGTCGGCCTTCTTGTCCGCTAAGTATTTGGGGCAGTTCCGCTTCCAAAGGTCTGCTTCCCTTGCAAGAAAAGCACTCAATCTCAGGATTAGGTCCATTCTTTGACTTCTTCCCGGCAACTGGCTTACCGGGCGCGGCAACTCCCTTGCCGTCTTTCTTGAAGTTCTTCTTACCCTTGCCTTTCTTGAACTTAGTGGTTTTATTCACCATCAACACTTGATGTTCCTTATTGATCTCTACCTCCGCTGATTTCAGCATTGAATATACCTCAGGAATGGTCATTTCCATCCCCTGCATATTGAAGTTCATCACAAAGCTCTTGTAGCTCGGTGGAAGCGACTGGAGGATTCTATCAATAACCGCGTCATCCGGGAGATTAACTCCCAGCTGAGTCAAGCGGTTGTGCAACCCAGACATTTTGAGTATGTGCTCACTGACAGAACTATTTTCCTCCATCTTACAACTGAAGAACTTGTCGGAGACTTCATATCTCTCGACCTGGGCATGAGCTTGGAAAACCATTTTCAGCTCTTCGAACATCTCATATGCTCCGTGTTTCTCAAAACGCTTTTGGAGCCCCGGTTCTAAGTTGTAAAGCATGCCGCACTGAACGAGGGAGTAATCATCAGCACGAGACCGCCAAGCGTTCATAACGTCTTGGTTCTCTAGGATGGGAGCTTCACCTAGCGGTGCTTCTAGTACATAATCTTTCTTTGCAGCTATGAGGATGATCCTCGTGTTAGGACCCAGTCCGTATAGTTGCTGCCATCATCTTTTAGCTTGGTTTTCTCTAGGAACGCGTTGAAGTTGAGGTGGACATGAGCGTTGGCCATTTGATCTAAAGACATATTTGCAAAGGTTTTTAGACTAAGTTCATGATAATTAAGTTCATCTAATCAAATTATTCAATGAACTCCCACTCAGATTAGACATCCCTCTAGTCATCTAAGTGATACATGATCCGAGTCGACTAGGCCGTGTCCGATCATCACGTGAGACGGACTAGTCATCATCGGTGAACATCTCCATGTTGATCGTATCTTCCATACGACTCATGTTCAACCTTTCGGTCTCTTGTGTTTCGAGGCCATGTCTGTACATGCTAGGCTCGTCAAGTTAACCTAAGTGTTTATGCGTGTGTAAATCTGTCTTACACCCGTTGTATGTGAACGTTAGAATCTATCACACCTGATCATCACGTGGTGCTTCGAAACAACGAACTTTTGCAATGGCGCACAGTTAGGGGGAACACTTTCTTGAAATTATTATGAGGGATCATCTTATTTACTACCGTCGTTCTAAGTAAACAAGATGCAAAAACATGATAAACATCACATGCAATCAAATAGTAGTGACATGATATGGCCAATATCATATAGCTCCTTTGATCTCCATCTTCAGGCCTCCATGATCATTTTTGTCACCGGCATGACACCATGATCTCCATCATCATGATCTCCATCATCGTGTCTCCATGAAGTTGCTCGCCAACTATTACTTCTACTACTATGGCTAACGGTTTAGCAATAAAGTAAAGTAATTACATGGCGTTAAATCATTGACACGCAGGTCATACAATAATTAAGACAACTCCTATGGCTCCTGCCGTTGTCATACTCATCGACATGCAAGTTGTGATTCCTATTACAAGAACATGATCTCATACATCACATATATATCATTCATCATTCATCACAACTTTTGGCCATATCACATCACAATCACATGCTGCAAAAACAAGTTAGACGTCCTCTGATTGTTGTTACATGTTTTACGTGGCTGCAATAGGGTTCTAGCAAGAACGTTTTCTTACCTATGTAAAAGCCACAACGTGATTTGTCAACTTCTATTTACCCTTCATAAGGACCCTTTTCATCGAATCCGCTCCAACTAAAGTGGGAGAGACAGACACCCGCTAGCCACCTTATGCAACTAGCGCATGTCAGTCGGTGGAACCTGTCTCACGTAAGTGTACGTGTAAGGTCGGTCTGGGCTGCTTCATCCCACAATACCGCTGAAGCAAAATAATACTAGTAGTGGCAAGAAAGTTGACAACATCTACGCCCACAAAAAATTGTGTTCTACTCGTGCAAAGAGAACTACGCATAGACCTAGCTCATGATACCACTGTGGGGAACGTTGCAGACAATAAAAAAATTTCTACGGTTTCACCAAGATCAATCTATGAGTTCATCCAGCAACGAGAGAGAGAGGAGTGCATCTACATACCCTTGTAGATCACGAGCGGAAGCGTTCAAGAGAACGGGGTTGAGGGAGTCGTACTCGTCGTGATCCAAATCACCGATGATCCTAGTGCTGAATGGACAGCACCTCCGTGTTCAACACACGTACGGTTGGGAAGACGTCTCCTCCTTCTTGATCCAGCAAGGGGGGAAGAGAGGTTGATGAAGATCCAGCAGCACGACGACGTGGTGGTGGATGCAGCAGCGATCTCGCCAGGGCTTCGCCAAGCGTCTGCGAGAGGGAGAGGTGCAGCAAGGGGAGAGGGAGGCGCCAAGAGCATGGGTGCGGCTGCCCTCCCTCCCCCCTCTTTATATAGGCCCCCAAGGGCGCCCGGCCCTGAGATGGGATCTCCAAGGGGCGGCAGCCAGTGGCTTCCCCCAAGCCGGTGGAGGCGCCCACCCCTAGGGTTTCCCAACCCCTAGGCGCAGGGGCCAAGGGGGCCCACCAGCCCACCAGGCTGGTTCCCCTCCACTTCAGCCCATGGGGCCCTCCGGGATAGGTGGCCCCACCCGGTGGACCCCCGGGACCCTTCCGGTGGTCCTTGTACAATACCGGTGACCCCCTAAACTTTCCCGATGGCCGAAACCTGACTTCCTATATATAATTCTTTACCTCCGGACCATTCCGGAACTCCTCGTGACGTCCGGGATCTCATCCGGGACTCCGAACAACTTTCGGGTTACTGCATACTCATATCTATACAACCCTAGCGTCACCGAACCTTAAGTGTGTAGACCCTACGGGTTCGGAGACATCTGGAACATGACCGAGACGCCTCTCCGGTCAATAACCAACAGCGGGATCTGGATACCCATATTGGCTTCCACATGATCCTCGATGATCTCATCGGATGAACCACGATGTCGAGGGTTCAAATAACCCCGTATACAATTCCCTTTGTCAATCGGTACATTACTTGCCCGAGACTCAATCGTCGGTATCCCAATACCTCGTTTAATCTCGTTACCGGCAAGTCACTTTACTCGTACCGTAATGCATGATCCCGTGACCAGACACTTGGTCACATTGAGCTCATTATGATGATGCATTACCGAGTGGGCCCAGAGATACCTCTCCGTCATGCGGAGTGACAAATCCAGTCTCGATTCGTGCCAACCAAGCAGACACTTTCGGAGATACCGTAGTGTACCTTTATAGTCACCCGATTACGTTGTGACGTTTGGCACACCCAAAGCACTCCTCTACGGTATCCGGAGTTGCACAATCTCATGGTCTAAGGAAATGATACTTGACATTTGGAAAAGCTCTAGCTAAACGAACTACCACGATCTTTGAGCTATGCTTAGGATTGGGTCTTGTCCATCACATCATTCTCCCAATGATGTGATCCCGTTATCAATGACATCCAATGTCCATAGTCGAAACCATGACTATCTGTTGATCAAAGAGCTAGTCAACTAGAGGCTCACTAGGGACACGTTGTGGTCTATGTATTCACACGTGTATTACGATTTCCGGATAACACAATTATAGCATGAATAATAGACTATTATCATGAACAAAGAAATATGATAATAACCATTTTATTATTGCCTCTAGGGCATATTTGCAACATTACTTGCCCGATATTCGATCGTCGGTATCTTCATATCTAGTTCAATCTCGTTACCGGCAAGTCTCTTTACTCATTCCGTAATACATCACCTCGTGACTAACTCCTTAGTCGTTTGCTTGCAAGCTTATGATATGTATTACCGAGAGGGCCCAAAGATACCTCTTCGATACTCGGAGTGACAAATCTTAATCTCGATCTATGCCAAGTCAACAAACACCTTCGGAGATACCTGTAGAGCATCTTTATAATCACCCAGTTACGTTGTGACGTTTGATAGCACACAAGGCATTCCTCCGGTATCCGGGAGTTGCATAATCTCATAGTCGAAGGAATATGTATTTGACATGAAGAAAGCAATAGCAATAAAACGGAACGATCATTATGCTAAGCTAACGAATGGGTCTTGTCCATCACATCATTCTCCTAATGATGTGATCCTGTTATCAAATGACAACTTATGTCCATGGTTAGGAAACCTTAACCATCTTTGATTAACGAGCTAGTCTAGTAGAGGCTCACTAGGGACACGGTGTTTGTTTATGTATTCACACATGTATTAAGGTTTCCAATCAATACAATTCTAGCATGAATAATAAACATTTATCATGAATAAGGAAATATAAAATAACAAATTTATTATTGCATCTAGGGCATATTTCCTTCAGGAGTATCGATTGTAGATGGGGTACAAAGTACATGATGATCTACCTCGAGATTGTATGTGTATGTCTCTAACATAACCCCATGGACTGAACTCCTTGGCTTATATAGAAACTGGGGGTACCTAGGATTACATGTAGGTCGGTTACATCTAGGGATAAACATGACAATGATTAAAATGTGTCTTGAAGTGTGCACCAAGTCTTCAGAGGATTGCATCTTGAGTACGCTGTGGGTCATGGCAAACATGCATGGCCCATTCTTCGGTTGTCTGGGGATCCTCAACCCGACCCATGACTAGTAGACTGACGTGGTTAGCACCCCACCTGTCAGTAGGTTCTTCTTCTCCAGCTCTGCCTTCATGTCACCCGAAGCCAATTGTGCATTGGCTAACTGGGTCATTGCTTGCTCCTCCTCAACCACTACATTGGCAAAGTGACATTTGAAAAATCTGGGCTCATTCCTCATATTTTCCTGGCCTCCCAGTATCTTGATGTTTTTTAAGCATTAACTAGGTTTCCTCGGAGCCTCTCTCTATCGGTTCTCCTGCTCATACATGCACCATATCATAGGTAGGCTCATCTTCAGAGACTCTGGCAACTCAGGATCAACCGATTGGAGAAAGCTACACTTAAGTTCTTCCTATCAAATTTTAAAAAGAAGCAAATTAGACTTCAACGTATGGGAAAAATATTGGTTTTATGCAAACAAAGTTTATAACTAAAACCAAGACCTATGATCTTTGAAACCAAATTACACTTAAGCCATCCGATAGTACTATTGCTAGTGTTATAATTAAAACCATGATTTTATATCTAAATAAATTCCATCTTTACTATTGTTAGTACTGTTATAACAAATTGCCCAGTTAACATTACATTACTACTATCATAACTAAATAAATTATATCAAATTGTAACAGAGCACTATATTTTCACTACTACAGTTATAACTAAATAAGTTACACAAAAATTGTCGCATTCACATCCCAAATAACCTAAATGATAGTTATTATTAAATAAAAATGGTTTCGTTCACATAGCAATATAATTCAGAATGTCACAGGAGATAAAATACTACGTTTCCTAATCTTACAACCACTATATTGTCTAATGTCACATATAACTAATTACTGGTTAATATCTCATTCTAGTAATTTGGCACTAACCTTCTCCGCACAAGCCAGAAACTTCATGCCACTGTCAGGCCACAAACTTCTCGCAAGGAGATCAGTGCAAACACCTAGTAGGCAAATCTTTAGCAAGTCAGCCCAATTCTTATATAGTAGATGTGCGTGGGTAGCTAAAACACAAACAAATCGCCATCAAGCGAGATCTGGATAAAAACCCCCTTCTCCCCCAAACCTTTACCCTAGGAGGGGGAGAGAGAGAGAGAGAGAGAGAGAGAGAGAGAGGAGGGAGGAGAGAGGCCAACCTTGCTGCTCATGGAGTCGTCACCAAACGAGCTGGCGAGATCGTCCCACGAAACCATGGCGTCCACGGTGGTGCTAACCCGACGGGTCAGCGGCGGCGGGAACTTTAAACGGTTAGGGAGTGGGCGGGAATGAAATGCGCCGGGCGCGCCCATCTTAAACGGCTGACGCTGCTAATGTCCGCCTCCTCGCTCCCATTTTCCCTCACCTCGTGGCCTCGACAGGTGGGCCCGATCGGTCAGGTTTGTTGTTAGTCATCTCCGGAGCGGTGCGTTTTTTTAATCACTTGCTGCACATATAGTGGTTTTGTGTGAATTTTGGCAAAAACGGTGGCAATTTGTTACCCTAGCCACATGTGACGGTTCTAGGCAACTTACTTTCATTTTGAAGGTCCTCTTAGGACATTCTTGAATGCAGAGCACAAACATCGGTTTGGAGGAATTTTGGAGTATTTCTACAGGATTCCCCCCCTATAGTGCTAGATTCCTAAGGATTATGTCCATATTGACCTAATTCCTAAGGATTCCTATTTAAAAAAATGAAATCCTGAGGATTCTTAGTATTAGGTGAGACCTGATGAAAAATTCCTAAGAATTGAAGTGAACATGACATTTCAATCATTTACTTTACTATTCCTATGATTTGAGAATATTGTAAAACGAATGAGCCGTGAGATATGTACTTGTATCAAACGTGGAGCGACGATGATAAAATCCTCAGCTAAAATCGTTCCAAACGGTTGTACTCACACTAGTATAACAAAACAAATAGTTGATCACGCCGTATAAGCATGCCAATCTAGTTGCATAGGAAATCATAAACCGTTTTCTCTATGTTCACTTGGTCATGGATGACTAAATCACAAAACCAACCATTGGCCGGCTTACAAATGGCCTCAACGACATGTCCATACTATCCACGCTCTGGACGCAGTTTCCAAGGCCCCGGGCATGTTTCTTTTTGTTGCATGCATCTTATCGACTTTGCCTCTCTCATCATGCCCACGCTATAAAAAGGAGAGGACTAAGCATCTCCCCATCATCACCACCGTAAGCAGAGCCTAATAACTAAAGTTCAAACCGTCCTTCGCGTCGACAGCATCTGCAGCTGCAATGGCCAACCACGGAGTCGCCGCTCTCCTGATCGCGTCCCTGCTCGTGGTGGCGGTCACCCTCGCCGACGGCAAGATCACCGTGCAGGTGCAGCGCCACAGCGTTAGCCGAGGTACGCCCATGTCAACCGATCAGCATCCTCCAGTTGATCTGCATGTGTAGCAGTGGCCAAATGTGCATGTGCATTTCGCAGGCTATGCGGCGAAGGTGGTGCCGGCGCTGGCGTGCAACAAGGTGAACGCGGTGCAGACGGGCGACACCTGCTCGTCCATCGCGCAGAGCGGCGGCCTGAGCCAGGGGCAGTTCCTGGGCTTCAACCCCAACATCAACTGCGAAAAAGATCTTCCTTGGCCAGTGGGTCTGCCTCGACGCATCTGCTGCTTAACACACATAGTTGTATGTAATACGAATAAGGAGGTGCTTGATCTTCCGTAATACTCTCCACGCACCAGCCAAAGTTTGCTAACATTTTTTTCCTGCCAGACCTTGTTGGGTAATGTCAGCTTCAGTTCACCATTTGATACAGAAATACTATATAGTTTCCTAAGGGCGTCTCCACTGCGGACCTTTAAACCGCCCGCAACCGTTCGAACGTGTTTTGTTTTGCCATCGCAACCGCTCGAATGTGTTTTGTTTTGTCATCTAAGACGGAACTGCATTGATTCGCCGACCGGTCTGGACATACTTTTTTCTGTAAAGCCGAGACAAACAGGGGAGGCTTTGCGGGCATCCGAACAGCTACCACACCCACTTCTGACGACCATGGTGCACCCAAAAATCTTACACGCCTCTCCCAGGTTTTCCATCGAACGCCTGTGCCACTTGACGCGCCGCATTCATGCCGGCCCAGAGCATGCAGCGGCCGACATTGATGCCGCGCAATGTGACCAGACATGAGGGCGGCACTGATAGATGCAACTACTCGGGCGTCACGCTTCTGTGCGGACGCTGCATCCCAAGAAATCAACTCTGGCCGCTGCGCTGTATTGAAGCGGGCTGACCGACCCTTCGCATGGCCTGGCCCCGGCTATTTAAGCCGTGCGCCGGAGACGCACATCCACACTTCGTCCTCTCCGAGCCCCCCCCTCCCTCCCCTCGGGTGCCGGCAGTCGGAGGCGGTGGCAATTCTTCACGAGGCGGATCTTGGCGTCACCGCCCTCGGTCTCCGGGCCCCTCGGCATCCACAACAGCCAACTCCTCCGGTAAGGAGGAGATCGTAATCTCCTCTGGCGACGAGGAGGACTAGATGCCGCAGCAGCGGCATCGCCTCCTCGTGGAGGCTATTGTGACGGACGAAGAATTCGTCTGTCAGATGGAGATTAAATGGAGAGATCATTCCGTCACATGGGTCTGGCGCCACCATCGCTGGCGTGTGTCAATGAGGAGCCATCGTCTCCGCCGTGCTACCGCGTGAAGCAGGAGTCAGCGTCCCCACTTCGGCAGGTCAAGGAAGAAACCACCCCCCACACCCCACAACCGCGGCGCCCAGATCAAACGGTGCGTCAAGGAGGAGCCCGTGCCACCGCCACCACACACAGTTGGTACGCCCGCATTGATGGGCCCGCGTCGCCGCCCGACCGGAATTGCCGCCCCGTCAAGGAGGAGTTGTCGCCCGCGATGCCGAAGGCGCGGGGGCGCATCCTCCACTACCTCGGAGGCGGCGGTTGCGGCGGTCCCTCAGGCTCGAGGGCTGTCGGGTCCGACGTGGAGCTCTCAGTGAGGCAACAAGCGCGGTATGAACGGCGCAACGTCGCCTGCAACAACACGTTCGCCAAGTCCAAAGCGGCGCCGGAGTGGGTCCGCAACGACCTGGACCTCGCCTCCGCGTGCTCCCTCGACCGCTCTGTCACCGTCGCGGAGACGGCCGCCAGGGGTCACGGCCGCCTTGACGGCGAGCTCGTCAAGATCGGCGAGGAGTGGTCGCTTAGCGTCTCTTCCGCCAACCCCGGCAGGGGCAAGGCCGCCGTCAGAGCTCCGCTGGCGTCGTCTGCATTGGCCGCGGCTGCCTTCCGCATCGTGCGGGAGGTGGCTGAGCGACTCCTCATCGAGAGGCAGGCAACTGCCGGACAAGGTTGTCGCGGCCATCCAACGCCCTTCCACCGCTGGAGGGACGACGACGATGGCACGAACGATGATGGCGGTGCGGTAGGGCAGGGCAGCCATGCGTATGAGATAGTTGCCCGGTATAGAGTTTAGAATTATTACTTTTAGTTTTTAGTAAATGGTCGAAATATCAACCTTTTTATGTAAAATTATGTCCGAACTTAAATGAAAATCAATCGTGTTTGATGAGTTTCGTGTGGTTTGTTCAAACCAGGCTTTGAAATGTATGCGACTAGCATTGGATGGCGGGCTCTCGCATCCGTATCCACGGACTGGTCCCCCTGTTCGCAGATGGATATAGTGTACGGTTTGCAGGTCAGCGTTGAAGATACCCGTTCGAATTATAATTTTTTTTGGATTTAGTAATATGAATCACATACGGCCTGAAATGGATAAACAAACACACTGAACTGTGTCTATAAATAGTCAATTCTATTAAACAAGAGTAGAATATCTTGTAATTCAGAAACCATTAACTTATTTTGCTAAAATAGGGTTCAAAAAACAAAAAGCTTGATAGTGCATGTCGCACTAACATATCAGCATCCACAATCAAATTTCCAAATAGTTTGTGCTAGTGTGCCCATGCCGTGCACCAACTCCAGGTTGCACGTCCTATGGTATGGTAAAGACAGACAAACTGGATTAGGGTCAGGCCGGTGCCTCCGAGGAGGCAATACGAGCAGCAGCGCAAGTTGCTTTAAGCAGGGAGAGACCGTTCAGGTCTAGCGGCTTGGGACTAAAATAAACCTGAGCGAAGTAGCATGTACGGCTCGCATCGGGCCGAGATCACGTCAAGCTTCTACAGGCCTCGGGGCCCGTGGCCCATGTAAGCACGATGAAGTCCTCAAAAAAAAAAGTAAGCACGATGATTTTCCTTCCAAAACTAAAAACAAATAAGCACAATGGTGGCGGCCACTTAACTAGTAGCTAGAAGTATTTGGCAGCCTTCCATCTGCGAGGCTACGAAGGCACAAGTATTTGGTTCTGGAAGACGAGGTTGAGCCTGAAACCTTGGCTGCTCTTCTTGCCGTCTTGCGTAACTGCGATGTCTTCGAGTGATGCTTGGCGTATTCTTACTTGCATTTATACAGAGGAGAATATGTGGGTACAGAGGAGAACATGTGGGTACGACACCAAATGAAAACTGAAACAATCCCCGTACCGCTATTGAACTTACTCGTGCAACAGCAGATGTAAACTGAGATCACAGTCATCACACCCACCAAAAACTAGCGCACGCAAAAACGATGGCCGGCAGCTGGACAAGATAAAAAGAAGCAGACTATACCCTCAAAAAAAATTCTACTCCCTCCGTCTCATAATGTAAAACGTTTTTTTTACACTACACTAGTGTTAAAAAAGGTCATATATTTATTTAAAAAAGGTCCTATATTATGAAACAGAGGGAGTAGTAAGCAGTTACCGGAACCAACTGATATGATAGGACGATCAAGAGATCCAAGGCGGATCTACGTGTCCTATTCCTCTTCTCATATTCGATACGGATGCACATTTGCGTCCGACCGGTACACGCTAGAACAGGGCGCCCAAAGGAAAAATATCAATGGAATAGAGAAAACCACACCACATCCATAGGCGACAACGCCGGGAATGCATCCAATGCACCTGCACTTGTGGTGCAACCGATGCACCGGATGCCATAAAATATTTTAAAAAATCTGAAAAAATTCTAGCATGTTAACACAACATCAATGTATGATGTCACAAAGTTTCGTATAAAAAATTGAAATATTTTTTGAGATACAAAAATGATAAATTTGACATCAGTGTGATAATGGGCCGAATCTAAAGCGCAAGTTCTATTATGTGTTGAATTTGTCATCTTTGTTTTTCATGTAATGTTTCAAATTTTGACTTAAAATTTTACAACAACCTACATTGATGTTGTGTGAGTGTGCTAATTTTTTTTTCAGAATTTTTTGAACATTTTAATATCACAATGTGAGATCGGTGCACCGGTAGCACCACAAGCTCCGGTGCACCAGATATTTTCCCCGACAACGCCATATAAAGCAGACACTGGAACCATTCTTTAGATTTACATCACCACCATTTAGATGTCTTTCGATCAACATCACAACCATTCAAACGTGACAGTTGTGACACGGACACACTGACATCATCACAACCATTCGGATGTGTCGATTCTACAACCCAGAAACAGTGTTCATGAGCAGAACTTGCCATTCCGATACATGGCTGAAAGAGTTAGCGTCGTTAATGAAGTTGTAACCTTCTAGTTGGTGAGGATTTCGTTCACAGGAGACAAAAAGGATCGCTCAATATGGCAACAAAATCTTTTGCATTAACCATCAGCAGTGCGCCATGTCGTAAGAAGGAAACATGCAAGCTTCTTCACCCGGGGAAACTGCAGGCTCAGCTAGCTGTACTTCACTCAGCTCGCCCATCACTTCCTCAAGCTGTTGGAGATGATGATAAAGATAGTTAGATTATGGACATCACCAGGACGACCATTCTAGGGCTAAGCACCAAACAACAGAATATAGGAGGTATCCAAGGAAATGCAGTTTAGAGACAGAAGAAAAAGGATACAGATCTTAGGGTACCTTCGAAATATGCGTCAAAAAGTAATCATGGTGGAGCTTGCTTGACTTGGATTCAGTAGCGTGAATTGTTTCCTGCATTAACCAAATGAATTTAACAAATCACATGGAGTAGTCAGTCACGTGCGGTAATAATATACTGATGAATCATACTTGCATTGCAACAATCATTTCAACAGCAGACAAAACAAAGGTTCCCAAAAAAATGGACACAGCCAGAGTGCTGCCCTCGTGTAGATAAAACCGATTGGAGACATGAAAAACAACCCATTTAGGCATGCACACAATTTTGCACTAATTGTTCGGTTTAAGATCATACAATTCTTATGCTTAAATGCAAAATACACTCAATTTCAAGCCTATATACTGAATCTAAAAGCATAAAACTTAAGAAATTCAACAGATCAAGATCAAGCATGGATATAATACTTCCGAAGCTAGCAAAATAAACATTCCTTTTCTCCAAGCAGGTTGATAAAAAAATATTAAACAAAAGGCTCTGTCTGTGAATGCACAAACAAAAAGGAATACAGGTAGTCCATAAGAAGGCAGAAAAAGGTCATAGTTGGTACACAACAATTGTGCTACCTCATCAATATAGAAGTCAAAGTCTGCACTGGATGTGATCTTTCCGTAATTGTCAACGGCATGAGTTTTGCGGGTGTACGCCAGAAGGATTGCCCTGTCCATATACAAGTTAGAATCCCTAAAAACTCTTAACATAATCAGTAAAACATAAAAAATAAATAACTATACAGACCTTAGAGCGTTCTCATCCAATCTCATGTGCTGCGCAAGTCTGCCAATGGTTATCACTGAAAACACTTTTAGAAAGCTTCTGATATCCCCAAGAAATAGCTGTTGCTTCACTTCATCAAGAAACAGCTTCAACTGAAGACGATATACATCCTGGACAGTAAGCAATTTAGAGCTTGTTTTGTTAACAGAAGTGAAATTGCAAACTAAGCCAAAGAAAGCAACTTCTCTATAATTCCATAAACCACTGAGCCAAAGAAATACAATTGAAGCAACTTCTCTATAATTTCATAAGCCACGAGTACATGCCATGCCAGAAACCAGAAAATAGTGTTGAAACTGAAAAACTGCATGGTCAGAATTTAGTACTAAGGTCGAATCAGTACATATACATTAACATAAAACATTCCGTTGTACAAAAAAGTTCATAACAGATGTTCACAGGCTACAATAGTGTAACTTCCATCTATATATGTGCCCAATTTATGTTTCTATTTATTTCCATAAGTACGTATATAACTGTGAACTGATTAATACAGCTGAGAATTTTTACTAGGTTTATATTCGTTTTTCTAACACCTGGTAGTTACATAGAAACTTCTGTTACTAAATCATGTTGTTCCTTTTTTTTTGTTACTTCACGGTGTGGTACTAGGCCAATACAGCTCATGCCGTGGAAGACAGGAGCTTATGGAGTTACTATTTCCTTTAACTTATCCCATTCAAACTGTACCAAACTGGACTATTGATAGAGTTATTGCCCATGGCAACTCAAGGCCCTCGATGTTTCTTAATACTTATTTTACCCGGTATGCTATCGGCGCCAGTGTCAAAAGTTGTGGGGTTTCAGCTGATCACTTTGGCCTTTCAATGACAAAGGTTGTGCAAACATATACTGATGCAGTAAAAATGGAACTAGCAGCTTCCTGGAGATGATAAACAAGCAAAGATACACTCTATGTTCCCAGCCTAGAAACGCCTTGGTACCTGACCCAATCTGGGATACAACAAAATATATATACAAAAGAAGAATACCTGTGCTATATTAGCTTTAGATAATACCTGGTTGTAGTTTGTGAATGGCTCTTTTAAAACTGGAGGCCATGCAGCAATGAACTTGGGGCAGGCAAGGGAAAAGAGTTCATCATAATGTGCCTGACCATCACCTCTAAGCATCTTTTCCATTTCGGTACCATACTTCCCCTTCAGCTCAGTGCTAACATCTTCAGCTATTAGATTGTTCTGTGGGCACAATGAGAGGCAGATTGCCAATAGTGCATACATCTGCTCATTCTTCTTCAGTAGAAAGTCATACTGCGGAGACTTCTCATCGTATTGCTTATACTTCAGGATATACAGCAGAATTTTGTTGAATTGATGTATCACGTCAGCATACCTAGATCAGCCCAGAAACATGGTGAATCAGTTAAAAGCAGTTCCAGCTTGGACAATATCAAGATGCTGAAGTGCAACTAATAGCATGTGCCACTTGCACGTCACATAGCAACATATTCTCATCATTGTACAACTGAAAAGCATGCTCCAAATTATTGATCGCGTGATAACATTCATTAGAAGAACATGATAGCCAAGCACTTTGGAGTAAGCACAGAAAACACGAATACTTTATCAGGTAATAATATCACTCATCAGAAACCCACGAAAATCAAGCACCTTGAGTTAAGCATGGGAAACAAGAATAATTTACTGGCAATCAATTACCATAGACTAGCGTAAACACGGTAGGCACAAAAAGAAAAACTGCAGCAAAAGCTTTACCCGTAAGACAACATGATGTTAAACTACAATTATACATTTTTGCTAACTCACTCCAAGCTTAAAGTACACAACAATAGGACCGTCTATGGAATTGTAACATGTGGGGAAACAACACAACCAGTCATTATTTGTACAAAGTGGAGGGGCTACAATTATCATATCCATAATAAAAAATAAGTGCACTTCGGTCTTAGTAGAATGCAATATAAATATATATGGTGAAAATGCTCAAGCTAGTGTATTACACACCTGCGCATCATGAAGTTGGCAAAACCATAGTAGTAGATAGTGGAAATGTAGCTCCCAGTTACAGTGGTGTAGACACCCTGCTGGCCAATATCTATAGGCAACAAGCACCTCAGCCCAGTATGGTAATCCCCTATCAGGCAATGCACCCTCAGCAGCCCAATCATGCTGTAGTACCCCAGCATCTTCAACACATTGCTCCCACCCTGCTTGTGCTCATACCCGTTCATCATCGTGAACTGCTCAAGCCCCTCCTCCCTCTCCAGGATCTCTCTGATCATCGAATTCTCCACCAGTACCTTCAAGTAATTAAAAACCCCATACACACTCCATGCCTGTAAAGAAGACTATTAGTTAGGAAACACTACCACCAAAAAAACCCATCAAAATTCAAGCTAGACTAACCAACAGTAACCTTAGAAACACCCAACCCAAGTATAACTGATAGACATATTGTAAGGAATCCCCTCACGAGTCACAACTCAAGATCAAGCAAGAACCACCTGTGCAGAACACACTTATGAATAACTCATGAAAACTAGCTTAACCAACTGAGAGTACAATTGAACAAACAATGTGCAGGACGGCAGGCGCCACGTAAGTAATCAAAGTAGTATGTACTATCCACTGAACTAGGGACTACCCTTAACAAGCAAAAACCACCTCTGCCACCACATGCATAACTCACGAATAATACTGGGATACAATGCAATGCAGTAAACTGCCACAGCACAAGCCACATCTGACACCTCAAATATAACTCCTGAATAAAATTGGGACTGGCATTGATTTCCGGTTGTAAGCACGAACCAGATCCACAGCATCCTGAATATCACAATCTAACTGAAACATCGAGAATAACGAACCTACCATTCAGTAAACTATACTGCCATGAGAAACTGAAATTCGCCAAAGGACGCCATTTATTTACCATGCACGAATCTCAATTCGTTCTAAGCCCGGAACTAAATGGACATAAGTAAGCGCGGACCTGGTCGAAGCGCTTGAGTAGGCCGATCTCCTCCTCGGTCTTGTCCTCGAGTTTGGTGCGGTACTCGCAGAATCTCTGGAACTGGGACACGAACCCATCGACCATGTCCCAGAGCCATTGGTTGGGCAGCTGCATGGTGAGGACGTTCTGGAGGACGACGGTGAAGAGGGAGCAGTAGGTGTCCCAGGAGTCGGCGCGGTGCGTGAGGGCGAGGCCTGGGAGGCGGGCGTGGGCGTGGCGGGACGTGAGCTCGCTGTAGAGGAGGAGGAAGACGTGGTCGTCGTCGCAGTAGGGCGCGACGGCCTTGGCGGGCGGCCAGGGCTTGTCGCGGTAGACGCGGGCGGAGAGGCGGCGGAAGTCGCCCTCGTACAGCTTGTCGGTCCCGGCCACGTCGCCGCCGCGGATGGAGCGGTAGAGGTCGGAGACGAAGCTCTTGACGGAGTCGGGGATGTAGTCGGTGTAGGAAGCCACGACCGTCCCGGACGCGGCGGCGGCGGCGGCGGGCATGGTCGCCGGTGCGGGGTCTAGGGCTTAGGTAGGGGGGGGGATCCTCGCTGAGTTTGTACCGGGGTTTTGGGGTGGCTCTGCCCTCGTGTTGGCTGCCAATTGGTGCGGAACAGGAGAAATGGAGAGTGCTGTGTCCAGCTGTGAGGTGTGGACAAAGGGGGAAAACAAATTTACCACTAGCACACAGAGAGGGCTTTTCGGCTAGCTCCTCTCTCTTATTTTACTGTAGACGGACAAATCAATTCAGTTCTCCAAATGCTACTCCCTCCAATCCTGATTAACTGTCGCTGATTTCGTACAAAGTTTACTGAATCAACGACAGTTAATACTCCTTCCGTATATTAGCTTTGGTCAAAATTAAACTTTGTAAATATTAATAAAGTTTATAGACAAAAATATTAACACCTGGCTGGTTAACACAGGGTCGTCCGTATGCCTTGCTTTAAGCGATCACAGGGCGATGTCTTGAGTCGGGGGACCCCAGATGGGCCCCTTTTTTTGTTTCTTTTATCAGTTTTCTGTTCTTGTTGTTTGCTTTATTTTTTTACTTTTCTTTATACTCTAAAATATTCTGCATATTTATACACAAAACACTCTTCAAAAACACATTTGAAAAATGTTGAACAAGTATATGAAAAATGTTAAATAAGTATTAAAAATGTTGCACAAGTACTTGAAAAATGTTGAACAAGTATTTGAAAATTTTGAATAAGTATTAAAAATCTTGAACAAGTATTTGAAAAATGTCAAATAACTACTAAAAAATGTTGTATGAATATTTTAAAAATGTTAAACAAGTATTTTAAAATGTTGAATAAGTATTAACAAAAATGTTGAACAAGTATTTAAAAAATGTTAAATAAGTATTATAAAATGTTGAACGAATATTTAAAAAATGTTGAACAAATATTTGAGAAATGTTGAATAAGTATTAAAATGTCAAAAAAATTGAAAAATATTGAATAAGCGTTCGGACAATGTTGAACATGTATACAAAAAAATGTTGATCACTTATTCGAAAAATGTTTTGACATATACAAAAATGGAGAATAAAAAAACATAAGAAAAAAGAAAAAGAAAAATGGAGAAGAAAAAGAAAACCAAAGAAAAATAGAGAAGAGAAAAATAAAACCAAGAAAATGGAGTAGAAAAATGAAAAAGAAAGAAGCAGTAAAAACAGGAAAAAAAGAATGAACCTGTGTGTAAACTAGTTCATTTTCCTTCTAGTATGTTGCACCCGAAGCCGAAGCTGGCGTAGTGGCTAGTGCGTGTCGAAGAAACATGAAGATCCCAGACTCCTCGCGTGCGCAACATTGTCCTGTTTTTATTGTATTTTTCCGAGATAATCGTCTCGCTTAAAGCGAGAAATAGCGCTCGCGTTACTCCTCTAACCAACACCTAGCCGATCCCTTATTTGTCGTAAGGGAGTAAAAATTTACACCACCGTGCGGCGACTGAGTAAAAGCCGTGCCTCTCCCTCTAGTCACCCCCGCCTCTGCACTTTCGCTAGCGAGACTCTCGGTGACCGCCCCTCCCCCCCCCCCCTGCGGCCTCGCTCTCCCTCGCTGGAATTAGGTGAACCGCCGCCGCCGCATTGTTATTGATTCATCGGATTGCTTCTTTTCTTCTTCTTCTTTTTGTCAGTTGCCACATCAGACATTGATTGCACACTGCTGCAGGTCATTCCCTCTCATCGCCGCCGGCCTGTTTGGTCAGAACGACTCCGGTCGACCGGTGCACCACCACCGCATCGCAAGTGTTCGACGAATTGGCTAGGTGACTTTTTTGATCGCTTCTTTGTGAACCTAGCCGTTTGGATTGAACCTAGCCGTTTGGATTGAACCTAGCCGTTTGAATTGTAGCTAAAAATGTCCTGTGTTAAGGTTTAGCAGCATAGAACCCACAGTGATCCATCTTTATATGGCCCCGGTAGATTAGTGCAACAATGCACGATTCATCAGTTCTTTCCATGCAATCCCTATCTCTTTGTTATTATTATAGTTGATCTAGTAGGAGATCTTCCAACTACTAAGCTAATGCCAATAACAGAAAAAACTGTCTACTCTTTTTTCTTCGCAGGCTTACCGAGGAAAACAAACATGATATGTTGTTGGTCAGATGAAAGTGATAGCATGCCGGAAAATTAAGACTCTAGGGGCTAAATGTTGTAGCAAACTCATGCAATCTTAATTTAAGCAAACCTTTGTTTAAGCAACTGCAATGGGGGCAGGGGGTGGGGGTGGTCTTCCAGTTGCTGATCGTGTCATTCTTTTGAGATAAGATACTTGAATGCAGCAAAGCAACCAAATTGTCTAGAGGATTTTCCAGTTGTGTACTAGTGTACTACCAGCCACCAAATTATCAATCAATAGTTGTTAACCGTAAGCTTACACTGTAATTAGCCCCTCTCCTTGAAAAAACTAGTGCCTTGACCTGCTGCAAGTTGGCGCAGTTGATCCAAAGACCCAGGTCTGTTTTATGCACATTTGTGTAGAGATTTTCCTGTTTAATCCTAACACTTGCCTGGATGCACAATTTAGGTGACTTCATATTTCACATGGAATTAGTAAGGCCACAATATTGCTAGTAGGTTTAGGTTATTGTTCTGTTTAAGAAAAGGGTTTGGGTGGCTTATTGAGTATGGGTTGATATCACTGAATTTACCATCATATATAGCATAACAAAAGATAGCAGACCAATTGTTTGCATGGTATTCAATATTTTATTTAGTGACTATGCTTGGTTAGTGATTTTGTATATGAGAAGCTCCATGATAATGAGCTCATCATGCGAACGACAATGTTAATATTACCATGTTAGGAATATACACTACTTTTGAAATATTTAATTACGTTAAAGATATCATTGATTGTATTTTGTAGAACAACAACAAAGCCTTTAGTCCCAAATAAGTTGGGGTAGGCTAGAGGTGAAACCCATAAGATCTCGCGCCCAACTCATGGTTCTGGCACATGGATAGCAAACTTCCATGCACTCCTGTCCATAGCTAGTTCTTTGATGATACTCCAATCCTTAAAATCTCTCTTTACGGACTCCTTCCATGTCAAAATCGGTCTACCCCGACCTCTCTTGACATTATCCGCACGCTTTAGCCGTCCGCTATGCACTGGAGCTTCTAGAGGCCTATGCTGAATATGCCCAAACCATATCAGACGATGTTGGACAAGCTTCCCCTCAATTGGTGCTACCCCAACTCTATCTCGTACATCATCATTACAGACTCGATCCTTCCTCGTGAGGCCACACATCCATCTCAACAAGTGCATCCCCGCCACACCTAACTGTTGAACATGCCGCCTTTTAGTCGCTAACACTCAGCGCCAGACAACATTGCGGGTCGAACTGCCGTCCTGTAGAACTTGCCTTTGTGGCACTTTCTTATCACAGAGAATGCCATAAGCTTGGCTCTACTTAGTCCATCCGGCTTTGATGCGATGGTTCACATCTTCATCAATACCCCCATCCTTCTGCAGCATTGACCCTAAATATCGAAAGGTGTCCTTCTGAGGCACTGCCTGCCCATCAAGACTAACCTCCTCCTCCTCCTCCTCGCGCCTAGTAGTACTGAAACCACACCTCATATACTCGGTTTTAGTTCTACTAAGCCTAAAACCTTTCGATTCAAAGATTTGTCTCCATAACTCTAACTTTCTATTGATCCTCGTCCGACTATCGTCAACTAGGACAACATCACCCGCAAAGAGCATACACCATGGGATATCTCCTTGTTTATTCCTTGTGATCTCATCCATCACCAAGGCAAAAGGATAATAGCTCAAAACTGACCCTGATGCAGCCCTATCTTAATCGGGAAGTCATCAGTGTCAACATCACTTGTCTGAACACTTGTCACAACATTACCATACATGTCCTTGATAAGGGTAATGTACTTTGCTGGGACTTTGTGTTTCTCCAAGGCCCACCACATGACATTACACGGTATCTTATCATAGGCCTTCTCCAAGTCAATGAACATCATATGCAAGTCCTTCTTTTGCTCTCTGTATCTCTCCATAAGTTGTCGTACCAAAAAATGGCTTCCATGGTCGACCTCACAGGCATGAAACCAAACTGATTTTTGGTCACGCTTGTCATTCTTCTTAAGCGGTGCTCAATGACTCTCTCCCATAACTTCATTATATGGCTCATCAGGTCAATTCCATGGTAATTAGTACACCTCTGAACATCCCCTTGTTCTCCAAGATTGGTACTAATATAGTCCGTCTCCATTCTTCTGGCATCTTGTTTGTCCAAAAAATGAGGTTGAAAAGCTTGGTTAGCCATACTTCATTGTATTTTGTAACCGTACCATATTCTATTGACCTCTTCTGGCATCTTGTTTGTCCGAAAAATGAGGTTGAAAAGCTTGGTTAGCCATACTATCATTGTATTTTTAACTGTACCATATTCTATTGACCTCTTCTGTTGCATTATACTGTCACTCCTACTTGTTTAAGTTTCTAGATTATGACCAATAACTTTACTGCTGCTTTCTTGAGTTTCTAGATTGTAATTTTAGGCCATATATTGTCTTGCGGACGATGGCAGCGTCTTTGACGTCGTTTCCTTCTCGAGGCATCGTCGTTGCAGGTCACGTCAACTCGATCGGGATGTTTTGAGGAAAACCCTAGATCTGGGTCTACCGTATCGGACGACGACGGCGCCTTCGGTGTCATTCTCCCTCGTGGGGGCATCGTTTTGGAGAAGGAGCTGGCTGAAGGGGGCAAGAGGAGGAGCGGTGTTACATCTACCGCAAGGCCGACGGCGGATCCCGGCAGCATGGCGCTGCGGAGTTTCGCCGACGGGCGCGTGTGGATGGATACGTGCAGGATGGTGTCGTTGTCTGGCGCCGTGGTGGTGTCGACGGCAGACATGGCTAGGTCGGTGTGTCAGTACCTGCTCTAGAGATGAATCGGTGGAAGACGGCGGCGGCGGCCTCTGAGAGTGCGCTAGAACGGTGTGTGACCGAGTCCCGGTATTGTGGCTGGGCTAGGACATCCGGCTTTAGATATTAGGCTTTGGTGCGATATTTGTTTGGTATCAGGCTCGGATATTCGGCACCCCTTCATATTGATGAAATAGGAGTAGCGATAATTGTTGCCAAGAAGGTGACTTCAGGCTTACTGGTGTACAACTTTGTAAGGTCATTGTGAATAATTAATAAAATGATTGCATACATCGTCCAGATGCAGAGGCCGGGGGTATATCCTTCTTTTCAAAAAAAAAATGAAGTCATCACATATTCCATGCCTTAAAACATGCTGCTCATGATATTACCAGAAGCTTGTGAATGGATTTTCTCCTACTGTATAATGTTGTCCTTTTGCCTTGTAGTACTATATACAGTAGTAATGAAATGAATCTTTGATTGGTCTGCTCGTTGGATATAAACAATGAGCAGAACGTAGAACCCTAAGGGAAATAGCATGTTACATTTCTTGACAGGCAAATAAAGAACTGTATGAAAAATGATATCGTTGTCCTTGAGAAATGCGATGCAAAAAGTTTATCAATACGCACTAATTAATAAGGAAGTAACAAGGTTCAGTCAACTGAATTTGCTCATTCAGATTATTTAGTACTCCCTCCGTCCCATAATGTAAGACGTTTTTTGATACTAATATAATGTCAAAAAACGTCTTACATTATGGAACGGAGGGAGTAGTAACTGTGCAGCTTGTCGTAGTGTAATCTCCGCATAATTACCCGGATTCATTGCATTGCAGAGTGTTTGTTACTTTATCTATTTTGCGTTCTTACAGTTTATGGTGTTTGCAGGGTCACACAGTGGGGGACAAATGACACGATCCCATGGGAATTTGTGCTCCTGGAGTGGCCTTGTCAAGCGAAGAACTTGTTTACGTACCTTTTTCTAAAAGTTGGAGCGTAATAATCTTTGTAACATCTGTTAGCATTGAGCCCTCGGCCGGCTTCATTGCTGCATCAATCTACAGTGATCAACAGTATCAAAAGCACCACATTCAACAAAGGCTGCTGACGCCACGCCCCGGGCCAAGGCCCCACAGGCCTCGGGTGTAGCTCTGCCATTGAATAAATGCCACCACACTCGGTGTATATGTACAGATTTTTTTATGAGATATATGTTACTCCCTCTGTCCCAAAATATAAGAACGTTTTTAACACTATACTAGTGTTAAAAACGTTCTTATATTTTGGGACGGAGGGAGTAACCTACAAGGATGAATTGATACTTCTTAGATGCAACAAAAATAGAAAGACTTGAAGCAGCTGGCAGGGGATTTTGAATCGAGTTTGCATTCAGAGATGACAGAATTGTTCAGTTACAGACAGACATAATAGGACATATACGCTGCCTCACTGTTTGTGCATGTACTCGTATGTAGTACTCCGTAATAAAGTGCTCAGCCTAGGTACAGCTAGAGTATATCTACAAAAATTCAGATCCAAACGAACAAGCTCCTGACGAGCCGGTTAGAATAGAAGTCTGTCTATCTGCAACTGAGTCTCAGAGCCAGAAGAAGAAGCTTCTGACGAGACGGCGGACGGTGCTGATGATAAGTCTCAGTATACCTCGTATTCTGCCACCACCCTCGATGCTGCCATCTTTCTCAAGCTCGACGCCGATGACGGTAAATCTGTCGGAAGCTTCGTAGTGCGCCCACAGGAGATCCCCGTTCCTCGCGTTATCCAGGACCTGAATGTCGAGCTTCCCTTGCGCCGTCACCTCGTATCCAACACACAAGGTGGCGTGGTTGGGTGCTGCCAGTCTCGTCGGATCACCTGTGTAGACCGACTCCGGGCTGGTGGCGGCGTAAAAGCTCGCGTCGATGTATAGCGCGCCGATCATGGTGCCGCCGAGCCGCATGAGCATGGCCAATCTAGGACTTCGTGATCCAGCGGTCTGAACTGATCGCTGCTCCTGTGTCGAATAAGAGGCCCCCGCCGTCCACCGGCCGTTTCTGTGCGCAAGCCGATGCCTCGGCGATCCATGACGCCGAGCACGTCGTGAGGCGAAGTGCCTGCCCTCCACCGCTTCCAGATCCCGCTCTCTCGCATGCCTTCTTCAGATACCCAATGTCGCTGACCTGGTAAGGGAAGGAGCCCGCGCCGTGCCGGCGCTCGAAGTGTAGCCGATACTGTGCGTGAATGCACATCGCAACGGAGCACAGGGCGCACGACCCCTCGGGCTCCCCGCGCCCGTTGTACTCCTGCTCCACCGCCGGACGAGCAATGTGCTCCCACGACCACGCCGCCGGGAGAAACTGACGTGGGTCGCCACCAACGCCCAGCGTCGTCGCACACCAGAAACGCATGGACTGAATCCAGTGCCTCCAACGGAAGAGAAACCTTGTGCGAACCAGCAACGGCGGGACGCCATCCAATCCCCTAGGCACGGCCACGAAGATGTCTGCAGCTGCTCCAAGCTCTGCGTCGGCTGCAGATCAGAAATACACATGCATAGTACGTACGTTAGGAATGTGATTTCAGTATCTGCAGTTTAGTTCAGTTCAGCACCCCCTTCACACGTTTTTTCAACAAATTTACGCATAATATGCATCATTCTCAACAGAGATTAGGCAAACTATCTAATTGAAATCTATAACAGCACATATAGGACACTGTTTGAATCAGGGACACTAGCTAGTATGAAACCAGCTGCAATGCTATTCTTATGTGCAAGTTCTACAAAAGTCTTACGTACTGTACTTTAGTTTGAGCCGGCCACTTCCACGTTCTGTTGTAGGCAGTTTTGTAACAATTACCTAAGTGTTTGTAACAATTGTACCTAGGAACAGTGTATACAATGCTAGACAGCAGTTCAGCACCAGTTCACACGTTTTCTTTTTTTGAGAGTACGCCAATGACGTACCTTAACTTTATAGAAAAAAGATATAATTACAAGAGTTTGAAGTTTACAGTCACGCACTCGGTGATCTGCTCGCACACCACTCCCAATACAAAGCAACTACTCACACCAGATTTGAACTCCTCTAGCTCCTGCTAGTACCCATGACTTGAGCTCGTCAAAGATCATGTGCACCAGGCCATCTGCCGGCAAGATATTATGTCGCCTGTCAAACACCCTAGCATTTCGCTGTTTCCACACGTTCCAACACACCAAGATCACAAAAGAATCAAAAGCCCTCCTATGACCAGTAGGAGCACCCATCCTTGCCGAGCACCACCATTGCTCGAGCCGATCAGTAGGGGAAGGGATGAGCTGCGGCTGTAATCTTGCTTCGCCTATGCACGTAGTCCAGACTTGTCGCGTGTAGACACATCTAAGAAGGATGTGATCCACCGTATCCTCCTCTTGATCGCAGAAGAAGCATGGCGATCTGTCGTCTTGTAGCCCATGCTTGTAGCGATGATCAACAGTCCATACCCGGTATTGAATGGCGAGCCACATGAATATCTTGCAAGACAGGGGCGCCCAACACTTCCAGATCATCTTGTCGCAGGCCACAGAAATCCCACCTTCTGTGAGCATCTTGTATGTAGATGCCGCAGAATACACACCATTGACTTGCCATTTCCACCAAATCTTGTCACTCTGCGATGGGATGAGAACCATCCGTATCATCCTGTCCCAGACCTCAATAAGCTGTACTAACCCATCAGTGCCTAAATCCTTCACGATATCAGAGGCCCAACGATGATTCAACAGCCCTTCCCGCACAGTTCTCCTGTTGATAACCAGGGTGCGCAGCGTACCCACCACTAAAGGTGCAATCTCCTGCATGGTTGATCCATTGATCCAGCGATCCTTCCAAAACAGTGCTTTGTCCCCGGCACCCACCTGCCAATGCACGAGACTATTGAAAACTTGCTGCACCTGACGGTCCATGCCAAGCTGGAGCCCATGCTAGGGCCGAGAGTCATCTGATCTTCGCAACCACTCCCATCGAAGTCTGAGAGCAAGCCCATGTAACTTGAGATCAATCACTCCCAGACCGCCCAAATGTTTAGGCCGACAAACATGCTTCCAAGATACCAAGCATTTGCCCCCATGGATCTCCTCCGCTCCATCCCAAAAGAATGCACGACATCTTTTGTCAACTTTTTCCAGAGCCCAATTGGGTGCATCAGCAACCAGTAAATGATGTGTTGGTCTAGCTCGAAGGACATTGTTCACCAGTATCAATCTGCCTGGCCTCGTGACTAAACCCTTCTGCCAACCGGGCATGAATTTGAGCACCTTATCCACAATAGGCTGCCACTCGGATCTTGTCAATTGTTTGATAGAAAGCTGGAGGCCCAAATATTTGCAAGGAAATTTATCCATCCTCCATGGAAGTGCGGCTGGTACCAGAGCCTCATCCTCTTCCTCGCCACGGATCATGATGGCAGATGATTTTGAGAAGTTGACATGAAGACCAGCAGCAACACCAAAGATTTGAAGAGAGTCTTTGACAAACATCAGATCAGCCAAAAATGGTCTAATGAATAACACCACATCATCAGCATATATAGACAACCTTTGCAAAGGAGAGCATCCTGGGAGTGGGCTCAACACTCCAGTTTCATGCACCTTGTGTTCGCACACGAACACGTCACCGTGTACCCTCGACGCCGGGGGTGATGCACCGCAGCTCACGTCGAAGGAGACCCGCCGGAAGCGCGGTACGCAGGACAATCCGGTGGGCACTTTTGTACACCCGAAACCCCTACGCCCGGGAGGGACCCGTCGCTGTGGCGCGGCTATGGGCTGCCCTAGGTCAACCTGATCGCCCCTAGGTCCCTCGAGGTTCGCCGCCCTGCAACAAGAAGAACGGACGAAGATACGAGGAAGAAGAAGAACAAGGGAGAAGGATAAAAAGTAGATGAACACGAAAAAGTAGTATATTGATTTGTTCGATTGTGTGTCGTTCAATCGGCCGTCACCCCTTACATATATATGAGGCGACTGGACTTCCCGTACAAGAAAAGCACTCAAATCACGTCCAAAACATCAAAACATAACCTAACTCGGACTACGAGGGCCGGAACTTCCGGTCAGCCCGGAACTTCCGGGCTAAAATTACATCAAGTAGCCCTCTTGCACAGCTCCTGAAGGTCGCATATGGCTTCGGATCGCGATGGTCCCAAAAGCAAAGTTGTAGATCTTGCAATGCAGAAAAATTCCTTAGTTGATCACTTTTTCATCCAAGATCATCTTGATGTTGAAATCGGCCCAACAAATCTGCAAATAATGTTAAAATTCCAGTTTCGGGGCGCACCGCGTGCAAACTTTCGGTTTATCCCGGAACCTCCCCGGAAGTATTGCCCGGAACTTCCGGGGCAGACTTATGCAGCACACCGTTTTGGCTCTAACTTTTGCATACGAGCTCCGATTTAGACGGTTCTTATATAAAAATCGATCATTTCGACGAGACGAAGACAATCCATGTAGAAACGTTTCCCATATGAGGCCATCTTGGGGGCATAATCAGCCGAATAGTGTTCTGAATGCAAAATCTCAGTACTTCAAACACAACTTCGGCCTTAGAGATTAGATCGGATGGTTACGACCCAAATATCTAAGTTTCTCCTTTTGACGATACGGAACTTTCTCACTTTGAGCACTTTTCCATTTGAAGCCTTCTTAATTATGTTTTTGACCATGCCAAAATCTGGTGTCAACACATGCCCCCCTGTTTTTCGGCAAAGCTTGTGTGCCGAAAAATGACTTTCGCATAGCTTGTTCTAAGGACGATGTCAACACTCCATCGGCCATTTTGCATGTTCTTAGGACGATAAGTATATAACGGCCATTGCTTGTTTGAACCTCTTGATGCAAACTTGGGTGAAAACTTCTCAGTTTCTATAACAATCCGGTGATAAGGTTCCATAGACCAAAACCATCCTCCGGACCATATTGTTCTCCCTTTCGCAAGGATTTTGCAGATAATCAAGAATGAACTTCCTTCAATCCTTACTTCGTCTGCATAAAAGTTTCATTAGTGGCCGAGATGGTGAGCTCCAATTCGGCCTTACCTATGTTGGCAAGAATAAGCATCGGCTATTGATAGAAATGCAATACACCATGGTTAACATAGTAGCCGGATGCTTGCTGTGCCAACTCTTTCGAATTGTCATGTCTAGAAATATGAACAATTTTAAAGCAACCGAAGGTAAATTTTGCATCTAGACATACCTAAAGATAAACTATAAGTGATTCGTCAAAACATTGATAACCCTTGGATATTTGTTGCAGTACTCATAACGAATCACCAAAATCCTCAATATGTTTAGCACATACGGCAAAAGTTCCAAACCGAATAACATTGCATATTCGGCTTTGATTATTGTGCAAAAATATTTTAAGAGGCATGAGGCTTCACAGAACAGCACTGTATGGAGATATATAAACAACACCAACACCATGGCCATTGTTATGAATTCAACTATCAAAACCTAATCTCCATAGTACTTGTCTCGCTCTCCATTCGAACTAAGGACGATGTTAGAAAACTACACCGGCCATGCATTGACATACTCTTAGGACGATAGGTAAATATCGGCCATTACCATGTAAACTTCGTTCTAAGCACATATAGCCGAAACAAACAAATGAAATATCAAATCAAGTATTTCGGCCCTTTGGATCAGCAACAAACTTGTAGCTAACCAAATGTATATTGACTTGGTAATACCCTTTCATGATGTAAGAAATTATATTGCATCCATGGATTAAAATAAGCCCATTGAGGGTTACCAATCATACCTGATGATGAATTCCATGGCATAAACGTTAATGGCATAGTCGAAGAATATGGATAATGTGTAGACCGAAGATGCTGAAACCTTCGGCTTGGTCCTTCATAGTTTTCACACTTTTCATTCTTCACCTTTGCCGCACTTATTGTAATGGAAGCTTGCACATATTTCTTATTTTGAGCACTTCCTTTGGGAACCCATGCCATGTTCCTATCTTCAAGTTCTTGTGCACTAAGTTTTTGTAATTTCTTCTTTTGCCAATATGATAAGCCGAGTGGGCACCCCGGCTGTGATTTTGTTTGAAGCAGTGGCAATTCTTGTTTTACCTTGTGCACTCTCAACTTCTTTTCTTCAGATTTGGCACTCTGATTTTTATCAATTGATTGATTCACTTCTTTGCCTTTTGTAGCCAATGTCAACACTTGAATTGACTCTTTGTTATTTGATATTAAACCTGAAGTAGCACACTTACGACCATCTCTTTGCACGCGGTAAACTTGCTTTACCACCTATTTCTTCTTCCTTGAGCTCTGGACCGATTCCTTATGATTGAAACGGTCTTTGGCGCGTGATTGTTTAAATGTTGATCTTCTTGAAGCTGCATAGTATTGGTGAGATGGTCTAGAATAAGATGGAGAATGTGCCCTTGTATCATACATGTCCCATGATGAATATGTATCTATATGAGCATAGGGAGGCATCCACGACATTGGCATTGGCGGCCCAAAATAAGGATATGAATATGTTGCATTAAAATTATCACTTTGCCAATACCAATCCTCATATTTGTGCCTTGGGGGTGATCTTGGTTTCTTTGCATGATTTGGCCGATAAGCATTCTTCTCTTCACTCTTCTTTTGATATTTGTCCAATAGTTCAGCGAAGGTGATTTTTGATCTCTTACATTTGCGCTTATTTCGGCCTTTGTTTTCTTTTGACTTGCTTTCATCGATCATTGGATTTGCTTGCTGCCCCCCAGTCCTTGGCGTCTTCATTGTAGCTTCGATGGAATTCTTGCCCTCAAGATTATGTTTATTATGCTCTTCAACAACTTCTTTACTTGAAAGCTTGATCCCATCACCTGCAGTTTTTACCTTCTCTTTAAATGGATCGGCTTGAAGCAACCGATGCAAAAACTTTCTGCCATCGGGACCAATTGGAATAGACTGGTCATCTCTTGGTGTCTCACCAAATTTCAATCGTCCTTTATCAATGGTCGATTGAACTATTTGACGAAACATGTGGCAGTCCTCAAAATTATGCTTGGACGAATCATGCAACTTACAATACATTCGTCCTTGGATAGATGGCTTGACATCGTGATCAAGAATTCTAATGTAATTATTTTTCAACAACAAATCAAAGATTTGATCACACATGTTTGAATCAAAGGTATACCTTTTGTTTTCTAGCCGATCTTGTTGTGAGAACGGCTTTGGAGTTAAGCAAACGAATGGTTCAGATTTGGCATCTGTCCATTCGGCTATGAATTCTCTTTCGCATACTTTTTCCGATGTCCTTAAATAAGAAACTATACTAGCATCGGTTTTCCCAAAAGATTTTAACCTTGGCTTTAAATTTCTGAAATCAAAGTAGTTAGAACATACACGTATCAATTGAGACCATGCGTAAGCCAAGCATGAAGCAAGCAAAGCTACCCAATTAGATATGAACTTTAAATAGAGCAATGGGAAAAGCTTTGGCTGCAGTACTAAGTCACTATCGGTCTCTTTGAATGGTACAATATATTGGCCGATATGCTTAGTAACAATTTTATTGATAACAAGTAAATTGCCCTTCTTCATTGGTCTTTGAAAATTACTTACTAGAATTTTTCTAATAGATGCATCAACAATAAAGTTGTGACCAAATCTGAAAATAGGTAAATTACTTGCTAGACATACCTCTTCAAATATGTTGGGAGAGCATGATGATTGCATATGATGAATAGTATTGTGCTTTATACGGATGACTTCCCAACACCATGTCACAATTTTCTTCTTGATTTCGTGCATCATAAATTTGAAGATCTTTTTCAACCGAACTTTGTTCGGCTATTGTCCTTGAAACTCGTCAATTTTTATGGCACGAAACTCATAGGGCAGGAAGTAGGTTCCCTTAATTTCAAAAAAATCATGTATGGTCGTTTTGCCATGCTTTCCATGCCCTTTGTCAATACCGCTTGCCTCTTTGGATTTGATGGATTCAGATTATATACTACTTGATTCGGTTTTTTCAACCGAAGCACTTTCATGTTTCAAATTATCCATCTTTTCATTGATACTATCATTTGGTAATGCTTCTTTTATTTGAGCCAATTCTCCTTCAATTTGTTTTCGGCGGCGAGCGGCAAGATTGGCTTTAAGTTTTTTCTCAACTTCAGCCCACTCCGGATATGATCGCCTCCCAATGCTTTTAGATTCTTTCGGCAATGACACATGGGTGTTGCCGAAATTTTGCAATTGTGTAGGGGGTGTATAATATGATGTAGTACTAGGTGAAGGTATATGCATTGCTGTAAAACCATATTTTTGCTCGCCAATTTTATCAATTGGCAAAGATTCATCTTCTTGCAAAACTCTAGCTTTTATTGCGGCATAATCAGGAAATAGCCCCTTTTCATGTTGTTCAAGGCAAAGAGCACTAATCCTCTTATTTTGGGCTAAACTCTTCAATGCAGCCACCACTACCTCATCTTCTACAATATTGGGCACAACCGCTCCAGTAAAATTTACATTTATTCGGCTATGACCAGGAAGGTGTGAAGCCGAATTATGAACATCTACAGTTGTGTATGGTGCTAAAAAATTGTTGTCATGAGGTGTAGCATATGAGGTTGAGAATAACTGGCCGAATAGCTAGTAGTAGCATGGCCAATTCTCTCGTTCATCGGCATGGTTCGATTAGTATATTGCACGTTACTTGCCGATGAATAAAAGGGTGAAACACTTTCTTGCATGGCATTGGAAATTCTAACATGAGGTGTTTCAAATTGATTAAGCAAACCCATCATGTTGTTCATCGGCATATGGATTTGTGGGGTTGCCGATGCATGAGAGTTTGGATACATATGTTGTACGTTGCTAAAATCATAAGAATTTGAAGCATGAAAATTGTTTTGCATCGGCCCTTGCGCATAATTAGATGCATGATTGATAAAACTAGAGCTAGCCGATACATTATGCTCATTAGGTGATCTAGCAACAACGTATGGATTATTTGCATCTACAAAGGGGAATTGAGTATTCGTATTACCTTTGTAGATTGCACCAACTTGATGACGATCTCTTCGTAGCAAGAACGGGCCGGAGACCATTCAAAGCTTCGTCCCCAGCGGAGTCGCCAAAAAGTGTGTTCGCACACGAACACGTCACCGTGTACCCTCGACGCCGGGGGTGATGCACCGCAGCTCACGTCGAAGGAGACCCGCCGGAAGCGCGGTACGCAGGACAATCCGGCGGGCACTTTTGTACACCCGAAACCCCACACGCCCGGGAGGGACCCCGTCAGGGCGCGCGACGGCTATGGGCTGCCCTAGGTTGACCTGATCGCCCCTAGGGCCCTCGAGGTTCGCCGCCCTGCAACAAGAAGAATGGACGAAGAAACGAGGAAGAAGAAGAACAAGGGAGAAGGATAAAAAGTAGATGAACACGAAAAAGTAGTATATTGATTTGTTCGATTGTGTGTCGTTCAATCGGCCGTCACCCTTTACATATATATGAGGCGGCTGAACTTCCCGTACAAGAAAAGGACTCAAATCACGTCCAAAACATCAAAACAACCTAACTCGGACTACGAGGGCCGGAACTTCCGGTCAGCCCGGAACTTCCGGGCTAAAATTACATCAAGTAGCCCTCTTGCACAGCTCCTGGAGGTCGCATATGGCTTTGGATCGTGATGGTCCCAAAAGCAAAGTTGTAGATCTTGCAATGCAGAAAAATTCCTTAGTTGATCACTTTTTCATCCAAGATCATCTTGATGTTGAAATCGGCCCCACAAATCTGCAAATAATGTTAAAATTCCAGTTTCGGGGCGCACCGCGTGCAAACTTTCGGTTTATCCCGGAACCTCCCCGGAAGTATTGCCTGGAACTTCCGGGGCAGACTTATGCAGCACACCGTTTTGGCTCTAACTTTTGCATACGAGCTCTGATTTAGACGGTTCTTATATCAAAATCGATCGTTTCGACGAGACGAAGACAATCCATGTAGAAACGTTTCCCATATGAGGCCATCTTGGGGGCATAATCAGCCGAATAGTGTTCTGAATGCAAAATCTCAGTACTTCAAACACAACTTCGGCCTTAGAGATTAGATCGGATGGTTACGGCCCAAATATATAAGTTTCTCCTTTTGATGATTCGGAACTTTCTCACTTTGAGCACCTTTTTATTTGAAGCCTTCTTAATTATGTTTTTGACCATGCCAAAATCTGGTGTCAACACCTTGATAAGAATGGATGATAGCACATCCATAGCAATAACGAATAGCAAGGTGTCGGGGAGGCTGATCGTACCTGCGAACACCTATGGGGCCGGTGGACCAGGCCCCTTTGTGGTTCGAAGGGGGGCGGAGATCGCACGAAGAGCGGATCGAGGCGAGGCACACGAGCAGTTTACCCAGCTTCGGAGCTCTCCGGAGAGATAAAACTCCTACTGCTGCTTATCTGATGTATTGTGTTCTTGCTAGGGAGCGATGAGAGCTACAAAACCTAGCGTGAGTGTATCTGGTCTCCAGTGAGTCGAACGAACCGAACCCCCTCTATGTTGCACATGGGCCTCGTTTTATATGCTCAAGGGTCTCCGGCGGTGGCAACATAGATGAGGGTACAAATGTAAAACAGGAGTTGGTACACCTACTCGAGCAGTGTACAAAGGTGCAAAATAACTAACTCGACGGCAAGGGACAAAAGCAATAAATGCCCGTTAGTGTCGCCAAACAAAGGCAACAGAGACCGTCAAAAGCGCCTCCGCTCGCCACGATGGCAAGCTTGTCAGCGCCGCTTATTGCTGCTCTCCGCTGGCTGCACAACCGCTCGACACACGCGCATGGAACGGTCCCATGGCGACACGTCGCTGGATGAGCTGGGGCGGAGATGGAGAGAGGTTGCTTGCCGCGACAAGCGCCTTGCCGCGGCCGAATCCTTGCCGCGTCCGGAGGCTTGTCGCGCTCCGAGCCTTCCCGGCAAGCTCCTCTTGCCGGGGCCTTGTCTTCTGCATGCCTTGAGTGGCCTTCCCGACAAGCTCCTCTTGCCGGGTCCATGTCTTCTTAATCAAATACTTTGTTCTTGAATGGCTCCAAAGGAGCCACGGAGGATCTTGGCGGTGACGAGGCAAACCTTGCCGCTGGTGTGCAATCGTCTGCGCACGAGCACGGGATACTAGGGTACCCCTACTCTAGTACACCGACAGAGCCCCGGCCTGGGCCGTACACGGTGCCGAGCGCTGTCGGGCCAGGCCCAAAACAATGCACGGGCACACGCGGCCTCGACCACGTCGCAACTCGCCCCGGACCCACCACGATCCCCACTAACGGCACGCACCGGATGTGGCGCCGTGCGAGAGATCATGGGCGTGGTCGTGGGGGTTTCTTTATTAGGAAAAGCGGAACGTCCGCCCCCTCCCCCTCTTTATAAGCGGAGGAAACAGGGGCAGGCCGTCCACTCTGCCATCGCTGTCTTGTCAAGAAAACCACCGCTGCTCCCTCTTCTTCTCCGGTGCGAAGAGAAGCGGCGCCCGCCCGTTCGCCACAAGCGCGCTCACCACCGTCGGCCTCCTCCGCCGCCCTCGCCATGGCTCCAGCCGACAAGGAGAAGGGCGTCAAGTCGGCCGAGGCGCAGCTCGCCGCTGCCAAGGCAAGGAGCGGGCCATCTCTCTCGCAGCTCGGCGCAAGGGAGCTGCAGGACGTCTTCTACCTCTTTTGGTCGACGGAGACGCGTGCGCATCCGCCGCGAGGGTACTCCCGCCTCCGCCTCTGATTTGGCACCAACAGGTACCCCTTTTTCGCCTTTTTCTTCTATTGCGGGCTTTGCCCGCCTTTTTCCGAAGTTTTTCTGCGACATCATGAACACGCTTGGCCTCCGCCTCCTTGATTTCACCCCCAACGCCGTCTTGACCATGGCAGTTTTCGCGCATCTTTGCGAAAACTTTGTCGGAGTCCACCCAAATGTGGCACTCTTCCGCCACTTCTTCGTTCCCAGCTGAGAGAGGAGAGCCGCTTGCGGAGGGATAGCTTGGGTCTCTAGGATCGGTAAGAAAGAAGCGATCTCGAAGGAGAGTTCCGCAACAAGTGGGAGGAGTGGAGAGCCAATTGGTGTTGGGTCGTGAGGAGAACCCGCAGTTCTTCACCACCGTCGCCAAACCCCAATAGTGCGCGATGTAGATTGGAGTAACTTGGCGCCGGAGGATGCGGTCAAGATAGCTGTGACCGGATTTTGCGCCTCGGGCTTGCCGGACTAACCGTAGAAGCGCGGTTGGCGCGAACTTCCTTCGCCGCTGCCGCTTCCCTTGCAGGAGAGGAGGAGGCCTGCTTGGGAGTTCCAAAATGCGGCAGACATCATGAGGCTGCGCCTGGTCTGAATCGAACTTCACCGTCTTGGAGCTGGACGCGATGCTGCTCGAGCTGTTCAAGAACGACCCGACCACCCCGAGTGGTTTAGGTTGCCGCTGGGGTCGCCCCATTGTGCAACAACTTCGGCGCCGACCGCATCCGGCGCCATGATGCCGTTGTCAGCGATTCCCATGGGATCATCCCACCTGGCAGGAGCCCCGACGAGGTCGTGCAGCAGTTCTTCGACGACTTGGAAGAAGTGCCGATCCGCTCCGACGAAAGCGAGAAGGCTCACCCGCGACACCACCGACGAGGAGATGGCGCGGATTGCCACCAGTGGAGGAGGCGGCAGCAGCCGCCACCGGAACCTTCGGGTTCACCGTGGAGGAGGCAGACGCGAAGGCGGCAAGCCTTGCCGAGCGAGGGAGGTCGCCGGCGAGGACGAGCTTGTCGAGCCCGAGGCCGGGTCGAGTGGACCCGCCGAGGGCGCTTCTTCTCCACCACCCAGCGACTTGCCGCCAAGAGCCCCGGCTCCGCCGAAGAGGCGTCTCAAGGCCGGAGACGAAGTCGGGCGGCAGATCGCCCACAAGAAGAAGCGCCGCGACGCGCTCCACCGCTGCAAGCGAGGTTGCCGCTGGAGCACCCCACACTGCTGCGACAACCGGGCGGGATCTTCTCGTGCCACCGCCGACGCCCGCCAGCGGCCAAGAGAGCCCACTTCCCCGCCGCACCGAGGCGAGCCGGAGTTTTTCTTCTCCGCGCACAGCTCCGAGGAGGAAGGCGAAGAGTAATCTCTTTAGATTTTGCTTTTATTTATTCAATTTTATTGCTTAATATTGAATATTATTTGCTTGCTCGACTCTTTCCTTTTCGTGACGCCGCCCAGAGAGCGTCGAAGAGGGCCAAGATCCCGACGGTCGTCGTTGAGGACGATTCTCCTGCGGGCAACAGGGACGCGTCCGAGACTCCCTTGCCGGACCCGGCAACCCTTCCTCAGAGCAGCCCCCAGCGCAGCCCCCAGAGTAAGTGTGCAGTTTTCTCCTTACTATCAGGTGCGCAGGGGTGCTTCTTCTTTGTTGATACCTGACTGTTTGCTTGTGTAGGAGCAGAGCAGCCTCATCAGGAGGGCTCGGAAGCCGCCCCCGAGATCCTGTCTGCTGCCACTACGCCGCCAAGGGAGGAATCTCCAACAAGGGAGTGCCCTCCCGAGCAAGGGAGGCCACTCCGCAAGGGAGGCTACCCCAGCAAGGGACAGCGCCAAGGACCCTCCAAAGGGCCGAGGCCACGGCCGCGGATCCCGTTGCGGGTAATTTCCTTACACGAAAATCTCCCTTGGGCTTGCTTTCTTTTGTTTCTCTTTTGAACATTTGCTTGACTCGCCTTCTTCGTCGACGCAGAGCCGATGGAGGTCGAGGCCGCCGGGCGAGGAGGAAACGCGGCAACACCGACGAGGCCGCCGAGGAAGAAGGGGCCGTTGTCGCGGAAGAAGAGGCCGTCGCCGACGAAGTCTGCTGGCGAGGAGGCCACCGAGGCTGCCGACGCAGAGGCCGGGCGAGGGGTCGGGCGATCGTGACCGACGGCCCCGAGGTCAGCAGGAGCGCCAAGCGCTACACCGACAAAGCCGACTCCCCGCTGCTGCGCGTCCAGCTCCGAGGAGCCCAGCCAGCGCCTACCCAAGGCCGGGCGTTTCATCAAGCTCCCACAGGAACCGAGCTCCTGTGGCGCCGGTCGAGGAGAGACCTTCGACGGCGAAGCTACTCGCCTCCATTGGGCCGACGCTGGTGGACGCGCCTAGCAGCAGAAGCGGCGAAGTCGAGGAGGAGCAGCTGCTGAAGAAGCTGTTGTCGCTCTGCCGCGCCCGGCAGGCCAAGTTGGAGACCCGGGAAGCACTTGTCGCGAGGGCAGGAGTGGACATGGAGAAGCGCGCAGAAGAGCTCCGGAGCGCCAACCAAGAAGCCCTCCGCGACATAGCAGAAGCGCGGGGGCAACTTGCAGAAGAGCGCACGGCCTTCATCCTTGAGAAGGCCGCAGCTGAGGAGGAGCAGCGGCTGGCTGCTGAGAAGCTCTCCGCACAGTAGTGAGGCCGGGCGCAGCGGAAGGTCAACCTGGACAGCCACGAAGAAGACCTTGCCGCGCGCGAGGAGTCACTTGGCGAGGCGCTCAAGGAAGCGAAGGATGCTGCTGCAGCCGCTGAGGCCGCCAAGGAGGAGTTGAAGGCGAAGGTGGCACAGCTGGAGGCCAGCCTCAAGAAGAGCGGCGAAGAGCTTGCCGTGCTCAAGCGTGAACGCGAGAAGGACGCCTACACTCTTGGCGAGCTGCAGAGTCGTCTCGCTGATAGAGGCAAGGAGCTCGACGCCGCCAAGGATTCCAAGGCGGATCTTGAGCTGAAGCTGACCACTCTGACGCAGACGTTGGACGGCGCCAGAGAGCGGGAGGTGGGTTTGTTGGAGGCGATCAAGGCCAAGGAGGAGCTGCTGGCGAATGCTGCCTCCATCCAGAGCACCTTGAGGGAGTGCGTGGAGCATCGGATCAAGGTCTTGTGGACACCGCCGCCGACATCCACAACGAGCTGATGGAGCTGGGATGGCGGACCTTGCATACTCCTCCGACGAGCACCTCCAAACCCAGCGCCAAACTCAGCTTATTCTTCAAAGGCGTGGTGGCGGGTCTCCAGCGACTCGGGAAGAGGTCCCAAAGCAGCTGGCCGAGGAATCACGCCAGATCTGTGCAGGAGCCCTCGAGAAGGTGTTGATAAAGGTGGCCTTCCGCAATCCGGGCCTCAACCTTAACGGCGTCCTCAGATCCTTGCCGCCAGATGCCAACGTGGAGGAGCTCAAAGCCCTTGTCGCACCCATTGTGGACAAGGTGAACAAAAAAATCAAGCGGATTGAGGGCGACCGCGTAGACTAGGCCGCCAACTTTATCTTTCCCTTGTAGCTGCTGATCATGTTTAGAACACTTTGTTAGATCAGCGACAAGTTATTTTGTAATATACTCTATCTTAGGCGATCAATGCAACGTTATTTCCTCTACTTGATTCCTTCCTTTGTATGTTTCTGCCTTACGCATTGGGGGACTTGTTGGTGCGGGCACTTGCCGCGAGCGCTGAGTGCGGAACGTCAGCAGCCTGCTGGCAGTGCCGCCTCCGACAAGCAACCTTGTCGCGACTAGCCGCAACTCACTTAAGTTGTTGAGCGGACTCGAAACAAAGTAAGGGCGCGACTAGCCGGTGAGTTGGTTCCTCTGCAAATAGGTTTTCCATACAAAGTACTATCGTTCGAGGAAGATAACTTAAGAATTTAAAAATTGATTGCTCAAACTTTGGCAACTTAGCTTTTTCTGTCTCTTGCTTCCCGATGAGGTGAAACTTCCTCGGCGGTGCACAGTCCATAGTATTATCTCCTCCCCCCCCCCTGGTTAACTTGTGCGCGAGGGAGCCTTCCTTTCTTTGAGAAAAGAGAAAGAAGAGGAAATAAAGTTATGGAGCCTAGCGGCTCGATTTTGCTTACCGTGTGGTTGCTGCACAAAGTGTTAGCCAAAACATGCAATAAAATGATGAAAGCATGAATTTGACAAGTTGTGCGCAACACATGAGCTTTACTGATGCACGGGGTCTGCGCCCGGCTTTGTACAAAGGATTACATGCAACAGCGGCAAGACTTGTACAAAAGGTGGTTGCCGGAACAGTTTCCGGCAACCGCGCCCTACGGGTAAAACTTACGAAGATGCTCAATGTTCCAGGAGTTGCTCACCGGAATGCCATCTTCGGTCTCAAGGCGGACAGCGCCAGGCCTAGTGACTCGTTTCACCCGATAAGGGCCCTCCCACTTCGGCGTCAACTTGTTTGAAATCTTGGCAGAGTGAACACGCCGAAGAACAAGGTCGCCTTCCTCGAGACTTCTGGCACTAGCTCTGCGGCTATGGTAGCGACGCAAAGCTTGCTGGTAGCGAGCGGCTCGCCGCAATGACCTAAAGACGATCCTCCTCAAGGAGCAGCGCATCATCTTGTCGCAGCTGCTCTTGCTCAAGCTCATCATAGCGAGCACTCGAGGAGATCCGTGATCTGAGTTCCGTGGGGAGAACTGCCTCTGCTCCATAGACTAGAGCAAAAGGTGTCCGGCGGTGGCTCGATTTGGCGTCGTCTGATCGACCAAAGAACCACCGGTAGCTCCTCGATCCGATTTCTTCCGCACTTGTGCAGCCTGTCGGAAGTTCTGGTCTTGAGCCCGCAAGACTTCAGCATTGCCCTCTCTCGCTTGACCGTTGCTTCTCGGGTGAGCCACGGAAGCAAAGCGGACCTTGGCGCCAAGATCTTGGACGTCTTGCATGAAGGTGCGACTCGTAAATTGTGTGCCGTTGTCGGTGATGATCCTGTTAGGGATTCGAAACGGCAAACAATCGACCAAGAACTTGATCAGCCGATCGTGTCGTCACCTTCCTCATCGCTTCCACTTCCGGCCACTTTGTGAACTTGTCGATGGCGGCGTACAAGTACTCAAAGCCCCGACGGCTTCGGGGAAGGGCCGAGGATGTCGAGCCCCAGACCGAAAATGGCGGGATAAACGGATCCTCCGGAGAGCTTGAGCTGGCTGGTGTATCTGTTTGGAATGGAACTGCACGGTTCACACTTGGTTACTTGTGCGATTTGCATCTGGAGGGCTGTCGGCCGGAAGAAACCTTGCCGGAAAGCTTTGCGGCAAGTGCTCTTCTTGCGCCAATGTGGTGACCACATATGCCTCCATGTATCTCTCGCCAACAACTGTCCATCTTCCACAGGAATACACTTCAATTTCACACCGTTGAGTCTTCTTACATGCATACGGTATGATGTCGACAAACTGGTACATACTTGACCGCCGGGCTACTCTTTCCGCTTCTTCTTGCTCTTCGGAAGTTCTCCATGCAGAAGGAAATGGACAATCTGCTGCGCCCATCTTTGGAGCTTGCGGCTCGACAACAAGGACTAAAGGCACATCTGCTGCTGCGGGAACATCGGCTTCCACGGCAAGGACCTGCGGCCACTGCCGGAGCTTGATGTTCCTCGGCAAGCTTTGCGAACAAGACTTGTCGGGGCGTCTGCTTCAACAAAACAAACCACAGGGTCTGTCGGAGCAGACTTCCCTCAACCTTTGTTGGAGTTGATCTTGGGGACCTTCGCCATGGCGGCCGGAAGCTTCTGCGGAAAGTAGTCACCAGAGATCAACTTCCTCTTCTTGCATTGCCCAGTTGGTGGTGTTACGGTTGGCTGAGTCAGCTTGAGCACGAAAATCCCTGGTTCCACAGGCAACTTAAGTGCGGCGCACTTTGACAGGCCGTCAGCAATATCATTCTGAGCTCTTGGAACATGTTCCATTTGCAGGCCGTCAAAGTGCTCTTCTAGCTTCCTCACTTCGTCAACGTAGGCTTCCATCAACGGACTACGGTAATCTTTGTTCACTTGGCGGACGACAAGCTGCGAGTCACCCCGACAATAAGCTTTTTGATCCCAAGGTCCATCGCGATCACGAGACCGGCAAGCAAACCTTCATACTCTGCAGTATTGTTTGTCGCTTGCTCCTTGGGAAAGTGCATCCGGACTACGTACTTGAGGTGCTCCCGGTGGGTGCGATAAGCAAGACGCCACCGGGCGCCTTGCAGCGAAGGCACCATCAAAGTACATCAGCCACTCTTTGCTTGCTTCCTTGACGGGAATGCTCGTCTCCGGAATCTCTTCATCCGTGTTGGCGTCCATTACGCTATGAATTCTGCCAACGCTCTGCTTTGGATAGTTGATGTGCTTTCAAACTTGAGACCAAAGCTTGACAGTTCCAATGCCCACTCGACAATCCTGCCCGCTGCTTCTGGATTCTGCAGTATCCTCTTCAGCGGAAAGCGAGTGACAACTGTGATCTCATGTGCTTGGAAGTAATGGCGCAGCTTTCTCGAGGCCATGAGGAGGCCGAAAAGCAATTTCGCACCCCGCAGTACCTTGACCTAGCCCCTGCAGGAGGGAATCGACAAAGTAGATCGGGCGCCGCACCATCCTTTTCTCGCATCTGTTCATGTGTCTGCTGGATTCATCCTTGTCGGGACCAGAGCTTGTCGGCGGAGCCCCACGCTTGTCGCTGGATGTGCTTGCCGCGGTTCTTTGGCTCGTCATCCGCCTCCCTCTCCGCTACTAACGCAGCACTAACCACTTGATTGGTTGCCGCTATATATAGCAGCAACTTCTCTTGTGGCTTAGGTGCGACAAGTGTTGGAGTGGAGGACAGGTATCTCTTTAAGTCCTGCAGCGCAGCCTCCGCCGAGTCCATTTCATTGGACCTGCCTTTTTCAAAATCTTGAAAAATGGCGTATGCGCTCAGCAGAACCTAGAAATAAACCTTTGAGAGCAGCTACGCAACCGCAAGTCTTCGTACATCCTTGGCGCTTTGGTGCTTCAATCTGCTCAATGGCCTTGATCTTGTCGGGATTAGCTTCAATCCCTCGTCGAGACACGAAGAATCCGAGAAGCTTGCGGAAGGGACTCCAAACACGCACTTCTCGGGGTTGAGCTTGAGGTTGATCTTATGCAGATTTGCAAAGGTCTCGCCCAAATCTTGAACCAGAGTTGCTTTGTCCTTGCTTTTGACCACTATGTCATCCATGTAGGCTTCTACATTTACTGTGCATTTATGCGGCTCAAAAGCGTCATGGACTACCCTTGCAAATGTTGAACCAGCATTCTTCAAACCGAAAGGCATCCGTATGAAGCGCATGTGCCACATGGTGTGATGAATGCGGTCTTCTCCTCATCTTCTTCAGCCATGAAGATCTGATGGTATCTCGAGTATGCATCAAGAAACGAAAGCAAATCACATCCAGCCGTGGAGTCAACAATCTGGTTAATGCACGGCAAGGGAAATGGATCTTTGGGACAAGCTTTATTAACATCCGTGAAGTCAATACAAAGTCTCCATTTTCCATTTGCTTTCTTGCGACTACAGGATTGGCCAACCACGTAGGATGGAGCACTCCTCGACAAGGCCCGCTGCTTCCGGTTCTTGATCTCTTCGCTATGAATTCTTGGCGCCCACCGCTTGCTTCCTCGACTTTTTGCTTGACGGGCGCGCGCGAGGACAAAACGGCCAAAGCGGTGCTCAATCACTTTCCTGGGAACACCGGGATGTCGACAGTTGCCATGCAAACACGCCGACATTCGCTCGCAGGAAAGCAACGAGCGCCTTCCTATTTAGGGTCTAGAGTGGCTCTGATGGTAAAGGTACCACCTGTGCCGTCCTCCTTGGCGGGCACCTTCTTGGTCTTTGGCGGAGCTACCATCTTCTTGAACTTGCCGGTGGAGCTCGATGGTGCGTCCTCGACGGTAGCGCAGCACTCGAAGAGGTGCGCTTGCGGAGTGAGCATCGAGCCCTTGCCGGACTTGGACTTCATCTTCTTCCCCACAGGAGCTTCAGCGGCAAGTGTCTCGGCAATCTGTCATGCTGCTGCATCCCGGTAGATCTTGTCGGCACAGATAAGGGCATCCTTCTTGTCGCCATGGACAGAGATGACGCTTATCGGGCCCGGCATCTTGAGTAAGTTGTAGGCGTAGTGAGGCTGCCATGAACTTGGCGAGTCTTTGGGCGGCCAAGTATCCCATTGTAAGGCAATGGGAAATCGGCAACGCCGAATATGACCCTCTCGATCCTAAAGTTCAGCTCGCTGCCAAATGTTACCGGCAACGTAATCTTCCCTTCGGCTTGCTCCTTCCCGGATTGATTCCTTGGAAAGTGCCGGTCTCTTCGAGCTCGGCCGTCGAGGATTTGAAGCTTCGGAGCACCGCGGAGGAGATCAGATTCAAGCCGGCCCGCCGTCAACTAGCATTTTGGTGACCTTGAGGTTGCGGATGGTTGGTGAGACCAACATCGGCAAGCACCCAACCGCAGTTATGCGATCGGTGGTCCTCAATATCAAAAATGATAGGCGTCTTTGGACCACTTCGGAGGCTTGCGTGACTCTATGGATGGTTCCGCTGCATTGACCTCCCGCATCCATTGCTTGAGTTGGCGGTGGGAGGTATGCGAAGCACCTCCGTCAACGCAGAGGACCTCTGTGGCTTTCAAACTCCTGCTCATCGGCGTCGTCGTCTTCCATATCTTCGTCGTCGTCATCATCTTCATCCTTGTCGCGGCCGGGAGGTCTGTCTCCTTGCCGCTGCTTGGCCTTGCCGCGCGTCCCCCGGCCGGGCGTTTCTTGCTTGCTCCCCGGCACCTTCTGGGCCTTCTCCTTGTCGCGCCGCCGTACTCAGCTCTCTGGCATTCGACAAGCTGCTCGACCTTCTTGCAGCTCTGGAGGTCGTGGCCCTTGGTGCGGTGGATCTTGCGATCTTGCTTCTTTCAGCTGTCACCGCTTGTCGGCGGCCGCCACCGGCCCGGTGGTTGGCGTCGGTGACAACCTCCTTTCCGGAGCCACCAGCCTTGGCGTTCTTGTCGCCACCTCCGTTGCCGGACTGCTCAACAGCTAGCACTTCTCTACCTTTCTTCTTCCTGTTACCTGCCGCCGCCCTTCTTTGCCGGGCGGTGTCCTCCTTGTCGAGATCCACCTTCCGCATTCTCTCACGAGTCTCCTCCCTTCCTCGGTAGCGTGCACACTTGTCGGCCAAGGCGTACAGCTCACCGACGTCCTTGACTTTGCACATCGCCATCTCCTCCTCATCCGGTGGTTCCGCACATTACGATGAAACGCGCTGATCACCGCGGCGGGGTGAACATCAGGATGTTGTAGTGCACGCGGCTGAATCTCTGAATGAACTTGCGCAGGACTCTCCTTCCTTCCGGGCGGCAGATGAAGGTCACTCTCTTGGCCATGAGGTTTGTGGCCACCGTGAAGGCGCCAACAAACCGATGGCACAGATCTGCCCAAGAGGATATGGAGCTGTCCGGCAAGTGCATGAGCCAAGATCCGACGCGTTGGGCTTGAGCACGGCAGAAGTAGTTGGTGAGGATCTTGTCGTCCGTCCCCGCAGCCTGCACCGCGATGGTGTAGATGCCGAGGAACTCCGACGGATGCGTCCGCCATCATACTTCTCGGCACGTCTGGTTTGAAGTTTTTACGGCTGGGCCCTTTGGACTTGCCGCAGCTCACGAGTGAACGCAGGGCAACCTACCGCGTCAGACAAGTCGCTGGCTCCTCCGGCGCGCATGTCAACAGAAGGCCCAGCACGCTTGTCGGATCGACGTCGCGCTTCTCTTCGGGCGCTGATGCGAAGTTCGAGCGTCCTCTTGTTGTCGCTCGTGAAGAACTTGGCGTTGATCGCGGCGAAGCTCGCGGATCCGACGACGCGGTGGAGTCGCTGTCGAGGTGGATCCGGTGAGTCGGGCGATCTTGGCCTTCGTGGCGGAGAGTGCACGGTGGTTGCACCTCCGGCAGTCTCGCCGCCACCAGCTCGTGCCTTGTCATCTCGCCCGCGGCAACGATGGCGTTGGTTGCCGCGAGCGTCGCCTTTGGCAAAGCCGATGAGGCTCGATAGTGGCCCTCCACTCGTCGACCTTGTCGGCCGTTGGAGGGTAGTCGAGGAGAAGTTGAGCTCTCGCCGAAGCTTCGCTGGAGTAGTGGGTGGCATTGGCGAGCGGTGCGAGGCGGGATATGCTCGGACTTCTAACTACGTTAGAAGGAGTAGCACCCCGTCCGGGCGACCGTATCTCACTCGTGCCAGCATGTTGGCGCGCATGCTGGTCTTGAGGGTCTCGATCCAACGAACGTATGGCATTGTGGATGCCATGACGCTGTTGGTCCCGCGTCTCCTGAGATGGACGCGGGGGATGCACGGACGCCGAGGTTTGCGGGGCCTTGTCCTTGGACTTGGCAACGTCGCGAATACCTTCATCGGCGCCCGTTCCTCCGCCGGCGTCTGCCCCACCACCCGTTTGTTGCGGTGAGGGTGGGTACGACGTGGACGGCTCTGCTGCCGCCGAAGCCTTCTTCTTCGGTGGCATGTTGAGGAAGCTGTTGAGGACGCTGCTCGTGTGAATGTCGGATCAGATTCACACGGCCTCGACGCCTTACCGGGCGCGCCAAAGATGTCGGGAGGCTGATCGTGCCGCTGAACACCTATGGGGCCGGGCGGACCAGGCCCCTTTGTGGTTCGGAGGGCGGAGATCGCACGAAGAGCGGATCGAGGCGAGGCACACGAAAGCAGTTTACCCAGCGGAGCTCTCCGGAGAGATAAAACTCCTACTGCTGCTTATCTGATGTATTGTGTTCTTGCTAGGGAGCGATGAGAGCTACAAAACCTAGCGTGAGTGTATCTGGTCTCGAGTGAGTCGAACGAACCGAACCCCCTCTATGTTGCACATGGGCCTCCTTTTATATGCTCAAGGGGTCTCCGACAGGTGGCAACATAGATGAGGGTACAAATGTAAAAACAGGAGTTGGTACACCTACTCGAACAGTGTACAATGCAAAATACCTAACTCTGACGGCAAGGGACAAAAGCAATAAATGCCCGTCAGTGTCGCCCAAACAAAGGCAACAGAGACCGTCAGTGCGCCTCCGCCGCCACGATGGCAAGCTTGTCGGCGCCGCTTATCGCTGCTCTCCGCTGGCTGCACAGCCTCTCGACACGCCGCCGCATGGAACGGTCCCATGGCGACACGTCACTGGATGAGCTGGAGCGGAGATGGGGAGAGGTTGCTTGTCGCGACAAAGCGCCTTGCCGCGGCGAATCCTTGCCGCGTCCGGAGGCTTGTCGTGCTCGAGCCTTCCGGCAAGCTCCTCTTGCCGGGCCTTGTCTTCTGCATGCCTTGAGTGGCCTTCCCGACAAGCTCCTCTTGCCGGGGCCTTGTCTTATTAATCAAATACTTTGTTCTTGAATGGCTCCAAAGGAGCCACGGAGGATCTTGGCGGTGACGAGGCAAACCTTGACGCGGGGTGCTGCAACTGTCCGTGCACGAGTACGGGATACTAGGGTACCCCTACTCTAGTACACCGACACAAGGGCGAGACGGAATCACCTTGACGAAGACCGCCAGCATGCATAAACTTGCGACCCGCACATCCATTCACAATAACTCTGGAGCTAGCCGTGGACAGAATAATGGCCAGCCGGGATAGCCAAGCTTCCGAGAACCCTTTCGCGCGTAGCACTTCAAACAAAAACGGCTAGGAAATGGAGTCAAAAGCCTTGGATATGTCCAACTTTAGAAGCACCCCTTTGGCCTTGCGTTTGTGCAGGATCCTGGCCATGTGTTTAACCAACATGAAGTTATCATGCAAGGTTCTACCTCTTATAAAGGCCGATTTGTTTAGCTGAACCAACTCTCCCATTCTAGGACACAGCTTGGTGGCTAGCAGTTTGGAGCATATCTTTGGAAGGTTGTGCACAAGGCTTATAGGCCTAACATCTCCGATTGAGCAAGCATCCGCTGACTTGGGGATGAGCGTGATGAGGGCCTGGTTAAGTCTCTCGAAACCCCTTCCATTTCCAGCAAACAACTTGTGGATAGCAGCAAGTATATCTCCTTTGATGATATTCCAAGTAAGACAAAAGAAAAGGCCGATGAATCCATCCGGACTGGGGGCGCGCTCAGCCGGCATTTCTTTGATGACCGACCATACCTCCTCCTCTGAGAAAATTACATCTTGATCGGAGAGATCAATGGCCAGGATTTCCAGGAAATCAAGATTGATGGTATGCTCTCTCGCATTTGCCGAGTCCAAAGTTTGGGAAAAGGCCTCAAAGAACAGCTCCTCCTTGGCAGTCTGATCAGTGATGATTCTGTTGCCGTGATGTATGGCGGGGATGAAGTTTTTAGTCTTCCTGCCATTTGCAACAAGGAAGAACAGTTTGGTGCACGCATCGCCCTCCTTAAGCCACCTGATCCTGGAACGCTGTCTGGCAATCGTTCGCTCCAAGGATGCCAAACCCAGCAGTGTGTGCTTCAGGGTACTTCTGAACCAGCGCTCATGTGATGTCAAAGTCCTCGACTCCTGGGCCTTATCCAGCCGAAGAATGATCCAATTGGCAACTGTAATTTGTATCTTGATATGGCCAACACGCTTCTGCCCCCAAGCCGTTAAGTATCTCGCCGTGTTACGGAACAACAAGTCCAGCCGTTTGAAGGGGTCGATAACCTCCGGATCACAGGTCCAAGCCTCCCTAACTGCATCTTCGAAACCCGGCAGTCTAGTCCAGAAAATTTCAGATCTGAACCTCCGCTTCACATGCATCGGCTCATCCATTGAAAGGTGCAGCGGACAGTGATCTGAGAAGCTCGAAGAGAGGGCCTGCAGCAGGCAATTCGGATGCTCCAGCTCCCAGTCAACTGAGACTAAAGCCTTGTCAATCTTGGTCAGGGTTGGAGACTCCCGCTCATTGCTCCAAGTAACGCTGAAGGTGGGAGTGGGTTTAAGTGGGATTCACTATCCCATCCCACTTAAACCGCTTTAGTGGGAGCCCACTGGACAGGTAAAAAATTAACTGGGCTAGCCCTATTAGCCCAGTGGAATCCCACCTTAGCCTGATAGGTTAGTTCTCTCGCTGGACAGAGGAGGCGCTGCAGCGCAGGCGCACTCCTGCCACCGCCGCATCACCTTCTCTTCCGCCTCGCACTCAGCACCTCTCGGCCTCCCCTCCCTCGCAGCTTCTTGCCGTCCCAATCAACACTCGCCGATCCCCTCGAGCACGGCCGGACGCGATGGTCAGGTTGCCGGCAGCCCCAACCCCGACCCCAGTGTCGCCACACCCAAACCCGAACTCCCAGCCTCAGCAGCCCCAACCCCGACCCCTGTGTCGCAGGGCTGCCCTAACCCCGACTCCCAGCTCGCTGCGGGTAGTCAAACATCCAGATCCTTTTCCTTTCCATTTACCATGTAGGATTCAGATCTTGATGGATTGCTCATGGATTCTAGTGAAAATTTGCAAGATTCTGTTTGATTTTACATTAAAACTCAAGATTAAGTTGTTGATGGATTGCTCATGGATTCAGATGCTTGCTTTCCTTCCAAGTTCAGAGTCAAGATCTACTGAAATTAATTTTTTTCCCTTCTGTTTCAAGTTGTCATTTCTAACCAAAACTTGCATCTATAGTGTTATTATTAAATGAACTTGAATCTTACTGTATTTTGTTGGCTACAAATAGTCTGAACCAAGTTAGAATTAATGTCTCTGCATTTTATCCCCCTGGGAAGGCAGATGCTTACAAAATGAACTTGCACAAAAGTGAGGAGCAACTTTTACAAATAGTCTGAAACAAGTTAGGTTTAGCATTGTGGTTTGCAGAGGGCTCCAAATTCAAATGAATTGTTTGTTTCACAACTGAATGTAATTTCCCATGCCATAAGTGAGGAGCAATCAGTAGTACAACATGTTCTTCCTTTCTTATTCTGTTGTACCTGTTAATAATGTCTGAACTTGACTCATCATATTTAACTTGGTTGTGAAAAATTTCAGATCTTGAGGAGCACAAGGTTACTAATGAGCTCTTGCGTGCCATAAAAATTGAGAAGGCTAATGACCCGGATCTTGAAGAGCACAAGGGTGCTGGTGAGCTCCTTACGGAACCACCAAAGTGCAAGAAAAGGAAGCGAAGTAGGCAGAGTAGCGGCAAGCTTCATGGGGAAAACCAAGAAACGAACAAAGTCGTCATGAAGCCGTCGGCGTCCAAGAAAAGAGGAAGGTAAAATTATCACACTACTTTATCATGAAGCCGTTGGCGTCCGTGAAATAGACATAACGTCTTTATGTCTATTTTCTTTGTTTAGCTATACTTATTAGACAACAACAATTTTTTTCTCTCAGGCAAGTGAAGGAATGTGCACTAATCCGCCGGCACCGTTGTTTGGACCTTTGGCCGTTGACATGGATAAGCAGCCACCACCATTGAAGAAAAAAAAGGCTTAATAAGGTGAATTTTGATTGCGAATGATTGTCTCTGAATCAAATTGCCCTTCTCAAGCTTATCTGTCTACCCTTTTCTTGTTTCCTAGAGAGATATTTAATTGCAGCAACTATAAGATTGACTCTTTATCAAGCTTATTGTGTATGCTTTTCTTGTTTCCCAGAGAGATGTTGCAACTATACCATCATCCGGATCTTTGCCCATTGACAAGGATAGGCAGCCATCACCTGGATCTTTGCCTGTTGACAAGGATAAGCAGACATCATCTGGATCCTTGGCCGTTGACAAGAATAAGCATCCATCACTATCCAAAAAAATGGTAAGGTCTCCAGTCCTTAACAATGTCGTAGTTTCGTTCTTAGCAAGAAGAGAAAAAAAGGCTAAGTCACTAGAGAGCTCTCCAACGTCACACCCTTCACTGCTAGCTCTATCACCCAAAGTAGCAAACCTTGGTTCACGCAGACCACGAAAATTAAAATAAAAAATTTGGAAAGAGGCAGAGCCAACTATATTGATGGAATGCTTGCACATGGTCGTTGCATTCATTGCGACAAACTCTTTCCTGCCTCAAAAAAGTCAGGTACAAGTCACATCGGTAAACATTTGGTGGTATGTGAAGAGAAGGCTAAAATGGATGGTATGGTTGCCAAGATACGAACTGATAGTGCAATTGATCTAGAGTGGAAGTTTGACCAAGGGCGTGCACGTGAAACCTTGGCAAAGTTGATTGTGCTACATGAATTACCTTTCAATTTTGTTGAATATCCTGGCTTTAGGTCCTTTGTTAAGACGTTGAATCCATGGTTCAACGTGGTATGCAGAGAAACAATCAAACAAGATTGCATTGATGCATATGATAGACACAAAAAAGAAATTCAAGCACTTTTTAGCAATCTAAGTTCTCGAGTATCATTAACGGGTGACATGTGGACGTCCAATCAGAAGCTGGGTTATTTATGCATAACTGCCCACTTTATTGATAGCTCATGGACTCTACAAAACAGAATAATCACATTTTGCCTCTTGGAAACTCCACACAACACTCATAACATGTTTGACATGGTGCAAAAGAGCTTGAGAGATTGGAAAATTGAAGACAGAATCTTTAGCTTCACCCTGGACAATGCACCAGTTAATACCTCGATGGTTGGCCACTTGAGAAAATTTTTTGTAGATAGGTATCTTGTGCATCATAGTGGAAAATTATTGCATGTTAGATGTGCTGCACATGTATTGAATCTAGTGGTCCAAGATGGGCTCGACGCAATGGCGTCAGTTGTTGATATAATCAGAGAATCAGTGTTGTATGTCAAGAGTTCGCAAGGCAGAATGGAGAAATTCAATGCGATGATTGCGCAGGTGGGACTTGCTTGTAAAAACCATCCTTCGCTAGATGTGCCTACCCGATGGAATTCAACGTACCTAATGCTTGAATCATCATTGCCGTTCAGAGCAGCGTTCGAAGCCTTGAAAGAAACTGACAAAGATTATAAATTTGCTCCTTCAGCTAGTGAATGGGAGATGGCTGAAGCTATTTGCCATCTTTTGGGCGCTTTTTACACAGCCACAAAGAAAATCTCGGGTAGGACATATCCCACCTCTCACCTGTACTTCTATGAGGTCTGGAATGTGAAGTAGATAATGGAGAAATAAGTCACAAGTGAAAATCCTGCCATTGTTGCCATGGTGAAAGAGATGGAGGAGAAATGGATGAAATATTTTGAGGAGTCGTTCTTAACAAGTTGTCTGCCGGTGATATTTGATCCGAGGTACAAATATGAATATGTTCACTTCCGACTGACCGCAACTTTTGGTGGTGGCGCCGAGAAATATCTTACCAAGGTGAATAGTGCGATGAAGATCCTATATGCTGAATATGCATCTGAATATGAAAACACTTCTGATGAAGGTGATGAGGTTGCAGAGGAGGATGGTGAGGGCACTCTCGATGATCGATAAGCATTTGAGATTGAAAAGATCCCACAACTCAAATGAGCTACAACGATATCTTGAAGAAGACATGTTTCCTTGCCGACAGAAATTGGATATCTTAAAGTGGTGGGAGATTCACTCCCCAAAGTATCCAGTGCTTGCCGCTATAGCACGGGACATATTGGCAGTGTCTGCGTCTACAATGCCTGCAGAGGCTGCATTCAGCAATGCCGGAAGGATCATCATTGCTCAAAGAAGTAGTTTGACCCCAAGAAATCTTGTTGAGACGCTGATGTGCCTCGAGGATTGGTTTCGAGCAATTTGGTAATATGTTTTAATTATTTTCCCGTACTTTATTTAATACCTTCCATGTTGAATGTTTCATTTTGAATGCCTTCAATATTGCAGATCGCCAAAAGGCGGAACCAACAGTTGGAGACCATGGTGGTGAGCAAGACGATGCTGGAACCACCTAAGGTAATTCTGCTAGTTGTACTTTGCACTTTTGTTACATTATTATATACACTATGGGTACTGTATCTTAGTCCTAGTGTTCAACTCCGGTAGTTTCGATATACTACAAATGTGAAAAAATAGCGCCTTTGAGCAGTCTCCCACTGCACGGTTACATGAGACTGTCTCTTGATATTGCGAATTCAGGCGATTGAAGTCTCATCTGAGTATGAGTAGCCTGAGTGAGCCAGCAAGTGATTCCATTAGTTATAATGGAATGGAAAATTTGTATTGCCACTGATTAGATGTGGTAGAAGGGATTGTGTATGGTTGTCAGATATTTATTTCTGGAGATGACTTATAGCCAATAGTCCTGGCATTGACATTTATACTGATGTGTGCTATTTGGTTCAGATTTTGGTCCTGTTGGTCTCGCGACATTTATACTGAACTTAAACATGTAAAATTTCATTGGCTGGCGTCGGTCACAAAAAATAGTGTGCTCGGCCTTGCATTTTCACTTGATAGAATCTGGCACTAATGTGATTCTTATAGCCGAAGGTGCTATACACCTCATTCTAACACCATTTTACTGTGCTGCAAAACTACAGGTACCACACCTATTCACACCATGCCTGCCGTGCGTGTCATGTAGCTAACAAGTTGAATTTGTCATCAACCTATCCGTTGCTGGAGTTGTTCTTCAAGAATTAGGTCCTCTGTTCAGACTCTGTGGACATTCGTCATCAACCTGCCGTGCGCTTCATGCATTCGTCACCATTTTAGTGTGCTCGGCCTTGCATTTTCACTTGATCAGTAGTTGTGTGTTCTCGCCGTCGTCGAGACTTTGCAAAGTTAACCAACAGATGGAACACACTTTAATTGTTGTCTTGGTTTGCACTCTTATTATCCTCTCGTAAATCGATTCATCCGTATATGTAACTGAAGGTTTAGTGGATTCGATCGATTCATTCTATATGTAACTGAAGGTTTAGTAGATCTCAAGTGTGATGTTTTCATACTATGCTGCTGCTCAGTTATTTTCATACCATGCTGCAGCTCTATACCAGGTTTATGCAAATGTATTTGTTAGGTGGGGATCCCACTTGTTCCCACCTAATTTATGCTAGAATTTGTGGGATGCCCACTTCTTTAACATCAGACGTAGTGGGACGTGGTGGATTGTAGGTGGGACTCCCACATAGAGTCCCACCTGCAGCGTGAGCTCCAAGTGTATAAACGGCCGTGGAGAAACAGGTCCTTAAGCTCATGGTCATCCACAAATTGCCTAAACCTTCCCATCATTCTCCTATCAACTAGATCGGAAGTGCGCCTTGGCGCACCGGTGCCTGGCTCAGCACAATGACCCAACGTATAAAACTCAAATATAACAAAGCATTTTGTGCATCCAAAGGAAATCAGAGCAATCACTCAAGCTAAATTTATTTTGTACGAGATCACAAACAGTAAAGATATACCGAAAGTAAGGTATATAGTTGTTGCCCGTGATAACTGAGATTAGCATAGAGCATTCAAATTAATGATATACCAGAAGCATGGTATAGTTGTTCCCAAGACAACTGACCTTCAACTTTACTACAAAGCATAAAGGCACAAAGTGTACCAAAAGCAAGACATAGTGCTTGCTCATGACAACTGACTTGAATTGGACTGCATCAAGTTCAGTACAAAGCGTCAAGACATAAGTTCTATAAAATATAGCCAAACATAAGTGTCAGATTTTGGAGCTGCTCATAAACATAATGAGATAACAGACAAATTGAGAACGAAGCTCTGGAAACATAGATAATAGTAGGACATTTGTCTTTGTTAATCAAAGAACATCTACTGTAGCTTGTAGTTAACCAATACTGAGAACTCCTACTTCCTCCTTCCAAGTGAAAAGGTTATTTTACGAGTGAAGCTAATGCGTATAGTAGTGGCCAATACTTGAGTGACTTCACCTTGCTAATGATAATATGGAAGATCTACAAAACAATAGAATTAGCTAATGAACCTAGGCACTATGCAAACTATACAAAATTCAGATAAATGGAATACTGAGATTGAACACAAATTAGTAACACTGTGCCTGTAGAGTAAAGTGCAGAAGATTGTACTTCACAATTCAGACATCAGTGGTAGCCACCATGGGCTCTATCCTCTGAATTACCTTGATTTATTTCTTTCTAATTGCTTTGAAGCAGTACCTACATCTTTATAACGCCTTTATAAAGAACCAGTGTTCTCACACTGTTCATGTAGGCCAGTAAAAGAAAGGTTCATGTGACACTATAATAAGTAGTTAAGAAAACAGATTAAATCTAAAGTGCAGCTAAATGAATGCAATAGAAAAGTTACCATAGCTATTTCTAAATAACTGGATATGAAAGAGAAGTAGCACAAAGCAACACATATGGCCTTTTGAAGGAGGCAAGTGCATCAATGCTACCTCTGAATATAAAATTAGGCATATTGGGACAACATATTTCTATAGAAAATTGAGGGATTATAAAAAACTAAAAGGTGGTGTTCTATATAGAACAATAATTAGATCGTGTGAGCCTAGAGCAAGAGCTTTACACCAATAGTAGGCAACAAAACTACTCCCTTCGATACAAAATGTTCAAAACTGCGACACCTATTATGGATCAGAGGTATTATAAATCAGCATGATCAACTTATAATGTAGGGTTATGCATCCATTTTAAATGACTCAACAACATACAACTAAGATATACCGATTTGTCATTGTAGAAGTACAAAATTCGCATGAATGACAAAAAAGGAATGCACATATGTGCATTAGAATCAAAGTGGCCAAAAGTGAAGCACGGAGACACTTTATTTTCAAAGGAGGTGAAATTACCTTGTGAATCACTGGCACCACCCTAATTCAAGCTATAGGAGCATAGGGCCCTGAGCAAAAGAAGAAGAAAACACAAAAGATTTAGTTAGTGGCCACAAGAGGACAAAGAAAGTAAACTGCACTATATATTGCTAGCTATGACAACGTCCAAAATATAATTAAAATCTAACGATCAGATCCACTTGTACATGTTTGGGCTCGATCAGAGAACATATAGCATAGTACATCTCCGTGTTTTTTATAGGAGTCCAGTAATTATATGAATAAAAACAGACTAACCGCTACATGGATTATTTGGGCAAACCGGCACATACATCGATTCTGCGAAAACTATGTTTAGGATAGAAAGGAGAACAAAATGAAAGGTCAAGAAATCATCACCATTCCCCATAAGAAGCCTGCTCCCTCACAACAACACAGCTGGAATAAAAAATATATCTAAACGAAGAGTAGACATGTTATAGAGATAAAAGTCGCAAAGAAGTGAATATATCTTTTGAAACTAACAATACAAATAGAACCAAGATAGAAAGTTCAAGACATGTGAATATATCTTTCATGACAATGTTAAACAGAGGCCACTTTCCCAGATTTCATTGCGTACTGAACCAAGGCACACACATGGACATACACTGGATCCAACTTGTCTATTTATCAAAAAAGAAAGTAGTAGGAACGTCTTTAAAGAGAAAATGCCACATCACCAAACATCAAATGCTTAAGCTTGAAAAGGTATGCATTCATCTACTGTTTACAATCGATCCTACCAGGAAGAAACATTTAAACAAAGTACATCAAGCGCTGACAAAAATATAGGAGCATCTATTCTAAAAAAAATCTGAATGCTAAGTAAGATTTTTTAAAGGAGTGAAAATCTAGTATGATACATCACATCTTAAGTTCAAGTGTAGATAATTTGATATCCAATATAACAGAAGCTTTAGTTAACAAAGATCAAAGGCATGAGCTTGAGTTAGAAGATACTAAAATAAAATCAAGATGCGTTAGAAATAACTCGCATAATATATCTATACAAAAAATATACACCTCCAATTTTTTTAATTGGCTAACAATACAATAAAACAAAGAGGAATAATCATTACTGGTCAGAATGATTAATCAACAAAAAGTGCGACTTTAGAAATAACTCGCATAATATATACCATACAGAAAATATATACCTACAATTTTTTTAATTGGCTAACAATACAATAAAACAAAGAGGAATAATCATTACTGGTCAGAATGATTAATCAACAAAAAGTGCGACTCTAGAATTTGAATTGTGATATAAAGCACAACATCATCATCTTTCTCACTACTATTACATTTGGATTGTGTGACTGCAAAATAGGCATCGTAATACAACAAACTAAAACAATGCAAAATAATTACACAGGAACAGAACCATGGTGCAAGAAGACAAAGGGAGATGAAATTATTTTTACCTTCCCATAGGTGTTGGCTAAGACTTCACGCAAAAAACAGAGGGAAGAGATAACTCACTGATGCCGAAAACAATAGGATAATCACCACATGAACAAACAGAGATGCACAATCTAGGTTTTTTGGTGCCCAGTTAACGATGCATGTAGTAGGCAATACAACCAGGTCCCTCATGTAGATAAACACCAGTTTTCCTATCAAATTAATAATGAAATTGCAGTAAGCGGCACAACAGGAAAACCTATGCTAGTAACCAGGCCAATACCTCAATGGGAAGTGCAAACCTGAAGCATCATCTGACCATGGCGACTAACGGAGCGACAAACCAATTAATTGAGGCATTTTCCTGCACTCAAGAGGCAGTCAGGAGATAAGAGAAAGCAACACAAGAACAAACATATGCTAGAAGAGCATATAAAGCATGCATCCATGAATAAGATGCATTGAAATAACAGCTGGAACCTGAGTACAAGTAAGGAAAATATTAGAATGCAATGAGGCATGAATATTAGAAGGTAACACATGTCACATCGAGACAAAGAAAGAGGTATACCTAACAAAGGCTAAACATAAGCGGAGAAACCTGAGCACATAAACTGCAAGTGTCATCGCTTTCCATTGCTTCTCGTCTCTACCGGAAGACCGGACAATACAATCCCAATGGGATAACAGTATCTCTTCAGCTGTAACAAATCACAATTACCACGTTGCAGAATACTGATGTATATGCCTAGACAGAACTCTATCTACAGAAGAAAATAGGAGGTGCAAGCCTGATAATCAAGGAATATAACATATTTTTAAGAGTCTGATTCCGCTTGGGCTTAGCTCTTTAGCTCCAACATATATTATATGTGCACATTTAACGCATACTCAGAAAAAGGATGTGTAAACAAAACTAACTCATGAGATCAAGCCCCCCTTAGAAAGGAGAAGCAGATCAAGCAGTGGAGATAACATCAAAGCAGTTGATGATATTCTTCTTTAAATTGCAGGATGGTGTTTTCTAAATTTGTAGCAATGCAATGGTGTATAATGCGCCTGATACAACGTACTTCAGACAGGTACATTAGCAGCAGCCTTTCTGAAAAAATGATGCACTTACAGCACCATCATTTATCACTTCCGATTCAGTGTTTCGTGCTATGCTTATTCATGCAGGCCCATTCCATACAAGAGCTGGCAAGAAGTTTCAAGAACTTAGGGACAAGGGCATACCTACAGAAAACCAAGCAAATAGTGAACAAAAAGTTGGACCTATTCCGTGCAACAGAGGACCAATTAAGAAGCCTGTTTTGAGGTATTCAGATGATGATCTAGACTTATTGACTCGTAAAGAGCAAATTAAGAGACCAAATGCAAAAGTTTCTGGAGCTGACATAAGCTTCAGAAATCAAGTGAAGAAACCTGTCTCTAGGAATTCAGAGAACAACTTAAGTTCTTCATTCCACAAAGAGCTAGTTAAGAAACTGATTTTCAGGACTTCAGAGAACAGTTTGAGTTCCTCATTTCATGGAGAGCAAGTTAAGACGTCATCCAATGCCGTGACAACAGCGACCTGCAAGCGAAGACATGAGATGAGCAACAGTCAGAGAGAGAGAGAGAGAGAGAGAGAGAGAGAGAGAGAGAGAGAGAGAGAGAGAGAGAGAGAGAGAGAAGGAGGGAGAGAGAGGAAGATGGAGAGAGAGCTGAACCTGGAACAGCGGTGCGAGTAGCAGGCCGTGTCCCTCATGGCGAAGGAGTGAACGGAGGAGGGTGGCTGTTGCACCGAATCGAGCTCACCGCGCCGGAGTTGAAGGCAGCGGAAACCCTAGCCATGGGGAGGGGTTGCGCACGAGTGCTTGCGGCTGTGAGGAGCGGATCTGGCCGGAGGGCAGCTGCGGCGACGAGCTTGGCAGCTGGAGAAGAACGAGAAGGAGAGGAGGACGGTAGCGCGGTGGCGGCCGCAGGGCGCGCTGGGTAGCGGCGGCTAGGTTTGCGAGGGGATCGGGGAAGAGGGAGAGTGGTTGAGTGGGGGAAGAGAACGGCCCGGTGCTAACCCCCACCGAATTAGATATTTTTCCAAGCAGGTGAAATGTCATAAATGCCCTTGGTGGGGCAGTGGAATTACACGCGGTGGCATGAAGTTTCGACACTGTTTCGATCTACAGTGTCACGCTTCGATCCAACGACCCGGATCGTCCAGGGGCTTATCTGACGAGCGAAAACGCATCAAGGACCAGATCCGACGGCCAGGAAACGCTAAACTATGAGGAGGCTGGGTTCCTCCCGGTATGTATCTTAGGCGATATTGCTGTTGCTTTTGTCAGAAGCCTGCAGGATGAGGTTGAAGTCGCCAATAATCATCCACGGACCCGGGCAAAGGGCACGCCTCTCAGAGAGCTCCAGCAGGAAATTGATCACGTTTTCCAACAGAGGATTTACACATAAGAGTAATATGCATCATTCTAAACAGATTAGGCAAAAGGCTCAATTTGTCACAGTATCGAAAGAAAACCAAAAACTGTTGTCAGACTCAGATACTACTTTCAGCAAACTGTTGCCACAAGCCTGGTGGGCCAAGAGGCTCTCACCTGGAATGTCGCTGCTAGTGCTTGGCTCCCGGATGTGTGGGCCCTCCAGTACCCACTCGTACATCCCACATCGGAAGCTGAACCTGCCGTCGTCGCCTGCCCGCCGGCGCCGGAGCCTGTACTCATCGGTTCTCTGCAGTTTAGTTCCAAAGAAGATATTTATGTTTAGGAGACCCAAAGATCTAACTTGAACCAAAAACAGAGCACACGCGGATGCAAAGAAACAGAGCTAACTTATCAAGAACATGATTGCGGGTCCGGCCAAATTTATAGCCGACGGAGGACACGCGAATGCAAATTAAACACCCAAGAACCAAACACAGAATTCGCAAGAAAAGATTGCAATCGGGGTGACGAGGGACCGACAAGAAACTGCGGCGAGCAAGAACCGCACCCCAAATTGCCCGACAACTGCTACAAAGAACGGAAGAGGGGGGGCATGGCCAACTCACCGGCATGCTGTTGTTGTCCACCGTTGCCGCCTGCGGTGGCTCGTCGTAGCCGTGCCCCTCCGTGGGCGCAGCGGCAAGGTAGCGGCCGTCGGAAGCGCTGGCGCACATGGGGTTGCCCTGGTAGATGTCCGCAGGCAACGAGCCGTTCGGAGGTGCGCCGCGCGCGCTGAGGGTGGCGCCCTCGCGGGGGTGGGGGGAGGCCGCGTGCGTGCGGCTCCGCAGCCGCACGCGGTGCTCTGCGGGCGGCGCGGTCGAGGTCCTGAACGTGATGCAGAGGGGCCCGTCGCCGTGGTAGATGCGCACCGGAGGCACGCGCTCGATCCGGGCGTGGCGCCCTCCCCGCCCTCGCCGGGGTGGGGCGACGCCGCGTGCGCGTGGCTGCGGAGCCGCATCTCTTGCCCGTCGTGGAACTGGACCATCGGTCAGCTGCGGTGGCTGCTATCGGGAGAGACGGAGGCGGTGGACGCGGTGGACAGAGGAGGGAGGTTGAGAATGGGTTCTTGGTTTCTTGGGGTTCAGGCGAGGGCTCTTGGAGCGGAGAGCGCGAGGTCCAATATTTAAGGGGAGACAAAGGTGTAGCTGCTCCTGGGTGCAGGTGCACCCGTGTGATCAGTAAATTCAGAAAAAAAGATGCATAATAAATTCAAAAAATTGTGATTTTTTTATCATCAAATAAAATCAAAAGTTTTAGCTTCTTGAAAAATTTCGTCCACGAATAGCAGTCCAGGAGCCGTCACCAAAAAGCAACAAAAATCCATGCTCAAAATTTAAGAGAAATTGATTCGACGTCGATTGTGCAGCGCTGGGAAGTCGGCAATGATTCACACGGCGCTGCTATCGCCAGGTGCTGCATGAGGGCCCTATCCGGGGTGCTCACCAGCGATTCAGGCGGCGTTGCATGAGGGCCCCGCCCTGGGTGCTCGTCAGTGATTGATGTGCCACTGCATAAGGGCCCCATCTGGGGTGCTTCCACCAACTCGATTGGCTCTCCACCAGATCCTGTTGCGCTCACTTGCAGAGAGGGAGAGGGCAGACGAAGCATGTGCGATTGGGGGGGGGGGGGGGTGTTTGTGGCGGTGTCGGCGAAGGTAGACGACAGGTATGGTTGTAACACTCGCAACAACTCGTTGATTCAGACATTTCGCATTGTAATCGGTAGACCAAAGAACACGGAGGTTGAATTTTGAGTAGATCGGAGGCAAGACCTAAGGTTTCAGGGTCTATTTGACCCTATTCTTCACCCCCACCCCCCCCCCCCCAAAAAAATATTATGCAAGGGTTCTACTATTCATGTCCCCAATGGCTGAAGGCTTTATCATATCCAAAACATCTTATCATAGGCAATCCTATAGCTTCGGTCAATTAACCGAATCCATGACGATCTGTTTTCAACTACTTAGCACTTGGCTTAGTGCCCAGGTCACAAGCCTCGGTCTTCGCACTTAGATGGCAAAGTAAAATGATGATGGTTTTTTTATAAGAAAACGAAAACTAAGAAAGTATCACACTAAAGGAGTTGATCATTAGGCAATAGGGAAGCCTTAAAATCGATATTAGTGAGAGGAGTAGGAGTATCCATGCAACAGATGCACCAGAGTGAGTATATGAAAGCTCTCCAAATAAAACTACTGGGTCTGCATTCAACTTGCTTGCTCATGAAGACCTCAAGCAGTTTGGGAAGCTCGTCCTTGGAACATACATGCCAAGTTCTATCAGGTAAAATTCCCACTAGCATAATCATGAAGCATATGAAAACTCCATATATGAAAGGCATGGTGCTACTCTGAAGCACAAGTGTGTATAAAGGATAGTAGTGCGCCCCTTTCTCTTTTTCTTTCATTTTTTGGGGGGATCTTTTTGGCCTCTTTCTTTTTTTGGGGCACTTTTGGCCTCTCTTTTTCTCACGGGTAGGGGCACAATCTAAATGACATCACATTTTATTTACTTACAACTCAAATAAATATGATGGCTACTATTAATGTGACCAGGATGTGCAATGAAAAGGAAGTCATCCCATGTGATTTGAATGCACCAGTGAACTATGCACCATGTTTCGATGCAAGAGTGGGCAATGCACGGTACCAAAGAGGCTAGAAAATATTTGTATAGGTGGAAGTTGTTGGGGAACGCAGTATTTCAAAAAATTTACCTACGATCACGCAAGATCTATCTAGGAGATGCATAGCAACGAGCGGGGGGAGTGTGTCCACGTACCCTCGTAGACCGAAAGCGGAAGCATTTAGTAACGCAGTTGATGTAGTCGAACGTCTTCGCAATTCAACCGATCCTAGCACCGAACGTACGGCACCTCCGAGTTCAGCTTACGTTCAGCTCGATGACGTCCCTCGAGCTCTTGATCCAGTTGAGGCCGAGGGAGAGTTCCTTCAGCACGACGGCGTGGTGACGGTGATTATGAAGTTACCGGCGCAGGGCTTTGCCTAAGCACTATGACGATATGACCGAGGTGTATAACTCTGGAGGGGGGGCACCGCACGGCTAAGAGAAGACTTGGTGTGCCCCCCTCCCACGTATATAAAGGGGGGAGGAGAGGTGGCCGACCCAAGGGGGGGCACGCCAAGGGGGGGAGTCCTACTTGGACTCCCGGTCCAAGTAGGATTCGACCCCCTCCTTTCCTTTCCGAAGAAGGGGGGAAGGGGAAAGAGGTAGAGGAGAAGGAAAGGGGGGCCGCCCCCTCCCCCACCAACCCTAGTCCAGTTCGGTTTGGGCTTGGGGGTGCGCACCTCCACCTGGCCGCCGCCGCCTCTCTCCACTAGGGCCCAGGAAGGCCCATTAACTCCCCGGGGGGGTTCCGGTAACCACCCGTACTCCAAAACTTATCTGAGACGACCCGAACCATTCCGGTGTCCGAATGTAACCTTCCAATATATGAATCTTTACCTCTCGACCATTTAGAGACTCCTCGTCATGTCCGTGGACTCATCCGGGACTCCGAACAAACTTCGGTCATCAAATCACATAACTCATAATACAAATCATCATCGAACGTTAAGCGTGCGGACCCTACGGGTTCGACAACTATGTAGACATGACCGAGACACATCTCCGGTCAATAACCAATAGCGGAACCTGGATGCTCATATTGGCTCCTACATATTCTACAAAGATCTTTATCGGTCAAACCGGACAACAACATACGTTGTTCCCTTTGTCATCGGTATTGTCGGATGTGGGGTTCCGGCAAACCCTCAAGGTTCAAATACTGGGGTGCGCGCGAAGTCTTTCCCTCCTACCGATCTACGCCCTAGCTCGCTAAGATCTCGTGGACGAACTCGACGAACTCAAAACACAGAAAGGCGCGAGATTTATACTGGTTCGGGCCACCGTAGTGGTGTAATACCCTACTCCAGTGTGGTGGTGTGGCTTGGTGACTTAGCGGGTGAGAGCTGGATGAATTGCTCGATGCCCCCTACTGTGGTGGCTAGCTCTACTTATATAGGCCCCGGTCCTCTCCCCAAATATTGAGCGGGAAGGGAGCCAACAACGGCGGGCAAATTTGAAGGGGGACAGCTAGTACAAGCCATCCTGACAAAAGTGGTCTTCACCTACAAAAGGCTCTGGTGGTGACGCCGTCTTGGGCTCCATGATGACCTCCGTCTTGTCGTCCTCCTGGTCTTGGTCTCGTTGCACCTATATAGCAACCTTTGCCTGATCCCTCGGTACTCCTCGCCTGCGCCTGCTTCCTTAGCACCAAAGAGGAAACGAGGAAGCTGCATGTGTGGCGCCCACTTTGGTGCTGATCGTCATGGCTCACGTCACGAGAGCCTCGTGAGGTTTGCCCCGCCTTGATATCTCCGCTCCTCGTGAGCCTGCCTGACTAGGCCACTCCCGAGGAGGTCTTGCATCGTCCGCCTCGCGAGGCTTGGCCCCTCGCGAGGGTCTTGGATGCCTTGTTGATGAAGATGGGCCGTACGGCCTGCTGGCTTAGCCACGCCGTGGGCCGCAGGCAGGCAAGTCTGGGGACCCCCATTCCCAGAACGCCGACAGTAGCCCCTGGGCCCAAGGTGCGCTTGGGCTTAGCTCCGCTGCGAAGCCAAGGGTCAAGTACGGAGCACCGCGGGCCCCAAAAGCCTGCGGCCTCGGTTGACGCATGGCGGTTGATTGGACGTGGGTGTCCCTGCTTCCCCATGCTACCTCGGCAAGCGCCGACGACAAAAAGGCTGGCGCAGTGATACTTGCCTTCATTGCTTCTTCCTCGCCTCGCTCCAGATCCCCTTTCTTGCTCCTCGCCACCGCTACCTCCAGATCCGTTCCAATCTCATCCTGCATCCGCGATCCATGGCGCCGCGCAAGGTCAAGACTTGCTCAGCACCGGCTTGGTATGAGCCGTCCCTTGAGGCGCCCACCGTCACGGAGAAGAGCCTCGCCCCGAAAACACTCCCCACCGTTGGTCCGCCGCCGCCCCGGCCATCCCTCTAGGCCCCCCGTGCCGAGATTTTTCTCCGGCGATCCCCACGCTACCGCCCCGCCACCGCCCCGCCACCGCCGGCGACCACCGCCCCCATCCTGAACCCTAAGATAGATAGTGGGCACCTCTCCGGCGAGCCCCCCCCCCCCCACCCCTTGAAAATCGACTGACCCAAAAGTCGATTCAGTCGACTGAAGTGTAGCTAAATCGGAGCAGCATCGCAATCAAGAGCAAGAGCGAGAGAAGCAGTGCAAGCAAGAGCAATAGCAAGAGCAGACTAGGTTGGGGACCGAGAGCAAGAGCAGAAAGCAAGCGAAGCGAGAGCTAAAGCAGCAGGTCCCTATCGATGTGGACGCCGCCGAGGGAGCGACACCGTGGAGGAAGTGGCCGGCGACGCCGTCGTGGATGGAGCCGCGCCGTGTCGGCTCGGGACCGAGCGCCGGCAGCACCGTGAGATTGAATCAAGAAGAAAATGCGGCGATTAGTGTACAACCTCTTTGGTGGCGCCAATTAGGCCGCAGCTTCATCCGAGGAAACGGTGATGATGATGCTCTTCCGATGGTGCAGGTGAAGACGGCGGTATGGGAATTGAGGTGGCGCAAAAGACGAGGGGAACATGTCGGGATCAGGGGTACCACGGGCATTTCGCGTGTCGGGATTTCACAGGAGATGGGAGTTTTGCCATGCGTTGTAATTTCGGAATAGCAAGGCGCGGGTTGAGATGGAGGGAGTTGTCGGAGCACAACGAGACAAAGATATATCTTAAATATTTCGGGCTAACAAGGCGTGGGTTGAAGAGGTGGGAGTTTTGTAGCACGATAGACAAAGATGCTAGCTTGAATTTTCGGCATAACAAGGCGTGGCTTGAAATTTCGGAAGAACAAGCTTAACGTGTACAAAAAAAGACAATTTGCACCTCAACACGCACAACACACACACAAACACCATTTAGACTAGAGTAAGGTACACGTGCATTGCACGCATGAGATTTAACACCAAATTATGAATAAATACCACATTATAGCATGCAAGCTTTGAGTCATATATGCATGATGTAGATGTTCGTTTAATTCTTATTGTTCATTTCATTCAAAATCATCTAGTTTTTGTAAGAAAGCTAATCTATTTTAAGATTCATGGAATTGTGCGTCGTAAGACATAAAGTAAAAACAAATAATGGCAAATCATGTAGACAAACATTTGGGAAATTCTGATATGGAAGATTCTAGAACAAATAATAAGTGCTTGTGTTTTGATGTTTGTGCATTATACTTAAGTTCAACCATGGAGTCTTCTAGATTATACATGTGGCGAAATCTGGTGGAATCTAGATGATATCCAACAACCCGTAGTGCTCAAATTTGCCATCTTTGGACCATCGGATTCGCCTCATCCAACGACCATCTTTCCAAGTTAAAGTTACCCACACAATATAAAAATAAAATAAAAAATATATATAGGGGTATAGATATAGATATGTGATGCGAAAGCCGCCCATCATCTCCAATTAGAATAGTGTGTCCATGCACGGATGCGACGTCGCCAAATGATGTCTGCCATCGGTATCTCAAATTCAAATCAGGCTGACCTTGTTCAATGTGTATACATTACAACATGCTCGTTTCCAAACCACACCGCACATATCTCCGTTATATTCATGCATGCATGGGTTTCAAACATCAGGATCTCTTATTCAAATATTTGAATTCAATTTACATTGATTATGACCTCACCTATTCTTTTACACCCACACAGTAGTCTTCTCTTTATAATTGTACCACTAACTTTCTCTCGTGCATGCATGCACACACACTACCAGTCGGCATTATCCATCGCACGCATGCAATCTTTTTCTTCAGGTTGGTCTCCCATGAAGGCACACACCCACACACATCCCCCTCTCCATCATATCGGGCATTCTTTATCTCTCACGCGTACATGCGCAACGATCGATGTTCCTCTATGTATGTGTGTATATAGCTAGGTCTTTCATAGTTTTCCTCACAAACCGATCCATCGATGTATCCAGTGAGGTCTCACCCTCTTTCCCACGTCCACATCGATCAATCTATACCTCTCTATATAGGATTAACATATATAGCTAATACACCCACATTAATTATATATCCAACGTCCCCCTCTCATCATCCATGCCTTCCGCTTCATCTCTCGGGACGCGTGCACAATGGCGAAGACAAGGCGATAAGAGCCCTGCCCCTCCCCTAACATCACTATATATCGAGGCTAATATGAATGTGATCATTAGACAATTGCTGCTAAAAATCATTTAAGTTCATGAATTGACCCTCCTCGTAAAGGATTAGCAATGCTTGGCCCCCTAGCTCATTTATTTTTCATGGCTCCGCCACTGCAGCAACAGCATGCGTGTTCGCCCCCTCTCTCTAAATGTCGATCTCACACTGGTGCATTCCTTCATAGTCTCCCTCCACTCGACCCCTCGCACCATCTTCTAGCCCCCCACTGGATTTTGCCACATGTACAATCTAGCAGACTCCATGGTTGAACTTAAGCATAATGCACAAACCTCAAAACAACAGTGGTTCTCTTTTATTCTAGAATCTTCCGTGTCATAACTGCCCAAACTTTTTTTTCTCGTTGAATTGCCATTATTTTTTTTACTTTATGCTTTACAACGCACAATTCCATGAATCATAAAATAGATTAAGGGCTTCTTTGATTCAAAGGATTCTCAAAGGAATTTTGGAGGATTCTAATCATTAGGATTTTTTCCTATCTTGGTTGTTTGATTCGTAGGATTGTAAACCATAGGAATTTTTCCATATGATTCATTTGCATTAGATTTCATAGGAAACATCTAATCCACTCAAACCTCTTTGAAAGGATTCTGCGTTTTTTCTATGCACAATCAAACACTCGTACAATCCTGTAGGATTCAAGACGACATTCCACTATAATCCCATGTTTTTCCTATTCCCGCGTTCTTAGCTTTTTTATAAAAACTAATTGATTTTGAATGAGATGAACTATAAGAATTAAGCGAAGGGCTACATCAGGCATATATGACTCAGAGCTTACATGCTATAGTGTGGTATTTATTCATAATTTGGTTGCAAAATCTGATGCGTGCAATGCACGTGTACCTTACTAGTACCTCGGTATGTGCAAAACACGTAAATTAGAATACCAATGGCACGCTACACGGTGTCTCTTACAGTTCATGAAGCCACGTGGCACATGTGGAGGCGTTGTCGCGACCTCCTTGCGTGGATTGATCACGCGATGACGTCTTCTTTGGTTCCAGAAGAATGTACTCGTCCTCCCTGAGCCATACTGGCGGTACATGCACGAAGCAAAGATGTGCACGCACGCCACGCACGCACTAATTCCCTCGCACGCACACGCGGGTATACGGGCGGACGGAATTTTGTACCAAGATCCACCCCATGTGACAATTTGACGCGTGTAAAGTCGTTCACTTCATTGTTGTTCAATTAATACAGCGCATGCAAATTGAGTGGACGTGAGGGCGGAAGAAAGACATTATTACTCCACTGCACGCATGCGAGTAGTTAAATGGTGGGTTGCTAGTAGTACACTTCCATTGGTCTCCTTCGTATTTTGTGCCAATTTTTGACAGTAACATAATATTTACGCATTTGAGCAGTGTAGTACTTGAAATTTATGTTCCGCTAAACTCATCGGGAGCCGTTTCAGACATGAAACCAGAACCATCAATTAATCTTTACCTTGTTCCCATCACATTCGAAGCCTGCTCACACCTACTAGTACGTACCAAACCTGAACATGTTCCCACTATGCAGGTATTAGTACTAGTGCTAGTACTTAGGTTATAAAAGGGAACTACCTAACCGAAAATTACTCTACCTTTCCTCCTCATAAGTGCTTCTTCTTCGTAAAATCGTTGCCATGGCGGTGAGCGTAGCTCTAGGTCGAGAACTACTCGTAACAAGGGAGGCGGCAACCAAGGCTGCGGAAAAAGAGAGGGCTCGCCGCCACGCAGAGACCTCGAAGATCTCTCACGGGCAAAGGCGATGGCTCCCGAGGCGCCCTAGCTGCGGAGGCGAACATGCCGAGCCGACGGAGCTGGAGTAGTTATCCCTCGACGGCATGCCCGATCAGCTCAATAAGCAGAAGGAGTTCATCCAAGGCTTGATGGAGTTGCTCAAGGAGAGCCTCGACGACATGCCCGCTGAGCTCAATCAGCAGGGGGAGTTGACCGCCGGCTTGGTGATGCTGCTGAAGAAGAGCATTGCCTCGGAGAAGAAGGCGACCGGCGAAATCCTGCGACTTCAGGAGGACAAGGTGAAGCTCTGCCACGAGATCGACCTGTTGAAGGAGAAGAAAGCCGGCTGGAAGAAGCTGCATGATAATAGTAGTTCCTCGATGAAGATGCTGCAGGCCCTCGTCATGGAACAGAAGGAGGAGTTGGTGAAGCTCCGCATCGAGCACCCGGCTGCTATCAAGGTACGTAATGCGGCCGTGGAACAGATGATGAAGGATCGCGTCGAGAAATCCCGCGTCATGGACAGAATGAAGAAGATGGCGGAGGAGACGCGCAAGGAGATGGAGGTCGTGGAGGCGATGAAGAAGCAGTTACGACTCCGCGGCGAATTAGATCATTTGGGGTGATAATCTTCCTTCTTCTTTTGCTCCTGTGTTTCATCTTTTGCTTTGGGTGTTTTGCCGCATGTGTCACGTTCTCTGCGAGGCATGAATAGAACATTGGTTTTTTTAGGGAATGAATAGAACAATGCTAACAATGAGATGACTAGCAAATTAGATCATTTTTATCGCCATATGGCACTGGGCTGCTGTGTTTCGTGCTCCTCCATCGCATTACTACTCCAGTGGAAAACTTGAGTATACCGCACGGTTCTTTGCTCCTCCTCGACCAGGTCATCGACGCATTTATACGAGCAGTCAAATCACAAGGCCTCGCCTTCTAGCAGTAATGAGCCGTCAAATCACAAAGGCCCTCGCCTCTCGTGAAACCGACCCAGCTAGACTGCCCCGCCCTATAGCCTTTTAAAAAATGTATACTTTTGTACAACAGTAGTATCGATGGATTGCGCCATGGAGCAAAACTTGAAATTATAAAAAAGGTGGTACATATAGAGAGCGCTCGTCGCCAAATTATACATATAGTACTATTAAAAAGGCTAGTCACAATAATGGTGTCCAGCACAACCCACCCCTCAAATAAAACTAACAGGGTGCTTGGATACGTTTTAGTCCCATGACTAAAAGTAGTGGGACTAAAACATGCTAGCCTCACCCATGCTTGGATCCAAATACTAAAAAGGCTAAAATCAAATTAATGAGCATTTATTATCCTCCAAACCCTCCAATCCAGAACTCACTTTGTGTTAAAGGAGAGGAGTTAAATGAGTAGAGAGAGGACTAATCCACATTTTAGTAGGGGTACCCCTGACTAAAAAAGTTTAGTCTCAAGACTAGTTTTAGCACCTCTTTAGTCAGGGGTGCTTGGAACTTTAGCCTCTTAAAGAGGCTATTTTTAGTCAGACTAAAATAAGTCCCTTGGATCCAAGCACCCTCTAAGCATCCTGGAATTCTTTGACAAAACTAAGCACCTGAAATTCTTTGACAACTAAACTGCTGGCTATATGATGTTGGCCATATATATTGTATGTATATAATGTGAAGAAACGAGTGGTAGTACTATACCAACTAAAAGATGAAATGTAAGAAATACTAGTATGTACGTACTGAAGAGTTAAAGTAACGAGAAGAAACAGAACATAGTTTTCTTTGGGGGCTCAAAGACAACACACCCCTCAAATTAAATTAAGCACACCTGAAATTAAACTTTGCAACTATTCCGGTAGACACTGCATTAGAACCACCTTGAGCAACGACACTGCCACCTTACTCAGAGTCCTCGTCCATGTCCTCGACTTCGTCCTTGTCCCTCTTCCTCTTGGCCGATACTTCTTTGCTTGAACCGCACACTTGGTTGTTGCTCTTCATCCAACCCTTGTAGATACTGAAGCAAAGGTAGCCATCCATTGCAGTGTAGTGGGTGTGGTCTATATCTAGTACATTCCGCTGCCATGCATGACGATGAAACGTGTATGGAGGTTTCTCCGGTTTACCATCTGAAGGATGAACCATGGCTCCTGCCAGATCAGCATTGAAGGGTGACGAGAGGACACCAGCCGATTCTTCAGAGGTTGAAGGTGTTTCCTACAACGAGGCCTATCCGACGCAGACTTCTTTATGTCGTTACCAAAGTCTACGAACGAATTTGACTAGGTTGCTCTCGAGGAAGTCCTTAAAATCCTGGCACTCAACGTCGGCATGGCATATGTGGTAGACCAAGCATAAGTCATGCATGCAAACCTGGATCATGGAGGGCTTCTTCCTCTCTTCGTCCTTTAGATCCTTATCTCGTTCCAGGACTGTGGTCTACTCAACATCTAGCCCAGCGACCCACTCATCATCCGAGTCTTCGAACATGCGTCTGAAGCGAGAAAGGCATCCTTTCACCGTCGCGAAAGAACGGGTGTAGATGACGTCGAACTCATCGCCGGTGATGGTTCTAACCTTGTAATCACTGCCGATCGTGGAGATTTGGGACGCCATGGATTTGGGAGGAGGGTTAGGATTAGTGGAACTGCCGTAATGTGAATGGACGGGACGACTAGGAGTGAACCGCCGTAGTATTGAAGGACGTGAGGGGACGAGTAGGAGTGAATTGCCAGCGTACGAACGACATGGTAGCGGATTTCCATTCCCCCATGATACGGGCTTCCGAGAGCCCTTGGATATGAGATCGAACGGTTGCATGGCGTGATTCTAGACCTATGTGTGAATATCCTATCCTGGAGGCTTATTCTGCAAATTTTGAGCAACTTAGCATGTGGCCGTTTGATCTCAGATCCAAGGGCTGCCAGCAGCCCGTATCATGGTCGCGCCTACCACGACCGTCAGCGCTTTCGCTGATCGCGCCCTTGGAGATTTAACACGATGCGTTAGGCTATCTGATGTTGGCATGTCATACATAGTCATCACTTAGTCACTCATACTACAACAAGGTTGGCTATAAGGTTGGCTATAAGTGTATTTTTTTTACTCCTCTCTATCTCTTTCTTCGTACTCCCTCCGTCCCATAATATAAGAATGTTTTTGACACTAGTGTAGTGCCAAAAACGTTCTTATATTATGGGACACATGAGTACTAGTATTTATTGCATTTGCCAAGGAGTGACCTCTTCCAATGAAATGATGTTGCTAAGTTTGCTTCATTGAATTAGCTATAGACTCAGAATTGTCTTTTCACCTAGGTACACGCGCTTAGCACCGTTTTTTCCTTAGGTCACCAAACTAGTCTCTCTCTTCTTGATTAACTTGCCACATCAGACTTTATGCCTATGTGGCAACCTTAAGCACCTGTAGGAGCAAGTAAAAGTAAGTACAATAGTGCGCTTTACATGGCATTTTTGCATATGTGGAGGAAAGAGAGGCAAGGAAAAAGTGGAGAAGTGGGCTCTCATGCAAGAGCCAGCCTCTACTACATGGTGGAGCATTGGGAGAGGCACCTGTATGGAGGTGGTCAGGAATCGGGAGACTCACGCCGATCGTGGCGCCTTGATTAAAATGATAATGGCAAGTCAAATCACGGGGCCCCACATCCCGGCAATAACTTCATTGTCAAATCACACAGCCCTACGTTTGCAGCAGCCTACTCCCTCGTCTTCTAGCGTCTCTGTCGAACCGGCTAGGCGGAACTGCCCGCCGCCTACATGCAGGAAAAGCCCCGCCCTCGACTTTTAAATAGTATACAGTATACTAATTTTGTATCCATGGATTGCGCCCGCACCATGGAGCAAAGCGTCTAGAAAACGGCGGTACACATGTACAGAGTATACAACACGCCCATCGTGTTCGCATCGCACCCCAGACGGTCGGTCGGTCTGGCACGCTGCTCTCCGAATGGAACATGCGTCATATTGCGTTTGCACACACATGTGGGACGACAATTGAGAACCGACCATAGGCACACTCCCCGGCCCCGCAAGTCGGGTGATGACTTAATAGAAGAGGGAGACGAGCGATAGTACAAGAGAAGTGTTGTATTACGTTGGTGCCTATACGATCCCTGCAAGACACGGAAGATCAGTTCGTCCATGCATGTGACCAGACTCCAGCAGACACGCCTGGATTGGCTATCGTCTACATATCATGCAGGCTGTGTTGTACATGGCTGTAGTTGTGGTGAGAAATCTAAAAAAAGGTTTCTTGTCATCTTGCAAAATTAGGTGTCATGTGCTTCGGATCACTGCGAGGGTTAAACAACGACAACTGAGTTGGGCTAGTCATTGGGGGCACATGCACGAACAGTGACTACTCGGCTGCCATCTAGGTCAAGCCGGCTATGTTAATTAGGACATCTATCGACAGACCCCTTTTCTACGAGTTTATCTTTAATTTGAGCTTTGTTCCTTGTTGGGGATATTACTACTGGGCGTAAACCGGCCAGGAGAGGCCGGGTTAACTTCATCAGTAGTTCATTATACTCGAAGCCCATGAAGACAGACGGAGACGCTGTGTAAAGGCCCAGGGCCCAGAACCGGTTTAAGGCTTGTAGCTATAAACCGACATTGATATGTAACATGCATTGTAAGGTATAAAGAGCGGAGACCAAGCCGGACACGTTTATGAGCTGGCCTCGGGACTCTGTAAACCGACGGGCATCAACCCATGTATATAAGGGGACGACCCGGCGGCGGTTCAGGACAACAGACAACAACTCGAGACTCAGGCAAAGCGTATTCGCTCCCTGGTCATCGAAACCCCATCAATTCCAGCACAACTAGACGTAGGCTTTTACCTTCATCGTAAGGGGCCGAACTAGTATAAATCTCTCTTGCGTCCCTTGTCCGCTTTAACCCCTTTAAGCTAACCCGTAGAGATGGGTCCACGACTAAGTCCTTTCATGAGGACATCTGCCGTGACAAAACCACGATAGTTGGCGCCCACCGTGGGGCTATCGCACGATGGTTTCAAGTTCTTGGAGGGCAGCTTCGAAGGACTCAATGGTTACGCTGTGGGCCGGATGACCAAGAGTCGCCGCGGCAAGATCTACGTCGATGATGCAGGCTGGGGCCACGAGGCCGACTCAATCGAGTACGGGTACCGGGTCCCCTTTGGTGGCATACACGTCTTCATCGGCAAGATCGGCAAATCGGGCCCTGAGCCGGACATCTGCACCGGCCTCGTCGAAACGGCTCAGCATGTGAGATCTGCCCGGGTGAAGCCCGTCATGAGGCGTGCCTTCGTGGGAGTCATCCATGGAGGGGAATACGAAGACAAATCGGAATTTGGTTGTGAGGCAGTCGTTTATTCCAGCGATGAGTCATCGACCGGAGAGACCGAGTTGTTATATCAGCTACAAGATGGCCGGATTGGGGGCTGTTCCGATGGCAACAGTATTCCGGACCCCTCTGATCTGCCAAACCGGGTTGCGATCTTCATGGCCGGTACGCAGCCGGCGCTCCACTCTTCGACCGCGGCAGTGATGATTTCCGGATCAGCGCCAGCGACAGCGCCCGGGGCAGGAGGCCCTGTACGACCGCCGGCTCAGATTCTATCTGATTTGTTTGACGCATTGGCAGCACTGATGGCGGAGGCTAACCCGGCAGATCAGGAGGCACACAATGCAGAAATTGCGAAGGTAAAGGATCAGATTACTCAGGCCAAAGCTGATCTGGCAGCTGAAGATACCAGGATGGCTGTGGAGCGAGCCGCTTTGGATGCGCAGGCTTACCGGCTTATGTTGGATTAGAATGCATCACACGAAGTCCTGAAAAGGAGACACCGTTCTCGCCTTCCTCTAGTTTATGATGCCAGGAGCCTCTTTAACACCCCAGGGGCCGGGACCAGCAATCCGCAGGTGGTAAACCGGGCGGAGGTACCTGGGGCAGGGGCGCCGGTTCAGCCATGTTTGATGGATCCGCCTCGATAGAACAACATTGTGACGCAGCCCGTCCCAACGCCACCGGGTCATTATTCTACTCCGATGGACAATCTTGTTGCTGCCGCTTCATGACTGGAGGCTATCCCAATTGAAGGTGATTCTCGGCGGCGGTTGAGACGCGTCGGGTTAAGGAGCTTCTTCGGACAGCCTTGGTTCAACAAGAGGCTTATTCATACAGTCGTGATCGAATTCATTCCACCCCCCGTCCAAGCCGGAGTTCTGATGGGTGTATGGATGAACCGGCCGTATCAAGCAATGCGCAGAATCGTGAACCGCCCCGTGGCGACAATCCGGCAGGGGGCGCTGGTGATGCTCAGGAGGTAGTGGACCGGGCTCGAGCTCGCAGGGAGGCCGAGTTAGCGGCGCAGCATGAAGCCCGTCAGCTTGCTCCGGTTCGTCCAACCACATCAGTAGAGCCAGGAGTCACCTCTAGTTCCTTGGGGGTGCCGTGTCTTGTACCGGCGTTGCGCAACGTGTGCCTGCCCAAGGATTTCAAAGGCCCGCGCAAGGTGCCGAATTACACTTCCGATTTATCCCCTGAGACATGGGTTGAAAGTTACGAGATGGCCATGGAGATGCTGGACGTGGATGATGCGGCATGTGCAAAGTATTTTACCATGATGTTGGAAGGGACGACCCGTACTTGGCTAAAGAGTTTCTTGTGAATTCTATCAGTCATGGGCGAGTTAAGAACCCGGTTTATCCAGAATTTCAAGGATACATGTAAGCAGCCTATGTCGATTGTGGACTTAGCTGCCTGTGTCCAGGAGGAAGGAGAGTCAACAACCCGATGGGTGCGCCGGGTTTCGGAAATTTTGCATTCATCAGACCACATCAATGCGGATACTGCAGTTCTGACCTTGGAAGGCAATTGCAGGTTTGAACCTCTGAAGTTGAAGTTGGGACGGCTAAAACGCCATTGCAATGACATGGGAACCCTCATGGATGCTTTAGTGAAGTATGCTGACTCTGATAGTACCAGGGATCCCGAGTCTGATGATGATAAAGTAGGGAAGGGAAAAAAGAGCGGCAACGCCAAGGGGCAGCACCACAACCTGGCGGGTCATGGAAACGGCAGCAAACGTAAAGCAGATCACAGCTTGGACTTTGTGGCTAATACCAGCACACAGGACAAGGGCCAACGGCGCAAGGGTAAACCGCCCCAGCGCGGTGGAGCACCTAGTCCTAACCCGGACCGCCTATCTTACCTATTGAACCAGCCCTGCCCGAAACATGGGACGAAGGAGATGCCGGCCACACACCTCTGGAAGGACTGCTACATCATGCAAGAGTTCAAAAACTCTAATGCTTTTCGGTATGATCACGGACCAGGTGGCGGTTCAGGCCCTGGATCTCATGGGCCAGGTTATGGTGGAGGAAATTCCGGTTCAGGCTTCCATGGTAATCAGGGCGTACATAACAATCAAGGTAATCAGGGAAACCAAGGTGGATACAATCATCAGGGCAATAAGCAGCAGCAGCAGCAATCGGGTTACCAGAGCAACCCGAAACAGTTGAATAGCGGGCAGTATCATGTTTTCACCACTAGCTTAGACAAGCGTGACCAAAAGCTTCATAAGAGGGCAGTGAGCTCCGTTGAACCGGCGGTGCCCCGTTACCTACGCTGGTCGGAGCAGCCGATTGTGTGGAGCAGAGAAGATCACCCACCCCGGGTTGACAATCCGGGTCATCTGGCATTGGTGGTGGCACCTCAGGTGGGAGGTTATAAGTTCACCAAGGTACTCATGGACGGAGGAAGCAATATCAATATCCTTTACTATGAAACTTTCCGTCGCATGGGGTTAATAGATAAATATCTTAAACCGTCCAATACGGTGTTCCGTGGTGTGGTGCCTCGTAAATCGGCGTATCATGTTGGTAAGATAGCTCTGGAGGTGGCTTTTGGGGACGAGCATGACTCGAGATCAGAAACTTTGACATTTGAAGTGGTGAAAATCAGAAGTCCGTATCACGCCCTGTTAGGGCGGCCGGCTTATGCTAAATTTATGGCACGGCCTTGCTATGTCTATCTGCAGCTCAAGATGCCGGGTCATAAGGGAACTATAACCGTACATGGGAGCCGCAAGATTGCTCTGGAGTGTGAAGAAGGTGATGCGGCGTATGCTGAGTCGGTTTGTGCCATAGAAGAATTGAAGTTTTACAAGGACAATGTTGATCCGACAGATATGACTTCGTTGAAGAAGCCAACTACCGAGCATGATCCGGCCTTGAAGTTTAAATCGGCTGATGAGACTAAGCTTGTTGACTTCGTACCTGGCGATTCGTCCAAGCAGTTCAGCATCAGCGCTAAATTGGATCCGAAATAGGAAAGCGCGCTCACCGAGTTCATCCGTGAGAATCGGGACATCTTTGCGTGGAAGCCTTCTGACATGCCAGGTGTACCGAGAGAACTCGCTGAGCACACACTTAATGGTGATCCTAAGTATAAACCGGTCAAGCAGTTTCTCCACCGGTTCAATGAAGAAAGACGCAAATCTATTGGAGAAGAAGTGGCCAGGCTCTTAGCGGCTGGATTTATCGTTGAAGTTTTCCATCCTGAATGGTTGGCTAATCCGGTGTTGGTCCTTAAGAAGAACGACACTTGGCGTATGTGTGTGGACTACACAGATCTCAACAAAGCTTGTCCAGCAGATCCTTTTGCTCTCCCCCGTATTGATCAAATCATCGATGCTACAGCGGGTTGCGAGCATTTGAGATTTTTGGATGCATATTCTGGTTATCATTAGATCAAGATGGCAGTTAAGGACCAGGAGAAGATGGCCTTCATAACCCCCCTTGGAGCCTTCTGCTATGTGTCCATGCCCTTTGGGCTCAAGAGTGCCCAGGCGACTTATCAACATGTGTGCAGAATTGCCTCCACAAACAAATCGGCCGCAATGTTCACACCTATGTAGATGATATTGTGGTAAAATCAAGGAAGAAGGAAACATTGATTGATGACTTAAAGGGAACCTTTGATAACCTGCGGGTTTACAAGATGATGCTTAATCCGGCCAAGTGCGTTTTTGGTGTACTGGCAGGCGAGCTCTTGGGCTTTTTGGTGTCTAACAGGGGCATTGAAGCTAATCCGGACAAGATCAAGGCTATCACCTCCTTGGCTAAACCGAAGTGTATCAATGACGTTCAACGTTTGGCAGGCTGGATTGCCGCGTTGAACCGGTTTATCAGCTGCCTTGGCGAAAAGGTCATTTCTTTATATCAGATGCTGAAGAAAATGGATAACTTCGTCTGGAGCTCTGCCGCAGATGAAGCGTTTGAGGATTTAAAGCGGCAGCTAGCTAACCCGCCGGTTCTTGCTGCTCCGATTGACGAGGAGCCATTATTACTATATGTGGCAGCTAATGCTCGGGCTGTCAGCGTGGCTATTGTGGTGGAGCGCAAGGAGGCAGGAAAGGAATATCCGGTTCAGCGTCCAGTTTATTATATCAGTGAGGTACTTATTGAATCCAAGCAAAGGTACCCGCACTGGCAGAAGTTGGTATATGGAGTTTTCATGGCAAGCCGGAAGCTCAAGCAATATTTCCAAGGACATCCCATCACGGTGGTCAGTTCTGCTCCTTTAGGAGATATAATCCAGAACAGGGAAGCAACTGGCCGGATTGCTAAGTGGGCTATCGAGCTTGGACCTCACGGGTTGAAATATATACCCCGAACGACGATCAAATCTCAAGCACTAGTGGATTTCATCAACGATTGGATAGAACTACAAGTGCCTAAAGAGAAGCCGGATCACACTTATTGGACTATTCATTTTGATGGGTCCAGGCAATTGGAGGGCTCGGGGGCTGGAGTCGTATTAACTTCCCCACGAGGTGATAAGTTTTGTTATGTTCTCCGTTTAATGTTCCCTTGCACTAACAATGCAGCTGAGTACGAGGCTTTACTCCATGGTCTTCGGATGGCTAAGGAGATGAACCTAAGCCGAGTTAAGTGCTTGATGATTCGGACCTGGTAGCTCAACAGGTGTGTGGCACTTGGGATTCCAAGGATCCACTCATGGCAGCATATCGTCGTGAGGTGGATATTGTTGCAGGTCACTTTAAAGGTTATCAGGTGGATCACGTGGACCGGCGGAAGAATGAAGCGGCGGACGCTTTAAGCCGCCTGGGTTCTCAACGTAAACCGGTTCCACCTAATGTCTTCTTGGATGTTCTGCATAACCCGTCCGTCAAGCTCCCTGGTGAAGAGGATTTGGCCGTTCCTGATCCGGAAGCTCAGTTGGTGGTGACTCTTCCTGTTATCCCGGATAGGACGGTTCCCTATCTGGCGTATATGAATTGGGGCGAGTTACCAGAGGATGAGACATTGGCCAGGCAGATAATTCGGCGGTCCAAATCCATGACTATCATCAATGGAGAGTTACATCATCGCAGCGTGACAGGGGCGTTTCAACGCTGTGTATCTCCTGAAGAAGGCTGTGAAATTTTGCACGAGATCCACGAAGGAGATTGTGGTCACCATGCCGGTTCAAAATCTTTGGTGGCTAAGGCATTTTGTTATGGTTTCTATTGGTTAACCGCTCATGCTGATGCTGAGGATCTGGTCAGAAGATGTGATGGCTGCCAGAAGTTCTCAAGACGCGCTCATGTGCCGGCTCAAGAATTGAGGATGATCCAATCACTTGGTCGTTTGCAACTTGGGGGCTGGATATGGTTGGGCCTTTTGAAAGGTCCAAAGACAAGAAGACCCACGTTTTGGTGGCGGTTGACAAGTTCACAAAGTGGGTAGAGGCAGAGCCCGTTAGCAAGTGTGACGCAGCCACGACGGTTCAATTCATCAAAAAAGTGATCTTCCGGTTTGGCTTTCCACATAGCATCATCACCGACAATGGTACCAATCTATCAAAGGGTGCCATGAAGGAGTTCTGTCAACGTGAGCACATCCGGCTTGATGTATCATCAGTGGCTCACCCCCAGTCTAGTGGTCAAGCAGAGAGGGCTAATCAAGAGATCTTGAGAGGCATCAAACCCCAACTTATGGTTCCTTTGCAGCGGACGCCGGGTTGTTGGGTTGAGGAGCTACCTTCAGTGTTATGGAGCATCAACACCACGCCCAACAGGTCGACAGGATACACACCGTTCTTCATGGTTTATGGAGCGGAGGCAGTTCTTCCTAGTGACATCCGTCATGACTCACCTCGTGTAGCGGCATATGTTGAAGATGACAACGAGAAGGCACGGCAAGAAACTCTCGACCTGTTAGATGAGGAGCATGACATAGCGGCCGCCCGTTCAGCGATTTATCAGCAAGATCTGCGTCGCTATCATAGCCGCCGGATTAGAACTAGAACCTTTCAAGAAGGAGATTTGGTGCTTCGGCTCATCCAGGATCAGACGGATATGCACAAGTTATCCCCCCCTTGGGAAGGACCTTTTGTGGTCAGCAAGAATCTACACAATGGGTCGTACTACCTAATCGATGTTCGAGAGCGCAAAGACTCACGTAAATCGGAGGAGGAGACCAACCGGCCGTGGAATATTGCTCATATTCAGCCCTACTATACTTGAGCTATAGGCTCTGCTTATGTACATATTATGACAATGTATATATTATGATCAATATAATAAACCGGAACCTCAGCTAAAGCGGGGTATCTGTTGTTTTCTTACATCATGTGTGGTTACATGGAGCTTCTATTTTTAAAGCGGCGTCCGGTTTACCCCTTGATTTAGCTTCTCAAAGCTTTATGTTATATCACTTGGGGGCTTGGTCGTATACTAACCATAGCTACACCTTTTTATAGGCGTAATGCCACAGCATCACTTGGGGGCTTGGTCATATCCGAACCATAGCTACACCTCTTGATCGGCGCAATGCCACAACATCACTTGGGGGCTTGGTCGAAACCAAACCATAGCTACATCTCTTGATCGGTGCTATGCCACAGCATCACTTGGGGGCTTGGTCGAACCCGAACCATAGCTACACCTCTTGATTGGCGTAATGCCACAACGTCATTTTGGGGCTTAGTCGTATCCGAACCATAGTCACACCTATTGATCGGCTCAAAGCCTCGCCTGCAACGGTTTTATTTGCCTTTGTTTGAGTTTTGTTCTCTTTAAAAAAAATTTGGTTGCCTTTTAAACCGGCGTTAACAACCCGGCTCTACTGTCAATTACAAATTGACGGTACACGATCAGATCATCATCCGGAGACTATCAGCCCGGTCTGGTTTTCAATCAAAATCGAAGTATGGAGTAAACCGACGTTTATCATAACCCGAAACGGTATATACTATAAACCGACCTTATGTCCACAGGAGTTCTTTCTCCTCCAAGAGTTGGGTCATGCCCCTCACTACAATGTTGGTTAGCCAACCTTATGCCTCAAAGTCACAGGTATTACATATATGTCTGTGTTTGGTTATCTTTTATCGCCTTGGTTATACACCTTGGTCATATATATATGTATGAGTATCATGACCCACCCAGCGGTAAACCGCTAGGGCGCTTTGAGCTTTTTATCTGCAAGAACAACTTAAATAAATGGCTATGGATTATGATTATCATAAACATGTTGGTTTAAGCAAGCATATAAAAATGCACGAAGGCATAGTCAGCAGCTTGGCCTGACGGCTGCAGGTCATCTCGCGCCAGTTCAGATTCTTCTTCTCTACCCAATGGTTGGAAATCGACAGTTGCCCAGTCGATCCCAGTTAAGGCTTGGAATACAGCTTCATCACTTATCAGCATGGACGGTTCAATGTCAGGGGCATAAGCGTGCTTACGGATTGGCGGGATAAGATTCTGAGCTTCGGGGATTGGTGCAGCAACCTGCTTGTTCTTGTCATCATAGTTTGCTTGATAGTATGACAGGTCCGCTTCTTCAACTAGTTGACAAGCCAATGGGCGTACCTCCCGGTTTATGATCCGGAGATCATCTTCGCCGAATTCTGTCCCGTCTTCACTGCAAACTGGGATAACCTTGGGCCGCTTCAATTGGATCAAAGTCGGTACCCATGCCTTTGCGGTCGGTCAAGGCAAATTGAAAGCGCCCGTCCTAGCAGCAGAATTTTTCAGTTCGTCAACCCGGGTAGGAAGCATGGATAACCTTTCTAAGGTATCTTTAATCAAGGTGGGAGGAGGATTGTTGTGAGAAGCAGTACATATGATCCGCTGCGCGCCGGTATACAGCTGCTCTATCAGAGTATAAGCTGCTTTTAACTTCTTCTGAACGTTAGATCCCAAGTGGCCAATACGAGTTCCTATATCATTGCAAGGATTAGTAAACCGACAGATACATGAAAGAATATGGTCAAATCAGAAGTTAAGGATGCTTACCAAACACAGCTGCGGTCATGGCATGAACCTGCCGCTTTACGCTGGTCAGTTCATCAACCACCGGTTTAAGAGCAGCTTCTGCTTTCTCAGCCTTTTTGATCAAATCGGATTTTTCACTTTCCCAATCCGACCGTTCCTTGTTGAAGCCTTCTTTCAGTTTCTCCATAGCGCCTAGAGCGCCGGTCAACTTTTCCTTCACCTTGGAGGTTTCAGCTTGTTGCAATTTAAGGTTTTCCTAGAGATCAGCGGTTTGGCTCTCTCTTTTGCTCAGCTCAGCCTACAAAGAGAAAATCATATGGTGAGGTGACAGTACATACTTGAAGTACCAAGCCCATAACAAGTTATGCCCTTGGCACTTGGGGGCTGTTGGGGATATAACTATTTGTGTAAGCCGCCCAGGAGGGGCCGGGTTACGTAAATAGTTACCAGACAGAAGCCCAAGTCCAAGCATGAAGATGGCGTCTCAACAAGGGGCCTTAGGCCCACAGGCGACTTAAGGCCCGTTGTAGTAAACCGCCATAATGGCATGACTTGTATCATAAGGTAGACTTGACTAGTCACCGAGCCGGACATCATTTATGAGCCGGTAGGGACTCAGTAAGCCGCAGGCGTCAACCCGTGTATATAAGGGGACGACCACGACGGCTTAGGGCAAGAAACAACCAATCGAGAACCGGGCATAGCGTATGTCGCTCCCTGGTCATCGAAACCTCAAGCAATACCAAACCAACTAGACGTAGGCCTTACCTTCATCGTAAGGGGCCGAACTAGTATAAACCTCTCGTGTCCTTTGTCCCAATTAACCCCTTTAAGCTTCCTAGTTGCGATGGCTCCACGATTAAGTCCTTGCAAGAGGACATCTGCCGTGACAATTCCACGACAGTTGGCGCCCACCATGGGGCAACGCATGGTGGATTTGAGTTCTTGAAGGGCAGCTTCGAAGGGCTCAAGGGATCTGTGATGGGCTGGATGACCAAGGGTCGTCAGCGGCAAGATCTACATCGACAACGAAGGCTGGGGCCCCGACGCCGACTCAATTGAGTACGGGTACCGGTCCCCTTTGGCGGAATCCACGTCTTCATCGGCCGGATTGGTGAGCCGGGCCCAGAGCCGGACAGCTGCACAGACCTCATTGAGACGGCTCAGTGTGCGAGACCCGCCCCGATTCAACCTGTCCTAAAGCATGCCTTTGTGGGCTGTGTTCATGGAGAGGCACTTTCTGAAGGATCTAAAGATGGCGAAGAGACGACAGTCCCATCAGATGATGATTCGTCCTCTGGCTCAACAGATTCTCTGTATCAGGTCGAAGAAGGCATGCTAGGGGGCTGTTCTGACAACTCTAGCGTTCCAGATTTCTATGAGCCGCCTAGCTGGGCAGGAGTCTTCATGGCTGGTACCCAACCCGGCCAAAACTGGACGGCTGCGACAGCAATCACGTCCGGGTTAGGAGCGGCTGGGGCAGGAGGCCCCGCGCGCCCGCCGGCTCAGGTACTGATAGATCTTATGGACAAATTGACGGCCTTGTTAACCTCCATGGTTATTCCTGCAAATCCAGATGAGCATAACGCGGAGGTGGCAAGGGTGCGTGAGGAGATAGCCCAGGCCAAGGAGGCCTTGGCGGCTGAGGACACCAGGCTAGCTGCGGAGCGGGCGGCTTTAGACGCACGGGCGCATCGACTCCAGTCAGAGGCTTTCTAGCTTAACATGAGTCTGAATGCATCCAATGAGGTGATGAGAAGGAGACATCAGAAAACCCAGTCACGTCTGCCTCCGGTTTACGATCCTCGAAATCTTTTCACGACACCCGGAGCCGGTCCTAGCAATCCGCCCGAAGCCAATCAATTTATGACACCCGGAGCGGGAGGGCCGGTTCAGCCTCGAGAGACGTCACCTCTTCACGGGAGCATGGCCCCGCCTTGATACATACCAACACCTCTGGGCCACTTTTCCAACCCCATGGAGAACTCCGATAGCGAGATCGGCGCGACTGGCGGCTCTTCCAGTGGATGGTGACGACCCGACGGCGGTGGAAACCCGGAGGGTTAGGGAGCTTCTTCAGACGGCCTTGGCACAGCAAGAGGCCTATTCTTACAGCAGGGACATGATTCATTCCACTCCTCAGCCTTGGGTAGCACCTCGACCAAACCGGAGTCCGAAAGTTACGATGAGACATATGGAGTCGAGGCTTTATCAAGTAATGCCAGCGTCGCAACCAACCCGGCGGCTATAACCCGGTGCAGGATCGATTGTGCGGGGAGGATGAGCAGGCGGCTCAATTAGCGGCTCGGCAGACGGTGTATGATGGTTTCCCGTGAGTATCCAATGACTTCGTTGGAGCAGGGTGGCCACTAGAACCGGCGGTGTCCCTTGTCCGGTGCCGGCTCTTGAGATGTGCGTCTGCCCAAGGATTTCAAGGGTCCTCAAAGGTGCCGAATTACACGGCCGACTTACAACCGGGGGCGTGGATTGAAAGTTACGAGATGGCCATGGAATTATTGGAAGTCAGCGACGCGGCAATGGCTAAGTATTTCACCATGATGTTAGATGGAACGGCCCGAACTTGGTTGAAAAGCTTTCCTCCCAATTCCATCAGTTCATGGGCCGAGTTAAAGGCCCGGTTTATCCAGAACTTTAAAGATACTTGGAAGCAATCTATGTCCATTGTGGACTTGACCAATTGTAAGAAGGAGGAGGGTGAGTCCACAACTCATTGGGTGCCGGGTCAAAGAAATAATACATTCATCGATAAGATGGATGCCGCCTCTATGATACTTATGCTCCATCGTAATTGTCGTTTTGTGCCCGGAAGCGGTAGGCGCCTTAAGCATGATTGCAATGACATGGAGTACGCTTGATGGCGGCTTTGGTTAAGTATGCCAATTCGATACTCATCAAGATCCCGTGTCCGAGGAGGAAAAGACAGGATGGGAAAGAAGAACGGCAACAGCGGAAAGAAGACAACAACCGGCAAGTCAAGGTGGTAACAAGCGTAAGCGGACGGTAACCAGCGTTTGTGGCCAATGCTAATGCTCAATGTAATAACAAGAAGCATAAGGAGAGGACCTCCTCGATCTGGTGGCTCAGTCCATCTCTTGAGCAGCTTCGAATGAGCCTTGTCCAAGACACGGTACTAGAAAATCCTGCCACCCACTTATGGAAGGACTGCAGCGATCATGAAGGCGTTCAAGAATTCAAACATGTTTGATGGCAATCATCGTCGGCGGCGGTTCAGAGCAGTGTGGTTTCCATGGCCGGGTGGCGGCTCAAGTTCAGTTTTCAAGGTGGTGAAGGTGGCTATAATCAGCAGCAGTCCGGTCAAGGAGGACGATGGCAGCAGCGATCATGTTATCGTGAGCCATCCAAAACAGTTAAACGGTGGGCAATACCATGTGTTTACCACTAACTTGTGTAAACGTGACCAGAAGGTTCATAAAAGGGCTGTGAATTCGGTTGAACCGAAGGTTCCCCGTTATCTGAGGTGGTCAGAACATCCTATCATTTGGAGTAGAGAAGATCACCCCCCCGGGTTGATAACCCGGTCGATTAACTTGGTGGTGGCCCTCGGGTTGGTGGATATAAATTCACTAAGGTGCTCATGGACGGCGGAAGCAGCATCAATATTCTCTATTATGAGACCTTTCGCCGTATGGGTCTGACTGATAAAGACTTGAGGACATCTAACATTGTTTTCCATGGGGTGGTACCCGGTAAGTCGGCGTATCCTGTTGGAAAGATCGAGCTGGAAGTGGCTTTTGGAGACGAATACGATTCCAGGGCTGAGAAGCTGAAGTTTGAGGTAGTCAAAATCAGAAGCCCATATCATGCTCTGTTTGGACGGCCGACTTATGCCAAGTTTATGGCACGGCCGTGTTATGTTTATCTGCAGCTCAAGATGCCGGGTTACAAGGGCACCATCACTGTGCATGGGAGTCGAAAGGTGGCCTTGGAGTGCGAGGAAGGAGATGCGGCTTATGCTGAATCCGTTTGTGCTAAAGAGGAGTTGAAGTTTTATCAAACTAATGTTGACCCGACAGATATGACCTCTTTGAAGAAGCCAACCATAGAGCAAGACTCGGCTTTGAAATTTAAGTCGGCCGCCGAGACAAAACTTGTTGACTTCACTCCAGGTGACTCTTCCAAGCAGTTCAGCATCAGTACCAATTTGGATCCCAAATAGGAAAGCACGATCATCGTATTCATCCGTGAGAACCAGGACATCTTTGCATGGAAACCTTCTGACATGCCGGGTTCCCCGAGAGAACTCGCTGAGCACACTCTTAATATTGATCCAAAGTATAAGCCGGCCAGGCAGTTTCTCCGGCAATTCAATGAGGAAAGGCGAAAGGCTATAGGGGAAGAGGTCGCTCGGCTCTTAGCAGCAGGGTTCATCGTGGAAGTTTTTCACCCGGAGTGGTTGGCTAACCCGGTGCTTGTGCTCAAGAAAAACGGCACCTGGCGGATGTGTGTCGATTACACGGACCTAAATAAAGCTTGTCCGGCTGATCCCTTTGCTTTGCCCCGCATTGATCAAATCATCGATGCCACTGCGGGTTGCAAGCGGTTGAGCTTTTTGGATGCTTACTCTGGTTATCATCAGATCAAGATGGCAGTTAAGGACTAGGAGAAGACGGCTTTCATTACTCCATTTGGAGCCTTTTGCTATGTGTCTATGCTGTTTGGGCTCAAGAGTGCCCAGGCGACTTAGCAGCGGTGTGTGCAGAATTGTCTCCACAATCAGATTGGGTGCAATGTTCATGCTTATGTGGATGACATTGTGGTGAAGTACAGAGAGAAGGAAACCTTGATCTCCGATTTAAAGGAAACCTTTGATAATCTCCGGGTCTACAAGATGATGCTTAACCCGGATAAGTGCGTGTTGGTGTACTGCAGGCAAACTTTTGGGATTCCGGTCTCAAAGCGGGGGCATTAAAGCTAACCCGGAGAAGATCAAGGCGATTACCTCTCTGGCTAAGCCGGCGTGCATTAATAATGTTCAGTGACTGGCGGGTCGCGTTGCTGCTTTAAGCCGATTCATAAGCCGGCTAGGGGAGAAGGCTTTACCGTTGTATCAGATGATGAAGAAAGCAGACACCTTTGTCTGGAGTGAGGCTGCTGATGCTGCTTTTGAGGATTTAAAGAGACAATTGGCTGAGCCGCCGGTTCTCGCAGCTCCGATTGATAAAGAGCCATTGCTATTGTATGTTGCTGCTAACTCACGTGCTGTTAGTGTGGCCATTGTGGTGGAGTGTAAGGAGGCGGCAAGGAGCATCCGGTTCAGCGGCCGTTTATTACATCGATGAAGTGCTCATAGAGTCCAAGCAAAGGTATCCGCATTGGCAGAAACTGGTTTATGGGGTGTTCATGGCGAGCCGGAAGCTAAAACCGTACTTCCTGGGTCATCCTATAACTGTGGCACCAGAGGAGAAGCCGGATAATACGTATTGGACTATTCACTTTGATGGGTCCAGACAGTTGGAAGGCTCGGGGGCTGGAGTTGTTTTAACTTCCCCTCGAGGTGACAAATTTTGTTATGTGCTCCGGCTTATGTTTCCCTATACTAACAATGCAGCTGAATATGAGGCTTTACTTCATGGCCTCCGGATGGCCAAAGAGATGAATTTGAGCCGGGTAAGATGCTTGGGCGATTCAGACCTCGTTGCTCAACAGGTGTCAGGCACGTGGGATTCTAAGGATCCCCTTATGGCGGCTTATCGTCGTGAAGTTGATGCGGTGGCTGGGCACTTCAAGGGTTATCAAGTAGAGCACATTGATCGAGGGAAGAATGAGGCGGCTGATGCTTTAAGCTGGTTGGGGTCTCAGCGTAAGCCAGTGCCGCCTAATACTTTTCTTGACATTTTGCATAACCCTTCTGTCAGAGTGCCTACAGAGGAAGAACTCGCAGTGCCAGACCCGGAGGCGCAGCTGGTGGCGGCTCTCCATGCCATCCCGGATTGGATGGTCCCATACTTGGCTTATATGACCCGGGGAGAGTTGCCTGAGGACGAGACCTTGGCAAGACAAGTCATCAGGCGGTCCAAATCCATGACGATTGTTCACGGCAAGTTGCATCACCGCAGCGTCACTGGGGTGTTTCAGCTTTGTGTATCACCTACGGAGGGTCAGGAGATACTTCGTGAGATTCACGAGGGTGATTGCGGTCATCATGCCGGTTCAAAGTCTCTGGTAGCCAAGGCTTTTCGTCATGGTTTTTATTGGCTGACGGCTCATGCTGATGTGGAGGATCTGGTCAGCAAATGTGACGGATGTCAAAAATTCTCAAGACGAGCTCATGTGCCGGCTCAAGAATTGAGGATGATTCCAATTACTTGGCCGTTTGCAGTCTGGGGGCTTGATATGGTTGGACCTTTCAAAAGGTCTAAAGATAAGAAGACACACCTGTTGGTGGCAGTGGATAAATTCACCAAGTGGGTTGAAGCGAGCCGGTCGATGAGTGTGATGCAGCCACGGCGGTTCAGTTCATCAAAAAGGTGATCTTTCGCTTTGGTTTTCCGCGACAAGATTATAACCGATAATGGCACTAATCTCTCCAAGGGTGCCATGGAAGAATTCTGTCAACAAGAGCACATCCGCTTGCTTTGTTTACCGTTGCTCACCCCAGTCTAATGGTCGGCGTAAAGAGCTAATCAAGAGATCTTGAAAGTTATCAAACCCGGCTCTTAGTTCCTTTACAAAGAACTCCGGGTTGTTGGGTGGAGGAATTACCTTACGTGCTATGGAGCATCAACACAACGCCCAACAGGTCTCATCGTTATACACCTTTCTTCATGGTGTACGAAGCGAGGCGGTTACGCCAAGTGACATCCGACATGATTCACCCCGGGTGGCAGCTTACGTTGAGGCTGATAACGAAAAAGCTCGTCAGGATGCACTTGACTTGTTGGATGAAGAGCGAGACTTGGCTATAGCCCGCTCGGCGATTTACCAGCAAGACATGCGCCGTTATCACAGCCGCCGGGTCAGAAGCAGAACTTTCCAGGAAGGTGATTTAGTGCTCCGGCTCATCTAGGATCAAACTGATATGCACAAGCTGTCCCCTCCTTGGGAAGGACCTTTCGTGGTCAGCAAGAATCTCAACAATGGGTCATATTACCTCATCGATGTTCGAGAGCACAAAGACTCACGTAAGTCGGAGGAGGAGACCTGCCGGCCGTGGAACATAGCGCATCTCCGGCCCTACTATACTTAAGCCACTGGCTTTAGAGTATATTTATCTTTTATTTTTTAGCAATGTATATATTATAAGGCAATAAATCAGGACCTCTTTCTTTTCCATCCTACAAGGTTTATGTGTCTTCTTTACCAGGTGATGGAAACGACTAACAGGGAGCGGATCATATACGAATCCGGTTTTCCCTTTGGTCCGCTTATGATCATATCTGAATCAAGCTCATGGTCATTTGGGGGCTTCCTGTTCAAACATAGGTCGTATTCGAACCAAAGAGAACATAGCTGTCGATAACCAATTGATTGGCACATTGCCGAACCCACTTGGGGGCTTCTTGATCATATTTGAATCATAGCTTAACCTCTTTGGGCCTGACGTCGATCGTATTCGAATCAGCGTCATTAAACAACTCTCATGGTCACTTGGGGGCTTCCTGTTCAAACATAGGTCGTATTCGAACCAAAGAGAACATAGCTGTCGATACCCATTTGCGCCAAAGCCATTGGGGGCTATATGATCATATCCGAATCTTAGCTTAACCCCTCTGGAATGGCTCTACTGATCGTATTCGAATCAGAGGCCTTTTGAACATCAGGTTTACTTTATTCTATAAGAGTAAATAATACTAAGGGCCAGGTAAACATTATATGTGCCAATTTTGAAGTTAAGTATAAGCTATGCTTTTTTGGGATCAAGTAAGCCGGTAAGGTACGCCTTAAGCTGGCTGATACTTATGATGTTTTGGTTCCTACTCCGGATTAACATTATCTTACATGACCCCAGATGTGGTGAGATGCCAAAGGAAGTTTTCGTTTTATACACAGAGTAAAGCAGAAAGCTTTTGGATGATTCAAACAAGCCGGCAGTGCGCATTGCTGGCGGCTTGAGACATTGTTAAGCACCACAAAACATGCGCGAAGGCATGACAGAGTTAAGGAGTTTTTTCTATCCTATTACAAGACTCCCCGAGTCTAAAGTAAGTGAAGCATTGTTTTGTAAAATTCATAACACATCTAGCGGCTCATTCCTCCGGCTGGCTTGATGACTCAGGTTATCCTTCCTGCCTCTCCTTCGGTTGTTTTGTCCTGGAAGGTTGATGAGGTCCGTCAATGCCGCTTAAGGCTTCAAATTCAGCCTCATCATCTATTAAACTGGCGGGTCAACTTCAGGAGCAAAGGTATGCTTACGAGTTGGAGGATCGGTGATGTCATCATAATGCGGAGTTGGAATCCTCCGGTTCTCATTGTCATAACCCGGCTGGTACTTTGTAAGATCAATATCATTGCCGATGATGGTGGCCACAGGGCGTACGACTCTCACACAGGTGGTGGAGTCTGATTGACTGAATGCAGAGCCGTCCTCCTTTAAGCTGGGGTATCCAAGAGCAACATTGTTTAAGTCTAGCTTTGGAGCCAATGCTTTGGTCCGGCTTAAGGTGGCTATGGCCCCGGCTCTACCAGATGCTCGCCTTAACTCCTGAATCCGTTGAGGTAACACGGCAAGCCGCTTGAGTACATCTTGCAGGAGATAAGGAGCATCATTTGATAAAGCCACAACGGCTAAAAGCGTTGTGACCCGGTATATAGTTGTTCCACCAGAGTGTACACCGCCTTAAGCTTGGCCAAGATATTACGCTTAAGGTTCGTGCTCCACAGGGCCTGTGTTTATACATATAAGGTGAGTCGGAGTTAACAATTAAAATAGACATCAAAGGAACCATTGTGATATTCAGAGTTATACATAGTAACTTACCGAAGATTGCTGAGACCATTTGAGATATCTGGCGCTTTAAGCCGGACAGCTCGGCGGTTGCCTCGGCAAGAGATGCCTCTGCTGTTTCAGCCCGAGTCACCAGTGAAGCCCTCTCCTCAACCCAAGTTTTCTTCTCCGATTCAAAATTTTTCTTCAGTTTCTCTTGTTCGGAGACACTGAATTCAAACTTGGAGTTGGCTTTACAGTTTCAAGCTCTTGGGTTTTCAAGCGACTCTTCAGATAAGCAATCTCCGCCTCAAATTGACTTATGGCGGCTGCATCGACATCAAAGTTATGGTAAGAATCACGGTAAGATTACATTCAAGTCCCAAACACTTTACAAGTAAAGATACTTGGCACTTGGGGGCTAATGTATGCTTAAAGAGTTCTTAACGTATTTTACCGGGTCATGTATATTAAGTCTCAAGCACTTTACAAGTAAAGGCACTTGACACTTGGGGGCTAATGTGTTACCCAAATTCAAAGTTTCATGCTATCACCGAAGTTAAATATATTCAATTTAAGCCGGAAAAACTAACGATAAGTAGATTTCTAAGTCTACAAAGATATTCATTCATAAGCAATAGACTTGGGGGCTGATACATGAAAGTAAGGTTAAAGGTATACCTTAGATTTATGTTGTATTTGCTTCACCATGTCAATTTCCGTGTCACGGCTATTGTGCACTTGGTTCAAATAGCCCGATACTATATCACCAATGCTTAGGTGAGTATAATCAGTGATGTCCGATTTGGTTTTCCGACGTTGGGCAAACTCCTCCTTGGCAGTGCATCGAGCAAGGACAGTAGGCTGGCCCGGTTCAACATATTGGCTTTTCAGAAATGCAATTTCTGGTTCAGTCGTCTGGACCGGGCTAGGAATTTCCAGCTTATCACAATCGTGGACAACATCTTCTGCAGGCGGGTCAGAGGTTGACACCGGAATATCAAAAGTCGGTTCAGGCGGTGGCTGATGAGTGGAGCTATCAGGAACGGATGAGTCAATTGCTGGTTCAGTGATCACCGGGTCTCGGGACAAATTATTCTTTTTGGCCTTCTTGCTAGGCTTCACTTGCAGGCTGTCAGTCAAAGTGGAAGGATGAGTACGAGCGAATAAGTATGGAAAAACTTAAAGTAAGAAAGGTGACATTACCCGGGAGCTGTTTTAAAAGCCGGCATGTTTGATTGCATCGACTTCATGGGAAGACGGAGAGGTATCCCGATAATTGGAGTCGGATGAATTGAGGGTCGACGAAATAAACCCGCCAAAGGATAAATAGAACGCAAAGCGGAGATGACCTCAGTTCGACGCTTCCTGGTTATATCGGGTAAGCCGTAGGAGAGTTCTGCGTCTTGAGTGGCCCGAGTTTGCCTCCGGTTCTCAAGTTGTGGTTGCTTCAAAAGAAATTGAGGATCTTGGTAAGCTAGAGGGTGTGAAAACCTTACTTTCCGGGTCACCCTTCGGATTTTTGTGTTGGCAAAGGCTCGAGTCGGAGGAAATTATAGTTACCTCTTCGCCACCGCTTGATCGTTTCGATATCCTCTGAAAGGATCAAATATCAGTAAAAGTAATGGCAAAGGAGTTAAAGAAAATTGAAAAAGATTACCTGTTCCTCATCCGAAGAAGAGTCATCCAATTTAAACATATCAAAGGCGCTAGGTTTCTTCTTCTTAGAGGTGCGAATCCTGGCGGTTTTCTTTCGCCTTCTTGGCATACGGCCTGTTTAGCAACCTCATGGTCATACTTGACCTTCCGTAAATCATCGCCGGCTGTGGAAACAGATAAAGAATCATAAGTACAAGAAGGTAACATATAAAAGAGTATTTGTGAAGACTAGTAACTTACCGCGAGCCGGGTTCTTCTTGCGAAGGAAGTAAGCGAAGGCATTACCATTACAAGGCCTTCCTTCAACAAAGATTGGACTATAGCATCTACCGCATCGTCGGATAAATCATCGAGCTATGACGCGTAGTCATCCTTTTCGCTGTATAAGTACACATTAAGCGAGCGGCGGCTTAATGGTAGTATCCGCCAGTGACCCGCATCGAACCGGATCGATGCCGTTTAAACCGTTCCCTAGAAGAGCTTTGATCTTCTTGATGGTGGGGTTGAGAGGCGTGCGTTCAACACCGGATAACTTATCGCCCGGCAGATCATTGGATTCGAGACGCAGGTAGCGAAAGCCGGCAATGGCTTCTCATCACCGGTGATGTATCTTGGCGGTAGAACCACGCCCGTTCCAGTCTTTCGGGTGACTTGGCAGCTCAGTATAAGGGAAAAGACAATCTCTTCGCCATTGGATGGAGATGCCGCCAAGTTCAAGACTAGGCCCGTTGGCACGTTCGTTTTGCCGGTTCAAATAAAAAAGTTCTCTGAACAAGAGCAGACTTGGTTCTTCTCCCAGGTACACTTCGCAGAAAACTTGAAAATTGCAGAGATTTGACACGGAATTGGGCCCGATGTCTTGAGGTCTAAGGTCAAAGAAATTCAGAACTTCTCTGAAAAATTTTGAGCCGGGAGGGGAAAATCCCCGGTTCATGTGATCCGTGAAAACTATCACTTTCCCGTCTTTTGGTTGAGGTTTTTCTTCGGATGGGTCAGGAACACGATAAGACATGACCTCCTTTTTGGCGGATGGCGGACTTCACAAATTCGCCGATTTACTCTTAGTGACTGTGGATGGGACCCAGCTGCAGGTTACAGGAACTTTTGCCGCCTTAGGTGCCATGACAACAGTTGGCCTATTACAAAATAAGAAGTTCCGGTTCAAATTTTAACCCAGGAGGAAAATGTCCAAATTACTGAAGGTAGCGGCTTACGAAGGGGCCTAATGATATAAGGGTGATTGTGCAACAATATTTAGGCCGCTACAAACATCAAGAGCGATTCAAAAAATTTAAAGTCATGAGAAGACGGCAAGGATTACAGCTCAGTATCACTTATTTAAACCGGACACCTAGACAGTTGTGTTTAAGGGCGTTTACCAGAAGAAGCTTTCCGGGTGATAGAAACAGATTACACAGATGACAACTATTATTTTGGATCAAACTATTGTTCTGAAAGAAATTTTTTCTAGACCTAAAACAGAGCAGAGAAGTTCACGCACTCGAAGAAAGTTCCCAAACAAGGGAGATGAGATATGTTTTTATACAAGATCAACACAAACAACTACCGCAGCAGTTCTGCACAGTTTTTCCGATCTAAGCAGGCTGTGGAGCTGCAAGCTAGTAAGGGTTTGCGTTGGGCGGTGATGAACACCGACGAACTTAGGAAAGTTCCGATGCAGATCTAAAGAAAGGAAAGGAGAGGAACTCACGGATGAACTCGAGCTGCGGAGGTTCGCCGTCGATTTCTGGTCCGAGTCAGGCTGATGCAGCGGCCTGAGTCGATGAAGACAAGGGGTTCGACGGCGGCGGCGACGGAGCTTGAGTGACAGAGAAGAGAGGAAGAAGACGACTGGAAGGAGAAGAATGAAAGACCTGAAGTCGCGCCTATTTATAGGGAGAGGATAACCGAGACGGCGCGGGAAACAAGGAGATAAGAATTATTATCCAGCGGCCCCGACGCCTTGATTCTCGGAACGGGCAATAAAGACAAAGATCCGTTGGGCCGATTCGGCGGGATAAAAGGAAAGATGACGTCATGACGGGTTAACACGGATCCAAAGAGTGACGTCACGCCGGGTTAAAGAAAGTATTTTTGCGCAGTCCGAAGACTGAAGATTTATGTTTTAAGTTATTTTAAGATTGACATGAGCAGGTTCAAATCAATCTGGGGCCTAATGTTGGGGATATAACTATTTGTGTAAGCCGCCCAGGAGGGGCCGGTTACGTAAATAGTTACCGCACAGAAGACCAAGTCCAAGCAACAAGATGGCGTCTCAACAAGGGGGCTAATGCCCACAGGCGACTTAAGGCCCGTTGTAGTAAACCGCAATAATGGCATGACTTGTATCATAAGGTAGACTTGACTAGTCACCGAGCGGACCTTGTTTATGAGCGGCGGGACTCTGTAAGCCGCAGGGCGTCAACCCGTGTATATAAGGGGACGACCCGCCGGCGGCTTAGGGCAAGAAACAACCAATCGAGAACCGAGCATAGCGTATCTCGCTCCCTGGTTATCGAAACCTCAAGCAATACCAAACCAACTAGACGTAGGCCTTACCTTCATCGTAAGGGGCCGAGCTAGTATAAACCTCTCGTGTCGTTTGTCCCGATTAACCCCTTTAAGCTTCCTAGTTGCGATGGCACCATGATTAAGTCCTTGCAAGAGGACATCTGCCGTGACAATTCCACGACAGGGGCTAATGCATATTTGCTCTGTCAGACAATTTTTTTCGAAGTCCCAAGCACAATACAAGTATTACGCCTGGCACTTGGGGGCTAATGTGTATTTGCTCATAACTTGCTAAAAAGGGAATTCTTCTACAAAGTCCCGCTTCATATTTATACAGTTAAACCGGCCCTTGGGGGCTACATCAGTGAAGTTAAGATGCATTATTGCAAGCTCATGACTATTATTAAAGTCCCGGTTTAAGCTGGTATCTTAAACTGTCACTTGGGGGCTACTGGAATTGATAAACTGCAAAAACAATACAGCAAGAGAAGCATGTATAAAGTTACCTCATATTTTCCTTTCATCATATTGACCAGACCGGCTTCATAGTCACGGCTGGTGTACAGATGGTTCAGATAGCCGGAATGAAGGTCTTGAGCGTTCAGATGGGCGTAGGTGGACAGATCGGCATTCCATTTTCCTTTGCCAATTGCAGAAAATTCCTCTTTGGCGGTATGCTTCGACAAAGCGACATGATTCCCTGGATCCGTATAGCCAATGCCAGTAATCAGAACATCATCATATTTCTCTTTGGAAGCTCGTACTGGAGTGGCCGGTTTGTCAGTATCCTTTGCTGGACTTGCCGGTTTGTCAGTTCGGATAGGACTGGTCGGCTGGTCAGCATGGCCCGTGGTGTCAACTTCTGCCTGCTCAGTAACGAAGTCATGATCTTGAGGCGGGGGGTCATTCAACATATCATCAATATTGGCCTCTTCAGGATCTGGAGTCTTCTTCGGATTAACAGCCACGTCTTCATCATCCGGGGTGTTCAACCGAGCCTTCTTGCTTGGTCTGGGCTTAGCACTGAAAAAGTAAAACATGAAGGTCAGTATAGCGTATAACACGCATATCAAGGATAAAGCAAGTGCATAACTTACCCAATAACCGTTTTGAGGGGTGGAAGTTTGGTGGCTGACGACTCGCCAGAGGATGAATGAGAAGTGCCCTGATAATTTGAATCAGACGAATTAAGAGGTTGACGAAAACAACCCGCTTTGGGGCATGAAGTGTCAAGGGAATAAGAGACCTCTGATCAACGTTTCCGAACCGGACTGTTCGATAAACTGGTGGAGGTAACTACCTGGCCGCTACGCCGGGTTGTGCGGCGTGCCTCATGCTGTTGTGTCTTCACAAGAAAGTTCAGATCCAAGTAAGCAAGAGGATAAAAAAATTTAACTTTCTGGTTTGCTCAACGGGTTTTTAGTGATGGCAAAGGGTTTGAATCAGAGGAAAGAATGATTACCTCTACACCATCGGCGTGACTGACTTCAGCATCGTCCTGACAATAATCATCATCAATAAGGCGTATGAAAAATGAACCAAGTGAGTCAAGTTCTACCTCTAGTTCCAGATTACCCACATCATCATCGACTGGTGGATCGGAAGATGCAATGGTCCTTCTCTTGGCAGGCTTTTTAACAACTTTGGTTTTTGGACGAGTTGGCTTGACCGGTTTGTCTTGCGAGGGTTTCTTGTTCCAGAACAGATCATCACCCTGTTAAAAAATCATCACATTTTCAGAAGATATTGGGACAGAAGCAATTTTAGATAAGCAGATGATATGATTCTTACAGCTGGCGGTTTGTCGATGGCGCAGAAAGGGAGTAGTCCAGTTTTAGCACAGGCAGCCTCCGGTTTGTTCAAAATCTTTTTTACAGCTTCAGTGACTTCGTCTTCTGTAAGCTGAATATCAATGTGCCGTTGAGCATCCTTCAAACTACCAGTATACTCATACATCAAATCGGGGCACCGGCTTAAGGGCAAAACTCTCCAGCTTATCCAGCAGCGTGCAAAATCCACTCCTGTCAAACCGTTCGCCATAAGGGCTCTAAGATTTGATAGTTTAGGAGCATATTTAATTCTCTCTTTACCAGTCAGCCTCTGAGGAAGAGGATGTATGTTGCTCAGACGCTCAGGACGGTAACCCGGCAGGGGATTTTCGTCAGCTGGAGACGTATCTTTGCAATAGAACCAGGTTTGGTTCCATTCTTTGGGGTGACTGTGGAGATTGGCATGAGGAAAGGTGACTTCTTTTCTTTTCTGAATCGCCATCCCACCAAGTTCTGTGTTGGGTCCATCTTTGAACTCAGCGCGATGGTTTAGGTGAAAGAAATCCCTGAATAGTTCTACTGTGGGTTCCTTTTGAAGATAAACCTCACAAAAAACTTGGAAGTGGCAGATATTGGTCACCGAGTTAGGACCGATGTCTTGTGGGCGCAGTTGAAAGCTGGCCAGTACGTCCTGGAAATTTTTTGAACCGGGAGGGTTGAAACCCCGGCCTAAGTGATCAGCAAATACAACAACCTCTCCGTCCTTGGGTGTAAGAGGACATTTCGGGCCAGGGACCCTCCAGTGAATGATATCTTTCTGGGTCAGAGCACCCGTTTTGACAAGGTTGTCTAGCTGTTCCTCTGTTACTCGGGAAGGGACCCAGTTGCATTCATACACTTGCTTGGCCATGATAATGAATGATCTACAACATGACAGCTACGGTTTAAGAATTACAGCGGACAACTATACGGCCGGTTCAAGGATATAAGCATATTGCTAAACCGAGTTGGTAATCTTAAACCGAATTTACTAAATAAAGGCTATAAGTGTAAGTACATTGGCGGTTCAACAAGGGGACTAATGGCATATACCGGGTCATCATTTTTCTAAAAGTTAAACCGCCTAGTCTGACATTGAAGATGCAAATCTACAGATGTGTAAGTGAAGGACAAACAGGTTACAAATTGGCAGTATACCTTTGGATCTACCATATATCAGAAAAGGGAAATATATTCAGACCTAAGAAGCAGTGTCGAAACAGTGGAAGAAGGTTCGGATGGGGTCTTCTATTTTAATGGGATGCATAGATGGAAACAGAGGCTAAGGTTATCATTATATAGAGTAAATATTCAGGATTCTATCAAGAGCTATCATATGAATAAAGAACACTTATGAACACCGAAGAACACCGAAACCCTAGAAGCAGATCTATGGTGGACGGATGAAAAGTTTACCGATGCTAATGGAAGAGCGGAGAAGCACCGTGAATCTCTGGTACGCTCAGGGTGATGCAGCGGCTTGAGTTGAGGCCGAAGCGACGGTCGACGGTTGACGGTGGTGGTGGAGCTCCACAGGTCAAGCAGCGCGTGGAAAACGACGACGCGAAGAGGCACGAGGGGGAAAGGTGAAAATGACCCCTCGACCCTATTTATAAAGGCAAGGGATAAGTGTCAGGCACGAAAATCGAGGAGTCAGAAATTTGGAAATAAGGCGGAGCTGTCGCCTCGATTGTCGGAGACCCATTAATGAAGATGTGTCATACACAGTTTTAATGACAGATGACGTCACGACGGGTTACCACGGCCCGGGAAGATGACGTCACAACGGTTTACAAAATTTTGTGAAGATGTTGAAGATGAAGTTTTCTTGACTGACATGAACCAGTTCAAATCAGTATGGGGCCTAATGTTGGGGATATTACTACTGGGCGTAAACCGGCCAGGAGAGGCCAGGTTAACTTCATCAGTAGTTCATTATACTCGAAGCCCATGAAGAAAGACGGAGACGCTGTGTACAGGCCCAGGGCCCAGAACCGGTTTAAGGCATGTAGCTATAAACCGACATTGATATGTAACTTGCATTGTAAGGTAGAAAGAGCGGAGACCGAGCCGGACACGTTTATGAGCCGGCCTCGGGACTCTGTAAACCGACGGGCGTCAACCCATGTATATAAGGGGACGACCCAGCGGCGGTTCAGGACAACAGACAACAACTCGAGACTCAGGCAAAGCGTATTCGCTCCCTGGTCATCGAAACCCCATCAATTCTAGCACAACTAGACATAGGCTTTTACCTTCATCATAAGGGGCCGAACTAGTATAAAACTCTCTTGCATCCCTTGTCCGCTTTAACCCCTTTAAGCTAACCCGTAGCGATGGCTCCACGACTAAGTCCTTTCATGAGGACATCTGCCGTGACAAAACCACGACATTCCTCGTCTAGTTTGTCCGTCGGGATTCATGTTGTCTCCTTTGGGCAGTGAGGTTATGATTTCTTGTCATGTGGCATTTTTTCGTTTTATATGTTATAGTCCAGCGCTTCAGATCAAAATGACGACAACTGCGCCTCCGGGCCACGTGCATGAAGACTTCTCGATCATTGACGAGGTCAAGCCGACTCGTAGACAAAAGATGTAGCGACCGACCGAATGGATCAAGTCTCTACGTGCTCGTGTGTCATCCTGGATCAGTAATGCTGACACCACACAGTACTTCGAAGGATTTATAGCAGAGTAGCAATCACACACTCATTACGACGTTGTCCAAAAGAGGACTTATTACAATAAATGTGGCTTAAGGCCATCTAATAACGATAACAGCGGAAGACTTGGAAGATAAGTGAGTCCATCAACTCCATCGGCATCACTGAGTATAGAACCACAACCTAAAACACCTTACTCGTCGTCTGAAAAGTCTGCAACATGAACGTTGCAGCCCGAAACAGGTCAGCACATGGAATATGCTGGCAATGTAACACATAGAGAGAAATGAAAGAATAAGCCTATACTACATGCACATATGGCTGGTGGTAAATCTCTACGGTTACAGTTTGCATAAAGCTAATTTTTCCCTACTGCAAAGGAATAAATTTGTTTAACTATCATGGTGGTTGTTAAACATTGAGAATGGTTGACAGCATCCTCAATCCCAATTAAAAAGTACTCATTAAAAACCCATCAATATTAATTAGAGTAACATGTTGAGATTCACATGATATTCAAGTACTAGATACTCAAGATGTCCATAACCGGGACACGGCTAATCATGATTAGTTTATACACTCTGCAGAGGTTTGCGCACTTTTCCCCACAAGACTCGATCGCCTCCGCTTGGTTCTCGCACTACATGGTGTTTGAGAGACGGATGACCGAGACACGCCTTTCGTAAGCACTAGCACCTTACATGTGGGTAGACCGTACCAACCTACATCCCCTACATCAGCTAGCCTACCCGTAGGAGTTCGCACAACTTAGTCAACTATGCCAGAGCCCATAATGGCTTGTGGCTGCACACGGAAGTTTCTAACTTGAAAAATCTTATGATCCCTTTGAGCCTGGGTGGCGGTCCGAAGAAAAAAAGGCAAGTCCTGATAGAAACCAGGTGCCTCAATCCACCCAGATGTGTGTTTAAGTTGCCACCTTAGATAAACCATTAATTAACAATCTCACATCTGTCATGGATATTCACTCACCCAATCCACGCTTCATCGGCATAGCATGGCATAATAAGCAAACGTAGAAGTAACTCCTAAGGTTTCATAAGTAAAACAGGTAATAGGTACTACCTCGATCTACTTCCCATCCCACAATTTAATTAGATCCTAATCAAGCAAGTGTTTGAGGATTGATCTAATGCATAAAAACTGGGTAGTAGAAAAAGTATGATCAAGTGATACTTGCCTTGCTGATGATCCGCGAAACCTAGAGACTCGAAGTAACAAGCGGCGCTCCGTGATCTAACGCAGACAAACAACAAGCATACAATAAATACTCATCTAATGCACAGGGAAATCTCGGATAGAAGATCTAACCAGAAAGTTCAACTTAAGAACCCTGGTTGCAAAAAGAATCAAATCAAATAAAGCAACGAAAATCAAACGACGAAAGAAAACGACTCGGTTCTAGCAATTTGAAACTAGGTCAAATTTTACAGTAGCAAAACTTTGTTTAAGTGGCTTAGTCGGAACGGCGGTTTCGAAACGAAACTCCAGCGCTTGAATCACCTGATTCCGATAAACGAGCGAGAAGATAAACTGATTCAAGATTGGATCAAAATCGAGATCGGAAAATAACGGATTAAATCTGATTTAAAAGAAAAACGACGAACGGTTAAACGAACGGACGTTCGTTAACAGAAACTAACCGGCGAACGCGTTCGTTAAAACGAACGGATCGGTGAACGTTCACTAATTAACTAAACAGAGAAAAAAAAGAATAAACCGATCTAGGGGTTTAAAAAAAACCGAACGACGAAAGAAAAACCGGACGGTTTTTAAAACAAAACTGGACCGGGGGGGGTGACGCGGTGGCTACCTCCGGCGAGGTCGCCGACGGGGCACCGGGGCTCCGGCGGGGTCGGGGTGGGCTCGGCGGCGGCGGGTGGGTCGGCGACGGCTGGCAGACGGCTTGGGCGACGCCGGGCGACGGGCGGCTCGGGCGACGCCAAGCGGGCTCGGGTGGCGGCGGGTCGGCGACGGGCGGGTGGGTCAAGGGGGGCGGCGGCTTATAAGGAGGGAGGGTGGGGGTTGCTTGGGAGGGCAACGGCGGCGGGCGGGCCGAGGCGGACTCGGGTGGCAGCGTGGGACTCCTCCCGGCGGGAGGCGCGGCGGGCTGGTTGGGCCGGGCCGGTGGGTGGTCGCCGGGCCTTGGCCCAAGGCCAAGGGGTTTCTTTTATTTTAACCGAAACTAATTAAAATAAATCTAAATGAACTCCAAATTTAATAAAATAAATTTTCCCTGACTCCTAAAAATGAGTCGAACAAAATGAACTTTAATACGGGGCCAAAATGCATATTTTTAAAATACTCATTTTTTTCTTCCCTAAAGCAAATAAACTCCGAAAAATCCAAATTTTGATTTATTTATTAAATCTTCATTTTTCCTAAATTTTGGGAAAGTCATATTATTCCCTCTCTTTATTTTTTTTATTGGAAAAATATTTGAAGATAATTACAAATAAATCCGAATGATCCAGTTTCAAAATTTGAGAAAACCCAAATATGAAAAATAATGAAATCTCCAACTCTCTCCGAGGGTCCTTGAGTTGCGTGAAATTTTCTAGGATTGGAAAAATGCAAGAAAATATGCTATGCATGATGACTTAATGTATAACATTCCAAATTGAAAATTTGGGATGTTACAAAAGAAAACTAGTACTACTCCACTATATAGGCAGGAGCCTCCGTGCTTGCTTGCTAGTGTTGCTCTCTTCACACTGTCTCGGCCTCTCCAGATCTAAACACGACAGCGGTGGCCACACTCTCTCTCTGCTCACCGCTGGTCACAGATCCAGCCGGATCCTCTCCGCCAGGGAAGGTGAGAAGGTGCAACGTTCACGCGGTCGTCCTCGGCGACGTCTCTTACCCACCTTGGGCGCTGCCCCGATCAGCTCGCCTTTGCCGTTCTCTCCCAAGCACCGCTGGTGAGGGAGGGCCTCCGACCCCTTCTTCCTTGCTGCCATAGTGTGGGCAGATCCGGCCTCCCCCCGCCCACCTAGCGACATTCCGGCGACCATCAGGTATAACTTCCTTCGAAACCGGCCTTGCTCTACTTCCCGAGGTCCTAATGTCGATGTATTTGTATATTTTACTATTTCTCAGGCCCCCTCGTAGATAGGATCGATCGGCTGTTCGAAAACCACGTAATTTTTTTACGTTTAAGAGGTAAAAATAGTTCATGCACTCGAATCTAGTACTACTTGGTTCAAACAAGGAAGAAAGGGGGTGGGGGTGGGGGAGGATTTTTTACCTGAATCTAGGACTTGGTCGAAAGAGGAAATAATGGGGGCGAAAAGTAGCAGAGACTAGCTGTCCAACAGGTCTCTAGGTCTAATAGGGAAATAAAGGGAAACGCAGTACAAACTCAATATAAACCCGATCTATTGGTTGAAAAAGGAAAGGAAGTGGGGACTGGGGGACAAGTCAACAGAGTAAGTCCAGCACTAGATTTGCTAGCCTCACACAGTATAAGGTGGCTATACCGAACAAAAATGGGACCAACCCAGATATCCTGCTCGATGTTTGTTGCCCCGAGCCACTCTTATGTAATGCCACTTTGGTAAAATGTAGCAAATGTCGCCGTTAAAAGTAAGGACACGTTAAACCAATGTTGTTTTCAATGTAATGCCTCCAAAGAATATGAATCAATGGCACTTCTTTACATGTCCTGCTAAAATTTCCCATTAAGATAAGTTGGTTATTTTTGTTAGAAATGCAACTATCCTGGTCCGCCTACTCTCCCGTGCCCAAAGTAATGTCGTATTTAACGGTTGTCATAGTTAATCCTAATGCCCACACTAATATCTAGCAATGCCGATTGCTTTAGAAATTGCTACTCGTCCTTGTAGGATTGCCATTCAGATAAGGAACATGATTCTTTTCATTTGATGCATGTTTCATCACTTGTTAGTCACCCTCCTTTCCACCTTTTTGTGCAAACAGAGATATACATTTCACGCTCGATCTTAGTTGAACTGCACAAATGATATCCAAATTATAGTTGAGCATTCCAGAGCTTCACAACCAACCTTGATGTTGCTCAATTTTATTGCAGCTAATGAAGAAGAAGCTCTGTGGGTTTCGTTTTCTGATGGAAATGGAACCGGGGTTGGAGCCCTTTTCTTAAAATTTTTTGAAGAAGAAGCTGCTAGCTCACGGGACATTGCTTCATTTTAGGTGAACTGCACCAAAAGGTCCCATGAATTGAATCATCCATGTTGGTGACTGAAAGAGCCAGCTTCAGCATCCCAGTCTAAGCACCCCTGGCCTCCATCCTTGCGACGCACGGTACACCTCGTTTGCCACCTGCTCGACCCTAGTGTCACTGATAAAATGAAGTAATAATCCAGTTAAACTTGAGCGAGTGTCATCTCTATCATTTAATTTCCAATGTAGATAAAGAAAGTGCTTCTCTTTGTTTATGTATGTTTCATCAACTAGTCCCATTGTTAATGTTTAAGCGTTTCGCAAACCGGGTGCTTAATTTTAGTTGATATGTACAAAAATAGAGATTTGAATGTCTCAAAGGCGCCTCCTTGTACTACCGCTGTACCGATGTTCATCAACTTTGGCAGAAGGTGTATCTGGGAGACTTGGGACGATGTCCGGTATGAGGCGTACCGTATGAGGCGTCGCAGGGCCCATCTCGCCCTCGCAGCATGGCATACTATGATACTATCGCAATATTTTCTTCTATTTATTTTGTGTGTTTCATCAACTAGTGCCACTATAATGTAATCACGCTTTTTCATTATCTCTGCAAACAGGGTTGTTCAGCTGCATTTTGGTGGAACTGCACAAATGTACGTATGGAACCGACATATATGCAGAGTGCGAGGTGTGCCAAGTAAAAATTACCGACACCAACCATGCTGCATGCACGCATTGGCATCCACCACCACCAGTGGGATGTGTGGCGCTCTCTGTGGACGGATCTTTCTCGGCAGCAAATCATCTAACCAAATACTACTAGGTTATATTGGCAATTTTCTAGGGAGTACTTTTTTCTGAAAGAAACACCAATTTATTTTTCTTTATTTATACACTGTGTCACAACTTTGACCCAAAGGTCCAGAGCTATTTTAGGGTGATTGGCGTAGTACTCGGACACTGATTGTAAGCATGATTTTCATTAGCTGTCACACTGATTGTAAGCATGAGCAGGTGGAAGATAAGGTTAGTGCGAAGCTTACCTTAAATCCTACCGCCGCCGTTGAAACGAGGCGAGCGTCGAGGGAACCGTGGAGCTCGAACGGCGGGGAAGCGACATCGCGTCATCCGACCTCCTCTAGCGGTGGGAGAATGAATACTCCTGTGGCTCCGGCTGGCTTTGCACCCTCACGAACGACACACCATACTCGATCTGTTCGTTATCCTCTGGGTGCTCGACCTTCGACCTTTACGCCCACCACCTCCGCCTAAGTGTCGCCTCGGGCGAGTCTGTCTACTCCATCGCCCAGAGGAGATACTCGAAGAACTCGGAGGACTGCGGCGTGACTGCTGCCGAGGAGTACATGTACATCACCGCCCTCATCGCCTCCGTCTCGCTCTTTCGCATACATTGCCACATAGCCCGCACCATCCTCCAAATCTCCCACTCATTGTCAAACCAACTAAGGATCTCCTTCAACCTGGCTAACTTTGCCTGGTCACTACCGGGCGATCTGCCTGATTCACTGCTGCATCCTCTCCATAGATGTCCTTCTGAGTGGTCCGGTGCTAGCTTTGGAAGATGGGAGGAGAGACGGTGGTCTTGCAATAGAGAAGAGGGAGAGGCGAGACAGTGGTTTTGGAATGGAGATGATGGAGAGGAGATGAGGTGGTTTTGCAATGGAGAAGATCAGAAGAGGGAGAGGCGAGACGGTGGTTTTGGAATGGAGATGATGGAGAGGAGAGGAGGTGGTTTTGCAATGGAGAAGATCAGAAGAGGGAGAGGCGAGACGGTGGTTTTGGAATGGAGATGATGGAGAGGAGAGGAGGTGGTTTTACAATGGAGAAGAGGGAGAGGAGCGTGCAACAGCGATTTAGGATTGGACGAGAGGGTCGTTGCCAGTGGATCGGATCAAAATCAAAATCAATTTACCCTTCAATTAAGAAAGCGACCCCACATTAACTAGTCTCCCTTTTATTCTGGGTCATAATTGACCATGATTTTTGTACATAAAATATATGTTATATGTTGCAAAAATAATATAATTTTAAAGTACATTCAGATACGAACCAAACGATACAATTTTTGGTGACGTGCATTCACATTTTGCTTGTCAAATACAGTACGTGGTCAAACTTTGACCCAAAATACGAAAAACAACAAAAAATACTTCCAAGACCAGAGACGCTCTTCCGCTCTTCTCCTCTTAAACCACCGCCGCTCCTCTCCTGTTCCAATCTAAATGCAGCGCCGCTCCTCTCCTCTTCCATTTCAAAACCACCGCCCCTCCTCTCCTATTCCAGTCCAAAACCAGCGTCGCTCCTCTCCCGTTCTAATCCAAAACCAGCGCTGCTCCTCTCCTCTTCCATTCAAAAACCACCGCCGGCGAGTGAAGGTGCTATGGAGAAGGAGATCGATGGAGGAGTACAACCGATACGTGAGGATCACAGACGGCGACCCTGTGAAGCTAGCTAGGATGTTGGAGATACAGTCTTGGTTTGACAACAAGGACCAACTAGCGGCGACGGCGACATCCATGGCCAAATATCTGCAACAGAGTGAAAAGGCGGCGATACTCCCGGAGGGAGTCGCGCCGGAGTACATAGAGCTGCTCCTCTGGGCCATGGAGAAAACAGATTCACCGAATCCGATCGTGAGGGAGAGGTGGTGGGAGTATCGATCCCAGATGGAGCATCCACCAGAGATTGAAGGATCAAGTATCTATAGGGTGCCGTTTGTGAGGGTGTCCTGCGAGAGTGAGCCGGTGGATTCTTCTTCGACCGAACCCAACTGCAAGAGGAGAAAAGCAGTTGGCCCGACGAAGCTTCCCTGCCATCGTCTCCCTCGCCGTTCACATCGTCTCACGGGGTGGCTGTTTGCCGCCGAGGAATAGGAGGGGGCTGCCCCCAGCCCAATAGTCGGGCAGGTTGTGAATTGTCAGGAGGAGCTTAGGGTTGTCGATTTTGCGGGTTGTGAATTATGTTTTGTGTTGTGTATTTTGAGAGTACTTTCAGATATGAATGTCTTTTGAATTTCAGATTTGCAGTATTGAGCATATGAAGTATTTTATGAATTCTAGATATATATTTTTAGCACTTAAAAATGTAGTTTCATAGGAGTATAAAAGTGCAGACAATGTGATTCCCAGAGAAGAAACTGCAAGTTTCGGGCCAGATAAGAAATCGCAAGTTCGATTCAGTAAGAAACTGCAACTTTCAGAGGTAGATCATTTATATTAACACGGCCTTTTCAAACAGGGTTAACATCATGTTGGAAGTTTTATTCATGGTCGAAAATGGAACTACCAGCCGATTAACATCATGTCGATCACCATTCATGCATATCACATCTTCATATGATGCACAGTCAAAATGCCCACACAATGCCGAGTTTGCGAAACACAGAGAAAACGAGGGACGATGTTTTGGCAAGTGTTGGACGTGGTTTTGGGCTGCCTTGTCTAGGCTTTCATTTTTAACATGCGCAGCCCACGACCTCGGATGGGAGGTCCATAGGCCTGTTTGTATTTTCTTAGGTCCGTCATGTATCGACCGGCCTATGGACCTCCCATCCGAGGATTTATTTTTGGCAGCCCAATTTATGTATTTTTTTGAAGAAAACGCAGAGGTCTGTTCTATTTTTCTATATAAGAATAGGAACGCAGGTCCAACTTATGTTTCCCTTCTAACTATATTATATATATTTAAATTATTTTACATGTTATTATATATTATTTTTATTGTCATCATATATTTAATGATACTTACATATGTAAGAAAACAATATCCCACATCTTATTAACTTATAAAAATAATTTCTTAACAAATAAAATCCTGGATTGTTTTGGCACAAAAATCCTAGTGATTGTGTACAAAAGCTTGGTAAGATTTAAGGACGAATGTAATAATATCACTTATTATTTAAATATATTTATAACAAAATGCTCAGCCCTTTTTATTTTTTGATAACATTGTTGGCCCAACCCAACATTATAATTAGAATCAGCCCAAAGCAAAATCGTGTATTTCGAGAAAGTGCAAATGGCCTGTAATTTTTAGGAAATAAAATAAATGGGCGCATGGACACTACATTATTTGTTCACCCAGCCCAGCTAATGGCTTTAGTTCAAAAAAAGATCAAACTGATCAGAATTCTACCGTGCAAAAAAAGATCAGAATTCTGAAAAATGGGTTGAATACATGCCACATTTTTGGAGGCTGAAATGTGGGCCAATAGGTCGAAGCCAACGCAAGTCGTTGTCAATTTAGTCAACAAATGATTCTGACATGTTAGCCATTGGATTTACATCCAACGACCAGCATCCATCTTCAATCTCTCGTCTTCTTCCTCCAACGCCGCCGGGACCACCTCCCGCCTCGTGCTGCTAGCAGCTCTGCTTAGCACGCTTCGCTATGAAGCGCTACTCCACCGTTGGCCAGGCCATCCCTCCACCCCTCCACACCTCCTGTTCTTCTCCACCGACTGCCGAACCACACCGCACTAGAACCAGTTAACCCTCGTACACCTCTCCGTCTGCGACTCTACTCCCGCGTCTTCCCATCTCCGGCTCGTTGTTGTCCGGGGCCTCGCCGTCATCCACCACCTTGGATGCGCTCGGCGCGGCGTGGTCAACGTGGTCAACGAACGACACCATCGGAAGTAGATCAGCGTGGAGAGGCCGATACCGGTCCATGGCCGCACACAAGGAAATGCCTCCTTATTACGCCAATAAAATAACGATTCCTCCACGACATCTGGGACCCACCGAAGGGCCCCTGATTTCGCGAAAATAACGTGCCCCCGCCGACATGCTCGGACCCACCAGTTATCTTCGCATGCAAGGAAGTGCCTCCTTATTACGCACAAAAAAATGAATACTCCGCCACCGGAACCCGGCATAGTGGCGGTCGACTTAGGGCCTACCAAGTTGACGGGGACGGAGGGCTTTGTCAACTTAGTCAATATGAATGATTCTTGCTCCTGTTACCGTACGATGTTCATCCAACGGCCGTAGTTCTTCTTCAATCTCTGGTCTTCTTGCTCCAGCCGCCCAAACCAGCGCCGGTCGTGCCGCGTGCTCCTGCCTCCCGTGGCTGGCTGTGATGCCGCGGAGGCCTCACCGCCCCCTACTACTCCCACCGCTGGCCAGGCCATCCCTCTACTCACCCACACCCCCTGTTATTCTACGGCGACATCAGCCTCACACCACAGCCGAACTAGTGAACCCTCGTACTCCTCTTCATGTGGGCATCCACTTCTGCGTCTTCCCCAGCTCCGAGTCGTCCCCTTCCTAGTCCTCGCCATCGTCCACCGCCGTGGTGTTCTCGGCGCGGCGTGGTCAACGTGGTCTATATGTGCAGAGGCTGACAGCTGGGTCCACGGCCGCAGCAAGGAAGTGCCTCCTTATTACGCGCAAAAATAATGATTCCTCCACCTGACAGCGGGGACCCACCGGACAGGCCATCGTATTTCGCGAAAAAAACATTTCCCCCTGATTGCTGGGACCCACCAGCTACATCTTCGCATGCAAGGAAGTGCGTCCGGGCAAAAAAAACAATTTGCCCCCCTGACTGCTGGGATCCACCAGCTACATCTTCGCACGCAAGGAAGTGCCTGGTCGAAGCATACGTAGCGTTGTCATTCTGGTCGCGAACGTGTACGTACATATATACTGGTGGATGTAGAGGCGCCGCACATGTCGTAGTAGAGGCGCCGTGCGTGTCGTAGTAGAGGCGCCGCGACGTAGCATGTACACGCACGCATACAATGGCCGTGGTGCAAGAAAGAAAATACGCCACGTATGTGTACATACGGGCGGGTCTCGAACGGGTCCCTGTTGATCGGGAGGGTGTGGCGCATCGCAAAACGGAGGAAATGGACCTCCTATGGTCAAACGGGGTCATGTTGATCAGAGGGTGTGGCGTCGCAAAACGGGACGAAACGGACTTCCCTACGGTCAAACGGGGTCCCGTTGATCGGGAGGGTGTGGCGTCTTGCAAAACGAATCTAAACGGACCTCCTACGGTCGAAACGGGGTCCTATTGATCGGGAGGGTGTGGCGTAACGCCAACGGATGAAACAGACCTCCCACGGTTGAAACCGGGTCCGTTTCATCGGGAGGGTGTGGCGTGCCGCCAAAGCGGATTTAAACGGACCTCCTACGGTCGTAAACGGGGTCCTGTTCATTGGGAGGGTGTGGCGTCGCATGTCACGGACTCCACGGATACCGTTTATCTCCACCGTCGACCTCCTCCAGCCTCCACGGGCTACCGCCGACCTCCTCCAGCCTCCACGGGCCCTCTGCTCATCCATCCTCCACCGCGCTACTCCACCGGCCATCGCTCAACCACCCCTCCACGGGCACCCCTCCACCGCTCACTGCTCATCCAGCCCTCCACACCACGGGGTCCTGTTCAACCACCCTCCTCGGGCACCCCTCCACCATCTACTGTTCATCCAGCTCTCCACACCCCGGGGTCCTGTTCATCCAGAGGCAACGCCACCGCTCACTGTTCATCCAACCCCCCCCCCCCCCCCCACACACACACACACACACAACGCTCACTATTCGTCCAGCCTGCAGTGCAATCGCTCGGGTTCAGTTAGAGCCCAACGCCTCGCACACACGCTGCCAGACGCAGTAATGAGAGAAACACGCATCGCTCGCCCCCGACCTCCCACCGTGAACCGGAACTCCCGAAATTTTCCTCGCCCTCGCTTCTACCACGGTTTTTTCGTCACGGACGGCCCAAAGAATGTCATGCAAGAGCGTCTCCGCCCGCCTGTGACGAAAAGCCCATTTTTGTCATGATTTTTGTCATAGAAGTAGGAGCCCACCACATCTATGATGATACCTGGTTTTGTCACAATTATCGTCATAGAAGTGTCATATGTATGACAGAAAAAAATTTCGTTCGGCCCAAAATGTCATGGATGTGTCTTTTTTTGTAGTGATGCCAGGTCGCGTTGCCGTGGTCAAGGCCAGGGGGTGAGGGCTGGAGAGCCAGTAAAAGCTCATGAGTCGCGATGCTCAGGAGCCCCCCTTTTAATGCGCGCAGTGAATTGCACAGGATGGATGGCCCCGTGGCAGGTGGCGATCGAGCAGGCAATAGCCGTAGGTAGGTTAAGCATGGAAAGCAGATCACCTTGGGTAAATGCAGGAAGATACATGCCACTGGGTCCGGCCTGAGCGGCTTGGGGATAATGCAGCCCAAGGGGCGCCCCCAGCAGGGTAAGCTAAAGACAAAAGCAAAAGGGATACATGCCACAGGGACGGACCCATGCGGCCTGGGAATAATGCAGCCCATCGGGCGCTCCCAGCTAAACAAGCTTGGAAGATATCACCTGGTTCTGTAGATGAAGTAGAGTTGGTGCAGCTGAAGGCGCGCGGTGAAGGGGTAGCTCCTCACGATCCACCGGGGCACTGAGCCTCGGGAGGCTCTGGGGGCTCAGGTGGTTCCCTGAGGACCGTCTGCATCTCCGCTAGGACAGCATGGTGCCTGGCCTCCTAAGCCGCCAGGATACGCCGCATGTTGTGCTGATAGGCTGACGCCACGCTCGGCAAGATGAAGGGCATGCGAACGTAGTTGTGTGTGGACCCTCGCAACAGCCCACACGCGAAGGCCAGAAATGCTCCTGAGATGCGGCCCTGTTGATCCCTAGGACGTCGACGCAAGCTCACAGCCGGGCATCCTCACCTGGATGGGAAGTTGCGCCTTGTGAGCGGCTGTCGCCGCGCATGGCTCTTGCGTCTTGCAGTTCCTGAGTGGTCTTGGCGATGAACTCCTGAGTGGTGGGCACTCCTTGCCCTGTGTTCTCCCGAGGGAAACGTACCGCGAAACACGCCTCCAAGTGGTGCCCAAGCGCCTCCCTCGTGAGGTTGGCAAGGTCCGAGGCCCTCCAGAAGAGAGCCCACGAGCCCTGCCCGAGGAGGGCGTCGGGCACGCCTTCCTATGCGATGGAGGGAGGCGCCCCTGGGATGGACGCTGATCCTGATGAGGCTCCTGCCACGATGCCATCCTCCTGAGGTCCTGCACGGCGCGACTGCTTCTTCTTGGGGATGGCCTCCGGAGGGCCCCCACTTCCGCTGTCGGGGTCGTTGATTGCTGCAGCTTGGAAAGCGCACTCAAGGGATCACACCGCATCTCTTTCTTCACATGGGACCGTGATGATTCCTCCGCTTCCTGGCATCTAGAGGACGTTGTAGCCGTGATGGGTGACTGCCATGAACTTGGCCAAGGCCGGATACCCAAGGATGGCGTTGTACGGTAGGCGAATGTGCGCGACGTCGAAGTCGATGAGCTCGGTGCGGTAGTTCTTGCGCTCTCCGAAGGTGACAAGCAGGCGGACCTGCCCTATCGGTGTGGTGGAACCGTCAGTCACTCCTGAGAAAGGTTTGGTAGGCTGGAGCTGCTCATATGGCACTTGGAGGTTGTCGAACGTGTCGACAGACAGAACGTTGAGCCCTGCACCACCATCGATGAGGGTCTTGGTAACCTGCACACTACTGATGACTGGAGAGCACATCATCGGGAGGGCGCCAGCGGTGGCCGTGCACTTGAACTGATCTGCCGAGTTGAAAGTGATGGCGCATTGGGACCACTTGACCGGGCGCGTGGCCTAGAGCTTGGGGAGCACCGCGTTCACCTCGAGAGTGAACTGTTTGAAGATGCGCTGAGAGGTTGGGGCCTGGGCGCCGCCCAAGATGCAAAGCGACAGACGCTGCTCTCGAAGCCCCCAGCCCCCTTGTCCTGATGGTGGTCATCATTCCTTCTTGGTGGCGGCAGTGGGGGAAGACCGGCGTTGCTTTGGGGGCGATCCTCACGAGGCTGGTCCCTCCAGGCCCCCTCGCGAGGATGGTCCTGCCAGCGGTCCTCACGAGGCATGTCGCGCCATTCCTGGCGTGGGCCACGGTCGTCCCAACGTCCGCCTCCACGTCCTCCTCCATGGCCGTAGCCCCAGTCGCTGCGCTCGGGGCGTCAACCAAAGCATCCTTCTCGTATGGCTCTGAGCTCTTGACAGTCGCTAGTGTTGTGGGTGTTCAGGTTGTGGAAGGCGCAGAACGGTTGGCTTTTCTTGGATGACACGGCTGCTACGTCTTGAGCTTGTGTTGGTTTTCCCCGAAGAGGAGAGGATGATGCAGCAAAGTAGCGTAAGTATTTCCCTCAGTTTTTGAGAACCAAGGTATCAATCCAGTAGGAGGCCACGCACAAGTCCCTCGTACCTGCACAAAACGATAGCTACTCGCAACCAACACGATTAGGGGTTGTCAATCCCTTCACGGTCACTTATGAGAGTGAGATCTAATAGAGATGATAGATAATATTTTTGGTATTTTTGGTATAGAGATGCAAAGTGAAAAGTAAAAGGCAAAGTAAAAACAAAGCAAGTATTAAAGTGATGGAGATTGATATGATGAGAATAGACCCGAGGGCCATAGGTTTCACTAGTGGCTTCTCTCAAGAGCATAAGTATTCTACGGTGGGTGAACACATTACTGTTGAGTAATTGACAGAATTGAGCATAGTTATGAGTATATCTAGGTATGATCATGTATATAGGCATCATGTCCGAGACAAGTAGACCGAAACGATTCTGCATCTACTACTATTACTCCACTCATCGACCGCTATCCAAAGATGCATCTAGAGTATTAAGTTAAAAACAGAGTAACGCCTTAAGCAAGATGACATGATGTAGAGGAATAAATTCATGCAATATGATAAATACCCCATCTTGTTATCCTCGATGGCAACAATACAATACGTGCCTTGCAACCCTTTACATCCTTTGGGTAAGGACACCGCAAGATTGAACCCAAAGCTATGCACTTCTCCCATTGCAAGAACTACAAATCTAGTTGGCCAAACCAAACGGATAATTCGAAGAGACTTGCAAAGATAACCAATCATACATAAAAGAATTCAGAGAAGATTCAAATATTATTCATAGATAAGCTGGATCATAAACCCACAATTCATCAGTCTCAACAAACACACCGCAAAAAGAAGATTACATCGAATAGATCTCCACGAGAGAGGGGAGAACATTGTATTGAGATCCAAAAGAGAGAAGAAGCCATCTAGCTACTAGCTATGGACCCAAGGTCTGAAGTAAACTACTCATACTTCATCGGAGAGGCTATGGTGTTGATGTAGAAGCCCTCCGTGGTGGATGCCCCTCCCGTGAAGCTCCTAACAGACCCCAAGATGGGATCTCGTGGATAAAGGAAGTTGCGGCGGTGGAATTAGGTTTTTGGCTCCTGTTCTGATCGTTTGGGGGTACGTAGGTATATATAGGAGGAAGGAGTACGTCGGTGGAGCAACAGGGGCCCACGATGGGTGCGCCCCCCACCCTCATGACCGCCTCTGTTACTTCTTGGAGTAGGGTCCAAGTCTCCTGGATCACGTTCGGTGAGAAAATCACGTTCTTGAAGGTTTCATTCCGTTTGGACTCTGTTTGATATTCCGTTTCTTCGAAACACTGAAATAGGCAAAAAAACAGCAATTCTGGGCTGGGCCTCCGGTTAATAGGTTTGTCCCAAAAATAATATAAAAGTGGAAAATAAAGCCCGATATAGTCCAAAACAGTAGATAAAGTAGCATGGAGCGATCGAAAATTATAGATACGTTGGAGACGTATCATCGGGCTAATCTCTGCCCCGCTTGGTGTCGGGCTCCGCTGCTAGCACTGCTGCTTCCTTGCGCTTCACGTCCTTGGCCTTGGCCTTCTTCTCCTCTGTGCCCGCAGCTGGCAGCTCGAGGAGGGAGAGGCACCCCTCCTCAGCTCTTGCACACTTAGTCGCTATGTTGAACAGCTCCTGAGATGTGTAGAGCTCCTCATGGATGGCGAGCTCTTCCTTCATCTTGACGTCGCGGACACCGTCGGAGAACAGGGAGATGATGGCCTCATCCATGACCTTGGGGATCTTGAGGCAGGTGTTGTTGAAGCGCTGGATGTACTTCTGTAGGGTCTCTCCTGGTTGTTGCTTGATGCGGCACAGGTCGCCCGCGGCCAGCGGGCGGTCGCGAGTGCCCTGGAAGTTGGCGATGAAGCGGTCGCACATCTCGTCCCAGGAGGAGATCAAGCCGTGTCGCCGGTTCAGGAGCCAAGAGCGGGCTCCATCCTTGAGAGCCATGGGAAACCAGTTCACCATGACTTTCTCATCGCCGTTGGCTGCTTCGATGCTCAGCTCATAGAGTTGTAGGAACTCCGCGGGGTCGGCAGTGCCGTCGTAGCAAGGAGGCAGATCCGGCTTGAACTTGCTTGGCCAGGCGACGCTACGTAGCTCGGGGGTGAAGGCGCGGCAGTTGGCCGTGGTTGCTAGGGCCCGCTTCAGAGGTGGAGCTTGGTCTTGATGAGGTCCGCGCGGCGCCGCTGCGGGCGGTGCGCGGTCTTGACAAGGCGGCGCGGGAAGCGCGGGTGCAGCTTCTCGCGACTGAGGGATTTCTTGGCAGCTTATCTCTTCGCGCGCGGGCACCGGGCGTGGCGGATCACGCCGCGGTGCCGCGCGCCTTGGTGCCAAGGCACCGTCTTGGGGCAGAGGTGGCGGAGGTGCGCCATGAGCCTCATCGCCCGTGGCTGATAACCCTCAATTATAGGGGATCAATTGTAGCCTCTTTCGATAAGTAAGAGTGTCGAACCCAACGAGGAGCTAAAGGTAGAACAAATATTCCCTCAAGTTCTATCGACCACCGATACAACTCTACGCACGCTTAACTTTCGCTTTACCAAGAACAAGTATGAAACTAGAAGTACTTTGTAGGTGTTTTTGGATAGATTTGCAAGAAGATAAAGAGCGCGTAAATAAAAAGTAGGGGCTGTTTAGATAAAGACACAATAAATTAAATATAGCGAGCATGGAAAAGTGGTGGTAGGAGTTGCGAAATTGTCCCTAAGCAATTGACTACTTTAATAGACCGATAGCAAGTTTTATGTGGGAGAGGCCACTGCTAGCATGTCATCCCTTACTTGGAATTCTATGCACTTATGATTGGAACTATTAGCAAGCGTCCACAACTACTAACGTTCATTAAGGTAAAACCCAACCATAGCATTAAGATATATTGGTCCCCTTCAATCCCGTATGCATCAATTTCTATGCTAGGTTGAAGCTTACATCACTCTTGCCCTCCAATACATAGTCCTATCAACATACAACTAACCCTATGGTGTGATCCACGCAGCTCATATGATGGGCACCAAAGGACAGCAACATAACCACAAGCAAATTAAATCAATCATAGCAATTCATCAACCACCGATAGGACAACGAAAATCTACTCAGACATCATAGGATGGCAACACATCATTGGATAATAATATGAAGCATAAAGCACCATGTTCAAGTTGAGGGTACACCGGGTTGCGGGAGAGTGGACCGCTGTAGATAGAGGGGGGAAGGTGATGGAGATGTTGGTGAAGATGGCGGAGGTGTTGGTGTAGATCGCGGTGATGATGATGGTGGTCACGGCAGCGCTCCGGTGCCACCAGAAGAGAGGGGGATAGGGGCCCCCTTCTTCTTCTTCTTCCTTGATGAGGGAGTCCTGGATTAGGGAGTCTCCGGACAACCGGACTATATCCTTTGGCCGGACTATTGGACTATGAAGATACAAGATTGAAGACTTCGTCCCGTGTCTGGATGGGACTCTCCTTGCCGTGGAAGGCAAGCTTGCCAATACGGATATGTAGACCTCCTCCCTTGTAACTGACTCTGTGTAACCCTAGCCGCCTCCAGTGTCTATATAAACCAGAGGGTTTAGTCCGTAGGACAACAACAATCATACCATAGGCTAGCTTCTAGGGTTTAGCCTCTACGATCTTGTGGTAGATCAACTCTTGTAATACTCATATCATCAAGATCAATCAAGTAGGAAGTAGGGTATTACCTCCATCGAGAGGGCCCAAACCTGGGTAAACATTGCGTCCCCCGCCTCCTGTTACCATCCGCCTTAGACGCACAGTTCGGGACCCCCTACCCGAGATCCGCGGATTTTGACACCGACATTGGTGCTTTCATTGAGAGTTCCACTGTGCCGTCACCATAAGGCTCGATGGCTCCTTCGATCATCGGTAATGATGCGGTCCAGGGTGAGGTTTTCCTCCCCGGGAAGATCTCATATTCGGCGGCTTCGCACTGCGGGCTAACTCGCTTGGCCATCTGGAGCAGATCGAGAGCTACGCCCCTGGCCACAAGGTCAGGTTCGGAAACTTGAACTACACTGCCGACATCCGCGAAGATTTCATCTTCGACGGATTCGAGCCCATGTCAGGTGCGCCACACGATCACGACGAGCATTATCGGTGTACTAGAGTAGGGGTACCCTAGTATCTCGTACTCGTGCACGAACAGTTGCAGCACCCCGCGGCAGGGTTTGCCTCGTCACCCCCAAGATCCTCCGTGGCTCCTTTGGAGCCATTCAAGAACAAAGTATTTGACTAAGAAGACAAGGCCCCGGCAAGAGGAGCTTGCCGGGAAGGCCACCCAAGGCATGCAGAAGACAAGGCCCCGGCAAGAGGAGCTTGCCGGGAAGGCTCGGAGCGCGACAAGCCTCCAGACGCGACAAGGATTCAACCGCGGCGAGGCGCTTGCCGCGGCAAGCAACCTCTCTCCATCCCCGCTCCAGCTCATCCAACAACGTGTCGCCATGAGGCCATTCCATGCGCACGTGTCAAGAGGCTGTGTAGCCAGCGGAGAGCAGCGATAAGCGACGCTGACAAGCTTGCCATCGTGGCGAGCGGTGGCGCACCTGACGGTCTCTGTAATCGCTGTTTGGGGCGACAGACGGGCATTTATTGCTTTTGTCCCTTGCCGTCGAAAGTTAGGTATTTTGCACTGTACACTGTTCAAGTAGGTGTAACAACCCCTGTTTTTACATTTGTACCCTCATCTATGTTGCCGCCTGTCGGAGACCCCTTGAGCATATAAAAGGAGGCCCATGCGCAACGTAGAGGAGATTCGGTTCATTCGACTCACTCAAGACCAGATACGCTCACGCTAGGTTTTGTAGCTCGCATCGCTCCCTAGCAAGAACACAATACATCAAACAAGCAGCAGTAGGAGTTTTATCTCTCCGGAGAGCTCAAGCTGGGTAAACCGCTCGTGTAAGCCGCCTCGATCCGCTCTTCGTGCGATCTCCGCCCCCCTCCGAACCACAAAGGGGCCTGGTCCGCCGGCCCCATAGGTGTTCGTGGGTACGAGCAGCTGCCCCGACAAGCATGATTTAGCTCTGTCGTCGGACTGTGTTCGGGAGTCACACCTGCAACTACTCCGGCCCTTGATCCGGAGCAAATTGCGCCATCCGAGGAAGGTGGATAGACCCCGCCATGGAGGCTGCACTCTTAGTGGCGATAGAGCCGGATACTGACTTCACCCCTTACGAGAGCCGCGTCGCCGAACCACTGTCTCCGTCCACGGACTCCGAGCCGCCTGCGTCCGTGCCTATCGAATCCGAGTGGGCGCCGATCATGGAGTTTACCTCCGCGGATATCTTTCAGCACTCGCCTTTTGGCGACGTGCTGAATTCGTTAAGGTCTCTCTCCTTGTCAGGAGAACCTTGGCCGAACTATGTTCGGCTAGAATGGGATGCGGACGACGAAGAAATTCGCTGCCCACCCACCACCCACTTAGTAGCCACTGTCGACGATTTTGACTCCGAAGACATCGACGGCATGGACGACGACGCAGGAGAAGAACAGGAACCATTGCCCACAGGGCGCTGCATAGCCACTTCATCACATGACATATACATGGTGGATACACCAAAAGAAAACAATGACGAGGAACGGTAGGAAGCAGCAAAGAACAGCTCCATCGGGAAGCAAACAAAGCGTCGGCATAGACGCCGGTCCAAATCCGGCCTTGGCAAAAACAACGATAACAGCGAAAGAGAAAATAACACCCCAGTCGACTCCAGAGGAAACGACGACCACATCGACCTAGCGGCAGAGTAGGATGAACCAGCAAATGGCGAACATAGTACGGATCCGCTGTCTGAACAAGGTGACGCCGAGGATAAAGCTCATCAACCTCCCTCCGGAGAGGAAAACAGTCCGGACGAAGATGCACACATTATCCCGGAAAGGCACTTGGAAAAAGAGAACCTCCGCAGAAGGCTTACCGCCACCGCAAGGGGTCTGAAGAAGCAGAAGCAAAGGCTTAAGGCCGCGCAGAATACGCTCAACAATAGATGGAACAAAGTGCTCGACAATGAAGAAAAGTATGGTGGTAGTTACCACACAAAGAGCTATCCAAAGCGCAAGCTATTACCCGAATTCGACGATGTGGCCTTAGAGCCCACACGGACGAAAAATAAAACGGCCAACCGGTCAGATCAACCACCTTGCGGCCGCGATAGAGTGGCTAACAAGGCCGCACATAAGTCAACACACGATCTACGTGAGGACTTGTGCCAAAAATCCAGCATGACAAAATCCATCTATGGATCTAGGAAGCACGCTACGGTGCAAAATCAAAACCGAATACTACAACCGTCCGAACGCCATGATACATCTAAATACAGGGGTGCCGCACATCCCCTATGTTTCACTGATGAGGTGCTGGACAATGAATTTCCAGAAGGATTCAAACCAGTGAACATAGAAGCGTACGACGGGACCATAGACCCTGGGGTCTGGATTGAGGACTTTATCCTCCATATTCATATGGCTCGCGGAGACGATCTCCACGCCATCAAGTACTTGCCCCTCAAGCTCAAAGGACCAGCTCGGCACTGGCTGAAAAGCCTCCCCGAAAACTCAATTGGAAGTTGGGAGGAGCTCGAGGATGCTTTTCGGGCTAATTTTCAAGGGACCTATGTCCGACCTCCGGATGCAGACGATTTAAGTCCTATAATTCAACAGCCCGGAGAGTCAGCCCGAAAGCTTTGGAACAGGTTTCTCACTAAGAAGAACCAAATCGTTGACTGCGCGGATGCCGAAGCCTTAGCAGCTTTCAAGCATAGCGTCCGAGACGAATGGCTCACCAGACACCTCGGCCAAGAAAAACCAAGAACAATGGCAGCCCTGACAAGCCTCATGACCTGCTTTTGCGCGGGGGAAGATAGCTGGTTAGCCCGCAGTAGCACCAACGACCCAAGCACATCCGAAGTCAGGGATGGCAACGGAAAACCACGACGCAGTAAAAGCAAGCGTCGAAATACAGAAGACAACCCAGATAATACGGCGACAAACGCCGGATTCAGGGGCTCTCAACTAGGTCAACAGAAAAAGCCATTCAAAGGCAGCAGAGATGGACCGTCCAGCCTAAACAAGATTCTAGACAAACTATGTCAGATTCACGGCACCCCCGGTAAACCTGCAAATCACACCCACAGAGAATGCTGGGTCTTCAAGCAGGCCGGTAAGCTAAACGCCGAACAAAAGGGGGGGGGAGACACCAAGTGAAGACGAGGATGAGCCTCGCCAGAAAAGCACTGGGGGACAGAAAAAATTCCCACCAGAGGTTAAACCAGTAAACATGATCCACGTGACGAAGAGGAGAAGCAAACGTGCACTCCGAGACACACGCGCCGTAGAGCCCGTCACACCTACGTTAAACCCCTGGTTGGCCTGCCCGATCACTTTTGATCGCAGGGATCACCAGACAAGCATCTGACACGAAGGATTGGCTGCCTTGGTGTTAGACCCAATAATAAATGGATACCATCTCACACGAGTCCTTATGGACGGCGGCAGTAGTCTTAATCTGATATATCAGGACACAGTCCGCGAAATGGGGATAGACCCGATAATAATCAGCCACGGTAATACTACCTTCAAGGGAGTAATACCAGGCCCAGAGGCCCGCTGCACGGGCTCTCTATTACTAGAGGTTGTATTCGGTTCTCCCGACAACTTCCGAAGCGAAAAGTTAAACTTCGACATCGCTCCATTCCGAAGTGGCTACCAAGCACTACTCGGAAGTGCGGCTTTCACTCGTTTTAATGCAGTACCTCATTACGCTTCTCTCAAGTTTAAGATGCCAGGTCCATGTGGCATCATCACCATTAGCGGAAACGTTGAGCGTTCCTTACAAGCGGAGGAATGTGCGACGGCTTTAACAGCCGAACACTAAATGGCCCCTCCAACCAGAATAAAGGATAGGTCATCAAGACCGCGGACACAGCTAGACGAGTCCGGCGTATTACTAGCTATAATAGCTTAGATAAAACCCGAGAATGGTTTGATGGTTATACCCCCATAGACGGCACCAGGGGCTTCCCGCGTGTAATCAGGGCTAGTTCGGCTCAACTTGACTTATCTTGAATTTTAATGGTTTATTGAGAATAACCAATTTTTTGGCATGAAAACTTTCACCTAAGTTCTTCTCTTTTACAGATGACAATCGCGCCACACCCGTCCAGGATACGGCACGACGGAGACACAGGCGCAGACTTGCAGCAGGGACCCGCTCAAATGTTTCTTTTTAGATTAAGACCCTGCGTAAACCTTTTTTTACTGTCTCTTGTTGTCACATCCTCCGGATACTTAGTATAACCGAGAAGGATGCTGACGTTATTGGCATTTCGCCACGTCAGAGCATTGCACGCACTGGATACTCGGGGTTCATTATCAAGGGCACCTTTCAGCCCGACACATGTTATAAAGGCCGAATACCTTAGGGAGTGTTCGCGTCATGAAGTTGGCCTTATATGCATCAGCTCCGAATCATGTATTTGGTCAAATGTTGGGTTTTCCCGGCTCCCATGTTTTGCTACCTTACGTTCCGCTCTATCGGCTAAGGTGGCACCGGGAGAACTACTGCGATTGTGCCCTGGTTCATCCGGATGAGCACCTCAATAGAGAAAGCCGAAAACTGACTGCCATGATAAAGCACGAGACTGGTCAACCACTCGATGACTTAGTGGAATCTTCGGGATTCCTCCGCATTAGCGAAGGGCCATTTCCCGGTCATGTACGCACGCGCCCCGTATTCGGACGAGCGCGGAGGTACCAGGGGCTATATAGCAGTCCCACCGTCAAACTCCTATGGCTAACACTACAAAACAAATACACTTCCGTGATGATACGTGTTTGTCACAGTAGGTCGCGTTTTTTGTCATGCATGTACATCCATGACAAATTTATGACAGAATCAAGATAGTCATACCTTTGTCGTAGAAGTGTTCCATGACATTAGGAAAATTATCATCACGGAAGTGTCCACTTCCATGACGATAAATCGCGCATCACAGAAGTGCTTTCGTCAAGGGTGACCGACACGTGGCATCCACCGTAAAGGAACGCCGTTAAGCTATCGGGTTGGGTTTTGGATCCAATAACCCGTTAACAGCCCCGACCAATGGGGATTTTCCACGTGTAAAATCATCATTGGCTGGAGGAAACACGTGTGGGCTCATCGCCGGGACGGATGTCATCCACTCATTGGACGTATAGGCGCCTATGATACGTCGACATGTGGCACGGCCCAACAAGTTTAATTGGGCCGGCCCAATTAAAGGCCCACAAGTTTTACGGACCATAATGGGCCGGCCCAGCTAAAGGTCCACAAGATTTTGCGAACCATAATGGGCCGGCCCAGCTAAAGGCCCACGAGATTTTGTGGGCCATAATGGGCCGGCCCAGGTAAAGGCCCACAAGATTTTGTGGACAAAAATGGGCCGCCCAGCTAAAGGCCCACAAGATTTTTGTGTGCCATAATGGGCCGGCCCAGGTAAAGGCCCACAAGATTCTTGCAGATCATAATGGGCCGGCCCAGCTAAAGGCCCATGAGATTTCGCCAACATTAATGGGCCGGCCCAGCTATATGCCCACAAGATTTTGAGGACCCTAGTAGGCCGACCCATTAACTGGCTGCCATGTTTTGGGCCAAATGCCGGCCCATATCTGATCCGGCCCATTAATGGCCTGCCACGTTCCGGGCCTAAAAGTGGCCCATATGAGATCCGGCTCGTTATAAGCCTACCACGTTCTGGGCCAAATTACGGCCCAGATCAGGTCCGGACCTTTAAGAGGCTTTGGGCTCAATTATGGCCCATATCAAATTCGGGCCCGGCAACTGGACACTATACTTTTGGGCCCACTTGCTAAAGGCCCACTTAGTAATTCAGCCCGATATTAGTTTTGGCACATTAAGGGCCCGTTTAACATTTCGGCCCTATATTAATTTCGGCCGTTAAAAGCCCGTCATACGATTGGGCCTAACTACGGCCCGATTTGCATCCATCCGCCTTTCATGACGATATCTGATTGGGCCAAACAAGGACCGAGACAATTTTGGCCTGTTAAAAGCCGTGATTTGATTCGCACAATCATGGGCCGGGGTTCATTTCGGGCTGTCACGCCGCCCGTGAGTCGTTTCGGCACGCTTCGTGCCCAACCTACATCGTTATTGCATGACGGCCCGATTATGTACCGTAATTTTACGGTTTGGCTGGTTTACTGTGAAGACATGATATATATACAGTAAAATAACTGCAGCATCATGAATAAGAAAAAACCTAGACTATACAATAAAGAAATTACGGCATATTACATCCACTCAGCATCAAAGTTCGCCACTATGATAATAAAGCACAAGCGGCATAACAGATTACATACACCGGGCATCAAAGATCGCCACCAATGCAAATAAACATGCCGACAAAATAATATACAAATCCGACAAAGACTTCAATGGAGTTCAAGAAAGGTTAGCCTCATTGGGAGTCAAGCAAGCAAATGAGCAAGATGATGAGAATGCGCTTGTTCAACACTTATATCTTCCTCACTCTGAAAGATAAACAAGCGAAGACGGATGATGTGTTTTGCACGTAAAAGTATCAAGGTTGACAATTCATCACATTTCTTCTTGTGAATAAAGTGACACAGTTTAAAATTGCATTAACACAATATGGTATTGTTCGAGGTCAAGACATGGCAGGAAATGACATTGTGAAGGAGTTGGCGACTTCACGACAACACTGGATTCTGGATCAAGAACTCATAAGTATCAATGGTTAGTGTCTTTGTCAATTTATACCATTTCAGATTGGCAAATAAAGAGATGGTTTAAATAATAGTAGCATGATATGACATTGTTCATAATTAAGACAATGCAGAATATGACATTGTCTTTGTAGTGGGTAGGTTCACCACACCAATTGGATTATGGATGAAGAATGTAAGCATACATGCAAAGGTGCAAAATAAGATCACTTGCTCAGATAGTTTAATTTACATGGTATGAAGAAGGAACTTCGTTGTACAACCGAAAACTTAAATTGAGAAAGGACAAACTTTTGTTTATGAACTACATAATAAACTTTAAATAAGCAATTTGATGCAAACACCAAAATAAACAAACAGCAGTCATGCCTAACGAAATATATACAACAAAGTTTGAAGGCTTGATAAGGACAAACTTACATTATTGGTGAAGACATGCTCTATAAAGGCCTTGTCCATGCTGATGGGGGGGGGGGGGGGGCAATTCAAGAAGTTTACCACAGAATCTTCTTGAAAAGCATTGCTTTTATTATACATTTTTTAAGAGTAAATATAGATGTGATAATATACGAAAAAATGGAGAATACTTAAGATAAGATGAAGAGTGATGCTACATAACCAAGTAGCTATAAATGTAAGTGCAGTGATACAGCAAAAGGTATAGCCAAGAGCAATGCATGATAAACTTCTTCAGTACCAACCTTATGGTAAGAGTAAATATAAATCTGATGTGTAGAAAATGGAGGGCAAAGGAAAATAAGCTGCAGAGTGATGGTACATGAACAACTAGCTATCATTATAATTACACTGATAAAGGACAGCATGTACTTACAAGAACAATGCAGAGCTAAAAAAAACATTGGCATTGGATATATTCTACACTAATGTAACCATTCATACAGATCAGATAATTTGGAGCGAACAATTGATAAGCAAGCTACCATGCATCCTGCTGTCACATCATGAACCAGGTATGTATGCAAGTACAGTGATACAGGACAACATGTACTAACAAGAGCAAAGCAGCGGGCAGCATATTTGCGATATCATGTCGTTCTTTTCAAACCGGAATTCTTCTTCGAGCTGTTTTCCTGCAATAAAGATCCGTATGGCACATGCGGATAAGTAGAAGTTCAAATTGTCATGTGATTTCATAGACAGTACCTCATCCTGGGAATGAGAGCAGTGCATAACAAGGTTTTTCCATTCAATGTCTTCTAAATTTAGCACAGGAGACTTTACCAAAAATTCGTTTATAGACTTGCCATCAAAGTGTGATTTCCTCAGGTAACACCGATACTGCTGCAATGCTTCCATGAAAAGCACAAGCAAGCTTTGCTCGTCATGACTATCCAGATTGACCCTCGCCTAGTTACAACAATGTAATGTAAATCACTGATGTGTTCAATCAGCAGAAAAACGGGAAAATAGTAACCATGAATAATAGCACTTACACGTAAGTTGGACAGGAAGATGTGAAAATGGTGTTTGTCTTCACTATAATCTTCCCATGATGGGAATATATGCACGTAGTCCCTAACAACATTGAAAGCATTGTCTTTTAAACTGGGAATAAATGGAATGGGGTTCCAATCTGCAGGAATTGGCCGTCTTTGCAGTTGGGATAGGTCTTTGGCCGGTGGACTTGCTGTACTTTTTCTTTGGAGTGGGATTTTTTACGTGGTACACCGGTGCTATGGCAAATGAAATCGGTATACCTTTTCTTTGAGTGCAGTCCTGTGTGGTGGGGCTAGTGGTGTGGCCAAGTGAAGTATGGGTACAGTCTGCGAGTCGGTCCCTCGTTTTGTGTCACCGTTGTACAACCAATATAAGTGGGGTGCTGTCTGATTTCTCCGGCACCACCACGATTTTCAAGGACTTTGCTGGTGCTCCTTCAGGTTCGGCAATCACCCTCTTCCTTTTTGATGTCTGATGCACAAGAACAGCATTTGAGTGGAAAAACATGGTATGATGACAGATGGAATATGTATTGATAATGGATGGGCATGTCATCTCGACATATATGATGAGTAAACTAAGCAGATGGTGGTGCAACAAACTAGAAGAAATGCAAGACAACATATGCAAGATACCCGCAATCAATAAAACATTGCAAAATTAGAACAGGCACCTTGATGGGTGAACAGGACAGGCCATCTGCCTTTGACTCCTCAAGGTTAGAATAGTCATTAGGATCATATTCTGAACAAGAATCAACAGGTGGGGAGCGTATGAGTTTCATTGCATCTGTAATGGAACTCAATGCCTTGGTGCCAATTTTTTAAGTCATTGCAGTGTTTAGCTTCAAGAGTGGACTGCTGCTAGTGTGACACAAAGCAGCTACACAGATCATAGTGTAGATATAAATATAACGGGAAAACCTTAAGCATCATAGTAAAATCAACAAAGTGGAACTTGCTGGAGTATATGTGCTAGTATTGCCGGTACGGCTAGAAAGGCTTCGGATACCAGCTCTCTTCAAGTGAGGGTGCGGTACTGTTAATATCAGTGTAACTCTCAAAGGCGACACAACTCCCCGCATTTCCTTGCTATTCTTATAGGATTCAAGTGGGTGCCACTACAAATCCTATTCCTATGTTTACAAGATCCTACGAATCAAAGAGGCTCAAAGTGTCCATCACAACCGAATCAGATAGACCTCTACACCGCAAATGTCCCTCGCTCATTTTCAAGACAAGGAACATACTGTACTACTAGCATACTCCCTCCGTTCCAAAATATAAGTCTTCGTAGAGATTTCCACTATGGATCACATACAGATGTATCCAGATACATTTTAGAGTGTAGATTCACTCATTTTGCTCCATATGTAGTCCATGGTGGAATCTATACAAAGACTTGTATTTAGGAACGGAGAGAGTACATATTAAAGAAGAACGGAAGAGGAACATGGTAAAGAAGAGCAAGCAGATTTTGGGTAATAAAATGTTGGTTGCGCAGTGCCCACACATGATGAACCAGAGCGCATTAAGCATGCAACTCACAGCTGTCTCTCGACCATTTCAGGCGGTTGGATGAAGATCCTACGTCTCCTAACCCTTCTTCTTCCTCTTCTGAGTCTGACAGTAGAATAGGGGGGTAGGAATGTAGAGGCAAGATCTTATATATGGAGGAGTTGTACACGCTAGTTTTACGAGTTCAGGCCCTTCTCGGAGGAAGTAATAGCCCTACGTCTCGGAGCCCGAAGGTGATCGACTGGATTATAAGCGTGTGAGTTACAGAGGATGCGGACCCTTGTCCCAGAGGAGGGGGTGGCTTATATAGTGTGCGCCAGGACCCCAGCTCCCCTCCGTTACATAGGATTCAATGTACATAAAGAGGTGGCGTTACAGGTAACGCCTGTATTGAAGTGCTACAAATGATCATTAAATATCTGAGTAAATGCCCGACCGTTGCTGCGCGGAGTGGCTTTAGGTCTTCTTATTGTCGAGTGGTTTGATGGTCGAGTGACCTGGATAAAGTGGGATCTCCGAGTGAATGGTAGGTCGAGTGGACTTCACTCGACGCCTTTGCTGGATCCCTTCTTCTGATTCTTGAACTTCTTTGTTCTTAGGACAAAGACCTTAGGTAGGATGTATAGGTCAGGCCTATTACCCTACCCTAGGTTTGTGTCCACATCATTAGCCCCCGAATGGATCAAGGTTTGAGTGAAAAAGAAGGATGGAGTTGACCTTGATTTTACTCTTGATTGTCTTGTCTTTATCTCCAAGTGGACGCCAGTTGTTAGAACTTCAGCTTCGTTTCAGTCGACTTGATCGATTCAGAAATTGTCGACTGGTTTATACCAGTACATCCGTCGAATGATATCTCTGACATGAAATCTTTGGCGTGATCGGTTGTGAAGGATCCCGGATTTCCCGGGATTCGAAATTTCGGTAGAAGCGCGCCAGGTGGAGAGTCCCATGGTAAGTGGAGTAGATAAATAGGACTTCTCGATTTCCGTGCCAACTTTTTCGCCACGTATCCCATGCGCGACTGTTGGGGGGATTTGACAGGATCGCTTGGGCCCACGCGTCAGCCACTCGGAAGTAGGGCTTTAAAAGCGGTGAGGCCGAAGCGTTTGCACTGTGCGTGCCCATTACCCTTCTTCTTCCTCTCGCCACTCCGCTTTGCCTAGACCAACCACTCTCGACGCTGTTGCTCCGCCACCATGGGGAAGGACAAAACGGCAGCGCTAGAGCGTGCGAAGAAGGCGACGGGGGCGGCGAAGAGCCAGAAAATGAATCGGGGGTCTTCGTCGCGCTCGGGGTTTCCTTCGGGTTGGATCCAGGGAGATTGGATCCGATCTTCGCTCCGGCAAGAGGACTTGGATGATATGGCTAAGCTAGGGCTGATCGTTCATAATTCTGCGCGCCTGCCGAGGGGAGAAATGGAGCCACAACCGTGGCGGGGTGAGTGTGTCCTGCTCGCTACCCACGTCGACCGTGGCTTTTCGCTTCCCCCGCATCCTTTATTTTGCGGTTTCCTGAATTTCTTTGGTGCCCAACTCCACCATTTCACTCCCAACACTATCACATATCTTGCTGCGTTCGTCTCCATGTGTGAGAATTTCTTGGGGTGCCGACTACATTGGGGTCTTTTCAAGCACATCTTTACCATCCGATCCCAAACTGTGAAAAAAGCAAATTCGAAAGACGAGAAAACCCATGTCATTCAGATGTGTGGGGGTCTGTGCATTCAGAAGAGGAAGAGGAGCTCTTTTCCTCCGATGACTCTCCCTGAGTCGGTCAGGGGCTGGCAGTCGACCTGGTTCTACTGCCAGGACCTCGCGACCCCAGGCCAGTCGACCGGGCTTGCTCCTTTCTCTTTCGACCATGTTCAAACTCCATCTCCCTTGAAAATGACTGCTGCAGAGAAGGCGGAGACAGGCATGCTATTTGAGAGAGTAGTTCAGCTGATCAACCAAGGTGTCACTGGTATGGACCTACTCGAGGTGTTCCTCATTCGGCGGATCCAACCCCTCCAAGCTCGTGACCATTCCATGTGGATGTACTCTGGGGCCGGTGACACTGCTCGGGTTCATCCGGAGGAGGTGGAGGCCAAAACCATAGCGGAGTGGTTGATGGGTATCACCGGGAACAAGGACAACCATAGGGGCGCTAGGAGAGTCGACCCTTTCAAAGAATAAAGAACTGCCGTAGAAGGTCTGGTCATCATGACTGAATTTTTGAACGTATTTTCCGACTGATTGTTGTTCCGACTGACTTATGATCGGTCTCCTATTTTGCAGATCTACACGGAGATGTATTCGATGCCCAATGGTGAACAAGCTTTGGAGCAAGACTAAGAGGGCGAGGACAGTGCTGAGGAGAGCGGCGAGTGGGAGTCCCCAGCTGATGATGATGAATATGAGACCGACGAGTCGAACAATGAGGAGGTAGCCGACTCACCGCCTCGCTCCGAACGTCGATCCAAGCAGCGGCATGATCCCGCGAACAGGCGCGGCAAGGCTGTGGCGTCGAGTGCTCCATCTCACAAGTGCGCTCGGTCCCCGACTCCAGATTTGACTGAGAAGGTCACCAAGTAGCCCAAAGCTAATCCTTCGAAGGCTCAAAAGACCTTGCCTAGGATTAAGATGGACGTCCCTGTTGCCTCTGGGTAAATGCTCTTCTCATATCATTTTGTTCTGATCAATTTTTCTCTTCCAAACGGTTTTCTTATTCTGACCGAGTGGATAATGAATTTGTGTAGCCCGACCTCAGCTGCGACCGACATGGATATCGACAAGACTCCAACCGACGAGGAAGCTGACAGCGCTGTCACCTCCAAAGCCAATAAGTCTGGTCGATTCGAATTCGTCTGGTCGACTGAATGATTTGTCAGTTATCTTTATGGCTTTCTCTGTTCGTCGCAGATCCACGAGATGTTGTCGTGCTTCCGGACGATGACGAAGAGGTGCCGCTGAGAGGGAGGAGGAAGAAGGACAAGGAACTGGGCGGGGAGGCGCCTGAAGTCCAAGTTCCTCGATCAGTGGCCTTTGACGACGGTCGAGCGATCGACAGATCCGGCTCGAACCAGCGTCACCTTCGCTGTTCCCCTGTCGACTGATTGCCCCTCAGGATCAGCTGCTCGGACTTCTGCTGCGCCGATACAACTCTCTGCTTCAGATCTGGTGGCTGCTTCGATTGCTCTGCGTCCATCACTTTTTACTGCATATCAAACTCCAGAAGATCCGCCAGCTGCTGCCAAGGAAGCTCTTCTTCAGTTGAATCTTGTGATGGGACAGATGAAAATGGTGCATGAGGCTAGTCAGGTAGCCTTCAACGCCGGAGCTGCTCTACAAGCCAATGTCCAGGTTAGTTGACTTTCCGATCGACCGTATTTCTTGTCTGATCACCCACTGGGGTGTGGCTGTTTTGATGTTGTATGTCTCTTTGTGTCGATTTGAACTGAATCTTTGCATTAGTGGGGGCACGCTGAGTGCACCCACTGGGTGTAGTCCCCGAGACCGTAGGTGACCGCAGCAATGATCGTGGTCTGAGAATGGAACCCTCTTTTTTGCCACTCGAGCCGGGCCGACCACGCCGAGTGGAATCGAAACCAGTGGGGGCACGCCGAGTGCACCCACTTGGTGTAATCCCGAGACCATAGGCGATCGCGGTAGTCGACTATGGTCTCGAGAACCTTCTTTTTTGCAAAACCAAGGGGGCACGCTAAGTGCACCCACTTTGGTAGTCCCCGAGACTGCCATTGAATGTTTGATTCAGTGGTAGTCTTAGAGTAGCTAACATTGTGATGTCTTTTATATCCGTCACAGTGATATGGCTTGTGACTGTAGAAATATTGTGATCTTGGGGCTCAGCTTTCTGCAATGAACAAGCAGCAAATCAGCCTCAACCTTGATCTGGAATTGGCCAAGAAGAATCTGCAGAGTGCTCGTGACGAAGTAGCTGCCATGGGACGTAATCAATCGCCGATCGCTTATCCCACTTTGGCACTTTTCCTTTCCATTTTTTGAACCGAGTGACTCCACTCGAGCAGATGTATGTAGTGAAAACCGCCAACTCCAAGCCCGTCTGAAGAATGTTATTCTTTAGAGAAAATGAAGCAGGCTTTGGAGAAGAAGGATCTGGACCTAGCTGCAGCTCAGAAGGAGGCGCGCGAGAAGACAGCGCTTGCTGACAAGAAGCTTGCTTCACCGGCAAGTTAGAAGAAGAAAACTCCAAACTCAAGATCGCTGTTCGACGCCAATCAAGAGGTCGAGCGATCGACGAAGCGACAAGGAGAAACCGACCGATTTAACTTGGAAGTCTCAAGGCCAAGAATGGCGAGCTAGAGTCTTATCTGAGCCAACTTGCTGCGAAGCTGGTCTTGAAACTTGAAGGTACTGATTAATCTGTCTTATTTCTGTCGACTGACAATTCTAATTGCGCTGTCGACTCATCATTCACTCGACTGTGCAGAATTTTGCCAAGACTTTGAAGCAGAAACTGGGCGGGTCGAGACGGGTCTTGATCCCATCAACTGTCCAGTCAAGGATGATGTTGCGATGAACGTGATGCGGTTGGAGTCTCGTATGGATAGCGCGGTTGCTTATCTGGCCCATCTGAAAGCTGCAATAACCCGGGTTGATGCGGAACTTTGGCCTCAGGCGGAACTGTCTCAAGATCTCGAGTCCCTGATGGCTCGATTGAATCAAATCCCTGAGCGCGTGCAAGAATGGAAGAAGTCATCCGCTCGCTGTGGTGCTGACGTTGTTCTGTCTCTGGCCCGAGTGCACTGCAAGGATGCCAAAGAAGACAAGCTGGCGGAGCTCAAGGTTGTTAACACGACGAGGCACACTTTCCAGTCTTTCATGGACAATTTCCTTGCCGCCGCCACTCGCATTGCATACAACATTAACCTTGACAGTTTCTGTGACCCAGCCATTCCTTCTCCTGATGCGTGACCGAAAAAACATTAAGCTTCACCTTTATTTGCCTCGGAATGCCGAGTGATTGTGTAACCGTTAAACTTCTTCGGGCTTGATGCTCGAATAATTTTGATCCGTCATCCGGAACTTTAGGATTTATCCGAACTTGGTTTATTTCCAAATTTGCTTGCGTTCGCCTTCGAGTGGATTTTGTCTTTCACTCGAAATAATCTTTGTGTTTGAGATGCAGCTCTGAGGTAGTGATTTCAATCGACCTGCGCTTCACCGTCCTTGCAGGTAGGGGTGGGGCGCTCATTGCAGTCAACCTGCACCTCGTTGTCCTTGTGGATGGGGATGGCGCGCACATTGTACTGGTGGCGTAGCTCCGAAGGAGAGGGTTGCAGTCGACTAGCACCTCGTCGTCCTTGTGGATAGGGATGGAGCAAACGTTGTACTTGTGGTGTAGCTTCGAAGGAGAAGGTTGCAGTCGACCTGCACCTCGTCGTCCTTGCAGATAGGGATGGAGCGAACGTTGTACTTGTGGCGTAGCTCTGAAGGAGAAGGTTGCAGTCGACCTGCACCTCGTCGTCCTTGCGAATAGGGATGTGTTCCACACTTAGGCGAGTACTGGACTGCAGCTAAACCCCCGAGTGGGAGGGTTGTTCTCCACTCGATATGATTTTTCAAACTTAGGCGAGTACTTGGACTGCAGCTAAGCCTCCGAGTGGGAGGGTTGCTCTCCACTCCGTAGGATTTTTCAAACATAGGCGAGTACTGGACTGCAGCTAAGCCCCCGAGTGGGAGGGTTGCTCTCCACTCGGTAGGATTTTTCAAACTTAGGCGAGTACTGGGCTGCAGCTAAGCCCCTGAGTGGGAGGGTTGCTCTCCACTCGGTAGGATTTTTCAAACTTAGGCGAGTACTTGAACTGCAGCTAAGCCTCCGAGTGGGAGGGTTGCTCTCCACTCGGTAGGATTTTTCAAACATAGGCGAGTACGGATCTGTAAGCCCCCGAGTGGGAGGGTTGCTCTCCACTCGGTAGGACTTTTCAAACTTCGGCGAGTACTGGGCTGCAGCTAAGCCCCTGAGTGGGAGGGTTGCTCTCCACTCGGTAGGATTTTTCAAACTTAGGCGAGTACTTGAACTGCAGCTAAGCCTCCGAGTGAGAGGGTTGCTCACCACTCGGTAGGATTTTTTAAACTTAGGCGAGTACTGGACTGCAGCTAAGCCCCCGAGTGGGAGGGTTTCTCTCCACTCGGTAGGATTTTTCAAACTTAGGGGAGTACTTGGACTGCAGCTAAGCCTCCGAGTGAGAGGGTTGCTCACCACTCGGTAGGATTTTTTGAACTTAGGCGAAACGGACTCGCAGCTAAGCCCCCGAGTGAGAGGCTTGCTTGCCACTCGGTAGGATTTTTCGAACTTAGGTGAAACGGATTCGCAGCTAAGCCCCCGAGTGAGAGGCTTGCTCACCACTCGGTAGGATTTTTCAGACTTGAGCGAAATGGATTCGCAGCGAAGTCAACCACTGGGGGATTTCAAACGGAAACAAAAGCAACAACAATCGTTTAGGAAGATTATAAAGCTCTTGTCTTTGATAAATAAACTACAAAGGTATTTCTTAGTACATCTCATCCGAGTGAGTACTTAAGTATAAAAGGGGCGGAGCAGCTCCGCATTGCAAGCTCGTGGCTCGTCTTTCTGATGCTCGACATTGTAAAGATGGTATGCTCCATTGTGGAGAACTCTGGTGATAATGAAGGGGCCTTCCCAAGCAGGGGCAAGCTTGTGTGGCTTCTGTTGATCCACTCAAAGAACCAAGTCTCCCTCTTGAAAGGCTCGACCTTTCACGTTTCTAGCGTGGAATCGATGCAAGTCTTGCTGATAGATGGCCGACCGGATCAATGCCATCCCTCTTTCCTCTTCTAAGAGATCGACTGAATCCTGCCGGGCCTGTTCTGCTTCCTCTTCAGAGAAGAGCTCGACTCGGGGTGCGTTGTGGAGCAGGTCACTTGGCAGAACAACTTCGGCTCCATAGACCAAAAAGAAAGGAGTTCGTCCAGTCGACCGATTGGGAGTTGTCCTCAAACCCCAAAGAACTGATGGAAGTTCATCGACCAGCGCCGCGTGTTTGAGATCACACATCAGTCGGGGTTTCATTCTTTTGAGAATTATACCATTTGCCCTTTCTGCTTGTCCATTCGACTGCGGGTGAGCGACTGAAGCATAGTCGACTCGTGTGCCTTGAGAAGCGCAGAAAGCTCTAAACTCATCAGAATCGAAGTTCGACCCGTTGTCAGTGATGATGCTGTGTGGAACTCCATATCTGAATGTCAATTCTCTGATGAAGCTGACAGCGGTGCTGGCTTCAAGATTCTTGATAGGTTTAGCTTCGATCCATTTGGTAAATTTGTCGACTGCTACCAGCACATGAGTAAATATGCTCCTACCAGTTCTCAGTGGTCCAACCATATCCAATCCCCAAACAGCAAAGGGCTAGACCAGGGGAATGGTCTTCAGGGCTGACGCAGGCTTGTGAGACATATCAGAGTAAAACTGGCAACCTTCACATCTGTCAGCTATATCCTTCGCCATTTCATTTGCTTGTGGCCAATAAAATCCGGCTCGGTATGCTTTAGCCACAATGGCCCGAGAGGACGCATGGTGACCACAGGTCCCCGAGTGGATGTCGTTGAGGATCATTCGACCTTCTTCTGGCGTTATGCACTTTTGACTGACCCCAGTCACACTTTCCCTGAACAATTGTCCCCTTATCACAGTAAAGGCCTTGGATCGACGGACGATCTGTCGAGCCTCTTCTTCATCTTCTGGGAGTTCTTTCCTAAGGATGTATGCGATGTAAGGTACCGTCCAGTCGGGAGTGATGACCAGAACCTCCATGATTAGGTCGACCACGGTCGGGATCTTGACTTCAGTCGGATCTGTGGCGCTCTTAGGTTGCGGGGGCTCTTCTGTAAAAGGATTTTCTTGAACTGATGGTGTGTGAATGTGTTCCAGAAACACGTTGCTGGGAATGGCTTCTCTCTTGGAACCTATCTTCGCCAAATCATCAGCTACTTGATTTTTCAGTCGGGGTATATGATGGAGCTCTAACCCCTCAAACTTCTTTTCCAACTTTCTCGACCGCATTGCAAGAGCCCATGGCTGGGCTTCGACGTCCACTCTTTCATCACTTGATTGACTACCAAATCTGAGTCGCCATAGACCATGAGGCGACGGACGCCGAGTGAAATGGCCATGCGCAACCCATATAAGAGTGCTTCATATTCTGCTTCGTTATTGGAGGAATCAAAGTGAATCTGGAGTACATATCTGAGCTTGTCTCCTTGGGGGGATACTAGTACCACCCCGGCACCAGAACCATTCAGCATCTTGGAACCGTCAAAGAACATGGTCCAAAGGTTCGAGTGAACTTGAGTCGGCAGTTGCTGTTTGATCCACTCGGCGAGGAAATCAGCTATTGCTTGGGACTTGATAGCTTTCTTTGCCTCAAATTTAATATCTAAGGGAAGGAGTTCAATCTCCCATTTTGCCACTCGACCAGTTGCATCTCTGTTGTGCAGAATCTCTGATAATGGAGCATCGCTGACGACTGTAATGTGAGTGGTCGAGAAATAGTGTGCAACCTTCTTCGTGGTCATGTAAATCCCATAAACAAGCTTCCGATAGTGTGGATTTCTGTTTCGACGGAGTCGTAACTTCGTAAACATAATAAACCGGACTCACGAACTTTATAGGCTTTTCCTCTTCTTCTCGCTCGACCGTAGCATCAGAATTGACGACTTGTCCAAAGGGCTGCTATATAAAGCAAGAAAGTCTCTTTGCTGATTGGGGCAGCAAGCACACTGGGTGGAAAGCAGGGCTTTTAGCTCGCAAACGCTGCATCGCCTTCGGAGTCCACTCGAACTTATCTGACTTCTTCGTCAGTCGGTAGAGAGGCAGCGCCTTCTCACCGAGTCTGGAAATGAATCGACTTAGGGCGACCAAACAACCAGTAAGCTTCTGGACATCATGCACACGCACAGGGCGTTTCATTCGGAGTATGGGACCAACTCTCTCGGGGTTAGCATCGATCCCTAGTTCGGAAACGAGAAAACTGAGTAACTTTCCTCCTGGAACTCCGAACGTGCACTTTGATGGATTAAGCTTGATATCGTACCTTCTAAGGTTGGCAAAGGTTTCAGCGAGGTCAGCCAGTAGGTCGGAACCTTTACGTGACTTGACCACAATGTCATCCATGTACGCTTCCACATTCCGACTGATTTGAGCGAGTAAACACTTCTGAATCATCCGCGTGAATGTGGCTCCAGCGTTCTTCAGACCGAATGACATAGTGACATAACAGAAGCATCCGAATGGGGTGATGAAAGCTGTTTTAATTTCATCGGGTCCATACAGACGGATCTGATGATACCCGGAATAGGCGTCCAAAAAGGACAAACGCTCACACCCCACAGTCGAATCAACTATCTCGATCGATGCGAGGGAGAGGAAAGTGATCCTTCGGGCAGGCCCGATTGATATGCTTGAAGTCGATGCACATGCAAAGTGAATCGTCCTTCTTAGGGACCATGACAACATTAGCTAACCACTCGGAGTGGTAAATCTCTCGAATAAACTCAGCCGCCAGGAGCCGAGCCACTTCTTCACCGATTGCTTTTCTCTTCTGTACGGCGGACCGTCGAAGATGTTCCTTGACCGGTTTTACCTTTGGGTCGAATCGCAAACGGTGCTCAGCCAGTCCCCTGGGAACACCTAGCATGTCAGAAGGTTTCCATGCGAAGATGTCCCAGTTCTCACGGAGGAACTGGATGAGCGCTTCTTCCTATTTGGAGTCGAGTGTTGTTGAAATGTGGGTCGGAGCAACATTGGGGTCAGTCGGGTGGATATGAATCGGTTTCGTTTCACCGGACGCATCGAAATCTTGAATCCGTTGCAGGCTTCTTAGCTCGCAGCAAATCACTCGGTCTGCATTTTTCTGATACTCCTGCAATTCCACTACTGCCATCTGCGCATCGGCGATCTTCGAGCCCTTCTGGAAGCACTCTTCTGCCTTCTTTCGATTGCCAGTAATAGTGATCACACCTCTGGGACCGGGCATCTTCAATTTGAGGTACACATAACATGGTCGAGCCATAAAACATGCATAAGTCGGCCTGCCTAGAATGGCGTGATAAGCACTCTGGAAATCCACAACTTCAAGCGTCAACTTTTCTTTGCGGTAATTCTTGGAATCACCGAAAACCACGTCAAGAGCAATCTGGCCGAGTGATTCAGCCTTCTTGCCTGGAATGACTCCATGGAAACTCATACTGCTTTCACTGAGTCTGGACATCGGAATGCCCATCCCTTTCAACGTTTCTGCATACAGAATGTTCAGGCCACTGCCACCATCCATTAGAATTTTAGTCAGTCGAGTGCCTTCGACAACTGGATCAACCACCAAAGCTTGCCTCCCAAGGGTGGCTATGTGCGTCGGGTGATCGGACTGGTCGAATGTGATGGCAGTCTGCGACCATTTCAAATAACTGGGCATCGCCGGAGCGACCATATTCACTTCTCTGTTGATCACTTTCAGTCAACTCTTGCTCTCAACATCAGCAAAAATCATCAGAGTGGAATTGACATGAGGGTAACCATCATCACTCTCCTCCTTGTCCTCAACCTTGTCTGACTCTTTTTCCTTGTCTTTGGGATGTTTCTCTCGGAACTGCTGGATTAGGAGCCGACACTGCCGAGTGGTATGCTTCGGATAAATGATTTTACCCTCTTCATCTTTCTTTGTGTGGATGTGGCATGGCAAATCTAGCACATCATTTCCATCTTGATCTTTTATCTTCTTAGGGTTCCATGGCCCCTTGGGCTTCCCTTTGGATTTTCCTTGAGTCACGGCCAAGGTTTCTCCAGGAGCAACTAGCTCGGCTTTGCGCTTCTGCTTCCGACTGGAGTTTCCTCCTCCGGTTTCATGGGCGACTGATTTGTGCTTGCCACTCCGGAGCCGATCCTCTTCTTCACCATTAGCATACTTGGTGGCAATCTCCATTATTCGACTCGTAGACATGTCTCGGTCCGACCGAACTTCAAGTTCAACTCTCGATATTTGACGCCTTCCTTGAAGGCACAAACCGCTGGTGATCGGACACGTTCTCTCTTTGTGTGGTGCAGTGTGATCCATCTCTGGATATAATCCCTCAAAGTTTCATTTGTCTTCGCACACAAGATTGCAGCTCTGTCAACCCCTATTTGGTCGTTTGCATGTCCCTTCAAACATTCTGACAAACACTCGGGCAAGATCTTCCCAAGTGTAAATGCTGCTGGGTGCTAATTGATTCAGCCATTCTCTAGCCGAGCCCTCCAACATCAGAGGTAGGTGTTTCATGGCCACTTCATCATTGCCGCCGCCAATCTGAACAGCCACTCGGTAATCCTCAAGCCAAGTATCAGGCTTGGACTCACTAGTGAACTTACTGGCTCCAGTCGCCAACCTGAAGTTGGGAGGAATCACCGCGGCCCTGATGGCTTTGCTGAAGCACTCTGGACCTGAGATGTGCACTCTGCTGCTGGTGGGTACATCTCTACCATGACCTTCTCGGTGAGCTCTGTTCCTGTCAACCAAACCTTGAACGAGAATGGATCTCGCAGCAAAGCCTGGCTCGCTGGGGTCGACTGGAATCCTTCGCCCAACACTATGAGGGCGTCTGTCATCCTGCTGTCGAGGCACGTTGAGGGAGTCCTGGATTAGGGGTTACCCGGACAGCCGGACTGTGTACAACGTCCGGACTATTGAAGCGTGGAGATACAAGACTCAAGACTTCGGTCCCTGTCCGGATGGGACTTTCCTTGGCGTGGAAGGCAAGCTTGGCAATCCGGATATTATATTTCCTTCCTTGTAACCGACTCCATGTAAACCCTAGCCCTCTCCAGTGTCTATATAAACCGATGAGGTTGGTCCTTAGAAGGCCGATCACAATTACAATCATACCATCATAGGCTAGCTCTTAGGGTTTAGCCTCTATGATCTCGTGGTAGATCTACTCTTGTACTACCCATATCATCAATATTAATCAAGCAGGAAGTAGGGTTTTACCTCCATCGAGAGGGCCCGAACCTGGGTAAACATTTGTGTCCCTTGCTTCCTGTTACCATCAGCCTTGACGCACAGATCGGGACCCCCTACCCGAGATCCGCCGTTTTTTACACCGACATTGGTGCTTTCATTGAGAGTTCCTCTGTGGCGTCGCCACAAAGCTCGATGGCTCGTCTCATGGTCAAGGATGACATTACCTCGGAGGGGGCTCTGGCTGTTGGCCAGACGCTCCGGCTCGGCGGCTTTATCATGGTCGCCCCATCGGCGGTGGCGCTGACGATGACCTCTCGGGTCATCAATCATAACCTTCGCGTCAGTTCGGAACTTGCCGAACAGATGGATCCAATGGAGCTCTCCTCCCTTAACGAACTCTTGGATCGCATCGCCGCTCCGGGAGTCGCTACAGACTACGACCGGATTGGGCTTAAACCCGACCAAAGGTACATCAGGTCCCCGCCGGCCACCCATGAGATAGCGATAGTGGAGGAACCACACGCGGATTGCCCCTCAACTTTGAGGACAAGTTGTGTTCGGATCACCGAACTCCTTGAGCCAAAGACCTGCTCAAAGGAAAACTTGACCCAGGTCCCAGACTTAGAATCGGGCATTGGGCCGAAGGAATTGGGCACTCTGGATTCTGAGCTATTGAGCTCGGGACCGCCCGCGCCCTTGGGTGTCAGATCGGATCAAAATCCGGACTCCACTGACAACACCTGCCCGGACCTAAACTGTCTCTCCCGCATCAGGCAAGAGCCCCAGGAATCCGTACATCGCTACTGGACCAGATTCCTCCGTGCGCTTAACAAGCTCAAGGACTGCCGCGAAGAGAATATGGTCTCAGTTTTCTGCAAAAACTACACGGACGAAGGACTCCTCAATGCTATAAGCCGCCGCGACATAGTACGCTTCGCGGACTTGGCAACCATAGTACGGAAGTACAGTGCGATGGAGAGCGCTTGGAAGACCCAAATAGAATTTTGGGATATCACGGCTCTCGCCAAAACCTTTGTCCGAACTAAACGGACGAACTCTCGTAAGTCGTCTGACCCAACGCCCAAGAAACGAAAGCCCACTCTAGGGCGGAGATCCGTATTGGAAGAATGGCTCGACGGGCCATGTAAGCTCTACAGTACTCCGGATACAACACCTACTCATAGCCTTAAGGCATGTTGGATACTCCGGCAGGTGGCAAAAAGTGGCGAGGATCTTCTTATGGGCCATAAAGCGGAACAACATCTTGCCAGCGAACACAATACGGTACTAACAGTCTTCGAGACTTTTGCCTCGAACAATAGGCGCAAGCGAGCTCGTTGACGCTCCGCTGAAATTTACCATGTGGCTAAAATAAACCCTTGGAACGACACTGCTATAACTTTTAATGCCAAGGATTTAACCTCGGTCCCGGATCGTCCGCACCAGCCGCTTCTGGTTCTTAGCCCAATCGTGGGACGGATTTCGGCTCACCAAAGTGCTCATGGATGGTGGAAGCGGATTAAATATGATCTATGAAGAGACACTCAGCAAGATGGAAATTGACAAAGGCCGCATTGAACAAAGCGGCACAACCTTCAGGGGAATTATCCCTAGTCGGGAAGCACGGTGTGCGGGAAAAATCACACTTGACGTGGTATTCGGCACCCCGGAGAATTATAGGTCCGAAGAAATCACATTCCAAGTGGCCCCTTTCAGCAGCGGATACCACACCCTTTTAGGGCGGGACGCGTTTGCAAGCTTTCAAGCTATACCCCATTACGGGTACATGAAGCTTAAAATGCCCGGGCCCAATGGAATCATCACTCTAGCGATGATCCAGGCGTCGCGCCCTTCGAAAACAAAACCGCAACACTAGCCCTGGAGGCATTATCCGAGGCCCTAGCAGCCGAAAAATTAACAACACTGCGGGCCACCGTGGACAGGGACGATGTGATACTCGACAATTGACCCAAGTCCACCTCATTTAAACCCGCAGACGAGATAATCAAATTAAAAGTCCATCCAACAGACCCCACGAAGACAGCTTCCATGGGGACACAGCTGAGCCCCGCGATGGACGCCGCGCTGCGAGACTTCTTACGCGAGAATTGGGACATCTTCGCCTGGCACCCATCAGACATGCCAGGCATCCCACGCAGATTGGCCGGACACAGCCTCAATATACTAAAAGGATATAAAACGGTCAAACAAACTCTAAGACAGTTTTCAGAGCCCAAACGGTAGGCCATGGGGGAAGAACTAGCCAAACTACTCGAGGCCGGATTCATCGGAGATATCAAGCATCCGGATTAGCTGGCAAACCTGGTAATGGTACCAAAGAAGGACAAATCCTAGCGCCTATGTGTCGACTTTAAAGACCTCAACAAGGCTTGCCCCAAGGATCCCTTTCCCCTCCCTCGCATCGATCAAATCATTGATGCCACAGCAGGACACGACTCACTGTGTTTCCTCGACGCATACTCTGGATACCATCAAATAAAGATGGCAGAGTCTGACCAAGCTGCAACAGCTTTCATAACGCCATATGGCCCTTTCTGCTTCAACACTATGCCTTTCGGGCTCAAGAACGCCGGTGCAACCTACCAACGCATGATTCAAACATGCCTGGAAAAGCAAATCGGCAAAACAGTGGAGGCATACGTGGACGACGTGGTCATAAAAACAAGACACATCGAAACCCTAATAGATGACTTGAGGCTTACATCCGACAATCTCCGGACATACACATCAAGTTGAATCCGCAAAAATGCGTTTTTGGCGTCCCCTCGGGGAAGCTACTCGGCTTCATTGTTTCCAACAGAGGAATTGAAGCGAACCCGGCAAAGATCCGAGCTCTGTCACAGTTGGCTATACCAACAGACCTCAAGAACATCCAAAAACTAGCCGGATGCGTGGCTGCTCTCAGCCGTTTATCTCCAGGTTAGGAGAAAAGGCACTACCGCTTTACTGCCTTCTTCGGCGCACCGAACACTTCGTATGGACGGATGCAGCTGCGGCCGGACTGGATGAAATAAAGACCTTATTGGCCAGTAATCCAGTACTAACAGCGTTGAATATCGACGAACCTATGCTGTTGTACATAGCTGCAACGCATCAAGTCATAAGCGCAGTGCTCTTCGTTGAACGAGAGCCCGACGGATACAAATACCCGCTCCAGAAGCCGGTCTACTACGTGTCCGCGGTCCTAACCCCATGCAAATCCTGATACCCACACTATCAAAAAATAGCATACGCGGTGTTCATGGCATCCCGGAAGCTATGACACTACTTTCAAGAGTGTTCGATTACGGTGGCCTCCGAAGTACCACTCAATGACATAATAAATAACTGCGATGCTACGGGCCGGATTGCCAAGTGGGCCATTGAGCTCCTTCCATTCGACATAACGTACAAACCGCAGCGGGCCATCAAGTCGCAAGTGTTGGCTGACTTCGTAGCCGAATGGACAGAGCCGAACTCCCTAAAGAGTACGACGCATAATCAAACTGGATCATGCACTTCGACGACTCTAAAATGCTGGCCGGATTGGGAGCAGGTGTAGTCCTGACGTCTCCCACCGGAGACACGGTCCAGTACGTCCTCCAAATATTATACACAGACTCCAACAATGCAGCCGAATCACGAGGCTCATTGCACGGTCTTCGGATGGCAGTCTCTATGGGCATTCAACGCCTAGATGTGCGCGGGGACTCAAACCTCGTAATATCACAGATAAACGGAGATTTTGATGCCAAGGACCCGAAAATGGCGGCCTACCGTAATGTCGTCCTCCAAATGTCAGCTCAGTTCGAGGGGCTCGAATTCCACCATGTGGCTCGAGAAAACAATCAAGCGGCGGATGTCCTCGCTCGCATCGGCGCTAAACGCGACCCTGTCCCACCTAACATATCCTTGGAACGGGTGTTCAAGCCATCCGTAGTATGGGAAGGGGAGTCCGGCAATACTAGCACGGATCCGAATACACCCTTGGATTCCGTACCATCAGACATAGTCGGAGGTTCTACCCCCGAAATAACGTCCATGAAATCATGGCTATAATTGCCCCATGGACCGAGCCCTTCTTGGCCTACCTAAATAGGCAGGAGCTCCCCGAAGACCAAAATGAAGCACGCTGCATTGTCCGGCGTTCTAAAGCTTACAAAGTCTACGAAGGGGAACTGTACAAGAAAAGCGCTACCGGAGTACTCCAAAGATGCATCTCCGAAGAGGAAGGGCGGAAGCTCTTGGCTGAAATCCATGCCGGACTGGGCGGGCACCACGCCGCGGCTCAGGCATTAGTCAGCAAGGCCTTCCATACAGGTTTCTATTGGCCGACGTCCCGGGCACACGCACAAGACCTTGTCCAACATTGCGTCGGTTGCCAGCTCTTTGCCAATCAGAGTCATATGCCCCCTACCGCTCTCCAAACAATCCCCATAACTTGGCCCTTTGCGGTCTGGGGGCTGGATATGGTCGGACCTCTTAAAGGGGGAAGCCATAAGAAAAAATACTTATTGGTCATGGTGGACAAATTCACCAAATGGATAGAAGCTAAACCAGTCAAAACGGCTGAATCCGGACCAGTAATAGACTTCATATCCGGGGTCGTACACCGATACGGTGTCCCCCACAGCATCATCACTGATAATGGCTCAAATTTCACAGCCAACAAAGTGAAAACTTGGTGCGCAAAATGGGCATTAAGCTCGATTACGCTTCCATCTACCATCCCCAAACAAACAGCCAGGTAGAGCGGGCAAATGGTCTCATCTTGAGTGGCATCAAACCCAGACTAGTGCGATCCTTGACAGAGTTGGATACACACTGGGTGGAGGAGCTCGACTCCGTACTCTGGGGGCTACGGACCACGCCAAATCGCACCACCAGATATACACCATTTTTATGGTGTACGGCGCAGAAGCAATATTACCTTGCGACATAATACATGATTCGCCACGCGTACGCATGTACGAAGAGAAGGAAGTCGAGTTAGATCGGCAGGATAATTTGGATGCCCTGGAGGAGGAGCGCGATGTCGCAAAAGCCCGTTCCGCATTCTATCGCCAGCAGGCTCGGCGATACCAAAGCAGAGAAGTGCGGGCCAAAACTTACAATATTGGCGAGCTCGTTCTACGACTACCGGAGAAGAAGAAGGACAAACTCAAACCCAAGTGGGAGGGTCACTTCGTCATTGACAAAGTTCTCACAGGAGGAGCGTACCGCTTACGTAATGCATCCGATAACAGACTCGAGCCAAACCAATGGAACGCGGCCAGACTACGGAGATTCTACGCCTAGCGCCGAACACAATGTTCGTCTCCTAACCCCTCCCTTTTAATTATGCCCCATCCCTGTTTCCTTTCTCGACCTTTTTCTCTCTTCACACAAAGTATTCAGTACAGTGCGGATTTCTGGATCACTCCGGCCGCACTAAGTGTGTAAGCAATACCTGGGGGACTTCCTATACGGAAGCTAAAAATGATTACTCACATGGCTTTCTGCCCAGCACATGCATTCTTTTTCCATATGTGCCTTTTCTTCACCATTATATGCATCGATATGACTTAAGATGTTGCCAAGCTGGGTTGCCTGGCTCTTGTGTTTATGCCCTATGTTCATGTTAATTCGGCTAGGGCATAAGGGGAGCACCTCTGTGATTGTTACTGCCCGTTGAGCCGGATGTGTACCTCAGACTGGGTGAAGCCGAAAGCTAGCTTCCTTAAGAGGGTCGGTGAACAAAAGATATATTCGTTTATTATAACATAAATCCCCAGAAGTCTTGTATCCTGCGCCATCATTCGCAGTCCGTACATGTGCATCGTCGCATGCGCATCTGTGAAAGGAACCCTAACGAAACTATTCTCCTGGAAGATGTTTCTTACTATCCATGTAATATAACATAACTAGTTGGGTACTTATGCATTCAAGCACTTATGACCCCTCGCCTTTGTTTCCACGCATAGCCTGGTTTTGTATAACTGAGTGGGTATTCGGACACACCCCGGACTGTAGGATCCGGGGGCTGAAGCGAAAAGGTCCGCCACGACAAATGATTTTAATCCGGCTAGGGGCTACTTAAGCCCTTTAAATTACACAGTCACTTGGACTGATTACATTCCTCTTCTATACCACCCAACAGGCTATCTAGCTTACAATCCTGTTGAGAATACATAGCGGCTAACGCTACCTGGTCATACACCAGACTTACGGGAATTTCTTGCCCATCGGGCCCGCCGTCCCACTTCGCCATATGGTTCGGGTCCAGCTTGGTGTAGCGCGTCTTCACCATTGCCGGGCTTCTCTTGCTCCTTGCCGGCATGCTGATATCTTCCATAGATGGAAGCGCCACCGGCTCCTTGAAGCAGGTCCATAAGTTCCCCCATGCCATTCGGGCAAGAGGGCTTGATGGCCACAAAGCCCGAGCAACACCTGCATCACTTGCCGAGCTCGCTCGTCGCAAGCTATGTAAAGGTCTTGCAGTAAATCACTTGCAGATGAGGGCATTTCCTCCTCAGGGCGACCCGTTAACATTCCTGCAAGCAGAATTCTTTCAATACACTTCCTCACCGAACTATACTACAGTTCATCTAGGCACTTACCATAAATGCTGCGTCGAAGCCTTTTGTTCTCCATCATGGAGTCCGCCAGCTGAGCGCGGAGATCATTTAACTCCACGTCTAGCTAGACTTTGGCATCTCGAAGATTGTTCTTCTCCTACCTAACTCTCGTAAGAATGCGCTCGCCAGCCTCCAGCTGCCTTTTGAGATGCGATGCGTCCTCTCTTACGCCCTCCGGATTCACCCCGGGATTGTCTGCAGAATTTTCTGTTAGACTTGTCATATTAGCCATTTACTAACGGGTGCATCTTCATACAATTGTGACAATTGTTACTAGATGAGGGCCTTTGGGGTTCCTCCAACTTGGCAACTGCGGCCCTCAGTTCGGCCTTGCATTCCTCCAGCTCCCGAGACAATTGCTCATTCTTATCTACAAGGACCTCTGCATAAATTGATCCTTAAAATAGTTGTTTCAACCGTTTCAAGTCTCAGGGGCTATTGCTACACATGTTTATCAAATTTTCTTACCCGTATATCTTTGGTATACTGGTCCGTCACTCGGGCAAGCCCGCCTTGAGCAGCTCGGATGTATGCGTCTCCCGAATTGAAGACATTAAATGCCTCTTCGAAAAAGATGTTGTTCCGAAGTACGGCCCGTCGACGCCTGTGATTCATGGCGCTCTCTACTTCGGAATTCGTAGCTGAGAGCATATCCGCACTCTCTGTTGGAGAACTATATGGTGCTGGCCCCGTGTCTGCCTCCGCCCCCGAAGCCGGTTCTGGAACCCGGCTGGTGGAGGCGTGATTGGTAGGGTCTCCGGATATAGTCCGGTTACTCCTCCTCCTGCCAGACACAGAGGGCGCTGTCATATTTTAAATTCTATAATTACATGACAGGTTATTGCTTTACCTCTGTAGCGGTGTGTCAACCCTCACCGCCTTCCTCTTGAGCCTGCCCGATCTGGACGCCCGTGGTTGACGAGTCCCTAGGGGCTCGGCCCCTCGCTCTGGCCGTCGTTTCTGCAAATAGAACGACGCCTCAAAGGTAAATTATAATACCTGGGGGGAGTCCTCTTCGTTGGATAGGGTTTTTTAGTTCGGCTTACACGCTAAGCGGGGAGCAGTCCAGGGTAGTCGGCCGTAATGGCCACTAGGGGGCCATCCGGCTACTTTGATAGAGTACCCGTTGACAAGCTCCACGAGGATATCCGGATCCACTTTAAGTCCCGGATCTAGGGCCCTTCCAGGTCCTCACGTTCTGAGGAGGGGCTGAAGTTTCCTTCACGGCCCTCCTTAGTTCCTGCCGTAAGCATTGATGCAAGTAATCTTAGCAGAAGAACGCTAGAGTAAGTAAAGCAGGGAAAAAGAATGGCAACTTACCCACGCTGGGGGGTTGTACATGGAGAATCTGTCCCACGTTTTTATGCGAAGGAATTTCCCCTCTTCCCCTTTGTACAAATCGAACAATATCCTTGCCAGAGCGGCAGCAGAGTCCGGACCCTTACGGCCGCAGCGGGAGGCGTCGTCTTCCCCGTTGAAATGCCACATGGGCTTCCCCCGATATTGGAGATGCTGCACTCCCCGTCTTATGCATATCGCCATAAACTCAACTATGGTCAGTCCGGATTTGGCCAATAACTTTATCCTGTCCATCAGGAGGAATATTTCCCTTGTGTCCTCTTCTTGAGGGCCCCGGGGGCGCCAGCTTAGGCGTGCCCTCGGCGAGGCGTTGCTGAACTTGCGGAGACCCGTCCGGACTGGATCCGAAAGGGGGACGTCGTTTATATAGAACCACTCTGAAGGCCAGTTTTCTGGTGCCTTCTCAGGAGTGCCGGACAGGTATCCGGTCTCGTCAATGCGCCATACTTCGGCCCCGCCCACTTGACATAGGGACTCCCCCTGGGTGCGGGGGACGAGGCAGAACAGCTTCCTCCATAATCCTAAGTGTGGTTCGCAGCCTAAAAACAGCTCGCAGAGGGCAACATACCCCGCTATGTGCAGAATAGAGGCAGGGGTAAGATCGTGTAACTGGAGGCCGTAGAACTCCAAGAGCCCGCGAAGAAATGGGTGGATAGGGAACCCGACGCCCCTCAGCAGATGAGGGGTCAGACATATACGCTCCTCCGGAGATGGGTTAGGAGATCCCTCAGTTTGGTCTCCTCCGTCATAAGTGGCTATTCCAGCTCGGACGGGGACCATGAACGCCGGTGGTAGAAACCCTTGGGTTTGTAACTTTACCAAACGACTATGAGGAACTGAACACTCACCCCAATCCCCCGACTTGGAACGAGAAGGGCAAGCAGAAGAGCTACGACGGCCGGCCATGTTGGAATGGCTTTTTGCGGAGCGCTCTGTTGGATGCTGGCTCTGGGAGGGAGAGTGAGGTTTGGATATGTGAATCCCCGTCCCTTCAAATAGACGGTTAGCCCGGAGGCTCGAGGGTGGCAAATGCAAACATGCCTCGACTCCTTGCATTCGCTCGACACGTGGAGATTGTCATTATTGAGGCACTGAAGCTGAGGAGCACAACATGGATTGGAGGACGGACACTATTCGTCGTAACAGGTATTTTGGAGTATTCGAAGAAGGAACCCGCCTTACAATGCCGAAGACAATACTGCGTGCCGGACTCATCGTCATTGAAGCCTGGTTCTGGGGCTACTGAGGGAGTCCTAGATTAGGGGGTATCCGGACAGCCGGACTGTGTACAACGTCCGGACTATTGAAGCGTGGAGATACAAGACTCAAGACTTCGGCCCGTGTCCGGATGGGACTTTCCTTGGTGTGGAAGGCAACCTTGGCGATCCGGATATTATATTTCCTTCCTTGTAACCGACTCCATGTAAAGCTAGCCCTCTCCTGTCTATATAAACCGGAGAGGTTGGTCCATAGAAGCCCGATCACAATTACAACCATACCATCATAGGCTAGCTCTTAGGGTTTAGCCTCTACGATCTCGTGGTAGATCTACTCTTGTACTACCCATATCATCAATATTAATCAAGTAGGAAGTAGGGTTTTACCTCCATCGAGAGGGCCCGAACTTGGGTAAACATCTGTGTCCCTTGCTTTCTGTTACCATCAGCCTTGACGCACAGATCAGGACCCCCTACCTGAGATCCGCCGGTTTTGACACCGACACACGTATGATCCACTCCTTGGGGGAGGTGTGGGCACTCGACGACGATCATCACGATCGAGTCGATGATCATACTGTTCACGTTTTCTGTACTGATCACGCTGGTCACCATGTCCCTCACGCCTCAGGGGCGATCTTGGGCTGTGGGCCGACTGGACTGTATCTGCAACTACAGACCTGCTATGGATCCTATTCCGCGACTGTGACACGGTCGTATTCTGCTCTCCCTCTGCCCGGAGTAAAGCTGTGATCTGCATTAAACATCTGCCAGCTTCTGACTGGGAGGGCTGAACTGACTCTGCTATTCGAGCTGCAGCTGTAAGATTTTGGATCTGAGTTCGATACACCTGAGTCGGAGGTGGAAAAAGCTGGCATCGACTGGATTCTAGAACCCTTTGCCGCGCACGCTCGTCGAGTACTCGCTGGAGATTTTCCAGTCGAGTGTGCTCAGCCAGATTCACCAGGCGCGCGTCCTCCAAGGCCCGGGCCTCAGGGGTTTCTCCAACAATAGGAGTGTGAAGAGCATCCATGTTCCGGCGGCGAAGCTCTTCCATCTGCTCCGAAGAGAGGGGCTCGGGGAGGTACTCCTCATGGGCATGCGACGGATCGCCTCTGCCGTCGCCACCGTCGGCGTGAGGGACGCCGGGAGGACTGCGAGGTCCATCGACCATCAGGACCTCCGCCACTGGATCACTGCTGTCGCACTCGGATGCGGTCTCTGCGGAGCCAGTCGACAGGTCGAACAGGTTGTGTAGAGATTCATCGGGCTCGATCGCCGCGACTTGCGGGGTGGCCGTCTGGCGAGCCACCGCGTGCCTCACCCACCGCTGAAGCCTTGACCGACCGGAGCACTTGGGCCGACGGGCAGCGGGGCGGGAGGACGCCACAGGTGCTGACTGATACTGGGTCGACGGCTGCCGCAGGAGGACGCCGCGGACGCACGCGTGAAAGTGCGTTGCCCCGCGGACGGGAAGTGCATCGACGTCGAGTGGAGCCTCCTGAAGCCAAGTGGAGTCGTCGGCGATGAACACGAGCGTGCCGAGACGGATCTCGCGGCCCTCAGCCAAACCTCCGCCTGAAACCATGATGAAGGGGATCGGAAAGATTGCATCTTCTCCAACAAGTCGCTAAGACACCTGCCCCACGGTGGGCGCCAACTGTCGTGGTTCTGAGTCTGACAGTAGAATAGGGGGGTAGGAATGTAGAGGCAAGATCTTAGCTATGGAGGAGTTGTACACGCTAGTTTTACGAGTTCAGGCCCTTCTCGGAGGAAATAATAGCCCTACGTCTCGGAGCGCGGAGGCGGTCGACTGGATTATAAGCGTGTGAGTTACAGAGGATGTGAACCCTTGTCCCAGAGGAGGGGGGGTGGCTTATATAGTGTGCGCAGGACCCCAGCTCCCGTCCGTTACATAGGATTCAATGTACATAAAGATGTGGCGTTACAGGTAACGCCTGTATTGAAGTGCTACAAATGATCATTAAATATCTGAGTAAATGCCTGACCGTTGCTGCGTTGAGTGGCTTTAAGTCTTCTTATTGTCGAGTGGTTTGATGGTCGAGTGACCTGGATAAAGTGGGATCTCCGAGTGAATGGTAGGTCGAGTGGACTTCACTCGACGCCTTTGCTGGATCCCTTCTTCTGATTCTTGAACTTCTTTGTTCTTAGGACAAAGACCTTAGGTAGGATGTATAGGTCAGGCCTATTACCCTACCCTAGGTTTGTGTCCACATCAGGCAGGCCACTATGAATCCTATTCCTATGTTTACAAGATCCTACGAATCAAAGAGGCTCAAAGTGTCCATCACAACCGACCGTATAGACCTCTACACTGCAAATGTCCCTGCTCATCTTCAAGACAAGGAACATATTGTACTACTAGCATACTCCCTCCGTTTCCAAAATATAAGTCTTCATAGAGATTTCCACTATGGATCACATACAGATGTATCCAGATACATTTTAGAGTGTAGATTCACTCATTTTGCTCCATATGTAGTCCATGGTGGAATCTATACAAAGACTTGTATTTAGGAACGGAGAGAGTACATATTAAAGAAGAACGGAAGAGGAACATGGTAAAGAAGAGCAAGCAGATTTTGGATAATAAAATGTTGGTTGCGCAGTGCCCACACATGATGAACTGTGGCGCATTAAGCATGCAACTCCCAGCTGTCTCTCGACCATTTCAGGCGGTTGGATGAAGATCCTACGTCTCCTAACCCTTCTTCTTCCCCGTCTCTGATTCTTCCCATACAGAACAACGCACGGGCCACCGGCCGGACCACCGAGCCCCACCGCCTGTGTTCCTCCGCCACCCCCACCCCCCACCCGCGCCCCAACCCCCACCCGCGTCGAGTTTTTTTCGTTCGGCGAGGCCCCACAACCACCCGAGCCCCTTCGATCGCACCGGCGAACTCCGGCGAGCCCTGAAAAATCGACTGACACAATTTTGAAATTTAATCTACTGTGATTTAATTAGTGTGGAATATAAAAGGGGAAAACCATAAGCATTGGGAGTATAGTGTTGAGCGTGCCATGGCGGATCTGAAGGTGCAAACCGGACAAAGGCAACTTCGCAACCAAGACAAGAAATCAGAGTAATGCAGTGGCGATCTATTTTCTTGCTGCGATAAATAAGTTGAGCAGATACGAAAGAGTACCGCCTCTGGTGCGGCGCCATTGTCGGTGTCAAAACCGGCAGATCTCGGGTAGGGGGTCCCGAACTGTGCGTCTAAGGATGATGGTAACAGGAGACAGGGGACACGATGTTTACCCAGGTTCGGGCCCTCTCTATGGAGGTAATACCCTACTTCCTGCTTGATTGATCTTGATGATATGAGTATTACAAGAGTTGATCTACCACGAGATCGTAGAGGCTAAATCCTAGAAGCTAGCCTATGGTATGATTGTTGTATATCTCTATCGACAAGCCTGGCCTCGGTTTATATAATGCACCAGAGGCCTAGGATAACAAGAGTCCTAACCCGAATCGCCCGGTGGGGACGAGTCCTTGTCTTGATCGCCAAGTCTTGTGGAATCTTCCTTCTATGCGGCAGCTGTCCGGACTGGCCCATGAGTATACGGCCATGGGGGTCCTCGGCCCAATCTAACAGATCGGGAGACGACGTGATGAGTACCCCCTAGTCCAGGACACCGTCAGTAGCCCCCTGAATCGGTCTTCAAGTCAGGGACGCTCCTCGATTCTTCCGAACTGCTCTTCATCTTCGGTCGTCGTCTTGAAAACTGGTTCAACAACTCTTATCATCTTCAATCTTGAGGATCGCCGAAGTGCATCTGAAGAGTTTACACGTCGGGTATCCGAGGAGCCCCTTTAAGTTTTCTGGCCTTTATCAATGCCTTGTTATTTTTATGCCTCACCTCGGGTTCGAAGTTGTCCCCGGGAGGCAGTGTCCTCTTGCATCCGAGCTCTAATGCCGGACTGCATTCGAGGTATCTTTTGCAGCCGAGCACCAATTCCGGACTGCTTCCGAGCTCCAACGCCAGAATGTATCCGAGCTCCAATACCGGATTGTGTCCAAGCTCCAACGCCGGACTGTATCCGAGCTCCAACGCCGGACTATATCCAAGATGTCTTGGTTCAAAAAAGGTGAAGAAGTTTAGCCAAGCTTAATGCTGGAAATGCCCTTTATGGAGCTAGCCGCTGGCGCCCGAGCTTTATGTCGGACTGCCTCCGAGGTGGTGCAACACCCCGACCGCGGGCTGATTTTTTTGTGAATATTTTTGGCTGGTGCAGTTTATCCTCTGCCGAGATATATAGCCAGTATCCCTCAAGGTGTGTATCAGTCTAAAACCCGAGATGCACCTGAAGGAAAGCATAAAACCGATGTTCCTAGTAGCCCCTGAGACTCAGGTCGATGCGCGAAATCGGCCTGAGGATCAACTCCTAGCTCGGTAGCATACATGGAAAAAAACGCAGTGTAATATATTAGAGATAATAGTGATCGGCGAATGGGCCCCTGGGAGAGGGTCGTGAGAAGTCGCCACAATATACTAGCTTGACACTGGATAGGTCCATATGGTACTATTATTGTCCGAAGACATGTATGCCCATAGTTCGGTCAAGTCGAACACTGAGCACTTTGAATTCTGTGCATTGAATAAGCGACACAGTAGCCCCCGAGACACTGGTCGGGTGGCAACACCAGATCAGGGGATCGATGTGCCCCTTTTAATATTTATAAATAACGAAAGAAGTCCAAGAGCCCCGAGCCTTAATGTGGGCACGGGTGGTCAATTAAGGATCGATATCCGCAGTAAAATCACATATTATGTGTAATGATTCCATGTATCCAAGTACTTTACATCATTATTTTGACTCCATTACGACCGCTTATCGCTTGAAAGTGGCCCATCGTCGGCTTCAACCCTTGGCAGATACTACACAGGGTGTTTCCGCACTAACAAAACAACCCTTAGCCGACGTCTCGGTGCCTGGAGGCGGTTGTGTTAGCAGAAACTAAGCAATCAGATATCCGGGCTATATAATTTTCACTTAGTCATAGGAGCTTAAAGTTGGAAGGCCAGTTACTAGCCTCCAGTTAGTGTTCGGGGATAGTCGAGGTCAAGCCGTAAACACTTCGGCCAATGTTATGAATGGCCCGTCATTTAACATAGTCATCGGATCGCTGACCAGTTTACGCCTATTGTGACAGTCGGTTTTCGGCTTTCTCCACTGAGGTGCTTAACCATGCGAGCTGGAAGCACAATCGCAGTGGTTCTCCTTTTGCACACCTAGCCGAACAAAGCGGAACGTAGGAGGTAAGCACAGGAGCCGGGCGACCCAACTATTGACCGAAGACACAATTTGAAACCGATGCATATATAGCAACATCCGAGAGTGTTTTTGCCGAATCCCTTAAGGTGTCCGGCGTTGCACTGCGAGACTAATGCTGGAAAAGCACAAATAGTTTAAAAGTGCCATAGGCTCGAAAAGCCAAAAAACTTATTCAAAAGTTTAATGTCTGAACTAGATCAAGTGTTCGGTGCCAATCCGAAAATTGGACTTTAAAAAAAATGTGCTTCTGTCATGCTTTAACATGACACATCCTATCTCAAGACTTCAAGCGGGTCAGCCTATGGCTTCAACCTCCTTATCCCGGAAGCGGAGTGCTTCTCTGAGGCTAGTTTAGCAAACTGCACTCGAGCGGATTGAGAGAGAAGCAAGGCTATCCGGCTACTGACCACACACTTGCATCGAGAAAAGAGTGATAGAGAAAGACTTTGCAACGCCTAATAAGAAGAACACTTATTATAAAATAGCTCACATAAATTTAAGAGCCCCCGAGTTACTTGGGTAAAAGAATGATTGTGTGTACCGAAGTACTTATATCATATCTATGTTCACCCGAACTTTAAACGCGTCTTAACCGACCATCGGCTTCTCCCTCTTCGGTCAAAGACCGAAAAGTGTTATCTACTCCACCTGTCGAGAATATCGACGGTGTTTCCGCTAACCAGGCAATCAGGTCATAAGGCTGTAATGCATAAAGCGCCAGGAACTTATGCTATATTATCGATAAAGTGTAAGAAGCATCTTCGAAGAAAATAGTACCCCGCCGATACCTTTCTTCGGTGCTCATTGTTAATATGAGACTTGTGCAATATATTTTTGTACTCATGAGTTTCGCAGTGTGCCGACCATTATTGAAAACAAGAAGAGCGCTTAGCTTTCAGCCTTCACCCACCGAGGTCCGCTTGGGTGACCCGATCGTGACAATCGCAGAGGTGCTCCCTTTACTCCCTAGCCGAACAATAGGGAGCGTAGGGGTAAACACAGGAGCAAGGCAACCCAGCTTGCAAATCACTTAGGTCAATATGGTGCATATTGTGGCGTAATACACGAACAAGGAACGAAGCTGTACAAGTATAATCACATGCAAGAGGAAAAAGCTCCAGCAAGGGAGCCCCCAAGTAAATGGGGTATTTGAATTTGTCTGTCACAAACAAAGTTTGGACAAGGAAATTTTTACAAGCAACTTTTTCCAAAAAAAGTATAATGCTTGATCGAACCGAACGCAAGTTAAAAATTTAAAACTTTGAGCATGAAGGCAACTTAGCTGGTTAATGTGTTCGGTATTGATGACGCGGTCCGAGCTTGATGTGGGACAAGGTTCCATCCCCCAAGCCGGTCCCGAGGTGGCGGAGCAAAGAGCTCGGCACTTCGAAGTGGTGACATAGCACGGTCAATGCAGGCCGGCAGAGTGATGCCGAAGTCCCCGACATGGGGTAATGAAGTGTTGACGAAGCCCCCCGTCCAGCCGAGGTGACGCCAAAGGATATAGCCCGGCTGGCATTTTCCTGTGCACAAAAAATAATGCAAACCGGGGGTAATAGAAAAAAAATGTTGCATAATAAACAATTTATGCAAAGTGAGTAGTAAAAGAAATATGGCCTGGCGCCGAAGTCAATGTCGATGCAGGGCGTCGGTGTGACGCAGTAAAGGCGTGGTAAAGTTCAATTCCACAGGTCGGTCCGAAGTTCGGATCTTGGCGTTAAGCGATCTATGTCTTTGAAACTGACCGAACCACCATGCGACCGTCGATAATGCGGCCACCATTTGATAGACCTGTGTACATATGATGGACAAACAAGAGTAATAATTCCTTGGGAAAAATGAACCCGAACAAGCAAAAAAATACTAGGATTAATAGCACCTGGTTTATTTGTTGTAGCAATCCGAAGGAAGGTGATTCCCAAAATTGGGACTCGATCCGCACACCCATTGCCTGATGGGCGATAAAGCAACGGCATGGCGATGCTGGCAAAGGTTGGCTCGCCGAGGCAAAGCCCTCGGTCCAACTAACGTGATGGAGCTGGTCGGCTAGTGACGCCGAAGTCTCCGGAGTAGGTTGATGAAGAGATGGCGAAGCCCCCGGTCCAGCCGAGATGTCGAAGCCTTGATGTCAGCCGATGAGTCGAAGTAGGTCGGCGTGATGGACACCGGCTTGAAGGAGCAACGGTGCGGCTCCGCCATTGCAGGTCGTGACGTGGTCAATGCCGGCTTGATGAAGCGACCGTGTGGCGATGCCGGTGTGCCTGCTCCGTGTAATCCGTGGGGCGGCGATGTTGGTGATGATTTATCCTTCGTGATGTCGAACTCTTGTTCGGCTTGCTGAGATGATGATCCGAAGAAGCTGAGCTCGACTCAACAAAGCGACGACGTGTCTAGCGCAGGTCTGCAGCCTTGGAGCAATGTTGCTGAACTGGTTTGACACCAGCATGATTTTGAAGATCATGTTCAGAGGATTTTAAAGTTAGTGGGATGTGTTCAGGAACAAAACAAAATACCCCATACAAAACTTCCTTCAAAAAGGATGTCCAAAATCCCGTTCATAAAAAATACGAACTCGGGTCGAATTCGTTTTCGCGCAGAAAACAGATCCGAAAAGTGATGCACTAATCAGAAGGTTCCCGGAGTTCGGATGGTCGGATCGAGCTGAAATTTTGAGGGGTGGTAGATATAGGAATTCCGCAGCCGATCAACGATTGGATCTTCCAGAGGATGTTCGAGCTAGAAGATGGACACCACGCCCTAAACTCGTCCAGATTTAACAGGGCTCCGGTATATCGCAGATTGCCAGAGATTCCTCCATCGGAACTTGACGAAATTTTCCAGGGTTGTTGTAGACTCAATTCCGCACAATTCCACTGAAGCAATCATTAAAACGACAATTGAGGAGGTGGTGGCGGCGGACACAAGTTCGCTGTCCAGAAAAACAGCACGGTCGCCCGACGGCAATGTTGGCGTTGAGCCCCCGGGCTCCCTGGATGATTCCTCCATGATCTTGATAGAGATCGGAGTTGATGTTGATGAAGGCCCTCATCCGAACATGACGATCGGAGGTAAGCAGCAGTCCTTGGTCGAACCAAGGTGACCAGTCGAGCTGGTGACGAAGATGTCAAGTCGAAGTTGATCCTGTGAGCGAGCCATCGACCATTTGACGAACACACAGCTGAACTCTCAATGAAATCACCAATGTCGGTGTCAAAACCGGCGGATCTCGTAGGGGGTCCCGAATCGCGCCTAAGGATGATGGTAACAGGAGACAGGGGACACGATGTTTACCTGTGTTCGGGCCCTCTCTATGGAGGTAATACCCTACTTCTCGCTTGATTGATCTTGATGATATCAAGATTACAGGAGTTGATCTACCACGAGATCGTAGAGGCTAAACCCTAGAAGCTAGCCTATGGTATGATTGTTGTATATCTCTATCGACTAGCCAGGCCTCGGTTTATATAATGCACCAGAGGCCTAGGATAACAAGAGTCCTAGCCGAATACGCCGGTGGGGAGGAGTCCTTGTCTTGATCGCCAAGTCTTGTGGAATCTTCCTTGTATGCGGCAATGTCTGGACTGCCCATGAGTATACGGCCATGGGGGTCCTCGGCCCAATCTAATGTATCAGAGACGACGTGATGAGTACCCCTAGTCCAGGACACCGTCACCGTGGTACGATCTGCCGAGAATTTGACGGTGCTGCGGTAGCGATGGTCGCTGTCCGGGCGTGGAAGCAGATCTAGGTGGGTAGACGGTTGCGGCGGGGCGGTGGACGAGACGGTCGTAGGAGCGGCGCCGGCAAGGTGGACGACGGCGGGGATGAAGCGAGAGGACGGGATGCAAGGATCCCGGTCCGAAGGCGTGGATGAGAGAGGTCGATCTCTTGTAATGGACGGTGGTGTCGGGGTATTAGCTCCGGCATGGTGGAGGAGGACGGCGGTGGATGGGGTGGTGGACGGCGGCGGACGGAGGAGGGTGGGGTGGAGAGGGTGTTTTGGCACCCACGGAGTACGAATGGGGAAAAGGGAGGTAGAGAGGAAGGGGGGAACCATGTATTCAGGGCGCGCTTGTCTCAAATGCGAGGACGGTAATCTCGCATACACCGAATATTTGCCGACGAGAGTTTGTTTTTGGCGCCCACCGTGTATGAATATGAATCGGGGAGGGAGTCGATTTCGGCCGAGGACACACTGTGTTTTGGCGCCCAGCGTGTATGAATCTGGGTGAGAGGTGGTTACGTCACGTTTGGGTGAAATTACAAACCTACCCCTATCGAAACCTATAGAAATCCAGCAGATAGGCTTTGCGTGGTAGGGATAGGCAGTAGTGATTTCCATCTCGCATATTTTGGTTTCGGGCGGTTACTGCGACTTCCCCCGCTTCGTTCAAATTTTGCAGAGTGCACGCCATCGTGCCAACTCAATTCAATCCCGCTTGTATTCTAATTTTTTTCTCAAGGGATCCATTTTCAATTGGAATTACATTCTATATACATCATTTTTTATATATACTTTCAAAAGCACAACAAAGAATCCTGCTCCTTTATATGTATAATATGATTTACAAATACAATGATCTCGAAATCTTACGGTTGAATTCAAAAAAATTTAACTAAATTATGTTCTACTAAAATGTATGGATCAGTAATACCTACATATTAAATAACATAGATGTGCGTGAATTCATATGAGTATGCATGTTTGATAGATCAATTTTGTTTCGAGTATGGATTACATGTATCATCATCTCGAATTCAAATATTTGAATCCCTTTTTTGTTCACTCCTTTCACACCATCTCTCTCGCATGCATGCTCCTTCAGGTAGTTATCACTCTCTTTCTCCAGCTCACCAAGACACTCACTTCATGTTTCTCCTATCCTCGCAAACATGGTCTCTCGACGCCTCCCTTGAGAAGTGTCACACTCTCCCTATCATTATACATTACACGGTTTTCATTATCTCTCACGTCTCTCATCGTTCTCTGTACTGCAAACCTAAGCTTTCTTTTCACCGCCACACACACAGTCTCCACTGCCTTTCACTTTGTCTTTCTCTCTATGGGATTCTCTCACACACCCTATATGTCTCTACATATGACTGATACCACTAAAATTACTCTCTCTCTCTCTCTCTCTCCTGTAGACACAACATTTGTTGCGTTCTCCTTTTCGTCTCCATCCCAGACTGACATTATTCATTTGTTTACTGATAAGACAACCCCGACTACCGTCTCCTCTCTCTCTCACACAGACACACACACACAACTCCAGCTTCCACTCCCCTTCCCTACTACCGTCTCTCTCACACACACACACAAAACTCTCGCTTTCGAACCCCGACTCATACTTCTCTCACAAACATTTATCGACTAGCTAGCCTCTAGATAGGTTTATACACCCGCACACTCGTGCTTCCATCATCGCATACATGTCTCTCTCCTGCTCCTTGTATCTATGTAGATTTTTCTTCCCTTCTCGAGACACGCCCTCTCGATCGTGCACACATGCACTATCGCCTCATTTTAAGCTGATACCTATCGCACACACACTCCTTATGTCTTTGTCACACATGCACTGGCCCTCCTCCACTCTCCCTCTCTCTCACACACACATGGGCTTTTTGCAACAACTAGCAAGATGCCCATGAGTTGTACGGAACATCAAGATGCATTTGTATGAATAGTTTATCTTGTGGGGGAAAAGGATGAACGAGGGAAGGCCTTATTTGCAAGTGTGGAGAGGGGTGTGGGTATCTTTTTGCAAAATTGCCATGGTTTCCTTCCTATCCGTTAGATATAGGTCGGACGGCCTATATTGCAGGATGGCATGCATACGATCATCACCGACAATGCTTTTTATAAGAGTAGGGATAAAAAATAGAGTTGGTGATGATAGTGGGCCTGCCATCCTGCAATGTAGGTCGTCCTATTTATATCTGACGGATAGGAAGGAAAATATGGCAATTTACCCGCACTCTTCACCACATTTGCAGATAAGGCCTTCCCTCATTCATCCTTTTCTCCCACAAGATCTTGATGTTCCGTGCAACACACGGGCATCTTGCTAGTAAGAGTAGAAATTAGACATATACCACTTTCTCGAATCTTGAAACCAACAACATTCCTCCCTTATCTCATCAAAAACGCCAAAGGAATATATTTTGAGTGAAACATAACATATTTTTAGTGATATACATATTTCAAAACTAGACTTTTTTTTCTATCAAATCGGTGAATCTGTAATAATCTACTTTGATCGTGTGGCAACGCATTGGCACATTGCTAGTAGTTATTATAATTTTTTGGACACCAGACAAATGGTGGAGTACATATACGAAGAGAAGAGGCGCACGCACGTAGTCGGCCTCTCGCTGTCTCGCACACATGAGTGTTACGTAAAGGCGATGTTAACAAATAAACCCTAAAACCCTAGGTGCACGATTGCTGCATTCACGGGTACCGGGTACGTGGTGGAGCACCTTTGTAGGAATAGTCAGCTCGCGTGATAATTTGATCCGTAGGAGTTGATGGTCGGGACCACAGGTGAACGACTTGGAGCGCGGTGGCTCGCCAGTTGCCACAGATCGAGTAGCCACGTTTAAAATATCATTTTTCTAGCGGGGTTAAGAGTTCCGATTTTCAATGGCGCGTTATAAGTAGTAAGTATTTTTCAGAACGATTGGTATGGAGCGAAAATGGAATTCATAGTTCTACGTACCTCCTTGGCGTATGGTTGTATGGTTTTTTTTTGCGATGGAGGTTGTATGGGTTTATGTTGCGAGATGTTGAACCTGGTAGTTCTAGGGCAAATACTATGGTTTAGATTTAGATGTCGGTTTTCAAGAATGAAAATCGGAAGGGAAACCCTTCTTTGATTAAAAAACTACTACCTCCATTCTGGTTTACTAGTCCCCATCGTACTTTGGGTCAAAGTTTGTCCACAATTTTACTTGTAAAATGTGAATGGAAAACGAGATTTTGTTATACCCAAACAAAAAAGGACTGGAGGGAGTGATTGCTCGACACGGACGCCGACCTCTCATAGCGCAGGCATTCAATCCGCCACGCCAAGAGGGCCACACTCGCTACAGGCCCGGCTGAGCACGCCTCCTCGCCGCATGCAACCAGCTTAAGACTGCCCCGCATGCCTTCATTGAATCAAGGTGCTTCAAGCAACACGCCACGCCCTTCCATGAAAGCGGCAGGCATTTTAGAACACAAAAAATGACTAAAATATAATTAATTTACGCATGGTCTTGACTTGTTGTGCTCGCACTGGTAGCAGGAACTAGTAGAGGTTTTTCTTTATTTATAACCCTCCTCACATTTTTTTGGCTTTGAAATGAATCATGGTTGTGGACATTATGTATGAAATGTACTGATGTGGAAGTTGAACTTGGAATGACCCAAAAAAACATTTTGTGCCACATCAGTAGATGCACGGACATCACAACAGGCATGCTGACTGGATAAACATTTGAACCTAGCTATTATGAAGGAAATTTTGTATTGACAACAGTTTTAGATAGCAGGAGACGCCTAGCCTGCTCTGCCTCTGCTAGCTTATTTCTGGCTTCTTCCATCTCTTCTTTGGCTTGGGTGAAGAGAGCATCTGATTGCTCTTTTTGCTTTTTCAGGAAATCAGCTACATTCTCAAGGGCTGCTGCACGCTTTCTTTCAGCCTTTACTAATGCCACGAGGGCACGAACAGCTGACGACTCCACCTGGCTTGTGTGTAATGCAGCATCATCTGGGAATTTGCACCTTGTGTCTAATCCAACATCATTAGGGAACTGGAACCTTGTGTGTAATCCAGCCTCAACCTAGATCCATTTAGTAGAAGCCAGATAAACAGAACTCGGAGAAGTGAATTCAAAAGGAATTTTTTTTATAAAAACAGACTACAAGGTGAGAACACCCACTTCCTACATCAAGCTAAAAACGAAAGCATTAGGACGATTAAGACACTTCTTATTACACATCAAAGAACACCACGCTTAAGAGAAACAGAAACTACAACATATACACATCAAGAACACGAGGCTACATGAAAGTAATTGAAAGGGTGTTACTTACCAAAGCTCGCTTTACGTGTTCGGTGTAGCTCCTCTTTAACTTGCCACACTCCTTGAAGATGTCCCGAATATCCCGTGTTTGGTCTTCATTGCTCCTCTGCATGTTCGCACTCATGGTTTTAAAATCTCAACATGACAAGAAAAATATACTACTAGTAATACTCGCACATCTTGTGGGCAACATTAAAGCACTAAATGCGCCATGTTAGAGCATCTCCATCGTAATCGCAACGGCGGCGCTTTAAAAAAGCATTTACAAAGGCTGAGATCGAGAAGTAGATAGAGTAGAGGATAGTTCTCAAAGCATAGATAGATAAAAAGATAATTCAACTACTCCTCGTCGTCCGACTCCTCCTCGGTGATGTCCTCCTCCGACGTCTGACTGTAGGCGTGAAGATACCGATCATTGTAGGATTCCCAAGGCGACGCTGCTCCTAGCCTCATGTTAAATTGAGTGTCCTCTTTTCGCCTACGCTTGTCCTCATGATAGGCGGCTCACTCCGCCCTCCTCTTATCCCTCTCCGCCCTCCTTTGCGCGTAGAACTCGCGCTCGTTGATGATGTCCTGCGGGAAGTGTTGGCGCCACAGCGCCATGGCTTCCTCATCCATCTCGGCGATGCCGCGACGGTGCTCCAGCTTCCGGTTGTCGCGACGATCTTCGTCGGTGCTAAGCTGCGGCAGAGGCGCGAGCTCCTGCGCCCGCTCCCGCGTCGGCACGTTGGGGAAGTTCAATGTTCTATGAGGCCACCGGAGTCGCCACGCCGCCGTGTCGTACGCGCGGGCGGCCTCGTTGGCGGTGTCAAAATTGCCGAGGCCAAGGCGCATCCCGCGGAACCGGATCTCAGCGGAGAAGCCGCCGGAGGGGCGTGCGCGGACGCCGCGGTATCCCCAAGTTTCCCGGTGACGCGGCAGCATGGTGGCGCGGCGGTGGCGGGGCGAAAATGAGTGGGGAGAGAGTGGTGGCAAGGCACAGAGCGGTGGGAGGGCGTTGGATTTTGTAAAGCACGCCGGACGCCGCGCGCCAAAACTAGCGCACGGCCGGCCGCTTTTTCCCGCGCGCGTGATCCTTTCCCGATGTCTCTGCTATCTCTACTCTCTTCTCTACTGTTCTATTTATTTTATATTTAATATTTAATATTTATTGTCTACTTTTTTCTCTATACTTTTTTCTTGCAATATAGGTCATCCGATTTATATCTCGATGATAGGAAGGAAACAAATGGGAATTTTGCAAAAAGATACCCATACCCCTCTCCAGATTTGCAAATAAGTCCTTCCCTTGTTCATCCTTTTCTCCAACAAGATAAACTACTCATAAAAATGCATCTTGATGTGTGCAACGCATGGGCATCTTGCTAGTTCTAAAAACCTTTCCATCATTTGCCACACTACTGGTTGCAGATGAAAAACCTACCCAAGCATAGCGCGATACAGGAGCGACGCACAATTACAAGCTGATATTCTGTTGGACAATGGAGGCTATACCCAATTACTTTTACGAGAACAATAGCACCCAGGAAATTTGAAGGGTAGGTATGAACAAAATTGGAACTGCACATGTACTGCTAAGTGATTCAATACACACATTACCAATCCAGGAGGAGAACGATGGTCGCGGCGGCCTCTGTGAGTCATGGTCGGCAACGGGAGTCAGTTCATTGTCCATGACGGTGGTACTTCTACGCTTGGCGTTGGCTTCCGGGAAGCAGATCCGAGACCGTGGAAGACGATGCCGGGGAAGAGGCTCCGTGTACGACGATGACGGTGGACCGGCTCCAGTGCGGCGTACGATGTCATCGATGAGGCAGATGCGCTTCGGTGGATGAGTGCACCGATGTAAAGGGGAGGAGCACAAAGGCTGCGGTGTCGTGGAGAAGTCTATTTTGCGGTAGGTAGAATTCAGGTGTACTACTCTGGGTGCCGGGGTGGGGTTGGCTGGGTAGGATGAACCTGAAGTTACGAAAATAGCCCCCTACCAAGCGTCATCTCAGAGGCCTGTTCCAAGGCTATGATGGTAACTTCCCATCGTCGAATCAGGGTCGCGGGAGATTTTCCCGCCGACCTCAAAATTTTGTGACACTTTGGACTCCCGTGTGGCGTGTTGAGTGATTCGGCTAAGCAACTAGCGAGTAGTAGTAGTAAACTCTGCATATTAGATTTGATCAAGTCAAACTTCCTAAAGTTTGACCAAGTTTATAGAAAAATATAAACATTTACCATAACAAATATGTATGATGTGAAAGTACATTCAATAATGAATCTAATGGTATTTATTTGTTATTGTATATGTTAATATTTTTTGTTATAAGCTTTCTGAGAGTTTACAAAACTTGACTTTGACCAATGCTAATACGCGGACTTAAATAAAACGGAGGGAGTACACATTTGTTTTCTTAGTTTGTAGTGAACTAATCATTTGTTGAAATTGTGAAATAAATATATTAGGCTATTGACTTCGAATGTAATGGTCTATACAATTCAATAGTTACAATCATTGTCGAATCCCAAGATGTATACAAGGTCTATAGTACTTCACAACATGCTCAAACTCACATAATCCCAGTCAAATGAGAATCTAAATGCATTTCATAGTTATTACTTTGTAGGATGCAACAAAACAACCATAACTCTACATCAGCCATTGGCCTGTTTGGATACTCTAACACGCTTAGAGTTAGAGTTATTTTCAACCCAGTCTAACCCAAATAAGCACCTCTCCACCGGGATAGTTGGGTTAGATGGAACTAACCCACTCTAACCCTCCCTGTTTGGATACTTCTGGGTTATTTGAGCCCCCAACTAACCCAAACTAGCTTTAACCCCATGATCCAAACAGGGCCATTATAGAAGCAACACTTTGACATATCCCAATGTGTGAATGAAACATGCAGAGAGAGCTTTTGAAGATGGAGCAGATAGGGCGGGAAAGATTGTATGTATGTGGACGAGAGAGTAGGAGACAAACCTAACAAGACAGAGGGAGAGAGATAGAGAGAGAAAGAGAGAGGAAGAAGTTAGGTCTGTGAGAAAGATGGAGACATGTAATATACGTGAGATGCGTGTGCATCCAGATTCTGTATACGTGGAAGGAAAAGAGACAACATGTTTGATGAGAGAGCTGGAAAAACATGGACGAGAGGGGAAGGATCTCATGGGTTGAGGGATTGACAATTTTTTGCGGGGGAGAGAGGGATTGGTAATTTTGTGCAAGAGAGAGAGAGAGAGGGTGGGGCGAGGAGTCAGTCAACCGTTGTCACATTACCCTGCTTCCAAATGACCCCGCATTCTCTAGCGCGGTGTGGTCGCCGTCTTCGATCTGCTCGATGCCCTCTTTGAAGATTGAGGTGTTGTGCATGTTGGGATGCAAAGAAGCACAAGCGAGAGTGGTCGCCGTATAACCTTGGATGGGGATGCATTGTGTGCTCGGGGGAGTGTGTGTGTGTGTGTGTGTGTGTTGTGTTGCGTGTGTCTGTGTGCGTGTGTGTGTGAGAGAGAGAGAGAGAGAGAGAGATATTGAGAGAAACAAACCAAAGGAGAGAAATGGGTATTCACAAAGAGATTGTGCGGGCCTTGAGGTGGGCAGGGGCCGGGTGAGGGTGTCAAAATGTGTGCGTTGATGCATGTGTTGCATGCGACCGTGCGAGGGACGGACGAATCAAGAGAGATGGTTGTTGTGTTACGGATGCTCCTCTCTCTCTCACACACACACACAAGTAAACTAGAAGACCGTTCTCTCATGTATACACAACGTATCGGCATATCTGTCTATGTCTCACTCATGCATGATCATTTGCACATTCACACCTCTCTATGTCTCAGACACACACACACACACTGTCTCCACATTGCCCTTCCGCCACAACACACATATGGACACATACACACGTTCTCTCTCGGCCACACACACAAAATCAGTATTAAAAAATAGGGCGCACCTAAAACGCCCAAATCCAAATAAACACAAACTGGAGCTAAATTCAAATATATGGAAATATTGCAGCGTCAAGAACTTTCCCAGGAAAAAAAGTTGAGTAATATTCGAGGATTGTTTTCACACACACAAAAGGTTCGGTGGATGTCCTTCGAGCGACATGGTGATGCACCGCTCGATCGATCAAGGGTCAGCGGTTCACGCGCTTGCACAGGATTCCGTATCGTGGCTGTGGTACTAACTAATAAAAGCGCTGCCTAAGTCTAATGTTTACGTGTACTAGTACGGTTTTCTTTTAAGTTTGACCAACCTTATATAAAATTAAAGTAAGCTCCCACACGCGCACTCATCAATATGCCGCCACCATCGTAGCGCATGCCGGCGCCCGCCTGCTCCGGCCAACAATTTCTCGCCCATCACCGCCGTGTCGCCGCCATCCCTGTGCCATGAAGCCGAAGGCTCGCCCGCTCACGTCGTTTGTAGTCCCTCCTTGCGATGCCACCACGCTGCCAAGCACGCTAGCAGCTGGTGGAGCCGCATCTATGCACGCAACGTATGAAGAGGAGGACGAGCGCGTGCTCCAGCACGCCGGCGAGGAGGAACTAGCGTGTCATTTTCGTCTCCGCCCGCGCGGAGGAGGCGCGCATGGTGGCTGTCGCGGCGGAAGACGGTCGCGCGCGTGTCGAGCCCGCAAACCGGGTGCGGACGCGGAATCTACCTTCGAGACCTTGAATGCCACGTGGATCCTGCAATCTGATGGAGCAATTTGGGTCAATCGACTCATGTGAGCCGTTTGATGCAACATGGATGGCTAGAAGGGCTTCTTCCACCTCTTCTGCCATCTTCTTCCTTCACTCCGTCGAACTTCTTTAACAAATCGACTGACCCAAATTATACTACTAGTACGAACGTATTAAGTACAGTAGGAACACGAAGATACGAGCAGTAGTACCAACTGCAAGAAGAATAGTAGTGAGACATAGTAGTAGTACTACTGCATGCATTTACTAAAGAGTTCAAATAACGAGAAAGAACATACTAAACATAGTTACATTGGGGCCTCATCACAACACACCCTTGAAAATAAACTAAGCAACTTGTCCGCTTGACACCGCAATAGAACCAAAGCATGAGCGACGGCATCGCCACCTACTCGGTCCGAGTCCACGCCCTCGACTTCGTCCTCGCCCCTCTTCCTCTTCCTCGTCAGCCGACGCTTCTTTGCTTGAACCGACACCGGATCTCGCTTCTTCATCCAACCCTTATAGACATTTAAACAAAGGTAGGCATCCATTGCTGCGTACAGGATGTGATCTTCATATAATGTCTTCGACTCCCATGCATGATGAAACTCGTGATGAGGTTTCTTCGCCACTGCATTTAAGGATCAATCATGGCTGCCGCCAGATCAGCATTGAAGGTTGAGAGGAGGACACCAGGCTTGCCTTCCGAGATCGAAGGTCCGCCTACAACGAGACCTATCCGACGCAGGACATCCCTGTCGTTCTTAAAGCCTACAGTAACGAATTTCACTCTTTTGTCCTTGAGGAAGTTCTTAAAATCCTGGCACTCAACGTCAGCATGGCATATGTGGTAGACCAAGCAAACGTTATGTAGGAAAACCTAGATCACGGCGGGCATCTTCCTCTCTTCGTCCTTTAGATCCTTCTCTCTTCCCAGGACTGTGCTGTACTCAACATCTAGCCCAGCGATCCACTCATCCGTTGAACTGTTGAACATGCGTAGGAAGCGAGCAAGCCATGCTTTCACCGTCATGATCCACGTGTGTAGATGACGATGAGCTGATCGCCGGTGACGGCTCTAACCTGGTACTCAGCGGCGACCATGGAGATTTGGGAGGCCATGGATTTTGGAGGAGGGTTAGGAGAAGTTGAACTGTTGTACCCCGCAAAAACTGGGAGCGAACTAATGTGAAAGGACGGGACGACTGCGAGCGAACTGTTGTAAGGTAGTAGAAGACGGGGACGAGTAGGGCGTGCGAACGGCGTGGGGTTGCTGGCTTGCCCGATGGATAAACGGCTGCAAGCCCCTAAAGAGTTCTCGAGAACTATGCGGGACCCACTAGATGTCATGTCTACTAGACCCATATCGTAGGCCTAATGGTATAGCTTCGCTCGTTCAAGACGCCATGCCAGCGCGTGGATGTAACTTCACTTAATTCCGTCAACCGCACGCCTCCCACGACCTTCACCTCCCTCGCGTGGTCGGGCCCTTTGAGACTTCGACCGGCTATAAATGAGCCATTTTTTCGCCTACTCCGCATGCATGAAACTCCCTCTGGTCCTTTTTACTCCCGTCAACCATTTGCAAAGTGTTTGACCAAATTTATACTTTTTTCTGAACACCACCTTATATTAATTAACTAGCCACACCAGTACACTCATTCGATACAATATTCACCACATTGTATGCACGTTATTTACAAGAATACCATCTAATCTATTGTCAAAGCTATACTTAGCGATTAAGTGTGCCACCTTATTGGCCGACCGGCTAATCTTTGACAATTGAAGATTGTTGATCAACTTCGAGATGCTCAACACTTTCATCTTCAGGTCACGCATAGCAGACCTGTCATAGTCCCCCGATGCAAGAGACGCTACCACAAAAGCGCAATCAGTCTCTAAAATTACAGGATTATGAAGAGAAATACCTATGTAGAGACCGGCAATGCAAGCCCTAAGCTCCGCTTCCTCCACGCTTTGACAGGCATCAATGAAATCCCACGACCAAATTTATACTAAAAATATCAATATCTACAATACTGATTATAATGAGTATAAGAACTACGTTTTATAATGAGTGTAAAAATATTGATTTGACATTGTGAATGTTGATACATTTTTCTATAAGTCTGGTGAAAGTAGAGGTACATTGACTTCAAACAAAACGTAAATGCACAATGCAGACTAGTTCCTCCGTCCAGGTGCGTGCCATGTCCTATCTTTTCATCACAACAAGGTTAGCTATTAGAGTACCACTACCTCCCTTCTAGTTTAAAGGGCTCGATTCAAAAATTTCACCTACTCTTAGCAAGATAGTAGAGGCGGTGGAATAGTTTTTGAAGTCTGCAAAAGTACTCAACTAGTGATGTCGTTCTTCACACAAAAATGTGTTTACCAATGCATGCATGAACACTAGTTACTCTAACCCCCTCTCTTCTTTAATTCTTTGCCACATCAGCATGTTTGCTACTATTCCCGTGTGCATGATACCAGCTAAGATATCACCATTATGGCCAGCCTTAATCATCGCATGCAATAATTTAGTGCACCTTGAAATATGAACAAGTGTGGGGCGTGTATGTTTTTAATGACTTGAGACTATACCTAGCCCGGCATGCAAGATGACTTATTATTCACCGTTCCCCATACCTGCAGGAAGCCCGTTCGTCTCCAAATCTTTTCCTCTCCATGTGTGGAAACAATATGCCTGCCAAACTCTCCTTCTCCCTTCGGCGGTCCCACCACTCCACCCCGTGTGAAAAATCTGCATGCATGACTCTCCTCCCCCACGCTCGTCCAATCTGTTGTGAGCAGCAATATTTCCACCCCTTCGCTCCCCCGTAATTTACTCCAACAAATATGCCCATGTAGCTTTTACTTAACTGCAGGTGCATTGGGTCACTGACATATGTGCCCAACAGGTGTTCCGCCCACATGTCAGTGACGCAACTGGACCTGCAGTTAAGTCAGTGCAGCTCAGTCCATATCTTACGTACGTGTGCCATTGCTCGCTATAAGTACTGCGCCTCCGACGACATCACTATATCCTCCCCCTCACGTTCACGTTCATCGCTATCTCCTCCCCCTCCCTCTCACGTCACCACCATGGCATCGCCCCTCCCAAGCCCTAGGAGCCCCTCGCTGCACCGCGTGGACGGTCACGCGTTGTCGTTCCATTCCTCGTCGCCACTAGTCGAGGAGGACGCGTCGGTGTTCCGCTCCTCGCCGCTACGCGACGCGTCACCGTTCCGTTCCTCACCGCCACTAGTCGAGGAGGATGCGTCGGTGTTCCGCTCCTCGCCAAGACGCGATGCGTCGCCGTTCCATTCCTCGCCGCCACTAGTCGAGGAGGACGCGCCATTGCCCGATCTCGCCGATACGCTGGCCGAGGTGGACGCGCTGCTCCAAATCTCGCCAGACGCTGCGTCGGAGGACGTCGGCTCCCCTTCTGAGGAGAACGCCGCACTTCCTGCCGAGCCCCCCCCCCCCAGCCTTGAGGAGCTCTGGAAAGAAATGGATGTTGCCTTGTGGGAGGCTTTGCCTCCAGTAGAGCGCGCCAAAATAGAGGCGGAGAAGAAGGCCGAGGAAGAGAAGCGCACCACGGAACAAGCTTCCTGGGAGGCCTATGTCGCGTCCGAGAGAGTCAGGCAATTGGCTCTTTGGCAGAAGGCTCGTGCGAGGGCCGTGAGGGTTGCGGCGGACGCCCGTGCCGACGCCCTGCGTGTAGTCGGGCCCAAGCGCCTCATCTACACTTGGCGGTACGTGGACCGGGTGCACGCTTCCAGCGAGGCGGAGTACCTGTTGGCGCCGGATCACCACATAGGTGAGATCGCGCTCGCCCGCCGGCAAGCCGCCAATCAGCACCTCGCAAGTTGCGAGGCTGAGGAAGAGGCGTTGTGTCGGCCTACTGAACGGCCGCCAGGCACTCGTGGCGTGGCAAGCACTCTCATGAAGCGCAGTGGCTTTTAGGAGGAGTATAATTTTTGTTTCGTAAGGCGATCTCATTAGTTTTGGGACGCAAATGATAAATCCCGAACGTTTAGAGATTTTTAGCGTCCTTAATTAAGTATGTAAAAGGGAAAGTTTGGAAACCTTGTGTATTCATATGCATTTTGCAAGTACATGCATATAGCACAAACTTTACTATATATTATCGCACTACACGTCTCTCTCGATATATGCTTGCAGACTGTGCTACTCCCTCCGTCCAGGCCAATAAGTCATCTTTGGTTGTGCACCGTGACCAAGGAGGGAAGACTTGTACACCTAGACGGAGGGAGTACTACTATTACTTATGTACATGCAAATGCACGTTTTAACATTATGATGCGGTTTTTGTAAAAGTAGAAAAATAGCACTAGTCAAGCTTGTGAAACGATTCAATGCAAAACAAATGCAAAAATGCTCGTTTGATTGTTTACTTTTAGCTTCCTTCTCTGTCGTTATTTCTCTGTCATACTTTGTACGGAGTATCTCACTGGTTGGAAAGGCATGCAAATTTCCAAACCGCTTCCTACACCCTGTATCGAATTTTTTTGCCTAACAAGTTGTGCCGTGCAATTGGAATTCCAACTTGAGTACTACTACTAGTAGGAGTACCACGGCCAGTTCTTTTAGGCTTCTAGATTAGTAATCCCATAACTACTACCTCCGTCACGGTTTATTGGTCCCCATTGTAACCTCGTGTCAAATTTTGATCATAAATTTAACTAATGAAATGTTAGTGCATGTCACATGCACTACTCCATCCGCTCTAGGTGAGTAAGTCATCTTAGGCTATGCACCGTGACCAAGGAGGAGGAGAAAATGAGAAGCGTTAATGTTTATTTGCTAAATCTTTGGTCAAAATTTAGCACAAATTACAATGGTGAGGAATAAACCAGGACGGAGTAGTAGTTTAGAAGCCCAAATAAATGAGTGAGGCGCCTTATTGTTACTCTCCACTGTGACTAGTCTTGTGGGAAAGCTGGGGAAACCGCCAAAAGAACTGGCGCTAGGAGTAATAGCTAGGGATCGAGTGTGCGAGATGAACCGGAGAAAGTATATGCAGAGAGATGAAATGCAAAAAAGACGGAGGGATGTGATGGTTGCTTCTCCGTTTATTTTAACAGGCCACTTATTACCGGGAGTGGTTGGGTTTTGTGATATGACGGCTTTATTGCGGCGCCACGATGAGGTGAGAGGTGAGACTCCGTGCAGCGCCGCCCTACACTTGTACTACATTGGTCGTGGGTTTATTAGTCTCCCATTGAATTTGGTGAAGATTGATCTCGATAAAATGTTAGTGCATGTCAACAAAAACTATATCGTTGGATTCAGATTTGAACATAGTTTTGAATGATATAATTTTAGGTGACATGCATCAAGATTTATCGTACTATATATAATGTTAGTTCAATTTTTGGTCGTACTAATCTATAGCAAGAAGGTGCCCGTCGTTGCAATCAAGAGTGAAATGCATTGATCGGGAGTTGTTTATTTTGACAAAGGATGTGGGGTCATCTCATGTGTAACGGTGTATCGATAGGTTTCTTCGATATTATCTCATCTCTAGAGCTCACAAACATCCGGGTGAAATAGATAAAAGGTATCTTTTGCAAACAAAAGCGTTCAACTGCTCAACCTGCATCCAAAACTTGTGAAGAAATAACACTTATTGTGCTTTGCAAGAAATGATCTTTAAGAATTAGTTTTTGAGTATCGATTGTTATACATGTTGGCTACAGATGACATGGCACTTTCTTATAGTCAACAGTTGTCTATACTATTAAGTAATATTAACCATGCCCTTATACACCTAGACGGAGGGATTAAATCAGGATGACTTGCAAGGGGCAGAGGAGATGTAAGAAATGGTTCATCGTAAGTCTTTCACCAAAGATCTTGTAGTAAAAATTCATACATGGAAGATTCTAGACTAAACCATAAACGGATACACTTTTATTCATGCGCGATAATCCAATAGAGCAAGATCCTGCATGGAAGTCTCCACATGCTTAGACAACAGATTATATTGAGCGAAGACTAATGATCAACATTTAACTTGATAATGCGTAATTTTTTTAGAAGAACAGGGAGGCTCCTCCCCAGTTCCATTATCAAATGAAACCTAAAGTGTCTTACATCAGCTCACTGAGAGGAGCAGTTCAAAGGAAGGACTGCGGCAAAAGCCACTCAAGTTTAACGACAAGCTTACAGAATCAAAAGCGGCAAAGACACGGGCCATAAGCTCCCACACACACTACATGTTTTCTAAGTGCACTTGATAATGCGTATGTCCAGGTGAACCTCCTTGGAGTCCCCGTGCACTGCGTCGGCGGGTAAAGGATGGAATGGATGCCATGGGTTTTCCAAGTCCACATTGGCGGGATAGTCCCAGCTCCCCAGAGCCCAAGTCCGTCCGATGAGGCCGGTGTCGCCGCCCACGCGACCCGGAGGGGTAGTAATAGTGACCACGCACCCGTACATATGCCTCGTGTCAGTGTCAGCGTCAGCGGCGACGCCCCTGATGCACATTACAGAGATGGGGCGGCAGCCTGCGCGGGCCTCGCCGGTGCCTACGATCAAGAGGAAGACGCTGCCGTCCTCCTCCGAGACAAGCAAGAGGCGGTGATCCTCCAGCGACTCCGGCATGGTGAACCGGTAGCACGTGTCGTACTTGATGTTCTCCACCAAGGGCCAGCAGTGACCGCTGCGCGCATCCATGAGGTGATGCACCATGTCCGCCGGCGAGCCACAAAACGGCATCGGGCACTCATAGCAGTGGACGAAGGGCTCCTTGGAGGCATCAACCAGGCCGTCCATGAAAGGGAGTGGCTGTAGGGGACGTTGCGCCAGTTGAATATATGAGCAAGTTACTATGAGATTTAATCCGAATAAGCACAAAATAAATCATGTCGGCTATAACAGAGATGAAACTAATCATGTGGACTAGCATAGTAGTAGGATACAGAGTAGAAACATGAATTCTACCACGATTTCGAACAGGAAGGACAGAATCACATATGGTGCAACGGGAGCACCACCGTTGGCGTTGAGGTTGTTGCCTATGTCGTTGAGGAAGAGGTTGCCGAGGTCGGGGAAGAAGTCGTCGTCAGTGAAGTCGTGGCTGCCAGCAGTCGCGAGAGTGCGCTCCCCAGATTTCAACTGCGCCCGCCGAATGGAGCGCAGGAGGGGTGGCTGTAGGGGACGTTGTGGCCGCCGAATGGAGCGCAGGAGTAGCACACGAAGCAGTCGATGGCGTCCTTAATAGTACTCCCTAGTCTCTATCTATCTATCTATCTATATATATATATATATATATATATCTACTCTTATAGAAAACCGAGTTGGTGATGATGGTATGCCTGCCATCTTGTAATATAGACCGTCCGATCTATATCGGCGGATAGAAAGCCAACTATGACAATTTTACAAAAGATACCCGCACCTCTCTCCACATTTACAGATAAGGCCTTGCCTCATTCATCCTTATCTCCCACAACCTCGTGCTCCTCCCTATGTCTCTATCTCTACTACTCTTCTTTGTTTTTATAACAAATCGAATAGTGTTGCGCCATCCGCTGCACGCCCGGCTGAACACGCCTCCTCGCCTCCATCATCACCAACTGAGTCTTTTATAGGAGTAGGAGTAGAGAAAAAATCGAGTTGGTGATGATGGTGTGCCGTGCAATGCACGGGCATCTTGCTATTTTTTTGCATATAAGTCCAAACAACACGTAGACACGGTCTTTGAGCATGGTTCGTAGTCGTCCCACACTCGGGCATTGAAGTTTGTAACTATTTTAGATTAGAATATACTACTACTCCTCCGGTGCTAGTAGTAGAGCAGAGTCCTACTCTACTACTCTACTCTAGCAAGCTAGGGCATAATCTTGTAGGTAATCTTGAGGGAGTACCAAAGATCGTGATCACTCAAGCAAGTTGTCCGCATCGATATGACCCTACGCTGGTATGTGTCTCGTAAGTCAAGCGGCATGTCAGTAGTCATCATCACCGTCCACTTCCCGCAGCACATATTCGCTTCTCCATCTTTGTCGGGACATAATCTCGCCCAAGCTTCCATCCCCGCTTAAGGCGCCTCCCCTCGTCCAAAACCCAAGCACTAACAATGGCAGAACCGAGCAGCGTCCGCCGAAGAGTGGCTGGAATTCGCTCCCCACAGAGGTAATCAAGCTCATTGTTTCGCGTGTGGACAATCTCAAGATTACCATGCCGCTGCAGGCGTGCTCGTCGGGGCTGTACCATTTACTCAAAGCCCTCAAGCCGGAGCTTTTTAAGCCAGCTCCTTGCTTGTTGATGCCGCCTGATCTTCAGAAACAGCGTGTCACGCAGCATAATGATCGTAGGGTGGCGAGCATCAACCCCTTCACTGCGATATTTATCCCGCCAAATTTCAGCCACATTAACGGTATGTACTTGGTCGGCATGAACACGTCTTGGATGGTGCTCGTCGGACGGTCACGGCTGGATGCTCGTGGAGGTCTACACCCAGCGATTGATCCCCTTCCTTCGATTAACATGCCTTTGCTTTGGCACCGCGGCCCAGAATACTCGGAATCTTACAGTGGCCAACATGATACCAAGTTTGATTTGCTCAAGGTTGTAATCTGCCAAGTGCCCACAAGATCTGCGAATTATAAAGACTTCGGGCTAATTGCGTTCTTCAACCACCGTCTCGCCTATCCGGCCATGTCACTGCGGTAAGTGGATAAATCTGCATGTCCATCGCAGGATCATACATCCTCCATGGTTCTCTGATGCCATTGAACATAAGGGCTTCATTTACGCTGTCGACTCCTTCTATGGATGGACGTATTGCTGGCCTACTCCAGTCATCGCTACAAACAGCTGTTACAGCAGTATGTTACTTTCCTATGATATCATGATGGCTTGCTTATATTACTTTCAACATTTATTGAAAAAATATTCATGCTCAAAACATGTTGTTCTTAAGATTGACTAAATCAAGAGCCCTTTTTTATTTGACTCCAACCTGATATGATGTTGTAGGCTGCCTGGTGTCCCTACCCTTCCTAATCCCAGAACCTTTCAAAGAAAAGCGGCATGGCAGTTGCAGGTGGTTCCTGGCTCGATCAGACGACGGCGAAAGATTGATGATCGTTTGCACATACCGGACGTGTTGTTTCGTGGAATACAATCACAGTCATTGCAAGGTCTTTGAGCAGGATCCCAACTTCTCTGGGCCTTCAGGAATTTTTGACTGGAGGCTGGAAAGTAGCCTTGGTGCACACTCTCTGTTTGTTGAACTGAATTATCCGATTAACCAGGAGATAACCGACGGCAAGGATCATGATGGCAGCGCGGTTTTGTTCATCAGGAAAAACTGTGTGTACACAGCGTACCATGCGTCTCTGCATGCACCATACCCGGATATGTGCCGCCATGCTCTGCAGCCCAAAGTAGGAGAGAGGTTCGCAAGTATCAGACTTTGACCTGCTGGCTAGAGTTTCCCCCGTCATGCACCCATCTGGTTCAAGCCGTCAGCCAATCTCCATAGCTTAATAAATAGTAACGTCTAACTGAGCCAGTTAGTTAGATGCGTACACTTGGTGTAGTAGGATCTTTATTTAGTTTGATGCATACACTTGTTCTTTTTGGTAGCCCTTTTGTAATGATGGCTGATGTTTGGTTTGGAAGAGAGAGTTGCGTCTTCACTCTTCCGCCTGCTTATCGCTTCATTGCACCCCAGCCCCGTTACTCTTCTTTGCTGTTTTCAATGTACAATCGATAGTATATTTAAATCTGTTGGTTGAATAAATGTGTTGTTAGAACGACAAACACAATGTTTTGGAAGTTGTTGCATGATTCTATCCTTTAGTGCCCCGTACCGTACGTAGCTCATAATATTTTTCGTACGGAACACATTTTCCACTTGTTGATAAGATGCAGCCCACTGATGAAGGCCCAATAGAGAAGCCCATAATTAACTGGAAGGGAGGCTCTCACATAAATCCGGCCCAGGTACATGCTCATGATCCCCTAAACATAAATAAGTAAATAAATAAATAAAGCTAAATGCTCATGCACCAGTTCTTTGGGAAAATAGGTAGCCCAGTATTTATTTTTGAAGAATACCCAAGCTAGGCCTATTTGTTTTCTCAGAATTACTGGACTGCAAATCTTTCAAGACGAGGAAGGATGCATCCCGTCCTGGCCAAAGAGTATGGTCAATGTCTATTAAAAGTAATATCAAAGGGGGTTGAAAATTCCAAAAAAATTATAGCAAATGGGATATTAGTTTTTTGTTTTGTTTTTGTTCTTCACTGATATCTTATACATATTTCATTGGATTTAACATAACATAGTACTAATTTATTTTTAAATTATGGCTATTAATTTTTGGATTAAGAATATTTCGTTCTCAAAGAAAAATTGCGAATTTTCAAAATTTCCCACATATTTAGTTAATTTTTACACTCGTCTTGACGGAAAATGGCCAGCAATTCTAAAAATGGAAAACGGGCTGCAATAAATTCCATATGAATTAAAAATGAGTAAAAATTATAAAAATAATAGCAAATGGCTGACTTGTTTACGCAAGGCTTTGTCGGTGAACACACGATTCTAGCAGCGAAGTGGTCGTTGGATGTCCATCCAACGGCCGACGTGCTTCTTCAATCTCGATCTTCCTGCTCCGGCCGCCTAAACTAGCGCCGCGGACTGCCTGCTCCCTCCTCTTGTGGCCGTTGTGATGCTGAGCTTCCCGGCCCACCCTACTCCCTCCGCTGGCCTGGCCGCACGCAATCAACTGCCTCCTTATTACGCAAAAAAAGATTCCTCCCACTGACATCTGGGGCACACCGGTTGGGAGGCTGACCTGTGGGCCTACTACGTTGACGCATACGCAGGGCTTGTCAACTTAGTCAACAAACGATTCTAGCAGCAGCAATCGTTGGATTTGAATCGAACGGTTCTGCTGCTTCTTCAATCGCTGCTCTTCTTGCACCAGCCGCCCAAACCAGCGCCGGGGAGACCGCCTGCTCCTGCCTCCGGTGGCGGTCAGGTCTGCTGAGGCCTCATCGCCCCTACTACTCCCACCACTAGCCAGGCCCTGCGGCGGCGGCAGCCTCACACCACAGCCGAACCAGTGAACCCACGTACTCCTCTCCGCGTGGGCATCCACTGCCGCGTCTTCCCCGGCTCCGCGTCGTCTCCTTCCTAGGCCTCGCCGTCGTCCACCGCCTTGGTGCTCTCGGCGCGGCGTGGTCAATGTGGTCAACGACATTCCATCGGAAGAGTACTATACGTGGAGAGGCTGACAGCTGGGTCCATGGCCACAGCCTAGTTTTTTTGTGATTTTCCAAGTAAGTCGCTTTGTCAGGCATGTTGGGCTGCAAATCTTTCAAGACGAGGAGAGCTTTCATTCGGCTGGCCGAGAAAATGGCCCATCAGTAATGAGAAATGGGATGTACATTTTTAAAACACATCAAACCGGCAATTAGTTTCAAATATCTTTTTTTCATTTTGAGATTTTAAATTACATTAATTTTTATGCATGGAGAATTTGTTGGATTTTATATTGATATACATTTATTTTTAAAATCAGTTTGAATGTGAGTCAAAATTTCGGGATTAAAAACAGTTCGGACCACCCCGAAATATGCAAAATTGCATATAATTTTTTAACCGTGGCCACAATATGGGCTGTAATGCTCACAAAAAGAATATGGGCTCCAAAAAAAAACCTTAAGAATTAGCAAATGGGCTGTAAATTATTAGAAATAATGGCAGATGGGTTGTATGCTGTTTTCCACAGATTTGAGGCTTTCCTAAAAAAAAGGTTGACGACTGGCAATCCTTTGTTGGATGGCCATCCAACGGCCGTCGTCTTCTTCAATCTCTGCTCTTCCTGCTCGGCCGCTCAAACAAGTGCGGCGGACTGCCTCCCTCCTCCCCGTGGTCGGGTCAGGCTGCCACAGCCTCACCGCCCCACCGTACTCCCATCGCTGGCCTAGCCATCCCTCTACTCACCCACACCTGTTGTTATTCTCTGGCGATGGCAAACGAACAAGTAAACCCTCATACAGTCGTACTCCCCTCCGCGTGGGAAACAACTGCCGAGTCTTCCCTGCATCCATGTCGTCCCCTTCCTAGGCCTCGCTTCGTCCACCGCCGTGGTGCTCTCAGCACGGCGTGGTCAATGTGGTCAACTTCCGACTTCCATCAGAAGAGTACTGTGCATGGAGACGCTGACAGCTGGGTCCATGGCCGCAGCAAGGAAGTGCCTCCTTATTACGCGCAAAATAATTGTTCCTCCACCTGACAGCGGGGACCCATCGGACGGGCCACCGTATTTCGCGAAAAAAACGTTCCCCCCTGACTGCTGGGACCCACTAGCTACATCTTCGCACGCAAGGAAGTGCGTCCGGGCAAAAAACAAAACAAAATGATTCGCCCCCCTGACTGCTGGGACCCACCAGCTACATCTTCGCATGCAAGGAAGTGCGTCCGGGTAAAAAAACGATTCGCCCCCTTGACTGCTGGGACCCACCAGCTACATCTTCGCACGCAAATAAGTGCCTGACAGTGGGGGCCCACCTGGTCGAAGCGTACGTAGCGTTGTCATTCTGGTCGCGAACGTAATGCGTACATATAGTCGTTGTAGAGGCGCGCAAGTGTCATAGTAGAGGCGCGCACGTAGCATGTACACGTACGTACAACGGCCAGGGTGCAAGAAAGAAAATACGGCCACAAATGTGTACATACGGGCGGGTTCTCGAACGCCTACTCGCGCATACATATGGCCAGGGCTCGTGTACATGGCTGGGTCGGAGCGGAGAAACAACGTCATCGTCGTGTTCATGGGGAGGCAACGGAGTGCGTCGTGTTCATGGGGAGGCAACGGAATGCGTCGTGTTCATCGGGAGGCAACGGAATGCGTCGTGTTCATCGGGAGGCAACGGAACGTGTGGGAGCCAACCAGCTTGGACGGAACAGGCGATGGAAACGATGCCTGCCGTACCGCACAACGAAGGAAACGGACCTCCTACGTTCGGAACAGGGTCCTGTTGATCGGGAGGGGTGTGGCGTACCGCAAAACGGAGGAAACGGACCTCCTACGGTCGACACGTGGGTCCTGTTGATCGGGAGGGGTGTGGCGTACCGCAAAACGGAGGAAACGGACCTCCTACGGTCGAAACGGGGGTCCTGTTGATCGAGGGGTCCGGCGCATCGCAAAATGCATTTAAACGGACCTCCTACGGTCGAAACGGAGTCCTGTTCATCGGGAGGGTGTGGCGTTCCACAAAGCAGGACTCCACGGATACTTTTCATCTCCACCGTCGACCTCCTCCGGCCTCCACGGGCTACCGTCGACCTCCTCCGGCCTCCACGAGCTCCTGTTCATCCAGCCTCCACCGCGTGCTATTCCACCGGCCATCGTTGAACCACCCTCCACCGCTCATCGCTCATCCAGCCCTCCACACCACGGGGTCTGTTCAACCACCCCTCCACGGGCACCCCTCCACCGTCTCATCGCTCATCCAGCCCTCCACCACACCACGGGTCCTGTTCATCCAGAGGCAAACGCCACCGCCACCGCTCATCCAACCCCCGCAACGCCACTGTTCATCCTGCAGGCATCGACCGACTTCGCTAGCAGCAGAGCGGCGAATCGCTTGATCGGGTTCGCCATCGCACATCGATCGATCGCTCGGGTTCAATGCGTAGCTCGCAGCTGTCGCCGGGTTGATTAGAGCCCAACGCCTCGCACACGCCGCGCATACGTGTACCGAGAAACGCTGCATCGCCGCCCCGACCTCCCACCGTAACCGCGAACTCCCGAAATTTTCCTCCCCTCACTTCTACCACGGTTTTTCTGTCATGGACGGCCCAAAGAATGTCATGCAGCTGCGTCTCCGGCCCGCCTGTGACGAAAAGCCCATTTTCATCATGATTTTGTGTCATAGAAGTAGGAGCCCACCACATCTATGATGATACCGGGTTTTGTCACAATTATCGACATAGAAGTGTCATATGTATGACAGAAAAAAAATTCGTTTGGCCCAAAATGTCACGGATGTGTCTTTTTTTGTAGTGTAAGTGAAAGTGTTAAAGCAATATAGCCCGATTGCCTTGTTCGCTGCGCTACCACCTCCTTAATGGACCAAGACGTTGGATCAAGTGTGAATACGCGTTTTTTGCAAACACCACAAGATTCTATGCGTGAAATTTGGCCAAACCACGCAAACTTTCAGGTTATATACATATATACATAAACGGCCGCACATGAGGCATCATAATACTTTCAGGCAAAAGTATAAACACAGCCTTTATAATTCAATGAAACATTGTCTTTACAATGGGAATACATGTCACTAGAACATAATATTCTTCGAGCACTGAGCCTCTATTGAACAAGCGCCTTCAAGGACTTCTTCAAAGTAGTGCTCAGCAGATACTCGGCCCACGGCCGGACTTTGGGTTGCAATAGCTGTGGCCTCCATCTCCGCCCAGTATGTCTTGACATGGGCAAGTGCCATCCGCGCACCCTCTATGCACGCCGACCTCTTCATAGCGTCGATATGCGGCACAGCACCAAGGAACTGTTGCACTAAACTAAAATAACTATTCGGCCTTGGCCCTTCCGGCCACAGATGATCTACTACAGACATCATGGCAAGTCCGGACAACCTATGGAGCTCGGCCCACTCGGCCATTCGCTCATTCAACAGCCATGAGCGCCTGACCATCGAATCGTGACTGTAACAGCCTTTCCACTTCACGATCTTTTTTATCCTTGAAGTACTTGGCCGCATCAGGAGCACTGGCTGCCAAATCCACGTATGCGTCTGCAGAACTCCATAGTTGATCAAGAGGGGCATACTTCGGATCGCCGAACTTCGTCCGCAATAAAAAGGGCTTCCCAGCCGTGATATCTCCAGCTTGACGCAGCTCCTCCTTCGCCGCTCTGATTTTAGAGTGGGCTTCCTTGGCTGCTACCATGGCCTTCTCCAGGCCCGTCGCCTTCGCTCGGCTTTCTTTTCCAGGAAGCTGGTAACGGTCGGTGACATCTTTCAACTCAACGGCCATCTTGGCCATTTTTTCCTTGCTTTCGCAATGCGCAGCCTGTTCGGCTCTCAGCTCTTCGACCGCCTTTAGAGCGGCCACATCACTACTCCTGGCTTGTTCCTTGGCTCAGGAAAGTTCCGCCCGAAGGGTCTCCACAGCGGCAGCTCCATCTGCAGTCACAAACATATTAAAGATACTAGCATCATGCTCCTCTTACTATGTGCTGATCACCGAGAAATCACATACCACAGGCCTCGTCGAGCCGCTTGTTGACAAGCACGATGTCGGCATCTGCCGCATCAAGTTGCCGCTTCAGCTCGGCAAACTCACCAGTCCGGCTAGCCACCGGACCTTTAGCCACCTGCACATGAAGGTGGCCTGATTATTACCTGGGACTATGATCCTCTGTTTGCCGCCGTTCTCGATGGCAACCAGAGTCTCAGGGGCTACTATCTGCATAGGGCACACCTAACATGTGTAGTACCATCAAAAACATACACTATTTCACGTACCTCAAAGCCTTTCAGCAGACTCATAAAAGCTTCATGCAACCCGCTTTCGGCGGATGAAATCCTCTGAATCACCGTACCCATTAGCGTATGATGCGCTTCTGAGATAGCCGCTTGCTCCAGAAGATCCTTCAGTGCGTCCGATCTCACACCGGACGGTTCCAGTCTCTTTCTGTTACTCTCCTCAGGAGTCGAATACTGAGGACTTCGGGTGGCCGAGGAATTACCCTCTGGCCTTGGCGGATCAGGAGAAACCCTTCATGACGACACTTCAGCGTCGCCCGCCTCATGAGGCGGGGTGGCTTGGGGAGGTGTTTCACTCTCCATCATCTCCAGAAGAAGATCCCCCAAAGATGAACTCTGTCGAGAAGGGCTACAATCCGAACTACAAGATATATGCTTCGGTTATTGTCCTCAAAGGTAAAGCAGGATATTTTTACTATTAAGTACCTTTTTTACTTACAGCTCGGTGGAGGGCTGATCCCCTTGCGGACACTGTGCGGCAAGGGTACCCTCCGAGGCAGAACCCTCTAGCAAAGATTTCTTCCCCTGTTTGGAAACCTTTGTTTCCGGGTCTTCAGAAGTGGTCCTCTTCCTTCCTTGGGGAGAGGGAATTTCAGATTCTTCTCCCCGGTTATCCTCCTTCGTGGAGGCGCTAATTCCCCTGTTTTGGATGAATAATGAGTGAGGCCCGCTTTCAGCCTCTTTATTCCCCCATTTATCTTCCCCTGAGGGCGCCTGATAAGGCGCCGGCTCGAGCATTCCGGCCAATACTGGATCTGCTGAGCCTTCGGGAAGGGGAGCCAAACACCTGATCATATTCGCCTTTGTTACCCAATTCTGGTCAAAGAGCGACTTTTTAGAATGATGTTGTGATAAATAAAAAGACAACATATTCGGCCACGGGATTACTTACTTGGGTATCTGGGCGATTGCAGCTCAGACCCGCATCCTAGGTGAGGTCCAGACACCTTATTTGTGGTCCGAAGAACAATTTGTACATCTCTTCGAGCGTCGTGCCGAAGAAGTGTTGGATAGCTCACGGTCCTTCCGGGTTGAACTCCCACATTCGGAGGGGTCGACGTTTGCAAGGAAGGACCCGACGAACTAGCATGACTTGCATTACCGTGACCAGGCCGACATCTCTATCGAGGAGATCTCGGATGCGGCTTTGCAATATGAGCACATCATTTACTGGCCCCCAGTCCAGCCCCTTGTTGATCCATGACGTCAGTTGTGGTGGGGGGCCCGAGAAAAAGGCAGGGGCGGCCACCCGCTTGGTACCCCGGGGAGCTGTGATATAAAACCACTCCTGTTGCCATAAACTGGACACCTCCAGGAAGGAACCCTTTGGCCATGGAACATCGGCGCCTTTGCTTATTACATCACCTCCGCACTCTGCGTGTCGCCCCTCAATCATCTCCGGCGTCACATTGAAAGTTTTGAGCCACAGGCTGAAGTGTGGGCTAATGCGGAGGAAGGCTTCACACACGACAATGAACGACGAGATGTGAAGGATGGAATCTGGGGCCAGGTCATGGAAATCCAGCCGTAATAGAACATGAGCCCCCTAACAAAGGGATCTAGAGCAAAGCCTAGCCCTCGGAGGAAGTGAGAAATGAATACAACACTCTCGACAGGTTCAGGAGTGGGAATGACCTGCCCTCGAGCAGGCAACCTGTGCGAGATTTCGTCGGTCAAATACCTAGCCTCTCTTAGCTTCTTGATGTCTTCCTCTATGACAGAGGTAGGCATCCACTGACCTTGAAGGTTGGATCCGGACATGGTTGAAGGTCCGAAGCGCCTGACCTGAGCCTTGGGTGTTGGAACTCGAGGTGGGGGAAGGATTCGATTGAGTGCAAGAAGAAAAAAAGACAGGCCTTGGCCTCTTTATAAAGGGAATGAATATCAAGCGTCCTCCGCGTGGCCGTTTGGGACTTGCCTAAGATCGAGGAGTCATACCAATGGGCACGATTGGTTACTTACATCCTTGATGATAATCCCGTAATAAGGGGGACACGATCTCTGCTTCGACAAGACATGCCAATAAAATCACCTCGCGAAACGTGCAGTGGCAGGCTGACTGAGAAAGACGGTCAGTCATGGCCAGACCACGGCGATACGTCACATTATGAAAAACGGTCGGCAGATTGGATTTTTGGAAATATTATTCTCTCTATGATGGTATGTGGAATTTTTTTTGCAGAGCCGGACACTGTTCTTGTGTTCAAAATCTTCTATGGAGTATTCAATGCCGAAGACAATCTGCGCGCCGGACTCATCGTCATTGAAGCCTGGTTCAGGGGCTACTGAGGGAGTCCTGGATTAGGGGGTCTCCGGACAGTCGGACTATATCCTTTGGCCGGACTGTTGGAATATGAAGATACAAGATTGAAGACTTCGTCCCGTATCCGGATGGGACTCTCCTTGGTGTGGAAGGCAAGCTTGGTAATACAGATATGTAGATCTCCTCCCTTGTAACCGACTCTGTGTAACCCTAGCCCCCTCCGGTGTCTATATAAACCGGAGGGTTTAGTCCGTAGGACAACAACAATCATACCATAGGCTAGCTTCTAAGGTTTAGTCTCTACAATCTCGTGGTAGATCAACTCTTGTAATACTCATATCATCAAGATCAATCAAGTAGGAAGTAGGGTATTACCTCCATCGAGAGGGCCCGAACCTGGGTAAACATTGTGTCCCCCGCCTCCTGTTACCATCTGCCTTAGACGCACAGTTCGGGACCCCCTACCCGAGATCCGCCGGTTTTGACACCGACACTTGACCTCCTCCCTAGATGGGAGAAGGGTTTCCCCTCTGGTCCATGGCCTCCATGGCATGGGAGGGGCGAGAGCCCCTCCGAGATTGGATCTGTCTCTCTGTCTCTCTCTGTTTCTGCCCTCTCCTTGGTGCCTTTTCACCGTTTTGTATATATATGGAGATCCGTAACTCCGATTGGACTGAAACCTTCGCCCAGATCTTTTTCCAAAAATTAGCTTTCTTGCGGCCGAAGAAGGGCATCAACCGCCTTACGGGGGGTCCACGAGAGTCAGGGGTGCGCCTGCCTGGAGTGGGCATGGGCCCCACCCTCATGGTCACCTCGGGCACCGTCTCGCGTTGATTTTACTTCCCAAAAATCACAAATATTCCAAAATAATTATCCGTCCATTTTTATCCCGTTTGGACTCCGTTTGATATGGGGTTTCTGCGAAACATAAAACATGCAACAAATAGGAATTGGCACTGGGCACTGGATCAATATGTTAGTCCCAAAAACAGTATAAAAAGTTGCCAAAATTATATGAAAGTTGAATAATATTGGCATGGAACAATAAAAAATTATAGATATGACGGAGACGTATCAACATCCCCAAGCTTAATTCCTGCTCGTCCTCGAGTAGGTAAATGATAAACAATATATTTTTTGATGTGGAATGCTACCTAGCATAATCTTGATCACATATCTAATCATGGCATGAATATTAAGACACGAGTGATTCAAAGCAACAGTCTATCATTTGACATAAAAACAATAATACTTCAAGCATACCAACCAAGCAATTATGTCTTATCGAAATAACATAGCCAAAGATAGCTCATCCCTACAAAATCATATAGTCTGGCTATGCACCATCTTCACCACACCAAGCATTCAAATCATGCACAACCCCGATGACAAGCCGAGCAATTGGTTCATACTTTTTAACGCGCTTCAGCCTTTTCAACCCTCACGCAATACATGAGCGCAAGCCATGGATATAGCACTATAGGTGGAATAGCATATGATGATGGAGGTTGTGTGGAGAAGACAAAAAGGGAGAAAGTCTCACATCGACGCGGCTAATCAACGGGCTATGGAGATGCCCATCAATTGATGTCAATGTGAGGAGTAGGGCTTGCCATGCAACGGATGCACTAAGAGCTATAAGTGTATGAAAGCCCAAACTGGAAACTAAGTGGGTGTGCATCCAACTTGCTTGCTCATGAAGACCTCGGGCATTTGAGGAAGCCCATCATCGGAATATACAAGCCAAGTTCTATAATGAAAATTCCCACTAGTATATGAAAGTGATAACTCAAGAGACTCTCTATATGAAGAACATGGTGCTACTCTGAAGCACAAGTGTGGTAAAAGGATAGTAACATTGCCCCTTCTCTCTTTTTCTCTCATTTTTTTTCTCTTTTGGTGGGCTTCTTTGGCCTCTTTTTTTTATTTGGGCTTCTTTGGCCTTTTTTATTTTGATAACCTCACATGGGAAAATGCTCTAATAATTATGATCATCACACTTTTATTTACTTACAACTCAATATTACAACTGGATACTGGAACAAAGATATGACTCTATATGAATGCCTCCGGCGGTGTACCGGGATGTGCAATGATCTAGCGTAGCAATGACATCATAAAATGGACAATCCATGAAAACATCATGCTAGCTATCTTACGATCATGCAAAGCAATATGACAATAAATTCTCAAGTCATGTATATGATGATGATGGAAGTTGCATGGCAATATATCTCAGAATGGCTATGGAAATGCCATGATAGGTAGGTATGATGGCTGTTTTGAGGAATATATAATGAGGCTTATGTGTGATAGAGCGTATCGTATCACGGGGTTTGGATGCACCGACGAAGTTTGCACCAACTATCGAGGTGAGAAAGGGCAATGCACGGTACCGAAGAGGCTAGCAATGATGGAAGGGTGAGAGTGCGTATAATCCATGGACTCACATTAGTCATAAAGAACTCATATACTTATTGCAAAATTTTATTAGCCCTCGAAGAAAATTACTACTATGCATGCCCCTAGGGGGATAGATTGGTAGGAAAAGACCATCGCTCGTCCCCGACCGCCACTCATAAGGATAGCAATAAAAGAACACCTCATGCTCTGACTTCGTTACATAACAGTTCACCATACGTGCATGCTACGGGACTTGCAAACCTCAACACAAGTATTTCTCAATTTCACAATTACTCAACTAGCACGACTCTAATATCACCACATTTATATCGCAAAACTATTGCAAGGAATCAAACATATAATATTCAGTGATCTACAAGTTTTATGTAGGATTTTATGACTAACCATGTGAATGACCAATTATTGTCATCTCTCTAAATAGATATAAGTGGAGCAAGAGAGTTTAATTCTTTCTACAAAAGATATTCCCATGCTATAACAAATATAAGTGAAGCAAAAGAGCATTCTACAAATGGCGGTTTTCTATGTAAAGAGAAACAGGCAATCCAAACTTCAAATGATATAAGTGAAGCATATGGAGCATTCTATAAAGACATACTCAAAAGATATAAGTGAAGTGCAAATAGCATTCTATAAATAAACCAAGGACCATCTCATACTAGCATGGTGCATAAAATAAAAGTGAAAACTAAATGCAAAAGACGCTCCAAGATTTGGACATATCGCATGAACGAAACGAATCCGAAAACATACCGATATTTGTTGAAGAAAGAGGGGATGCCTTCCGGGGCATCCCCAAGTTTAGACGCTTGAGTCTCCTTGAATATTTACTTGGGATGAATCGGGCATCCCCAAGCTTAAGCTCTTGCCTCTCTTCCTTCTTCTCACATCGAGACCTTCTCGATCATCGAACACTTCATCCACACAAAACTTCAACAGAAAACTCGGTAAGATCCGTTAGTATAATAAAGCAAATCACTACTCTAAGTACTATTGCAAACCAATTCATATTTTGTTTTTGCATTGTGACTACTGTAATATAACTTTTTCATGGCTTAATCCACTGATATAAATTGATAGTTTCATCAAAACAAGCAGACTATGCATCAAAAACAGAATCTGTCTAAAACAGAATAGTCTGTAATAATCTGAACATTCACCATACTTCTGATACTTGAACAATTCTGCCAAAATTAGGAAAAGTAAACAATTTTTATATAAATACAGTGCAAAAAGAATCAGAACCGTTTGACGTTCCAGTAAAAAACTAAAAATCGCGCACTACAGCCAAAGTTTCTGTCCTGCACCATACAAACCAACAAGCATTGTAAACATCCTAAAGGCAAACCTTGGCACATTATTTCTATAATACAATGGACTTGTACAAGGATTATTATTTTTGTTGAAAAGTTTCTGTAATCAAGATTCACAAAGTTTCCGTGAGCATGAACAAAGTTCAAGGAGCTCTCCCACTTCAACAATGCTTGTCTTTCTCACTTTCACTTTCCTTTTTGAAAAGTTTTAGGTTCCCCTCTTTATTTTTTTAACTTATATAAAAGCACTCAAAAGAAATAAACGACTCTCTAAAACTTCCGGGTTGTCTCCCTGGCAGCGCTTTTTTTAAAGCCATTAAGCTAGGCATATAGTGCTCAAGTAGTGAATCCACCCGGATCCCAAGGTATATCAAAGCCAATTTTAATTAGCAATGACTTGGCATTTAGTAGTGAGCACAAAGCAACATATATCAAGTAATGACGAAGTATAACTCTCTTCCTATGCATTGGCATGACATAAAAGAACAATTCATGCACACCTAGTAAAGGCCAATGCATAGTATAAACTGTTTCTTGCAATTTTGTCATGTGGGAAACATAGAGAGGTGGAGATATAGTTCCTATCTCATAATAATTGCAAGTAGGAGCAGCAAGCACATGCATATTATATCTATTAAAATCATCATGTGTGGTAGTAAGAGGCAACCCATCAATATAATCCTTAATAAGGGCGAACTTCTCCGATATAGTGTATTTAGGAGAATTCAAAAAGATAATAGGACTATCATGCGTGGGTGCAATAGCAACAATTTCATTTTTAACATAAGGAACTATATCAAGTTCATCTCCATAAGCATAATTCATATTGGCATCTTGGCCACAAGCATAGCAGGCATCATCAAAAAGGGATATTTCAAAAGAATCAAAGGGATCATAACAGTCATCATAGCAATCATCCTTCGGTAAGCACGAAGGTGAATTAAACAATGTATGAGTTGAAGAGTTACTCTCATTAGAAGGTGGGCACGGGTGATCAATCCGCTCTTCCTCCTTTTGTTCTTCGCTCTCATCCTCATCTTTTTCATCCAATGAGCTGACAGTGTCATCAACTTCTTCTTCCATAGATTCCTGCAAAATATTAGTCTCTTCTTGGACAGCGGAGACTTTCTCAATAAGCGCATTAATATAGGAATTATATTCATAATTATCATAGCAATATTTTAGGATAGCTAAATTTTCAGGCCTATAAACATCATCATCAAAAGCTTCATACTTTTCAAACAAAGATTCAATTTCATAAGCGCCCTTAAAAGCAACAAATTCTTCTATTTTGTTCCACATCATAGTAAAAATATATACCTCTAGCATCAGAAGCCAAGGTTTCATTATCATTAAATTTGCATGAAAAGTGAAGGTGTGGAGCCTTCATCCTAGAGCAACAAGTATAATCATAACAAAAGCATACTTGCCGAGCATACCACTTCAATATATAAATTTGATCCCATAATAGTTTCCCTTTTTGTGTCAAGCGATAATCCCTAAAGTATTCACGTTGATCCAACGTTACTCCCATTACCAAATTGAATGGGGTTTTCTCTGGATTATCAAAGTAGTACATAATATCTGTTACATAACGAGCATCGAGGGTTTTAGGAGGTTCCTCATCTCCATGAGTAGCAAGTACACTTAATTTTTTTGGTATTTCGTGTTCCATATCCATAACTAAAGATAAAGAACAACTAAGAATAGCAAATAAACATTACTTAGTGATAAAGCAAACAAGCACACACGAGAATATTCACCCCACGCGATTGCTCCCAGAACGGGCGCCGGAAAAAGGTCTTGATAACCCACAAGTATAGGCGATCAATTATAGCCTCTTTTGATACGTAAGAGTGTCGAACCCAACGAGGAGCTAAAGGTAGAACAAATATTCCCTCAAGTTCTATCGACCACCGATACAACTCTACGCACGCTTAACGTTCGCTTTACCTAGAACAAGTATGAAACTAGAAGTACTTTGTAGGTGTTTTTGGATAGGTTTGCGAGAAGATAAAGAGCGCGTAAATAAAAAGTAGGGGCTGTTTAGATAAAGACACAATAAAGTAAATATAGCGATTGTGGAAAAGTGGTGGTAGGAGTTGCGAAATTTTCCCTAAGCAATTGACTACTTTACTAGACCGATAGCAAGTTTTATGTGGGAGAGGCCTCTGCTAGCATGTCATCCATTACTTGGAATTCTATGCACTTATGATTGGAACTATTAGCAAGCGTCCGCAACTAGTAACATTCATTAAGGTAAAACCCAACCATAGCATTAAGATATATTGGTCCCCCTTCAATCCCGTATGCATCAATTTCTATGCTAGGTTGAAGCTTCTATCACTCTTGCCCTCCAATACATAGTCCTATCAACATACAACTAACTCTATGGTGTGATCCACGCGCGCGCTCATAATATGGGCACCAAAGGACAGCAACATAACCACAAGCAAATTAAATCAATAATAGCAATTCATCAACCACCGATAGGACAACGAAAATCTACTCAGACATCATAGGATGGCAACACATCATTGGATAATAATATGAAGCATAAAGCACCATGTTCACGTAGAGGGTACATCGGGTTGGGGAGAGTGAACCGCTGTAGATAGAGGGGGGAAGGTGATGGAGATGTTGGTGAAGATGGCGGAGGTGTTGGTGTAGATCACGGTGATGATGATGGTGGCCACGGCAGTGTTCCGGCGCCACGGAAGAGAGGGGGAGAGGGGCCTCCTTCTTCTTCTTTTTCCTTGACCTCCTCCCTAGATGGGAGAAGGGTTTCCCCCCTGGTCCTTAGCCTCCATGGCATGGGAGGGGCGAGAGCCCCTCCGAGATTGGATCTGTCTCTCCGTCTCTCTCTCTGTTTCTGCCCTCTCCCTGGTGCCTTTTCACCGTTTCGTATATATATGGAGATTCGTAACTCCGATTGGACTGAAACCTTTGCCCAGATCTTTTTCAAAAAATTAGCTTTCTTGCGGCCGAAGAAGGGCATCAACCGCCTTACAGGGGGCCCACGAGGGTCAGGGGCGCGCCTGCCTGGAGTGGGTGTGGGCCCCACCCGCATGGCCACCTCGGGCACCGTCTCACGTTGATTTTACTTTCCAAAAATCGCAAATATTTCAAAATAATTCTCCGTCCATTTTTATCCCGTTTGGACTCCGTTTGATATGGGGTTTTTGCGAAACATAAAACATGCAACAAACAGGAACTGGCATTGGGCACTGGATCAATATGTTAGTCCCAAAAATAGTATAAAAAGTTGCCAAAAGTATATGAAAGTTGAATAATATTGGCATGGAACAATCAAAAATTATAGATACGACAGAGACGTATCAGTGGCCGGCTGAGGGTGAGGCAGAGAGAGGGATGGCATCGGGGAGCCCCCTGCGGCACGGACGAGCTCGGCGACGCGGTCGAGCCACTCCTCGTAGAGGTCGTCGACTGGGCGGTAGCCCAGGAGTTTGTTTGCGGCGAGGAGCGCGCCCCGCGCCTCCATGGGAGCGCGGAGTGCGTGAGACGAAGAACCGGCCGGGGTCAGCGATGGAGTGGCGGTGCGGCCGTCCTGCCGTACCGAGGGATGCAACAAGGACGCCTGCTGCTCATTCCCCGCCAGGCCGGTGGCAGCGTTGGCGGCGGGAGACGGAGAACGACGAGGTGGCCCACGAACGGGAGCCGTCTGAGAAACGCGGGCGGTGAGGGTAGCCCGACGCTCAGCTCGAGCATGGTGAGCATCCACCATGGAGACGACGGAGCGACGAACTGATGGAAGGGAAGCTACGGCGCACCCCTACCTGGTGCGCCAAATGTCGGATGTGGGGTTCCGGCAAACCCTCAAGGTTCGAACACTGGGGTGCACGCGAAGTCTTTCCCTCCTATCGATCTACGCCCTAGCTCGTTAAGATCTCACGGACGAACTCGACTAACTCACAACACAGAAAGACGCGAGATTTATACTGGTTCGGGCCACAGTTGTGGTGTAATACCCTACTCCAGTGTGGTGATGTGGATTGCCTCTTGGGCTGATGATAAACAATACAGAGGGAAGAACAACCTCCTGAGGTTGAGGTGTTCTTGTGCTTGGTGACTTAGCGGGTGAGAGCTGGATGAATTGCTCGATGCCCCCTACTGTGGTGGCTAGCTCTACTTATATAGGCCCTGGTCCTCTCCCCAAATATTGAGCGGGAATGGAGCTAACAATGGTGGGCAAATTTGAAGGGGGACAGCTAGTACAAGCTATCCTGACAAAAGGGGTCTTCGCCTGCAAAAGGCTCTGGTGGTGACACCATCTTGGGCTCCACGATGACCTCTGTCTTGCCGTCCTCCTAGTCTTGGTCTCGTTGCACCGATATAGCAACCTTTGCCTGTTCCCTCAGTACTCCTCGCCTGCGCCTGCTTCCTTAGCACCAAAGAGGAAACAAGGACACTGCGCGCGCTGGCGCCCGCCTGGCGCCTGTCGGTGTCAAACCGGCGGATCTCGAGTAGGGGGTCCCGATCTGTGCATCAAGGCTGATGGTAACAGGAAGCAAGGGACACATATGTTTACCCAGGTTTGGGCCCTCTCGATGGAGGTAAAACCCTACTTCCTGCTTGATTAATATTGATGATATGGGTAGTACAAGAGTAGATCTACCACGAGATCGTAGAGGCTAAACCCTAAGAGCTAGCCTATGATGGTATGATTGTAATTGTGATCGGCCTTCTAGGACCAACCTCTCCGGTTTATATAGGCACCGGAGAGGGCTAGGGTTTACATGGAGTCGGTTACAAGGAAGGAAATATAATATCCGGATCGCCAAGCTTGCCTTCCACGCCAAGGAAAGTCCCATCCGGACATGGGCCAAAGTCTTGAGTCTTGCATCTTCACGCTTCAATAGTCCGGACGTTGTACACAGTCCGGCTGTCCGGATACCCCCTAATCCAGGACTCCCTCAGTAGCCCCTGAACCAGGCTTCAATGACGATGAGTCCGGCGTGCAGCTTTGTCTTCAGCATTGCAGGGCGGGTTCCTCCTCCGAATACCCCAAAGTGGTCATCAAACACGTAGACCGTGTCCGGATCTGCAAGATGATCTTTGTACGGTATAGATCTGATTTGCTGGCAATCTTCATGCATCGTGCCCTTGCATCGGGGCTTGGTCCAATGCGAACCGACGTTTCCTGCCCCACAACGACTCGTGTCGCGAGGCGGTTTTATTGGCACGTCCCGTCGAGGCAGAGATCGTGTTCCTCTTATTATGGGATTTTCCATCAATATGAGCACGTGTGACCCCACGGCGGCTATTAGTATAACCCGTGTGTTTTCTAGATAAGCCTCAAACGGTCACACCGGGGACTCTTGATATTCACCCTCTTTATAAAGGGGTCGAGACCTACGCCTCCTTTTTCACCTTCATCGCGCCTTCTCGCACCTCGAGTTCTAGCACCCAAAACCTAAGCTCCACCCTTCCAAAATCCTCCAATATGTCCGATCTGACCCTCAAGGGCGGTGGGTAGCCTCCTTGATTGAAGAGAAGGACACTGCAAAGCTTAGGGAGGTCGGATACTTGACTGCAGATATCCAGCACAGGCTCCCTGCTCCAGGGCAGGTCATCCGTACGCCGGAGACCAACGAGTGTGTCGTTTTCGTCCCACACTTCCTCCGCGGTCTGGGTTTCGCCCTCGATCTCTTCGTGAGGGGGCTCATATCCTATTATGGGCTGGATTTTCATGATCCGGCTCCCGACGCTATCCTCCATAATCGTGTGCGAGGCTTTTCTCCATGTCACCCCACACTTCGGCTTATGGCTCAAGACCTTCAATGTGACGCCGAAGATGATCGAGGGGCGACATGTGGAGTGCGCAGGTGTCGTAATAAGCAGAAACGGCGATGCCCCGTGGCCATAGGGTTCTTTCCCAGAAGTATCTGATGTATGGCAGCGGAGGTGGTTCTATGTCACGGCTCCCAGAGGCACAAAGTGGGCGGCTGCCCCCGAGTTTCGCTCAGGCCCTCCATCACAGTTGGAGTCTTGGACAGACGTAGGACGGAATTGGGGACCCGCTGGTGATATACCAGTACTGCAGAATCGCATCCAGGAGCTTATTGCAAGGGACATTAATCTTGTTAGCATAATGCAAGTGTGTTGATCCGGCGGATGTTGTCGTGCCAACGCCGGCCTCTCCGGACGTGGAAGTTCAATCCGGAGGGTCCACGGACCGTCAAGCACTTCTTCGGCCTGAAGCTCGAAGAGATGTGCAAATTATTCTTCGGGCGGAAATTAAAGTGTCCGGACACACCGAGGATGCGGGCCTAAGCTGTAATCGCCTAGATACCCAAGTAAGTAGCTTTGATGCCGGACACCGTGTTTTGTATTTATTATGATTGCTTGTTCGGAAAATCATCCGTGGCCAGGAATGGCTCAGCAAGGCGGAGAGAATCAGGTGTCCGGCGCCACTTCCCAAAGGCTCGCCTGGTCCCACCATGGCCAAGATGCTTGACCGGGTGCTCAGCAAAATGCACTCAGGGGAAGACGAGCGGAATTACCAAGAAGCCGAACTTCACATGCTACGCATCCGAAGCGGGGGAATTGTTGCCTCCCCTAGGGAGGATAGTCGGGAAGGGGAGGCTAAGGCCTCCTCCCCGCGCGGGAAGAAGAGGGCCGCCCCCGAACCCTCGGAGACGGAGATTCCCACACCCGGGAAAAAGATAACAACAGGGGCCTCTGCCCCAACGGGCACCCTCACCGCATCGTGCCCACCAACGGGCCAGCCCTCCACCGAGCTGTAAGTTAATTTTTAATTCGAAGGTACTGCGTTCCTCCTAGATCAATAACCAGGATTCGTCTTTCGTAGTCCGGCTAGCAGCCTTTCTCAACAAAGTTCGTCTTCGGGGGACCTCCCTCCGGAGATGATGGAGAGCGAGACCCCACCTACCACTCCGGCTCGCGAAGCGGGCGACGCCGAAGTGTTGTCACGGAGGAGTCCGGATCTGCCGAAGCCGGAGGCCAACGCGTCAGCCGCCCTGAGCTCGGAGCGTTTGGCTCCCGCGAGGGGCGATGGGAAGGGTCCGGCACAGTTCGATGTCCGGCCGGACGTACTGACGGGCCTACTGGAGCGAGCTGCGCTCTCGGAGGAGCACCGCTCATTAATGAGCGCGGTGCTCGAGAAGATTTCGTCCGCCACAAGCGGTTTGAATGAAGCATTTGCAAGTCTGCTCAGAGGCTTTGAGGTATGTAGTGAAGAATACACTCTTTTTGGCTGTGAGGCACGCATTAGGTGTGCTCCATATAGACTCTGGTTGCCCGCCCTAGGGGGCAAACGGGGGATCATAAATCAATGATTGCGCTATAAATATGTGCAGGTACCTGTGAGTCCGGCCGCCGGCCAGTCCGTGGAAGTTTCCGAACCGGCCAGGCAGATTCGATCGATTGATGCCGATATCACGCTGGTGAATGAGCGGCTAGACAAGTCACAAGGTATGTGCTCTGCCTTTCTTTGTATAGGAAAATATGGAGGCGGCATGATATTAATGTAATATGTTCGGACTGCAGATGGTGCTGCTGCCGTGGAGGCCCTGAGGGCAGAATCCAAGGAACAAGCTCGGGTTATCAATGCGGCTTCCCTAAAGGCGGCCGAGGAACTGAGAGCCGAATAGGCTGCTCATCGCCGAAGCGAGAAAAAGATGGCCGAAATGGCTATTGAGTTAAAAAATGCCGCTGACCGGTATGAGCTCCTTGAAAAGGAGCATAAGGTTAGCTTGGCCGAGCTGGACAAGGCACGCAATGCCACCAAGGAAATATGGACCGAGCTCAGAGGTGCGCGGGAGGAGCTTCAACAGGCCGGTAAAATCGTGGCTGGAGGTTCCTACTTGTTGCGGATGAAGTTTTTCGATCCGAAGTACGCTCCCCTGGATGGGCGCTGGAGTCCTGCGGATGCGTATGCGGATTTGACGAAGAGTACGGCTGACGCTGCCAAGTTCTTCGAGGGTCAAGGTGATAAGGAGGTGGAGAAGCTTTTCTGGTCGCAATTCAGTGCTCCCACTCGCCCGCTGCCATTAAATGACAAGATGGCTGCCAGAAGCGAGCTTCACAGTGCTGTCCGGTCTTGCAATGAGGTCTATGATAGACCATCTTTGGCGGAAGGGCTTAAGCCAGACGATTACTTTGGCGTGGTGCAGCAATTCCTTAGGGCCGTGCCTCGGATCGATGCCATGAGGAGGTCGGCGTGCATAGAGGGTGCACGGATGGCTCTTGCCCGCGTTAAAGCCTATTGGACGGATATGGAGGCCAATATTATAGCGACCCAAGATCCGGCGGGGGCGATGATCCGCCGAGCACTAGTTGGCGCAGTCACAGAAGGTGCATGCCTAATAGAGGCGCAGTGCTCGAAGAATGTCTTATTCGAGTGATGAGTCGAATCATTGTAAAAAACAATGTTAGTTTGGTTATAAGGCTATATTTATACTTTTTGCCCGAAAGTATTATTGTGTCCCCTGTGTGGCCGTTTACACACACACACACACACACACACACACACACACACACACACATATATATATATATATATATATATATGAATGTTTAATCCGAAAAATAGCAGTCGTTGGCTTCATCCCCCATGCAGGCAATGCGGGGGTGTTCGCAAAAAATATGCTTAATCACACTTGATCCAACGTCTTGGTCCATGAAGGAGGTGATCGCACGTCGAACTAGGAAACTGGACTATATAGTCAGAACACTTTCGCTTAGCCATGGGAGTTCAATGTTGGGGCTACTATGTAGCCCCGGTACCTTCGCGTGCATCCGAATACGGTAGCGTGTGTACATGACCAGAAACGGTCCTTCGTTAACGCGGAGGATCCTAAAGATTCCGATAAGTCTTCGAGTGGTTGAACAGTCTCTCAGTATCATGATGATCAGTTTCGGCTTTCTCTACTGAGGTGCTCATCCGGAATAACCAGCGCACAATCGCAGCAGTTCTCCTTTGGCCACCTTAGCCGATAGTAAGGCGGCACACCCAGGAGCCGGGCAAACCCAACATTTGACCAAAGACATGATTCGGAGCTGCTGCATATAAAGCAAAACTCGTGACGCCGAACACTCCCGAGGGTATTCGGACTTTATAATAGTCGATGGTCTCAAGAATGCCCATTCGTTATAAACCCTGTTTTTTCAGGTACGTGCATTAATCTGTCGTGGCGAGATGCCAAAAACGGCAGTATCCTCTATGGGTATGGGACCCATGGGATGGTTAAACAACAAGAGGCAATAAAAAAGGTTTACACAAGGGCTTAATCTAACAATAAACCTGTTGAACGGGGCCCTGCTGCACGTCTGCGCCTTTATCTCCATTGTGCCGTATCCTGGAAGGGTATCGCGCGAACGTTGTCTGTGGAAAAAAGGAAAACTCGTACAAGAGTACAACGTAAGTACGCGGTGGATAATAAAAGTGTAAGATGTTGGCCTGCCCATAAGGTTGAGCCAACTGTGGGACTGTGTTAAGTATTTATAGCCCCTGGTGTCCACCATGGGATCATATATACGGTGCCCTGGTTCAATTTTATCCGGGCGACCGGACTCGTCTAGCCGAGTCTGTGGCCTTTAATGACCAGTCATGTTTTCTTATGTTGGAGGCCGCTTATAGTCCGGCGGCGAGGGCCGTCGCTTGTTCCTCTGCGCGTGACGAGTGCTCTGTTAGTCCGCTAACGGTGATGTTGCCACGTGGACTGGGCATCTTAAGTGTAAGGTAGCCATAATGCGGTAATGCGTTGAAGCGGGGGAAGGCCGTTCTTCCGAGCACTGCGTGATAGTCGCTTTGGAAGGGTGCAATGATGAAGAGTAGTTCTTCGCTTCTGGAGTTGCCTGGCGAGCCGAATGTTACCTCCAGTGCGACAGAGCCCCTGCTGTGGGCTTCAACGCCTGGCATCACCCCTTCAAAGGTGGTGTTTTCACTACAAAAAAAGACACATCCGTGACATTTTGGGCCGAACGAATTTTTTTTCTGTCATACATATGACACTTCTATGACGATAATTGTGACAAAACCCGGTATCATCATAGATGTGGTGGGCTCCTACTTCTATGACAAAAAATCATGACAGAAAATGGGCTTTTCGTCTTGGGCGGGAAGGAGACGCAGCTGCATGACATTCTTTGGGCCGTCCATGACGGAAAAAACCGTGGTAGAAGCGAGGGGGAGGAAAATTTCGGGGAGTTTCCGGTTACGGTGGGAGGTCGGGGGCCGAGTGATGCACGTTCTCTCGTACATGTACGTGCATGTGTGCGAGGCGTTGGCTCTAACTGAACCCGAGCGAGGCGTTGGGCTCTAACTGAACCCGATCGATTGCACTGCAGGCTATGCGTTACTGAACCCGAGCGATCGATCGATGGCTATTAACTGAACCCGATGGAGCGATTCCTTCGCTGCTGCTAATCAAGCCGATCGATTGGATGAACAAAGTGGCGTTGCGGGGGTTTGGATGAACAAGGAGCGGTGGCGTTGTCTCTGGATGAACAGGACCCGTGGTGTGGAGGGCTGGATGAACGATGAGACGGTGGAGGGGTGGCCGTGGAGGGGTGGTTGAACAAGACCCCGTGGTGTGGAGGGCTGGATGAACAGTAGACGGTGGAGGGCTGCCCGTGGAGGGGTGGTTGAACAGTAGCCGGTGGAGTAGCGCGCGGTGGAGGCTGGATGAACAGGAGCCCGTGGAGGCTGGAGGAGGTCGACGGTAGCCCGTGGAGGCTGGAGGAGGTCGACGGTGGAGATGAACAGTATCCCATGGAGTCCTGCTTGTGGTACGCCACACCTCCGTGATGAACAGGACCCCGTTTCGGACCGTAGGGAGGTCCGTTTCCTCCGCTTTTGCGGCACGCCACACCGCCCCGATCAACAGACCCGCTTTCACCGTAGGGAGGTCCGTTTCCTCCGTTTTGCGGTACGCCACACCCCTCCTGATCAACAGGACCCCCGTTTCGACCGTAGGAGGTCCGTTTCCTCCGTTTTGCGGTACGCCACACCCCTCCCGATCAACAAGACCCCGTTCCATGTAGGAGGTCCGCTTCCTCCATTGTGCGGTACGCCAGGCCTCGTTTCCATCGCCTGTTCCGTCCAAGCCCTCCTGATGAACACGACCACGCATTCCGTTCCGACCCAGCCGGTTGGCTCCCCATGAACATGACGACGACGCTGTTTCTCCGTTTTGACCCAGCCATGTACGTATGCGCGAGTAGGCGTTCGAGACCCTGCCCGTATGTACGCACGCGGGTCAGATTTTCTTTCTTGCACCCTCGCGGCTATGCGTACATGTACATGCTACGCGGCGCCTCTACATCGACCAAGATGTACGCATACCGTCGACCAGAATGAGAACACTACGTACGCTTCGACCAGGTGGGTCCCGACTGTCAGGCACTTCCTTGCCTGTGAAGATGTAGCTGGTGGGTCCCAGCAGTCAAGGGGCGAATTGTTTTGTTTTTTCTTGCCCGGACGCACTTCCTTGCGTGCGAAGATGTAGCTGGTGGGTCCCAGCAGTCAGGGGGGCGAATCGTTTTTTTTTTGCCCGGACGCACTTCCCTGCGTGCGAAGATGTAGCTGGTGGGTCCCAGCTGTCAAGGGGAAACGTTTTTTTCGCGAAACATGGTGGCCCGTACGATGGTCCCCGCTGTCAGGTGGAGGAATAATTATTTTGCACGTAATAAGGAGGCACTTCCTTGCTGTGGCCGTGGACCCGGTATCGGCCTCTCCACGCATACCCACGTCCGATGGAAGCCGTTCCTTGACAGCGTTGACCACGCCAAGGCCGAGAGCACTGTGGCGGTGGACAATGGCGAGGCCTAGGAAGGGGACGACGTGGAGCCGGGAAGACGCGGCGATGGATGCCCACGCCGTGAGGAGTATGAGGGTTCACCGGTTCACTGCGGTGTGAGGTCGCTGCTGCCGCTTGAATAACAGGGGGTGTGGGTGAGTAGAGGGATGGCCTGGCCAGCGGTGGGAGTAGTAGGGGGCGGTGACGCCTCCACCGCATCGCAGACGGCCACGGGAGGCAGGAGCACAAGGCACGACCGACGCTGGTTTGGGCGGCTGGAGCAAGAAGACCAGAGGTTGAAGAACCACTACGGCCGTTGGATGGACATCGTACGGTCACTGGAGCTAGAATCATGCATATTGACTAAGTTGACAAAGCCCTCCGTCCCCGTCAACTTAGTAGGCCCACAAGTCAGCCTGCCACTATACTGGGTCCCAGCTAACAGGGGGAGTATTCATTTTTTTGTGCGTAATAAGGAGGCACTTCCTTGCCTGCGAAGATATAGCTGGTGGGTCCGAGCTGCAGCGGCGGTAAAGTTTTTTTCGAGAAATACAGAGGCCCTTTCGGTGGGTCCCCGATGTCAGGTGGATGAAACATTATTTTGCATGTAATAAGGGGGCATTTCCTTGCGTGCGTCCGTGGACCCAGCTGTCAGCCTCTCCACGTACAGTCCACTTCAGATGCATGTCGGTTGTTGACCATGTTGACCAGGCCGCGCCGAGAGCACCAGGGCGGTGGACGACGGCGAGGCCTAGGAAGGGGACGATGCGGAGGCAGGGAAGACTCGGCAGTTGTTTCCCACGCGGAGGGGAGAATGACTGTACGAGGGTTTACTGGTTCGTATGCCGTCCCCGGAGAATAACAGGAGGTGTGGGTGATTAGAGGGATGGCTAGGACAACGATGGGAGTATGGTGGGGCGGTGAGGGCTGCGCAGCAGCACAGCCGGCCGCGGGGAGGAGGGAGCAGGCAGTCCCGCCGGCGCTTGTTTGAGCGGCTGGAGCAGGAAGAGCAGAGATTGAAGAAGCACGACGGCCGTTGGATGGACATCGTACGGTCACTGGAGCTAGGATCGTTCATATTGACTAAGTTGACAAATCCCTCCATCCCCGTCAACTTAGTATGCCCACAAGTCAGCCTCCCACCATGGTGGGTCCCAGCTAGCAGGGGGAATATTCATTTTTCTGTGCGTAATAAGGAGGCACTTCCGGTGGGTCCGAGCTGACAATGGGGGACATTTTTTCGTGAAATACGGTGGTCCGTCCGATTGGGTCCCAGCAATCGAGCAAACGTTTTTCGCGAAATCGGTGGCCCGTCCGGTGGGTCCCAAAGAATGTGGGGAAACATTATTTCCGCGAAATCTGGTGGCCCATCCGGTGGGTCCCTCGCCGTCAGTGGAGGAATAATTATTTTGGCGCGTAATAAGGAGGCACTTCCTTGCGCTGCCGTGGACCCAAATCGGCCTCCACGTCTGATACTCTTCCGACGGAAGTCGGTCGTTGACCACATTGACCACGCCGCGCCAAGAGCACCACGGAGGTGGACGACGGCGAGCCCTAGGAAGGGGATGACGCGGAGCCGAGGAAGACGTGGCAGTGGATGCCCACGCGGAGAGGAGCACAAGGGTTCACTGGTTCGGCTGTAGTGTGAGGCTGCCGTCGCCGCAGAATAACAGCGGGAGTGGGTGAGTGGAGGGATGGCTCGCCGCCGTGGGAGTAGTATGGGGACGGTGAGGCCTCCGGCAAAGACAGCCGGCCATGGGAGGCAGGAGCATGCGGCACGACCGGCGCTGCTTTGGGCGGCTGGGGCAAGAAGACCAGAGGTTGAAGAAGCACTGCAGCCGTTGGATGGACATCATTGACCACGCCGTGCCGAGAGCACCAGGGCGGTGGACGACGGCGAGGCCTACGAAGGGAACGACATGGAGCCGGGTAAGACACGGCAGTGGCTTCCCACGCGGTGGATAGTTCGAGGGTTGACTGGTTCGGCTGCCGTCGCCGAAAAATAACAGGAGGTGTGGGTGAGTAGAGGGATAGACAGGCCAGGGATGCGAGTATGATGGGGCCGTGAGGCCTGCCTGGCAGCATTGCCGGCCACGAGAGGCGGAGCAGCGGTTCCGACAAATACTGGTTTGGGCGGTCAAGGGAAGATCGAGATCGAAGAAGACGATTGCCGTTAGATTGACATCTAACGGTCTCGACGGTAGAGTCGATTGTTGACTAAGTTTCTTTTTTGCGAAACCTTGTGTACGCATGAACTTGGTAGGCCCACAAGTCAGCCTCCAAATCTATGGGAGACAACATAAAGCCCATTCTATTTTTTATAATTTGCAGCTCATTTGCTAATTCTTAAGTAATTTATTACAGCCCATTTTCTGCCCAGGACCACGGTCAAAAAGTTCAACCTTATTTTGCATATTTCGGTGGAGTCCGAACTGTTGTAATCCCGAAATGATAAACATTTTTTTTAAGACCTTATTGATTTTCCAAAAAATCGTTTTGTTTTTGTGAGCAAATAAGACGTGGGACAATTGAGTTGGTTTAAGGGAAAACCAGTGGTAAAAAAATCAGCGCTGGATGGGAAAAATCAACAAAAATAAGGATGTAAATATGAAAAGGGAATTTCATGTGTTTTCAATATAATGATACGTGTATATGAACTAATAAAACTATAGGTAGAGATTAGAAAACGGATGTAGGACATGCGTTTCAAGAGGAAAATAGAACTGGGCTGTGTGTTTGATTCAGTAAAAAAATACTACCCGCAGATGTTGTAAGACAAAATATAACTAACGCTGGCGGGCCAGAGGCCGGTAGATACCTGCTGGATCTTTGTGCCCCGTTGTCATCATGGGCTGGGCCTGTTAAAACCAAAACCAACCTTGGGCAGTCTGCACCCCGGTTGAAACTTGCTCGACCTGAAAAAACAATATACGTGCTCAATAAACAAAGAATTCTGCAAGTACAGACTGATAACTGGGATGCAGCACGGATTTTTTTTATTGTGATAATAAGTGCATGCACTTGTTTCGAAAAAATTGGAGAACTGGGAATTCGAACGGCGGGTGCTTATGCTACCCATCAAATAAAAATCAGGTGCCTGAAAATTCGTTTCGAAACAAATGATTCAGCTTTATATCCATGCCGACCCTCGGCATGATGGTTGGAAGCAAATGCAAGTTCATACCAAAAGATCGTTAACAACAATACCAACTTGCGGACGACAAGGTAGTACAACTACCAATACCTAACTAACTTATAATCTTTTTATTACTGGCCCTAGTGTTCGTCCTGTAGAAAATCTTGCAGAGGACCGGTTCCGCTCCTTCTCTTGCTCCAGTCCCCGAGGTGGTACCGTGCATCACCCGATTGGTCCTCTGTTGGTCGAAGTTCTTGTTGGTGTGCAAGACTGCAACCTTTTTTGCTACCCGTCTGCCGGCCGTTGCCCATCACCGGCAAGGTATTGCTGGTCTTGTGCCACATCGCGTGCATGCCGCACTCCGACTGTATCTTGCGACGCGTCCACGTGCCCCTTTTGAACACCCTGTAATTGCGCTGGAAGAATTGCTTCCCTAGGCCACTTAGTGTGATACCTGCAGTATTGTGGAATGCAGGTTTTAGTGTACGTAGTTGGCATTTTCATAACATCTTTGGCATGTTGCAGTCACTTGTTTCACTTTTTATTAACTATCAAATTGTAATTGCTTCACCAGGTCTGCGTCTAAAAATACAAATAGAGCTATAAACAAAGGAATATGTTTGTGCAAGTAGACGGCCGATCGGTGTCTTACCTGAAAGTTTCTCATGTTGGGTGTAGCATATGCTGTGCTCGCTGTCGATGGTTGGTATGAACAAATCGATGAGAGACTGAAATCTCGAGCTGTCAGCACTCACTTTAGCCTTAAGGTGCTCGATCATCTTCTGATCTGTGGGATCGAACTTGACGCCAGCCGGAAGCACCGGCCAATCCTTCTTCGACTTGCATCGATAATTCTAGTTATATGGTACTCAATGTATGATCAATCGACTGTTTTAAGTGAATGATGAAAGATTTCGACAGATAAGTGGTACTCCAAATCTGAAGTCCGTAATACCCGAACACGCCGGGATTCTTGTGTCACCTCACGCGTAGCGTGTTGTCACGTCAATTCAATGTGTGGACATGATATATAATTTAACCGACGTATACTAGTACTGCTACTGTACTACTTACTAGTCGTATTTAGTGTCACAATTTATACATAGGTTTAATTAACTGAGCTATTTTGTTACCCCCGGCTCTATAAGGGGGGCGATCACCTGTCGAATAACTTTTCGGGCCGAAAACAAATAAGAAAAAGAAAACCCAACCGTCCCCAACGCTCACCCCTCGACCAGATACCACTTCCCGAGCTCGCGGCCGCCCCATCTCCTCCCCAGCACGCCGCCGCCCGGCCTTCTCCCCGTGCTCACGACCGCCCCTTCTCCTCCCAAGCACGCTGTCGCCCGGCCTGCTCCCTGAGCTCGCCGCCACCCCATCTCCTCCCCAGCGCACCGCCGCCCGGCCTCATCCCCGAGCTCGCGGTGCTCACGACCGCCCCGTCTCCTCCCCAGCACACCGCCGCCCGGCCTGCTCCCCGAGCTCGCCGCCACCCGGTCTCCTCCCCAAGCTCGCCGCCGCACGGCTCCCTCCCCAGCGCGTCGCCGCCCAGCTCTCTCCCCGAGCGCGCCACCACACCCTCCTCCCCCCCGCACCACGGCCTCGATTCCCCGCCATACGCTCCCCACCGGCGACCGGAGTTGACCGCCCGGCGCTCCCTCCAGCGACCTCCTCCTCTACGACGCCACCGCCCGCATGCCCGCTCTCTGCTGCCCCTTGGGGACGATTTGTGTGTATTTTGGCAGCTCAACAAGACGAACGAGGAGCCTCCCGAGCGCAGCAACTCGTCCGTCCTAGTTGAGCACTGGGCAACGTCCACCCTGGTGGCCACCAAGCTGCAGTTCTTTCTTTCACCTGCCAATAACCTTGTGCATGTATATTGTTTTGTTCCTCACATTTTCAGTAATGACTGCCCCAACTGGCAAGCGTTGATGACTAGTGCCCTCCGTACTGCCACCACAACTGCATGAGTGAGTTGAGTTTTCGTGGGGCTGATCTGTGGCCTGTACGAGGTAGTTCTCTGGTTTTTTACCGGTGCATGTTCATGAGAAAATTCAAAACGTGTAGTTGTTTCCTGCTTTTCTATAACACTTGGTAGATTGCTCTCCAGAAACTGTATGTGTTCGTGAATTTGCTACTGGTGTAGCAGCCCAATATGTTTTTTTTCTCTGTTTTGCTCGATTGATATCGGCCACTACAAGTCCTTTTCTCCAGCCATGATAGAGATCCATTCATATCAGTTGTTCTATGTTTCCACATTCAGATATACTAGTTGATCTGCTGAAAGATATGATATGTGTACTGCTGATAATCTCAAACATGTTTTACTTGACTTTAGAAAACATGTAATCTTGTTGTGCTGATTTGCAATGTCTCCAGCAGTACTAATTCTCCATGACGAGAAGGACGACGCCGCCATGCGTGCTCGGCCATGGCGTGCACACTCTCCTTTCTTTCTCCTTCCGAGGCGGTGAGGTGCTCCAGCAAGCGGCCTCTGGTGGGATCCGCAGGTCAGCCCCCATCTTTCACCTCCCCTACTCTCCCCTTCAGCAGGAGCAACACCGGAAGGAGCTCAAAGTAAAACGAGGACGGCTGTAGCGACCGTGCAGTTCGCCCGCTCCTGCCCGACAAGTTCCCACCATGCATTTTTGTGTGTGTAGAATTTCGTCTAATCTAGTTCGCGAATTTGGTCTACTTGTGTAAATCTGTCAGTTCAAGACAAGTACCTTCTGATGCTAGAAATTAAGTCCTTTGTGAATATTGCTTGTTTCGGAAAGAAATAGACTTTGTAACTGCATCACATGGTGTACTGATCAACATAAACATGGTGTATTGAACGAAACATACACATTCTATCTATTTAGCCGTGAGAAACATTTAAAAAACGTTTTATATGCACAACAAAAATTGAGTCGTCTATCCAGGAATACACACACCCAATGCCACTGCAGATAGATAGATGGCCACCTCCTAGATGTATGTAATTCAAAGTTCCAAGCCCAATGTAAATTGCTCCTGCTGCTTAACACAAAAAAAATCACTAATTTGGACTGAGGAATATACTACTTATTGTCATGATCTATTGAAGCCATGATCCGCTGTAGCATTCGAATCCCTTCAATTCACTTCTAATTTTCTCGACAAGTTCAGTGTGTGTAATGGAAAAAACAAAAATATAATAGTTTAGTTCACTTCAACCAGTTGATATTGGATTATATTGGTTGATTGCAAAATACTTTGTTGTTTGCCTATCGCCGTGGCCCTGCGCCCTCACCATCACCATAGCCCCTCCTTTTCACGCTGTCGCATCGTGCACTCACCACGCCGTGTGTGGCATCCTCCCGGCGAAGCGCCCGCGCTGGCAACACACACTGTGCCACGGGCCAAATTTTCGGCGGCACCCTCCGACGCTGCAGCGCACAGGCCGTCCACCTATGCCACCCCAGGCCGTTCACCACTGCGAAGAGAGCCCGTTCAACTACGTGATAGAGAATTTATGTACCAGCCTTAATATTAGTTATGTGTGTAATCTAGCGTCCGTCCATGAAAAATCACAGAATAGTTGGTGTGTGTGCAGAAATATCGTCAGTGCAAGTTTTAAAATTCTGTAAGTTTAGATATATCACCTAAAAAATTGATCTAGAGCTCTTCAGTTTGACCTTTTTCAATTCGTGTGGAGCTTGTCAGTTCGACAATTTTTCATCCCGTGTGGAGCTAGTCATTGTTTTAGGTTGCGCCTGGTTGTACCAAATGCTTGCACTTCTCTGAACTGAGAGTATGCTTGAGTTTCCTATTCCTTCTAATCTTAATAAAGTGAATTGTTTTGGAGCTGGACTGAACCAGGTTATCTTGATAGGAGTCTAGTGTTAGTTACTAAATTCTAGTCAGAGTAGTGTAATCAAAGGAATGTAGATAACTTGTGTCCTGGTATCACTTGTACAATTGTGTTGTTGTGCTGCACACTTGTACTCACATATTATTATGCTGCGATACTAGTTCTGAACATTTTGTTATGTATGTCACATGCAAGTTTCTCCCCATTCTTCTCGTCTTCATACTATGCCTTTCATACCTTTATATATAAAAAAAGCTCAGTCAGAAACTACAGATTTGCCCAGAGCCTTGACCTAGGAAATTCTGAATAAAACTTCAAAGAAGTATGAAATGCACTGTAGTATATAAAGCCTTGTTCATCATTGGATTCTGATACTAGAATCTAGAGTAAGAAATCAAGATTGTAATATGTAGGCGCAAGAACATGACTCCCTACTTGAAATGAGTACTTTTTTGTTTCAATTAATACTTCTTACTCTGAATTCCAAAAGTGGATGCACGTAAGTACAACTTAGTAGACTACTAGTAGTACATCAATATGTAAAGGATGATGTAATTACCACAGCCTCAATGATTATAGTATTTGGGATGCTCATCATTTTTCACATCCATCTCTACTGAATTATGTTAGTCTTTTTCAGTTCATCTTTGAAATTTCGGTCCATTTTCTTTTTGCAGGACGCGTCAAAAAATAAAATAAAAGGCAGCAGCTCAAAAAGATGAATATTGGAAGTCCATTGCTATCTTGAGGTCTGTTACCCTTCAACTTATAGACAAATATGCTCAGTTATTGTTGTGTAACATAGAGTTGCCGTGTACGTTCATGCTCCTTCACTTGTGTATATTCAGTTCAACATTTGGTGATTCTTCAGGTCCCCTTAGCTGTCATTTTCAATTCATCTTGCAGGTGATGGGGCTCCCCTTCAGTTCATCTTGCAGGTGTTTTGGGTAGTACAAAATACATCACCATAGTTAGTACAGCAAGGATGGCTTGGTAGTCGCTGCGATTCCTTGCAGTGGCCAAATCCCGGTGCCACTCGTGATCTCCACCTCCATCAGCTCCACCTCGCCGTAGCAATCAGTCCAGAGGAGGAGGTGTAGCTGGTCCACCCGGTCCACCCAGTTTTTCTTTCAACATTTTCTTTGTGATGCATGCTCACTGATGGATCAGCAACTATTTATTGATATGGAGATGCGCCCCTGCTTTTTTTCTGGAAAGACAAGATGCCTTTGCATACTTCAAAGTTGCTGCTTGCTCCCACCAGTCAATTGCGCAAGTTCAGTGGGTGTCATCGAGCATGTTCAAAAGTATGCCCTTTGTGCAAAAGTGTGAATTTTTCTCAGTATTTTGTATATTTCATTTGGCAGAGGCTTCATGTGATCTTGTGGAGCTTTATAAAATGTACTCTCATTACACTTTTAAGGCCCTATAGTTCATTATATCATACACGTGTGGCCATTCAGTATGTATTACAGGATCAGTTCTTGAAAAAGAAGAACACATACATAGTTTGGTAAAAAAGAATGATGTTCAATAGTGCTCTCTCCTGCCTATTTTGGCTGATGTCCACAAATGAACAAACAATTGTCAGAAATTGTTCTATTATTACTGGCATATAAGTACAAAAAAAAGTTGAACATGAGGTCCTACATAGGCTTTGGAAAAATGCTAAAAAACATGAAAATTCAAAAAAGTCAAGTTCAAGTGGTAAAATAAGAGAAGTCCAGAACATCATCACAAAACAAAGTTGAGTTCAAAAAAAAATGAAACACACACCATTTTCTTTTTGTTAAAAGTATTATTCAGTTCAACGATATAAACCATGCGAGTTTGGAGACGCAAATACCGTAAATTATTGAAAAGCTACGAGGAAAATCATACCGAATAACACAGAGTAAAGTCTTGTATGTTAAAACACGCTCAGTACAAAACTATATGGTCATCAGTTCAAGTACTCTTTTCTCGGAACCTTTCAAAATTACTCTCTGAAGAATACATCAGTACAAATGCACACGTAGATAAGTACAAGTACTCTGTTTTTTCTGACGAAAAAACAGCACGATGGGTCTCACCGTAATCCAAATTACTCTTTAACGATTGCGAATTTGAGAAAATGTTCAACATGATCAAGTTTCGTATTTTCGATATCTTTCTAACAGTATATTATTTGCCTCATTTCGACAAACTTTTAAAAAAATCGCGTTCGAAATCAAATTTGACCGTATTCGAATTCGTTTTTAAATCATAAGGAACTAGAAAAACATTTCAATACGAAAAAGTTGCGCATTTTCCGTAGCTTTCCAACGCCATATTATTTGCGTCAATCCGACAAACCGTTTGCAAAAAATCGCGAAAATATATATCACCCAGAATTTCACCTTTTTCAAATTACTTTTAAATCGTATAGAATTAGAAAAAACAATATATACATGGAAGATGCGGATTTTCACCGGTTTTCCAACGCCATCTTATTTGCTCAATTCCGACAACCCGTTTGAAAATTGAGTCCAAAATACAATTCACGTTTTCGGTTTTGAAAAAAACGGTTTTATCAAAACTGCTCTTAAACCGTGATGATTTTGCATAAAATTCCTATATATTTGTAATGTAGATGTCAAGAGCTTTTCAACGATATAGTACACACCCCATTCCGACGAAAACACGATCAGTTCGACGAGATGAAAATCATCAGTACAACCACCCGAAACCATCAGTTCAAGTAGGGTAACAGAATAATATTCTGTTACGCGTAACAGAATAGCCCAGATGTATATACATATATATATATATATATATATATATGTATATATATATATATATATGTATATATATATATATATATATATATATATATATATATATATATATAGGACAAATGTTTCCTACAAGCAAGGTAGTTACCACCACTTGCGTTTTGTATGTTGTATGTAGTATCTATCGAAACCGAGATTATGTACGTGTAGTATGTAGTATATAATAATGATTAGATAGTATATATACTAATTTTTAAGTAATATGTACCATGTTTTGAGTATGCTCTTTTTTACGTACAAATATGTACGTATTTCATAAATATAACAAAAACTATGGGCTCATATGCAATTTTTTCATGTAACTTGCTTTGAAATATCTTAGATATATTATATGAACATATTTAAAATAATAAAATAATATATATAGTAGCACATGTTAGTATATAAGATATGTGGGGTAACTACCACCGGATGGTAGGATGGATTTTCCCTATATATATATATATATATATATATATATATATATATATATATATATATATATATATGGCTTCTGCACAGCATCTCCATCATCATTATCAGTACATCCTACGCAGGTGAGTTAGGATGCACTTGATCCCAGGAAGGTATCTATCCTTCAAACCAGAGGAGTGCTTCAAACTAACAACAATACATAATATCCAACAAAAGAGGGTCGTGCTACAGAGCGTAATACATGGCTCGAGACTAGATATCGGCCACGAATCAAGTTGTGCATATTTGTTGTTGTCATGAACCACATCGCCACATGTCAGGTTTGCAAAAGCCATCCATCGCATGGAAGCTGGAGGCCTTTAACACATGAAGATTGCACAGCAACAAGTCATGTCGACGAATCTCTGAATATGGTGATTCATGAAACCCATGGTATGATGTAAACACAGCCCCCCCTCTCGAATGGAAGTTGCGTTGCACAGTAATCATCGCCTGTGATATGATCGATGATTGGTTGGATGATCGGATAATTGAGCCCGAGGAACAAGGAGTGGTTGCTGAGGCTGTAAACCCGCCTCCAGTTGAATACGCCTGGCCCAAAGGAGTTGGGATCTTTCTCGAACACGGCAGCCGTAGCCATCAATGTCACGACGCCCACGCATTGTATTGCATGTGGTTTGATGTAATGGTTTGGTCGATTTGGTACGCGTGCGAATGAACATCAAATGACCGCCGTCGGTGAAAGAGCGATAAACCACCACCCATCGGCTGGTATGATTCCATGTACTGGAATCATGAAGGCCAGCACATTTGCGTCTGCTGCAACAATTCAAATTGAAGACCAAAAGGACAAAAATAAACAATCATGTTCAGAGTATGTGTGGAATTAAGATTATTATAACAGTGACACATATCATAGATAGAGAATTGCAATGCCATGGTCATAATCATACCCCAAGTTAAAAAAATAAGCCAATGGCTTTCATATTCTAGCAAGATGTCATGGTTCAAACATCATGTAACAATGAGAGGAAAACAGCTATGACAGCGCCTACTCATATTCTACCATCGCATGGAAGCTTGATGCCTTTCACACACTCAAGATTGCCTGGCAACAAGCTGTGTCGACGAATCTCTGGATATGGTGATTCATGAAACCCATGGTATGATGTAAACACAGCCCCCCCCCCCTCGCAAATGGAAGTTGCGTTGCACAGTAATCATCGCCTGTGATATGATCGATGATTGGTTGGATGATCGGATAATTGAGCCCGAGGAACAAGGAGTGGTTGCTGAGGCTGTAAACCCGCCTCAGCTTGAATACGCCTGGCCCAAAGGAGTTGGGATCTTTCTCGAACACGAAGCAGCCATAGCCATCAATGTCACGACGCCCCACGCATTGTATTGCATGTGGTTTGATGTAATGGTTTGGTCAATTTAGTGCGTGCGAATGAGCATCAAATGACCGCCCGTCGGTGAAGAGCGATAAACCACCACCCATCGGTGGTATGATTCCGTGTCTGGAATCATGAAGGCCAGCGCATTTCGTCTCTTGCAACAATTCAAATTGGAGACCAAAAGGACAAAAATAAACAATCATGTTCAGAGTATGTGTGGAATTAAGATTATAATAACAGTGACACATATCATAGACAGAGAATTGCAATGCTGTGGTCATAATCATACCCCAAGTTAAAAAAATAAGCCAATGGCTTTCATATTCTAGCAAGATGTCATGGTTCAAACATCATGTAACAATGAGAGGAAAACAGCTATGACAGCGCCTACTCATATTCTACCATCGCATGGAAGCTTGATGCCTTTCACACACTGAAGATTGCCTGGCAACAAGCTGTGTCGACGATTCTCTGGATATGGTGATTCATGAAACCCATGGTATGATGTAAACACAGCCCCCCCCTCGCGAATGGAAGTTGCCTTGCACAGTAATCATCGCCTGTGATATGATCGATGATTGGTTGGATGATCGGATAATTGAGCCCGAGGAACAAGGAGTGGTTGCTGAGGCTGTAAACCCGCCTCCAGTTGAATACGCCTGGCCCAAAGGAGTTGGGATCTTTCTCGAACACGAAGCAGCCATAGCCATCAATGTCACGAGCATACGCATTGTATTGCATGTGGTTTGATGTAATGGTTTGGTCAATTTGGTACGTGCGAATGAGCATCAAATGACCGCCGTCACCGAAGAGCGATAAACCACCACCCATCGGCTGGTATGATTCCAGTGTCCCGAATCATGAAGGCCCAGCGCATTTAAGGTCTGCTCAACAATTCAAATTGGAGACCAAAAGGACAAAAATAAACAATCATGTTCAGAGTATGTGTGGAATTAAGATTATTATAACAGTGACACATATCATAGACAGAGAATTGCAATGCCGTGGTCATAATCATACCCCAAGTTAAAAAATAAGCCAATGGCTTTCATATTCTAGCAAGATGTCATGGTTCAAACATCATGTAACAATGAGAGGAAAACAGCTATGACAAATACCTACTCATATTCTACCATAGCACTTACTACTACTGTTCTCATATCAACTCTAAGCAATAACATGCGTTGTTATAAAAATCTTGTAAATAAGAGTAACATATAGCAATCATGATGTTATGCTCATAATATGTATTCTAACAATCATTAGATGCCAATCGTTCTCATATCAACTCTAACAATAACATGTGTGGTCATAAAAATCTAGGAAGAGGAACACATAGCAATGATGTGGTTATAGACATGCTATGCATTCTAAATTTGTAACAAATGAACAGGCAGTCGTATTGATAAGGTAAAGATGAGATGATATAGAACAATTACACGACGATAGATTCCACCCGTATAGGCAGCCAACCTGTGCGTCGACCGTGTAAACGATGCCATCATGCACTATAGCATCAGACAGAAATGTTGCCTCAACAGGATTGATGATGAGCCATAACCATGTATGGTGACCGGATTCCAGATAGACTAATCCCATGTTGAACAAGGCAATGAGCTTGTAATCCATGTAGTCTTCTGATGGTGTGGGCACTTCGCAGATTACAACTTTCTGCAAACAGAGGTCGAGCCAAAAGCTTGACGTGTCTCGTGCGTAGTAGGTAGGAGTGTTCGGCGGGCCAAGAGGCTCGATGTCGGCGGTATCCAACAATGGAAGGGTGATCTCTTGCTGGGTGTAGATATCCACGAGACGCCACGGACTACCGGTGTGGTGGATGAGGACGATCCAGTTGGCCTTCCTGCCCGCCCAGTAGTGGCCGCGCATGAAGGACAGGTGGACGGGTAGTTGTAGCATGTCGAGGGGCACCACGGCAACCTCCGTAGGATCGTCAAGTCGGTGTCTGGGCCACCTGCGAGGATCGGGCATCAAAGGTGGTGTCTTCAAAAGAGCCGGCCGGTTGCAGACGAGTAGATGGTACAAACACACCGAGCATGCGGCCAGACGGACGGTGCTAAGTAGGTCCATACGACTACAGATCTGCTCCAAGAGAACATCGGGGAGGGAATTCCAATCGCGGCTCTGCGTGTCAGTCAGTTCTGCCATTGGGGTTTTCGGTGCCTGCCTGCCAGCGGGGAAGAGGATTCGGGCGGGCGAGTGAAGAAGCTTCTCCTCGTGTGGCCGAAAGCGATGGCGGGGGATATGGTACGCGAGCTACCAAGGAAGATGGCGCGGCGGGCGGCAAAGGAGCGGGGTAAATGGTGCGCGCCGACGATGGGGAAGAGAGGAGGAAGAAGAAGAGAGGAGGAAGAAGAGTGGAAGACGGGAAGAAAGTGCATTACATCTCAATTCTACTAGTACTACTACCAGGATATACCGTCCTTGAGTGTAAATAGTTACACCGATGACATGTGGGTCTACCACAAGAGGGCCCATATGTCGCTTAATGGAGGATGAGAGGTGCGTAGGCGTATTTGCGGAAGCGTGCTCTACTGGCAAACATGATGGCAGTACTGGGTAAGACTGATTTAGTAACAACAACACGCTGGTTCAGCTTATTAATTACGTGTCCCATCTGCTGCAGCGTGTATTGTCACTTCACTGCGAAGACTAGTTGAATAGTTTTCTGACCGAGATGGGGAATAATGGATCGCGAGGACTTCCTTTCTACAGTATCCCTATGCCTCTACGCTCACTTCACTCATTTTGCTCCATACCTAGTCACTTGTTGAAATCTGTAGTAAGAAAAATACTCCGTATTTGGGAACAGAGGGAGGCTTTTACTCCATACTATTTGGGAACATAGGGAGTATCACCATATGGAGGGAACAAAGGAAGCTTGAAATATGAACATGTCAATGGCAGGGAGTAAGCCCCATGCATGCATGCATGCATGCAACATGCAACACTCACACGTACACATGGACGCACGCAACACTCACGCACCCATGCGGCACACACAAGACACGACGCAACACACACACACAACTCACGCTCAAGTGCTCAACCTACTCCCTACGTCCGTGAAAGACTGTACATTTAGAGATTTACACATTGACAAGGGCACAATTAACGCCCAAAAGTAGCAGACTTATGTGTGCATGCGACCATTGAGATAAGAAGATTAAATGAAGGCCGTTGCATGCTGTAATTAAGGATAGACATGTAGCCTATACCTACAGCACAAGTTGGTGCATTAGCCAATCAATATCGATTTAGATTAAAGGCTAAATGCATTGGAAGTGTAGATGTACATTATGTACCACACTCTTTGTTTTGTAGCCGATGTACACTCTTTGTTGGAAGACCGAGGGAGGACACGTGCATGCACTCACATACACAGCCAGGGCGGTTCGCGCGCAAGGGTTGGACTCATGGCGCGCCTGCGTAAAGTTCTGTTTAACTGATTTCTTTGCTCTGCCAACTGACAGGTGGGACCCAGAAACCAAGTGACAATTTAACCAGTCAACAAAGTGCCACGTCGACTATGTGGCCGGTCAGTAGGGTGCAATACGGTGCTCTACGATGAGCTAGTGATCGTATAATCGCCGCAAAACTATATATAGTGACCGTAAAGAGCGTATTGTCACATACGTTGACCTCCAGTGTATTTTTCTCGTTTCAAATTAAGCCATATTAATCGAAAATGGCGCAGTTTGGACTACTACTAGTACTAGTACTCCTTTGATGTGTCCCGTCAACTCGCCGAACAAGGAGAAGCTTACTTACTACGCCTCTCCCTCACCCACGCGTGCGGTGGTTCGCAGGACGAGGAGAGGGTTTTGACTACAGCGCCCCCTCCCTCTCCCTCCCTCTCCCTCTCCCTCGCCCTCACCCTCGCCCTCGTGGTGGGTGTGCAGCAGTTCAATCGGTGTCAGATTGCCAGAAGCATATTGTACTGTAGTATCATCATTGTTGGACCTTCCGAAGAGGCGAGGAGCCAAGTGCAAGGTTCACACGAGTACGAACTGTTGAACCTCCCGAAGAGGCAAAGAGCCAAGCGCAAGGTTTTATAGGAGTTGTCGCCCTAGTAGGAGTGTACTACAACTATAGCGAACGATGCTACTATATGATGCCGCCACATCACGTATATCCAAAGTTGTGCCACCTTTTTTTTTCTCAAAGAGCGTGTTGGAGCCCGTGCAATAACCACACAAGTTGCACGTACACATAACACATTTACTAGTAATAAATTCTAAAGGACAAATGCCAGTATGCCACACAAGTTAATTCATGTGATAAATTTGTGCATGACTAGTCTACATATATTCACAGCGCTACCGTTCACAATTACCGTACTCCACTTACACGTTATAGATGGACTACATGCATGTCCTTCTCCAGGTTCCAGTCCCAGGTGTTCTTCATAGATGGCACGATCCATAGCGGTGGGCAACGAGAATCATTGTCGTAGCTTTCTAGTCCGGTTCCACACGATGGAGACTCATCCAACCTGAAGCGGCATAAATCAGGGATAGCGTGTCCCAGCATGTCATTCATCCGGCGGTGCGCAATGAAGACACAACCATGCTTCATGAACGACAGGCCTTCCGTGTCGTGCACGGAAGGTGGCATCCGCTTTACAATGGGGTAGATGTCCCCGATGAAAAGCGAGTACTCTCCAAGAGTGTTCCTCGGCACCCACGTAGCATCACGGGGGTCGAACTCGGCGCCGTTCATCTGGTACACACGACATCCCAGATCTGGACACATGGTGACGTACATAGTCAAGGTCCATGCATAATAATGTTGTGCTCAAATATGGCGGTCGATGTCTTTGTGCAGCAAATAGTACTACTCCTATAGAGGAAGTAAAATAACTGCTTATTATATATAGCCACTCTTGGCTACATGGATGAGATAGTAAGACATGGAAAAACAAAATGGTGGCAGCTAGTGGGTTCAAGTCTTCAAGGGCCTAGCTAGCTATACGCGTCCTCCAAGGTAAAAAGTACTCCTACTAGTACTACTAAGTATACTACTAGTACAACAATGAAAGAGAAGGCGAGAGGGTTAAAAAATGGCATACCTGGGTAGATGGTGACGGTTCGATCATGGTAGATTGTGTGACCATGTTGCACATCAGTGGTACCATGGGTAACGACTGCTAAGATAGTTGATCCCAATATGCCAAAGTCAGCTACAAGGTTCCGAGTTAGACCGAATTGCGGATGCAAATGCACATCCAGATCGGCGATCTTATTTTGATCGGGGATGACCGGTCCTGCAAAATAATGGAGTACCGTTAGGGATGCAAATGATGGTTTGTGCATTCCGTTTGTAATCTCCCGTACCGTAGGATGGAAACCAGATGAAACAAGTCCCCTGGCTTGTCACCGCAAAGAAGCGTCCTAGATGGCGCACGGCGTCTTCGAACGTGTAGGGGTACAAATCTGCCGTCACCAACATGCGCCAGCCTCTGCCGTTACTGCGTCTTGCATTGATGGCAATCCTTATGTCGAACACCGCGATGAGATAGTAATCGTCGTAGCCGCGTCGCTTTGTCGGCGGGTCGCAATTGCTATCTTCTTCAATCTCATGTAGGCATCATCATACGTATTCAAGCCCAGCCAGTTCGGAAGGCCGATCCCAATGGTGGAGAAGGTTTCTACCGGAACGGCCGCACTGCTGTGGATGTTGTGCAAAATGATGCTCGTATCCGGCCGGAGGTATGCAAGCCAATCTTCGTTGGCACCGACCCAAACCTATATATAAGACGGCTGGCAGTGGAGAAAATATGGGATGGAATGGAATAACTAAGTACTACATGACCAAACTCCATTACTGACCTGCTCATCGGACAAAATCTGACTACCTCTCAACGTCGGCAACTCTAGCGGAGTCAACGTGCAACCATGGCCAGGGAGCGGTGGACTGTTCGAAGGATTGTCCCAGAGAAGAACCTTCTCCTCGAGGACGCATGGAAGACCAACAAACATGGCCTTTTCCCAAGCCTGTTTAAGCAGCGTCTTGAAAAAGTTGGCGCAGGAAGCACCGAGTCTTGCGGCGGTGAGGACGTCGGAGCGGCGTGCTATTTCTCCCAGAGGATCATCGCCCAAGGTCTCCCAGCCCCGACGAGGAGGAGAACCGCCTGGCGAATCCATGGGAGCAGCGACGAACTGCCTTCTCTTCGGGGGGAGGGGAACTGGCAAGGAGGAGATAAGAGCGTAGTAACCGCAGGGCCTCGTCCCTTCCAACTATAGATCATTCCTTAGCGAAGGGGTGAGGCTATTATTTATTACTAGTACTAGCATTATGGAACGTTATGGGATTGCATTATACTGTAAATAATAGCACTAGTAAGAAATTTTTGGCACTAGGTAGTAGTTTTTGGCGTGGATTAAGAAATTTTGGGTATGTTTTTGCCATTTTTTTTGTACACGCCAACTAGTGTCAAAAACGTCTTACATTATGTGACAGAGGAGTACGATTGCATCAGAAAGGAAGTACCGATTACTTTTCTCAACTAGTAGTGCGATGTACTGTACTTCTAGTCTAGTCTAGTATAGTGCACCAGTTTTGAACTCTTGAATCTCAGGGCCAAGGAGCTACAGTTGGAACTGGAGGGTACTATTGTTCTCTAGAACCATCATTGTACTATCAATGCAGGGGAAGTACACCTGCGTAGTGGCCTAGTGGGTACTCTCGGTGCTATATTCAGCCGCTCCTCTCACGTAGGAGTAGCTGGCCTACTCAGCCGCCTCCTCTCACGCACACACTAGCAGCCTGTTTATCGTGACGGTTCTTCAAGAGGCGTAACATTTGAGTTATTTGATATAGCGAGACTAGGCTTTTCTCTTCCTGTGGAGGTGTAATGGATCTCGTCGAACTTTGTTAGTACTAGTTCCTTCTTTATGAATGAGATGAAGAAAAGCTTTTGCCTCCGTTTAAAAAAACACGTCAAGAGGAATTTCTTTTATAGTAGAGCCGATAATGGAGTGAAGTCCATGCGCAACTCCACAAGCTACTGAGTAGTAGTAGAGCACTTCACGACGGAGCCATATTGCAGATTCCCAATGCCCCGCCAGCTTTTCCCGGCTCCTCGGGCTTAATTGGGAGGCGCTAGTTTAAATATGCTACTAGGCGATGAGGAAGCTGCAAGTGAGGTGCGGCTAGGGCGGCACGCGAGCCACGGGATCTTTGGGAAGGAAAACATGTTCATGTGGCTAGGCTGTCCAAAGGCACCCAGATTGTGGGGCCGCACGTCCCTTTCGACTTCAAACTCAAACTACCCGTGTAAAATATGGCTCAAAGCAAAGTGTAGTAGTACTATTTCTAAAAAGGTCATGTATGCTCAGCCGGGATCGAACCCACAAAACGAGGTATACACTCCCGCAACCACTAGTAGTACTCGTTGGAGTACAACGCAACCTAGAATCGCCTTTTGTCGCTAGTAGTACGTACATTTCCTTACAAGAAACCCCTAATAATGCAAGAAACCACTAAAATGCCAAGAAACTACTACCACTTGCATACGTGGCAGACTTAAGATAAGACTAACTTATCAACCATTATACATGCTCTTACCAACAAAAATCCTCGAGTGACCTCCTACCTCCACTGTCCACCTAGTCATCCTCGGCCATGGGACACAGCCTACCCCACCGGCGTATATGCAGGTCAAAACCGCCATGTGTGGAGCCCATGTTGTGCCAGCCTAGATGCCAGCTCCGCCCGGCCATGACGCTTAGCTAGCCAAGATAGCTCTGGCCCAGCTACTTGTCCGCAAGGTTTGCTAGCTAGATTGGCACGGCAGCGGTCACGGCGGCTTGCTTTCATGGCCGCTCAGGCCAGCCATCGGCTCGGCGAAGGCCGGTAGCGACGTCTTGCTCGCTCGTGAGTCACACTCGGGCCAACCTGCCAACCCGTGCGGAGGCCAGCGCGGCGTCCGGCCCGTCCGGCGGAGCGGCGGCCAACTCGCTCATCACCGACTCCACCGATGAACACGCATCAGTACTGTTTGAAGTAATGTTCAGGAAAAATAATGATTTGAGGGGGAATAACAGGATAGAAGGTCAGATGTGGGTCCCTCGTGTCAACGGTCAAACAAAATGTGTTGGTTTAAGCTGCCTCACAAGACGGACGCAGGGCCAACCCTGTCATAAATGGGTTTAAACGAACCTAATCGGTAGGAGTACTAGGTAGTAGTTTTTGGCGTGGGTTAAGAAATTTTGGGTATATTTTTGCTATTTTTTGTACAATTGATTCTTCCTAGGGCTGGTTGAAAGTGGTAGTTTTTTGTTAAATACTCTACATATTGTAAGTAGGAGTGAAAGTTAAGCTTTGGAAGCCAATAAGCAAGGCTAGTTACATAGTGCATATGTGTAAATGATTGAAAGTAAATATCAACCATGAGTGACTAATATCTTGATAGAAAACTTGAAACTATGGAATACTAGGAAAAATGCATGGTTGGAAATACTAGCAATGTTCATGTTCGTAGAAACGAATCATAATTAGAATAATACTTATTCACAAACTTGGTACAAAACACTCTAATTTTGATATACATATGTTTCAATTAGAATATATTCCTTGGGCTGCTTTGGTGAGGTCAGGGAGGGATGTGGTTGGTTTTAAGATACTAATTATGGGTTTTTCTGCAAATTATTATGGGTTTTTCTGCAAATTGGTAGACAAGTGGGATGTTGGTGAGAAAAGGCAACAACTTACCTCACAATCCTTAGATGTAGATCTAATGGTCAGAAACGACGGATGGCAGACACACCAGCATCACCAACTTAGTCTTGTGTAGGAGTATTAGCAAGATCCGTGGCATTGCACGGAACATCAAGATGCATTTTTTTATAAAACACTTGTTGTGATTGACCCTTGCGGGAGTAACCCCATGTGTAAAAACTAATGATATCTCGAGAAATATGAGATAAGGTGAACAGGAGTGGGGTGTGGTGGTGGTTGGTGGTCGGACTGAGCGGAGGCATGGGGATTGACGACACCGGCAATGACCACTGTGCCAGCTTTGTTCCAGAGGCTTCCTTTCTTAATTGCTCAACAATGAGGTTTGTTGGAGATAGGAATGAACGAGGGAAGGCCTTGTCTGCAAATGTGGAGAGGGGTGCAGGTATCTTTTAGTTTAATTTCCATCCATCAGATATAGATCGGACGGTCTATATTGCAAGATGGCACACATACCATCATCACGACCTTGGTTTTTTATAAGAGAAGAAATATAAGTATGGAGATACAAACATATTATCGATACTTGCTTCCGTAAACTAGCATCTACATTCTATTCAACGCCTCAGCATGTGGGGCCTTAGCACAATGACTTCTCGACTGTGTAAAAACAAAGATTTTCCCGTCGTCGACAAGGAGGGGGTGACGGCGGTGCGCTTTTTGGCTTGCTCTAGTCCTAGTAGTCATACTAGGTGGTCTAAGCACGTGTAGATTTATTCTTTTTCACGTCTCGTGTTCGCCGTACTGCCACGACTGTTGATGAATAGACGGTAAGTTATTCACGGGAAACCCTTGATGAGCGTGTTTGCAAGAGAGAGAGAGAGAGACAAAGCAAAGCGTGTGTGATATGTTAGAGACTGAGGCAATGATAACAGATTCTTTGTGTCTATGTGTGTGGAGGATAGAGAGAGACATGTACATGGGGCTTTGTGTTGTGTAACGTGGAGACACATATACATAATTAGAGAGTGAGTGTGTGAGATACACATGCGGACATGGGGAGAGATGAGGATCCAGATAAATGGGTGTTTGTGCGTGTTTGTGTGTGTTTGTGCATGCGTTTGTGTGTGAGAGGGAGAGAGTGCACATGGAATACAGAGACCACTGATGATGTAAACCTAGTATAAGGTAAGGGGGAATGGTGTGACATGTGTAGTAGCGGGATAGCACGGGTGCGGGCTAGGGGAGCAGACTATTTGGAAGAGACATCGAGTGTGTGTGTGGGAGAGGGTGTGAGAGCGAGAGAAAGAGAGAGCTAGCGACGGAGAGAGAGAGAGAGAGAGAGAGAGAGAGAGAGAGAGAGAGAGAGAGAGAGAGAAAGAGAGGGGCGAGAGGGGTCTTTTGTGTGCATAAATGGCGTATAGATAGGGAGACAATGTTGATGTTGTCCGAAATTGGCCTATGAACCATTTACGCAAGGGAAGCGAGTCATCGTGGTGTGTGATAGGGACTTCATGAGAGATCTAGAATAGATGGTGTAGAGAACAATGTGTGAAATCGAGAACGATTATACATTAGGGAGCTATGCAAAGAGTCACGACATATATGTATGCAGGAAGGAGTCAAGGGTCCGCATGTGGGAGAGATAGAAAGAGGAGAGTGGTGCACAAGGAGACAAAGTGTGCTTGTTTGCGATTGGGGTGGTGTGTGAGGTGAGTGCGCGAGAACCACATAACTAGGGAGATAGACGCTTGGGGGCGACGCTTTTGTGTGTATGGGAAATATACACTCTACATAGTGTGTGTGCTTGGGTAAGAGAGATAGCGGGAGACCTAGAGAGTGAGGGAAGAGATGTGTGCATGCCCGAGAGACAAAGTGTTAGAGACCTATGTTGGGGTCTGGACTTTACAAGAGAGAGGGGTGTTAATGTGCTCGTGTGTTGGTGTTTGGGGGAGAGAACGACTTCTCTATGTGTGTGTGTGTGTGTGTGTGTGTGTGTGTGTGTGTGTGTGGTGGGTGGGGGTTGACTTCAGATAAAGAGTGAGGTGTCTATATTTGAGGGACTTTAGCGTAATTGAGATATTGTGCACTCATGGTTGATCCATTTGTTTCACAGTTTGTACTATGAGATAACGATACTTTTGAACATGCGTGATATACTTTGATGTACCAGTATTACAAACCTAAGATTGGAATTTTGGAATTCGACTCCATCATTAGCTTTTGTAATTCATTTAAATGGAGGTACATTTTTAAGCTGGGATTTCGTGATTTCAAATTCATATATCAAACCTAGAGATATACACATACGGGCATGTTCAAACTTTATAATCATCCACTTTATTCATACACATACACATTTTTGCTTTTGTCATCATATTTAGGATAAACAAATTTGGAATTTCATTTGAATTGGACCGTATGATGGTATTTGCTTCTAGTAGCTCAATAATCCATATTTGAATTGAATGGACAATCTATGTTTCGAGTTGGAGACATTGATTTTCAAAACATGCACATTTTTTTGCGTGCAAAACAAACAAATTGTCGGCCATGATATCATAGTCGGCCGTACGAGAGCAGAATACTTATAATTTTAGGCGCCAAAAGCTTTCAAACTTCCCGCTTACATCAAAATATCACGCGCTCGAAAGTTTAGCCCTGCAATATTCCGGTTTTACCCCTGCCACATGAACGGAAAAGGGCTGCCTTGGCAACTCCATCGTTTTCCCCTCTTTGCCCCAACATTCTTCCCCAGAGCCCCTCCCCTTCCCCTCCCCGACCCCCAACCGCAGCAAGCCGCCGAATCTAGTCCTCCGCCACAGCGGTTGACCTCACACCCCGCCGGATCTACCTTCCGCACCTTGGAACCCCCAACTGCCAACTCACCACTTCACTGGAGCCACTTCAACATCGGATTGTCCACCGCCTCCAGATCTCCTTGACCGCCATCATGGTCCACCGCACCGGATCTGCTTAACCGCGCCTGCACCACAACATAGGCCCTTCATCGACTCCCTCGTCCGCCTTCGCTGGCCCTTCATACAAGCCCTCGTCCGACGCAATGATCCGCCTCACCGAAAGCACTATACAACGCTACCAACAATCCTTCGCCCATCGCAGACCGTTCGCTTACCGATGCCGCAGCCTCATCGGGTTATTTTGATTTCTACTCCTTCGGTTTTTCTCTTTATCGTGCAAATGTTCACTTACCACAGATGAGCTTTCTTGTATGTCGACAGGCGCCGCAACCGTAGCACCGGAGCAGCTTCAGCGACGGCGACAACCGGCCCAAACTCAACCGCAACATGAGCACCATCGACAATCCTTAGCTATCAAGTATGACAACGATACCCATACGCCGCCGAGAATCAGGTACTATTATCCAATGGCCGGCACCTACGTTCACTTTCCTAGCATAAGCACCGCACCTTTGAATTTCTTCATGGTATCATTCAGTTTTTCATGAGACGCGTTATTCTGCTTGCACCTGTAGGGCCATACTTCTGGCATTGAACATGTTACATGTGTTAAATTACATACCAGTGCACATATAGTTAATATGCTTTAGTTTTGTTCTGATGCCACCTGTTGTTTCCATCGCATCGCTTAATGTTCTCAGATGCTTAATTACGCATCGCAAACTAGCATGTGGTTCCGCCGCTTTTGTTTGTTTTACCCTACATTTTCTCGATGCTAGCTATTACATCACTGCTCCGAGCCTCTGTTCATTACTTGTTTGTGTGTTCTTGATCTTCCCAAGTTGCATGACTAATTTGATGCTTCTATTAATTATGGAGCTGCCAACTCCATCAAGCAAAATATTTGTTCTTTTGGTGCTGGCACCTCGAACACGCATAAAAATAGAGGGAAGCAGATATATTGTCGTGTATGCACACACCCTTCTTTCATTAGTTTAGATGAACCATTGATGATCAATTCGTACCAGTGCATGCGATTAAAATTAATTTTACCTAAATATATGGAGCAGAATAAACTACAACCACTAGATTTGCAACCACGGGATGTCGATTTATATCTTCAAAAAACATTGCAACAGCAGCTAGGCTTCACAACAACATATGGTAAGCCGGTGTGTTTTAGTACATGTTAAATGTAATGCGAGTGGGATGCTTTCTTGGCTTGTGCTCTCATCGTAATCCTACCGAATTACAAATAGTTCAGTTGTTCCGCTTTGGTTGTATTGCTTGATTCGAATGCTTGTTTGTCGTTACGTTATACCTGAGTTGGCCAATATGTCAGCAGTGCCTGTTGTACTATCATAAAGAAATGCATGCCTATTTCATTTGAGTCCTTAACTTTTCCTCTCGACTTCATCACAAGACTATCTTCGTAGTTTATATGAGGCCACACTGTTAAGTGCTTTCTTAGATTATTTCAACTGCTTAGATGCCTTGGCAACTTAAATATAGTGGTTGTCCACTCCCTTTCAACTTTCATCTTACCATTTTAATTTCTTTTTGATTGATGCTGCTTTGAACCATTTAAATATAGTTTGCCATGCTCGGCAATAATTCGTCCGTCGTTTACCATGTAAGCTTACTGCCTGGATCATACGATAACTATCTCTTACTTATGTCCAAATGAAACCTTTCGTGGATGCCGTTCACACTAGGACACAATGTACAACCCCAGAATCTATTTGTGGAAGCAAGTGCACCATCCATGTTACCAAATGGTAGAAGTTCAGAGGCAACACCGCCGAGAGCAGCCTGAGCACGTATATTATAGTGCTTGAGGCTCTACTAGAGGCGTAAAGAGATGGTGTGGCTGCCATGAATGAGGTAATCTTTATCTTGAGGCTGGAAATTATGGAATTAGCGGCACGCATTATGCAAGCAACCCAAGAATTGGAGGAAGTAAGAATGTTGCATTTGAAGACGGAGGAGGTCCTCTTTGCTTCGCCATCCGAAGCCCAAGGTAATCCCGGTTCTTCTTTAGATACCGTTGAAATTGTCATTAGATTATTGTACTTGCATGTTGTGTCATGTCTTTGAATGGATTATGTTGCAAGACCCCTATGTTGTCCGGAATTCCATGTTGTCCATGTGTTGTAATGATCCGAATTTTTTAGGCGAGGTAATCCTCAAGACTTGTATGATTGATGTAAGGTGAACTGTTTTTCGTGTGAGCATATTGTATTGGATGAAATAACTGTTTGAATCAGAGTGTATCCAACCTCATGAATTCAAGATCACGACATTTCTAAATCATAATCATATATGAAGGTGGAATAAATCTTTGTTGTGGTTTTGACGAAATAAATAACAAAACGTATAATTATCTGTGGATATTCGTAATCTAATACAAACTGGATTTGAATTTAGTTTGCCGGGTCCTGTGGCAAACGTGAATGCTAATTCTCCCAAGTTTTGAGCGGTTGCTAAACACCCACTATAATTTGTGGGCTGCCCGAAGCAAGTGTTTGCGAGATGGAAATTACTGTCTACCCCTGACACTTGAATCCTTATCGACCGCATTTACACTGCTGTCGATAGGGGTAGACTAGTAACTTCAATCAGGCGTGACACAACGGCCTCTGAGCCCATTCAGACACGGTGGGTGCCAAACGTGGGCGGCAAAACACATGCGATTCAAGCTCATCCGAAAGACTTGTGTCTCTTCCTCCATTTCCCCATTCATACACGGTGGGCGGCAAAACAAACTCTCCTTGTCCGAAATCGATGTAGGCTAATATTTTAAATAGGGGCAGATGTGTAACTTCCATCAGACGTGACACAACCGCCCTACCTGTCAGCCCCGTTCATACACCGTGGGCGCCAACCGTGGGCGGCAAAACACCCTCTCCTCGCCTGAAATAGTTACGGCAAATATTTGGGATATGCGAGATTACCGCCCTATCCCCAACCGACGTGATGTCTCGATATTTTAAACAGGGATAAGTTCGTAACTTTCCCCATTTCGTAGAAGCGCCCCAAAGTTTGAGATCGCCTCCCTCCATTTCCCCATTCATACACCGTCGGGCGGCACGACAACCTCCGCACTGCGGCCAGCCTCCTCCGTCCGCCACCCCATCCTCCACCTTGCCGGAGCCGCTACCCCTACCCCGTCGTCCACTGCAAGAGATTGTCGTCTCTCATCCACGACACTGGACCAGGATCCTTTCATCGCCTCCTCTCACTTCATCGGCGCCATCGTCCACCTTGCCGTTGCCGCTCCTACGACCGCCTCGTCCACGACAACAGGATATATCCCCCGACCCGGCCGTCTGCCGTCTAAAGTCTTCTTCCCCGCCGCCGACAGCCATCGCACTCGCAGCACCCTCAACGTATCAGCATAGGCCTACACGGCGTCGCAAGAGAGGTGGTACTCTTCCGTATGTGCTTAAGTTATTGATCTCACCCGGAAAATAGATCATAATTTGTTTATCAGACTTTTCTTGTCTGCATACCAAATCGTAGTGGCTAGTTGAAAGCAAACATTGGTTGTGAAGTAGCTTTGTCCAGGTTGCACCTTCAGATCAGCCATGGCACGGGCACTATACTCGTAAAGCTTATGGTTTCCGCTTATATTCACCAAAGATCATCGTAGGTGCTTCGTGGTCGCTAGCACTGCTCCTCGAGACCTCAACCCAAAGCTTACGTGTTCAAATACGAATCTGATATGATGCTCATATAACTAAAACAGAGAACGTTTAATTGGTCACCTAATGTTCCTATATTCGTTTCAAAAAGCATGTGTGCCACCCACTGGTCCAGCTAGTTCCACTTTCCTGATTTTTCTCTTGATGCTTAGGGTTTTCCCCTTTTTATCTACTCTAGTATGATCTCCGTAGGTGCTTTCTGTCGTACTAGCATTACTCCACCCTTCAAGCTAAACAACACAACACTCAGAATTCGAAAGCTTAGTTGTTCAAATATGATTGTGATATGATACTGATATTAGTTAACCGACACATTTAATTGGTTAGATAAAGGTCCCACTTGAATTTCCAAATGCATGTCGCGACATATAGATAGACAACATAATTGCATTTATTTGTCACTTGTTGACCGTACTTTCTTGTCCATACCAAATCTTAGTTGTTATTTCAAAGCAAACATCGGTTGCTAACTACCCTTTGCATGGTTTGCGCCTTCAGATCTGCCATCCCACCGCCACGGTCAACACTGCATCGATCATGCTTATGTTTTCCCCATTTTATGATGACTACAATCAGCCTCGTGGTTCGTGGTCGTAATAGCACTGCTCCACCCATCGAGCTAAACAAGCTTAGTTGTACAAATTCATATCTCGATATTATTGCTGATATTAGTAAAACCGAGATGTTTAATTGGTTAGCTAAATGTTCCTACTTTAGTTTCGAAATGCATGTGAGCCACATATGGAGAGACCGGAAAGAATAGTATTTCTCTGTGCGCTCTGGTTCATCATGGGTGGCCAACCGACATTGTATTGAAACACTTATAATATCTTCAATCTGCTTGCTCTTCTCGCTTCTTCTTTAAGATGATACTCTTCTCTTGCGGTCGATCGTCGTGTCGAGTTGTTCTCCTTAGTATATTTTGAATCTGTCGTGTCAGTCGACTTGTTCTTCTTTACTATATGTTGAAGCTATCATCTGCGAAGTCTCATCACTTCTGGAGCTCTCATATTTTGAGTAGTAGGCCACATTATATTAATGCACACAACAAATTACAACATGCATGGCATCTTTTAAAATAATTGCAGAGATAGCACAAAGGGGTTTACAGGGATGCAGTATTGGATTAGAATCACTTCTGCATTACAAAGAAAATCTCACTTGTTTTATGTTTTCATGCATGCCAGATATTGAACATTATCAAAATGAATATGAGAATGGCGCGACGAGAGGAATATTGTGGAACGATCCACCTGCTAACAAACTTGGCATGGTGGAGGATGGCCTATCTTATTCACCCATCAAGGTGCTTGCTCTAACTTTGCAAAGTTGTATTGGTCGCATATATTTTGCATCCGACCTCTTGCATTTCTTCTACTTTGTTACACCATCTCGCTTAGTTTAAGCATCATATATGAGTATATGCCATAACTATCCATTTTCTCGTACCTATTCCATGTGTCGTCACACTATGTTTTTCCACCAAATGTCGTTCTTTTCGTGATAGATGTCCAAAAGGAAGAGGGTGAGTGCAGATCCTCAAGGAGTACAAACTAGGTATTTGGAAAAGGTAGTGGTACCTGTTAAATCAGATAGATCAGCAGCCACAGAAAACACAGGCCCAACTGTACCACACTTTACCCCTACTCCAGTGGCCAAACCCCTATTAGAACTGCTGGGAGCCCAACGTCAGGTACTGTCTATGATATCAATTCAAAATTTGAACTCCTAAATTTCTGCTTGTGCCTTACCTTCTCTCTTGTATGAAAACTAATTTCAGATGAATCTCCTTGCTCAAAGGATCATACGATCTCAAAACAATAATGGGCTCTGCATTGCTCTTGTCAAGACTGTCTCCATTTTGCCTTGTAATGTTGTACTTAATTAATTGCTATTTGATTATGTATCATCGGGCCCGCACCGAGCTTCATTATCCTCTGTTTCTTCCAATATTATTTCATCTATATTTACTCTTTGCAAAATATAGAATAATGACAACGCTTATAAAGAACTTTCTTTGGGGAATTTATTGAATTATCCTTCCATCAACATGGAGAAGGGCTTTGTCCAGCCCGTGTTAACATGTAATGTAAGTTCATCCTTCTCAAGCCTTCAGACTTTGTTCTAGTATAGATTTGGATAGGCATCATTGCCTGACTGCTGTTTTCTTTGCTGTTTACATCTGATTGGATGTTTGCAACAACTACCAGTTTCAAATTGTAGTTATAAAAACATGTTCCTTATGTAGAACAGATCCATTTATTTTCTTATATAACTGTGAAACCTGTTACGTGTCTCCTTGTTTCTCTTTCAGAGTCGTATCTCTTATGCCAGGCAGAACTTTAGGGAAAATAGTGAGCTGAACCATCTTGAGGACAGCGAGATGACCCCAAGGTCCTGCCTTGATGAAGACAGTGAGTTGAAGCTACTCACCAGCAGGTGTGAGACAACCTCTGTGCGATCAGCTGCCTCAATCAGTTCGACTTCTTCACCTCAACTTAAAGCGGAAAGGCTAGCTTCAAATTTCGACCGACTTGAAGTCAAAGATGCAATGAAGATGTCGTGAGGACTGCCGTGCGCACCATCATGTCTTAAATCTAGTGTTGATGCATCTATCGTTGGCCAATCGAGGTATACTCAGCTTCTTCACTGTTTGGGGGCGACTTGGCCAGGCCTAGTGCCTTCAAGTGCTCTCGCTTTTGTATATTCTTTTGTCGGTGCGTTTATTTGCCTTTGGTGGCGAACTTTGATGCCCAAAGGATGTAATATGTGCGATAGCCGTGATAGCCTAAGCGTAAGTTGCTTGCTTATTTATTTCCTTGTTGTCTTGTTTATTTGTTTGCTTGTAGTCATTGTAGTTCTTTTTCCGCGGTTTGCTAGTGGCTGCAATAACCTATTTTTTAAAACTAGGCCACAATAACCATGGGCTAATATTTCTTTGTAGTGACACTTTGGGCCTCCTACGGGTCAGAGAAACGATGGGCCTTCTACGGGCCGTGAAACAAGGGGCCTTCTATGGGTCAGAGAAACAATGGGCCTTCTACAGTCAGATCATCAATGGGCCTTATACAGGCAGTATGATCGATTAGCCAAACATGGGCCAATACCAGGCCGCATTATGGCCGTAAACGGGCTAGAGTTGGAATCGTCCATTCATGGGCCGACCATAACGTGCCATCGTTAATAGGCCGTATTTCATGACGCTGTGAAAACGGCCCAACGTGTTAACGGACCACAAACGGGCCGACTGTAACCACGGGCTGAATTTGGCCCATAAGCGTAAAAATGACAAGAACGGGTCAGAGGTAAACGAAAGGTCAGTAAATGAGCCCAAGAATAAATGGGCTCTGAGAAGGCCGAAAGATAACATGGGCTGGAAACGGCCCAACGGAATAACGGGCCCTTAATGGGTATAAAGTGATACACTGTTCATTACGGGCCAGTTTCACCACGGGCCGTTAATGGGTGTAAAGCAATACACTTTTCATTATGTGCCAGTTTCACCACGAGCCGTTAATAGGCCAAAAGTTACATAGGGCCTCATATGGGCCTAAAGATGTCATGGGCCATACATGGGCCAGAAGTGAAAATGGGCTGGAATCATATTGGGTGACCCAGATGACGGTACTGGGCCTAATTTGGATAGGGCGTAACGGGCCTTGGGTTAGCGGGCTGTAAATGGGCTATATGCGAACATATCGTTAACAGGCTTTACATGGGCCGGCCCGCCACCTTTTCACCAAGTCAAACGGGCCGGCCTTTTCACAAGAATGGGCCTCTGTTGGGCCGTGCCACGTGTCGACGTATCATAGGCACCTTCTGTCCAATGAGTGGATGACATCTGTCCCAACGGTGAGCCGACACGCGAGTTTTCCTCCAAACCAATGATGATTTTACACGTGGAAAATCCCCATTGGTCGGGGCTGTTAATGGGTTATTGGATCCAAAACCCGACCCGATAGCTTAACGGCGTTCCGTTACAGTGGATGCCACATGTCGGTAACCCTTGACGAAAGCACTTCTGTGACGCGCGATTTATCGTCATGGAAGTGGACACTTCCGTGATGATAATTTTGGTAATGTCATGGAACACTTCTACGACAGCACAAGTATGACTATCTTGATTCTGTCATAAATTTGTCACGGATGTACATGCGTGACAAAAAATGCGACCTATTGTGACAAACACGTATCATCACGGAAGTGTATTTCTTTTGTAGTGTTCTTTGGTTAATTCTAGATGGGTCTATCCCCATCCTGCGGATAGTGTCCTCATATATTAATTGAGACTGCTGCCGCCGTCCATAAGGACGTGGGTGAGACGGTATCCATCGATTATCGGGTCAAGCACCAAGGCCTTTGATCCTCTGCGCCGAATACTAGTACGGTCATCCAAGTTATCGAAAGTGATCGGATAAGGCATCCAGTGGTTAGGCGTGAGTACGATGGGCTCTATATCAAGCGCGTCTCTATGCGCGCGTTCGTGCCTCCTCATGGATGTGTGAGTCGCGTGGATCATGTTCACTGTTTTAACCTCTGGCGGGAATTTTTTCTGTCCTTCAGTGTTCGGCTGGCGAGGTTCATCCTCGTCTTCACTTGGTGTTTCCCTTTCCTTGTGTTCGGCATTTAATTTGCCGGCCTGCTTGAAGACCCATCACTCTCTGTGCGTGTGGTTTGCAGGTTTGTCGGTGCCATGAATTTGGCATAGTCTATCTAGGACTCTATTCGCACCGGATGGTCCTCTTTGTTGCCTTTAGATGGCTTGTTTTGTTGATTAGGTGGAGAGCCCCGAATCCGCATTAACCGTCGTGTTATCCGGCTCTCTTCCTTGTTTTGGCGTTGTTTTTATGACGCCGTGGCTTCCCGTTGCCATCCCTTATTTCGGATGTGCTTTGGGGTCATGCCTTTACGGGCTAGCTGCCTATCTTCTCCGCATAAAAGCGGGTCATAAGGCTTGTTAGGGCTGCCATTGTCCTTGGTTTTTCTTGGCGAGGTTTACGGCGAGCCACTCGTCACGCAGATCTTTGTGTTTGAATGCTGCTAAGGCTTCGGCATCCGGAAAGTCAACAATTTGATTCTTCTTAGTGAGGAATCTGTTCCAAAACTTGCGGGCGGATTTTCCGGGCTGTTGGACTATGTGACTTAAGTCGTCAGCATCTGGAGGCCGGACATAGGTCCCTTGAAAGTTGGCCCTGAAAGCGTCCTCGAGTTCCTCCCAGCTCCCAATTGAATTTTCGGGGAGGCCTTTCAACCAAAGGCCGAGCTGGTCCCTTCAAATTTTGAGGGGAGGTATTTGATGGCGTGAAGGTCATCCCCATGAGCCATATGTATGTGTAGGATAAAGTCCTCTATCCGCACCCACAGGTCTGCTGTTCCGTCAGATGCCTCTATGTTCACAGGTTTAAAGCCCTGTGGGAATTCTTGGTCCAAGATTTCATCGGTAAAGCACGGGGAGCAGCCCCTCAGATCTGGACGTCTTTGTGGCATGTCGTCGGCTGTTGTTGTGTCCGGTCTTTATTCCGGACTGGTATTCGATTAGGCGTAATCATTTTGGCAATCGTAGTCCTTCGCCGAGTGCGCCCTTTGGATCCATAAATGGACCTGGCCGCTCCAAATTTTCTTATTCGTGTGTTCATGTGAATCGGTAGCCGCTTTGTTGCGGTTATGAAGTGGTACAAAGTCGTCAAATTCTCGCAAGAGCTTGCTTTGGATAGCTCTTTGTATGGCGATCATCGCCGTATCTTTCTTCAGTGTCTAGCACTTTATTCCATCTACAGTTGAGCATTTCCTGTGCGACCTTGTGTCGTTGCTTCTGCTTCTTTAGACTTCTTGCTGTGGCCATAAGCTTTCTGTGGAGGTTATCTCGTTCCACGTCTTTTTCCGGGATTGCATCATTATCCGGACCGTTTTCCTGAGCTGGTTCGTTTTGATGACCTCGTCCGTCGGGATCATTGTCTTCAGGCGTCTGCTCCGAACTGTGTTCAGGGTGACCTAGTTCATCCTGATCCATCGCTGGGTCCGTATGGTCGTTGTTGCCTTCGGAGTTGATTGTATTATCGATCCTTCTGGCGCTTTTGTCACTATTTTTACTGTTGCTGGACTTAGAACGGCGTCTGCACCGTCGCTTTGGCTTTTGTCCGGGGGTTTTATCGTCCGGAGTGTCGCCTTTGTCCTCTTTGGGTGTATCCACCATGTATACGTCGTGTGACGAGGGGGAAGTCCGGCGCCCCATAGATTCACATCCTCTCCTGCATCGTCGTCCATACCATCGATGTCTTCGGAGTCGAAGTCAGGCACGCCGGTTAAATCGTCGACCGTGGCTATGAAGTGGGTGGTGGGTGGGCAACGAATTTCTTCGTCGCCTGCTTCCCACTCGAACCGGACGTAGTTTGGCCCGGAAATTTCTGTCAAAGAGAGAGTTTTCAACGAGTTCAGCAGGTCGCCAAAGGGCGAGTGCCGAAAAATGTCCGCGGCGGTGAATTCCATTACCGGAGCCCAACCTAGCTCAACCGGTTCGGGAGTGCGCGGGCCGGACTCAACATCCGGATACGAATCCGGGGGTTCGGAGTCATAGGCCACCATAGAGGTAAGGCACGTGTTTGGCTCCAGCACCGACGAGTGCGCGACTGCGGGCGGGTCCAGCCTCCGCCCTCGTGCAACGCAGCCTGCCCGGACTTAGGTCTCGAGGCTAATGCGGGGTGATACCGAGCTTTGTCTCGACAAAGAGGTCTAAGCCGTGCTCGTCGTGACTGTCCGGTATCGTGTTATTAGCGATGGTTGAAGGAGCCATCGAGCCTAGCAGCGACGACACAGAGGAACTCTCAATGAAAGCACCAATGTTAGTGTCAAAACCGGCGGATCTCGGGTAGGGGGTCCCGATCTGTGCGTCAAGGCTGATGGTAACAGGAAGCAAGGGACACAGATGTTTACCTGTGTTCGGCCCTCTCGATGGAGGTAAAACCCTACTTCCTCGCTTGATTAATATTGATGATATGGGTAGTACAAGAGTAGATCTACCACGAGATCATAGAGGCTAAACCCTAAGAGCTACCCTATGATGGTATGATTGTAATTGTGATCGGCCTTCTAAGGACCAACCTCTCCGGTTTATATAGGCACCGGAAAGGGCTAGGGTTTACATGGAGTCGGTTAGAAGGAAGGAAATATAATATCTGGATCGCCAAGCTTGCCTTCCACACTAAGGAAAGTCCCATCCGAACACGGGCCGAAGTCTTGAGTCTTGCATCTTCACGCTTCAATAGTCCGGACGTTGTACACAGTCCGGCTGTCCGGATACGCCCTAATCCAGGACTCCCTCAGCGCCCTCCTGGTGTCAATCGTCATGGCTCACGTCACGAGAGCCTCGTGAGGTTTGCCCCGCCTTGATATCTCCACTCCTCGTGAGCCTGGCTGACTAGACCACTCCTGAGGAGGTCTTGCGTCGTCCACCTCGCGAGGCTTGGTCCCTCGCGAGGGTCTTGGATGCCTTGTTGATGAAGATGGGCCGTACGGCCTGCTGGCTTAGCCACGCCGTGGGCCGCAGGCAGGCAAGTCTGGGGACCCCATTCCCAGAATGCCGACAGGTATGTTACTTTCCCAAGATTCGATTGTCGGTATCATCATACCTAGTTCAATCTCGTCATCAGCAAGTCTCTTTACTCGTTCCGTAATGAATCATCCCGTGACTAACTCATTAGTCACATTGCTTGCAAGGCTCATAGTGATGTGCATTATCGAGAGGGCCCAGAGATACCTCTCCGATACACAGAGTGACAAATCCTAATCTCGATCTATGCCAACTCAACAAACACCATCAGAGACACCTGTAGAGCATCTTTATAATCACCCGCCATTGCCAGGACGTTTGATAGCACACAAGGTGTTCCTCCGGTATTCGGGAGTTGCATTATCTCAGTCTCAGGAACATGTATAAGTCATGAAGAAAGCAATAGCAGAAAATCTAAACGATCATTATGCTAAGCTAACGGATGGGTATTGTCCATCACATCATTCTCTAATGATGTGACCCCATTCATCAAATGACAACACATGTGTATGGCTAGTAAACATAACCATCTTTGATTAACGAGCTAGTCAAGTAGAGGCATACTAGGGACACTCTGATTGTCTATGTATTCACACATGTACTAAGTTTCCGGCTAATACAATTCTAGCATGAATAATAAACATTTATCATGATATAAGGAAATATAAATAAAAACTTTATTATTGCCTTTAGGGCATATTTCCTTCAGTCTCCCACTTGCACTAGAGTCAATAATCTAGATTACATAGTAATGATTCTAACACCCATGGAGTCTTGGTGTTGATCATGTTTTGCTCGTGAGACAGGCTTAGTCAACGGGTCTGCAACATTCAGATTCGTATGTATCTTGCAAATCTCTATGTCTCGCTCCTTGACTTGATCGCGGATGGAATTGAAGCGTCTCTTGATGTGCTTGGTTCTCTTGTGAAATCTCGATTCCTTTGCCAAGGCAATTGCACCAGTATTGTCACAAAAGATTTTCATGGGACCCGATGCACTAGGTATTACACATAGATCGGATATGAACTCCTTCATCCAGACTCCTTCATTTGCTACTTCCCAAGCAGCTATGTACTACGCTTCACACGTATATCCCGCCACGACACTCTGCTTAGAACTGCACCAACTGACAGCTCCATCATTCAATATAAATACGTATCCGGTTTCTGATTTAGAGTCATCCGGATCAGTGTCAAAGCTTGAATCGACGTAACCGTTTACGATGAGCTCTTTGCCACCTCCATAAACGAGAAACATATCCTTAGTCCCTTTCAGGTATATCAGGATGTTCTTGACCGTTGTCCAGTGATCCACTCCTGGATTACTTTGGTACCTCCCTGAAACTAATAGCAAGGCACACATCAGGTCTAGTACACATGATTGCATACATGATAGAACCTATGGCTGAGGCATAGGGAATGACTTTCATTTTCTCTCTATCTTCTGTAGTGGTTGGGCATTGAGTCTGACTCAACTTCACACCTTGTAACACAGGCAAGAACCATTTCTTTGAATGATCCATTTTGAATTTCTTCAAAACTTTATCAAGGTATGTGCTTTGTGAAAGTCCAATTAACGTCTTGATCTATCTCTATAGATCTTCACCGAGGCCCTTCATTGAAAAATTCTTATTCAAGTATCCTTTTATGCTATCTAGAAATTCTGTATTATTTCCAATCAACAATATGTCATCCACATATAATATTAGAAATGCTACAGAGCTCCCACTCATTTTCTTGTAAATACAGGCTTCTCCAAAAGTCTGTATAAAACCATATTCCTTGATCACACTATCAAAGCGTATATTCCATCTCCGAGAGGCTTGCACCAGTCCATAAATGGATCACTGGAGCTTGCACACTTTGTTAGCACCTTTTGGATCGACAACACCTTCTGGTTGCATCATATACAGCTCTTCTTTGAGATATCCATTAAGTAATGCAGTTTTGACATCCATTTGCCAAATTTCATAATCATAAAATGTGGCAATTGCTAACATGATTCAGACAGACTTAAGCATCGCTACGGGTGAGAAAGTCTCATCGTAGTCAACTCCTTGAACTTGTAGAAAACCTTTTGCAACAAGTCGAGCTTTGTAGACAGTAACATTACCGCCAGCGTCAGTCTTCTTCTTAAAGTTCCATTTATTTTATATGGCTCGCCGATCATCGGGCAAGTCAACCAAAGTCCATACTTTGTTCACATACATGGATCCCATCCTAGATTTCATGGCCTCAAGCCATTTTGTGGAATCTGGGCTCATCATTGTTTCCTCATAGTTCGTAGGTTCGTCATGGTCAATTAACATGACTTCCAGAACAGGATTACCGTACCACTCTGGTGCGGATTTTACTCTGGTTGACCTACGAGGTTCAGTAGTAAGTTGATCTGAAGTTTCATGATCATCATCATTAGCTTCCTCACTGATTGGTATAGGAATCACTGGAACTGATTTCTGTGATGTACTACTTTCCAATTTGGGAGCAGGTACAATTAGCTCATCAAGTTCTACTTTCCTCCCACTCACTTCTTTTGAGAGAAACTCCTTGTCTAGAAAGGATCCATTCTTAGCAACAAATATCTTGCCTTCGGATCTGTGATAGAAGGTGTACACAACATTTTCCTTTGGGTATCCTATGAAGACACATTTCTCCGATTTGGGTTCGAGCTTATCAGGTTGAAGCCTTTTCACATAAGCATCGCAGCCCCGAACTTGAAGAAACGACAACTTGGGTTTCTTGCAAAACCACAGTTCATATGGTGTCGTCTCAATGGATTTAGATGGTGCCCTATTTAACATGAATGCAGCCATCTCTAAAGCATAACCCCTAAACGATAGCGGTAAATCAGTAAGAGACATCATAGATCGCACCATATCTAATAAAGTACGATTACGATGTTCAGACACACCATTACGCTGTGGTGTTCTAGGTGGCGTGAGCTGCGAAACTATTCCACATTGTTTCAAATGAAGACCTAACTCATAACTCAAATATTAACCTCCACGATCAGATCGAAAAAACTTTATTTTCTTGTTACGATGATTTTCCACTTCACTCTGAAATTCTTTGAACTTTTCAAATGTTTCAGATTTATGTTTCATCAAGTAGATATACCCATATCTGCTCAAATCATCTGTGAAGGTCAGAAAATAACGATACCCGCCGTGAGCCTCAACACTCATCGGACCGCATACATCAGTATCTATTATTTCCAACAAGTCAGTTGCTCGCTTCATTGCTCCGGAGAGCGGAGTCTTAGTCATCTTGCCTATGAGGCATGGTTCGCAAGCATCAAGTACTTCATAATCAAGTGATTCCAAAAGCCCATCAACATGGAGTTTCTTCATGCGCTTTACACCAATATGACATAAAAGGTAGTGCCACAAATAAGTTGTACTATCATTATTAACCTTGCAACTTTTGGCTTCAATATTATGAATACTAGATGACACCCCACGTGTTGCTGCGGGACTTTGTAGAAAATTTTCTGAGTAACACCCACGTCGCAAATATAACAATGGGAACCAATTAATGATGGATTTGAATTACATGCAATGAAATGTGTAGTCATTGGTGGTAGCATGAACAATGTTCTTAGCGATACTAAACTACAATGTAGTGCATTCATTATCTGTTGAAAGAAGGCACTCTCTAAGTATTCCCAGCATTATGAACTACATTACCATTAGCAGGTCATGAACACATGACCATGATGATTTAAAAAAGTTAATTACAATTGCTTAAATATATAAGATGTTCGAAAAAACAACCTGCAATATGAGTGAACATAGCAATATGCCCCAATAGCTAGACCAGTTCTACCACCGGCTGCTTCTGAAATTGTCAAAATGCCATATAAAAGGAACAACATCAAGATGTAAACCATTCAATATAGTAGCCCTTGGTATAGGAAGAACTTGTAGTAATCCATCGCAAAATAAAAGATATTAGATGATAGATCAACATAGTATATTTTTGTACAAAAGACAGCATTAATATTACAATACCACAACAATGTTGCAGAATTATGTACAGGTAAGTGTACCACTTGTGAAGTCAGAATGTAGTTGAAATTTTCTAAAGAGCCCACATGTGTGGCCATGATTGCGACAAAGAAACGGAGATTGTAGGTGTGTTGCATAAGTACAGGTATGTGCAAAGAAACAGCGATTATCAGCAGCAGAAGGCATAATAAAGTACAACAAAATAAAACATTTTTTTAAGGGAACATAAAATATAATTTCTTCTTTCAAACCCTGGTAAACTATTACTCAGTTTTATACATGAAACTAAGAAAATAGTACTCCCTTTGTACACTAATGTAAGATTTTTTTCTTGTACAAATTGAACTACAAATTTTTCTTATATTAGTGTATATAGGTAGTAGTAAAAAATGAATGGCTGCCAACATCTTTCAAGAACATATCGTCAAATCTAAATGGTGGCAGCAACATTCTTCCTCCTCTACAACACAAATTCTAACTTGGATCCTAAGTGATCTCTGCGAACACGATCTTCATACCAAAATAAACTCCAAAATGTCTTCAAGAATGCTGAGTGCCCTCGGGTCTGTGACGCCCCCGATTTGACCGTACACTAATCATACACACAAACATGTACGATCAAGATCAAGGACTCACGAAAGATATCACAACACAACTCTAGGCACAAATTAAAACAATACAAGCTTTATATTACAAGCCAGGGGCCTCGAGGGCTTGAATACATCAGCTCAAAAACACTAGAGTCGGCGGAAGCAATAATATCTGAGTACAAACATAAGTTAAACAAGTTTGCCTTAAGAAGGCTAGGACAAAAGTAGCAACGATCGAAAAGTCAAGGCCTCCTACCTGGGACCTCCTAACTACTCCTCGAAGCCGAACTCCACGTAGAATCATCCTCGGAATCTCTAGCTCCTGGACTCCAGCATCTGGTTGCGACAATCGAGAAGAATGCAAAGGGGGAAAAGAGGGAGAAAAGCAACCGTGAGTACTCATCCAAAGTACCCGCAAGCAAGGATCTACACTACATATGCATGGGTATCTGTGTAAAGGGGCAATATCGGTGGACTGAACTGCATAATGCAAGAATAAGAGGGGGATAGCTAGTCCCGTCGAAGCCTACGGTTCTGGCAGCCTCCATCTTGCAGCATGTAGAAGAGAGTAGATGGTAAGTTCACCAAGCATCATCACATAGCATAATCTTACCCGGCGATCCTCCCCTCGTCGCCCTGTGTGAGAGCGATCACCGGGTTATATCTGGCACTTGGAAGGGTGTGTTTTATTTATTATCCAGTTCTAGTTGTCATAAGGTCAAGGTACAACTCCGGGTCGTCCTGTTACCGAGTATCATGGCTATTCGAATAGATAAACTTCCCTGCAGGGGTGCACCACATTACCCAACACGCTTGATCCCCTTTGGCCGGACACACTTTCCTGGGTCAGGCCCGGCCTCGGAAGATCAACACGTCGCAGCCCTACCTAGGCACAATAGAGAGGTCAGCACGCCGGCATAATCCTATGGCGCAGGGGTCTGGGCCCATCGCCCATTGCACACCAAGACGCGTTGCGAATCGACCGGAAGCGCATCTAGCCCCTTAATACAAGCGCAGGCTTACGGTCCAATCCGGCGCGCGCCGCTAAGTCGCTGACGTCAAGAAGGCTTCGGCTGATACCACGACGTCGAGTGCCCATAACTGTTCCGACGTAGTTGGTTAGTGCGTATAGGCCAGTGGCCAGACTCAGATCAAATACCAAGATCTCGTTAAGCGTGTTAATTGATGTAATCACATACGCCGACCAGGGCCAGGCCCACCTCTCTCCTATGTGGTCCCAACCTGCCATGTCGCTCCGCCACAAAGTAACAGTCGGGGGGCGTCGGGAACTCATGCCCACCACTACCTGGATGGAACCACCTATCCTTTCAGCCCCCAGATCGGAATCACTTGCGGGTACTCTACGAGCCGACCCGACTTTAGTCACCACATGTATCATATAATATGTATGTAAGTATATACCCGTGATCACCTCCCGAGTGATCATGGCCCGGTAGTATAGCATGGCAGACGGACAAGAATGTAGGGCCACTGATGGAATACTAGCATCCTATACTAAGCATTTAGGATTGCAGGTAAGGGTAACAACTGTAGCAACACTGGCAAGCTATGCAGTAGAATAGGATTAACTGAAAGCAGTAACATGTTACACTACTCTAATGCAAGCAGTAGAGAGAAGAAATATGCGATATCTAGTGAACAAGGGGGGGGGGCTTGCCTGGTTGCTCTGGCAAGGAGGAGTCATCAACAACGTAGTCGATCGGGGCACCAGCAGCGGCGTCAGTCTCGTAGTCTACCGGAGAGAAGAGGGGGAAGAAACAATGAATACAATGCAAACATATGCATATCTCTGCATGACATGACAAGTAACGGTGCCAGGTGTGCCCTAGCGCGGTAGGAGGTGATACCGGGGAAGGGGGGAAACATCCGGGGAAGTATGCCCGGTGTTTCGCGTTTTCGAACAGATGAACCGGAGGAGGAAAGTTGCGTGTTCACTATGCTATGGATGTGTGGTGTACGAACGGGCTGCGTATTCAGATTCGTCTCGTTGTTCTGAGCAACTTTCATGTACAAAGTTTTTCCATCCGAGCTATGGTTTATTTTATATTAATTTTAAAATATTTAATCAATTTTATAGATTTATCCATTTAATTAATTCTAACATTATCCAGAATAGTGTCTGCTGATGTCAACATGATGCAATGCTGAGGTCATCAGTCAACAGTGTGGTTGACTTGGTCAACAAACATGTGGGTCCCGGTTGTCATAGACTGTTAGCTAATTAACCTAGTTAATTAGTTTAACCTAAATAGACTAATTAGGATAATTAAACACAATTAATTAATTAATTAATTATTATTATTATTTTAAAATTCTTTTTTAACGTTCTAGGGCTGGGCCCTAGGAGTGAGAGGCCCAGAAGCCACCGTGGGTTAACGGGCGTGGGTGCAGCGGGTGTTTGGGCTCATGGGGCAGGGTGGAGCGGAGGCCGAGAGGGCGCTCGCCCGCAGGGACGGCGAGGCCATGCCCGCGGCCGGTTTCGAACTAACGCGAGATTAGCAACAGTAATCGAGGTGACGTGGCATCATTAGCAGAGGTTCACTATCGCTTAAATATCCGAGCGTCACAATTCTCCTCCACTACAAGAGGTAGAGTAAGGGGCAAAGTCTGGTTACGATATTCTAACGTATCTTCTCGAAGAAGTTAATACCTTTCATTGGTGTATTAATTTCTCCGCTTTAGTTCATCATGATGAAGCCGACATCCTTTCTTCATGATCTCCATCATACTTATGGAAAAGATAAGGGGGGAGACTCGGGAAGGACGGAGCTCAACACATGTTAGGTACCTGGGGGCTATCTCAGTGAACGAGGTATAGAGGCATCTCTCGAGTTGAAATTCGAGAAAGTCATAGAGAGCAAGGTAAGAAGGTGCAATAAGAAATTTCAAGCGAATAGGCAATCGTTCATTTCCTGTAACAGAGTGTGAAAGGGTTCAAAGCGATGGGAATAAGTATTGTGTCTGATACCAGAATTGATGATCTCTCGGAAGGTGGCTCGTGAATTACTTACGGGGACACGCGTGAGTAACAACCTCGGGAAGAGGGGGTGTATAGAGAGTCGGGGTTCAATCCTATGGAACTGTGGGTTATGGGCTCACCATGTGGGTTAAAAAGTAGGAAGGCGTTGACGTCTTGCACGATCATGTAAGCAAGGCATTGCTACCTCTTGAGCACTGCGTTGGTTTTCCCTTGGAGAGGAAAGGGTGATGCAGCAAAGTAGCGTAAGTATTTCCCTCAGTTTTTGAGAACCAAGGTATCAATCCAGTAGGAGGCCACACGCAAGTCCCTCATACCTACACAAACAAATAAGAACCTTGCAACCAACGCGATAAAGGGGTTGTCAATCCCTTCACGGCCACTTGCAAAAGTGAGATCTGATAGAGATGATAATATAATATTTTTGGTATTTTTATGATAAATACTAAAAGTAAAGAAAGCAAATAAACGGCGATAGAAATAGCTTGTCGACGGAAGATTAATATGATGGAGAATAGACCCGGGGCCATAGGTTTCACTAGTGGCTTCTCTCAAGATAGCATAAGTATTACGGTGGGTGAACAAATTACTATCGAGCAATTGATAGAAAAGTGCATAATTATGAGAATATCTAGGCATGATCATGTATACAGGCATCACGTCCGCGACAAGTAGACCGACTCCTGCCTGCATCTACTACTATTACTCCACACATCGACCGCTATCCAGCATTCATCTAGAGTATTAAGTTCATAAGAACAGAGTAACGCATTAGGTAAGATGACATGATGTAGAGGGAAAACTCATGCAATATGATATAAACCCCACCTTTTTATCCTCGATGGCAACAATACAATACGTGTCGTTTCCCCTCACATCGGATCGAGCAACCGCATGATTGAACCCAAAGCTAAGCACTTCTCCCATTGCAAGAAAGATCAATCTAGTAGGCCAAACCAAACTGATAATTCAAGAGACTTGCAAAGATAACCAATCATACATAAAAGAATTCAGAGAAGATTCAAATATTGTTCATAGATAATCTTGATCATAAACCCACAATTCATCGAATCTCGACAAACACATCGCAAAAAGAGTTACATCAAATAGATCTCCAAGAAGATCGAGGAGAACTTTGTATTGAGATCCAAAGAGAGAGAAGAAGCCAGCTAGCTAATATCTATGGACCCGAAGGTCTATGGTAAACTACTCATACATCATCGGAGAGGCTATGGTGTTGATGTAGAAGCCCTCCGTGATCGATGCCCCCTCCGGCAGGACGTCGAAAAAGGCCCCAAGATGGTATCTCACAGGAACAGAAGGTTGCGGCGGTGGAATTAGGTTTTCTTTGTGCTCTTCGATGGTTTCGGGGTACGTAGGTATATATAGGAGGAAGAAGTAGGTCGGTGGAGCCACGAGGGTCCCACGAGGGTGGAGGGCGTGCCCAGGGGGTAGGCGCACCCCCTGCCTCGTGGCCTCCTCGTATGTTTCTTGACGTCCACTCCAAGTCCACTGGATCAAGTTTGTTCCAAAAATAACTCTCCGGAAGGTTTCATTCCATTTGGACTCCGTTTGATATTCCTTTTTTGCAAAACACTCAAATAGGCAAAAAACAGCAATTTGCACTGGGCCTTGGGTTAATAGGTTAGTCCCAAAAATAATATGAAAGTGTATAATAAAGTTCATTAAACATCCAAAATCGAATATATAATAGCATGGAACAATAAAAAATTATAGATACGTTGGAGACATATCAAGCATCCCCAAGCTTAATTCCTGCTCATCCTCGAGTAGGTAAATGATAAAAACAGAATTTTTGATGTGGAATGCTTCCTAGCATATTTCTCAATGTAATTTTCTTTAATGTGGCATGAATGTTCAGATCCGAAAGATTTAAGATAAAAGTTTCATATTGACATAAAAATAATAATACTTCAAGCATGCTAACCAAGCAATTATGTCTTATCAAAATAACATAGCCAAAGAAAGCTTATCCCTATAAAATCATATAGTTTGGCTATGCTTCATTTTCGTCACACAAAATGCTCTCATCATGCACAACCCCGATGACAGGCCAAGCAATTATTTCATACTTAGCCTTTTCAAACTCTTTCAACTTTTACGCAATATATGAGCGCGAGCCATGGACATACCACTATGGGTGGAATAGAATATAATGATTGAGGTTGTGTGAGAAGACAAAAAAGGAGAAAGTCTCACATTGACGCGGCTAATCAACGGGATATGGAGATGCCCATCAATTGATGTCAATGCAAGGAGTAGGGATTGCCATGCAACGGATGCACAAGAGCTATAAATGTATGGAAGCTCAACAAAATAAACTAAGTGGGTGTGCATCCAACTCGCTTGCTCACGAAGACCAAGGGCATTTTGAGGAAGCCCATCACTGGAATATACAAGCCAAGTTCTATAATGTAAAATTCCCACTAGTATATGAAAGAGACAAAATAGGAGACTCTCTATCATGAAGATCATGGTGCTACTTGAAGCACAAGTGTGGAAAAAGGACAGTAACATTGTCCCTTCTCTCTTTTTCTCTCATTTTTTTATTTGGGTCTTTTTCTCTTTTTTTCTTTTTTTGCCTCTTTTCTTTCTCTCTTTTTCTTCGTCCGGAGTCTCATCCCGACTTGTGGGGGAATCATAGTCTCCATCATCCTTTCCTCACTTGGGATAATGCTCTAATAATGATGATCATCACACTTTTATTTACTTACAACTCAAGAATTACAACTCAATACTTAGAACAAAATATGACTCTATGTGAATGCCTCCAGCGGTGTACTGGGATATGCAATGAATCAAGAGTGACATTTATGAAAGAATTATAAAGGTGGCTTTGCCACAAATACGATTTTTCAACTACATGATCCTACAAAGCAATATGACAATGATGATGCGTGTCATAATAAAAGGAACGGTGGAAAGTTGGATGGCAATATATCTCGGAATGGCTATGGAAATTCCATAATAGGTAGGTATGGTGGCTGTTTTGAGGAAGATATAAGGAGGTTTATGTGTGATAGAGCGTATCATATCACGGGGTTTGGATGCACTAGCGAAGTTTGCACCAACTCTCAAGGTGAGAAAGGACAATGCACGGTACCGAAGAGGCTAGCAATGATGGAAGGGTGAGAGTGCGTATAATCCATGGACTCAACATTAGTCATAAATATCTCACATACTTATTGCAAAAATCTACAAGTCATCAAAACCAAGGACGCGCATGCTCCTAGGGGGGGTAGATTGGTAGGAAAACAACATCGCTCGTCCCCGACCACCACTCATAAGGAAAGCAATCAAAGAACACCTCATGTTTCAAATTGGTCACATAACGTTTACCATACGTGCATGCTACGGGACTTGCAACTTCAACACAAGTATTTCTCAATTTCATAATTGCTCAACTAGCACACCTCTAATATTACCACCTTTATATCTCAAAACAACTATCAAGTATCAAACTTCTCTTACTATTCAATGCACTTTATAAACTACTATGCTGTTCTAAAGGACTCTCAAAATGATATAAGTGAAGCATGAGAGATCAATACTTTCTATAAATGTCGCGACCAGACCCGAATGGATCTAGCGCTCTGTACTCAGTGTCATCCCTGGATCAGTAATGCTGACACAAAGACAAGATTTCAAGGATTTATAGCGAGTAGCAATCACACACTTATTACATCGTTGTCCACAAGGGAACTTAATACAATAATATGGCTTAAGGCCATCTAATAATTACAATGGAAGGCTTGGAAAACGAAAGTGAGTCCATCAACTCCAGTGACATCACCGAGTATAGAACCACAACCTAACATCTTACTCGTCATTCTAAAAGTCTGCAACATGAAAAGTTGCAGCCCGAAAACGGGTCAAAGACATGGAATATGCGGCAATGTAACACGAAGAGCAATGAAGCAACAAGCCTATACTACATGCATATTTGGCTGGTGGTAAGGCTCTCTACGTTACATTTTGCGAAAAGCCAATTTTTTCCTACATCAAAGGAATAATTTTATTTAACTATCATGGTGGTTGTTAAACATTGAAGATGGTTGACAGCATCCTCAATCCCAATTAAAAGTACTCATTAAAAACCCAATACATTTATTTTAGAAGTAACATGTTGAGATTCACATGATAATCAAGTACTAGATACTCAAGATGTCCATAACCGGGGACACGGCTAATCATGATTAGTTTATACACTCTGCAGAGGTTTGCGCACTTTTCCCCACAAGACTCGATCGCCTCCGCTTGGTTCTCGCACTACATGGTGTTTGAGAAACGGATGACCGAGACATAGTCTTTCAGAAGTGCTAGCACCTTACATGTGGGTAGACCGTACCAACCTACATCCCCTACATCAGCTAGCCTACCCGTAAGAGTTCGCACAACTTAGTCAACTACGCCAGAGCCCATAATTGGCTTGTGGCTGCACACGGAAGTTTCTAGTTTGAATAATCTCATGATCCCTTAGAGCACAGGTGGCGGTCCAAGAAATACAGCAAATCATGTCTACCTGTGTGCCTTGACAGCAAGTCTCGAATAGCCAGTGCCTCAATCCACCCAGATGTGTGTTTAAGTTGCCACCTTAGATAAACCATTAATTAACAATCTCACATCTGTCATGGATATTCACTCACCCAATCCACGCCTACTAGCATAGCATGGCATAATCAAGCAAACGTAGAAGTAACTCCCAAGGTTTCATAAGTAAGCAGTAATAGGTACTACCTCAATCTACTTCCCATCCCACAATTTAATTAGATCCTAAACATGCAAGTGTTTGATGGTTTGATCTAATGCAATAAAACCGGTAGTAGCAAAGGTATGATCAAAGTGTTACTTGCCTTGGCCGATGATCCATGAGTCCTAGAGATTCAAGTAACAAGCGGCGCACTCGGGTGATCTAACGCAGCATAAACAACAAGCATACAATAAGTACTCATCTAATGCACAGGAAATCTCGAATAAAAGATCTAACCAGATAGTTCAACTTAAGAACCCTGGTGGCAAAAGAATCGAATCAAATAAAGCATCGAAAGTCGGAACTTCGAGAGAGAACGACTCGGTTTAGCAATCTGAAAATAGGTCAAAATTTCACAGTAGCAAAACTCTGTGAAAGTAGGGTAGTCGGAACGGCGGTTTCGTTACGAAACTCCAGGCGCTTGAATCACCTGATTCCGATAAACGAGCAAGAAATAAAACAGTTTTGAAAATCGGATCAGAAATCGAATCTGAAAAATAACGGATTAAATCCGATTTAAAAGAAAAACGACGAACAAGTTAAAAAGTGAGCGTTCGTTAACAGAACGAATCTAACGAACGCGTTCATCGAAACGAACGGGTCGGTGAACGTTCGCTAAATAAGAAAACCGAAAAAAATAAATAAAACCAATCTAGGTTTAAAAAAAAAAACCAAACATTTTTTTTAAATAAAACCGGATCGGTTTATTGGGGAAAACCGGATCGGGCGGCGCGGGGCGGCGGCTACCTCCGGCGGGGCTCCGGCGGGTCGGGCGAGGGCGGTGGGTGGCGGCGGGTCGGGAGGCGACGAGGGGCGGCGAGGGCTCCGGCCGACGGCGGCGGGCCTCGACGGCAAGCGGCGGCTCGGCTTGGGGGCGGGCGGCGGCGGGTGATGTGAGAGAGAGAGGGGGGGTCCGCGGGTTATAAAGGGCGACTGTTCCTTGGGGAGGGGCGACGCGAGTGTCCGAGGCGGACACGGGCGGCGGCGGGCGGCGTGGCGGCGGAGTCCGCTGGGCGGGCGCGAGGAGAGGAGGAGGTGGGCCGGGGGCGCCGGGCCTGGGCTGGCTGGGCCGGGCTGGGCCTCAGTCCAGGAGAGGCGCGATTTTTTAAATAAAATTAAAACAAAACAAATAAAATAAATATCAAATGAACTCCAAATTAATTAAAACAATTTTCCCCGACTCCTAAAAATGAGTCGAACAAAATGAACTTTAAAAACAATATACATGCATAAAATTTTTAAAATGCTCATTTTGCCTAAGCAAAATAAATCTTCCAAAACCAAATTTGGTTTATTTATAATATCTTCATTTTTCCTAATTGCTTGGGAAAGTCATATTATTCCCTCTCAAATATTTTTATAGGAAAAATGTTATGAAGATAATTTAAATAAATCCAATGATCCTATTTTCAAGATTTGGAAAATCCCAAATATGAAAATAATGAAACTTCCAACTCTCTCCGAGGGTCCTTGAGTTGCGTGAAATTTCTAGGATCGGAAAAATGCGAGAAAAATATGATATGCATGATGATCTAATGTATAACATTCCAAATTGAAAATTTGGGATGTTACAATAAAATATAACCACCACCGTGCTCTAAAAGATATAAGTGAAGCACTAGAGCAAAATTGTTTAACTCAAAAGATATAAGTGAATCACATAGAGTATTCTAATAAATTCCGAATAATGCGTGTCTCTCTCAAAAGGTGTGTACAGCAAGGATTATTGTGGAGAACTAAAAAGCAAAGACTCAAATCATACAAGACGCTCCAAACAAAACACATATCATGTGGTGAATAAAAATATAGCTCCAAGTAAAGTTACCGATGGACAAAAACAAAAGAGGGGATGCCTTCCGGGGCATCCCCAAGCTTAGGCTTTTTGGTGTCCTTATATTTTACCTTGGGGTTCCTTGGTCATCCCCAAGCTTAGGCTCTTGCCACTCCTTGTTCCATAATCCATCAAATCTTTACCCAAAACTTGAAAACTTCACAACACAAAACTTAACAGAAAATCTCGTGAGCTCCGTTAGCGAAAGAAAAGAAAACACCACTTCAAGGTGCTGTAATGAACTCATTCTTTATTTATATTGGTGTTAAACCTACTGTATTCCTACTTATCTATGGTTCATAAGCTTCATTACTAGCCATAGATTCATCAAAATAAGCAAACGACACACGAAAAACAGAATCTGTTAAAAACAGAACCGTCTGTAGTAATCTGTAACTAACGCAAACTTCTGGAACTCCAGTAAATTGCTAGACGTGAGGAATTTATCTATTAATCATCTGCAAAAAGAATCAACTAAATAGCACTTTCCAGTAAAAAGTTGTAGCTAATCTCGTGAGTGCTAAAGTTTCTGTTTTTACAAAGAAGATCAAGAAGACTTTCCCCAAGTCTTCCCAAAGGTTCTACTTGGCACAAACACTAATTAAAACACAAAACCACATCTAAACAGAAGCTAGATGGATTATTTATTCCTAAGCATAACCAAAAAGCAAAAAACTAAAATAAAATTGGGTTGCCTCCAAACAAGCGCTATCGTTTAACGCCCCTAGCTAGGCATAAAGGCAAGGATATATCTAGGTATTGCCATCTTTGGGATGCAATCCATAAGTGGCTCTCATGATAGATTCATAAGGTTATTTTATTTTATTTCTAGGAAAGTGTTCCATGCCTTTCCTTAACGGAAATTGGAATCTAATATTTCCTTCCTTCATATCAATAATTGCACCAATTGTTCTAAGGAAAGGTCTACCAAGAATAATAGGACATGAAGGATTGCAATCTATATCAAGAATGATGAAATCTACGGGCAGATAATTCCTATTTGCAACAATAAGAACATCATTAATTATTCCCATAGGTTTCTTAATGGTGGAATCCGCAAGGTGCAACACTACTAGGGAAAAACTTATACACAGCATCTTAGCAGTAGCGTTGGACAAAATCATGCGCTACTGCTACTTAGTAGCAGCGCGCGTAAATAAACCGCGCTACTGCTATAACTTTAGCGATGGCAGCGTCTTTGGAAAAAAAGCGCTGCTGCTATGTTTGAATTGGGCGCACATGGCTAGCCCAACTTAGCAGTAGCGCGTATCCTCGCCCAGCGCTACTGCTATTCTCCTTAGCTGTAGCGCTTTTCTCGCACACGCGCTACTACTAACCCTACCTTATCCTCCCCACACGGCTGACCCTCTCACTCACTCTCCCTCTCAGTCACTCTCGCCCGCGCCGATACCCGTCGTCCGCCGCCACCGCCGCCGTCGTCCGTCCTCCATCGAGGTACTCCCTCCTTCCCTCACTCCTCCTCCCACCGCGCCCTCCTCCCTCCTCCTCAGCCGCCTCCTCCTCCTCCTCCTCCGCCGGCAGCCTCCTCCCACCGCCCTCCTCCTCCTCCGGCCGGCCCCTCCCTCCTCCTCCGGACGCCCCTCCTCTCTCCTCCCTCCCTCCCTTGTCTCTGTTCTTGCAAATTGTAGGTAATTGAAATGTAGATTTAAGAATGTAGACATGGTAGAATGTAGGTTTTTTAATAGAATATTTTTTTGACTATTTTAGGTGTTTTGAATAAAATAGAAGTAAGAAAATTTAGGGTAGAACTAGGGTAGTCGAATATTTAGCAAGTGTTTAATAGAACTAGTTTATTTATAGTAAGTGCTTAATAGAACTAGTTTATTTAGTAAGTGTTTAAAATAATTAGTAAGTAAATTTATTTAGTTGAACTAGTTGAATTAATAGAACTAATGTATTTTTAGTACGAAAATTAATATAACTCGTTGAACTACTTTATTTTTAGAAAGAACTAGTTTTTTTTCAATTTATAGTAAGTTTATACTTAGTAAGAACTAGTTGAATTAATAGAACTAGTTGAACATGTCATATTTGTTGTTATTTTTTTATTTTAAGAAATTATTCAGGATGTATTAGTGATAACTTATAGGGTTTTTGCTTTTTGCAGAAATCAAGGAGCCCCTCCATAATCCCCTCCGTCGTCCCCGTCACCTACCCCCTCCGACCTCGAGGTGAGACCAGCCAAATCTCCATGTCAATATGAGTCCTATAAGATATATATGATGTAGATAAAAACATGTCTATCCTGTGTTGCTCAAATAGTGTGGTTGCCCAAGTGGCCGGTCATGTTCAGGTTACACCTCCGAGTGGCCTATGTTTTGCCGGAGTGTTGATTAATTTCCGTTCCGGCAAATTTCAGGCGCTCGATATGTCCTTTTTTAGCAAAGGTCATGCCGGATTTTTCCATGAATTCTGGCATGACTTGTGCTAGAATATGTAGGAAATATTGAGTGGCTTGGATTTTCTCGAAAAATAATGATCTAATTTAGGTTTTTTAGTACATATATTTAATTGTACAAGTTTAATCTTTGAATTATGAACGTAGGAAATGTCGTACTCGGATGACGAAAGTCTCCCGGGGGAGTGCAGCTGGTGCCACGACGATCGAGGTTTGTGTGACAGGTGCCCTCACCTGGACGATGATCGGCGCTTTAGCATTAAGCTCGAGGAGACCTTCGATGTTGAAATGGTATGCAACGACGACAAGTGTTTTTTTCGTAATTAAGCACGACTTCAACTATTTCAACGTCTAATTTTCATCTTTTACAATTCGACTAGCTTATCCCATGCCATGCAAGACGCTATGTCTTGGATAGGATGGGTTTTGAAGACCATGAAAATTTTGAAACAAAGAAAATACACCTAAGGACCCATCATGATATGGATTTTGAAGTAAATCTGTACAATTCTCAGAGTGTAACCCATTTTGGTTGCCAAAATTGGGAAGCACTTTGCAAAATGTATGGTTTTTATGAGGGTATGATTGTCACCATGGATCTTGGTGATCCTGACATCGAGCAAAACAATATGGACATTTGAGTCCTTGTTGATACGCTTCCGATTCTACCGCTATGTGAGTTTCTCAAACATAGTTATTAACTAATGTATATTGTTTATTTCAAAATAATTGACAGCTTATTTCCATTGACAGCTTATTTTCATTCTTCAAAGAATGTGTGGAAGATGGTAGACAAAACCCACTACACCGATGGCTCCGAATTAACTTATAAGGAGAAAAATCATCTGATCGCATTTTGTACTTTCTTTGAGAATTACAATACCTATTATCGAACTCCTCCAAATTATGGTGAATACGTACCACTAGTGCACGTGTTGAACCACGATAACTTCTATGGAGATACCCTGGTAAAAAAATTTACTATTACGACATCCGTGCATCTTTTGCATACTTCTAAAACTAGTACATCATTGCTAACTATGAAGTTATTACTATGTTTTTCAACAGAAAATCCCGATGGATTGTGTGCCTCATCTGATGTATCAGAATGGTCGCCTTGAAGTTCTGAACATACAGCCAGGTCATCCTATTTAATCTCACTGTGCATATCGGATTTCAAACCAGCGAACACATGCTAATAAAAGAGTGGAAAAAATGTTTGGACATTCGTAAGGAGGTTCTTGGAAGCAACATTAAGCGAAAGGCAAGAATTGGAGACAGGATAATCTGCATTCTCCATAATGGAGAGCCAGGGGCTATCTTGTTTTTTGCTATTTAACCTTAGAGAATATAGTAGGTCCTAAGAGAATGTAGTAGGTACTATGAGGTACAATTTGTTTATTATGTGGTACAATGTGTTAGAGTTGATGATGAGGAGTAGTTGTGATTATGACTAGTGACCAACTTGCTATGTGATCTCTCATCGATGAAAACGATGATCATGAGGAGGTGTTATATGACAATGATGTATTATGATGATAAGTTGTTAATGATATGATGATGATGATGATTTTTATAATATCACCTGGATAACGAATCGCGGATTAGTTTCAAGTGGATGTCCATCCAATTGAAACTAGTCCACGGTTCTTTCACCCAATGATGTAATAACTCATTATGATGTAAAAAGAATCTCTAAATTGTTGCTATATGAAAACTTGTATAGAGGTGTATGAATACAACATGAAATAAAAAAGAAATAAAATACGGAATAATAGTAGTAGCGCGGTCTGGGAGAAGCGCTACTAGTAATTACCAGTAGCGCCTCGTGGGGAAAGCGCTACTACTAAGTCAGTGTAGCAGTAGCGCGGGTTAACCAACGCCATCGCTAACCTTTAGTCAGAAGCGCCATACCAAGATGCGCACCACCTGCTTCTCGATAGTCCTAAAACCCGCGCTGCTGCTAGGCTTTTCCCTAGTAGTGCAAGTTTAAAGAACAATCATCAAATTCACGGAAACCCAACATATCACACAAAGTTTTTGGAATTGTGAAAACACTAGCACCCAAACCACACAAAGCATAGCATTCATGATGCTTAATTTTAATTTTAATAGTAGGTTCCCACTCATCATAAAGTTTTCTAGGGATAGAAACTTCCAATTCAAGCTTTTCTTCATAAGATTGCATTAAAGCATCAACAATATGTTTAGTAAAAGCCTTATTTTGACTATAAGCATGCGGAGAATTTAGCAGGGATTGCAACAAGGAAATACAATCTATTAAAGAAAAATTATCATAATTAAATTCCTTGAAATCCAAGATAGTGGGTTCATTGCTATCTAAAGTTTTGAGCTCTTCAATCCCACTTTTACCAAATTTTGCATCAAGATCTAAAAACACCGAATCATTGGGGCGCCTTTTAACTAAAGTTGACTCATTTCCAGTCCCATCATTATCAAGATTCATATTGCAAAACAGAGATTTAATAGGGGACCCATCAATTACTTTTAGATCTTCAACTTTACTACCCTCCAAATCTTCCGGTTTAGCGGCCATCTTATGGACTAAGGTGGCCTGCTTATCCGAAATTTGGGCTATTAATTTTTGAAGATGAGCAAACTGAGATCTCAAGCCATAAAATTCCTTAGACATATCATCAAGGTCTTTATTCATGTACCCCATAAAGCTTTTTTGTTCTTTAAGTTTGTTTCTAAAGAAATTATTATGCTCAAATTGCAAAGTCATAAAGCTTCTGACGTTATTTTCAATTTCTTCCAACCTTTTAAGGTAAGGATCAACGTTTTTAGGCAGAGCCATTAAGGCAAACAGACAACAAGAAGCAAGCGAAAAAGAGGCGAACGGAAAGAGAGGGCGAATAAAACGGCAAGGGTGAAGTGGGGGAGAGGAAAATGAGAGGCAAATGGCAAATAATGTAATGCAAGGGATAAGAGTTTGTGATGGGTACTTGGTATGTCTTGACTTGTGCGTAGACTCCCAAGAACGGGCGCGTAAATCCTTCTTGCTACCTCTTGAGCATTGCGTTGGTTTTTCCTTGAAGAGGAATGGGTGATGCAGCAAAGTAGCGTAAGTATTTCCCTCAGTTTTTGAGAACCAAGGTATCAATCCAGTAGGAGGCCACACGCAAGTCCCTCGTATCTACACAAACAAATAAGAACCTTGCAACCAACGCGATAAAAGGGTTGCCAATCTCTTCACGGCCACTTGCAAAAGTGAGATCTGATAGAGATGATAAGATAATATTTTTGGTATTTTTATGATAAAGACTAAAAGTAAAGAAAGCAAATAAATGGCGATAGAAATAGCTTGTTTACGGAAGATTAATATGATGGAGAATAGACCCGGGGGCCATAGGTTTCACTAGTGGCTTCTCTCAAGATAGCATAAGTATTACAGTGGGTGAACAAATTACTGTCGAGCAATTGATAGAAAAGTGCATAATTATGAGAATATCTAGGCATGATCATGTATATAGGCATCACGTCCGCGACAAGTAGACCGACTCCTGCCTGCATCTACTACTATTACTCCACACATTGACCGCTATCCAGCATGCATCTAGAGTATTAAGTTCATAAGAACAGAGTAACACATTAGGTAAGATGACATGATGTAGAGGGATAAACTCATGCAATATTATATAACCCCCATCTTTTTATCCTCGATGGCAACAATACAATACGTGTCGTTTCCCCATCATCACTGGATCGAGCACCGCATGATTGAACCCAAAGCTAATCACTTCTCCCATTGCAAGAAAGATCAATCTAGTAGGCCAAACCAAACTGATAATTCAAAGAGACTTGCAAAGATAACCAATCATACATAAAAGAATTCAGAGAAGATTCGAATATTGTTCATAGATAATCTTGATCATAAACACACAATTCATCGGATCTCGACAAACACACCGCAAAAAGAGTTACATAAAATAAATCTCCAAGAAGATCGAGGAGAACATCGTATTGAGATCCAAAGAGAGAGAAGAAGCCATCTAGCTAATAACTATGGACCGGAAGGTCTGTGGTAAACTACTCACACATCATCGGAGAGATTATGGTGTTGATGTAGAAGCTCTCCGTGATCGATGCCCCCTCCGGCAGGACGCCAGAAAAGGACCGAAGATGGGATCTCACGGGTACAGAAGGTTGCGGCGGTGGAATTAGGTTTTCGTGGTGCTCCTCGATGGTTTCGGGGTACGTAGGTATATATAGGAGGAAGAAGTAGGTCCGTGGAGCCACGAGGGGCCACTAGGGTGGAGGGCACGCCCAGGGGGGTAGGCGCGCCCCCTGCCTCGTGGCCTCCTCGTATGTTTCTTGACATCCACTCCAAGTCATCTGGATCACGTTTGTTCCAAAAATAACTCTCGCGAAGGTTTCTTCCGTTTTGACTCCGTTTGATATTCCTTTTCTGTGAAACACTGAAATAGGTAAAAAAACAACAATTTGCACTGGGCCTTGGGTTAATAGGTTAGTCCCAAAATAATATGAAAGTGTATAATAAATCCCATTAAACATCCAAAACAGAATATATAATAGCATGGAACAATAAAAAATTATAGATATTTTGGACATGTATCAGGCATGTCAGAGGATAGCTTGTCAGTCATGTCGGCAACAACATCGGTATCAAGGGTGAGGGACGAAGAGAACCATTCTCCTGCTCGTTGAACGAGGCGGATCAATAGGCAAAGTTCTCATCCATCGGTGGCTACCAGAATGCTACCAACAAGAGCAACAGGATCTTACTGACAGGGTTGTACTTCGAGGTGTTTCATAAGCAGTGAATTATCACTGCTTAGATCATATAATTCACAAGAAAGGTTAAACAAAACAATGGAAAGGAAAATGTGATTATCAGATTGAACAGAACAATGGAAAAGAAAAATGTGCTTTCAGGGGTAGATCCTTCCCAAGGACAAGCAAAGCATGATATCCATGACATGATAGAAAGTAGAAACCGTTTAGGTAAGGGGAGAGGAATTTCATGACATTACCCATACAACAGTGTTTGGATATTTGATAAAGAGAATTTAGCATTGCTTCAACTGTTCGTTTTGAAGATCGGAGTACCACAGACATGCTCCAAGATAGCATTGACATGGTTTTCAAGAAAAGGTCGGACTTTGGATACACAAAGGATCCATCAGGAGCAACTTATAAAATAAGTCTTACGATTTCCTCATGGAAGAATCGCTAAGCTTTCTAAAAATGAAACTATAACAATAGGTCCTCCGGCCAGGTGTGCTAGGCATGACATCATCTTACCGGGTCATATAAAGACCAATGTTATAACTCTTGGAAATATGTTCCAACCATCATATCTGACCGAGATTCAGATCTGATTGGTGTCAGGATATCGCAGACTCGGGATGCCTGAGAAGAAAAGGGTGCGGCACAAATTGACAAGATGACATTGCAAGATTCTCGGGAAATGAACTTATGGAAGCAAGTTCGGAAATAAGAGTTCATCATTAACCAAGGAGAGGAAGAGGATGTGGCTGATGGACTCAACGACAATTTATCGAGATTTTCAAAAGATGGGTTTCCACAATTATGTGAACAAGGAGATAACATTTGTTAGATGAAATGATATAAGGTTGTATGCTGGAGGAAAACATACACAACTAAACATTAGTTGAAAGGTGCACCCGAAATATGGGCTAGGTTGCACGACCAACGTCGGACTGGCGATTGAGCAACCCACACTAAATTGGAATTATTGTCCAATAAATATGAAGCAATAGGATTGCTAGAGATACTAAATTCGCACAACAGAGTTCACTCGACACGAGGACCAATAAAAGAATGGTGATGGCGAGAAGCATCACTGTATCACGAATTCTTAAGAGGTGGGGAAATTCTCACAACATTGATGACATAAGAGATGGTAATGTTCCAAGGTAAAGAAGAACAATAGCGGGATAGCAAGGAACTCAAGGTATAACACCAAACACTGACAAGTTTGTGTTGGTGGAAGGCAATAAAGGGGTCGATGATAATACAAATCATCGAGGGCAAGAATGGTATTTCTCATCATGAATTCAATTGATATCCTAGAAGATCTCAGAATGCTGCTGATGATCACGACACAACTGTCGAGAGATTTCATGCAGGTGTAATCGATCGGCGATGACATCAAGTCAAAGAAATGATGAAGCGAAAGGTTATTGGAATCAAGGATAGAGCACATACTCGAAATGAAGCTTGTTGTTCAAGGCGAAATGATATGACGATTAAGATCGACGTAGGGTTAACTCGTTGTCGAAAATTGTGCTCCGTGAAGAAGGACCAGATAGCACAGTTAAAATTTAGCATGATAAGGATATAGCCAATCAGGCTAGGAATGACTTGAAGGATTATTAAACTCATAAGCAACAAAAATTACTTAGAGTTATCGTATCGGAGCGCGGAATCGATTCACTTATCGATGTACTCGGTTGACGACAACCCAAAACTTGTGGAGTCACTATGACAGGGAAGGTACTACTTCATCAGAAATTCATAAGATATATGCTCGAGATACCATGGGGGTAATACAAGAAGGCAAATCAGAATAGAGGTTCGGCAGGCGTATTGATCTGCAGAAGGCAAGTACTCTAACTTGTCCGAGAAATGGAGTTAAGAAGAAAATATGGTCAGAACCACGGTAGCAAAAGGCTAGATCCCAGATATTAGATGAACTTATACCAAGGGAATATTTAATTGAAGATAAGCTTTAATGATACGATCTACATCGTGTCCATGGGCATGAACACAAAGTTCAAGGTCGACTCCCACTTCTCCAATGCATAACCTTTCATTCACTTCTCATTTTCGAAGAAGTTGTAGTGTTGAAATTTTATCCGCAAAATACCAGAAGAGTATGACTCGTGAAAACTTTCGAGTTCACACATATTAAGGAAGGCATAGGTTCAACCCATCGGGGTATCGTGGAAACATATACCACAAGCTTCAATAGTAAATATCACCAGCTCAAAAGCAGAGCATGGTTGGATAAATCAGAGAATAGGATTTACTAATGGTATTATGTATCAGGGAAAAGAACTTCTCAAGGTTTTCGTATGCGAAGGACACTGTTGGATGATAATTCGACAAATGATCTGATGGTCCATAACAGAGCTGATGTGAGCATCGACACGCAATCAGAGGAAGAAACAATGCAAGGGCATTGGATTATATAAACAACTGACTAATTCAAAGCTCAAATGTAAAGGAATTATGATATTCAAATCAAGGAATCAGGAGCAAATGCTCTGATCAAGGATGGATAAGTTGAGTAGGCTTAGGGGTACAATCGATGGCAATTTGATTGGTCGAGATCCAGCCCATGTTTAAAAAGACTTCTGAGCCAGAAGGATGAATTCTAGGATCTGATTGAGGATTGCGAGCATCCTTAACATATTGAATTAAAAGGCTTAAAATGATAAAGACAAGGGAAGCCAATAACATTACAGGACTTATGGGATCAACCATAATGCAAGCAAGCAAAAATTTCAAGAGCAATAGGCTGCTCGGGATTTTTGGAAGATCGAATGGTATTTCTAAGTCTTTTGCGAAACACATGAACAACTGGGAATGAGCGGATACTCGATAAGTGCGAGGAATTATCCGTAGGGGTATTCATGCGGCAAAGATCTGTAAGGCAGTGGTGAAGGAAATATGCCCTAGAGGCAATAATAAAGTTATTATCTATTTCCTTATATCATGATAAATGTTTATTATTCATGCTCGAATTGTATTAACCGGAAACATAATACATGTGTGAATACATAGACAAACAGAGTGTCACTAGTATGCCTCTACTTGACTAGCTCGTTGATCAAAGATGGTTATGTTTCCTAACCATAGACATGAGTTGTCATTTGATTAACGGGATCACATCATTAGGAGAATGATGTGATTGACTTGACCCATTCCGTTAGCTTAGCACTTGATCATTTAGTTTGTTGCTATTGCTTTCTTCATGACTTATACATGTTCCTATGACTATGAGATTGCAACTCCCGTTTACCGGAGGAACACTTTGTGTGCTACCAAACATCACAACGTGAATCGGGTGATTATAAAGGTGCTCTACAGGTGTCTCCGAAGGTACTTGTTGGGTTGGCGTATTTCGAGATTAGGATTTGTCACTCCGATTGTCGGAGAGGTATCTCTGGGCGCACTCGGTAATGCACATCACTATAAGCCTTGCAAGCAATGCAACTAATGAGTTAGTTGAGGGATGATGTATTACGGAATGAGTAAAGAGACTTGCCGGTAACGAGATTGAACTAGGTATTGAGATACCGACGATCGAATCTCGGGCAAGTAACATACCGATGACAAAGGGAACAACGTATGTTGTTATGTGGTTTGACCGATAAAGATCTTCGTAGAATATGTGGGAGCCAATATGAGCATCCAGGTTCCGCTATTGGTTATTGACCGGAGACGTGTCTCGGTCATGTCTACATTGTTCTCGAACCCGTAGGGTCCGCACGCTTAACGTTTCGGCGATGCTTATATTATGAGTTTATATGTTTTGATGTACCGAAGGTTGTTCGGAGTCTCGATGTGATCACGGACATGGCGAGGAGTCTCGAAATGGTTGAGACATGAAAATTGATATATTGGAAGCCTATGTTTGGATATCGGAAGTGTTCCGGGTGAAATCGGGATTTTACCGGAGTACTGGGAGGTTACCGGAACCCCCCGGGAACTTAATGGTCCTTAGTGGGCCTTGGTGGAAGAGAGGAGAGGCGGCCAGAGCAAGGGCCACGCGCTGCTCCCCCCTAGTCCGAATAAGACATGGAGAGCGGGGCGGCGCCCCCCTTCCTTCTTCTCCTCCACCTCTTTCCCCTCCCAAGTCCTAATCCAACTAGGAAAGGGGGGGAGTCCTGCTCCCGGTGGGAGGAGGACTCCTCCTGGCGTGCCATCTCTCCTGGCCGGCCGCACCCCCCATGATCCTTTATATACGAGGGCAGGAGGCACCCTAGAGACACAACAATTGAGCGTTTGATCTTTTAGCCGTGTGCGGTGCCCCCCTCCACCATAGTCCACCTCGATAATACTGTAGCGGTGCTTAGGCGAAGCCCTGCGTCGGTAGAACATCATCATCGTCACCACGCCGTCGTGCTGACGAAACTCTCCCTCAACACTCGGCTGGATCGGAGTTCGAGGGACGTCATCAGGCTGAACGTGTGCTGAACTCGGAGGTGTCGTGCGTTCGGTACTTGATCGGTCGGATCATGAAGACGTACGACTACATCAACTGTGTTGTGCTAACGCTTCCGCTTTCGGTCTACGAGGGTACGTGGACAAGACTCTCCCCTCTCATTGCTATGCATCACCATGATCTTGCGTGTGCGTATGAAATTTTTAGAAATTACTACGTTCCCCGATAGCGGCATCCGAGCCAGGTTTTATGCGTAGATGTTATATGCACGAGTAGAACACAAGTGAGTTGTGGGCGATATAAGTCATACTGCTTACCAGCATGTCACACTTTGGTTCGGCGGTATTGTTGGATGAAGCGGCCCGGACTGACATTACGCGTACGCTTCCGGGAGACTGATTTTACCGCCGTGCTTTGCACACAGGTGACTAGCAGGTGTTAGTTTCTCCAACTTTAGTTGAATCGAGTGTGGCTACGCCCGGTCCTTGAGAAGGTTAAAACACCACTAACTTGACGAACTATCGTTGTGGTTTTGATGCGTAGGTAAGAACGGTTCTTGCTCAGACCGTAGCAGCCACGTAAAACTTGCAACAACAAAGTAGAGGACGTCTAACTTGTTTTTGCAGGGCATGTTGTGATGTGATATGGTCAAGACGTGATGAAGATATAAGTTGTTGTATGAGATGATCATGTTAAGTTATCGGCAACAGGCAAAAGCCTTATGGTTGTCTCTCTATTGCATAAGAAGCAAGCGCCAAATAATTGCTTTACTTTATCACTATGTGATAGCAATAGTTGCAAGAGCAATAGTTGGCGAGACGACCATGTGACGACACATTGATATAGATCAATATGATGGAGATCATGGTGTCATGCCGGTGATGAGGGAAATCATCACGATGCTTTGGAGATGGAGATCAAAGGCACAAGATGATGATGGCCATATCATGTCACATATTTTGATTGCATGTGATGTTTATCTTTTATACATCTTATTTTGCTTAGTTCGATGGTAGCTTTATAAGATGATCCCTTACTAAATTTCAAGATAAAAGTGTTCTCCCTGAGTATGCACCGTTGCCAAAGTTCGTCGTGCCCAGACACCACGTGATGATCGGGTGTGATAAGCTCTACGTCCATCTACAACGGGTGCAAGCCAGTTTGCACACGCAAAATACTGAGGTTAAACTTGACGAGCCTAGCATATGTAGATATGGCCTCGAAACACTGAGACCGAAAGGCCGAGCGTGAATAATATGGTAGATATGATCAACATAGTGATGTTCACCATTGAAAACTACTCCATTTCACGTGATGATCGGTTATGGTTTCGTTGATTTGGATCACGTGATCACTTAGAGGATTAGAGGGATGTCTATCTAAGTGGGAGTCCTTAAGTAATATGATTAATTGAACTTTAATTTATCATGAACTTAGTCCTGGTAGTATTAGCATATCTATGTTGTAGATCAATAGCTCGCGTTGTTGCTTCCCTATGTTTATTTTGATATGTTCCTAGAGAAAAACTATGTTGAAAGATGTTAGTAGCAATGATGCGGACTAGCTCCGTAATCTGAGGTTTATCCTCATTGCTGCACAGTAGAATTATGTCCTTGATGCACCGCTAGGTAACAAACCAATTGCAGGAGCAGATGCAGATGTTATGAACATTTGGCTAGCTCAATATGATGACTACTTGATAGTTTAGTGCACCATGCTTAAACGGCTCAGAATCGGGACTTCAAAGACGTTTTGAACGTCATGGACCATATGAGATGTTCCAGGAGTTGAAGTTAATATTTCAAGCAAATACCCGAGTTGAGAGATATGAAGTCTCCAACAAGTTCTATAGCTAAAAGATGGAGGAGAATAGCTCAAGCAGTGAGCATGTGCTCAGATTGTCTGGGTACTACAATCGCTTGAATCAACTGGGAGTTAATCTTCCAGATAAAATAGTGATTGACAGAATTCTCTAGTCACGATCACCAAGTTAGTAGAACTGCGTGATGAACTATCATATGCAAGGGATAACTGAAGCGATTCCCAAGCTCTTCGTGATGCTGAAATCGACGAAGGTAGAAATCAAGAAAAACATCAAGTGTTGATCGTAAACAAAACCACTAGTTTCAAGTAAAGGGACAAAGGGAAGAAAGGGGAACTTCAAGAAGAACGGCAAGCAAGTTTCCGCTCAAGTGAAAAAACCCAAGTCTGGACCTAAGCCTGAAACTGAGTGCTTCTACTGCAAAGGGACTAGTCACTGGAAGCGGAACTACCCCAAGTAATTGGTGGATAAGAAGGATGGCAAAGTGAATATAGGTATATTTGATATACATGTTATTGATGTGTACTTTACTAGTGTTTATAGCAACCCCTCAGTATTTGATACTAGTTCAGTTGCTAAGAATAGTAACTCGAAACGGGAGTTGCAGAATGAACGGAGACTAGTTAAGTGTGAAGTGACGATGTGTATTGGAAATGGTTCCAATATTGATATGATCATCATCGCACACTCCCTATTCTTTCGTGATTAGTGTTAAACCTAAAATAAATGTTATTTAGTGTTTGCGTTGAGCATGAATATGATTGGATCATGTTTATTGCAATAAGGTTATTCATGTAAGTTAGAGAATAATTGTTTACATGAATAAAACCTTCTATGGTCATACACCCAATGAAAATGGTTTGTTGGATCTCGATCGTGGTGATACACATTTTCATAATATTGAAGCCAAAAGATGCAAAGTTAATAATGATAGTGCAACTTATTTGTGGCATTGTCATTTAGGTCATATTGGTGTAAACCACATGAAGAAAAATCCATGCTGATGGGCTTTTGGAATCACTTGATTATGAATCAGTTGATGCTTGCGAACCATGCCTCATGGGCAAAGATTACTAAGACTCCGTTCTCCGGAACAATGGAGCGAGCAACAGATTTGTTGGAAATCATACATACTGATGTATGTGGTCCGATGAATATTGAGGCTCGCGGTAGGTATCATTATTTTCTGATCTTCACAGATGATTTGAGCAGATATGAGTATATCTACTTGATGAAACACAAGTCTGAAACATTTGAAAAATTCAAAGAATTTTAGAGTGAAGTGGAGAATCATCGTAACAAAAATAAAAGTTTCAACGATATGATCGCAGAAGTAAAATATTTGAGTTACGAGTTTGGCCTTCAGTTAAAACAATGTGAAATAGTTTCACTACTCACGACACCTGGAACACCACAGTGTAATGGTGTGTCCGAACGTCATAATCGTACTTTATTAGATATGGTGCGATCTATGATGTCTCTTACCGATTTACCACTATTGTTTTGGGGTTATGCATTAGAGACAGCTACATTCACGTTAAATAGGGCACCATCTAAATCCGTTCAGACGACACCGTATGAACTATGGTTTGGCAAGAAACTTAAGTTGTCGTTTCTTAAAGTTTGAGGTTGCAATGCTTATGTGAAAAAGTTTCAACCTGATAAGCTCAAACCCAAATTAGAGAAGTGCATCTTCATAGGATACCCAAAAGAAAATGTTGGGTACACCTTCTATCATAGATCCGAAGGCAAGATATTCATTGTTGAGAATGGATCCTTTCTAGAGAAGGAGTTTCTCTCGAAAGAAGTGAGTGGGAGGAAAGTAGAACTTGATGAGGTAATCGTATTCTGCCCCCTTATTGGAAAGTAGTTCATCACAGAAATCTGTTCCTGTGACTACTACACCAATTAGTGAGGAAGCTAATGATGATGATCATGTAACTTCAGATCAAGTTACTACCGAACCTCCTAGGTAAACCAGAGTGTGATCCGCACCAGAGTGGTACGGTAATCCTGTTCTGGAGGTCATGTTACTTGACCATGACAAACCTAGGAACTATGAGAAAGCGGTGATGAGCCCAGATTCCGTGAAATGGCTTGAGGCCATGAAATCTGAGATGAGATCCATGTATGAGAACAAAGTATGGACTTTGATTGACTTGCCCATTGATCGGCGAGCCATTGAGAATAAATGGATCTCCAAGAGGAAGACGGATGCTGATAGTAGTGTTACTATTTACAAAGCTAGAATTGTCGCAAAAGGTTTTCGACAAGTTCAAGGTGTTGACTACGATGAGAGTTTCTCACTCGTATCTATGCTTAAGTCTGTCCGAATCATGTTAGAAATTGCCGCATTTTATGAAATCTGGCAAATGGATAAACAAAACTGCATTCCTTAATGTATTTATTAAAGAAGAGTTGTATATGATGCAACCAGAAGGTTTTGTCAATCCTAAAGGTGCTAACAAAATATGCAAGCTCCAAATGATCCATCTATGGACTGGTGCAATCATCTCGTAGTTGGAATATACGCTTTGATAAGTTGATCAAAGCATATAGTTTTATACAGACTTGCGGTGAAGCCTGTATTTACAAGAAAGTGAGTGGGAGCACTACAGCATTTCTGATAAGTATATGTGAATGACATATTGTTGATCGGAGATAATGTAGAATTATTCTGCAAAGCATAAAGGAGTGTTTGAAAGGAGTTTTTCAAAGAAAGACCTGGCTGAAGCTGCTTACATATTAAGCATCAAGATCTATAGAGATAGATCAAGACGCTTGATAAAGTTTTTCAATGAGTACATGTCGATTTCGGGTTCCGGCAGACCCTTAAGGTTCGAACTCTGGGGTGCGCGCGGAGATCCAACCTCCCGCCGTCTCGCCCCTCGCCGAATCGCAGGGATCTAAACTACTCGAAAGAACAGCACAAGAGACACGAGATTTATACTAGTTTGGGCCACCGTTGTGGTGTAATACCCTACTCTAGTTTGTGGTGTGGTGGATTGCCTCTTGGGCTGATGAGGAACAGTACAGGGAAGAACATCCTCGCGAGGGTCTGTTCTTGGTGGGTGTGATGAACTGCTAGCTGGTGTCCCGTTGCTCTAGCTTGAGGATCGGGTCTCTATCTCTATCTGGATGCTGATCATCTTGATCGATCGTCCTATCCCACCCCCTCTACTATGGTGGCTAGCTCTACTTATATAGACGAAGGCCCTGGGCCTCTTCCCAAATATTGAGCGGGAAGGGCGCCAACAATTGGCCATTTTGAAGGGGAACAGCGGGTACACTTATCCTGACTAAAGTTGGTCCTCGCCGCCAAAGGCTCTGGTGATGACGCCTTTGCTTGGGCTCCACGATGACTCCTTCCAAATTGCTGGGACTGGTCTTGGTCTTGTTGCAATCAAACGGATGCCTTTGCTTGATGCTCTCGCCGCGCTTGCTCCCTTTGCACCAAAGAGGAAAGGAGGACGCCATGCTGGCCGGGCGCCGATCGGGCGCCCTTGGTCGTCATGGCTTGCGTCATGGGCACCTTGCGAGGTACCCTGCCTTGAACTCTCCGCCTCCTCATGAGCCAACTCGACGAGGCCGTGCCGAGGAAGCTCCTGGTCGTCCCGCCTCATGAGGCTTGGCCCCTCGCGAGGGTCTTGAGCTTGCGTTGATGAAGATGGGCCGTCCTGGGCCTCCTTTGAGCCACGCCGCAGGCCGCAGGCAGGCAAGCCTGGGGACCCCCGTTCCCAGAACGCCGACAGTAGCCCTCGGGCCCATGGCGTGCCCGAACTTGGCCGAGCGGAGAGGCGAAAGGGCAAGTGCGAAGCATCGTGGGCCCTAACAGCCTGCGGCCTTGGGCGATGCGTCGCGGTTGATTGGACGTGTGTGCACTGCTCCCCAACGATGCCTCGGTAACCTCCCGGATTCAACAAGTCCCTGCATGCGGAGTTAGTCATGATTACCGGTGATCGTGGAGGCCGACGGTTGGCCTTCGCCGGCAATAAGTACGGAACAGCGCGTGCCCTTCCAGTCTATCCTTTCTTGTCTATCCTTCTTCCCCATGGCTCCACCAAGGAAGTTCTCGGCCGCAGAGAAGGGGAAGGGCCGCCAGGTCGAATCTTCCTCTCCTCCGCCTAAGCGTGGTCGAGGCCGCCCTCGCAAGAACCCCGTGGCCTCCACGGCGGTCCCCCGCGGTCGTCGGGGAGGCTCTCAGCGTGGTGACGAGCGGCTGGCCATGGTCGGAGGGCGTGCCCTGGCCGCGTGTCCCCCGAGGCCGCACCTCCATGCTGCTGAAGTGCTGTCGGAGTTCATGTTGAGGGCGGAGGAGCCGTCCGGCGTCCGGCTTCAGCTCCGGTGCTTCCTCCTGGGTGAGCTCCCAGATGGCGCCCTGAGTGGCCTCTGGCTCCAGGCAGATGGCTGCTGCAGCCGGGCTTCGTGGGCTTCTCTGGAGGTCTCTGCTGCAGGGAACCTGTTCCTGGCCCACGGCTGGCAGACCTTCGCTCGCGCGCGTGGTCTCCGCCGTCGGTGCTCCCTGCACTTCAAATATGATGGCGACGCCACCCTCTACGTGAGGGTGTTCGGGGAAGACGGCCGCCGCATGGGGTGCTGCCCTGAAGACGACGACCGTGGCCGAGGACTCACCCCCGGCGCGGGTGGAGAGGGCAGCGCGTGGGCGGCTGGCGATGCCTGCGACTCCTCACGCTTCACCAGCTCTTCTTCGGGTGGCGATTCTTCCGAAGCGGCCGCGCCAGCCCCACGCCGCTACCGCTTGGGGGTGGCAGCGGGTCCGCTCGCCGCCACGCCCCGGTGAAGCGCGAGATGGATTCGGACTGAGCTCCGGAGGCGGCTCGGGCCTTCCAAGAGAGCCGGCATGAGGCGTGCTTCACCTGCTTCTATCCTTTTCCTTCCTTTTCTCCTGCGTAAAAAGGGAACAATGTGTGGCCCCGTGGGGGCGCATTTAGGGCAACGCCATTAATTATTGTACTGCTTTTGTTATTCTCGACATCGCTTCTTCGCCAGGCGCCCATTCAAGAATGAACCCGGCCGTGGTCATGGGACGACCGACCTCGCCCCGTGTTCGCGTTGTGCTTCCCGTGAGGCATGGTGCGGAGGGTGCTCCAAATGCATCAGAGGCCGTGAAAACTTGAGCGATAGGGGCAGGAACGCTCGCGGGGGCTCCCGAGGCTTCCGCCTCACGAGTCCCCGCACAAGAGAAATCGAGGCAGGAGGGCGAAAAAGATCAAAGAACCACGGACCAAAAAAAGGGGCGATAGTTTCGATAAACACTCCAAGTGAGAATAACCAGTCAACTGCAGAAAGCAAATGAAAAAGCCGCGTCCGGCACCTAGTCTAGTCTTCGACGTCTTCTCACCAACTGAGCTAAGTGCTGCCATCAGGCGTGGGAGGGAGCCCAGGCCCGAGGCCGGCACTCCTGAGACTCCGGGGCATGTACAGCCCCAACTCATTATTACGTGAGAGTGTCACGGGCGGCGAGCTTCACAGGCGTTCGCCTTCTTCAAGGCTCTGGGCCTTTCTTCTGGGAACCAAGCTTCACGGGCGTTTGCCCTCTTCACAGGCTCCGGGCCTTTCCAGAACACGACAGCTTCACAGGCGTTCGCCTTCTTCACACGCTCTGGGCCTTTTCCCAGGAGGTGAGCTTCACAGGCATTTTCCTTCTTCACAGGCTCCGGGCCTTTTCCAAAAAGATGAACTTCACAGGCCTGTGGACTTTTCCAAAAGATGAACTTCACAGCATTCGCCTTCTTCACGAGGCTGTGGCCTTTTCCAAAAAGATGAACTTCACAGCATTCGCCTTCTTCATGTGCTCGTGGCCTTTTCCAAAAAGATGAACTTCACAGGCATTCGCCTTCTTCACAGGCTTAGGGCCTTTTCCAAAAAGATGAACTTCACAGGCATTCGCCTTCTTCACAAGCTCGGGGCCTTTTAGGGGTAAAACCTCCGGAGGTGCTGGATGTTCCACGCGTTCTGTATAGGTACTCCCTCTTGAGTCTCCAAGCACACGGAGCCTGGCCTAGAAACATGAACAACCTTGAATGGGCCCTCCCACATGGGAGAGAGCTTATGCAGTCCCTCCCTGGAGAGGACCTGTCAGAGCACGAGGTCCCCTACCTCGAGAGTTCTGGGGCAGATGTTGCGGCAGTGATATCGCCGGAGTGCCTGCTGGTACCTCGCCGCTCATATGAAGCTTCTCGTGGCGCTCCTCCCCAAAGACAAGGGCCGTCCCTCGCATGGCGCCCCGCAACGCTTCATCGAACGCCAGACCCGCAGATCGACGCTTGACCTCGTGAGGGAGGACCGCTTCGCCCCAGAGACCGTGAAGAAGGGGTCTCTCCAGGTTGGCTTGGTTGCGGTCGCGGATGGACCACAACACGGACGGAAGCTCGTCGTACCAGCCTCTGCCACAGGCTTCCAGTTTCTTCTTGAACGTCCTGGTCTTGAGGCCTCTCAGGACCTCTGCATTGGCCCGCTCGGCCTGTCCATTGCTGCGGGGTTGCGCCACCGAAGCGTAGCATATCTGTGTCCCAAGGTTAGCGCAGTACATTTTAAAAAGGTTACTGGTGAACTACGAACGGTTGTCGGTGATGATGCGGTTTGGCACTCCGAACCGGCTCACGATGCCCTTGATGAACTTGACCACGGAACCAGCGGGGATGGCGCGGACGGACTCGACGTCGGCCCACTTGGTGAATTTGTCCACGGCGACGTAGAGGTAGCGATAGCCCCCTGGCGCCCGAGGAAAGGGGCCCAGAATGTCCAGCCCCCAGACCACGAATGGCCAAGTGAGGGGGATGGTCTGCAAGCCTCCTGCGGGCTGGTGGATCTGCTTGGCATGGAATTGGCAAGCCTCACAAGCCTTCACGAGTTCGATAGCGTCATTGAGAACGGTGGGCCAATAGAAACCGCTGTGGAACGCCTTGCCGACAAGGGTCCGTGACGATGAATGGTGCCCACAATCTCCGCCATGTATATCTGCCAGCAATTCCTTCCCCTGTTCCCTGGTGATGCAGCGCAGGGATACGTCGTTCGGTCGTTTTCGGTAGAGCTCTCCATCCATGATGCTGTATGCCGTGGCTTGCCGCCACACGCCTGCCTCCTCCTCCTTCTCCGGCAAAGTCCCACGCGTTAAGTAACTCTTGAGCTCCGTGATCCAGCACTCCTCTTGAGGTTCCATTGTCAGGAGCAGGCGTGCTCCTGAGGCCGGGCCATAGGCTGGGGCTCCCGAGGCTGGTGGCTGAGGGAGCTCCTCCCGAGGCTGTGCTGTGCTTCATAACGGCGGCAGGGCTGAGGGCATGAAGAGTCGTTCCTCAAAGACGCCTGGCTCCTGGGGCAACCTCCTGGAGGCTCGTTTGGCGATGTCGTCGGCCTCTTGATTGGTGCCACAGGCACGTCTTGCAGCTCCAACCCCAGACTGTTTCTCCATCCTGCGGACCTCCGCAAGGTAGGCCTCCATGTGTTCATCCCTTGGCTCAGACACCTTGTTGGAGAAATTGACGAGGAGCTGCGAATCGCCCTTGATGGTAAGGCGCTTCACTCCTGTGGCAGCGGCAGCCTTCGCACTCCGCTTATCAGCCCCTCGTATTCTGCTATATTGTTGGAGACCTTCTCGCCATGCCGGAAACAGAGCTGCACGACATAGTAGAGCTTGTTCTCGAAGGGAGATATGGGCACCGCCCAGCCCCAAACTTCTGTCTTGAGAACGCCCGTCAAGTACATGACCTAATCCTTCTCCGGGCGCTTCGCTTCCATGGGGAGAGGGACCGATCCTCGCCGCCCCGAGGCCCGGTGCTTCATCCATTCGCCACGAAATCTGCCAGCGCGGCCCCCTTGATGACTCTGGTCGTACTGAACTCGAGCTGGAATGCTTGCAGCTCAATGTTCCACTCGGCGACCCTCCGGCCGAGTTGGGGCTCCTGAGCACCCTCTCCAGGGGGTATGCCGAGACAACCTTGATTGGCTGACCCTGGAAGTAGTGCCACAGCTTGCGCGAAGCCACCAACAGTGCAAGGAGGGCTTCTACGGCATGGGGTACCGTGCCCTTGCATCCCGTAACACGGTGTGCCGACGGCACACCGGTGCTCGACGAGGTTAGGGGCGCCGGTGCTGGTGGCGTCTTCCGAAGCTGTGGTGCCTCCCGAGGCGACGGCGCCCTAAGCCGGGTGCTCGGATGGGAGGCCTCCCCGCCTTGGTGCGCCTCACGTGACAGCCGATCTTCTCCCATTGCGGTGCTGGCTTCGCTAGTTCCTTCTGCTTGGTCTTGCCTTAGCTCGGGTGGCTGCCGTGGTCTTGGCCTCGACGCTCCTCCCTAATCGCCACTGAGCAGCGCTTAGCGGAGTAGGGAGTGGCGGCGAGGTAGAGTACCAAGGGCTCCCGAGGCGCTGAGGCCACCATCACCAGAGGGCTGGTCAGGTACCTCTTGAGGTCTTGAAAGCGCTTTGTCGGCCTCTTCACCCACTCGAAGGGCCCCTTTTTCTTCATCACCGGAAGAAAGGCAGCGCCCGCTCCCCCAATCGGGAGATGAAACGGCCCAGCGCTGTTACGCGCCCCGTGAGCTTCTGCATTTCCCTGAGGGTCTTTGGTGGGCTCATGTCTTCCACTGCCTTGACCTTTTCTGGGTTAGCCTCAATGCCTCGGTGGGACACGAGGAAACCCAGGAGCTTGCCTGAGGGAACTCCAAACACACACTTCTCTGGGTTGAGTCATAGGCTCACTACGTTGAGGCTCGCGAAGGTTTCTTCCAGGTCTTGTATCAAGGTCTTGGCCTCGCGAGACTTCACCACGATGTCGTCGACGTATGCCTCCACATTCTTCCCGAGCTGTGGGCCCAAGGTGATGTGCATGAGCACCGGAAGGTTGCCCTCAGCGTTGCAACCCGAATGGCATGCATGTATAGCAAGACACTCCACACGGGGTTAGGAAGGCCGTCTTTTCCACGTCTTCCACCGCCATCTTGATTTGGTGATACCCGGAAAAGGCGTCCAAGAAGCATAACATGTCACACTCGGCGGTGGAATCGACGATCTGGTCGATGCGAGGGAGCGGAAATGGATCCTGCGGGCATGCTTTGTTGAGGTTGGTGAAGTCGACACACATGCGCTCCTTTCCTCCCTTCTTTGGCACCACCACAGGGTTGGCCAGCCAATCTGGGTATCGGACCTCGCGAATAACCCCCGCGGCTTCTAGCTTGCGGGTCTCTTGGACGATGAAGGCCTGCTTTTCAGTGGACTGCCTTCTCGCCTTTCTGTTTCACTGGACGCACGTTGGGGCACACGTTAAGGTGGTGCTCGACACGCCCGTGGGATCCCCGCCACCGATCGGGCTCCCAGGCGAAGACCTTCTTGTTCGCACGCAGGAACTTGACAAGGGCCTCCTCCTGTTCTGGCTCGAGGTTGGCGCCTATGGTGAAGGTGGCGCTTGTGGACCCGTCCTCATCGACAGGTATCTGCTTGGTCTCCGCCTTGTCTTGAGTGAACAACTGCTTCTTCTTGGTCGGCGCAGCCCCCTTGGGCTTGGGGCTTCCGCATCGGCGGGCTGCGCTGCCATGCCGCCGCCTTGAGGGTGAGCTCTGGCGCCAGAAGCGCACCTTCAAGATCCCCGGCACAGTCGACACCGCTGCTCCCTGTGCATCTTCATGAGGTTGTACCCGGGTGGGTTGCGGCCATGAATTTGGCCGATCTGGATAGCCAAGGATGGCATTGTAGGGGAGGCCGATGGGGCGATGTCAAAGTCGACCAGCTCCGCGGAAGTTATCGTAGGTGCCAAGGTCACCGGAAGCCGGATTTGCCCCAAGGAGCTGGATGACCCCCTCCACGCTGAAAAAAGGCGGTGGGCTGCAGCCGCTCCACTGGGTATGCAGAGGAGGTTGAAGGCCTCGACTGAGAGTACGTTGAGGCCGGCGCCGCCGTCGATGAGGGTCCTGGTGACGGCCACCTGGCAGATGGTGGGTGTGTAGAGCATGGGGAGCGCACCCGAGCCGGCCGAATTGGTGGGGTGGTCTTGAGAGTCGATGGTCAGCTCGGCCGGTGATTCCGTCCGGCCTGAGGGAGCCCCCTGCCGCGTGGAGGTGGCACCGACCCGGCGGACGAATGTCTTGACATGGCGGCTGGAAGGCGGCGCCTGCGAGCCGCCCAGGAGGGCCGCGATGAGCGGAGGAACCGGCGCGACGGGGCGGGTGTCAAGGAAGCCGCGCGGCCCCTCCCCTAAGGTCGCCGAGGAGCGCAGGGACGATGCTTGCTGCCCGTCCCTCGCCAGGCCGGTGGCGGTGTCGACGGCAGGTGATGGGGAACGACGAGGGCGCCCGCCGACGGGAGCCGTCTGGGCGACATGGGAGGCGAGGGCGACTCGGCGCTCGGCGCGGGCCCGACGAGCGTCAGACATGGTCGCGGTGGTCGGGGAAGAACGAGGTGACGAAAGGCAGATTCCAGCGCACCCCTACCTGGCGTGCCAAATGTCGGATTTCGGGTTCCGGCAGACCCTTAAGGTTCGAACTCTGGGGTGCACGCGGAGATCCAACCTCCCGCCGTCTCGCCCCTCGCCGAATCGCAGGGATCTAAACTACTCGAAAGAACAGCACAAGAGACACGAGATTTATACTAGTTCGGGCCACCGTTGTGGTGTAATACCCTACTCTAGTTTGTGGTGTGGTGGATTGCCTCTTGGGCTGATGAGGAACAGTACAGGGAAGAACAACCTCGCGAGGGTCTGTTCTTGGTGGGTGTGATGAACTGCTAGCTGTTGTCCCATCGCTCTAGCTTGAGGATCGGGTCTCTATCTCTATCTGGATGCTGATCGTCTTGATCGATCGTCCTATCCCATCCCCCTCTACTATGGTGGCTAGCTCTACTTACATAGACGAAGGCACTGGGCCTCTTCCCAAATATTGAGCGGGAAGGGCGCCAACAATTGGCCATTTTGAAGGGGAACAGCGGGTACACTTATCCTGACTAAAGTTGGTCCTCGCCTGCCAAAGGCTCTGGTGATGACGCCTTTGCTTGGGCTCCATGATGACTCCTTCCAGCCGTTGGGGCTGGTCTTGGTCTTGTTGCACGAAACGGATGCCTTTGCTTGATGCTCTCGCCGCGCTTGCTCCCTTTGCACCAAAGAGGAAAGGAGGACGCTGCACGGGCTGGCGCCCGACTGGCGGCCTTGGTCGTCATGGCTTGCGTCATGGGCACCTCGCGAGGTACCCTGCCTTGGACTCTCCGCCTCCTCATGAGCCAACTTGACGAGGCCGTGCCTGAGGAAGCTCCTGGTCGTCCGCCCCGCGAGGCTTGGCCCCTCGCGAGGGTCTTGAGCTTGCGTTGATGAAGATGGGCTGTCCTGGGCCTCCTTTGAGCCACGTTGCAGGCCGCAGGCAGGCAAGTCTGGGGACCCCCGTTCCCAGAACGCCGACAGTACATACCTTGACAAGATTTTGAAGTAGTTCAAAATGGAACAGTCAAAGAAAGAGTTCTTGCCTATGTTACAAGGTGTGAAATTGAGTATGACTCAAAGCCCGACCACGGCAGAAGATAGAAAGAGAATGAAAGTCATTCCCTATGCCTTGGCCATAGGTTCTATAAAATATGCCATGCTGTCTACCAGATCTATTGTATACCCTACACTATTTTTGGCAAGGAAGTACAATAGTGATCTAGGAGTAGATCACTGGAGAACGGTCAAAATCATCCTTAGTGGGATAAGGATATGTTTCTCGATTATGGAGGTGACAAAAAGGTTCATCATAAAGTGTTACGTCGATGCAAATTTTGACATTGATCCAGATGACTCTAAGTCTCAATCTAGATAAAGTGGGAGCAATTAGCTAGAGTAGCTCCGTGCAGAGCATTGTTGACATAGAAATTTGCAAAATACTTACGGATCTGAATGTGGCAGACCCGTTGACTAAACTTCTCTCACAAGCAAACCATGATCACACCTTAGTACTCCTTGGGTGTTAATCACATAGCGATGTGAACTAGATTATTGACTCTAGTAAACCCTTTGGGTGTTGGTCACATGTCGATGTGAACTATGGGTGTTAATCACATGGTGATTTGAACTATTGTTATTAAATCACATGGCGATGTGAACTAAATTATTGACTCTAGTGCAAGTGGGAGACTGAAGGAAATATGCCCTAGAGGCAATAATAAAGTTATTATTTATTTCCTTATATCACGATAAATGTTTATTATTCATGCTAGAATTGTATTAACCGGAAACATAATACATGTGTGAATACATAGACAAACAGAGTGTCACTAGTATGCCTCTACTTGACTAGCTCGTTGATCAAAGATGGTTATGCTTCCTAACCATAGACATGAGTTGTCATTTGATTAACGGGATCACATCATTAGGAGAATGATGTGATTGACTTGACCCATTCTGTTAGCTTAGCACTTGATCGTTTAGTTTGTTGCTATTGCTTTCTTCATGACTTATACATGTTCCTATGAATATGAGATTATGTAACTCCCGTTTATCGGAGGAACACTTTGTGTGCCACCAAACGTCACAACGTAGCTGGGTAATTATAAAGGTGCTCTACAGGTGTCTCCGAAGGTACTTGTTGGGTTGGCGTATTTCGATATTAGGATTTGTCACTCCGATTGTTGGAGAGGTATCTCTGGCCCACTCGGTAATGCACATCACTATAAGCCTTGCAAGCATTGCAACTAATGAGTTAGTTGAGGGATGATGTATTACGGAACGAGTAAAGAGACTTGCCGGTAACGAGATTGAACTAGGTATTGAGATACCGACGGTCGAATCTCGGGCAAGTAACATACCGATGACAAAGGGAACAACGTATGTTGTTATGCGATTTGACCGATAAAGATCTTCTTAGAATATGTGGGAGCCAATATGAGCATCCAGGTTCCGCTATTGGTTATTGACCGGAGACGTGTCTCGGTCATGTCTACATTGTTCTCGAACCCGTAGGGTCCGCACGCTTAACATTTCGATGACAGTTATATTATGAGTTTATATGTTTTGATGTACCTAAGGTTGTTCGGAGTCCCGGATGTGATCACGGACATGATGAGGAGTCTCGAAATGGTCGATACATGGAAATTGATATATTGGAAGCCTGTGTTTGGATATCGGAAGTGTTCCGGGTGAAATCGGGATTTTACTTGAGTACCGGGAGGTTACCGGAACCCCCCGGGAACTTAATGGGCCTTTGTGGGCCTTGGTGGAAGAGAGGAGAGGCGGCCAGGGCAAGGGCCGCGTGCCCCTCCCCCCTAGTCCGAATAGGACAAGGAGAGGGGGCGACGCCCCCCCTTCCTTCTTCTCCTCCACCTCTTTCCCCCTCCCAAGTCCTAATCCAACTAGGAAAGGGGGGGGGAGTCCTACTCCCGGTGGGAGTATGACTCCTCCTGGCGCGCCCTCTCTCCTTTATATACGGGGGCAGGGGGGCATCCTAGAGACACGACAATTGATCGTTTGATCTTTTAGCCCTGTGCGGTGCCCCCTTCCACCATAGTCCACCTCGATAATACTGTAGCGGTGCTTAGGCGAAGCCCTGCGTCGGTAGAACATCATCATCGTCACCACGCCGTCGTGCTGATGAAACTCTCCCTCAACACTCAGCTGGATCGGAGTTCAAGGGACGTCATCGGGCTGAACGTGTGCTGAACTTAGAGGTGCAGTGCGTTCGGTGCTTGATCGGTCGGATCGTGAAGACGTACGACTACATCAACCGCGTTGTGCTAACGCTTCCGCTTTCGGTCTACGAGGGTACGTGGACAACACTCTCCCCTCTCGTTGCTAGGCATCACCATGATCTTGCATGTGCATAGAATTTTTTTTGAAATTACTACGTTCCCCAACAAGTGGCTCAAGAGATTCTTAATAGTCGAAGAATAATTCGATGCATCTTGTAATAAGAAGAGCAGCTCGGAATGAAAGTAAGAAGGACATGTGTACGTAATTATCGATATGGATGTATCGGTGGTAGGGGATTGCAAAAGCGACGGACACAGAGTCTCGAGAGAACATCTGAGAGTATCTTCGGAATCTTCTGATGCAGCAAGCGATCCTCTGCAATAAGGGGCTCTCCAGGTGGATGCGATCACGGGATCCTAATGTCAAAGTTAGCAAATTCATTTAACCTGAATAGTAGAGAGATCAGAGTCCCGGAGTATAGACGAGGAATAAAAGATCCTAATACCATCCAAATGGTGACGTGGGCCTGTAAGCCACACATCCATGTTAGTAAAAGTTTTGCAATGTCTAGACTCAACTTCGGCCAAGTAGTTTGGAAGTGGGATTCCTACAGGCAGTCGACTCTGATACCAACTTGTGATGCCCCCGATTTGACCGTACACTAATCATACACGCAAACATGTATGATCAAGACCAGGGACTCACGGGAAGATATCACAACACAACTCTAGACACAAATTAAAATAATACAAGCTTTATATTACAAGCCAGGGGCCTCAAGGGCTCGAATACATCAGCTCAAAAACACAAGAGTCAGCGGAAGCAATAATATCTAAGTACAGACATAAGTTAAACAAGTTTGCCTTAAGAAGGCTAGCACAAAATTAGCAACGATCGAAAAGGCAAGGCCTCCTGCCTGGGACCTCCTAACTACTCCTCGAAGCCGAACTCCACGTAGAATCATCCTTGAAATCTCTAGCTCCTAGACTCCAGCATCTGGTTGCGACAACCGAGAAGAATGCAAAGGGGGAAAGGAGGGAGAAAAGCAACCGTGAGTACTCATCCAAAGTACTCGCACGCAAGGATCTACACTACATATGCATGGGTATCTGTGTAAAGGGGCAATATCGATGGACTGAACTGCAGAATGCCAAAATAAGAGGGGGATAGCTAGTCCTGTCGAAGACTACGCTTCTGGCAACCTCCATCTTGCAGCATGTAGAAGAGAGTAGATGGTAAGTTCACCAAGTATCACCGCATAGCATAATCCTACCTGGCGATCATCCCCTCGTCGCCCTGTGTGAGTGCGATCACCAGGTCATATCTGGAACTTGGAAGGGTGTGTTTTATTCATTATCCAGTTCTAGTTGTCATAAGGTCAAGGTACAACTCCGGGTCGTCATGTTACCGCGGATCACGGCTATTCGAATAGATAAACTTCCCTGCAGGGGTGCACCACATTACCCAACACGCTCGATCCCCTTTGGTCACTTTCCTGGGTCATGCCCGGCCTCAGAAGATCAACACGTCGAAGCCCTACCTAGGAACAACAGAGAGGTTAGCACGCCGGTCTAAATCCTATGGCGCAGGGGTCTGGGCCCATCGCCCATTGCACACCTGCACATTGCGAACGCGGCCGGAAGCAGACCTAGCCCCCTTAATACAAGCGCAGGCTTACAGTCCAATCTGGCGCGCGCCGCTCAGTCGCTGACGTCAAGAAGGCTTCGGCTGATACCACGACGTCGAGTGTCCATAACTATTCCCACGTAGTTGGTTAGTGCGTATAGGCCAGTGGCCAGACTCAGATCAAATACAAAGATCTCGTTAAGCGTGTTAATTGATGTAACGGCAGACACTGACCAGGGCCAGGCCCACCTCTCTCCTAGGTGGTCTCAACCTGCCCTATCGCTCCGCCACAAAGTAACAGTCGGGGGCCGTCGGGAACTCAGGCCCACCACTACCTGGATGGAGCCACCTGTCCTTTCAGCCCCTAGATCGGAATCACTTGCGGGTACTCTACGAGCCGACCCGACTTTAGTCACCACATGTATCATATAATATGTATGTAAGTATATACCCGTGATCACCTCCCGAGTGATCACGGCCCGATAGTATAGCATGGCAGACGGACAAGAATGTAGGGCCACTAATGGAATACTAGCATCCTATACTAAGCATTTAGGATTGCAGTTAAGGTTAACAACTGTACCAACAATGACAGGCTATGCAACAGAATATGATTAACGAAAAGCAGTAACATGCTACACTATTCTAATGCAAGCAGTAGAGAGAAGGAATAGGCGATATCTGGTGATCAAGGGGGCTTTCCTGCTTGCTCTTGCAAGGAGGAGTCATCAACAACGTAGTCAATCGGGGCACCAGCAGCGGCGTCACGCTCGTAGTCTATCAAAGAGAAGAGTGGAAGAAACAATGAATACAATGCAAACATATGCATATCGTTGCATGACATGACAAGTAACGGTGCCAGGTGTGCCCTAGCGCAGTAGGAGGTGATACCGGGGAAGGGGGGAAACATCCGGGAAAATATCCCCAGTGTTTCACGTTTTCGAACAGATGAACCGAAGGAGGAAAGTTGCGTGTTCGCTATGCTAGGAATGTGTGGTGTACGAATGGGCTGCGTATTCAGATTCGTCTCGTCGTTCTGAGCAACTTTCATGTACAAATTTTTCCATCCGAGCTACAGTTTATTTTATATTAATTTTAAAAGATTTAATCAATTTTCTAGATTTATCCATCTAATTAATTATAACATTATGTAGAATAGTGTCTGCTGATGTCAACATGATGCAATGCTGAGGTCATCAGTCAATAGTGCGGTTGATTTGGTCAACAAACATGTGGGTCCCGGTTGTCATAGACTGTTAGCTAATTAACCTAGTTAATTAGTTTAACCTAAACAGATTAATTAGGTTAATTAAACACAATTAATTAAGTTAATTAATTTAATTAATTTAATTAACTAATTAATTAATTAATATTTATTATTATTATTTTAAAATTCTTTTTTAATGTTCTGGGCTGGGCCCTAGGAGTCAGTGGCCCAGAAGCCACCGTGGGTTAACGGGCGTGGGTGCAGTGGGTGTTTGGGCTCACGGGGCAAGGTGGAGCAGAGGCCGAGAGGGCGCTCGCCCGCAGGGACGGCGAGGCCATGCCCGCGGACGGTGGCGGCCTCGGGGCGGGTGGTCGCCGACAGGGATGGTGCGACGGAGCCGCGGCCAGCGAGAGGGGCCTGGAGGAGCGTCGGGCGATGTCGCAGCGGTGCGCGCGGCGGCAGCAAGCCGCGGTGGAGCAGGGGCAGAGGGCAGGGGATGCTCGCGCGGCTGTGGCGCGGTGCGAGGTGGAGCGGATGGCGCAGCACGTAGGCGCGGCTAGGGGGGTGCAGGCAGCATAGGGAGGTCGGGGCACGAGCTTTGCGGGCGGATGGCGGTGGTGGCCGTAGGCGGAGCGAAGCGGGAACGGCGAGGGGCGGCGGCTGCGGACTGGTGCCGCACCAGCAGCCAAGCAGCGGCGGCAGGAAGGGGACGCGCGGGGTCTGCGCGGCGCAGCAAGCGCGATAAGCGCGAGCGCGCACGAGTAGGGAGACGGGGAAGGATGGATGGGGCGCTCACGTACGGTGCAGGGCAATGGAAGCGGGGCGTGGGGAGGAAGACGAGGACGACGGTGAAGGGGTCGAGGCGGTGGTGCAGCGGTGGGGCGGCGTGCGTCGACGACGGGTGGCCGAGGCGGAGGCGCTCTGGGCGGCGGCGGCAGGCAATGGGGTCGGTGTCGGTGTCAAAACCGGTGGATCTCGAGGCAACATTGGGCTTTATTACACTTCTATATTACTTTTGGGACTAACCTATTAACCGGAGGCCCAGCCCATATTGCCTGTTTCAGTATTTTGAGGGAAAGGAATATCAAACGGAGTCCAAACGGAATGAAACCTTCGGCAGCGTGATTTTTTGGAAGATTATCATTCTGGAGGCTTGGAGATCAATTCAGAAGATCCTCGAGGAGCCCAGGAGATAGGGGGCGCCCCCCCCCTACAGGGCGCGACCCCCTGTCTCGTGGACCCCTCGAGCATCCCCCGACCAACTTCTTTCGCCTATATAGTCCCACGTACCCTAAAAACATTCATGGAGAAGATAGATTGGGAGTTCCGCCGCCGCAAGCCTCTGTAACCACCAAAAACCTGTCGGGAGTCCGTTCCGGCACCCTGCCGGAGGGGGAACCCATCACCGGTGGCCATCTTCATCATCCCGGCACTCTCCATGACGAGGATGGAGTAGTTCACCCTCGGGGGCTGAGGGTATGTACTAGTAGCTATGTGTTTGATCTCTCTCTCTCTCTCTCTCTCTCTCTCTCTCTCTCTCGTGTTCTCTCTATGGCACGATCTTGATGTATCGCGAGCTTTGTTATTATAGTTGGATCTTATGATCTTTCTCCCCCTCTACTCTCTTGTGATGAATTGAGTTTCCCCTTTGAAGTTATCTTATCGGATTGAGTCTTTGATTTGAGAACACATGATGTATCTCTTGCCGTGTTTATTTGTGGTGACAATGGGATATCAGGTGCCACCTGATGTATGTTTTGGTGACCAACTTGCGGGTTCCGCCCATGAACCTATGAAAAGGGGTTCGCACACGTTTTCTTGACTCTCCGATAGAAACTTTGGGGCACTCTTTGAAGTACTTTGTGTTGGTTGGATGAATCTGACATTGTGTGATGCATATCGTATAATCATGCCCACGGATACTTGAGGTGACAATGGAGTATCTAGGTGACATTAGGGTTGTGGTTGATTGTGTCTTAAGGTGTTATTCTAGTACGAACTCTTTAATAGATCAATCCGAAAGAATAACTTTGAGGTGGTTTCGTACCCTACCATAATCTCTACGTTTGTTCTCCGCTATTAGTGGCTTTGTAGTGACTCTTTGTTTCATGTTGAGGGATTGTTATATGATCTATCTATGTTATTATTGTTGAGAGAACTTGCACTAGTGAAAGTATGAACCCTAGGCCTTATTTCCTATCATTGCAATACCGTTTACGCTCACTTTTATCATTAGTTACCTTGCTGCTTTTATATTTTCAGATTACAAAAACCTATATGCACCATCCATATTGCACTTGTATCACCATCTCTTCGCCGAACTAGTGCACCTATACAATTAACCATTGTATTGGGTGTGTTGGGCACACAAGAGACTCTTTGTTATTTGGTTGCAGGGTTGTTTGAGAGAGACCATCTTCATCCTACGCCTCCTACGGATTGATAAACCTTAGGTCATCCACTTGAGGGAAATTTGCTACTGTCCTACAAACCTGTGCACTTGCAGGCCCAACAACGTCTACAAGAAGAAGGTTGCGTAGTAGACATCAAGCTCTTTTCTGGCGCAGTTGTCGAGGAGGTTAGTGCTTCAAGGTATATCTTTAGATCTTGCAATCGAATCTTTTTGTTTCTTGTTTTATCACTAGTTTAGTTTATAAAAGATAATTACAAAAAAAATGGATTTAAGCTTGTCTCATACGCTTCATCTTTTTAATATCTTTTGTGAGTATGATGGAAAGGAAAATTGTGCTCAAGTGCTAGAAGAAGAATGCATTAAAATGCTTGGTACTAGATGTGTGTATGATGAGCATGATTGTAATGTTGTTATTATGAATTCCTTGAATATCCATGATGCTAATGATATGCAAAGCCACAAGCTTGGGGAAGCTATGTTTGATGAAGATGATATTTTTTGTCCCCCAAGTTTTGATGAGAATATTTATTATGATGAAAGCATTCCTCCTATCTATGATGATTATTGTGATGACATGTATTCTATAAAGAACAATTATAACCATGAAACTTGTCATATTGATCTTAATTTTCAATCACATGATAGTTATTTTGTTGAGTTTTCTCCCACTACTATTCATGAGAAGAATTTTGCTTATGTGGAGAGTAATATATCTTCTATGCTTGTAGATCATGAAAAGAATAATTTAGGTTCTGGTTATATTGTTGAATTCATTTATGATGCTACTGAAAATTATTATGATGGAGGAATATATGCTTGTAGGAATTGCAATAATATCAAGTTTCCTCTCTATGTGCTTAAAATCTTGAAGCTATGCTTGTTTTACCTTCCTATGCTAGTTGATTATTGTTCCCATAAGTTGTTTGCTCACAAAATCCCTATGCATAGGAAGTGGGTTAGACTTAAATGTGCTAGTCATATTATTCATGATGCTCTCTTTATGTTTCAATTCTTATCTTTTATGTGAGCATCATTGAAATCATCATGCCTAGCTAGGGGAGTTAAACAATAGTGCTTGTTGGGAGGCAACCCAATTTTATTTTAGTTTATTACTTTTTGGTTCTGTTTAGTAATAAATAATCCATCTAGGTTCTGTTTATATGTGGTTTTGTGTTTTAATTAGTGTTTGTGCCAAGTGGAACCTTTGGGAAGACTTGGGTGAAGTCTTTATGATCGTGCGGTAAAAAACAGAAACTTTAGCGCTCACGAGATTAGTTGTAACTTTTTACTGGAAAGTGGTATTTAGTTAATTCTTTTTGAAGATGATTACTAGACAAATTCCTCAGGTCCAGAAATTTATTTTAGTATTGTTTGAGTTCCAGCAGTTTGCGTTAGTTACAGATTACTACAGACTGTTCTGTTTTTGACAGATTCTGTTTTTCGTGTGTTGTTTGCTTATTTTGATGACTCTATGGCTAGTAAAATAGTTTATAAACCATAGAGAAGTTGGAATACAGTAGGTTTAGCACCAATATAAATGAAGAATGAGTTCATTACAGTACCTTGAAATGGTGTTTTGTTTTCTTTCGCTAACGGAGCTTACGAGTTTTCTGTTGAGTTTTGTGTTGTGAAGTTTTCAAGTTTTGGGTAAAGATTCGATGGACTATGGAATAAGGATTGGCAAGAGCCTAAGTTTGGGGATGCCCAAGGCACCCCAAGGTAATATTCAAGGATAACCAAGAGCCTAAGCTTGGGGATGCCCAAGGCACCCCAAGGTAATATTCAAGGATAACCAAGAGCCTAAGCTTGGGGATGCCCCGGATGGCATCCCCTCTTTCGTCTTCGTTCATTGGTAACTTTACTTGGAGCTATATTTTTATTCGCCACATGATATGTGTTTTGCTTGGAGCATCATGTCATTTTCTTTAGCTTTGCTTTCTATTTGAATAAAATACCAAGATCTGAAATTCTTAAATGTTAGAGAGTCTTCACATAGTTCTATAATTATACAACTACTCATTGATCTTCACCTATATCTTTCAGAGTAGTTTGTTGTTTTCTCTAGTGCTTCACTTATATCTTTTAGAGCACAATTGTGGTTTTATTTTGAATAAATAGATGAACTCTCATGCTTCAATTAGATTATTTTGAGAGACTTAAATAGCATGGTAATTTTCTTAAATAATCCTAATATGCTAGGCATACAAGATTTGTAAGAATTCTTATGAGTGTGTTGAATACTAAGAGAAGTTTGATGCTTGATAATTGTTTTGAGATATGAGGATGGTGATATTAGGGTCATGCTAATTGAGTAGTTGTGAATTTGAGAAATACTTGTGTTAGAGTTTGTGATTCCCGTATCATGCACGTATGGTGAACCGTTATTTGATGAAGTCGGAGCATGATTTATTTATTGATTGTCTTCCTTATGAGTGGCGGTCGGGGACGAGCGATGGTCTTTTGCTACCAATCTATCCCCCTAGGAGCATGCGTGTAATACTTTGCTTTGGTAACTTGTAGATTTTTGCAATAAGTATATGAGTTTTATATGACTAATGTTGAGTCCATGGATTATACGCACTCTCACCCTTCCACCATTGCTAGCCTCTCTAATACCGCTCACCTTTCGCCGGTATCATACACCCACCATATATCTTCCTCAAAACAGCAACCACACCTACCTATCATGGCACTTCCATGGCCATTCCGAGATATATTGCCATGCAACTTTCCACCGTTCCATTTATTATGACACGCTTCATCATTGTCATATTCCTAGCATGATCATGTAGTTGACATCGTATTTGTGGCAAAGTCACCGTTCATAATTCCTTCATACATGTCACTCTTGATTCATTGCATATCCCGCACAATCACCGGAGGCATTCATATAGTGTCATATTTTGTTCTAAGTATCGAGTTGTAATTGTTGAGTTGTAAGAAAATAAAAGAGTGTTGATCATCATTTTTAGAGCATTGTCCCAAGTGAGGAAAGGATGATGGAGACCATGATTCCCCCACAAGTCGGGATGAGACTCCGGACAAAAAATTAAAAAAAGGAAAAAAAGAGGCCATAAAAAAAGAGAAAAGGCCCAAATAAAAAAATAAAAAATGAGAGAAAAAGAGAGAAGGGGCAATGCTACTATCCTTTTACCACACTTGTGCTTCAAAGTAGCACCGTGATCTTCATGATAGAGAGTCTCCTATGTTGTCACTTTCATATACTAGTGGGAATTTTACATTATAGAACTTGGCTTGTATATTCCAATGATGGGCTTCCTCAAAATTCCCTAGGTCTTCGTGAGCAAGCAAGTTGGATGCACACCCACTTAGTTTCTTTTGTTGAGCTTTCATACACTTATAGCTCTAGTGCATCCATTGCATGGCAATCCCTACTCACTCACATTAATATCTATTGATGGGCATCTCCATAGCCCGTTGATACGCCTAGTTGATGTGAGACTATCTTCTCCCTTTTGTCTTCTCCACAACCACCATTCTATTCCACATATAGTGCTATATCCATGGCTCACGCCATGTATTGTGTGAAGATTGAAAAAGTTTGAAAACGTCAAAAGTATGAAACAATTGCTTGGCTTGTCATCGGGGTTGTGCATGATTTAAATACTTTGTGTGGTGAAGATAGAGCATAACCAGACTATATGATTTTGTAGGGATAACTTTCTTTGGCCATGTTATTTTGAGAAGACATAATTGCTTTATTAGTATGCTTGAAAGTATTATTATTTTTATGTCAATATTAAACTTTTGTCTTGAATCTTTCGAATCTGAATATTCATACCACAATTAAGAAGAATTACATTGAAATTATGCCAAGTAGCACTCCGCATCAAAAATTCTCTTTTATCATTTACCTACTCGAGGACGAGCAGGAATTAAGCTTGGGGATGCTTGATACGTCTCCAACATATCTATAATTTTTTGATTGCTCCATGCTATATTATCTACTGTTTTGGGCAATATTGGGCTTTACTATACACTTTTATATTACTTTTGGGACTAACCTATTAACTGGAGGCCCAGCCCATATTGTCGCTTTTATCGCCTGCTTCAAAGATTTCGAGGGAAAGGAATATCAAATGGAGTCCAAACCGAATGAAACCTTCGGCAGCGTGATTTTTTGGAAGATTATCATCCTGGAGGCTTGGAGATCAAGTCAGAAGATCCTCGAGGAGCCCAGGCGATAGGGGGCGCGCTTCTGCTGTATGGCTGCCCCCCTGTCTCGTGGACCCCTCGAGCACCCCCGACCGACTTCTTTCGCCTATATAGTCCCACGTACCCTAAAAACATCCACGGAGAAGATAGATCGGGAGTTCAGCCGCCGCAAGCCTCTATAGCCACCAAAAACCTCCCAGGGGTCCGTTCCGGCACCCTGCCGGAGGGGGAACCCATCACCGGTGGCCATCTTCATCATCCCGGCGCTCTCCATGACAAGGAGGAGTAGTTCACCCTCGGGGCTGAGGGTATGTACCAGTAGCTATGTGTTTGATCTCTCTCTCTCTCTCTCTCTCTCTCTCTCTCTCTCTCGTGTTCTCTCTATGGCACGATGGTGATGTATCGCGAGCTTTGTTATTATAGTTGGATCTTATGATGTTTCTCCCCCTCTACTCTCTTGTGATGAATTGAGTTTCCCGTTTGAAGTTATCTTATCGGTTTGAGTCTTTGATTTGAGAACACTTGATGTATGTCTTGCCGTGTTTATCTGTGGTGACAATGGGATATCACGTGCCACCCGATGTATGTTTTGGTGACCAAATTGCGGGTTCCGCCCATGAACCTATGCATATGGGTTGGCACACGTTTTCTTGACTCTCCGGTAGAAACTTTGGGGCATTCTTTGAAGTACTTTGTGTTGGTTGTATGAATCTTAGATTGTGTGATGCATATCGTATAATCATGCCCATGGATACTTGAGGTGATAATGGAGTATCTAGGTGACATTAGGGTTTTGGTTGATTTGTGTCTTAAGGTGTTATTCTAGTACAAACTCTTTAATAGATCGATCCGAAAGAATAACTTTGAGGTGGTTTCGTACTCTACCATAATCTCTACGTTTGTTCTCCGCTATTAGTGGCTTTGGAGTGACTCTTTGTTGCATGTTGAGGGATTGTTATATGATCTATCTATGTTATTATTGTTGAGAGAACTTGCACTAGTGAAAGTATGAACCCTAGGCCTTGTTTCCTATCATTGCAATACCGTTTACGCTCACTTTTATCATTAGTTACCTTGATGTTTTTATATTTTCAGATTACGAAAACCAATATCTACCATCCATATTGCACTTGTATCACCATCTCTTCATCGAACTAGTGCACCTATACAATTTACCATTGTATTGGGTGTGTTGGGGACACAAGAGACTCTTTGTTATTTGGTTGCAGGGTTGTTTGAGAGAGACCATCTTCATCCTACGCCTCCTACGTATTGATAAACCTTAGGTCATCCACTTGAGGAAAATTTGCTACTGTCCTACAAACCTGTGCACTTGCAAGCCCAACAACGTCTACAAGAAGAAGGTTGCGTAGTAGACATCACCCTACTTCGTGCTCGATTGATCTTGATGATATGAGTATTACAAGAGTTGATCTACCACGAGATCGTAGAGGCTAAACCCTAGAAGCTAGCCTATGATTATGATTGTTTTTGTTCTACGGACTAAACCCTCTGGTTTATATAGACACCGGAGGGGGCTATGTTACACAGAGTCGGTTACACGGGAGGAGATCTACATATCCGAATTGCCAAGCTTGCCTTCCACGCAAAGGAGAGTCCCATCCGGACACGGGACGAAGTCTTCAATCTTGTATCTTCATAGCCCAACAGTTCGGCCAAAGTACATGTTACGGCTGTCCGAGGACCCCCTAATCCAAGACTCCCTCAGTAGCCCCTGAACCAGGCTTCAATGACGATGAGTCCGACACGCAGATTGTCTTCGGCATTGCAAGGCGGCTTCTTCCTCCGAATACTCCATAGAAGATTTCGAACACAAGGATCGTGTCCGGCTCTGCAAAACAAATTCCACATACCACCGTAGAGAGTATAATATTTCCACAAATCTAATCTGCTGACAACCTTTCATAACGTGACATCACGCCATGGCCCGGTCATTATTTGAACCGTTTTTTTCAACCAGCTACTGCACATATTGCGAGGCAATTTTCTTGGCACGTCTTGTCGAAGCAGAGATCGTGTCCCCTTACCACGGGATTCTCATCAATACGGGTGTGGGTAACCCAACCGCGCCATCAATCACGACGCTTGGGGAATAAGCGAGTTTACCAGGCCCGTAGGGAGGCGCGGGATCCCTGCTGCCTTTATAAGGGGATAAGGACTCCCTTTCGCACCCACGCTTTCTTCTTCCCGATTCCTTCCCCTCCGCTCGAACTCCAGCGCCCAAGCGTTCGTCTTCTCCGTCCACAAAGGCCTTTCGAAAATGTCCGATCCGGAGCAGGAGGCAAGTGGATGGCCTCTACCGTCCGGGAGAAGGATATCAAAAAGCTTTGGGAGGCCGGGTACCTGGCCAAGAAAATCAGCAACCGCCTCCCGACGGCGGGACAGATCGTCCCTACTCCGGAACCCCACGAGAGGGTTGTATTCCTCCCTCATTTTGTCTGCAGGCTATGGTTTCCCCTCCACCCGTTCATTCGCAGCATCATGTATTATTATGGGATCGATTTTCATAATCTATCCCCCAATTCCTTCCTCAACATCTCGACATTCATCGTCGTGTGTGAGGCTTTTCTCTGCATCTTGCCACACTTCGGCCTATTGCTGAAGATCTTTAATATCAAGCCCAAGGTAGTGAGCGGCGAGCACGCCGAGTGCGGGGGCGCTATGGTGAGCAGGATGCCCAACGTTACATGGCCAATAGGTACTTTTAATGACTCCATCAAAGAGTGGCAACAGCAGTGGTTTTACATCACTGAGTCGTGCGGCACGGAATGGGCCGCTGCTCTCGAGTTCTGATCTGGAGCTCCTCTGCGGCTTACGTCCTGGCCTAAAGGGCCTGAACTGGTCTTCGTCCGACGAGCTGTCGGTGCTCCAGACGTGCGTTAATGATATGGAAGACAAGAACATCGAACTCGTCAATGTAGTCTAGGTGATGTTAGTTCGCCGAATCTTGCCTTGTCAACACCGGACTTGCTATCTATGGGAATTCGATCCGGCCAAGCACCAGACCCTGCGAGAGCTCTTTGGCTCCTTGCACAAAGACATCTAGAAGGTGCTTTTCAAGTCCAGCAAATCATGGCCGGACTCGGCCGAGGACCGCGGGTACCAACTGTCCCGCCCTGCAAGCTCGGTAAGTTATTTTACGTTTTATCCACATAACCCAAAGGAAATGCTTAGTATGTTTACCTCAACTCCCCTAGGGCTGGACGAAGAAGGCGGAGCGGATCCACTGTCCGTCCCTGTTGCCCGAAGGACCGGCCGACCCACTTCTGACGAAGATGGTCCCGGCACCGTACAAGGCGCCGAAGAAGAAGGCCGAGAAGGAGGCCAAAAAGACCCGGGGTGGCCTTCGTCGCCGCGACACTTTAGTCACAATATCCGAAGGTTCCAATGCATGTTCTGCCTCCGAAGAGGACGAGGAGGAGGAGGAAGATGAATCCCCAGCGGGGGGAAGAAAGAAGAGGGTGGCCTCCATACACTTGGAGGCCGAGTCTCCTAAAAGGGGAAAAGCTCCTCTTCCGGAAGAGTCCACTGCCACCGCTGACAACAGCTCGGCGTGGGATCCCAGGGCCCAGCCCCTGGTGAACTCGTGAGTATAAAATCCAAACACATTTATGCGTCCAGTCTCATCATGGCGTAATTTTGACCTGAGCCATATTTTTTGTAGTCCGGCGAGGTCCCGCATCGAACAATCCTCATCAGAGGATTTGCTGAGCTCGGATGCTATGGAGAGCGGGACGCCCTCGAAGGCCCCTTCCCCGAAACATGTGGATAACACCGAGGCTTCGTCCCAGAAGGACCCCGGCTAAGGAGGGGAGGAAGAGATCGTGAAAGTGACGCCTGGAGGTCAAACTTCAGGGGTCGGAGACATGGGGGAGAAGATTCCCATGGGAATCGTCGGCGGGAGCCATCTTGAATTCGGCTCCCAGTCGGACGCAATTCCAGAGACCAATACGGCTCCGGAATCAAGCAGGCAGCCTCCCTTGGATGGAGGGGGCGTTCCTGTTCCACCGGCAATCTCTGTCCAACCAGACGTGCCAGATGCTTTGTTGGCGGCGCTGAAGAGCGCCTCCATCGTCGATGAACACCGTGCCCTTATGGGTGCGGTGATTGAGAAGATTCAGTCTGCTGAGAGTGGACTGAATGAAGCCTGCATCAGCCTTAAGATGCTTTGAGGTATGTTTTATGAGGTTTCGAAGAATGTCATAGTATGGATAGTAGCCCCTGATACACTGGTGAAGGAAATATGCCCTAGAGGCAATAATAAAGTTATTATTTATTTCCTTATATCATGATAAAGGTTTATTATTCATGCTAGAATTGTATTAACCGGAAACATAATACATGTGTGAATATATAGACAAACAAAGATGTCACTAGTATGCCTCTACTTGACTAGCTTGTTAATCAAAGATGGTTATGTTTCCTAACCATGAACAAGGAGTTGTTATTTGATTAACAAGGTCACATCATTAGTTGAATGATCTGATTGACATGACCCATTCCGTTAGCTTAACACTTGATCGCTTAGTATGTTAATGCTTTCTTCATGACCCATACATGTTCCTATAACTATGAGATTATGCAACTCCGCCATCGGAGGAACACTTTGGGTACTACCAAACGTCACAACGTAATCGGGTGATTATAAAGGAGTACTACAGGTGTCTCCAAAGGTACTTGTTGGGTTGGCGTATTTCGAGATTAGGTTTTGTCACTCCGATTGCCTGGAGAGGTATCTCTAGGCCTTCTCGGTAATACACATCACTTAAGCCTTGCAAGCATTACAACTAATGAGTTAGTTGTGAGATGATGTATTACGGAACGAGTAAAGAGATTTACTGCAACGAGATTGAACTAGGTATTGGATACCGACGATCGAATCTCGGGTAAGTAACATACCGATGACAAAGGGAACAACGATGTCGTTATGCGGTTTGACCGATAAAGATCTTCAGAGAATATGTAGGAACAAATATGGGCATCCAGGTTCCGCTATTGGTTATTGACCGAGAATGGTTCTAGGTCATGTCTACATAGTTCTCGAACCCGTAGGGTCCGCACGCTAACGCTTCGATGACAGTTCATTATGAGTTTATAAGTATTGATGCACCAAGGTTGTTCGAGTCCCGGATGTGATCACGGACATGACGAAGAGTCTCGAAATGGTCGAGACATAAAGATTGATATATTGAAGCCTACATTTGGACATCGGAAGTGTTCCGGTGAAATCGATTTTATTGAGTACCGGAGGTTACCGGAACCCCGGAGGTCCATGGGCCTAATGGGCCATAGGAGAGAAGAGGAAGGGCCAGCCAAGGTGGGCTGCGCGCCCCCTCCCCTCTAGTCCGAATAGGACAAGGAAAGGGGGGGCGCCTTCCCTCTTCCCTCCTCCAATCCTAGTCCAACTAGGAGAGGAGTCCTACTCCCGGGAGTAGGACTCCTCCTTGCGCGCCTCCCTTGGGCCGCCACCTCCCCTTGGCTCCTTTATATACGGGGCAGGGGGCACCCCAAAACACACAAGTTGATCTACGGATCTTTCCTTAGCCGCAGCGGTGCCCCTGCCACCATATTCCACTTCGTCATATCGTCATGGAGCTTAGGCGAAGCCTCGCGCCGGAGAAGTCATATCGTAGCAGAGCTTAGGCGAAGCCCCGCGTCGGTGGAGCATCAACATCGCCACCACGCCGTCAGGTCGACGGAACTCATCCCCGACACTTTGCCGGATCGGAGTCCGGGATCGCCATCGAGCTGAACGTGTGCGTAACTCGGAGGTGCCGTGACGTTCGGTGCTTGGATCGGTCGGATCGTGAAGACGTACGACTACATCAACCGCGTTGTTATAACGCTTCCGCTTTCGGTCTACGAGGGTACGTGGACGGACACTCTTCCCTCTCGTTGCTATGCCATCACCATGGTCTTGCGTGATCGTAGGAAATTTTTTGAAATTACTGCATTCCCCAACAGTGGCATCCGAGCCTGGTTTTATGCGTTGATGTCATATGCACGAGTAGAACACAAGTGAGTTGTGGACGATACAAGTCATCCTGCCTACCAGCATGTCATACTTTGGTTCAGCGGTATTGTGAGATGAAGCGGCCCGGACCGACATTACGCCAGACGCTTACGCGAGACTGGTTTCACCGCCCGAGCACTCGTTGCTTAAAGGTGACCGCGGGTGTCTGTCTCTCTCACTTTAGTTGAACTGAAAAGTGGCTACGCCCGGTCCTTGAGAAGGTTAAAACGGAGTCTATTTGACAAACTATCGCTGTGGTTTTGATGCGTAGGTAAGAACGGTTCTTGCTCAGCCCGTAGCAGCCACGTAAAACTTGCAACAACAAAGTAGAGGACGCCTAACTTGTTTTTGCAGGGCATGTTGTGATGTGATGTGGTCAAAACGTGATGCTATATTTTATTGTATGAGATGATCATGTTTTGTAACCGAAGTTATCGGCAATCGGCAGAGCCATATGGTTGTCGCTTATTGTATGAAATGCAACGCCATGTAATTGCTTTACTTTATCACTAAGGAGTAGCGATAGTCGTAGAAGCAATAGTTGGCGAGACGACAACGATGCTACGATGGAGATCAAGGTGTCGCGCGGTGACGATGGTGATCATGATTTGCAAGCTTCGCGATGGAGATCACAAGCACAAGATGATGATGACCATATCATATCACTTATATTGATTGCATGCGATGTTTATCCTTTATGCATCTTATCTTGCTTTGATTGACGGTAGCATTATAAGATGATCTCTCACTAAAATTATCAAGAAGTGTTCTCCGAGTATGCACCGCTATAAAGTTCTTCGTCTTTGAGACACCACGTGATGATCGGGTGTGATAGGCTCTACGCTCAAATACAACGGGTGCAAAACAGTTGCGCATCGCGAATACTCAAAGTTAAACTTGACGAGCCTAGCATATAACAGATATGGCCTCAGAACACGGAGACCGAAAGGTCGACGTGAATCATATAGTAGATATGATCAACATATTGATGTTCACCATTGAAACTACTCCATCTCACGTGACGATCGGACATGGTTTAGTTGATATGGATCACGTGATCACTTAGATGACTAGAGAGATGTCTGCCTAAGTGGGAATTTTTAATATGATTAATTGAACTTAAATTTATCATGAACTTAGTACCGATAGTATTTTGCTTGTCTATGTTTCATCGTAGATAGATGGCTCGTGCTGTTGTTCCGTTGAATTTTAATGCGTTCCTTGAGAAAGCAAAGTTGAAAGATGATGGTAGCAATTACACGGATCGGGTCCGTAATTTGAGGATTATCCTCATTGCTGCACGTAAAAATTACGTCCTGGAAGCACCGCTGGGTAGCGAACTGCTCTGCGAGATCTTTGAGCGAAGTTGTGAACATCTCGCAAAGCAGAGCCGATGACTACTCTATAGTTCAAGTGTGCCATGCTTTACGGCTTAGAACTGGTCTTCAACGACGCTTTTGAACGTCATGGAGCATATGAGATGTTCCAGGAGTTGAAGTTAATATTTCAAGCAAATGCCCGGATTGAGAGATATGAAGTCTCCAATAAGTTCTATAGCTGCAAGATGGAGGAGAATAGTTCACAAGGTGAGCACATACTCAAAATGTCCGGGTATAACAATCACTTAATTCACCGGGAGTTAATCTTCCGGATGATAGTGTCATTGATGTAATTCTCCAATCATCGCCACCAAGCTACAAGAGCTTCGTGATGAACTATAATATGCAAGGGATGACTAAGACAATTCTCGAGCTCTTCGCGATGCTAAAAGTCATGGAGGTAGAAATCAAGAAAGAGCATCAAGTGTTGATGATCAACAAGACCACTAGTTTCAAGAAAAAGGGCAAAGGGAAGAAGAAGGAAACTTCAAAAAGAACAGCAAGAAAGTTGCTGATCAAGAGAAGAAACCCAAGTCTGGACCTAAGCCTGAAATCGAGTGTTTTTATCGCAAGCGCACGGACATCGGAAGCGGAACTGCCCCAAGTATTTGGCGGATAAAAAGGATGGCAAGGTGAACAAAGGTATATGTGATATACATGTTATTGATGTGTACCTTACTAATACTCGCAGAGTACACTGGTATTTGATACTGGTTCTGTTGCTAATATTTGCAACTCGAAACAGGAACTACGGATTGCCGAAGATTGGCTAAGGACGAGGTGACGATGCGCGTTGGAAATGGTTCCAAAGTCGATGTGATCGCAATCGCACGCTACCTCTACATCTACCTTCGGGAATAGTTTTAGACCTAAATAATTGTTATTTGGTGCCGCCGTTGAGCATGAACATTATATCTGGATCTTGTTTAATGCGAGACGGTTATTCATTTAAATCAGAGAATAATGGTTGTTCTATTTATATGAGTAATATCTTTTATGGTCATGCACCCTTGAAGAATGGTCTATTCTTGTTGAATCTCGACAGTAGTGATACACATATTCATAATGTTGAAGCCAAAAGATGCAGAGTTGATAATGATAGTGCAACTTATTTGTGGCACCGCCGCTTAGGTCATATCGGTGTAAAACGCATGAAGAAACTCCATACCGATGGGCTTCGAATCACTTGATTATGAATCACTTGGTACTTGCGAACCGTGCCTCATGGGCAAGATGACCAAAACGCCGCTTCTCCGAACTATGGAGCGAGCAACTGATTTGTTGGAAATCATACATACCGATGTTTGTGGTCCAATGAATGTTGAGGCACGCCAAGGTATCGTTATTTTCTCACCTTCACAGATGATTTGAGCAGATATGGGTATATCTACTTAATGAAACACAAATCTGAAACATTTGAAAAGTTCAAAGAATTTCAGAGTGAAGTGGAAAATCATCGTAACAAGAAAATAAAATTTCTACGATCTGATCGTGGAGGAGAATATTTGAGTTACGAGTTTGGTTTACATTTGAAACAATGTGGAATAGTTTCAAGAACTCACGCCACCGGAACACCACAGAGAAAAGGTGTGTCCGAACGTCGTAATCGTACTATACGGGATATGGTGCGATCAATGATGACTATTTCCGATTTACCGCTATCGTTTAGGGGTTATGCTTTAGAGACAGCCGCATTCACGTTAAATAGGACACCGTCAAAAACCGTTGAGACGACGCCTTATGAACTATGGTTTGGCAAGAAACCAAAGTTGTCGTTCTTAAAGTTTGGGGCTGCGATGCTTATGTAAAGAAACTTCAACCAGATAAGCTCGAACCCAAATCGGAAAAATGTGTCTTCATAGGATACCCAAAAGAGATCATTGGGTACACCTTCTATCACAGATCTGAAGGCAAGATTTTCGTTGCTAAATTCGGATCCTTTCTAGAGAAGGAGTTTCTCGAAAGAAGTGAGTGGGAGGAAAGTAGAACTTGATGAGATAATCAGATTCGCTCCCTTATTGGAAAGTAGTTCATCACAAGAAATGGTTCTGTGACAACTACACCAATTAGTGAAGAAACTAATGATGATGATCATGAAACTTCAGATCAAGTTACTCTTGAACCTCGTAGGTCAACCAGAGTAAAATACGCACCGTGAGTGGTACGGTAATCCTATTCTCGAAGTCATGTTACTTGACCATGGCGAACCTACAAACTATGAAGAAGCGATGGTGAGCCCAGATTCGCAAAATGGCTGGAAGCCATGAAATCTGAGATGGGATCCATGTATGAGAACAAAGTATGGACTTTGGTTGACTTGCCCGGTGATCGGCAAGCCATAGAAAATAAATGGATCTTCAAGAAGAAGACTGACGCTGATGCTATTGTAACTGTCTACAAAGCTCGACTTGTTGCGACAGGTTTCTGACAAGTTCAAGGGGTTGACTACGATGAGACTTTCTCACCCGTAGCGATGCTTAAGTCTGTCCGAATCATGTTAGCTATTGCCGCATTTTATGATTATGAAATTTGGCAAATGGATTTAAAATCTGAATTCTTGAATGGATTTCTAGTTGAAGAGTTGTATATGATGCAACCAGAAGGTTTTGTCGATCCAAAAGGTGCTAACAAAGTATGCAAGCTCCAATGATCAATTTATGGTCCGTGCAAGCCTCTCGAGTTGGAATAAACGCTTTGATAGTGTGATCAAAGCATATGGGTTTGTGCAGACTTTTGGAGAAGCCTGTATTTACAAGAAAGTGAGTGGGAGCTCAGAGCATTTACGATATTATATGTGGACGACATATTATTGATTGGAAATGATATAGAATTTCTGGATAGCATAAAAGGATACTTGAATAAAAGTTTTTCAATGAAAGACCTCGGTGAAGCTGCTTACATATTGGGCATCAAGATCTATAGAGATAGATCAAGACGGCTTAATTGGACTTTCACAAAGCACATACCTTGATAAAGTTTTGAAAAGTTCAAAATGGATCGTGCAAAGAAAGGTTTTTTACCCGTGTTGCAAGGTGTAAGATTGAGTCGACTCAATGCCCGACCACGCCAGAAGATAGAGAGAAAATCAAAGATGTTCCCTATGCTTCAGCCATAGGCTCTATCATGTATGCAATGCTGTGTACCGCACCGACGTATGCTTAGCTGTAAGCTTGGCAGGAAGGTACCAAAGTAATCCAGGAATGGATCATCGGACAGCGGTCAAGAACATCCCGAAATACCGAAAAGGACTAAGGATATGTTTCTCATATATGGAGGTGACAAAGAGCTAGTCGTAAATGGTTACGCCGATGTAAGCTTTGACACCGATCCGGACGATTCTAAATCGCAAACCGGATACGTGTTTTTATTAAACGGTGGAGCTGTCGGTTGGTGCAGTTCTAAACAAAGCGTCGTGGCGGGATCTACATGTGAAGCGGAGTACATAGCTGCTTGTAAGCAGCGAATGAAGGAGTCTGGATGAAAGAGTTCATTTCCGATCTAGGTGTCATACCTAGTGCATCGGGACCGATGAAGATCTTCTGTGACAATACTGGTGCAATTGCCTTGGCAAAGGAATCCAGATTTCACAAGAGGACAAAGCATATCAAGAGACGCTTCAATTCCATTCGGGACCAAGTCCAAGTGGGAGACATAGAGATTTGCAAAATACATACGGATCTGAATGTTGCGGCACCCGTTGACTAAACCTCTTCCACGAGCAAAACATGATCAGCACCAAGACTCCATGGGTGTTAGGATCATCACTTTGTAATCTAGATTATTGACTCTAGTGCAAGTGGGAGACTCGAAGGAAATATGCCCTAGAGGCAATAATAAAGTTATTATTTATTTCCTTATATCATGATAAAGGTTTATTATTCATGCTAGAATTGTATTAACCGGAAACATAATACATGTGTGAATATATAGACAAACAAGATGTCACTAGTATGCCTCTACTTGACTAGCTTGTTAATCAAAGATGGTTATGTTTCCTAACCATGAACAAGGAGTTGTTATTTGATTAACAAGGTCACATCATTAGTTGGATGATCTGATTGACATGACCCATTCCGTTAGCTTAACACTTGATCGCTTAGTATGTTAATGCTTTCTTCATGACCCATACATGTTCCTATAACTATGAGATTATGCAACTCCTGCCATCGGAGGAACACTTTGGGTACTACCAAACGTCACAACGTGAATCGGGTGATTATAAAGGAGTACTACAGTGTCTCCAAAGGTACTTGTTGGGTTGGCGTATTTCGAGATTAGGTTTTGTCACTCCGATTGTCGGAGAGGTATCTCTAGGCCTTCTCGGTAATACACATCACTTAAGCCTTGAAAGCATTACAACTAATGAGTTAGTTGTGAGATGATGTATTACGGAACGAGTAAAGAGACTTACCGGTAACGAGATTGAACTAGGTATTGGATACCGACGATCGAATCTCGGGTAAGTAACATACCGATGACAAAGGGAACAACGTATGTCGTTATGCGGTTTGACCGATAAAGATCTTCAGAGAATATGTAGGAACCAATATGGGCATCCAGGTTCCGCTATTGGTTATTGACCGAGAATGGTTCTAGGTCATGTCTACATAGTTCTCGAACCCGTAGGGTCCGCACGCTTAACGCTTCGATGACAGTTCATTATGAGTTTATAAGTATTGATGCACCGAAGGTTGTTCGAGTCCCGGATGTGATCACGGACATGACGAAGAGTCTCGAAATGGTCGAGACATAAAGATTGATATATTGGAAGCCTACATTTGGACATCGGAAGTGTTCCGGTGAAATCGGGATTTTACCGAGTACCGGAGGTTACCGGAACCCCGGAGGTCCATGGGCCTAATGGGCCATAGGAGAGAAGAGGAAGGGCCAGCCAAGGTGGGCTGCGCCCCTCCCCCTCTAGTCCGAATAGGACAAGGAAAGGGGGGGCGCCTTCCTCTTCCCTTCCTCCTCCAATCCTAGTCCAACTAGGAGAGGGGAGTCCTACTCCCTGGGAGTAGGACTCCTCCTTGGCACGCCTCCCTTGGGCCGCCACCTCCCCTTGGCTCCTTTATATACGGGGCAGGGGGCACCCCAAAACACACAAGTTGATCTACGGATCTTTCCTTAGCCGCAGCGGTGCCCCTTCCACCATATTCCACTTCGTCATATCGTCATGAGCTTAGGCGAAGCCCTACGCCGGAGAAGTCATATCGTAGCGTAGCTTAGGCGAAGCCCTGCGTCGGTGGAGCATCAACATCGTCCACCACGCCGTCAGGTCGACGGAACTCATCCCCGACACTTTGCCGGATCGAGTCCGGGATCGCCATCGAGCTGAACGTGTGTAACTCGGAGGTGCCGTCGTTCGGTGCTTGGATCGGTCGGATCGTGAAGACGCACGACTACATCAACCGCGTTGTTATAACGCTTCGCTTTCGGTCTACGAGGGTACGTGGACGGACACTCTTCCCTCTCGTTGCTATGCCATCACCATGGTCTTGCGTGATCGTAGGAAATTTTTTGAAATTACTGCGTTCCCCAACAACTGGTTGGTGAAAGAAAGAACAGGTCAGAGGATCAAATTTTATGTTCGCAGGAAGACTCATTTGGTGACATCTATCCCTCTTTTATAAGCAGGCGTCAGAGCTGCTGCCGCTCTCATACTGCGGAGGTCTCCGGACTGAATCAAAGTCTGGAGCGGACCAAAGAAGAACTTGGCCAGTTGAAAAGGCAGTTGGAAGAGAAGCAATGTATGCGCAAGCCTTGTTCGCGTTTGGTGCGAACGAATTTCCAGTATGATAAAATATTTTCCATGATTTTCTCTAGGTACGATGACTGAAGTCGAGGCTCTTATGGAGGCTGTGGTCAAGGCCGAGGAAAAGGCAGCCGCGGAGCAGGCTCTTCGTGAGAAGCACGAGGCCAGGGTTATTGAAGTTGAGCAGAAGCTTCAAGAGGCCGTTAAGAAATGTGAGACCTTGGAGCAGAGTTTAACGGAGAAAGAATCCAAACTCACCAGGGCTCATCAGGCCGCGCGTGATGCCCAGGGGGAAACCCAAGGCGTCCTGCAGGAGATCCAAGAGGCGAGGCAGTTGCAGCGGGTAAGGCTCTTTTCCGTGTAAATCGAGTATTTGAGGAGAAAATCATGTTTCTAATTTTGAATTCGGATTTCTCTAGGGGTATTTGCAGAGCTGCCCCGCCGCATATCGGATGCCGCCCAATTCTACCGAGCCGAAGAAAGGGAAACTACGGATAAGCTCTTCTGGTCACAGTATCTGGCACTGAATTATCCGGTGCCTTTTGCCGATCAACTGAAACAGCCGGTCGAACTGCATAGGGTGGCCGAACTAGCCATGAAGGATTTGATTATCCGGCTATGGCCCGTCGAGCCGATTCCAAGCAGCTACTTCGGGCTCGTGAAGCGGCTTGTAAGTTCCTGCCCTCGACTTGACGTCATTAAGCGGTCGGTCTATATAGAGGGTGCGCGAATGGCCTTCGCCCGCACAAAGGTGCACTGGGGGAAGATGGATGCTGAAAAGCTGATGACTGAGGGACCGCCAGAGAGGAAGGAGCACCGCAAGCCCAATTATATTATGAAAGTGTCCTGAAAGGATCCTGCATTGCGGCGGAGCAATGCATCAAGGACGTTATATTTCCATGAATACAATCATGTTGTCCTTTGTAATGTTGAACAAGGTCATTTCTATTATTTATTACCTGTTATATGAAAGTTTATCCTCTTGCACGGCCGTTTTATATATTAATCCTGAGAGTTGGCCAGTCGTCGGCTTCTGCCCCCACGTAGGACGTACGGGGGTGTTCGGGATAAACCTGATCACTCTTTATCCCAGTTTTGGGTCCTTCAAGGAGGTGTTCAAAGACAACGAACCGTGCAATCAGACCGTAGGGCTTTATCACTCACTTAGCCATAGGAGCTTTAGGAAAGGAAGGTAGGCGCAGCCCCTGGTGTTCGGAAGACCGCACGAAGGGCTCTTATAAGCACCTGATCGGAAGAAAAACCGATCCATCGCACGCTGCCTTGGTTATGGCATTATGCGGGAGAAATCCTTAAAGATTCTACAACCTCTCAAATAGCTGACCAGCTCTCACCGTATCATGACAGTCAGTTTATGGCTTTCTCTACTGAGGTGCTCGTCCGGAAGAACCGGGACAGAATCGCAGTAGTTCTCCCTGTGCCGCCTTAGCCGATATAGCGGAACGTAAGGCAGCAAAACATGGGAGCCGGGCAAACCCAACATTTGACCCAAGACATGATTCAGAGCTGATGCATATAATGCTATAAGTCCCGGGTGCCAAACTTCCATGATGGTGTTCGGACTTTATTGCCGTATTATGGGTAAACGAGGCCCCTGGCATATTTAGGGCATATCGCGGTGTACGGATGCCACTTGACAAAAGAATTTCAATAAGAAATATCAATAGATAAGCGTCGTATAAATCCACATATTGTATTTGAATAGTACACCAATGCGTATAAGTACAGGTAATGTGATAAAAAAAATATGACTGTGGAACTTGCTGAGACTAGGGGGGAAGAAGTTGTGTGCCGATCCGGAGTATGGTCAGATGGTAATCGCGGGGAATATTGATAACCCACAAGTATAGGAGATAGCAACAGTTTTCGAGGGTAGAGTATTCAACCCAAATTTATAGATTCGACACAAGGGGAGCCAAAGAATATTCTCAAGTATTAGCAGTTGAGTTGTCAATTCAACCACACCTGCATAAGTTAGTATCTGCAGCGAAGTATTTAGTAGCAAAGTAATATGATAGTAGTGGTAACGGTAACAAAGGTAACAGTAGCAAAAGTAATATTTTTGGTATTTTGTAGTGATTGTAATAGTAGCAACGGGAAAGTAAATAAGTGAAGAGCAATATGTGAAAAGCTTGTAGGCATTGGATCGGTGATGGAGAATTATGCCGGATGCGGTTCATCATGTAACAGTCATAACATAGGGTGACACAGAACTAGCTCCAATTCATCAACGTAATGTAGGCATGTATTCCGAATATAGTCATACTTGCTTATGGAAAAGAACTTGCATGACATCTTTTGTCCTACCCTCCCGTGGCAGCGGGGTCCTAGCGGAAACTAAGGGATATTAAGGCCTCCATTTAATAGAGTACCGGAACAAAGCATTAGCACATAGTGAATACATCAACTCCTCAAACTATGGTCATCACCGGGAGTGGTCCCGATTATCGTCACTTCGGGGTTGCCGGATCATAACACATAGTAGGTGACTATAGACTTGCAAGATAGGATGAAGAACTCACATATATTCATGAAAACATAATAGGTTCAGATCTGAAATCATGGCACTCGTGCCCTAGTGACAAGCATTAAGCATAGCAAAGTCATAGCAACATCAATCTCAAAACATAGTGGATACTAGGGATCAAACCCTAACAAAACTAACTCGATTACATGATAGATCTCATCCAACCCATCACCGCCCAGCAAGCCTACGATGGAATTACTCACACACGGCGGTGAGCATCATGAAATTGGTGATGGAGGATGGTTGATGATGACAACGGCGACGAATCCCCCTCTCCGGAGCCCCGAACGGACTCCAGATCAGCCCTCCCGAGAGGTTTTAGGGCTTGGCGGCGGCTCCGTATCGTAAAATGCAATGAATTCTTCTCTCTGATTTTTTTCTCCCCGAAAGCGAATATATTGAGTTGGAGTTGAGGTCGGAGGAGCTCCAGGGGGCCCACGAGGTAGGGGCGCGCCTAGGGGGAGGCGCGCCCTCCACCTCGTGGCCTGTGGTGTGGGCCCCCTGGTCTTCATCTTTTGCAAGGATTTTTTATTATTTCCAAATAGACGTTCCGTGGAGTTTCATGTCATTCCGAGAACTTTTGTTTCTGCACATAAATAACATCATGGAAAGTCTACTGAGAACAGCGTCAATCCGGGTTAGTTCCATTCAAATCATGCAAGTTAGAGTCCAAAACAAGGGCAAAAGTGTTTGGAAAAGTAGATACGACGGAGACGTATCAACTCCCCCTAGCTTAAACCTTTGCTTGTCCTCAAGCAATTCAGTTGATAAACTGAAAGTGATAAAGAAAAACTTTTACAAACTTTGTTTGCTCTTGTTGTTGTAAATATGTAAAGCCAGCATTCAAGTTTTCAGCAAAGATTATGTCTAACCACATTTGCAATAACTCTTGGGTCTCATGTTTACTCATATCAATGGCATAATCAACTAGCGAGCCATAATAATAAATCTCGGATGACAACACTTTCTCAAAACAATCATAATATGATATAACAAGATGGTATCTCGCTAGCCCTTTCTGAGACCGCAAAACATAAATGCAAAGCACCTTTAAAGATCGAGGACTGACTAGACATTGTAATTCATGGTAAAAGAGATCCAGTCATAGTCATACACTATATAAATTAATAGTAATGGATGCAAATGACAGCTGTGCTCTCCAGCTAGTGCTTTTTAATAAGAAGGTGATGACTCAACATGAAAGTAAATAGATAGGCCCTTCGCAGAGGGAAGCAGGGATTTGTAGAGGTGCTAGAGCTCGGTTTTGAAATAGAGATAAATAATATTTTGAGCGGCATACTTTCATTGTCAACATAACAACCAAGAGATGGCGATATCTTCCATACTACACACATTATAGGTGGTTCCCAAACAAATGGTAAAGTTTATACTGAGCCTCCACCAACAAGCATCAATCCATGACTTGCTCGAAACAACGAGTGTCTCCAACTAGCAACAGTCCTAGGGGGAGTTTTGTTTGCAATTATTTTGATTTAGTTTGCATAAAGCATGGGACTGGGCATCCCGGTGACCAGCCATTTTCTCGTGAGTGAGGAGCGGAGTCCACTCCTCTTGAGAATAACCCGCCTAACATGGAAGATAAGGGCAGCCCTAGTTGATACATGAGTTATTCGAGCATACAAAATAGAATGTTTATTTGAAGATTTAGAGTTCGGCACATACATATTTACTTGGAACGGCAGGTAAATACCGCATATAGGAAGGTATAGTGGACTCATATGGAATAACTTTGGGGTTTAAGGGATTGGATGCACAAGCAGTATTCCCGCTTAGTACAAGTGAAGGCTAGCAAAAGACTGGGAAGCGACCAACTAGAGAGCGACAACAGTCATGAACATGCATTAAAATTAATAAACATTGAGTGCAAGCATGAGTAGGATATAATCCACCATGAACATAAATATCGTGAAGGCTATGTTGATTTGTTTCAACTACATGTGTGAACATGTGCCAAGTCGAGTCACTTAAATCATTCAAAGGAGGATACCACCCCATCATACCACATCACAACCATTTTAATAGTATGTTGGCATGCAAGGTAAACCATTATAACTCATAGATAATCAAGCATGGCACGAGCAACTATGATCTCTAATTGTCATTGCAAACATGTTTATTCATAATAGGCTGAATACGGAACGATGAACTCATCATATTTACAAAAACAAGAGAGGTCGAGTTCATACCAGCTTTTCTCATCTCAGTAAGTCCATCATATATCGTCATAATTGCCTTTCACTTGCACGACCAAACGATGTGAAAAATAATAAGAGTGCACGTGCATTGGACTAAGCTGGAATCTGCGAGCCTTCAATAAACAGGAGAAGACAAGGCAATATGGGCTCTTGGTTAAATCAACAATAATGCATATAAGAGCCACTTCAACAATTTAATTACGGTCTTCTCCTACCGACCCCCAAAGAAAAGAAAATAAAAGAACCATTTACACGGGAAAGCTCCCAACAAGCAAAAGAAGAACGGGAAATATTTTGGTTTTCTTTTTCATTATTACTACTACAGCAAGAAAAGTAAACTAACGAAAAGCTACACTAATTTTTTTGGTTTTTCTTAAGGTTTATTAAACACACAAGAAGAAAGCAGAAAAAGAAAATAAACAAGCATGGATAATACAGTGAAAAGTATGAGCACTGACATCTAGCAATGAGTATGTGTAAACATAAATGTAATGTCGATGGGAAATACGTACTCCCCCAAGCTTAGGCTTTTGGCCTAAGTTGGTTTATTGCCATGGATGGCCTGGCGGATATCCATAGTTGTAGCCGGGGTCGTACTGAGATGAAGAGGACTCTGACCGCCATCGGGTCAGTAGTCATCTCCGGATCCCAAAAGTAATCAGACTGTCATGGAGGCTCAAATTGTGGTTCCGGCTCAGGGGCTGGTGTAGGGTTCCGGTAGGCATGAATGGCCGCCCACGGAACGAGATATGGACCTATATATAAATTAAACAAGGAGGGAGCAGGCAAGGTAATAGTCTCAGGGTGATGTTTATCAAAGAACAATTTGTATTTAAGCTCCCCTTCCCTATTATTAACAATGAAATCATGCGCTACCATACTCTTGTAATCTAAATAAGCAGTAGGCAACAATTTTTCTTCTTTTTCATAGTGCCTAATAGGTATATTATAATGTGCAGCAAGGCATGAAGCATAAATACCTCCAAAGATGGGGCCCTTTGTACGGTTCAAACTTAACCGTTTAGCAATAATTCCGCCCATACTAAAAGTGTTATTGCGGAATAAACCATGTAACAAGATGATAATATCAGGAACACTAAGGTTTCCATAGTTTCTGCGACCAATTAAGCAACGACTAGCAAATATGGCAAAGTAGCGTAAAACAGGAAAATGTATGCTAGTGATTCTTGCATCGGAAACCTTCCTAGTTTCCCTACAGTAATAGTGTCAGTAAACCCATCCACATATTTACGATGTGGTTCATCTAAGGTACCCTCGAAGGGTATTTTGCAAACCTTGCAAAATTCACCTAGTGGCATCTTCTTAACAACATCATATAAATGAAACTCTACTGAAGGAGGTGTTTCTTTAGGAAAATAGTAGAAGTTTTGCACAAAAGTATTGGTGAGTAAGAGATACTAATGACGTTGGTCGCGCAGGAAATCGGTGAGGCCAGCATTCTCAGCCAATGAATAGAAATCATCATAAATCCCGGCTTCTCTCAAGAAATCATCGAAAGGCCATTCACACGGCCGAACCTCCGCGGTGTGAGGCAAATTATATTTGGGCCTATGTGCTTCTTCATTTTGCTTTTCCTTCGAGCTTCGGCTCGATGAGCCCCTCAAAAATCTCTTCATTATTTTCTGAAAATTTCTGAAATTTTTAGTAACTTCAAACAAAAGTGAACCAACCTCAATAAAATTGATAGCAACTACTCCTACAAGTGCCTAGAGACTATATCATGCATTATAACTACTTGGAACCATATAAATTTGACATGCAAGCTCAAGAATGTAACATCCCAAATTTTCAATTTGGAATGTTATACATAGGTCATTCTTGCACATCATATTTTATTGCATTTCGTTTCGCAACCCTCGAAATCCTAAGCAACTCAAGGACCCCCGGAGAGAGTTGGGGATTTCCTGGTTTTCATATTTGATTTTTATCAAATAATGAAACGAGGATTTTTTATTTTAATTATTTTTCTCTCTGAAAAATATTTCATATTAAAATATATTAGAGGAGATAATATGACTTCTCCAAAACAATTGAAATATTGGAGGAAAAATGATAAAATCATGTATTTGATTTTATTTGAGTTTATTTGGATTTTATTTGCATTAGAAAAATTGCACCTTTTCAAAATTGCATTTTAGGGCCAAGAAAATGTTCATCTCGTTCTAAATATTTCATTTAGACGGTGAAAATTTGTTTTGGCATTTTTAGGTTTTTATTTTATTTTATAGAATTTATTTTCTGTTCGGCGAAATTATTTAAAAAAAACTTGGCACCGATCGAAACCAGTAAGGCCCAACTCCCAGCGCCTGCCGCCGCCCAAGGCCGCCGACTCGGAAGAGGAGTCCGGCCGGGACTCCTCTCGCCGTCGCGCCTTGCCCCTCCTCCAAGCCGCCCCCTCCTTATATATACTCCCTCGAGCCCCCCACCACCACCAACCACCGCCGCCATGTGCCTCGAGCCACGCCGCCTCGCCGTCGCGCCTCGCCACCGCCCGCAGTGCCGCGCCGCTTCAAGGCCGCCCATGAGCCGCCGCCCAACCCTGCCCCTTGAAGCCACCTCGCCGGAGGTACCGCGCCGGATCCGAGCCGCCGGTTTTTTAAATAACCGTTCAGTTTTTTTAGAAACCCTAGTTCGTTTTTTTAGATCGGTTCGCCAGTTTTTCTCGGTTCTTCTATTTAGTGGACGTCCGTCCGTACGTTCGTTTTAACAAACGGTTTTCTCCTGTTAGTTACAGATAACGAACGCTCGTTCTTAGTCTGTTCATCAATTTTCTTTTATCCGATTTTTCTGCGATTATTTTTTATCGCGATTTCTGATTCGCTCTTAGTTTATGTTTATCTTTTCGCTTGTTAGTTGGAATCAGGTGATTCAAACGCCTAGAGTTTCGTCTCGAGACCCTCTTTATGTTTAATCAACTTAAACAAGATTTTGATGCTGTAAAATTTGACCTTAGTTCAGATTAGTAAACGGATCTTGTTTCTTTCGCCGTTTGAGTTTCGTTGCTCTGTTTGATTTGATTCTTTTTGCGAACCTGAGTTCTTAAGTTGAACTTTCTGGTCAACCTCTTTTATTTGAAGTTTTCCTTGTGCATCTTTGCTTGTTGCTTATGTATGTTATTGTTTGTTTGCGATAGAATTCCCGGAGTGTGAAGCGTGTTACTACGAGTCTCTAGGATTCGCGGATCGTGAGCAAGGCAAGTAACACATTGATCATACTCTTTTCATACCCAGTTTTTATGCATTAGTTCAATCCTCAAACATTGCATGATTAGGATGTCATTAACTTCTCGGTTGGGAAGTAGTTGTTGAGGTAGAACCTATTGCCTGTTACTATCAAACCCTTGGGAGTTACTTCTACGCTGCTGTTTATATTGCTATGCTATGCTCGTAGATGTGGTTTGGGTTTGAGTGAATCCATGACAGATGTGAGATTGTTAATTAATGGTTCAACTTAAGGTGGCAACTTAAATTAACATCCTGGTGGATTGAGGCACCGGGGAACCCAAAGTGTTGTCTCAGATTTTTGGAAATCCTGGTACCCATGTGATCTTTCTATGGACCGCCGCCCAGGCTTAAAGGGAACTGAGATGATTCATGCTAGAAACTTCCGTGTGCAGCCACAAGCTATTATGGGCTCTAGCATAGTTGAGTAAGTTACGTGAAGCTCTTGAAGAGGTAGATCACCGGTAGTGGGTTTTGTAGGTTTGGTATGGTCTACCCGGAGTAGGGAGTTAATGTTTCGAAGACTATGTCTCGGTCATCCGCTTCTCAAACACCGTGCAAAGGCGAGAAATCCAACGGAAGTGATCGAGTCTTGTGGGGAAAAGTGCAAACCTCCGCAGAGTGTACAATCTAATCATGGTTAGCCGTGTCCCCAGTTATGGACAATCTTGAGTATCTAGTACTTGGGTTATCACATGTATCTCATCAATCTTAATTAATATTGTTGGGTTGTTAATTACTTTAAATGGGATTGAGTTGGGATTATACCTTCTCAATGTTTCAACCACCATGATAGTTAAATTAAAATCTATTCCTTTGTTGTAGGGAAAATTGGCTTTTCGCAAAACTATAACCTTAGAGCTTTCCATCAGCCAAATATGCATGTAGTGACAGTATTATCCTGTTCTTGCTCTACTGTGTTATATTGCCAGCATATTCCATGTGCCGACCCATTTTCGGGCTGCAATGTATTATGTTGCGGACTTTTCGTGACGAGGAGTAAGGTTCGTTAGGTCGTTGCGTGTGATCAGCTATGTCATTGGAGTTGATGGACTCACTTTATCTTCCAAGCCTTCCGCTGTTATCGCATTAGATGGCCTTAAGCCATATTATTGTAATAAGTTCTCTTTTGAGACATTCGATGTAATAAGTGTGTGATTGCTACTCTGTTATAAATCCTTCGAGTATTGTGTGTGTCCGCATTACTGATCCAGGGATGACACTAAAGCACAGAGACTTAACCATCTAAGGTCGGGTCGCTACAAGATGGTATCAGAGCACATGCTGAGTGTAGGACACGATCACTAAGATAAACCATAGGTCACTCTTCTCTACTCATTTCTGACTCCTCTCCAATTTTTCCACTCTTTAGGATGACGAAGATGAAGAACAAGGTTGCGCAACCGGATGAGGACACACCTTTTGGACGCCACTTGAAGGAAGTCACTAGGTACTTGAACATTGGAATACCAAGTTTCACCGGGACATACAACGCCACCTGAGGGAGTCCTGGATTAGGGGGTGTCCGGATAGCCGGACTATAGCCTTCGGCCGGACTCATGGACTATGAAGATACAAGATTGAAGACTTCGTCCCGTGTCCGGATGGGACTTTCCTTGGTGTGGAAGGCAAGCTTGGCGATACGGATATGTAGATCTCCTACCATTGTAACCGACTCTGTGTAACCCTAACCCTATTCGGTGCCTATATAAACCGGATGGTTTTAGTCCATAGGAAGAACAACAATCATACATAGGCTAGCTTCTAGGGTTTAGCCTCTCTGATCTCGTGGTAGATCTACTCTTGTACTACCCATATCATCAATATTAATCAAGCAGGAGTAGGGTTTTACCTCCATCGAGAGGGCCCGAACCTGGGTAAAACATCGTGTCCCTTGTCTCCTGTTACCATCCGCCTAGACGCATGCTTTGGGACCCCTACCCGAGATCCGCCGGTTTTGACACCGACATTGGTGCTTTCATTGAGAGTTCCTCTGTGTCATCATCTTTAGGCCCGATGGCTCCTCCGCTCATCAACAACGATGCGCCTGTGGTGAGACTTTTCTCCCGGACAGATCTTCGTGATTCGGCGGCTTTGCACCGCGGGCAAATTAAGCAGCCATCTGGAGCAGATTGAAAGCTACGCCCGCCATCAGGTCAGATTTGGAAGTTTGAACTACACGGCCGACATCCGCGAAGACTTGATCTTCGACGGGTTCGAGCCACAGCCAAGCCGCCCGACCGCCACGAGGGGCATGATCTATCTCTGCCGCCGGACAGTATCCTGGAGGCCGCACCAGAGTCCGCTTCGACCTTTAGCTCGGAGCTGACCGCGCCGATCGAGGACGGGTGGCTGGACACCGCCTCGGGGGCTGCGATCTCTATGGTGATTGAGCCGTACACCTACCCCGTCCTTTGCAAAGCTCGTGACTCCAAGGTGCCGGACTCCTCTCCGAACTCCGAGCCTTCCGCGCCCCTGCCAATCGAATCCGATTGGGCGCCGACCATGGAATTCACTACCGCGAACATCTTTCAGAACTCGCCCTTTGGCGACATTCTGAATTCACTAAAGTCTCTCTCTTTATCAGGAGAGCCCTGGCCGGATTATGGTCAGGAAGGTTGGGATGCGGACGACGAAGAAAATCAAAGCCCACCCACCACCCACTTCGTAGCCACTGTCAATGATTTAACCGACATGCTCGACTTCGACTCCAAAGACATCGACGGTATGGACGACGATGCAGGAGACGACCAAGAACCAACGCCCATAGGGCACTGGAAGGCCACCTCGTCATATGACATATACATGGTGGACATCCCAAAAGATGGGAATGGCGATGGAACAATGGAGGATGACCCTCCAAGAAACAGCCTAAGCGCCAAGGCGTCGGGCGCCATTTAAATCCCGCCACAGCAAAAATGGTGATTCCGGCACAGGAGATAATAACACCCCGGACAATGCCGAAGACAACCCCCTCCAGCAAGATTCAGCGCGGGAGGATGGAGAAGCCAGCCCTCATGACAGAGCGGTAGAAAAAGAGGTAGAGGACGATAATTACATGCCTCCCTCCGAAGATGAGGCAAGCCTCGACGACGACGAATTCTTCGTGCCCGAGGATCTCGTCAAACAAGAGCGTTTCAAACGCAGGCTCATGGCCACGGCAAGCAGCCTCAAAAAAGCAGCAACAGCTTAGAGCTGACCAAGATTTGCTAGCTGACAGATGGACTGAAGTCCTTGCGGCCGAAGAGTATGAATTCGAGCGCCCCTCCAAGAGCTACCCGAGACATAGGCTGCTACCCTGATTAGAGGAGGAAGCACCTAAACCTACATCACTGGTGCATGATATGGCTGACCGGCCACCTCGTGGCCGCGACAGAGAGGCCTCTCGGCCTTCAATTCAAGCCGCACCCCATCGCCGCTCAAAAAATACAAAGGCACAGGGAAATGCGCCAGTCCTGCGAGATATATTGGAGGACAAGGCAAGGCAGACAAGATCGATCTATGGATCGCGTGGGCGCCCCACAACACATGACGATAACCGTCACGCCGGATATGGCAACTCCGGCCGGGCCGAACACAGTAGACAAAGCTCAGTTGAGCTGCGTCGTGATATAGCCCAATACAGAGGCGCCAAGACACCCACTATGCTTCATGATGAAGTGATGGATCATCAAATCACGAGGGTTTCAAACCCGTAAACATTGAATCATACGATGGCACAACAGGTCCTTCAGTTTGGATCGAGGACTATCTCCTTCACATCCACATGGCCCGCGTTGATGATCTACACGCCATCAAATACCTCCCACTCAAGCTTAAAGGACCAGCCCGGCATTGGCTTAACAGCTTGCCGCCAGAGTCAATTGGTTGTTGGGAAGACACAGAAGCCGCATTCCTCGACAATTTCAGGACACATATGTGTGACCACCAGACGCCGATGACCTAAGCCACATAATTCAGCAGCCAGAGGAATCGGCCAGACAATTCTGGACACGGTTCCTAACCAAGAAAAATCAAATCATCGATTGTCCCGATGCCGAGGCCCTTGCAGCCTTCAAACACAACATCCGCGACGAGTGGCTTGCCAGGCACCTAGGACAGGAAAAGCCGAAATCCATGGCAGCCCTCAGAACACTCATGACCTGCTTTTGCGTGGGAGAGGATAGCTGGCTAGCTCGTAGTAACAACATGACAAAGAGCCCTGGTAATTCGGATACCAAGGACAGCAGTGGCAGGTCGCGTCGCAACAAGCACAAGCGCCGCATTAGCGGTGATAATGCTGAGGATATGGCAGTCAATGCCGGATTCATAGGCTCTAAACCCGGTCAGCGGAAAAAGCCATTTAAAAGAAATACTCTGGGCCCGTCCAATTTGGACCGAATACTCGATCGCTCGTGCCAGATACATGGCACTTCGAAAAGCCAGCCAATCACACCAACAGGGATTGTTGGGTGTTCAAGCAGGCAGGCAAGTTAAATGCCGAAAACAATGCCAAGGGGCTGCATAGCGATGATGAGGAGGAGCCCCGGCCTCCGAACAATAGAGGACAGAAGGGCTTCCCCCCGCAAGTGCGGACGGTGAACATGATAAACGCAACCCACATACCCAAAAGGGAGCGGAAGCATGCACTAAGGGATGTATATGCGATGGAGCCAGTCGCCCCAAAGTTCAAGCCGTGGTCTTCCTGCCCGATCACTTTTGATCGAAGGGACCACCCCACTAGCATCCGCCATGGCGGATTCGCCGCATTGGTTCTAGACCCAATCACTGACGGATATCCTCTCACAAGAGTCCAAATTGACGGCGGCAGCAGCTGAACCTGCTTTATCAGATACAAAGGCGCAAAATGGGCATAGACCCATCAAGGATTAAACCCATGAAGACGACCTTCAAAGGCGCCATACCAGGTGTAGAGGTCAACTGCATAAGCTCGCCACACTTGAAGTGGTCTTCGGATCCCCGGATAACTTCCGGAGCGAGGAGTTAATCTTCGACATAGTCCCGTTCCGCAGCGGCTATCATTCACTGCTCGGACGAACCGCATTCGCAAAGTTCAATGCGGTGACGCACTACGCATATCTCAAGCTCAAGATGCCAGGTCCTCGAGGAGTCATTGCATTCAATGGAAACACCAAACGCTCTCTCCGGACGGAGGAGCATACGGCGGTCCTCGCGGCGGAAGTACAAAGCAGCCTTTTAAGGCAATTCTCGAGTCCGGCTATTAAACGTCCGGACACCGTGAAGCGCGCCCGGAGTAACCTACAACAAGACCGCCTGGCACGTTTCGAGCACGCATAGCAATGCGGCCCATGCCCCAGCACTCGCGAAATTGCGAAACCAGTATTACGCGTACATAATTACGCTCTGGAAATACCATGGGCTTAGGGGAAGGGCACGACCACGGCATGCCCAGAATGCGGCTCAACCGCACCAGGGGCTCCCGATGGTGTCATTCTTTTTTTTCTTTCTTTTTAATTTCAGGACTCCGTTCTCACGAAGCCCTGTCCGGCATTAGAATCGCCGAACACACGATGCAACAGCCAGGGAAGCAGAAAGCTACGTCGAGTGTCCAGGTGGTCTCTATTACGAGCAATATATCTGTTTTACACACCATCCCATGGCTTACCCCTGGAGGGAGACATGTTAAAAAGTCTCGTCCCTTGCTTATCACACTATTTGTATCGTTCTGCTCTTACTGCAGCCCTTTTGAATAAACAATATATAGCTTCTTCCTATTATTGATTTTCCCTTTTTTCTATATATATGTTCACTTATGACATGGTGCAACCGTACACTTTGGTACGGGCAATACACCAGGGGCTTGAGTACCCCACAATATGGTGTGATAAGTCCGAACACTTTCACAAGTGCGGCACCCCGAACTTATAGCATTATATGCATCGGCTCCGAATCATGTCTTGGGTCAATAGTTGGGTTTGCCTAGCTCCCATGTTTTGGTACCTTACGCTCCGTTATATCGGCTAAGGTAGCGCTGGGAGAACCACTGCGATTGTGCCCCGGTTGAGCTGGGTTAAGCACCTCAGTGGAGAAAGCTAAAACTGACCGTCATGATAGGGCGAGAGCCGGTCGTTGTTCGAGAGGTTTTCGAGTCCCTAAAGACTTATGCCGCTTAGAGCGAGGAGTCGGCATTGTCCGGCCTAGGCGTGGATAGCGCCTCGAACTCGGTCTTCCGAATACCAGGGGCTTCGCCGAAATTTAAAATTATAGAATTCTATGGCTAAGTGAGAGTGTTCAAGCATTATAGTCTGGTTGCCTTGTCCGTTGCGTTGAGTGCCTCCCTCGAAGGACCCAAGAATGGGAACAAGAGCGCTCAAGTTCATCCCGAACACCCCACCACTCGTGGCATGGGGGCTGAAGTCAACGACTCGCCATCTCCCAAATTTAATATATGGCTGCACAGAAGGTAATATTTTAAATTAAAAAGTGTTGCTTAGCGCATATGAACAAGTTTTCAGCGTACAGGATAACAAATGCGAGTCTACTCAAAATTATATATTTGGAGCATTCATCTGCTATAAGGCGTGCACCCTTCAGACGCCTCATAATACATTTTAGGCTTGCGATGCTCCTTCTTCGTGGTGGTCCATCCTTCACAAGCTTCTCGGCGTCCATCTTGCCCTAGTGCACCTTAGCAAGGGCAAGGGTTTCTGAGCACCTTTCGGTGCGTATGAGCGCTTGATGACTTCAACCCATGGACAAAGGCCCACCAGCCGCCTCATCAGCCCAAGTAGCTCCTGTGCATGGCTTCATTAGGCCACAGCCAAACTATGAGGCCCCTCATGGCCTGTTCGCCACCTTATGGAGCTCGACCAGCTGCTTCAACTGGTCGCTTAAGGGCACCAGTGTCCGCCTCAAGATATCGAGACCGTAACACCTTCTCCGTCGAGCTTCCTCCTCGGCTCGGTAGAATGCGGCAGATCAGCCACACTTCAGAGGCAGATCTGCGAATGCTCCTGGAGAGCTCCGGATTCGGGTAAGTAACAGATAATTCACTTTCACATGCTTGCTTTGCATATAGAATGCCTTACCCGCCGCTATCTTCATCATCGCCTCAATCTCCTGGAGGGCTTTTTGGGCTTCGGCCTTAGCGGCCTTGGCGCTCTCAAGGGCCATGGCGAGCTTGGACTCCCGAGTCTTTGAGTCACGCTCCAAACTCTCGTGTTTTTTCACGAGAGCCTGGAGCTCTTGCCGCACCTCCGCCACCCGCGCCTCCTGCTTTTCTCGCTGGTGCGCTCATGGCCGCATTGCTTTCGGCCTTGGACACCGCCTCCTTCAGGTCGCCACCTCGTTCGTGGCCCCTGCAATATTCATGTTATTCCTGTCATTTTTTGCAAACACATCTTTTAAATACTCCCATAAGGTATTACTTACCTTCCTTGTCCTCGAGCTGCTTTTTGGCTAGTCCGAGCTCGTTCCCGGACTGCTCGAGGCTCTACTTCAATGCACCAACCTCCGCAGTCAGTGCGGCAGAGGTTAGCAGCGCAACCTGCATTCCCATATTGACATACTTATGTTAGACTCTTGCGTATATCTTTTTAGATCCTCAGTTCGGCTTTTTCTTTCCGAACACCAAACTGAGCATCAGGGGCTACTGTCTATGCGGTAATATTTTTATATATCTTAAATACATACCTCAAAGCCCGTTAGAAGGCTGGCACAGTGATCAGCCCGCTCTTGGCAGACTGAACCTTCTGGATCACCGCACTCATAACAGTGGGTGCTCCTCGTCGATGGAAGCGCCGTTAAGCGCCTCCATCAAATCATCCGGTGCCTCCGGTTGGACGGAGGTCACCGGCGTCGCAGTCTTGCCCTTCTTACGAAGGGGTCGCCTGTCGGACTCCGGAACCACTGAAGGTTCCGGTACGGAGTCCGGCACAGGGCCGGACTTAAAGCCCTTTGGGGTTTTATCCCCTTTGAGCCCGGGTTCCGGGAGGTCGCCTTGCGGCGCCTCCATAGCCACCTCCTCCTGGCTGGGCCCCTTTTGGGACTCCACCCCGGCGTCATCCGCGACGGGAGGAGACGAGGCGGTCGGAAGTGAGGTGCTATTCACCTCCGACGAATCCAGGGAGCCGCTCGACGAATCGTCGAGCCCATCCTTGGGCGGGCTGCATGGTTGTATTCGGCGTTATAAGATGATGTGCGACAAATGGAACGCCATGAGTTATTCTGGTGTCCGGACACTTACCATTTCGCCAGGGGCTTGGTCCTTGGATCCCACCCCTCTTCGCCGTCGTCGGCATTGGTGGTGTAGTCCGGAGGATGGGTCCTTCCCTTCTTGGACCCTTCGGCCTCCCCAGTTGGGGCGGCCTTCCTTTTCTTCTCTCCACCTGCTGGGGGAGAGGCCTCTTTTTCCTCTTCCTCGTGTTCATGGGAGGAGTCTGCCTCGGCGTCATCGGACGATGAGTCCGACACCACCTGGCGCCGGGAACTCCTTCGAGTTCCCGTGGCCTTCTTCTTGGCCTTCTTTTCTGGCACCACGTGAGGAGCCGGAACCAGCAGCCCCGTCAATCGGGCGTCCGCTGGGTCTTCTGGCAAGGGAGCCGGACAGTCGATCTGTCCGGACGTCTTCAGCCAGTCCTGTCAAAGGTGAGGGAGTTTTAGATCCCGCATAGAGCCGAACTATGAAAAAAGAGTCCCGTAAAGGGTAAAATAACTTACCTCGCTGGCTTGGTGCTGCGAGCTGAATCCGCGATCTTCGGTAGCGGATGCGAGAGCTTCGGCGCCCTTGAACAGCACCTTCCAGGCATCTTCGTACGTAGTGTCGAAGAGCCGGCTCAAGGTTCGGTGTCAGTGCGGATCAAACTCCCACAAACTGAAGGCCCGTTGCTGGCATGGGAGAATCCGGCGGATGAGCATCGCCTGGATTACGTTGACAAGCTTGATATTCTTGTCCACCAGGTTTCGGACGCAGGTTTGGAGTCCGGTCAGCTCTTCCGAATTACCCCATGTCAGGCCCGTCTCTTTCCATGAGGTGAGCCGTGTAGGGAAGCCGATCGGAATTCGGGGGCCGCCGCCCATTGAGAGTCGCGTGGCTCGATGATGTAGAACCACCCCGATTGCCACCCCTTTATGGTCTCCACAAAGGAGCCCTCGAGCCATAGGACGTTGGCCATCCTGCCCACCATGGCACCTCCGCACTCCGCTTGGCGGCCGCCCACTACCTTCGGCTTGACATTGAAGGTCTTCAGCCATAAGCCGAAGTGGGGCTGGATGCAGAGGAAGGCCTCGCACACGATGATAAACGCCGAGATGTTGAGGATGAAATTCGGGGCCAGATCGTGGAAATCTAGGCCATAGTAGAACATGAGCCCCCGGACGAATGGGTGAAGTGGAAACCCTAGTCCGCGGAGGAAGTGGGGGAGGAACACCACCCTCTCATGGCGCCTGGGCGTGGGGATGAGCTGCCCCTTGTTGGGGAGCCTATGCGCGATGTCGCCGGACAGGTATCCGGCCTTCCGCAGCTTTTTGATGTGCCCCTCCGTGACGGAGGAGGCCATCCACTTGCCTCCGCCTCCGACATAGTTGGAGAAGGTCGAGGTGGGATGTGCGGACTTGGGCGCTGGAGCTCGAAAAGTCTTGGAAATGGATAGGCAAAGGAGGAAGAAGGCGTGTGTGAAAAAGTGGATCCTTATCCCTTATATGGACGGACAAAGCTATGCATCCCCACCGGCCTGATAAAACTCGCTTATCTCCCAAGCGCCGTAATCAATGGCGCGGTTGGGTTACCCACGCCCGTATTGATGAGAATCCCGGAATAAGGGGACACAATCTCTGCTTTGACAAGACGTGCCAAGGAAACCGCCTCGCTAAACGTGCTGAGGTTGGACAATAAAAATGATTTGAATAAAGGCTTGGCCGTGGTGTGATGTCACGCTGCGGAATACGTCAGCAGATTGAACTTGTGTAAATATTATTCTCTCTATGGTGGTATGCAGAACTTATTTTGCAGAGCCGGACACTATCCTTGTGTTCAAAATCTTCTATGAATTATTCGGAAGAGGAACCCGCCTTGCAATGCCGAAGACAATATGCGCATCGGACTCGTCGTCATTGAAGCCTGGTTCAGGGGCTACTGAGGGAGTCCTGGATTAGGGGGTGTCCGGATAGCTGGACTATAGCCTTCGGCCGGACTCCTGGAATATGAAGATACAAGATTGAAGACTTCGTCCCGTGTCCGGATGGGACTTTCCTTGGCGTGGAAGGAAAGCTTGGCGATACGGATATGTAGATCTCCTACCATTGTAACCGACTCTGTGTAACCCTGACCCTATTCGGTGCCTATATAAACCGGAGGGTTTTAGTCCGTAGGAAGAACAACAATCATACCATAGGCTAGCTTCTAGGGTTTAGCCTCTCTGATCTCTTGGTAGATCTACTCTTGTACTACTCATATCATCAATATTAATCAAGCAGGAGTAGGGATTTACCTCCATCGAGAGGGCCCGAACCTGGGTAAAAACATCGTGTCCCTTGTCTCCTTTTACCATCCGCCTAGACGCACAGTTCGGAACCCCCTACCCTAGATCCGCCGGTTCTGACACCGACACCACCTTACCAGAAGAGGAGCGCTGGATGATTCAAGTACAAGTTCCAGGAAGGACGTTCTCGCCAACTTCTAAACCCATAGCATTTTTCTTTCGAAGCACCCACCTGGAGTCTAGGCAAGAGCATGGCAGCCCACATTACCATGCGACGCATTGGAGAAGTCTACAACAGGGAACTTAAGGACACGATCTACCAAATATGTGGGCGCCGAGACGAGCAATGGGAAGTAATCAGCACCAGGAAGGATAGATCCATTGCAGCTTTTATCCAGGAGCTAAACCAGCACATTCAACGTCAGGAGAACCAGATGTGCGCAGACATGATGGATTTGAAGAAGGCGAAGACTAGGATCATCGAGCTGGAGGAAGAACTCAAGTTTACACGCGATGGATACGAGGAGGAAATCAAGACACTACCGGAGAAGAACGACGACCTGGTTAAGAAGATTGGAGTATTCATGGGAGGACCAGCACCGGGAGAAGAAGACGACGACCCCACTTGCCCAGACAACTACATCATCATCGCATTTACACCGATTCGATCCTAGTGATGATGACTTTGAAGACGGTGGAGCAGACATCATGGAGTCTTCCACCGATCAAAATTTCTAGATGACCACCATATATTAGTAGTATTTCCCCATGTATTTAGTAGTAGTTGAGCACTTTTGCGATAGTTCTAGACCGTTTGTATGCCCTTGCTTGTTTGATTGAGTGAAATAATTGTGTTTGTCTCATGTGCATATGGGTAGTGCTTTCTCATTAGACCTTTTTCTATTCTAATCTCTTCCATCTAAACCCATTAGATGCCTCCGAGACGTGACACCAGTTTTGCTTTCCCACCGGAGCTCACCCAGTTGATCCAGCAGCAGAATGCTTTGATGTAATTGCTAGTTCAGAACCAGGGCAACAACAACAACAACAACAACAATAACCCGCCGCCAGTGGACAACCTAGCCCGTTTTCTAAGGTTACATTACCGCGGTGTTTTCCAAAGAGCAACGAGCCAATAGTTGCTGATGATTGGCTACGCCGTATTGGAAGGGAGTTGACCACCGCAGGTTGCATAGATGCGGAGAAGGTGCACTTTGCCGCACACCAATTGGATGGACCAGCAGCCTCATGGTGGGAGAATTACACGGCTACTTGTAACATCCCAAATTTTCAATTTGGAATGTTATACATTAGATCATCATGCATATCATATTTTTCTCGCATTTTTCCGATCCTAGAAATTTCACGCAACTCAAGGACCCTCGGAGAGAGTTGGAAGTTTCATTATTTTCATATTTGGGATTTTCCAAATCTTGAAAATAGGATCATTGGATTTATTTAAATTATCTTCATAACATTTTCCTATAAAAATATTTCGAGAGGGAATAATATGACTTTCCCAAGCAATTAGGAAAAATGAAAGGTATTATAAATAAACCAAATTTGGTTTTGGAAGATTTATTTTGCTTAGGCAAAAATGAGCATTTTAAAAATTTTATGCATGTATATTGTTTTTAAAGTTCATTTTTTTCGAATAATTTTTAGGAGTCGTAGAAAATTTATTTTAATTAATTTGGAGTTCATTTGATATTTATTTTATTTGTTTTTTTTTATTTTTTTTTAAAAAACGCTACTGGAGGCCGAGGCCCGCCCAAGCCAGCCGAGCCAGCAAGCGCCCGCCCACCTCCCGCCTCCTCCCTCACGCCCTGTGTTCACACAAGACGCCGCCTCACGCCCGAAGTCCCGCCTGACCCGGCTCCCCTGCCCCCTCCCAAGCCACCGCCGCCTTTATAACCCCCTCGGCCCTCTCTCACCCCAACCCAGCCCGAGCCGATCCGCCACCTCAGCCCGACGTCGACCCCGCCGCCCAAGATGGGGCCCGCCACGACGCCGACCGCCGTGGACCCCGCCGCCTCGCCTTGACCCGCCAACCGAGCCCCGAGCCCCGAGAGCCGCCCGGCGATCGCTGGAGGTAGCCGCTACGCCGCCCGATCCGGTTTTCCCCAATAAACCGATCCGGTTTATTTTAAAAAAAAATGTTCGGTTTTTTTTTAAAAAACCTAGATTGGTTTTATTTTATTCGGTTTTCTTATTTAGCGAACGTTCACCGACCCGTTCGTTTCAATGAACGCGTTCGTTAGATTCGTTCTGTTAACGAACGCTCACTTTTTAACTCGTTCGTCGTTTTTCTTTTTAATCGGAATTAATCCGTTATTTTCTGATTTGATTTCAGATCTGATTTTCAAAACTGTTTTATTTCTTGCTCGTTTATCGAATCAGTGATTCAAGCGCTGGAGTTTCAGAACGAAACCGCTGCCCGACTACCCTACTTTCACAGAGTTTTGCTACTGTGAAATTTTGACCTATTTTCAGATTGTTAAACCGAGTCGTTCTCTCTCGAGTTCCGACTTTCGATGCTTTATTTGATTCGATTCTTTTGCCACCGTGGTTCTTAAGTTGAACTATCTGGTTAGATCTTTTATTCGAGATTTCCTGTGCATTAGATGAGTACTTATTGTATGCTTGTTGTTTGTCTGCGTTAGATCACCCGGAGTGCGCCGCTTGTTACTTGAATCTCTAGGACTCATGGATCATCAGCAAGGCAAGTAACACTTTGATCATACCTTTGCTACTACCCAGTTTTATTGCATTAGATCAAACCATCAAACACTTGCATGTTTAGGATCTAATTAAATTGTGGGATGGGAAGTAGATTGAGGTAGTACCTATTACCTGTTTTACTTATGAAACCTTGGGAGTTACTTCTACGTTTGCTTGATTATGCCATGCTATGCTAGTAGACGTGGATTGGGTGAGTGAATATCCATGACAGATGTGAGATTGTTAATTAATGGTTTATTTAAGGTGGCAACCTAAACACACATCTGGGTGGATTGAGGCACCGTTTCTATCGAGATTTGCCTCAGATTTCTTCGGACCGCCACCCGTGCTCTAAGGGATCATGAGATTATTCAAACTAGAAACTTCCGTGTGCAGCCACAAGCCAATTATGGGCTCGCATAGTTGACTAAGTTGTGCGAACTCTTACGGGTAGGCTAGCTGATGTAGGGGATGTAGGTTGGTACGGTCTACCCACATGTAAGGTGCTAGCGCTCGAAAGACTATGTCTCGGTCATCCGCTTCTCAAACACCATGTAGTGCGAGAACCAAGCGGAGGCGATCGAGTCTTGTGGGGAAAAGTGCAAACCTCTGCAGAGTGTATAAACTAATCATGATTAGCCGTGTCCCCGGTTATGGACATCTTGAGTATCTAGTACTTGATTATCATGTGAATCTCAACATGTTACTTCTAATAATAAAGTTATTGGGTTTTTAATGAGTACTTTTAATTGGGATTGAGGATGCTGTCAACCATCTTCAATGTTTAACAACCACCATGATAGTTAAATAAAATTATTCCTTTGATGTAGGGAAAAATTGGCTTTTCGCAAAAATGTAACCGTAGAGCCTTACCACCAGCCAAATATGCATGTAGTATAGGCTTGTTGCTTCATTGCTCTTACGTGTTACATTGCCAAAGATATTCCATGTGTCGACCCGTTTTGGGCTGCAACTTTTCATGTTGCGTACTTTTTTCACGATTTAGTAAGATGTTAGGTTGTGGTTCTATACTCGGTGATGTCACCGAGTTGATGGACTCACTCGTTTTCCAAGCCTTCCATTGTTATTATTAGATGGCCTTAAGCCATATTATTGTATTAAGTTCCCTTGTGGACAACGATGTAATAAGTGTGTGATTGCTACTCTGCTATAAATCCTTCAAGCATCTTGTCGTGTCGGCATCGATCCAGGATGACATCGAGTACAGAGCGCTAGATCCATTCGGGTCTGGTCGCGATAGAGAATGGTATCATAGCACACGCTGACTATAGGACACGACCACTAAGATAAAGCCATAGATCACTACTCTCTTCTCATTTTCTAACTCCTCATCTTTTCTACTCTCTTTAGGATGACGGACGCGAAGATCAAGTACACCCAACCAGATGAAGGCACACCATTTGGATTTCACTTGAAGGAAGTTACCAAGTACACGAACATTGGATTACCAAGCTTCACCGGAACTTTCAACGCCACTCTGCACGAAGAGGAGCTATTTGGAAGATTCACGCTCACGTTCCAGAAGGACATTCGCCCCAATCACCAAGCCTATAGATAGTGTTTTCGATTGCACCAACTTGGAGTCTGGGAAAGAGCATGGCAGCTCACATCACCATGGGACGCATTGGAGAAGTTTACCAAGAAGACCTCAAGGACACAATCCACCAGATTTGCGGACGCCGAGACGACAAATGGGAAGTCGTCAACACTAAGAAGGATAGATCCGTTGCAGCATTTATCCAGGAGTTAAACCAGCACATTCGACGCCAGGAGAACCAGATGTGCAATGATATGTTGGAGTTGAAAAATGCAAAAGGAAGGATCATCGAGCTTGAAGAAGAACTCAACACAACTCGCAAGGACTATATGGACGAGATCGTAGCTCTAGCAAGACACAATAACGATCTTAAGTACGAGATTGAAGAACTCAAGAAGAAGTTGGCGCCGTGAATGAAGACCAAGATGTCAATCACCCAAGCGACTACATCAACATCGACGACACCGATTCGGATCCAAGTGAACCCGACTTTGAAGACGAAGTCGAGCGTATATTATGGAGTCTTCCACCGTTCAAATTAGTAGAAGTCCCCACATATTAGTAGTATTTCCTCCATATAAACATTATAGTACACGCACTTTTGCGATAGTTAGATCGTTGTAAGCCCTTGTTTGATTGAATGAAGTGATTTTGTGTGCATTTGCTCATGTGCATTTGGGTAGTGATTCCTTAGACCTCATTCTATTCTAAATTCTCATCTTTTCTAAACCCATCGATGCCTCCGAGACGCGACCCGGATTTGTTTTCCCGCCAGAGATCACCCAATTGATTCAGCAGAGAATACCTGATTCAAACATTGGTGCGTAACTGTGGCAACAACAACAAACAACCCACCGCCACCACCACCACTGCGGATCATCCGACTCGTTTCCTTAGACTAAATCCGCCGGTGTATTCCAAAGAGCACCGAGCCAATTGTAGCAGATGACCGGCTCCGCAAGATAGGAAGGGAGTCTGACGCAGGATGCACGGATGGAGAAAGAGTGAAGTTTGCAGCGCATCGGCTTGAAGGACCCGCAGAAGATGGTGGGAGAATTTCACAGCCACTTACCACCTCAGAGACACTGTCACATGGGATCGGGCCAGCAAGCTTTTGCACAGCCCATGTTTCAAAGCAGGAGCTATGGCCATGAAGAAGCGTGAGTTTCGCAACTTACGCCAAGGAGGAAGGACTCACACAAGACGTGGATGACTTTAGTAAATTAGCACGTTATGCCCCAGATGACGTTGCTATAGATGCAGCTAAGCAGGAGAAGTTTCTAGAAGGACTGAATGATGAGTTCAGTATGCCGTTGATGGTAGCAAGTTTCAATAACTACCAGGAGTTAGTAGACCGAGCCCTCATGATTGAAGGAAAGCAAAGAAGAATTGAGAACTGCAAGCGGAAGTATGGACAAGGGAAGTATAACTCGAGCTCAGCAGAAACCTCGTTATACCCCTAAATCAGGAATTCAGTTTCAGCATACCCATGGAGGAGGAAATTCGCATAACCATAACAGCACCAAGAATGGGAACGTGAATGGAGGAAGTAACGGACAGAATCGCACCAACCCGTCAACACCATCCAAAGTAGACTGAGTCATATTACTTGCTTTAAGTGCCGCAAGACTGGCACTATGCAAATGACTCGCCCGTAAGGCCAGAATGGAAATGGCAATGGAAGCTCGAAAGAAGCCCAACCCTTTCAATAGAGGACAGGTGAACCACATTGAAGTGGAGGAGGTTGAAGATCAGCCCGATGCAAGAATCGGTAAGTTTTTGGTTAAGTCATTTCTGCAGCTTGTTCTTTTCGATCATCGTGCATCGCATTCATACATATCAAGGGGATTTGTGGATAAGTACAAGTTACCAACCCAAGCCCTTAGGTCACCCATGCTAGTAACCTCACCCGAGCGTAGTACATGGCTAGTAAATGGTGTGATCGACTGCCATTAAGGATTGGACACTATGTTTTCCCCTCGGACCTAATAGTTCTGGAATCCCAAGGATTGGATGTGATATTAGGAATGGATTGGTTATCAAAGTATGGAGGAAACATAGATTGTACCACAAATTCAATTTTGCTCACCACACCAGAAGGAAGAAGGATTAAATGCATTATCACGGCGCCGAGGAGAGCACAAGTTAATTGCTTATCGAGTGGTACAGGAAGAAGTACCAAAGTGGTGAAGGATTTTCCGATGTATTTACGGAAGAGTTGCTGTGAATGCCACCGGATAGAGACATTGAGTTTTGATCGAAGTTGCCGTGAACAGGCCCTATATCGAAGCCAGTATAGGATGCCAAAGACAGGATTTGGCGGAAATCAAGAAGCAGATTAAGGAACTTTTGGATAAAGGTTTTATACGCCCAAGCTCTTCACCACAGGGATCACCCGTTTTGCTAGTGGAGAAGAAGGATGGATCGTTAAGAATGGTTGTTGATTACCGTGGATTGAATGAAGTAACAATCAAGAACAAGTACCCACTACCTATGATAAATGATCTGTTTGATCGCTTGCAAGGAGCCAAGGTGTTTTCCAAGATCGACTTGCGATCAGGGTACCATCAGTTTAAGATTCGGGAGCAGGACATACCCAAGACAGCATTTACCACGAGATATGGACTATACGAGTATACCGTTATGTCATTTGGACTGACTAACGCACCAGCCTATTTCATGAACCTGATGAACAAAGTGTTTATGGAGTTTTTGGATAAGTTTGCCGTGGTGTTCATTGATGACATTTTGATTTTCTCAAGAATGAAGAGGAATACAAGGAACATTTGCGATTGGTTTTGGAGAAACCGAGGGAACACCGGTTGTATGCCAAATTCAGCAAATGTGAGTTTTGGTTAAAGGAAGTTGGATTTCTCCGGACATGTTATTTCCGGAGAAGGGATAGCAGCTTGACCCCACGAAAGTTGAGACCGTAACCAAATGGGAAGCACCAACGACCGTTGGAGAGATTCGAGTTTCCTTGGACTCGCAGGATACTACCGAAGATTCATTGAGAATTTCTCAAGGATTGCTAAGCCTATGACAGAATTGTTGAAGAAGGAAAATAAATTCATATGGACCGAGGACTGTGTGGCAAGTTTTCGTGGAGTTGAAGAAAAGATTGGTTACCTCACCGGTTTGATATTGCGGATCGGACTAAGGATTATGAGGTGTATTATGCGGCGCTTCACGTCGAGGACTTGGAGCAGTGCTTATGCAGGAAGGAAGAGTTGTTTCGTATGCTTCACGACAACTTAAGCCTCATGAGTTGAATTATGCCACTCATGATTTGGAGTTAGCAAAGCAGTGCATGCCTTGAAGACGTAGAGACATTTTCTCATTGGAAATCATTGTGAAGTATATACGGATCACAAGAGTTTGAAGTACATCTTCACGTATGAAATTGAATCTCGCATAAAGGAGATGGTTAGAGCTTATCAAGGATTATGACATGAGATTGCATTATCATCCCGGGAAGGCTAATGTCGTAGCAGACGCATTGAGCCGTAAGAGCCACGTCAATACCCTAATGATGGGAGGAATACCCAATGAGTTAGCCGAGGACCTTCGAGAGCTATGTTTGGAAATAGTTCCGAAAGGCTATGTAGCAGCATTGGAGATTCAGTCGACACTAATGGACAAAATCAGAGAGGCCCAGAAGGTAGATAAGGAAGTTGCCTCTATAAAGGAGAAAATGAGCAAAGGAAAAGCTAAAGGATTTCGTGAGGATGAGCACGATACCCTATGGTTTGAAGACCGTGTTTATGTGCCCAATGACCCGTAGATCGTGAAGTTGATTTTACAAGAAGCCCATGATTCACCCTATTCGATTCACCTAGGAAATACCAAGATGTATTTGGATTTGAAGAATACTTTCTCGTGGACCGGAATGAAGAAGGATATTATGCGAGTATCGTAGCAGTTTATGATGTATGTCGTAAAGTAAAGACAGAACATCGAAGCCGGCAGGATTGTTACAACCATTGCCGATACCCGAATGGAAGTGGGATAAACTAGGCATGGATTTTATCACAGGATTGCCAAAGACTCGTTCAGGATATGACTCGATTTGGGTTATAGTCGACCGTTTAACAAAAGGTAGCCCATTTCATTCCAGTCAAGACTACCTATAGCAGTGCTAAGTTGGCAAAGATATACATGACCAGAATTGTATGCTTACACGGAGTTCCGAGAAGCATTGTATCGCATGAGGAACCCAATTTACTTCAAAATTTTGGAACCAGTTGCACGAAACATTGGGAACTAGATTGGAATTCAGCACAGCTTTCCACCCACAGACCGATGGACAGACCGAGAGAGACAATCAGATTTTGGAGGACATGCTAAGAGCTTGTGCCCTAGATTATGGATCTAGCTGGGATGAAAATTTGCCGTATGCAGAATTCTCCTACAACAACAGTTACCAAACCAGTTTGAAGATGGCACCTTTCGAAGCTTTGTATGGAAGAAGGTGCAGGACACCATTGTTATGGGACGAAACTGGAGATCGTCGGTTGTTCGGACCAGATTTGATTAAGGAGTCCGAGCAGAAAGTTAAGTTGATTCGAGACAGGCTCAAGATAGCCCGATCCGGATAAAAGAGCTATGCCGATTCAAAGCGCCAGCGATTGAGTATGAAGTTGGAGACAGAGTATATCTCGACTATCCCCGCTTCGAGGAGTTAAGCGTTTTGGAGTTAAAGGAAAGTTAGCACCACGTTTCGTTGGACCGTATAAGATTTTGCAACGCATGGGAGAAGTTGCGTATAAGTTGGAATTACCAGAAGGACTGTCAGGAGTTCATGATGTATTCCATGTTTCTCAGTTGAAGAAATGTCACCCAGAGATAGCAGAGGTACCGTTAAGAGACACAGTACCACTGGAAGCAATTCAGTTGAAGGATGACTTGACATATGAGGAAAAACCGTTAAGATTCTCGATTATGCCGGCAGAGTTACCCGCAGCAAGGTTATCAAGTTTTGCAAAGTTCAAGGAGCCACCACACCGAGGATGAAGCCACCGGGAAAGAGAGGAAGTTTTGCTCAAGGACCACCTCACCTATTTTCTAGCCAACCCGAATCTCGAGGGCGAGATTCATCTTAAGTGGGTAGGTTTGTAACATCCCAAATTTTCAATTTGGAATGTTAAACATTATATCATCATGAATATCATATTTTTCTCTCAATTTTCCGATCCTAGAAATTTCACGCAACTCAAGGACCCTCGGAGAGAGTTGGAAGTTTCATTATTTTCATATTTGGGATTTTCCAAATCTTGAAAATAGGATCATTGGATTTATTTAAATTATCTTCATAACATTTTCCTATAAAAATATTTCGAGAGGGAATAATATGACTTTCCCAAGCAATTAGGAAAAATGAAAGGTATTATAAATAAACCAAATTTGGTTTTGGAAGATTTATTTTGCTTAGGCAAAAATGAGCATTTTAAAAATTTATGCATGTATATTGTTTTAAAGTTCATTTTGTTCGACTCATTTTTAGGAGTCGGAGAAAATTTGTTTTAATTAATTTGGAGTTCATTTGATATTTATTTTATTTGTTTTGTTTTAATTTTATTTAAAAAAACGCCTGCCTGGACTGAGGCCCAGCCGGCCAAAGCCAGCCAGGCCCAGGCCAGCTGCCCACCTCCGCCTCCTCCTCCTCGCGCGCGCCGCCCGCCGGTGTTCACTTCCGCCGCGCCCGCCGCCTGAGTCCCGCCTGACCCGGCTCCCCGCCCCCTCCCAAGCCACCGCCGCCCCCTTTATAACCCCCTCGGCCTCTCTCTCACCCCCAACCCAGCCCGAGCCGATCCACCTCGCGCCGACGCCGACCTCCGCCAAGGGCCGCCGACGCCGCCGACCGCCCGTGGACCCGCCGCCGCCTTCCCGACCTCGCCCAACCGAGCCCCCGGAGCCCCGGAGAGCCCGCCGGCGATCGCCGGAGGTAGCCGCCCCGCGCCGCCCAATCCGGTTTATTTTAAAAAAAAATGTTCGGTTTTTTTTAAAAACCTAGATTGGTTTTATTTTATTCGGTTTTCTTATTTAGCGAACGTTCACCGACCCGTTCGTTTCAATGAACGCGTTCGTTAGATTCGCTTCGTTAATCTAACGCTCACTTTTTAACTCGCTCGTTCGCGTTTTTCTTTTTAATCGGAATTAATCCGTTATTTTCGATTTGATTTCAGATCTGATTTTCAAAACTGTTTTATTTCTTGCTCGCTTATCGGAATCAGGTGATTCAAGCGCACGAGTTTCAGAATTAAACCGCCGTTCGACTACCCTACTTTCACAGAGTTTTGCTACTGTGAAATTTTGACCTATTTTCAGATTGCTAAACCGAGTCGTTCTCTCTCGAGTTCCGACTTTCGATGCTTTATTTGATTCGATTCTTTTGCCACCAGGGTTCTTAAGTTGAACTATCTGGTTAGATCTTTTATTCGAGATTTCCTGTGCATTAGATGAGTACTTATTGTATGCTTGTTGTTTGTCTGCGTTAGATCACCCGGTGCGCCGCTTGTTACTTGAATCTCTAGGACTCGCGGATCATCAGCAAGGCAAGTAACACTTTGATCATACCTTTGCTACTACCCAGTTTTATTGCATTAGATCAAACCATCAAACACTTGCATGTTTACGATCTAATTAAATTGTGGGATGGGAAGTAGATTGAGGTAGTACCTATTACCTGTTTTACTTATGAAACCTTGGGAGTTACTTCTTCGTTTGCTTGATTATGCCATGCTATGCTAGTAGACGTGGATTGGGTGAGTGAATATCCATGACAGATGTGAGATTGTTAATTAATGGTTTATTTAAGGTGGCAACCTAAACACACATCTGGGTGGATTGAGGCACCTGGTTTCTATCATGATTTGCCTGTATTTCTTCGGACCGCCACCCAGGCTCTAAGGGATCATGAGATTATTCAAACTAGAAACTTCCGTGTGCAGCCACAAGCCAATTATGGGCTCTGGCGTAGTTGACTAAGTTGTGCGAACTCTTACGGGTAGGCTAGCTGATGTAGGGGATGTAGGTTGGTACGGTCTACCCACATGTAAGGTGCTAGCGCTTGAAAGACTATGTCTCGGTCATCCGCTTCTCAAACACCATGTAGTGCGAGAACCAAGCGGAGGCGATCGAGTCTTGTGGGGAAAAGTCATGAAACCTCTGCAGAGAGTGTATAAACTAATCATGATTAGCCGTGTCCCCGGTTATGGACATCTTGAGTATCTAGTACTTGATTATCATGTGAATCTCAACATGTTACTTCTAATAATAAAGTTATTGGGTTTTAATGAGTACTTTTAATTGGGATTGAGGATGCTGTCACAACCATCTTCAATGTTTAACAACCACCATGATAGTTAAATAAAATTATTCCTTTGATGTAGGGAAAAATTGGCTTTTCGCAAAAATGTAACCGTAGAGCCTTACCACCAGCCAAATATGCATGTAGTATAGGCTTGTTGCTTCATTGCTCTTTACGTGTTACATTGCCAGCATATTCCATGTGCTGACCCGTTTTCGGGCTGCAACTTTTCATGTTGCAGACTTTTTAGACGACGAGTAAGATGTTAGGTTGTGGTTCTATACTCAGTGATGCCGCTGGAGGTTATGGACTCACTCGTTTTCCAAGCCTTCCGCTGTTATTATTAGATGGCCTTAAGCCATATTATTGTATTAAGTTCCCTTGTGGACAACGATGTAATAAGTGTGTGATTGCTACTCTGCTATAAATCCTTCGGCATCTTGTCTTTGTCGACATTCGATCCGAGGATGACACTGAGTACAGAGCGCTAGATCCATTCGGGTCTGGTCGCGACACTACTTTTCCTATAGCCAATGTCACTTGGGATCAGTTTCAGCAAGCTTTCCGTACAGTCCATGTCTCAACTGGAGCTATGCAGATGAAGAAGCGGGAGTTCCGCAACTTACGTCAGGGGAACCATACTGTGGCTCAGTACGTGGATGATTTTAGCAAGCTATCACGCTATGCCCCTGATGATGTGGCCACAGATGCCGCGAAGCAGGAGAAGTTTATGGAAGGGCTGAATGGTGAGATAAGAGCATGCAGTTGATGGTAGTAACCTTCAACAACTACGAGGTTGGTGGATAAAGTTCTTATGATTGAAGGGAAGCAGCAGCAGATTGAGAGCCGTAAGAGGAAGTATGGACAAGGGAAGTATAACTCAGGAGCTCAACAGAAGCCTCGCTTTACCCCGAATTCGGGAGGACTTGTTCATAACCATGGAGGTCACACCCACACTGGAGGAGGATCGCATAACCACAATGGCGCTAAGAATGGAAATGGGAACGGAGCTAATAACAATCAGAATCGCTCCAATCCAGCCACACCCGCAAAAAGAGACCTAAGTCAAGTTACTTGCTTTAAGTGCGGGAAGACAGGGCACTATGCCAATGATTGCCCTGAAGGAAGGAATGGAACCAGAAATGGGAGCGCTGGGAAAAAGCCTAATCCATTCAACAAAGGACAAGTGAACCACATTAACGTGGAGGAGGTTGAAGAGCAGTCGGATGCGGTAATAGGTAAGTTTGGTTAAGTCATTTACCGCTCTTGTTCTTTTCGATACTGGTGCATCGCATTCATACATATCAAGGGGATTCGTGGATAAGTTTAAACTACCAACCCAAACCCTTAGGTCCCCTCTTTTAGTGAGCTCGCCTAGAGCAGAGTATATGGCTAGCCGATGGTGCGACCAGATACCCCTAACCATTGGTACCCATGTTTTTCCGTCTGACCTAATTATCTTGGAGTCACAAGGACTGGATGTGATATTAGGTATGGACTGGATGTCAAAGTATGGAGGAAGTATTGACTGTGCTAGTAAGTCGATTTATCTCACCACCCCAGAGGGGAAGAGGATTAAGTATGTATCTAGGCATGTGCCTAGGAGGAGCCAAGTGAATACCCTCATAGGAGTTGTGCAGGAGGAAGTGCCTGTAGTAAAGGATTACCCGGATGTTTTCCCAGAAGAGTTACCAGGCATGCCACCAGATCGAGACATCGAAGTTTTTGATAGAGCTACCGCTGTGCACAGGCCAATATCCAAGAGACCCTATCGGATGCCCGCAAATGATCTGGAGGAAATTAAGAAACATATCAATGAGTTGTGGAGAAAGGTTACATTCGAAGGAGTTCATCACCTTGGGGAGCTCCAGTGCTTTTGGTTGAAAAGAAGGATAAATCACTAAGGATGGTTGTTGATTATCGAGCCTTGAATGAGGTAACGATTAAGAACAAGTACCCACTGCCGATGATCAATGATCTGTTTGAGCAGCTGCAAGGAGCTAAGGTGTTTTTGAAGATTGATCTACGATCAGGATACCATCAGTTGAAGATCCGCGAGAAGGATATACCGAAGACAGCGTTCACCACGCAGTATGGATTATACGAGTATACGGTCATGTCGTCTGGACTGACTAACGCCCCTGCCTATTTGATGAGCATGATGAACAAGGTGTTCATGGAGTATTTGGACAAGTTTGTTCTGGTGTTTATCAATGATATTATGGTATACTCGAAGAATGAAGAGGAGCACAAGGAGCATTTGCGTTTAGTTCTCGAGAAACTCAGGGAACACGAGTTATACGCCAAGTTAAGCAAGTGCGAGTATTGGTTGAAGGAAGTTGGATTTCTAGGGCATCATATATCGTGAGAAGGTATAGCAAGAGACCCCAAAGAAGGTTCGGGCCATCACTGAATGGTTGGCACCCACTTCAGTTAGCGAGATACGCAGTTTCCTTGGACTCGCAGGGTATTATCGGAGATTCATTGAGAATTTTTCCAAGATTGCAGAGCCGATGACTGAATTATTGAAGAAGGATACTAAGTTTAAATGGACAGAAGATTGCGAGGCAAGTTTTCAGGAGTTGAAGAAACGTTTGACTACAGCCCCAGTGCTAATACTGCCAGATATACATAAGGAGTTTCAAGTGTATTGCGACGCCTCTCGCTTGGGACTTGGACGTGTGCTTATGCAGGACGGAAGACACTACAAAAAAATACACTTCCGTGATGATACGTGTTTGTCACAGTAGGTCGCGTTTTTTGCCATGCATGTACATCCATGACAAATTTATGACAGAATCAAGATAGTCATACATGTGCTGTCGTAAAAGTGTTCCATGACATTACCAAAATTATCATCACGGAAGTTTCCACTTCCATGACGATAAATCGCGCGTCACAGAAGTGCTTTCGTCAAGGGTGACTGACACATGGTATCCACCGTAACGGAACGCCGTTAAGCTATCGGCTCGGATTTTGGATCCGATAACCCGTTAACAGCCCCGACCAATGGGGATTTTCCACGTGTAAAATCATCATTGGCTGGAGGAAACACGTGTCGGCTCCTTTGTTGGGACAGATGTCATCCGCTCATTGGACCGAAGGCGCCTATGATACGGGCGACACGTGGCACGGCCCAATGTAGGCCCATTCTCGTGAAAAAGGCCGGCCCGTTTGACTTGGTCAAAAGGTGGCGGGCCGGCCCACGGAAAGCCTGTTAACGGCTTGTTCGCATATAGCCCATTTACAGCCCGCTAACCTAGGGCCCGTTACGCCCTATCCGAATTAGGCCCGGTAGCGTCATCCGGCCGCCCAATATGATTCAGCCCGTTTTAACTTCCGGCCCATGTGTGGCCCATGACTTCTTTCGCCCATATGAGGACCTTTGTAACTCTTGGCCCATTAACGGCCGTGGTGAAACTGGCCCGTAATGAACAAAGGTATCATTTATACCCATTAACGGCCCGTTATTCCATTGGGCTTTCTAGCCCAAGTTATCTTTCGCCTTCTCGGGGCCCATTGATTCTTGGGCTCATTTGCGGCGATCGATTTTGTCTGACCCGTTCTTTGTCATTTTACGCTTGTGGGCCAAATTCAGCCCGTCGTTACGGTCAGCCCGTTTGCGGACCGTTAATATGTTGGGCCGTTTTCATGTCAAAAAACCGGTTGGGCTGTTTTCGTAGAGTTATCAAATACGGCCTATTAACGGCCCGTTATGGTCCAGGAATAGTACGGCCCATGATTGGCGAAATGATGATACACCCCGTAGAAGGCCCATGGATCCTACGGCCCGTATGAGGCCCATGGATAGTACGGCCCGTAGAAGGCCCATGGATCGTACGGCCCATAGAAGGCCCATGGACCCTACGGCCCGTAGAAGGCCCATTGATCCCTAAGGCCCGTATAGAAGATCGATGGATCCTACGGCCCGTATAGAAGGCCAATGGTCCTACGGCCGAACGAAGGCCCATGGATCATACGACTGCAGAGGCCCATGGTTACAACAAATTCAGTATGTTGCCATGATTATTTTGGCCTAGGTACCAAAAATAGGCTATTGTGGCCACTAGAAAACATAGAAAAAGAACTGCAGTGACTACAAGCAAACGACTAAACAAGACAATAAGGAAATAAATAAGCAAGCAATTAAGGCTAGCCTATTACCGCTATTACACATATTACATCCACTGGGAAGTTCGCCACCAGTGCAAATATAGGGAACAAAGCAGCATATTACATACACTGGCCGTTAAAATTGGCCACCAGTGCAAATAAATGCGGCAGCAAAACAAGAGCATAATCAAACAACTTCAAGAGCTCAAGAAACGTTATCCTGGGTATCCACCATGCTTGGCAATAAGCTTAGCAAGCTGATTAGCTTTGTCCTGTTTGGCGCTAAAATCCTCCAACGCTTCTTTGTTGCACCAGAAAGTATGCATGTGAATGCTCCAGGACTTCCACAGTCCTTCCATTTCTTGTCGCGACAAATGATCGATGTCTTTCGACTTGTAGTTGAGACTCAAGAAACCGAACTGATTCAGACGGTGAGTTTGAATAGCTTGTGCATGCGGTAGTGGCCAAGAACTCGAACAATAAACCAAGACATGACTTTGGGGTTGTCTCATTGTCTTCAAGATAGTCTTCCTTAGCTGTTTTATCGACTTTGTTGGAGACCAACAAGGATGTGTCACTATCCTGAACCTTATCTCATTACTTCCTTTACCATTGCTTAATAAGGCACTCTTCCCCAATATTTTGTCGAGATTCTAAAAGAAGAAACAAGCAAACACATAACAAGTTTAGCATGTACTAGTATATGAAACTCATTTCGTGAACCAGTTCATTAGTAAGGTGGACAGGATTAAACTACCAAGTTTTCTATTGCCAAGTACTAGTACATAATAAAAGCATCAAACAAACATATATCTATGTCCTATGGTCACTGCATTGTCTTGCCAAATCAAAATAGAGACACGGTTCATATCATATCAGTTCAAGACAAAGCAGCAGTGAAAGAATACAAAGCGTGGGAAACTACACGGCACAACAAGATTTCAGATGGGTACCACGGGTCTACATGTACAACAACACTATTGGCTCTATTGTGATGCTAGTAATGTGCATGATATGAAAGTCAACTGTATACACAATTGAAATTGAAATCAACAGAGCTATTGATAAGAGCAAACCTGTTAAAGAAACATGCGTGAACATACCTGCTGTGCCATTGGAGTTTCGATTGGATCCTCAATTTAAAAATAAGTTTGTATGAGTAAATACAGTGATACAAGACCAAAGCAATCATAGTTAAAAAAGGCGCGCTTAAGCGAGCGCTTAAGCGCGCCTAGGCTCTAGGCGTTGGCAAAATGCATTGCGCATAACTACGCATAATCATGCATAATCGCGCTTAAGCATGCGCTTTGGTCGATAAAGCGCAAAGCGTTGGCAAAACGCACAATTAACGCCTAGCGCTTTTTTGAACTATGATAGCTATGGAATCTTAAATTAGAACAGTTGTTCTTAAGGTTTAGGCACTTGTTCTACATGAACAGAGTACAGTAATACGCAAGAATAAAATACTTAAAAATAGAAAATGAGCTCATAGACCTTACCAGATTCTTGGTTCTGGACCAGTACAGAACAAGGCGTTCCCAGTCATCATCCAGTAAATGTGTCTCAGGAGAACGGAAGGGAATTTGATGAATTTCTTTGCCGGTGAAGTACGTTTTCTTCAGGTAATTCCAATACTGACACCAAGCATTCTTGAAGATAGCAGAGGTATTAGCACAGGTTACCTCATCCTGAGTTTCCAAATCGGTCCTCCTCTATAGAGAAAAATGGGAAAATTTGTTGTATTATAACCATCATGGAGGTAGGATGTATGGGACGAAGCAAAGTAATTGCCATGAATAACATTACTTACACATAACTCCTGGACAAACACCTGCAACTGGCATTTTCCTTCATCTTCAGTATAATATTTCCAAGATGGGAAGATATGCACATACGATTTAACAACATCAAATGCGATAGATGCTAAACTACAACTGGCTGGTCGTGCTTCCTCCACAGGAATAGGCATACTAACTGGTAGAGTTGGGGTTCGTCGTGATTCTACTGGCCCTTTGGGCACTGGAGCTGCCTTACTAACTGCTCTTGTTTGGGAGCTCTGTGGTGGATATGGTCTTTGTGTCAATGTGAACCGGGTTACTATCGGTGGGGTTGGGGTTAGATTGGGTGAAGCTGGTTCTTCCATCCATCGCAATGAGGGGTACAATCTGCGAGAGTTTGGGTTATGTGTGGTATGGATGGTTCTTGTGCATGTACAACCGGGGTTCTGTCTCCACCAAGAGGTAGCACTGTTTTATTTGAAGACCGTGTTTTTATTCCGCTAGATACTAGCATCACCCACTCCAATTCAAATGGCTGATAAACAGGAAACATAGTTGAATGTACAGACATTGTATGAGAGATAGATGCAATAGATAGTGTGGAAAAAAGAGGGCATGAAATAGTTGACATGTATATTGTTTAAAAAAAACGGATAGCATGACATAATTTCACATATATGATGTCTATCTAAACTAGATAGCATATCATAACATAATTCAAAGATATGATAAATAACTAAACATGATCGCATGACATAATTCACTTACATGTTATCTAAGTAATCAGGATCGCATCCTTTAATTCACATAGGTGATTTATATGTCTGAACTAAGAACATGGTGTTGAATATTGTGTATATGATGTCTAAACTATGCAATGCAAGACACCGTATGCATGATATGAGCAGTATAACCGTGCCAAGTTAGAGCATACACCTCAGTGGGGGAATAGGACTGTAATATGTCTACGAATCCATCTCGAGGAGCTATCGGGACCCAACAAGAGATCTGCTTGACGGTAGCACTGTATCTACTCTGAAGGCCTTGTTTTCATTCCAGATTTTTCCATCTCCCACCCAAATGGCTGATTCACGGGAAGAGTAGTTTAATGTACAAACATTGTCGACAAATGGAAATGTAATGAAGAAAAGGATGGGCAAGATATCATTCAAATATATGATGCCTGGTTAAACAGGATGGCATTGCACATTTCACATATATTATGGCTGGCTAAAAGACATGAGACTGCATAATTCCCATATATGATATAGAAACTAAACCGGTGGCATTACAACATGTCTAAACTAAGCAGATGACATATATGATGTCGAAAGTAGGCACCTTTGCAAGGCAACATATGCATGATATGACTAACATCATCATGCCAAGGAAGAGCAAACACCTTGGGGGGTAAATAGGAGTGGTCAGCGGCGTCTGAATACGCCTCAGAACAGATATCTTCCTCTGGATTACAATCTGGAGAGGGGTGGGGAGGGTTTGCCATTGAACCCACCATGGAGCGATGTCTTTATGAAATTGTATTACCGCGCAAAACTCTTCTCTTTTTCTCTACATGTTCAGCATGACTGTGTACAATATCTGACATGCATACGAAAAAAATATGGTGAGATTATGTAAGGAGAGCATGCAGAAATTTAGAGTGATGGTAACAACCGGTGGATCGATGTTTTCCGTTGAACCAAAATAGCCCTAATGGATCAACGTGATGTATAGTAATAAGTGATGCAACAAGTGTACAACCTCTTTGTCAGAGCCGTGTCGACCTCAAAGCATCATTGGGTTGGTCGCCGAAGCGCTTGAGGCAAGAGGTGGCTGTCGGAGGTGTGGAGGAAGATCTGAGGAATCAGAGGCGGCGTCCGAGGCCTTGCTCTGTTGTGATGGATCGTTACGACGTTGGAGCAGCTCCGGTGAGCGTAAGACGTCAAGGCTGAAGCAAAGACAAGATGTACATCGTCAATCTCAAGTGGGATTCTAATAGCATCTCCAATAGATGATGTAAAATGGATGTAAAATTAACATCACCAAAAACCACCTGACTACAACAGATGAGGTAAAAACTGTTGACTCTGAACTTAACTGTCAAAACTCAAATTTACTGTAGAATCTGAATGCTACTGTCGAAACTGAACGAAATGGTAGCATAGAGGCACTTGACATGTAGTTTAGGGAGGGCCTGCGGTTCATCTTCAACCTGCACCCCCTGAGCCGCCAGCCACCACCGGCCGAACCGCCGGCCCAAGCACCGCCTCGCCGCCCTGAAACAAGTCGCCACCGCCGCCCCGGCCAGCCCTTTAGGGCCCCCCCCCCCCCCCCGAACCCCAAGAAATAAAGTGGGGTACCTCTCGGTGAGCCTGCCCCCGCCATGGTGGTTCTTCCTTAACTCCGTGAGCCCCCAACCCCTCGCAAATCGATCGACCCAAAAGTCGATTCAATCGATCAAGTGTGGCTTAATCGGAGCAGAAGCAAGAGCACGAGCGAGGGGAGAGCAGTATGAGGCTGGGCGAAGGAAAGGATCGAGAGAGCGGAGCAGCAAAGAGCAGCAGAAGGAAGCGAAGCGAGAGCCGAGCAGCAGCAGCAGATCCGGCCGTATGGGACGCCACCGCCCGAAGGGGCCTCGCCTTTGGGGAGAGCCGCCATGGAGATGTCGCCCGCGGCGCCGGCTTCGAGGTAGCCGCGCCATGGGGGTGCGAGATGGAGCACCGTCGGTGCCGGGAGGTTGAGTTAAGGAGAAGGTGCAATGCGATGAGTGACAACCTCTTTGGTGGCGCCGAGTAGGCCTCAGCTTCGTGCGAGGAGTCGGTGAGGATGCTGCGGTTCCAGTGGAGCGGGTTAAGGCGGCGCTGTGGGGATGGAGCAGCCGCGATAGACGAGGCGATCGTCGGAGCAGCTCCTTGGAGGTGGAGGACGGGACGGTTGAACCGTGGACGGCGAGATGGACGACAGATCCTCACCCAGGGAGGTGGACGAGGGACGTCGAGCTGTTGCGGTGGACGACGTCGTCGGGGAAGAGGCTCTGGCTGGGCAGCGGTGACTTGGTGGACGGAGGAGGGTGGGGTTTCGCGGCTGGAGCGGAGAGGTTATGGCGGCCTGGGATTTCGAATGGCGAAAAGGGGGTGAAGCATGACTTAGGAACGCGCTTGTCCAAAATGTAGGGTGTGTTACAAAAGTACCCCCCACCGATTTGAACTGGCGGCCCTTCCGGCTCAGGGTTAGAAGGGGGATTTCGCGTGTCGGGATTTGGCAGCTGGAGGGAGTTTTCGCGCGCGTTATAATTTCGGGATAGCAAGGCGCGGGTTGTGAAGGCGCCAGTTTTGGGAGCACGATATCTAAATTTTCAGGATATAACAGAAGCGGGTTGAATTTTATGGACAAGCCTAACGTGTAGTAATATTGTACTTGTACGTACCAAATCAATTCGCACTTCCCTCAACCAAAAAGAAAACGAAAAAAATAAAACTATTCACACCACACAAAGAGAGATTCTTGCCCCGTTTTACTATACAAATGCTATTCAGCGACTCCTCCTTCCATCTATATAGGGCCTAATGCGTTTTTGATGCTAACTTTGACCAAATATTAGAGCAATGATATATGACATGCAACTTACACAAAGCACACCGTTAACTTCCGTCATGAAAGGTTCTTTTAATGATATAATTTTCACATTGTGCGTGTCATGTATTATTAATCTTGTCAATAGTCAAAGGCGGTCTTAAAAATCTCATTACGCCCTATATAGATGGAAGGAGGGAGTATGAATCCATGTTATGTCCGATTAATTTTTTTCCGCTTGCTTTATAATGCATGTAACCTACTCATACCAACATTTTAGTGCATTCCCAATGTCTATACTACCACTTCAATTCGAACTAAATTTGAATTCGTTTCTCTATTTCAATGAGAATCTATAATCATGATTGTTGCCAACTTCAACCATCATAGTTTCCTTGCTATCCGCCAGATATAAATCGGACGGCCTATAATGCAGGATGGCAGGCACACCATCATCAACAACTCCGTTTTTTTAGAAGAGTAGAGATGAAATATATTAAATGTAGTATAACATGTTCATAAACACACCATGTATATCACCGTTATATATATTCACACATGCGTCGGTTTAAAACACTATGATAAATTCTTCAAATATCCGAATTCGCTTTTTATAATGAAGTATATATGATCTCTATTCGTCTTTTACACCCACACAACCCTCTTATCTTTGTAGCTAGCGCTAACTTTCTCTTGTGCATGCACACGCCCGCATCCCTCTCACCCTCCCTCAGCATTCTCTAGCTCCATCGTGCAAACTCGTCGTTTCACTTGAGGTCGTTCACCCACGGTGTGTGTAGGCCCCCCAGCTCCTTCTTTACGGCACACATCGATCGATATGCCTCTCTAGCCAGGTGTGCCTAGCACAAACACAAGCTTCCCCTCTTCTCTTGTCATCGTCCATGCCTCACTCCCACCACTCTTTTCATCGTTCTCGTGCTACCACTCCTCCCGCTTGATATAGTATGCCTCTCGTACCACCTCCTACATGCATCCCTTTATCTCTATCCTTCTCCTCGTGCCTCGTTTGCTTCTAACGCACACATGCATTTATACTGATCGATCTCCCAACATATACCTGGATCGACTTTAACTACCCCCACCCATCGATCGACGTACCTCACAAGTTATGTCTCTCCTTTCTCTAACAAAGGGCGATTGATCTTCCTATGTAGTTATGTCTGCTTACCACATCCACATCGTCCCCCCTCATCATTCGTGCATGCCTCCTGACCCGTCTCTCACACGCACGTGCACAGACAACAAGTAGCCATCTCCTCTCTTATTGATATTGCGGGCGTGCCCTCCTTTTTCTAGCAAGCCTATCCCACCATTTGTTAGAAGCAACTCCACTACCACCCCCTCCAACACTCTAGCTCTGTCTCTCACCCAACCTTATTCCTCTCCTGCACATATGCATGGATGCCGATCGATCTCCCTTAATACATGAGGAAGATCGATCTCCTTAATACATGAGGTAGGCCTCTCTCCTCCTCCACACATATACCAACCATTGTACCTCTATAGTTAATTGGGCCTCCCTCTTCCCCCACCACACACCGATAGTCGAGCGCTGCAGGTAGGTATCCATGCCACAGAGACAAACTGCACATGTCCCCTCTCACGTTCCAGTAGGCCAGCCACTCTATATCTTTGACGTGGGCACACACAAATTCGATGGCACTCTTTATCGATCGCACGCGCACACACACACATCATCCCTCTTTTCGATTCTATGGACACCTCAAGCCGGTGATACCTCCACTCTCTTCTCGTGGATCGCCCCCTCTCTATATATGTTATATCTAGGACTCTATTTCACAACATTGCATGTGTTACATTTTTTTATTGAACCCCCCCCCCCCCCAAAAAACACTCAAGAACCCACACACTATATCTCTCTAGGTTTGTATCTCTCTCACACAACCCCATGTAGGTGGTGTACGTATACAAGAAGAGAATAGGTGCACCGTGCACGTACTCATGCTTCGTGCCCAGCCACACCCGCGCGGGTACACGGTGGAGCTCATTTCTTTACGAAATGGCAGCCCACGTGCTAATTTGAATGCATGTAGCGGTTGTTTACCTAGGGAGGTCGTGTACCACGCCTGCACTAAACAAAGTTCGACTTGACGTGTTGCCGCGTTATTTTTAAATAAAGTTATAGCGCTCAATGGCACGTACACAGAATATAAAACGATTTTTATGGAGAAAAAGGTAGTCCGCTCACTATATATAATGGAGCCTTGCGTGCCTGGTTTGTCGCTCTTCAGAGTATCTCACACAAGGCTGCGGTGGCCTCTCTCTCTCTCTCACGGTTGGTCACTGATCCGGCCGCATCTCGTCCGCCAGGGGAAAGGGAGTCACGATGGCCTCTCTCTCTCTCCTTTGTTGGTCCGATCCGGCGCATCCCGTCCGCCGGGGGAAAGGGAGGAAGTGCATCGTTTCTCCGTTCGACGGCGCCGACGCAGCATGTCCCAATCTGCGGTACACGCCGTTCTCTCTGACCAAGCTCCGGCGCGGCAGGGCCTACGCCACCTGCTCGCAGATTCCGCCCGCCGCCGCTCACCTTGTTACATCCCGAAGACCTCCAGGTATCCCCTCCAGCCTTGCTCCACTGCCTGTCTTCCCTCGTCATTGCATGTGGATCTTCCATAGTTCTTTGCCCAAAATGTAGCTCGTCCAGCGTACTTTCCATATTGCATTCTCATCCTCACACCGTTTTAGACAAACACAATCGTGTTGTTATCTTCCCTTAGGGCAAGGAATATGCTTCTTTTTTGTCGTTGCATGTGTCATCAACTGTTATTAGCCAGTAAATGTTTCCTTTCTACCTCTTTTTTGCAAACAGGGCTATCCATTTCACCTTGTTGCTATTGCGACCTTTTGGTGAACTGCACAAATCACTTTTTTCTTAAGAGTGTTTTGTGCAGTTGTACTAAAATGTCACACGGGCAACGTCTCTACATTTCAAAGGCAACTGCACAAAGAGAGATTGGTTTTGCTCTATCCTCCTCATCCAACTCCGAGCCTAATCTTCTCCAACTAGTTAGTCTTAAGAGAGACGCAAAGGTGACCGGCTTCTATTTATGTGTTTATTGTTTCTTCAAAGCAGTCCTCTATTATCGTAATCACACTTAATATCTTTGGAACAGGGACGCTCAGCTCTATTTTAGTGGAACTGCACAAAATGATCGGAATGTTGCATGCTCCAGACAGCTACTTTTTTCCCAACATGCCTTGTTGATTTACACAGAGCTGGGGGGACGTTGCTGCCAATGAAAGCATGGATCAATTTTAATTTAACACCTTGTCACAACTCTGTCTTCAGTTGTGATGTAATTATTAGCTTCGATATGCTAATAATTGACATGCATTAACAAGGAAGTTAGTTTTTTGTTTCCAAAAGAGCATCGATGGCAAGACACGTGAAGCAGTGAAAGCTCACACCATTGTACAATTTCATGTCTCATTTGGAAAATTATTTGTATAGTACGTCAATTATGTAAACAAATGATGGAAGCTTGATAGCATTGCCAGAAACCTCTTCATCATCCGGGTCCATGTGCCATCCACAAAATTATACTCCTTCGTTCCTAATATTTGTCTTTTTACAAATTGCAAACGGGCATATTTTAGAGTGTAGATTCACTCATTTGCTTCGTATGTGTACTCCCTCCATTCCTAAATATTCTATTCGTCTTTCTAGAGATTTCAACAAGTGACTACATACGGAGCAAAATGAGAGAAACTACACTCTAAAATATGTATATACATCCGTATGTGCCAGTCCATTTGAAATCTCTAAAAAGACAAATATTTGAGTAGTCACTCGTTGAAATCTCTAGAAAGAAAAATATACTCCGGAGTATATTTAAGAACAGCGGGGGTAGTGCACAACCGCACGGGAGACTCAGCCCGGTCGTCGCGCCACATTAATAGTGAGTAATGAGCAGTCAAGTCGTAAGCCCCACCTTTCCCACTGTAAGTTGCTCTAAAGAAGCAGCCATCAATACGCTCTTCTTTGAATCCGCTCATACTCCATCCGTCACTGTTTATACAGCGCGCTTCAGAAAAAAGAAAAAAGATCTGTGGGACCAAGGCGACTAGCGATCGGCCTAAAAAATAACATTGGTAGTTATAGCACGGCGTCTATTACTAGAGGGAATAATGCATACACACATGCATGCAGTGCTTCCACCCCGGGTACACACATGCATGCACTTACTCCACTCCGTAGTACTGTAGTACATAGTACATGGAGAGAAAATTGTGGACTTGATTGCGGTTACCATGCCCTAATTAATTGAGCATTAAACCAAACGCGTCTAAAGTCTCTCTGGTGGTGGAAATGTATTGAGAGAAATGCATCATAATGAAGCGCCATACCAGAAGCGTGACGGAGGGAGGAGTAGTATGAAGGTTCAAAACCAAATGCAGCGTATGGCGGTCGATCAACGCACCTCCTCTTGGCATATCACTGACATGTGGGACAGGAGTGTGAGCAAACCGATCTCAATTGATGGCAAAGAGCCAACCCGCCGTTCGTTGAGAGAGATGAGGAGCGAGAACACACAGACGGGTTCGCATGGAGGCCAAGATATATTCAAGCATGGTTGGTTGATCGATATCATTCATTACATGTTGGGCTGCCGTTTTCCGCCCTTCTCCGGAATAAATGTGTACTTTATCAGAGATAAAAAATAAGAGTACAGACGCTCCACCATGCGGTTCTAGTAGTAGTACTACTCGTACTACTGCGCTTGGCTCTTCGGCTCTTTGTGAAGTCTAACAATGATGGTACTCTGCATGTTGGGTACTACAGTGTATGCCTCTGACAATCTGACACCGAATGGGCTGATGCATGTCCACCGAGGGTAGGTTGCATTAGTCAAAAGGCGTAAGCGAGCTTCACCTTGTCCTGCAAGCTTCTCCTCGTTCTGCGAGTTGTGGGACACACCAAAAAGTAGTGCTAGTCCATACTCCCTCCTTTCTGGTTAATATGGCTTAATATTTTTTGCGGGTAAATGAGAGAGCTTTATTCATATATAAGCATTCTTAGGACGATCAGCCAAGACACTAGTCACTAGGAAGCAAGGTACCCCGCAAAAAAACAAGTAGGAAGCGAGGTGTTTCATCAAGCCAGCTCTCGGCCACATTCAAAGTGCAGCAAGCACGGTTACATACGAAGATCTTGCCGCAAGGTTTGCTGACCTGTTTACATGCTAAATAACAAAAAAGAGGAAACATTACCAAGCGCTACTATTTATAACAGGATATGAGCCAGAATTAAGCGAGAATTGTGGCGAGTGTTCCATGCAATCAACTTCCATTATCACATGCGAGAACCCTCGAAGAGCACCAAATGTGTTGACGATTGCTTTATCACATTTTAAAATTATAATAAGAGTGTAGACGCTCCTCCATCCGGTTCCTAGTACTAGTATAGTACTTACGTACCTATATAGACTATATTAGTAGTACTAGTACTAGTAAACTTTGCGCTTGGCTGTTCGCCTATTCGGGAAGTCAAACAATAGTAGCACTAGTAGTATAGTGTATGCTTCTGGCAATCTGACACCGAATTAACTGTTGCACGTCCACCGCATGAGCGAGGGAGAGTTTGCATTAGTCAAAAGTTTCTCCTTGTCCTGCGAGCCACCGCTGCATAAGTAATGCTAGTCCATACTGCCTCATCTCCGGTTAATATGGATTAATTTCAAACGAGATAAATACACTGTCTGTCACTGTATATTTGTAATAATACGGTCAGTGGACTTCATAATATGCTCAATATTTTTTTTTCCGGTGTTTATACGGTCACTAGCTCACCCTGACTGAGTATGTGTGTGCATGCACGTGTAGGTTGAGCACTTAGCATGATCGTGTGTGTTCCGTCGTGTGCTCGGACATGCATGCATTAGGGCGTCGCGCGCGTTTTTGCGTCCATGTGTACATGTGACTGTTGCATACACGTAGGGGGAGTACGTGTAGGGGCCACTAAGGAGCACTCAAATCACACAGTAAGTTAGTCGGAAGAAGCAACCATCATTTCACTCTTGAATGACCACGAGCATAATATAAAATGGTTGATATGGAGAAAAAGAAAACCACTATATATACACTAGCAGGAGCCTAAGCTACAAGCACGCTTGCTAAGGTTGCTCTCTTCACAAGCATAGAACGACGGGCCTGATCCCATGGTGGGGAAGGGAACAATGTTCTGCGTGAACCGGTCGACATCGGCGAGGAGAAAACCCACGATCGATGCGTCCCAATCGAAGTCACCGCGGTATGGGCCGATGTCGCGTCCCAACCGCCCTTCTAGCTACAGCCCCACGTCCCAGGTAGTCCATCTTCCTTTTGGAGCCGGCTTGCTCCACTGCCGTAGCTCCATCTCCATGTCGATCTTTCTCTACTTCTACCGGCTTCTACTTGTGATGAGTTTATGTCTCATGAACTAGTGCCGTGACTATTATTCTAATCACACTTCTTCAATATCTTTGCCATCGGGGATGCTCGGTCGATTTTAGTGGAACTGCACAAAAGCATCGTATGATCCGAGGGTGCCGGCCGTCTTTCCTTCGACGAGTTCTACTGGCAGGAATTAAATCATGTTTAGGGTTTAGGGTTTAAGTCGTAGTGACCCCATCAGTATTTTTCTTTTGTATACGCTCTCACAACTTTTTCTTTAGTTGTGAAGTAAATATTGGCTATGATCTGTGAATCATTGAGATGCATCGACGCAGCGTGTCAGTTTTCCTTTGTATTTGATGGAATGTTGTAATGGGCAACCTTGGAATAGGAATGAAATTGGAGTGGAATAGTTTCTGTGTTTTCGGAGAAAAATGGACACGGAGAGAAACCAACATTTCGTTTCGTTGGATCGCGCCATCGAGCAAAACCAACGTTTAAATCACGTCTGTCGTGTTCGTGTCTCACCCTCCTCCACGGCTCGACCCCACACGGTCGCTCGGCATGCCACTCACCGCAAACCGAATATACGATAACTTTCCCGCCTGCTTGTCAATGGATCGCGCCATGGAGTACTACTAGCACTACTGGAAGAGATTGACGAGTTGGGGGAGGACAGCTAGTTGTAGCACGGACTCCCAAGAACTTTTTACATGCATGTTGTAGCCGGCTATTGCGACCTTTGAACGCGGAGCAGCCGCATGCACCCGGAAGCGGCGCGGGCGACGCTCTCTCGGTCGGCGCGCCGCTTCAATGCCGGCGCCAGTGAGAGGTCGCGTCCGCTCTGGCCGGGCATGAATGCAGCACTGACCGTTTCGGGCGGGAAGCACGCGCGGGTGATGAAGAGGGTTCGGGTTGGTCAGGACCGGCCGTGGCAGCGGTCCGAACGTGCGCAAACAAGAGATGTTGTGAGTTAATATTGCTGCGTATATAATTAACAAGGTAAATAATGTGCCAGTTGGACAAATATGATTGGAGATGGAGATGAAAATGGAATTTTACGTAAACACGGATATGCATGTCTATGTCTATGTGTGTGTGCGACGACTCGCGACACAGAAGCGGGGCGTGTTTTTGATCGAGTTTTCTTTCTTGGTATGTTAGAAAATCAGTTAGTCTAATTCACATCTAGATGTTATTTAAGGATATCACACCTAAGCTGCCACAAGTATATAATGTAGCAACAATAAACAAAAAAAATAGCACAAAAAATAGACCACAAGCAGTGGACATCAACTTAGATGTGACATAACTATGTCACATCTAGATGTGTCCTAGATGCAGACCAAAATCACTGCTATGGAGAGATTTTTTTACTCCATTATAGCCTCTTGTTTGATAGAGTTTCTCTCGTCTCGCTCTCTCACCCTCTCCATATCAAAACAAGATGACAGTGTCCACTCTATCTCTCCCCTCACCGGTGGTCACAGATCCGGCCGAATGCCCGAATCCCGTCCGCTGCGGGAGGTGAGGAGGTGCAGCGTTGACGTTGTCGCCGTCGGCGACGGAGGGAGCCGATTCGCACTGTCCTCTCGGAGCCGGCGCTGGCGCGGACAAAGATGCCAAATGGATGATGCATGACCACGATGACCTATCGATGCTCATGGTTGCGCCTCGTGGTTGCGTCGGCTGGTGAAGCTGATCGATTTTCAATGAAAAACAAGCTGTCTTCCATCGCGTGCTCTTTGCTTGTTACGCACAAAGATGATATCCTTCGTCGATTCACCTTGGTTGTGTTGGAGACGCAGCTTGTCTTTCACGTTGGTGCAATTTTATCACACAATTGGCTATGAACCAAATGTTTCCTCGAAGAAGGATCGACGTTGGTACTAAGAGCATAAGTTTTGTATTGATTTCTAAGCCTTCTCACAACTTTGTCTCCAGCTCCCCTATAATTTTATTTGTCCAGCTATTAACTTTGATTTAAAAAATGGTGTGGATTAAAACCCCGGATGGACGTAGTAGCCCTCCATTTTTATTTACTCCGCATATTAGATTTGACTGAAGTCAAACTTTATAATAGTCTCAAACCTTTCTGATAATTGAAATAAAATTCTTTATTTGTACACACTCTCACACGTTTCCGATAATTTGGCGCATTTGTGGTTGTTCACTTAAGAGAGGGTAGTGTAGCACACGTGAAGGACAGGAAGTGCGACCAGGACGCGTGGGTGTGGATCATTAGTTCATCGGAAGTAGTACTAGTTTTCCTTACTGTACATTAGATAAAGAGTTTTGTTTCGTACTTACACAATTTAAAACGATTGTTATGGAGAGAATAAGAAAACCACTCCACTAGTATATATTACTCGTATACACGAGAGTACTATATGGACGCGGCTTGACTTAGTGCACCTGCCTTTGGGTTTATGACAGGTGGGCCCAAAATGTGGCTCGCTCACGTCATACAGCCAAAAGCAGGTGCAGTGAAGGCACCGGAGCTCAGTCCGTACTACAGTATAGTATATATATAAGCGGGAGCCTCAGCGCTTGTTCGCTAGGGTTTGCACTCTCCACACGCTCACCGCACTACATATATGTTACATGCTAGAGGCTCAGCGTTCATTTGCTAGGGTTTGCTATATTCGCAGTCTCTCACCCTCTCTTCACCAGATCTAAACAAGACTGCATTGGCCTCTTGTCTCTCTCTCCCCCTCACAGTTTGGTGAAGGAGGCGTCCGTATCCCGTTGCACGGGAAGGGAGGAGGTGCAGCGTTCACTCTACCGCCTTGGGAGGGAGGCAATCCACTTCGGGCTGCTGTTCTCTTTCACTCAGCGCTTTGTCTTGGAGGGCCCTTGACCCCTTCTTCCTCGCATGACACGTCGTAGTGTGGGCAGATCCGGCCTCCCGCCAAGACGCCTTGCCACATCCCGACGACCCTAAGGTATAAGTTTCTTTGAAACCTTCGTTGCTCTAGCTGCATGTGGATCTTTTTCGATCTGTAGTAGAATCTAGGTCTTGGTTCAAAGAGGAAAGAAGGGTGCGGTGGGCTGGAGCAAGAATCTAGGACGTGGTTCAATGAGGAAAGGAGGGGCGGAAAGTAGTATAGACTGGCTATCCAGCCGCTTTCTAGGTCGAAAAGGGAAAAAGGGGGTAACCCAGTACACACATAGAACCGATCTCTTTGTTGTAAAGGGAAAGAAACTGGGGGGTCGGGTAGTTTGTGCAGGACTAATTTGCTGCCCTCACTTAGGAAAAAGGTTCAAAGAGAACAAATATGGGACCAAAGCATATATGCTGCTTGGCTACATACTCTGCATCACCCATTTATACGTGTGGGCATTTATTATGGTGCTGGCATGTCCCATACAGCCTATTTTCTTGTTGTTAATCTAAGAATGCCGAAAAATTGAAGCAATGCCACTGTTAAAAGTAAATTGCATTTTTTTAACGAATCTTGTTTCAAGAGAATGTCTCTGTTAATATGAATCAATGCAACCGTTTTAGAAATGCTACTATCCTACTTTGTTTTCCATCCAAGATAAGTTAGATGCTTCTTTCTGTCACCATTTGTTTCATCCTCCTTTATCGGCAAGTAATTGTTTCCTTTTTGCCTCTGTTAAAACAGGGTATCGATTCAACTTGTTGCTATTGTGACATTTTGCTTCGCTACTAAAACACTTATGTTTTAAGAGTGTTTTGTGCAGTTCAACTTGAATGTCACACCGGTGACTTTGCTTAATTTTTGTGGAACTGCACAAAAGGAGATCGAGATTTGTTTCCACTCTTCGTGGCAAGTTGTTTCAAATCTTGGTCTCATCCACATTATGTGTAGTGTGCTTTGAGATGTTGTGCTACTTGTTTTGGTACTGTTTTAAATAAATGTTGAATTGAAGCTATTGTATTGTTGTCTTTTCCCATTAAGTAGTGAACAAAAATGGGACCAACCCAGACATGATGCTTGTTGCTTTGTTACAACAAATTCAGCATCACCCCCTTTATAGCTAGTAATTGATGCCACTCTCAGAATTAACTGCTGAATGTTATTTCAAAACTGCAACACTTGTTAGGGATTGGCGGGATTACCATTTTTGTGGCCGCATGTTTCATCCTCCTTTATTAGCCAGTAATTGATTCCTTTTTTGCCTCTGTTTAAACAGGGATATCTATTCAACTTGTTTCTATTGCGACATTTTTCTTTGCTACGCGAAACACTTTGCTTGATTTCAGTGCAACTGCACAAAACGAGATTGGATTTCCTATTCGTGTTGGCAGATTCATATTTTATCCTGGTGGTCTCATGAAAGGTCAAGATGTGCCTTCATCCACATGATTGTGCGATGTGCTTTGAGATGTTGTGCTACTTGTATTGGTACTGTTTTAAATAAATGTTGAATTGAAGCTATTGTATTGCTGTCTTTTCCCATTAAGTAGTGAACAAGAATAGGACCAACCCAGACATGATGCTTGTTGCTTTGTTACAACAAACTCTGCATCACCCCCTTTATAAGTAGATGGAAGCACATACTATTGTTGCGCCCACTCTCACCTGGAACTGTTTATGCTTTTCGTTAATCTAATGCCACTGGTAAAATTAAGCAATGCCACTCTTAGAATTAATTAACTACTTAATCTTAGTTCAAAACTGCAACACTTGTTAGGAATGGTACTATCCTGCTTTGTAGTTCTTTCTACATGTTTAACCAAGGTATTGTTAAGATAATGTCTCTATTAAAATGAATCGATCGCATTGTTTTAGGAATGATACTTTTCTGCTTTTTCGTTCTATATACATGTTGAAACAAGGCATTGTTAAGATAATGTCTCGATTAATATTAATGAATCACAATTGATTGAGAATTGCTACTCTCTGCTTTGTTTCCCATTAAGATAAGGTAGATCAGTAGATGTTTTTCTTACGGGAGTACAATTCATCAACCGTTATTTCTCGATAATTGTTTCCCTTATACCTTTTGTTGCTTACAGGATATCACAATTAAAGCTCGGTTTTATTCCGACTTCGATTTTAGTTCAATTTGCACAAAAGGAGCCAATGTGTCCAAGGCAAAGCTGCATTCTTTGGGTCCAGTTGGTCGCTCCACTTTGCGAGAAAGAAGCGATCACTGCTTATGCGCTACATTCTGAAGGAATGGCCGAGAAGCTTTACATTGTATTAGGCCTTCCACTATGTAGGCCAAAAGAGGTGCCAATTTCACCTTTTCTTAGTTTGGCACCGAATCCCTCCATTGCTACAGCCGGTGCCATAAATATTAGACACCGGTGACATGATTAGTCTGCAGAGACCATTGGGAATCTAACAACACGTGGAGTGCCCTAGGCGAAAAGTGCCCAAACAAGTACAAGAAGCGACAGGACTCCACAATCATAGGCATTACATATTTTGAATGGGAAAAGCTTGTCAAAGTTTAATCATTGATGTTAGCAAGAAGCGACATGACTCCACGATCATAGGCATTACATATTTTGAATGGGAAAAGCTTGTCAAAGTTTAATCATTGATGTTAGCAAGAAGACGTTAGTTTAATATATTGGAACTGGAAAACCTTGTCAAAATTTGCTCATTGATGTTAGCCATAAGACATGCATTTGATATTTTTGAGTGGGGACGCCCTTCTTTGTGAGCAGCGTCGAGTGTTTTTTCCTATTCTTGTGTTTAGTTTAGAAGTAAATAGTTACTATGCTGAGATATTCCTGTGTTAAGAGTTTGTTCTGAATATTGTCTATGTAATGCCAGGCCTTGTGTTTGATTGCAAAGTTGAGCTTGGAATGTTGTCGAATGCGGCATCACGAGCTGTTCACCGTGCCTCCTGAGAATAATGCTTCGTATTGTTTTGCATGTCGATCTAATACCAGTGATTTTCTTGTTAAGAAGATCATCCTCTTCTGTTGTTTCCGTGCGTAAGAAGTTCATCGTCACGATGTTTTGAGCCTGTTTGGTTCCAATAAGTCACCTGACTTATAGGTCAGGTGACTTAAAACCAGTGACTTATAAGTCACGCCTGTTTGGTTGTCACCTGACTTATAAGTCACCTGACACACCTTCCGACCAACTCATGATATTAGGTCGTGATTGGGTCGTCGTTTTCCAACCAAAACCGGTTGTAAAACTGACGCTTGTAAATTAAAGCAGATGGTCTCAGGAGAAGGCGCTTGGTTGATCGATTTCGACTAGTAAAATATCGGAAGTACTTCACACACGATAAAAACGTTGAACGACACTCGGACGATTGCTAATCCAGCCGTTAGCTGCTGTTTCAGCCTTGCCCATGGATGGCATGATACGCACGTCGTGCATGTATCGTCTGGTAATGTCGCCCATATAAGCGGTGCTCGTAAAATATACATTGGTCTCTCAAATTACACGCCAGTAACCCGCGGTTTTACTTACAGACCTCGGGCCTTCCGATGACGAGTAAATTACACTTGTATGTTAATACAGGTTTGAAATAAACCAGAGCTCCCAAAGCGCGGCCTTACCGTTTCATGCCGTCTCGGTTTCTCGAAGGTGCTCATAGGTGTCCAATGATCCTGGCTTCTCAATGAGCAATGGCGCCGATTCGAGACCTCCGTAGGGCCCGCGAGGCCCTCTCCGTTGTCCTTCGAGTTGTTGCGCTTCGCCGTGGCACCGAGCATTGTTAACATGGTCAACGAACATGAGGATTCGAGGAGATGACTTTATTTTGTTGGATGACACTAGGGACCCACTAGGGCCATAGCCGTACGTACGCAAGTGCCTCCTTATTATGTACAACTATATTTTTTTGCTTTCTCCTAGTTTCCTGACATCACGGTCCCACACCATTGTCAACCTATAAGGTGCGGCTGACAGCTGGGACTAAGCAGCTCGAGCAGTATTTGTGTTTTTTGAGGCGTGAGCACTGCAGAGTTTTTCTTGGCGATGATTTCGTTGTTGTTCAGAGGAGAGCAGGGTATTAACTGGGCGGGCTGTGGGTCTGCCTAGCCCGAGCCAGATATCCAGCCAGATACTACTTTTTTCAAGATGAAAATGGCTAGCCCAGCTATCGTCTTTTGAGGAATACCTGTGCAAGGTCAACTTGTTATTTTCCGCTTGTTGGCTGCAAATCTTTCCTTGGAGGGATGCATTAGGCTTAACAGGAAAATGGGCTTTAAAAATAATAAATGGGATGTAATTATAAAAACTGGGCAATAACTATAAAAAATGCACCAAACATGAAATTAGTTTATAAAATATTATTTATGGATTTTGAAAATCTTAAATTTTAATTATTGCGTGCGCAATGTTTCGTTGGATTTTTACGTAATACAAATTTATATTTAATCTGACTAGAAATTTCGGGATAAAAATATTTCGGATCCCATCAAAATGTGGGAAATTTTATTAAATTATGTCTTCAACGGTTGGTTGAAATTATTAATCATTGTCCTAGCTAGAAAATGGGCTGTACTTTTAACAAATTGTAAATGGGCTGTTGTAAATTCCATTAGAATTCAAAAATGGGTTGTACATTCTTACAAACGCAAATGGGCTATAAGTTCTCTACCACACACTTGTGGGCCTATTAAGTGACGCGTCCCCTAAAAAAATAAGTTGACGCATATGCAAGGCTTCGTCAACTTATTATAGTGAACACACGGTTCTAGCAGAAGTGGCCGTTGGATGTCTATCCAACGGATGTCGTGCTTCTTCTTCAATCTCGGATATTCTTAGCTTCGGCCGCCCAAAAATGATTCCTCCCCACGACATCCGGGCGCACCGTTTCGGAGGCTCACCTGTGGGCCTACTAAGTTGGAGCATACCAAGGGCTTTGTCAACTTAGTCAATATAAACGATTCTAGCTTCAGTGACTATATGATGTCCATCCAACGGCCGTAGTGCTTCTTCAACCTCTGGTCTTCTTGGTCCAGCCGCCCAAAGCAGCGCCGGTCGTGCCGCCTGCTCCTGCCTCCCGTGGCGGGCTGTGCTGCCGCGGAGGCCTCACCGCCCCCATACTACCCCCACCGCTGACCAGGCCATCCCTCCACTCACCCGCACCCCCTGTTATTCTATGGTGACGGCAGCCTCACACCGCAGCCGAACCAGTGAACCCTCGTACTCCTCTCCGCGCGGGCTTCCACTGCCGCGTCTTCCCAGGCTCCACGTCGTCCCCTTTCTAGGCGTCGCCGTCGTCCACCGCCCTGGTGCTCTCGGCACGGCGTGGTCAGCGTGGTCAACAACCGACTTCCATCGGAAAAGTACTGTACGTGGAGAGGCTGACAGCTGGGTCCACGGCGGCCGCAAGGAAGTGCCTCCTTATTACGCGCAAAATAATTATTCCTCCACCTGACAGCAGGGACCCACCGGACGGGCCACCTTATTTCGTGAAAAAATGTTTCCCCCCTGACTGCTGGGACCCACCGGACGGGCCAGCGTATTTCGTGAAAAAAACATTCCCCCCGCTGTCAGCTCGGACCCACTGGAAGTGCCTCCTTATTACGCACAAAAAAATGAATACTCCCCTGCTAGCTGGGACTCACCTTGGTGGGAAGCTGACTTGTGGGCCTACTAAGTTGACGGGGACGGAGGGCTTTGTCAACTTAGTCAATATGAACGATTCTAGCTCCAGTGACCGTACGATGTCCATCCAACGGCCGTAGTGCTTCTTCAACCTCTGGTCTTCTTGCTCTAGCCGCCCAAAGTAGCGTCGGTCGTGCTGCCTGCTCCTGCCTCCCGTGGCTGGCTATGCTGCCGTGGAGGCCTCACCGCCCCCTACTATTCCCACCTTAGGCCAGGCCCTGCGGTGACGGCAGCCTCACACCGCAGCCGAACGAGTGAATACTCATACTCCTCTCCACGTGGGAATCCACTGCCACGTCTTCACCGGCTCCGCATCGTCCCCTTCCTAGGCCTCGCCGTCGTCCACCGCCCTAGTGCTCTCGACGCGGCGTGGTCAACGTGGTCAAGGAACGACTTCCATCGGACGTGGACTGTACGTCGAGAGGCAGACGGCTGGGTCCACGGCCGCAGCAAGGAAGTGCCTCCTTATTACGCGGAAAATAATGATTCCTCCACCTGACAGCAGGGACCCACCGGACGGGCCAACGTATTTCGTGAAAAAAACATTTCCCTCTTGACTGTTGGGACCCACCAGCTACATCTTTGCACGCAAGGAAGTGCGTCCGGGCGAAAAAACAAAAGCGATTAAGCCCCACATTGCTGGGACCCACCAGCTACATCTTCGCAGCAAGGAAGTGCACGGCGATCGGGACCCACCTGGTCGAAGCGTACGTACCGTTGTCATTCTGGTCGTGAACGTGTACGTACATACTGGTCGATGTAGAGGCGCGCACGTGTCGTAGTAGAGGCGCGCACGTGTCGATGTAGAGGCGCGCACGTAGCATCTACACGTACGCGACGAGGGTGCAAGAAATAAAATACGGCCACGTACGTACATACGGGCAGGGTCTCGAACGCCTTCTCGCGCATACATACATGGCTGGGTCGGAACGAAGAAACAGCATAGTCGTCGTGTTCATGGGGAGCCAACCGGCTGGGTCGGAACGGAATGTGTGCTCGTGTTCATCGGGAGGGCTTGGATGGAATAGGCCGATGGAAACGAGGCCTGGCGTACCGCACAACGAAGGAAACAGACCTCCTACGTTCGGAACAGGGTCCTGTTGATCGGGGGGGTGTGGCGTACCGCAAAACGGAGGAAACGGTCCTCCTACGGTCGAAACGGTGGTCATGTTGATCGGGAGGGGTGTGGCGTACCGCAAAACGGAGGAAACGGACCTCCTACGGTCGAAACGGGGGTCCTGTTGATCGGGAGGGGTGTGGCGTACCGCAAAACGGAGGAAACGGACCTCCTACGGTCGAAACGGGGGTCCTGTTGATCGGGAGGGGTGTGGTGTACCGCAAAACGGACGAAACGGACCTCCTACGGTCGAAACGGGGGTCCTGTTCATCAGGAGGGGTGTGGCGTACCACAAAACGGGACTCCACGAGATATTGTTCATCTCCACCGTCGACCTCCTCCAGCCTCCACGGGCTACCGTCGACCTCCTCCAGCCTCCACGGGCTCCTGTTCAGCCAGCCTCCACCGCGCGCTACTCCACCGCCATCGCTCAACCACCCCTCCACGGGCACCCCTCCACCGTCTCGCTCATCCAGCCCTCCACACCACGGGTCCTGTTCATCCAGAGGCAACGCCACCGCTCATCGTTAATCCAACCCCCCACGCAACACTCACTGTTCATCCAATCGATCGGCTTGATTAGCAGCGATGGCGAAGCGAATCGCTCCATCGGGTTCAAGAACAGCCATCGATCGATCGCTCGGGTTCGATGCTTGGCGTAGCCTGCAGTCTGTCGCCGGGTTCGATTAGAGCCCAACGTCTCGCTTCGGGTTGATTAGAGCCAACGCCGCACACACGCCACAGACGCACGAGAGAAACACGCATCGCTCGGCCCCGACCTCCCACCGTGTCGGCAACTCCCGAAATTTTCCTCCCCTCGCTTCTACCACGGTTTTTTCCGTCATGGACTGCCCAAAGAATGTCATGCAGCTGCGTCTCCGGCCCGCCCAGACGAAAAGCCCATTTTCTGTCATGATTTTTTGCCATAGAAGTAGGAGCCCACCACATCTATGATGATACCGGGTTTTGTCACAATTATCGTCATAGAAGTGTCATATGTATGACAGAAAAAAAATCGTTTGGCCCAAAATGTCACCGATGTGTCTTTTTTTGTAGTGAGAGTTGTTTCGTATGCCTCACGACAACTAAAACCCCATGAGTTGAACTATGCCACGCATGATTTGGAGCTAGCAGCCGTAGTGCATGCATTGAAGAGTTGGAGACATTAGCTTATTGGAAACCGTTGTGATGTGTACACGGATCATAAGAGTTTGAAGTACATTTTCACCCAAAAGGAGCTGAACCTTAGGCATAGAAGATGGTTGGAGCTTATAAAGTATTACGACATGAAGCTACACTATCATCCAGGAAAAGCCAATGTCGTAGCAGACGCTTTGAGCCGGAAGAGTTATGCTAATATCCTTGAAAGTAAGGGATTGCCGAAGGAGTTAGCTGACGATATCATGGAACTTCAAATGGAGATGAGGTTTCGTTGCAACAATGGAGGTTCAGTCGACATTGTTGGACAAGATTCGAGAAGCTCAGAAGGAGGACAAAGAGATTGCTGAGATAAAGGAGAAGATGAGCAAAGGAAAGGCCAAAGGTTTTCGCGAGGATGAGCACGATACCTTATGGTTTGAGGACCGAGCTTATGTGCCCAATAACCCAGAGATCAGGAAGTTAATACTTCAAGAGGCTCATGACTCACCATACTCGATACACCCCGGAAACACCAAGATGTACTTGGATTTGAAGGAACGTTTCTGGTGGACTGGTATGAAGAAGGATATTGCCGAGTATGTAGCCATATGTGATGTATGTCAGAGAGTGAAGGCAGAGCATCACAAGCCGCCAGGATCAAGTACGACCTATGTCGATACCTGAATGGAAGTGGGATAAACTTGGCATGGAATTTATCACCGGACTACCTAGGACCAAAGCAGGATATGATTCAATATGGGTAGTAGTTGATCGCTTGACCAAAGTGGCTCACTTTATCCTAGTGAAAACCACCTATAAAAGTGCGAAGTTGGCCAAGATATATATGTCCAGGATCGTATGTCTGCATGGAGCTCCGAGGACCATCGTATCAGATAGAGGAACAAAGTTGTAACATCCCAAATTTACCATTTGGAATGTTTTACAATTATAGCTAAGCATCTATGCATTATTGTTGAATTGAGTGACACTTGAATTATTTCAGAGGCTTTTGAGTTTGTTGGAATTTGAATTCAAATTGGCAGTTGAATTTACTTCAAAACAATGCCTGGCAAATACTTGAGAAAAAGTATGAGAGGAGTAAACATGACACTCCAAAAATGTCAGATGAAAAATGTTGCCAAAAAGTTTGAATTCAAATCTGATTTTATTTGGGATTTCTAGAAAAATGTTTTTTTTAAGTTTGAGTTTTGCCCCTGGAAAAATGTTCAAATTGTAGGATAAATTCCCCTGATAATTTTGATATATATATGTCCTATATAAAAATATATATATTTTATATATTCCCCCTCTCCCTAATTCAAAAAAAAAGGAAAAAGAACCCCCAGGCGCCAGCCAGGCCAACCGGCCCAGCCAGCGCCAGGCGCAGCCCAGCCAGCGGGCCAGGCGCAGCCCACCAGCGCCGAGCCCACCTGCCCGAGCCGCCGCGCCCGAAACCCCTCCCCCTCGGTCGCCCGCTCGCTCACCTCTCCCCCTCTCTCGCTGACACCCCGGGCCCGCCCTCATCCCTTTCCCCTCGCCCACGCCAGAACCGCGCCGCCGCCGCCGGAATCCCGGGGATCTCGGGATCGCTTCCCCGATTCGCCCCCTCCTCCAAGTCGACCCCCGCCCTATATATACCCTCCCTCACCCCGTTCCGCCCCCTCGCCATGAAACCCTCTCCCCTGCGCCCTGTCGCGGAACCCAGCGCCTTGGCGCCATTGCCGCCCCACCGCTCGTCTCCGACCCCCCCGAGCTCCACCGACTCCACCCCCGAGCTCCCCTCGCCCGTCCGCACCCGCCTGACGCCTCCGCCGTCGCCCCGGACCACCGGAGCCACCGCGCCGTCGCCGCCCGAGCCGCCGTCGTCCGTCGCCGTCGTCGCCACCGCGGTGAGTCGCCGGAGCCGCCCACCACCGTTAGATCTAGAATCTAGGGCCTAGATTAGATCACGCAAAGGGGTACGATTTTATTTAAAAGACCGGTTTAGTTACGGGTTTTATTGGTTTAGTTAGCGGTTTAGTTAGACCGGCCCGATCGGTTTATTCTCTCGGGCACGCTTTAGTTATTTGACGCCTGAGCGTTAGATAGGCCCGTTAGCGCTAGTTTTTTTTTAGTTTTTTTTTCGTTTCTGTTTTTAACAGAATAGTTTAAGTTTTGTAAAATCCATATCTTTTAGGTTACTTAATATTTTTAGTTGATTCTTTTTTTGTTAGTTTGCAAATTTGTTGTAGTTTCTGTAGAAAATATGTTTGGCCATGTTTTAATTATTAGAAATTGTTTTATTTTAGTTTTAGATAGATTAGTATTTCTGCTATAAAATGAGTTAGGATTGTTTTATTTTAGTGATTCTTTTTGGCACTGCTTTGATTTGACCTTGCCTAGCAGAACGAATTTATGTGGGAATTAAAGATATAATAAAAAATAGTTTTAGTCAAAATCAGGTGTTTCTTGTTTATTTAACTAGCTACAGTTTACCTATTTTTCTATTTAGTAAATTATTTTATTTTTACTATGTTATAGTTTATTTTAGATTAGTTTCTGTAGCTACAGAGGATGAACTTTTATTTACAGTAGAATAAAAATTTTATTTTATTTTTCCTTGCTAGGATTGTTATAGGAATAATAGGAGTTCTATAATGGCTTTTGATGTGATTCTTTTTGCTCCTAGTTTGTATGATGTGTTCCCTTCTGTTAGTTAGCAAAACCCATGCTTAGGTTCTGTTAAGAAAAGTTTTAGTTGTGTAAAACTATTTCTTAGTTGTTGCTTGATGTGGTGAAAACCTTGATTTGCTTTCTCCGAGTTTTCTTTGGATTTTGGTTTGAGTGCTTGGGTGTTTTACTTCCATTTTGCTGTTATGTTATATTGTGCCATACTTATTTGTGCTATTGTTTGATCCGATAGAATTTCCGGTCTGAAGCCTGCTATTCTGAGTCCCTAGCTTTCGAGGACCGTCGGCCGAAAAAGTCATTTGATCATGTTTTACAATACCTATGATTTTATTGCATTAGAATTATACCTCCCCACCATGCATGCAGTAGGAGAATTTTAAGTTATGTTCTTGAGTAGTATCATGAGGTAGGATGAAACCAACTTCCCTTGTTACCATGGCCCGGGACGAAGTAGTTTAATTTTGCTATGCTCGTAGACGGGGTTGGTTGAGTGATTCATAAGGGAGATGTGAGAGTCAAGATGATGACAACCCCATGATTTCAAGCTCAAGATGGACTTCAAAATTTACTACTGGGTGGAGGACGGTTGACGGGCACCCTGGAGAACCCAGCGGCTGGCCGGGATGCATGGAGAAGCGCCATGACATCTTGCGGAAAGCTTCACCCAGCCACGAAGAGACGGATGGATACCCCATTGACCAGAAGCTTACCTGTGCAGCCGCAAGCCATTATGGGCTCTGGCTTGGTCGACCCTAGGCGTGACTCCTGGCCGGACGGTGCTACGAGATGTAGAAGAACGGTAGGATTGGATGGGCACCGGCAAGGGCCGAGAGGAACTCTTCGGAAGACCTGTTTTGTTCGTCCGTCTTCAAACACCGAAGTGCGAAGACTTAAAGGAGGGAACGATTCTTATGCGGGTAAAGTCATAAACCTCTGCAGAGTGAAGATCTAATCGGTTAGCCGTGTCCCCGATTCTGGACAATTTGAGCCTCTGGAACTTGGAGTATTTCGGATATCTCAACACCAAACTTAATAAATTAATTAAGGGGGTTATTTAATAATTGGGAATGAGACATTGGTTGGTGGAACCATCTCAATAACTACCAACATTTTGTAGTATTTGCAAACAAGTCCTTGTTGTAGGGAAAAACTGGCTTTTTCGCAAAACAATGAAACTTAGAGCCCCACAGCCAAATTGCATATAGTGTTAGTAATTTTTTTATTGTTGTTCTCTCTTTGACTTGCGGCATATTCAAAATCTTTGACCTACACGGCTGCAACATCTTGTGTTGCGCAGGAGTTTTCGATCAGAGTGAGGATACGATCCACGCTTGGCGATTGCCCTATGGAGTCGGATGGACTCGCTACTCGTCTACGCTTCCGCAGTTTTGTTTAGTTTATTTCTCATGAGTTGGCCTTCGGCCGAATTTATTCTATTGTAATAAAGACTCGATATGAGAATCGTGTAATAAATTCAGGTATGATTGAACTTTGATTCTTTCATCAATGTACTGTGTGTGTCAGCATGATCTTGGGATGGTACCACTACACAGAGACTTGACCGATTTTGGGTCGGGTCGCTACAGAGATGGTATCAGAGCACACGCTGACCGTAGGACGTAACCCCTAGGATCGGAAAGCCATAGGAAGAGACTATTTATTTTATGTCCTTATCATTCCGTAATTCTCCCCTGTTCATTTCTGACTTTTCTCCGATTTTCAACATTCTAGATGGCCGCCGAGTTCACCCCAGTTCTGCTACCAGAGTTTTGCCAGCCAGATGAGATGATGCCTCTCGGCAAGAAGCTGGTTTAGATAGTGAAGAAGCTGAAGATTGCTCTGCCCTCAATCACCGGGAAGCCTACCAATGCACTTCCGACGGATACCCGCTACAGGATTAAGGTGCACATTCCAGGGAGGACCTTCGGAGGACATTCTGAGCCCATTGACTTTGAGTTTACCGATTTCAGTTGGATCCTCGGAAGAGACATGGCGATTTATCGTGCACTTGGACATCTCCGAGACGAGTACAGGCCGAGCTCGACCCATCAGACCTCGCCATGATTTCTCGCAGAGCTAGGAATGGAGATATCATCCGTACCGTAGAGGACGACTCCATTCTCTCATATGTCCAAGACTTGGAGAGTCTCCTCAGGAAACGGGAAATCTAGACTCGCCGTAACTCGAAGGTACACAGGAGGCTGTTGTTCCGTGAACTGGAACTGGAGGAGAAAGCACATGCGGACTTCCTTGACCATGAAGAAGAAATCAAGGATTTCATGGAGAGAGTCGACAAGCTGATGATGGATGTTGCGGAATTAGAGGAGATGTTGGACCTGGGAGAATTCCTTTTTCTGAGTTGTGATGACTGACCCCTCGTGAGCATTGACCAGGATAATGAAGGGAGCTCCACCAAGAAAGCCGCAAGAGGAGGCGCCGCACCACAGACGCCACACCGAGGACGCCGCACTGTGAGGACGCAAGGATAATTGATGAAGACATTTAGTCGACCGCCATGTTATTTTATTTTTCCGTCTATCGCTTAGGCCGTTATTTTCGATTAGTCGTGAGAATTTGTAATCCGAGATTGAACCATGTTTGAGATGATTGAATAAATGATTGGTGTGATTATGATTGTGCATTCATATGGGTAGTGATATTTTCTCATTAGACCCTTGTTCTATTCTATTTTTCTCATCCACTCCAAAACACCAGATGCCTCCGAGACGTGACCCCGGTTTCAACTTTCATTGGAGCTCACCCGGTGATCCAGCAGCAGAATGCCCTCATGCAGATGCTCATCCAGAACCAAAACAACAACAACAAGAACAATCCACCGCCACCACCCCCTGTTGACAACTTGACCCGCTTCCTAAGGCTGAATCCGCCAGTGTTCTCTAGCAGCACTGAGCCGATTGTGGCCGATGATTGGCTCCGCAAGGTCGGAAGGGAGTTAGCCACTTCTGGATTCACATATGCAGAAGGTGCGCTTTGCCGCACATCGGCTTGATGGACCTGCAGCCTCTTGGTGGGAGAACTACACCGCCACTTATCCCATCGCCACCATCACGTGGGATCAGTTCCAAGAAGCTTTCCGCACGCTCATGTCTCACCGGAGCCATGAGTCTGAAGAAGCGTGAGTTCCGCAACTTACGCCAGGGGAACCGTCTTGTGGGGCGATGCGTGGATGAATTCAGCAAGTTAGCTCGCTATGCCCCGGATGATGTGGCCACGGATGCATAAGCAGGAAAAGTTTCTCGAGGACTCAATGACGAAGGGAATGCAGCTAATGGTGGCTACCTTCAACAACTACCAGGAGCTGGTAGACAAGGCCACCATACTTGAAGGCAAGCAGCAGCAGATGGATAGCCGCAAGCGGAAGTATGGCCAGGGGAAGTATAACTCGGAGCTCGTGAAGCCCGTTATGCCCCATACTCGGGAGGACATACCCATCACACCCATGGAGGGCATAACCATGGAGGGAATGGGAACAACCGCAACCACGACAACAAGTCAGACAATGGAAACGGCAATGGCAACTAGCATCGTCCTGCCCCGGCTCAGAAGGATCTGAGTCACATCACCTGTTTCAAGTGCCAGAAAATAGGGCACTATGCCACCGACTGCCCGGAGGCCAAGCAGAGGAATGGAAACGGCAATGGAAGCTCAGCAAAGAAGCCCAACCCTTTTCCTCGTGCTCGGGTGAACCACATTGACGTGGAGGACGTCTATGATCAGCCGGACAATCGTGGTTGCTAAGTTTTTATTAAATTCACATCCGATATTGGTACTCTTTGATTACGGTGCAACACATTCATTCATATCAAGGGTAGTTGTGGAAAAGTACGGGTTGCCCACTAGAACCCTTAGAAGCCCTCTTCACGTCGGTTCGCGAGAGGAGAAATGATGGCGAGCTTAGGCTGTCATGCAACCCCTTAACATCGGAAACCATAAATTTCCCTTGAGACCTCATAGTATTGGAAACCCAGACCTTGGATGTAATCCTAGGCATGGATTGGTTGACGAAGTTTGAACGAAACATAGATCGTGCTCAAGAAGACGATTTACGCTCACCACTCCGGAGCGAAGAGGATCAAATATGTATCGAGACGTATCCCGATGAAGAATCGGTGAATTCCCTCACGGGAGTTGTTCAGAGGAAGTGCGATGAGTACAAGATTTTCCCGATGTGTTCCCGGAGGAATTACCAGGAATGCCACCGGACAGAGACATTGAATTTCTGATCGAGTTATTGCCAGGCACAGCCCCAATATCCAAGAGACCCTATCGGATGCCCCCGAACGAACTGGAAGAGATCAAAAAGCAAATTAATGAGCTATTGGAGAAGGGATATATTCGGCCAAGCTCGTCACCTTGGGGAGCCCCAGTTCTTTTGGTAGAGAATAAGGATGGAACCCTGAGAATGGTTGTGGATTATCGTTCGTTGAACGACGTGACCATCAAGAACAAGTACCCTCTGCCGATGATTAATGATCTATTTGATCAGTTAGTTGGAGCCAAGGTATTCTCCAAGATCGATCTTCGATCGTGGTATCATCGATTGAAGATCCGTGAAAAGGATATACCTAAAACAACATTCACCACGGTATGGTTTATATGAGTATACCGTCATGTCATTCGGATTGACTAATGCCCTGCATAGTTCATGAATTTGATGAACAAGGTATTTATGGAATATCTGGACAAGTTTGTCGTGGTGTTCATCGATGATATACTGATTTTCTCCAAGAGCGAGGAAGAGCATAAGGAACATTTGCGTCTAGTTCTTGAGAAAATCCGAGAACATCAGTTGTATGCCAAGTTCAGCAAATGTGAATTTTGGCTAAAGGAAGTCGGATTCCTCGGACATGTTATTTCAGGAGAAGGAATAGCAGTTGACCCCACCAAGGTTGTATCAGTCACCGATTGGCAGTCACCCACCTCAGTCAAGGAGATCCGCAGTTTTCTCGGACTCGCAGGATATTATCGGAGGTTTATTGAGAATTTCTCGAAGATTGCCAAGCCCATGACTGAGCTGTTGAAAAAGGACGCCAAGTACATTTGGACTGAGGATTGTGAAGCCAGTTTCCAGGAATTGAAGAAACGTTTGGTTACGGCCCTAATCTTGATTTTCTTAGGACATACACAAGGATTACCGGTATATTGTGACGCTTCTACTTGAGGACTCGGAGGAGTACTCATGCAGGAAGGAAAAGTTGTAGCTTATACCTCCGAGCCGAATCGACCTCACGAGATGAATTACGCCACACATGATTTGGAGTTAGCAGCCGTAGTGCATGCACTCAAGACCTGGAGGCATTTCCTTATCGGAAACAGATGTGATGTTTACACAGATCATAAAAGCTTGAAGTATATTTTCACGCAGAAAGAGTTGAACCTCAGGCAGAGGAGATGGCTAGAGTTAATCAAGGACTATGACATGAGATTGCATTACCACCCAGGAAAGGCTAATGTTGTAGCAGATGCTTTGAGCCGTAAGAGTTATGTGAATACTCTCATAGCGGGAGGATTACCCCAGGAGTTAGTCGATGACCTCAGAGATCTCCGACTGGAGATAGTTCCGAGAGGGCATGTTGCAGCTCTGGAAGTTCAGTCCACTTTGGCCGAAAGAATTCGTGAAGCCTAGAAGTCGGACAAGGAAATTGATGAGATAAAGAAAAGGATGAATGAAGGAAAAGCTAAAGGGTTTCGTAAGGATGAATAAGGAGCTATATGGTTCAAGGATCGTATTTATGTACCCAATGATCCCGAACTCAGGAAGCTAATTCTTCAGGAGGCTCATGATTCACCGTACTCGATTCACCCCGGTAACACCAAGATGTATCTAGATTTGAAGGAAAGTTTCTGGTGGACAGGTATGAAGAAGGATATTGCTGAGTACGTAGCAATATGCGATGTTTTCCAAATGAGTAAAGGCGTAACATCGAAGCCAGCAGGTTACTTCAACCCTTGCCGATTCCCGAGTGGAAATGGGAAAAACTTGGAATGGATTTTATCACAGGATTACCCAGACCCGTTCAGGTTATGATTCCATCTGGGTAGTGGTTGATCGATTGACCAAGGTAGCTCATTTCGTTCCCTGAAGACTACCTATACCAGCGCTAAGTTAGCCAAGATATACATGACCAGGATCGTATGTCTGCATGGAGTTCCGAGGAGTATCGTGTCGATAGAGGAACACAATTTACCTCAAAGTTTTGGAATCAGTTGCATGAAACTTTGGAGTGCAGGCTGGAGTTCAAGATGACTTTTCATCCATGAGCAGATGGACAGACCGAGAGAGTCAACCAGATTTTGGAGGACATGTTGAGAGCTTGTACGCTAGACTATGGATCTAGCTGGGATGATAATTTGCCATACGCGGAGTTCTCGTACAATAACAGTTATCAGACCAGTCTGAAGATGGCCCCTTTCGAAGCTCTATACGGAAGGAGGTGCAGAACACCATTGCTGTGGGATGGTGTTGGAGATCGAAAACTTTTCAGTCCCGATCTTATCAGAGATTCCGAAGAGAAAGTCAAGTTGATTCGAGATAGACTCAAGGTAGCTCAATCGGCGTAAGAGTTATGCCGACAGTAAACGCAAGGAAGTAACATACGAAGCAGGAGACCGGGCATATCTTCGTGTGTCCCCACTTCGTGGAATCAAGAGGTTCGGTGTTAAAGGAAAGTTAGCACCCCGGTTCATTGGCCCCTACAAAATCCTCGAACATCGTGGAGAAGTTGCTTACAAGTTGGAATTGCCGGAAGGATTGTCCGGAGTTCACGATGTTTTCCATGTTTCTCAGCTAAAGAAATGCCATGCCGAGATGGCCGATATTCCGTTGAGAGACACAGTGCCCCTAGAGGCCATACAGCTCGACAGTGATCTGACTTATGAGGAGAAACCCGTCCGAATTCTCAAGACTGCGATCAGAGTCACCCGCAGCAAGATCATCAAGTTTTGCAAGGTGTTGTGGAGTCATCATTCCGAGGAGGAAGCCACACAGGAGCGAGAAGAAGACCTCCGCCGAGACCACCCGCACCTATTTGCTAGCCAACCCGAATCTCGAGGGCGAGATTCATCTTAAGGTGGGTAGGTTTGTAACATCCCAAATTTCCCATTTAGAATGTTTTACAATTATAGCTAAGCATCTATGCATTATTGTTGAAATGAGTGACACTTGAATTATTTCAGAGGCTTTTGAGTTTGTTTGAATTTGAATTCAAATTGGCAGTTGAATTTACTTCAAAACAATGCCTGACAAATACTTGAGAAAAAGTATGAGAGGAGTAAACATGACACTCCAAAAATGTCAGATGAAAAATGTTGCCAAAAAGTTTGAATTCAAATCAGATTTTATTTTGGATTTCTTGAAAAATGTTTTTTTTAGTTTGAGTTTTGCCCCTGGAAAAATGTTCAAATTGTAGGATAAATTCCCCTGATAATTTTGATATATATATGTCCTATATATAAATATATATATTTTATATATTCCCCCTCTCCCTAATTCAAAAAAAAAGGAAAAAGAACCCCCAGGCGCCAGCCAGCGCCAGGCGCAGCCCACCAGCAGGCCAGGCGCAGCCCACCAGCGCCGAGCCCACCTACCCGAGCCGCCGCGCCCAAAACCCCTCCCCCTCGGTCGCCCGCTCGCTCACCTCTCCCCCTCTCTCGCGGACACCCCGGGCCCGCCCTCATCCCTTTCCTCACGCCTTGAATCAAGCGCCCGCCCGCCCGAATCCCGGGATCTCGGGATCGCTTCCCCGATTCGCCCCCTCCTCCACGTCGACCCCCGCCCTCTATATACCCCTCCCCTCACCCCGGTCCGCCCCCTCACCGCTCCTGAAACCCTCTCCCCTCGCCGCAATCGCTCATGGGAACCCAGCCCCTTGGCGCCATTGCCGCCCCACCGCTCGTCTCCCCACCCACCGGCTCCACCGACTCCACCCGAACTCCTCGCCCGTCACTTTGCTGACGCCTCCGCCGTCGCCCGGACCACCGAGCCACCAGCGCCGTCGCCGCCCGAGCCGCCGTCGTCCGTCGCCATCGTCGCCACCGCGGTGAGTCGCTGGAGCCGCCAACCACCGTTAGATCTAGAATCTAGGGCCTAGATTAGATCACGCGAAGGGGTACGATTTTATTTAAAAGACCGGTTTAGTTACGGGTTTTATTGGTTTAGTTAGCGGTTTAGTTAGACCGGCCCGATCGGTTTACTCTCTCGACACGCTTTAGTTATTTGACGCCTTTGGCGTTAGATAGGCCGTTAAGCGCTAGTTTTTTTTTTTTTTTTCGTTTCTGTTTTAACAGAATAGTTTCAGTTTTGTAAAATCCATATCTTTTAGGTTACTTAATATTTTTAGTTGATTCTTTTTTTGTTAGTTTGCAAATTTGTTGTAGTTTCTGTAGAAAATATGTTTGGCCATGTTTTAATTATTAGAAATTGTTTTATTTTAGTTTTAGACAGATTAGTATTTCTGCTATAAAATGAGTTAGGATTATTTTATTTTAGTGATTCTTTTTGGCACTGCTTTGTTTTGACCTTGCCTAGCAGTAGGAATTTATTTGGGTATTTTAGATTTAATAAAAAAATAGTTTTAGTCAAAATCATGTGTTTCTTGTTTATTTAACTAGCTACTGTTTTCCTATTTTTCTATTTAGTAAATTATTTTATTTTTACTATGTTATAGTTTATTTTAGATTAGTTTCTGTAGCTACAGAGGATGAACTTTTATTTACAGTAGAATAAAAAATTTATTTTATTTTTCCTTGCTAGGATTGTTATAGGCATAATAGGAGTTCTATAATAGCTTTTGATGTGATTCTTTTTGCTCCTAGTTTGTATGATGTGTTCCCTTCTGTTAGTTAGCAAAACCCATGCTTAGGTTCTGTTAAGAAAAGTTTTAGTTGTGTAAAACTATTTCTTAGTTGTTGCTTGATGTGGTGAAAACCTTGATTTGCTTTCTCCGAGTTTTCTTTGGATTTTGGTTTGAGTACTTGGGTGTTTTATTTCCAACTTGCTGTTATGTTATATTGTGCCATACTTATTTGTGCTATTGTTTGATCCGATAGAATTTCCGCAGTGCGAAGCCTGCTATTACGAGTCCCTAGCTTTCGAGGACCGTCAGCCAGGCAAGTCATTTGATCATGTTTTACAATACCTATGATTTTATTGCATTAGAATTATACCTCCCCACCATGCATGCAGTAGGAGAATTTTAAGTTATGTTCTTGAGTAGTATCATGAGGTAGGATGAAACCAACTTCCCCTTGTTACCATGGCCCAGGACGAAGTAGTTTAATTTTGCTATGCTCGTAGACGGGGTTGGTTGAGTGATTCATAAGGGAGATGTGAGAGTCAAGATGATGACAACCCCATGATTTCAAGCTCAAGATGGACTTCAAAATTTACTACTTTGGGTGGAGGACGGTTGGCAGGCACCTTGGAGAACCCAGTGGTGGCCGGGATGCATGGAGAAGCGCCATGACATCTTGCGAGCTTCACCCAGCCACGAAGAGACGGATGGATACCCCATTGACGGAAGCTTACATGTGCATCCGCAAGCCATTATGGGCTCGCTTGGTCGACCCTAAGGCGTGACTCTGGCGAGACGGTGCTACGAGATGTAGAAGAACGGTAGGATTGGATGGGCACCGCGATGGCCGAGAGGAACTCTTCGGAAGACCTGTTTACGTTCGTCCGTCTTCAAACACCGTGAAGTGCGAAGACTTAAAGGAGGAGCGATTCTTGCGGGTAAAGTCGCAAACCTCTGCAGAGTGAAGATCTAATCGGTTAGCCGTGTCCCGATTCTGGACAATTTGAGCCTCTGGAACTTGGAGTATTTCAGATATCTCAACACCGAACTTAATAAATTAATTAAGGGGGTTATTTAATAATTGGGAATGAGACATTGGTTGGCGGAACCATCTCAATAACTACCAACATTTTGTAGTATTTGCAAACAAGTCCTTGTTGTAGGGAAAAACTGGTTTTTTCGCAAAACAATGAAACTTAGAGCCCCACAGCCAAATTGCATATAGTGTTAGTAATTTTATTGTTGTTCTCTCTTTGACTTGCCGGCATATTCAAAATGCTGACCTACACGGCTGCAACGTCTTATGTTGCAGAGGAGTTTTCCGATCAGGAGTGAGGATACGATCCACGCTTGGCGATTGCCCTATGGAGTCGGATGGACTCGCTACTCGTCTACGCTTCCGCAGTTTTGTTTAGTTTATTTCTCATGAGTTGGCCTTCGGCCGAATTTATTCTATTGTAATAAAGACTCGATATGAGAATCGTGTAATAAATTCAGGTGTGATTGAACTTTGATTCTTTCATCAATGTACTGTGTGTGCCAGCATGATCTTGGGATGGTACCGCTACACAGAGACTTGACCGATTTTGGGTCGGGTCGCTACAAGTTTACTTCAAAGTTTTGGCATCGATTACACGGACCTTGGAGTGCAGATTGGAGTTGATCTGACATTCCACCCGCAGACAGATGGATAGACCGAGAGAGTCAACCAGATACTGGAAGATATGTTAAGAGCATGTGCGCTAGATTATGGATCTAGTTGGGATGACAATTTGCCTTACGCAGAGTTCTCATACAACAATAGCTACCAAGCCAGTTTGAAGATGGCACCGTTCGAAGCTCTGTATGGACGGAGGTGCAAAACGCCGTTGATGTGGGATGAGGTAGGAGACCGACTGCTGTTTGGACCAGACCTGATCAAGGAGTCTGAAGAGAAGGTTAAGCTGATTCGAGACAGACTAAAGATTGCTCAGTCCAGGTAGAAAAGTTACGCAGACTCGAAACGCAAGGAGGTAACTTATGAAATTGGAGACAGAGCATATCTGCGAGTATCACCCTTGCGAGGAGTGAAACGTTTTGGAGTTAAGGGAAAGTTAGCTCCGAGATTTGTAGGACCGTATCGTGTTTTGGAACGGATGGGAGAAGTTGCCTACAAGTTGGAGTTACCTGAAGGACTGTAAGGAGTTCACGATGTGTTCCATGTCTCACGGTGAAGAAGTGTCATGCCGATATGGCCGATATACCGTTAAGAGATCTGATACCTTTGGAGGCAATTCAGCTGGACTGTGATTTGACTTATGAGGAGAAGCCAGTGAAGATTCTTGAGTTTGCCAGCAGAGTCACCCGCAGCAAGGTTATTAAGTTTTGCAAAGTTCAGTGGAGCCACCATACCGAGGATGAAGCCACCTGGGAACGAGAGGATGATCTTCGCAAAGACCACCCGCACCTATTTTCTAGCCAACCCGAATCTCGAGGGCGAGATTCATCTTAAGGGGGGTAGGTTTGTAACATCCCAGATTTTCAATTTGGAATGTTATACATAGGTCATTCTTGCACATCATATTGTATTGCATTTCGTTTCGCAACCCTCGAAATCCTAAGCAACTCAAGGACCCCCGGAGAGAGTTGGGGATTTCCCAGTTTTCATATTTGATTTTTATCAAATAATGAAACGAGGATTTTTTATTTTAATTATTTTTCTCTCTAAAAAATATTTCATATTAAAATATATGAGAGGAGATAATATGACTTCTCCAAAACAATTGAAATATTGGAGGAAAAATGTTAAAATCATGTATTTGATTTTATTTGAGTTTATTTGGATTTTATTTGCATTAGAAAATTGCACGTTTTCAAAATTGCATTTTAGGGCCAAGAAAATGTTCATCTCGTTCTAAATATTTCATTTAGACGGTGAATTTTTTTTTGGCATTTTTAGGTTTTTATTTTATTTTATAGGATTTATTTTCTGTTCGTAAATTATTTAAAAACTTGACACCGATCGGTGAAACCACCGGGCACCTAACTCCACCAGCGCGCCTTGCTTGACAGCGCCAGCCGCTACCGCCGACGAGGAGTCGGCCGACTCCTCTCACCTTCATGCCTTGCCCCTCCTCCAAGCCCCCCGAGCTCCCCACCACCACCCGCCGCCACGCGCACGCCTCGAGCCGCGCCTCCCGCCACCGCCGCTACGCTGCCATGCCCGCCGCCCCGCCGCCCAACCCCGCCCCGCCGGAGCCACCTCTCCGGAGGTACCGTGCCGGATCCGAGTCACTGGGTTTTTTTAAACCATTCGGTTTTTTAGAAACCCTAGTTCGTTTTTTTAGATCGGTTCGCCGGTTTTCTTGGTTCTTCTATTTAGCGGACGTTTGTCCGTACGTTCGTTTTAACGAACGGTTTTCTCCCGTTAGTTACAGATAACGAACGCTCGTTCGTTAGTCTGTTCGTCAGTTTTCATTTATCGGATTTTTCTGCGATTATTTTCGATCGTGATTTCTGATCCGATCTTAGTTTCTGTTTATCTTTTCGCTCGTTAGTCGGAATCAGGCGATTCAAACGCCTAGAGTTTCGTCTCGAGACCCTCTTTCTGTTTAATCAACTTAAACAAGATTTTGATACTGTAAAATTTGACCTTAGTTCAGATTAGTAAACGGATCTTGTTTCTTTCGCCGTTTGAGTTTCGTTGCTCCATTTGATTTGATTCTTTTTGCGAACTGGAGTTCTTAAGTTGAACTTTCTGGTCAACCTCTTTTATTTAAAGTTTTGCTTGTGCATCTTTGCTTGTTGCTTATGTATATTATTTTTTGTTTGTGATAGAATTCCCGCAGTGCGAAGCGTGTTACTACGAGTCTCTAGGATTCGCGGATCGTGAGCAAGGCAAGTAACACATTGATCATACTCTTTTCATACCCAGTTTTTATGCATTAGTTCAATCCTCAAACATTGCATGATTAGGATTTCATTAACTTGTGGGTTGGGAAGTAGTTGTTGTTGTAGAACCTATTGCCCTGTTACTATCAAACCCTTGGAGTTACTTCTACGCGTTGCTTATATTGCTATGCTATGCTCGTAGACGTGGTTTGGGTTTGAGTGAATCCATGACAGATGTGAGATTGTTAATTAATGGTTCAACTTAAGGTGGCAACTTAAATTAACATCTGGGTGGATTGAGGCACCTGGGGAACCTAGTGTTTTCTGTATTTTTTGGAAATCCCAGGGTACCCGTGTGATCTTCCTATCGACCGCCGCCCAGGCTTAAAGGGAACTGAGATGATTCATGCTAGAAACTTCCGTGTGCAGCCACAAGTTATTATGGGCTCTAGCATAGTTGAGTAAGTTACGTGAAGCTCTTGAAGAGGTAGATCAGCAGGTAGTGGGTTTTGTAGGTTTGGTATGGTCTACGGAGTAGGGAGTTAATGTTTACGAAAGACTATGTCTCGGTCATCCATTTCTCAAACACCGTGCGGTCACGAGAAATCCAACGGAAGCGATCGAGTCTTGTGGGGAAAAGTGCGCAAACCTCTGCAGAGTGTACAATCTAATCATGGTTAGCCGTTTCCCCAGTTATGGACAATCTTGAGTATCTAGTACTTGGGTTATCACATGTATCTCATCACTCTTAATTAATATTATTGGGTTGTTAATTACTTTAATTGGGATTGAGTTGGGGTTATACCTTCTCAATGTTTCAACCACCATGATAGTTAAATTAAAATCTATTCCTTTGTTGTAGGGAAAAATTGGCTTTTCGCAAAACTATAACCTTAGAGCTTTCCATCAGCCAAATATGCATGTAGTGATAGTATTATCCTGTTCTTGCTCTACTATGTTATATTGCCATCATATTCCATGTGCTGACCCGTTTTCGGACTGCAATGTATTATGTTGCAGACATTTCAGACGAGGATTAAGGTTCGTTAGGTCGTTGCCGTGCAGCTCAGCTATGCCGTTGGAGTTGATGGACTCACTTTATCTTCCAAGCCTTCATTGTTATCGCATTAGATGGCCTTAAGCCATATTATTGTAATAAGTTCTCTTTTGAGACATTCGATGTAATAAGTGTGTGATTGCTACTCGGTTATAAATCCTTGAGTCTTTGTGTCAAGACATTCTTGATCCGTGGATGACATCGAACCACGAGGACACGACCATCTGAGGTCGGGTCGCTACAAAGAACATGGTCACCTAGGCAGCACAAATTTGCAATGAATAGAGCACTAGAACAAAAACTAATTGGACCAATGGAGGAGTCACATACCAAGGAACAATCTCCCCAAGCAGTTTTGTGAGAGGTGCTTTGAGCAAGGAGATCAAAAAACGCAGCAAAATGAGCTAGAACTCGTGCTTGAGCTGGATATTGGTGTTTGTGGGAGGAAGAAGGAGTGTATGGGTGCAGGAATAAGTGGAGGAGGGTCACCGTGGGCCCACGAGGCTGGGGGCGCGCCCTGGGGGGTAGGGCGCGCCCTCCACCCTCGTGGCTGTGTGCTTGCCCCTCCGATGTGTTCTCAGTGCGGATATTCTAAAAATTCTAGAAAAATCATATTCCATTTTCGTGGCATTTGCGTAACTTTTATTTTCGGGGTATTTTTTATATTGCACGGATCAATCGAAAAATGTACGGAAAAATACTTTTTTTACTTTATTTCAACTAAATAACGAGAAAGTAGAAAGAGGGTACGTAAGGTTGCGCCTTCTAGTTTCATCCATCTCATGCTCATCAAAAGGAATCCACTAACAAGGTTGATCAAGTCTTGTTAATAAACTCATTCGAATAACATGGAACCGGAGAAATTTGAATAACACTATGTTACCTCAACGGGATATGCACATCCCCTATAATAAGAATATCATATTTCTTCTTGACAGTAGGAAGAGGAAATTCAAAACCTCCAAATATAATCGATGGAATTTTTCCAATAGAGTTGATACTATGAACTTGAGGTTGTTTCCTCGGAAAGTGTACTATATGCTCATTACCATTAACATGAAAAGTGACATTGCCTTTGTTGCAATCAATAATAGCCCCTGCGGTATTCAAAAAAGGTCTTCCAAGAATAATAGACATACTATCGTCCTCGGGAATATCAAGAATAACAAAGTCCATTAAGATGGTAACGTTTGCAACCATAACAGGCACATCCTCACAAATACCGACAGGTATAGCAATTGACTTATCAGCCATTTGCAAAGATATTTCAGTAGGTGTCAACTTATTCAAATCAAGTCTACGTTATAAAGAGAGAGGCATAACACTAACACCGGCTCCAAGATCACATAAAGCAGTTTTAACATAATTTCTTTCAATGGAGCATGGTATAGTAGGTACTCCTGGATCTCCAAGTTTCTTAGGCATTCCACACTTAAAAGTATAATTAGCAAGCATGGTGGAAATCTCAGCTTCCGGTATCTTCCTTTTATTAGTAACAATATCTTTCATATACTTAGCATAAGGATTCATTTTGAGCATATCAGTTAATCGCATATGTGAAAAGATAGGTCTAATCATTTCAGCAAAGCGCTCAAAATCCTCATCATCCTTTTTCTTGGATGGTTTGGGAGGAAAAGGCATGGGTTTCTGAACCCATGGTTCTCTTTCCTTACCGTGCTTCCTAGCAACAAAGTCTCTCTTATCATAGCGTTGATTCTTTGATTGTGGGTTATCAAGATCAACAGCAGGTTCAGTTTCTACATCATTATCATTACTAGGTTGAGCATCATCATGAACTTCATCATTAACATTTTCACTAGGTTCATGTTCATTACCAGATTGTGTTTTAGCATCAGAAATAGATATATGATTTGGATTCTCAGGTGGTTCAGCAATAGGTTCACTAGAAGCATGCAAAGTCCTATCATTTTTCTTTTTCTTCTTTTTAGAAGGACTAGGTGCATCAATATTATTTCTCTGAGAATCTTGTTCAATCCTCTTAGGGTGGCCTTCAGGATATAAAGGTTCCTGAGTCATTCTACTAGTTCTAGTAGCCACTCTAACAGCATAATCATTTTTCTTACTATTCAATTCATTGAGAAAATCGTTTTGAGCCTTACGTACTTGTTCTACTTGAGTGGTAACCATAGAAGCATGTTTAGTAATGAGTTTAAGTTCACCTTTAACTCTAGACATATAATCACCCAAGTGTTCAAGCGTATCGGAATTGTATTTCAATTGTCTACCAAAATAAGCATTGAAGTTTTCTTGTTTGACAATAAAATTATCAAACTCTTCTAAGCATTGTCTAGCAGACTTATAGTGAGGAATATCACCTTCATCGAATCTATAGACAGAATTTACCTTTACTACCTGTGTCGGGTTATCAAGAACATGAGTTTCTTCAATAGGTGATGGATTAAGATCACAAGTTTCTTCAGCAGGCGGTAAATTAAGACCATGTATTTCTTCAATAGGAGGTAAATTCTTAACATCTTCAGCTTTAATACATTTTTCTTTCATAGATTTCTTTGCCTCTTGCATATCTTTCAGATCGAGAAAAAGATCACCTCTCTTCTTCGGAGTTGGTTTAGGAATAGGCTCAGAATTGGCTCAGAAGTGTCCAATTATTTTCATTTGTCAACATATTATTCAATAGAATTTCAGCTTCATCCGTGTTCCTTCCCTAAAACGGAACCAACACAACTATCCGTAATCTCTGGAAGCATCGGTTAGTCCATTATAAAAGATATCAAGTATTTCATTTTTCTTGAGAGGATGATCAGGCAAAGCATTAAGTAACTTGAGAAGCCTCCCCCAAGCTTGTGGGAGACTCTCTTCTTCAATTTGCACAAAGTTGTATATATCCCTTAAAGCAGCTTGTTTCTTATGAGCGGGGAAATATTTAGTAGAGAAGTAATAAATCATATCACAGGGACTACGCACACAACCAGGATCAAGAGAATTAAACCATATCTTAGCATCACCCTTTAATGAGAACGGAAATATTTTAAGGATATAAAAGTAGCGAGATCTCTCATCATTAGTGAACAGAGTGGCTATATCATTTAATTTAGTAAGATGTGCCACAACAGTTTCAGATTCATAGCCATGAAAAGGATCAGATTCAACCAAAGTAATTATATCAGGAGCAACAGAGAATTCATAATCGTTATCGGTAACACAGATAGGTGAAGTAGCAAAATCAGGGTCATGTTTCATTCTATCAATAAGAGATTGCTGATTCCATTTAGCTAATAACCTCTTGAGCTCATATCTATCTTTGCAGGCTAAAATAGCTGCAGAAGCTTCTTTATCAAAAACATAACCCTCAGGAATAACGGGCAAATCTTCATCATCACTCTCATCAATATATTCAGTTTCAATAATTTCTTTCTCTCTAGCCCTAGCATTTTGTTCATCAAGAAATTCACTAAGGGGTACAGTAGTATCATGCATAGAAGTAGTTTCATCATAAGTATCATGCATAGCAGAAGTGGCATCATCAATAATATCATCAATAACATGCGACATATCAGAACGAATAGCAGAATCAGGTTTAGGTGTCGCAAGCTTACTCAAAACAGAAGGTGAATCAAGTGCAGAGCTAGATGGCAGTTCCTTACCTCCCCTCGTAGTTGACGGATAAATTGTTGTCTTAGTGTCTTTCAAGTTCTTCATAGTGGCCAGCAGATATAAATCCCAAGTGACTCAAAGAATAGAGCTATGCTCCCCTACAACGGCGCCAGAAAATAGTCTTGATAACCCACAAGTATAGGGGATCGCAACAATTTTCGAGGGTAGAGTATTCAACCCAAATTTGTTGATTCGACACAAGGGGAGCCTAAGAATATTCTCAAGTATTAGCAGTTGAGTTGTCAATTAAACCACACCTGGATAACTTAGTATCTGCAGCAAAGTATTTAGTAGCAACGTAATATGATAGTAGTGGTAACGGTAACAAAGGTAACAGTAGCAAAAGTAATATTTTTGGTATTTTGTAGTGATTGTAACAGTAGCAACGGGAAAGTAAATAAGCGAAGAGCAATATGTGAAAAGCTCGTAGGCATTGGATCGGTGATGGAGAATTATGCCGGATGTGGTTCATCATGTAACAGTCATAACATATGGTGACACAGAACTAGCTCCAATTCATCAATGTAATGTAGGCATGTATTCCGAATATAGTCATACATGCTTATGGAAAAGAACTTGCATGACATCTTTTGTCCTACCCTCCCATGGCAGCGGGGTCCTAGCGGAAACTAAGAGATATTAAGGCCTCCTAATAATAGAGTACCGGAACAAAGCATTAGCACATAGTGAATACATGAACACCTCAAACTATGGTCATCACCGGGAGTGGTCCCGATTATTGTCACTTCGGGGTTGCCGGATATAACACATAGTAGGTGACTATGGACTTGCAAGATAGGATGAAGAACTCACATATATTCATGAAAACATAATAGGTTCAGATCTAAAATCATGGCACTCGGGCCCTAGTGACAAGCATTAAGCATAGCAAAGTCATAGCAACATCAATCTCAGAACATAGTGGATACTAGGGATCAAACCCTAACAAAACTAACTCGATTACATGACAGATCTCATCCAACCCATCACCGTCCACCAAGCCTACGATGGAATTACTCACACACGGCGGTGAGCATCATGAAATTGGTGATGGAGGATGGTTGATGATGACGATGGCGACGAATCGCCCTCTCCGGAGCCCTGAACGGACTCCAGATCAGCCCTCCCGAGAGGTTTTAGGGCTTGGCGGCGGCTCCGTCGTGAAAACGCGATGAATTCTTCTCTCCGATTTTTTCTCCCGAAAGCAAATATATAGAGTTGGAGTTGAGGTCGGAGGAGCTCCAGGGGCCCACGAGGTAGGGGCCGCCCTACGGGGAGGGCGCGCCCACCCTCGTGGCCAGTGTGGGCCCCTTGTCTTCATCTTTTGCAAGGATTTTTATTATTTCCAAATAGACATTCCGTGGAGTTTCAGGTCATTCCAAGAACTTTTTTTTCTGCACATAAATAACACCATGGAAAGTCTGCTGAAAATAGCGTCAGTCCGGGTTAGTTCCATTCAAATCATGCAAGTTAGAGTCCAAAACAAGGGCAAAAGTGTTTGGAAAAGTAGATACGACGGAGACGTATCAAATATCTAAGGATTCCCTTGCGCGTTCGAGCGGCTTCCATATCGCCAGTCCTGGTCTGCACAAAGTTTGAACCTGCAAACAAAATGTAAGAAATGCTTGTGTGCCGCAGAGCGGTTGAGCCGCGGTATGTGGCATGTCCTGGCCTTCGCCGGAGTGTTTAATTGAGCTCTGGACGAGCCGGGCTATCCTACCGCGAAGTAGTTTGGGGTCCTTTGGTGGTGTCCGGGAGCCTGGCCGTCGACTCGAGGTTCGATTGAAAGGTGCCACTCGTTGCTTCTGCTGTTAAAGCAGCGGTATGCTCTTTGGTACCGAGGGAAAGTTTGGCCTTGCCATTAACCGTGATGACGCCGCGCGGACCGGGCATCTTGAGCTTACAGTAGGCATAATGTGGTACCGCATTGAATCGAGCAAACGCGGTTCATCCGAGCAGTGCCTGATAATCACTATGAAAGGGGACGATGTCGAAGATTAACTCTTCGGCACGGTAATTTTCTGGTGATCCGAAGACCACCTCAAGGGCGATGGAGCGTGTACAGCTGGCCTCCATACCTGGTATGATACCTCTGAAGGTGGTTTTAGTGGACTTGATCACCGAATGATCGATGCCCATCTTGCGCACTGTGTCCTGGTAAAGCAGGTTTAGACTGCTGTCACCGTCCATAAGGACTCGTGTGAGGTGGAACCCGTTAATTATTGGGTTGAGGACTAGTGCGGCTGGATTACCCTGATTGGTGTTGCCCGGACGATCTGTGCAGTTGAAGGTGATCGGCCCTATTTTATATTGCGGGATGACTGGTCCCGTTAAGTCGACATCCCTAAGGGTGCGCTTCCGGTCCGGGTTGTAGGTGCCGTTTACCATGTTCACTGTTTGGATTTGTGGGGGAAATTTCTTTCGCCCTCCTGTACTTGATGATCTGGGCTCCTCATCGCTGCCGTCGCTTTGAGACCCCTTATCTTTGTTTTTGGCGCCTAACCTGCCGGATTGTTTGAAGACCCAGCATTCTCTGTTGGTATGATTGGCTGGTGTTCCTGGGGTGCCATGAATTTGGCATGGGCGGTCGAGTATGCGGTCCAAACTGGACGGACCCGAATTGTCATTTTTGAGTGGCCCATTCCGCTGAACGGACTTAGGGCCACTAAATCTGGCATTGACTACCGTATCTTCGGCGTTTTCACCATTTTTGTGGCGCTTGTGTTTGTTGCGTCGGGGTTTGCCGTTGCTATCTCTCGCCTCGGATGTGCCAGGGTTGCTTGCTGTGTTGTTGGTACGGGCCAACCAGCTATCCTCGCCCGCGCAAAAGCGGGTCATGAGTGTCTTGAGGGCTGCCATGGATTTTGGCTTCTCTTGGCCGAGATGTCGGGCGAGCCACTCATCATGGATGTTATGTTTAAAGGCCACTAGGGCTTTCGCATCCGGACAGTCGAAAATTTGGTTCTTTTTAGTTAGGAACCGAGTCCAGAATTTCCTGGCTGACTCTCCGGGCTATTGTGTTATGGGACTTAAATCGTCAGCATCTGGTGGCCGCACATAAGTGCCCTGGAAGTTGTCTAGGAATGCGTCTGCCAGGTTCTCCCAACTTCCAATGGAGTTTGCTGGCAAGCTATTCAGCCAATGCCGAGCCGACCCTTTGAGTTTTAGCGGGAGATACTTGATGGCGTGTAGATCATCCCCATGGGCTATGTGAATGTGGAGGAAGAAATCCTCTATCCATACCGTGGGGTCTATAGTGCCGTCATATGATTCAATGTTCACGGGTTTAAACCATTCTGGGAATTCATGATCCATTACTTCATCAGTGAAGCATAGGGGGTGTGCGGCGCCTCTGTGTCGGGCTATATCACGACGCAGTTCATATGAGTCTTTTCTGCTGTGTTCGGCCCGGTCGGATTTGCTTTTAGTGTATCCGGCTTGACGGTTGTCGTCACGCGTTGGGGCGCGCCCCCGTGATCCGTAGACCGATCTTTTATGTCCTGATTTGTTTTCCAATAGGTCTCGCAGGTCCTGCGTGTTACCCCGGGCCTTGGTATTTTTGTTTGACTGGCGACGGGTGCGGGCTGGACTTCGGTCTGATATGCCGCTTTGTCTCAGCCACGAGATGGCCGGTCAGCCGCATCATAAGCTAGAGGCGTAGGTTTTAATGCTTCCTCCTTGAGTTGGGGTAGCAACCTGCGATTTGGATAACTTTTGGTTGGGCGCTCGAGTTCGTATTCCTCGGCCGTCAGGACCTCAGTCCATCTATCCGCTAGCAGATCTTGTTCAGCTTGAAGCTGTTGTTGCTTTTTCTTCAGGCTTTTTGTTGTGGCTATAAGCCGGCGCTCGAAGCGCTCCTGTTCGACATGATCCTCCGGCACGATAAATTCTTCGTCGTCGAGGCTCGCCTCATCTTCGGAGAGAGGCATGTAATTGTCATCCTCTGATTCGCCATCTGTTGCATGTTCCTTAGAGCTAGCTTGCCCTTCCTCCCGCTCAAAGCCTGGCTGGAGGGGATTGTCTTCGTCTTCGGCACTGTCCACAGCGTTATTGTCTCTTGTGCCGGTATCGCTGCTTTTGCTATGGCGGAGCTTAGAGCGGCGCCGATGACGCCGGTGCTTAGATTGCTTTTCGGGGGGATTATCCTCTGTTGCCTTATTGCCATCGCTTTCTTTGGGGGTGTCCACCATGTATATATCATATGATGAGGTGGCAGTCCAACGCCCTGTGGGCGGTGGTTCCTGTTCTTCTCCTACATCATCGTCCATACCGTCAATGTCTTCGGAGCCGAAATCAAGCATGTCGGTTAGGTCGTCGACATTGGCTATTAAGTGGGTGGTGGGTGGGGAACGAATTTCTTCGTCGTCTGCTTCCCACTCAAGCCGGACATAGTTCGGCCAAGGGCCTCCTGACAAGGAGAGAGACCTTAATGAATTTAGCACATCGCCTAGGGGCGAGTGCTGAAAGATATACGCGGAGGAAAACTCCATGATCGTTGCCCCCATCAGATTCGATAGGCACTGACACAGGCGGTTCGGAGCCCGTGGCCGGGGACGAATCCAAGAGTCCGGCAACACAGGCCTCGTAGGAGGTGAAGTCGGCGTTCGGCTCTATCGCCACGGAGTGTGCGGCCTCCATGGTGGGGTCCATCCACCCGTCCTCGGACAGCGCAATCTGCTCCGGATTGAGGGCCAGAGTAGCCATTAGTGACTGTGCGGCGCACCTGACATGGGCTCGAATCCGTCAAAGATCAATTCTACGCGGATGTCAGCAGTATAGTTTAAGCTTCCAAACATGACCTGACGGCCAGGGGTGTAGCTCTCGATCTGCTCCAGATGGCCAAGCGAGTTGGCCCACAGTGCGAAGCCGCCGAATACGAAGATCTGTCTGGGGGGAAAAACCTTGCCCTGGACCGCATCGTTGCCGATGATCGAAGGAGCCATCAAGCCTTATGGTGACGGCACAGTGGAACTCTCAATGAAAGCGCCAATGTCGGTGTCAAAACCGGCGGATCTCGGGTAGGGGGTCTCGAACTGTGCCTCTAAGGCGGATGGTAACAGGAGGCGGGGGACACAATGTTTACCCAGGTTCGGTGTCACAGCCCTAGAGCTTGATTGTAACCTAGTGGCATTGCATCCATGCATCATGTTTAATTTTCATGAAATTTGAAATGGGGATTGCCTAAACCCTAGCATTAAAGGAATTCAAATAGGCTCAACCAAAAATATTTTTCAGTGATTTCAAATGGCTTTAGAAAATGTTCATCATCTCTGGAAAAATGCTTTAAACGAACCGGAGGTGCTGCACATTTTCATGACATATTTGGTCCTTTGGATTAATTCATTAAGTATTTGCATTTGGGCATTTAAATGCTATAAAATATTTTAAATGCTCAAATAATCATAAACTTAAATGTTTCTGTGTTGGATATTTTCCAAACAGTAGGCTGAAACAAGTTTCATGATTTTTGGGGTAGCATTAGTATTTTTAATAAAGCCACGAAAGTTACCGAAAATTAGAAAACTAAAACAAATAAAAAAGAGAAGAGAGAGAATCTTACGGATTATCTGGCGCCCACCAACTGCCCAGCCCAGTGCCCAGCCCACCACCGCCTGGCTCCTGTCGCCTTCCTCCTCACGCCCGGGTGGCGAGGCGCGTGCGGCCAGCGTGGCCACTGCGCCCGACCACCTCCTCCTGCCTGGCTGCCTCCTCCTCCTGGGCCTTCCCAGGCGCCCACGCACCCCCGATCCCTCTCTCCCTCGCCGTGGCCTCTCCCCTCCTCTCGCTCCCTCCTCTCCCACCGGCCGGGCTCGTCGCCCGCCGCTTCGCCACCACCGCCACAGGGCCTCCCTCGCTCCCGACTAGCCCACAAGCTCCGCCACTCCATCCTCGCCCTCCCCGCCGTCACCGCGACCGGAGCCCCGGCGCCGCCCGCCGCTTTTCCCCTCCTCGGACCCTTGATGCCGTCGCCCGATTCGTGGCTCCGGTGCCTCCCACTGAGCTCGCCGATGCCATCGCTGCACCCGCCGTGAGCTCCTCCGTTTCCCCTCTCCCGACTCGCTTTCCTCCTCTAGCCACCGTTCCCACATGGCCAAGCTTCGCCGCCGTGCCTCGTCAGCCGGCATGGCTAGAGCCACAATGGCTCGGGCCAACCCCACCTCTCATGCTCAAGCAACACCGAGCCCGCAGCACCCCTCCGCACCTCCTGCAGGTGCCTCCTAGCGACGTGCCGAACTCGGCCGAGCTCCGGCCACGCCAAACACGTCGCCGGCCGATTCCACCACCCCAGCTAACTCCACCAAGAGCTTGGCTCCTCAGCCTCCTCCTAGATGCCCTCCATGGGCCATTTGGTCGCGGAATGGCAAAATTCACTTACGCCCGTCGAATTCTTCGGCGGCTAAACGCCGGCAGCCGACGTCGACTTTGACCACGGGTGGGCCCTGGTTGACTCTCCTGAGTCAATGACAGGTGGGGCCCAGCCCTGTTAACTAAATAGGTTTAGTTTAATTAAAATTTAGTTAAGCTAATTACTCTGACACTCGGGACCCACAGGTCAGGTTTGACCTGGCCGACCAGCTTGACTTGCTGACGTCACACCTATGTCATCTTGTGTGATAATAACCTTTTCTCGGATTTAATTTAATTCAGGAAATTTCAGAAAATACCCCAAACTACAAATATTCATAACTTTTAATCAGAACTCCAAATTAAATAATTTATATATGAAAATGATCAGAAAAATATGAAGAATCTGTTTATGGCACTTTCATGCATGATTGAACAAGTTAACTTCACTGAATAGGATGAATCATGATTAGGGCAAATTATGAAATAACATTTGGAGTTGGAATTTACTCTTGTCCGAATTCCACTTCAATTAACTTGGCTAGACATTGCATTAGGTGAATTCAGTACCTTAACATGACATGTCATTCATGTGAATGTGCATTGCATTGAATGTGTTCTTTCTCGATTGCGGTGATTGTCCCTCTCGATGAGCGATGTTTCAACGATGAGTTCGATGACACCGATGAAGAACTATATCATCTTCGAAGTGCGTGCAAGCAAAACCCCTTGTCCGTTCGATATAATCCCACTCTCTCGCTCCTGCTCTATTTTACTGCATTAGGACAACAACGACTCATGTGTTACTTGCTGCGGTAGTTGAACCCCTTTATCCTCTCGCATGACCTGTCATTCCACAAGAATTAGATGAAACCCACTAGCATGAGTAGGAGTTGTTTGAGCCATGTTGTGCCTACTCATTCATGCTTGTTGTCGTGCTCACTCTTTGCTTAGAGTTGAGTCAGTCCGATTCATCGGGAATGAATTGGAATGGTGTGTGAACATGTCCTCACGTGTGTGTGAGCTAAGTGTGTGAACACGATTTGGTAAAGGTAGCGGTGAGAGGCCATGTAGGGGTACATGGTGGGTTGTCTCATTGCAGTCGTCCTCAGGAACTGAGTTCTGTGTTTGTGATCCATGAAACAGTTACTACCACGCATTGGGATCCTTAATTGACCCTCTCGGCTTCTTAACCACCCTTTTCCTCAGTCCGGGAGTTGCAAGTAGTTTCTGGTGTTTGTAGTATGCTGGGGGCCGCACGCAACGCTGACCATAGGGGTGGGTTGTGTTGAGGTAGGCACCGTGGCCCGGTGTACCGATTCGCCCGTTTGGTGTCTCTGGAACCCTGTACACATCGTTCGGGGCTGTATGGGAAACCTCGGCCGGACTCCTCGGATGGAACCCGAATAGGCGATAAACCTGGACTTGGGACTTGTGTGTTTAGGTAGGTCGTGGCCGACACCCACGTTGGGCTTCCGCTTGAAGGTTGTCGAGTACATGTCGTGTAAACGGCGGTAAGTGGTGAGAGCGTGTGTGAAGAAGTACACCCCTGCAGGTTAATATGATCTATTCGAATAGCCGTGTCCATGGAGAAGGACTTCGGGTTGCCTATATCAGTTCATAGACAAGTGAAAGTGGATACTCTAAAATGCGCAAGATAAGCGTGAGTGCTATGGATGGCGTTCTCGTAGGGAGACGGGAGCGGGTCCATAGTGGTGTATTGATATGGTGAATATGTGGACTCGCGTGCGCCACCTTAAAAGAGTTACTTGCAAATGTAGTTCGGGATAGCCACCGAGTCAAAGCTGGCTTGCTGCGCTTAAACTCCACCACCCCTTTTGATAATGATGCATATGTAGCTAGTTCTCGATGTAAGTCTTCTTTGAGTACGTTTGTACTCACGCTTGCTTATTTTATGTTTTGCGTAGAGACTTCGTTCTCGCTAGTAGTTCCGCTTGGACTTCGACGCTTAGCTTGTTACCTCAGCTACGATCTTGTGCCCTCGGCAGATCTGGTAGATAGTCGGGGCTTCTCGGCCTTTTTCATTTATAGTTGTCTCGTACTCGAGACATGTTTAGCTTCCGCTTGTGTTTTGACTTGTATGTTTCGAGTGTTGGGTCATGAGACCCATGCTTGTAATATCTCGCTCCTCGGAGCCTAATGAATAAATATTTGAGTCGTAGAGTTATGTTGTGATGCCATGTTGTATCTACACATATTAAGCATATTGTGTGTATGTTTGAAATGCTTGGTATGTGTGGGATCCGACAAACTAGTTGTTTATCCTTGGCAGCCTCTCATATGGGGAAATGTAGTCTCGTGCTTCGGCGATAGTAGTCCGCTGCAGCCCGGTTCACCGGAGTCCTCGCTAGCCCAAAGACTACCGCTTGGACACTTGATCGGCCGGCATGTGTTTCACTTCGTTCCTATATGTCTCGCTTCGGGAAATGTCGCGGTGTTATTCGGAGTCCTGCTTAGCTCGCTACATGCCCGGTTCACCGGAGTCCTGATAGCCCGGTTACAGCCCGAATCTATACGTTGATGACCGACATGCTCGATGTGATTCATGTATGCCTGTCCCCATAGGTTAAGCGCCGCTTTGGGTTCACGACTAGCCATGTCGCCCGGTTCTTTGTCATATGGATGCTAGCGGCACTATCATATCGTGAGCCAAAAGGCATAAACGGTCCCGGCCATGATAAGGCGACACCGTGGAAATACCGTCGCGTGAGGCCGCAAAGTGATATGATGTGTTACATGCTAGATCGGTGTGACTTAGTATCGGGTCCCGACAGCGTTGGTATCAAAGCCCGACTACACCAGAGGATTACCAAGCCAAACCGGGTCGGGTTGTGTCTAGAAATGCTTTAGCTATGTAAGGGAATTGATTGTGGAAGGGAACGTAAGGCTCTTTTTACTCCTTATACCTCATGGCCTTCGATCTGAGTCATCCGCTTCTCTTCTACGGGGTTTAAGAACTAGGCTTCTCATCTATCTATCAGGATGACGTGTTACTAATCCGTAGACTTTTAAGATTGTTGGTTTTAAGCCCCAGTTCAGTTCCTGCTATTTTTGTTTGATAATTGTTGATCTCGGAACCGTGATATGATGTGTTACATGCTAGATCGGTGTGACTTAGGATCGGGGTCCTGACAGCGTTGGACGCTGTCAGGACCCCGATCCGATCCTAAGTCACACCGATCTAGCATGTAACACATCATATCACTTTGCGGCCTCACGCACGGTATTTCCACGGGTGTCGCCTTATCATGGCCCGGGACCGTTTGCGCCTTTTGGCTCACGTATATGATAGTGCCGCTAGCATCCATATGACAAAGAACCCGGGCCGACATGGCTAGTCGTGAACCCAAAGCGGCGCTAACCTATGGGGACAGGCATACATGAATCACATCGAGCATGTCGGTCATCAACGTATAGATTCGGGCTGTAGCACTGGCTATGAGGACTCCGGTGAACGGGCTGTAGCAGGCTAAGCGGGACTCCGAATAACACCGCGACATTTCCCGAAGGACGGACATAGGAACGTGAAACACATGCCGGCCAGTCAAGTGTCCAAGCAGTAGTGCTGGGCTAGCGGGACTCCGGTGAACCGGCTGCAGCGGACTACTATCGCTCGTAAGCACGAGACTACATTTCCCCATATGAGAGGCTGCCAAGGATAAACAACTAGTTTGTCGGATCCCACACATACCAAGCATTTCAAACATACACACAATATGCTCAATATGTGTAGATACAACATGGCATCACAACATAACTCTACGACTCAAATATTTATTCATTAGGCTCCGAGGAGCGAGATATTACAAACATGGGTCTCATGACCCAACACTCGAAGCATACAAGTCAAAACACAAGCGGAAGCTAAACATGTCTCGAGTACGCATAACTATAAATGAAAAAGGCCGAGAAGCCCGACTATCTACGAGATCTGCCGAGGGCACAAGATCGTAGCTGAGGTAACAAGCTCAACGTCAAGTCCAAGCGGAACTACTAGCGAGAACGTAAGTCTCTCTCGCAAAACAAAAATAAGCAAACGTGAGTACAAACGCATTCAAAGAAGACTTACATCGTAACTAGCTACATATGCATCATTATCAAAAGGGGGTGGTGGAGTTTAACCGCAGCAAGCCAGCTTTGACTCGGTGGCTATCCTGAACTACGATCGCAAGTAACTCTTTTAAGGTGGCACACGAGTCCACATATTCACCATATCAATACACCACTATGGACCCGCCTCCGCCTCCCTACGAGAACGCCATCCATAGCACTCACGCTTATCTTGCGCATTTTAGGGTATCCACTTTCACTTGTCTATGAACTGATATAGGCAACCCAGAAGTCCTTCTCCGTGGACACGGCTATTCGAATAGATCATATTAACCCTGCAGGGGTGTACTTCTTCACACACGCTCTCACCACTTACCGCCGTTTACACGACATGTACTCGGCAACCTTCAAGCTTAAAGCCCAACGTGGGTGTCGGCCACGACCTACCTAAACACACAAGTCCCAAGTCCGGTTTATCGCCTATTCGGGTTCCATCCGCAGGAGTCCGCCGAGGTTTCCCATACAGCCCGAACGATGTGTACAGGGTTCCCGAGACACCAAACGGGCGAATCGGTACACCGGGCCACGGTGCCTACCGCAACACAACCCACCCCTATGGTCAGCTATGCGGCCCCCAAAGATACTACAAACACCGTAAACTACTTGCAACTCCCACCGAGGACAAGGGTGGTTAAGAAGCCGAGAGGGTCAATTAAGGATCCCAATGCGTGGTAGTAACTGTTTCATGGATCACAAACACGTAACTCAGTTCCTCGAGGACGGCTGCAATGAGACAACCCACCATGTACCCCTACATGGCCTCTCACCGCTACCTTTACCAAATCGTGTTCACACACTTAGCTCACACACAAGAGGACATGTTCACACACCATTCCAATTCATTCCCGATGAATCGGACTGACTCAACTCTAAGCGAAGAGGTGCACGACAACAAGCATGAATGAGTAGGCACAACATGGCTCAAACAACTCCTACTCATGCTAGTGGGTTTCATCTAATTATTGTGGAATGACAAGTCATGCAGAGGATAAAGGGGTTCAACTACCGCAGCAAGTAACACATGAGTCGTTGTTGTCCTAATGCAGTAAAATAGAGCAGGAGCGAGAGAGTGGGATTATATCGGAACGGACAAGGGGGTTTTGCTTGCCTGGCACTTCTGAAGATGATATAGTTCTTCATCGGTGTCATCGAACTCATCGTTTAAACATCGTCTACTGAGAGGGGACAACCACCGGCAACTGAGAAAGAACACATTCAATGCGATGCACATTCACATGAATGACATGTCATGTTAAGGTACTGAATTCACCTAATGCAATGTCTAGCCAAGTTAATTGAAGTGGAATTCAGACAAGAGTAAATTCCAACTCCAAATGTTATTTCATAATTTGCCCTAATCATGATTCATCCTATTCAGTGAAGTTAACTTGTTCAATCATGCATGAAAGTGCCATAAATAGATTCTTCATATTTTTCGATCATTTTTCATATATAAATTATTTAATTTGGAGTTACTGATTAAAAGTTATGAATATTTGTAGTTTGGGGTATTTTCAAATTTCCTGAATTAAATTAAATCCAGAAAAGGTTATTATCACACAAGATGACATAGGTGTGACGTCAAGAAGTCAATCTGGTCGGCCAGTCAAACCTGACCTGTGGGTCCCGAGTGTCGAGTAATTAGCTTAACTAAATTTTAATTAAACTAAACCTATTTAGTTAATGTGGGGCCCCACCGTCATTGACTCAGAGAGTCAACCAGGGCCCACCCGTGGTCAAAGTCGACGTCGGCTGCCGGCGTTTAGCCGCCGACGAGCCCGACGCGGCGGCGCAAGTGAATTTTGCCATTCCAGCGACCAAATGGCCCGCAGAGGGCATCTAGGAGGAGCTGGGGAGGAGCCGAAGCTCTTGGTGGAGTTAGCCGGGGTCGGGGTGGCCGGAATCGGCGCCGGCGACGTGTTTGGCGGCGGCCGGAGCTCGGGCGAGTTCGGCACGTCGCTAGGAGGCACGGCAGAGGTGTGGAGGGTGTCATGCGGACTCTTGGTGCTTCTGGCCGAGAGAGGTGGGGTTGGCTTGAGCCATTGTGGCTCTAGCCACGCCCGGCGATGAAACCTGGCGGCGGCGAGCTTCGGCCGCGGTGGGAACGGTGGCTAGAGGAGGAAAGCGAGTCAGGGGAGAGGGGGAAACGACAGAGGAGCTCACGGCGGGTGCAGCGATGGCATCGGCGAGCTCGGGGAGGCACCGGAGCCGACGACTCGGGCGACGGCGACCGGCGGGTCCGAGGAGGGGAAAAGCGGCGGGGCGGCGCCTCGGGGCTTCTCCGGTCGCGTGTGATGGCGGGGAGGGCGAGGATGGAGTGGCGGAGCTTGTGGGCTAGTCGGGGGAGCGAGGGAGGTCCTGTGGCCGCGGTGGTGGCGAGCGGCAGGCTCCGCTTCGGTGGGAGAGGGAGGGAGCCAGAGGAGGGGAGAGGCCACGCAGGGAGAGAGGGATCGAGGGTGCGTGGCGCCTGGGAAGGCCCAGGAGAGGAGGAGGCAGCCAGCAGGAGGAGGTGGCGGCGTGTGGCCACGCTGGCACGCACGCCCCGCCTTCTTGGCGTGAGGAGGAAAGGCGACAGGAGCCAGGCGGTGGTGGGCTGGGCGGCTGGCTGGGCCGGTTGGTGGGCGCCCGGATAATCCGTAAGATTCTCTCTCTTCTCTTTTTATTTGTTTTAGTTTTCTAATTTTCAGTAACTTTCGTGGCTTTATTAAAAATACTAATGCTACCCCAAAAATCATGAAACTTGTTTCAGCCTACTGTTTGGAAAATATCCAACAGCAAACATTTAAGTTTATGATTATTTGAGCATTTAAAATATTTTATAGCATTTAAATGCCCAAATGCAAATACTTAATGAATTAATCCAAGGACCAAATATGTCATGAAAAATGTGCAGCACCTCTCGGTTACGGTTTAAAGCATTTTTCCGGAGATGATGAACATTTTCTAAAGCCATTTGAAATCACTTTGAAAAATATTTTTGGTTGAGCCTATTTGAATTCTTTAATGCTAGGGTTTAGGCAATCCCCATTTCAAATTTCATGAAAATTAAACATGATGCATGGATGCAATGCCACTAGGTTACAAGCAAGCTCTAGGGCTGTGACATTCGGGCCCTCTCGATGGAGGTAATACCCTACTTCCTGCTTGATTGATCTTGATGATATGAGTATTACAAGAGTTGATCTACCACGAGATCGTAGAGGCTAAACCCTAGAAGCTAGCCTATGATTATGATTGTTGTTGTCCTACGGACTAAACCCTCCGGTTTATATAGACACCGGAGGGGGCTAGGGTTACACAGAGTCAGTTACAAGGGAGGAGATCTACATATCCGAATTGCCAAGCTTGCCTTCCACGCAAAGGAGAGTCCCATCCAGACACGAGACGGAGTCTTCAATCTTGTATCTTCATAGCCCAACAGTCCGGCCAAAGTACATAGTCCGGCTGTCCGAGGACCCCATAATCCAGGACTCCCTCAGTCGGGAGCGGCTCCGGGCTCAGCACGGTCCGGTGAGGAGGAGGACGACGAGGACGGGGTGGCGACTTAGCCATCGGCGACGAGGGCGGCAGGGTGGTGAGCGGCGACGGGATCGATCCCGATCCAGGGGGATTGGGGAGTGAGGGGGGAGTGGAGACGAGCGGTTCCGGTCGGGGTGGGGGTGTAGCTAGGGTTCCGGTCGGGGTGGGGATAAGGGGAGTGAGGGGTGGCCGGTTGGGCCGGCCCGTTCGACGGAGCTGACTGGGCCGAGAGGCCAAGTGGGGAAAGGGGTCGGCCTTTGCCTTTTTATTTGTTTGTTAGTTTAGTTTTCTGTTTTTGTTCTTTCCCTTTTTCTTTATTTTTCCCTTTACTGTTTTATATTTAGTCCCATCTTATTTAAGTTTTATAAAACATAAAAGTTGTACCAAAATCAGTATTACTAATTATACCTCTCTTACTAAAGTTTAAACCCCTAAATAAAATATTTTAATATTTTATAATTAACAAAAGGCATTTATTAAATTGGTATGATGTTGTTTCATTCCCCTTTGAGCATTTAAACATTTTATAAAAGTGTGGTTTCTCCGCCATAATTACCTATGCATTATTTGGCTCACTCCGAACATTTTAGTTTTAATATTTGAAAAGTTTATTGTTTGCTTAATTTTGAATTTGAATTCGAACCAGTTTCGAACTAACGCGAGATTAGCAACAGTAATCGAGGTGACGTGGCATCATTAGCAGAGGTTCACTGTAGCTTAAATATCCGGGCGTCACAGGGTCTAAGGGTTCAAAGATAGTCCCTGAAAGAAGGATCTCTAAATGCCATTTGTTTCAAAATAGTACCTAAACCTGCAAGGTACCAAGAAGGGAACAAAAATTACCTACCAGTTATGGATAAAGGTCAAATTTGGATGAGGATTCTTTGTCTGACGTCAACATTGAGAGGATGTTGGCTGATTGACACCAAGAACACGATGATCAAATGAGGTTGTAGAAAATCGATAGATATCATACAACGGGACTGAAGATTTTAAGTGGCCTCATGAGACTAACTAAGCTTAGTTAAGTTGCATATATACATGCAGCGGTTCTCACTTCTCAGCAGAAGTAACTATGGTTGGTCAAGGGATTAGAATACATGGTGATGATTTCTGGCGTGGTCCATGTAGACGTCTACAACCCCGTCGAACAGCATGACCCTGTGAATAAATTTCTGCGACGTCTATTTTGTTCAGTCTTATAAACAGAAGGGTTCAATAAAAATATTTATTACAAACCTGTGATCAACCAATGGAATAAGTGTACCTTCTGTTTTGTTTTGCTTGCCAAAGAACCTTAATATCATTGTAAGGAAGTGGCTTAGACAGTCAATCTAGCTAATATTGTCTGTGTTGATATAGTAAGTTTGGGAAAAATCAATAACACATAGGAGTAGTAGGTGTGTCTCATAATACAACACTGACTTGTTTCTGAATATACTCGAGGATGGTACTGCAAAAATAATCTGCATACCAAGCACATGATATAGTATAGAAGCAAACATAGCAGAGGAAGTTTGGGAATCAAGGGACCAGGAAAACCTGTTACACGTTGTAGCAGGACTTTATTATAGATAATTTTATATTAATATTAAGAGATAAAAACTGACATAGTGTGTCCAAATGTCCTATTTTGTAAGAATCAAGAGGCCTTAAATATCATATTGTTAAAGACATCTATTGGTAAATCATGTGGCTAGTAAACTGATTCCATGAATGAGTGTGGTGAGAAAGGCATGATCCATATTCAGATTGACGAAATACAAATTTACGGACAAAAAGCTAGTACTTGGAAAACTAATGAAAGGTTTTTCTCTGAAGAAAATAATACATACACATACTTTGAGATGAGTGTACCTGAGCTATCAACATGGCGTTGTGCTTAGCGAGAGTTCTACCGATTCAGTATATGCCTGCAAAGTTACACGAAAGAAAGTAAGCCATACCCATCCGAGGGTCAGGGCCGCCGTTACTACATGAGGAGGTGATCTGCAACTGTACTACTGCAGAGAGGGGATTGAAACTGGTACCCGGCGATGGCTATAGATGTGTCTTGTCTAGCGGCCATAACAGCATGCCATGGGGGAGGCTGCGGCTACATGGGAACTGGCTGCTTAAAGGGAAAACCAACCGCATCATTTACATATGCAGGGAAGTAGAGGAACGGGATTTGCTGGAGTGGATGAAGAGAGAGATGATTAGAGGTGTTTCTACAGACAAGATTGGGACTTGTCGTGGTGAAGATTAGAGGGGAGGAAAATAAAGCAAGCTCCGGACTCCAATCTCCCCAGCAACCGGTCCGTTTGGAGGGCACTGAGCGGAACCAACTTGCCCATCGGCGCCGGAGCTACCTTAGCCAGAACAGAGACAAAGATGGAGGGGACGACCAGCGCACCGCGGTCGCTGTCTCGATGATGCAGGGCACATACTGAGACACCAGCAATGGGAACGTAACCCGATAGATTAACGGAGAGCTACGGAGGCTAGCCATACTGGCAGACCTGCCGGAGGAGTGCTCTGACTCGGTGATCGGCACTCCGCGTCCTGCTTAATAAACAGGGGAAAGCAATGAGTCCGTCGTTTAAGTCTGAAACGGGTGACGATTGGTAATCAAAGCGTCGTGGTTTAAGGCTCCTCCCAAGATTTATGGCTGGAAACTGATGAGGGATGGTAACACAACATCGTTTCGGTCAGTTCGGTATGCCTGTAATAAAAGGTTCGATGTTATATGCACGTTAGGAGTTGCTGATGTGACAGGTTGCTGAGTTGGACATGCTGCATGTTGAGATAAATACCTATGGTGGGGATCAATCTCTTAGGTATATAGGATGTGTATCAGTACTATCGAGATTCAACAAAAATAGATCACTCATCAAGGGTGCATGACCATAGAAGATATTACTCATATAAATAGAAGAACTATTATTCTATGATTTAAATGAATAACCATTTCGCATCAAACAAGATCCAGATATAATGTTCATGCTTAACGCTGGCACCAAATAACAATTATTCAGGTCTAAAAATAATCCCGACGGTAGATGTAGAGGTAGCGTGCCGACCATGATCACATCGACTTTGGAACCATTTCCCACGCGCATCGTCACCTCGTCCTTAGCCAATCTTCGGTTTATTCGTAGCCCCTGTTTCGAGTTGCAAATATGAGCAACAGAACCAGTATCAAATACCCAGGCGCTACTACGAGCATTAGTAAGGTACACATCAATAACATGTATATCAAATATACCTTTCACTTTGCCATCCTTCTTATCTGCCAAATACTTGGGGCAGTTCCGCTTCCAGTGACCAGTCCCTTTGTAGTAGAAGCACTCAGTCTCAGGCTTAGGTCCAGACTTGGGCTTCTTCACTTGAGCAGCAACTTGCTTGCCGTTCTTCTTGAAGTTTCCCTTCTTCCCTTTGTCTTTCTTCTTGAAACTAGTGGTCTTGTTAACCATCAACACTTGATGCTCCTTCTTGATTTCTACCTCCGCAGCCTTTAGCATCGCGAAGAGCTCGAGAATTGTCTTATCCATCCCTTTCATATTATAATTCATCACGAAGCTTTTGTAGCTTGGTGGCAGTGATTAAAGAACTCTGTCAATGACACTACCATCAGGAAGATTAACTCCCAGTTAAGTCAAGTGGTTCTGGTACCCAGACATTCTGAGTATATGTTCACCAACAGAACTATTCTCCTCTATCTTGAAACTATAGAACTTATTGGAGACTTCATATCTCTCAATTCGGGCATTTTCTTGAAATATTAACTTCAACTCCTGAAACATCTCATATGCTCCATGACGTTCAAAACGTCGTTGAAGTCCCGATTCTAAGCCGTAAAGCATGGCACACTGAACTATCAGTAGTCATTAGCTTTGCTCTGCCAGACGTTCATAACATCCGGAGTTGCTCCTGTAGCGGGTCTTGCACCTAGCAGTGCTTCCAGGATGTAATTCTTCTGTGCAGCAATGAGGATAATCCTCAAGTTACAGACCCAGTCCGTGTAGTTGCTGTTGGGGAACGTAGTAATTTCAAAAAAAATCCTACGCACATGCAAGATCATGGTGATGAATAGCAACGAGAAGGGAGAGTGTAGTCCACGTACCCTCGTAGACCGTAAGCGGAAGCGTTATGACAACGCGGTTAATGTAGTCGTACGTCTTCACGATCGACCGATCCTAGCACAAAAAGTACGGCACCTCCGTGATCTGCACATGTTCGGCTCGGTGACGTCCCACGAACTCATGATCCAGCAGAGTGTCGAGGGATAGCTTCGTCAGCATGACGGCGTGATGACGGTGATGATGAAGCTACCGGCACAGGGCTTCGCCTAAGCACTATGACGATATGACCGAGGTGGGTTATGGTGGAGGGGCGCACCGCACACGTCTAAGAGATCAATGAACAACTTGTGTTCTCTAGGGTGCCCCTGCCCCCGTATATAAAGGAGCAAGGGGGGAGGTTGGCCGGCCCTTGTGGCACGCCAGGAGAGGAGGAGTCCTCCTTCTAGTAGGAGTAGGACTCCCCTTTCCTACTCCTACTAGGAGGGGGAAAGGAAGGAGTAGAGGGAGAAGGAAAGGGGGGCGCCCCCTTCCCTAGTCCAATTCAGACCAGAGGGGGAGGGGGCGTGTGGCCTACCCTAGCCGGCCCTCTCTCTCTCTCTCTCCACTAAGGCCCATGTGGCCCATTAGTTCTCTCGGGGGGTTCGGGTAACCCCTCCAGCACTCCGGTTTTACCCGAAACCACCCGGAACACTTCTGGTGTCCGAATATAGTCATCCAATATATCAATCTTTATGTCTCAGCCATTTCGAGACTCCTCGTCATGTCCATGATCACATCCGGGACTCCAAACTATCTTCGGTACATCAAAACACATAAACTCATAATACCGATCGTAACCGAACGTTAAGCGTGCGGACCCTACGAGTTCGAGAACTATGTAGACATGACCAAGACACGTCTCCGGTCAATAACCAATAGCGGAACCTGGATGTTCATATTGGCTCCCACATATTCTAGGAAGATCTTTATCGGTCAAACCGCATAACAACATATGTTGTTCCCTTTGTCATCGGTATGTTACTTGCCCGAGATTCGATCGTCGGTATCTCAATACCTAGTTCAATCTCGTTACCAGCAAGTCTCTTTACTCGTTCCGTAATGCATCATGCCGCAACTAACTCATTAGTCACATTGCTTTCAAGGCTTATAGTGATGTGCATTACTGAGAGGGCCCAGAGATACCTCTCTGACAATCGAAGTGACAAATCCTAATCTCGATCTATGCCAACTCAACAAGTACCATCGGAGACACCAGAGAGCACCTTTATAATCACCCAGTTACGTTGTGACGTTTGGTAGCACACAAAGTGTTCCTCCGGTATTCGAGAGTTGCATAATCTCATAGTCATAGGAACATGTATAAGTCATGAAGAAAGCAATAGCAATATACTAAATGATAAAGTGCTAAGCTAACGGAATGGGTCAAGTCAATCACATCATTCTCTAATGATGTGATCCTGTTAATCGAATGACAACTCATGTCTATGGCTAGGAAACTTAACCATCTTTGATTCAACGAGCTAGTCAAGTAGAGGCATACTAGTGACACTCTGTTTGTCTATGTATTCACACATGTACTAAGTTTCCGGTTAATACAATTCTAGCATGAATAATAAACATTTATCATGATATAAGGAAATAAAAATAACAACTTTATTATTGCATCTAGGGCATATTTCCCTAAGTTGCTACCATCATCTTCCAACTTTGCTTTCTCTAGGAACGCATTAAAATTCAAGGTAACGGTAGCACGGGCCACTGATCTACAACAACATAGACATGCAAAATACTATCAGGTACTAAGTTCATGATAAACTAAAGTTCAATTAATCGTATTACTTAAGAACTCCCTCTTAGATAGACATCCCTCTAGTCATCTAAATGATCACGTGATCCATATCAACTAAACCATGTCCGATCATCACGTGAGATGGAGTAGTTTTCAATGGTGAACATCACTATGTTGATCATATCTACTATCACGCTCAACCTTTAGGTCTCAGTGTTCCGAGGCCTATCTGCATATGCTAGGCTCCTCAAGTTTAACCCGAGTATTCTGCGTGTGCAAAACTGGCTTGCACCCGTTTTATGTGAACTTAGAGCTTATCACACCCGATCATCACGTGGTGTCTCGGCACGATGGACTGTAGCAATGGTGCATACTCAGGGAGAACACCTGTACCCTGAAATTTAGTGAGGGATCATCTTATAATGCTACCACCATACTAAGCAAAATAAGATGCATAAAGGATAAACATCACATGCAATCAAAATAAGTGATATGATATGGCCATCATCATCTCGTGCCTTTGATCTCCATCTTCAAAGCACCGTCATGATCACCATCGTCACCGGCTTGACACCTTGATCTCCATCGTAGCATCGTTCTCGTCTCACCATCTATTGCTTCTACGAATATCGCTACCGCTTAGTGATAAAGTAAAGCAATTACATGGCGATTGCATTTCATACAATAAAGCGACAACCATAAGGCTCCTGCCAGTTGCCGATAATTGTTACAAAACATGATCATCTCATACAACAATTTATGTCTCATCACGTCTTGACCATATCACATCACAACATGCCATGCAAAAACAAGTTAGACATCCTCTACTTTGTTGTTGCAAGATTTTTATGTGGCTGCTACAGGCTTCTAGCAAGAACCGTTCTTACCTACGCATCAAAACCACAATGATTTTTCGTCAAGTGTGTTGTTTTAACCGCCAACAAGGACCGGACATAGTCAAAATCGATTCAACTAAAGTTGGAGAAACAGACAGCCGCTAGCCACCTGTGTGCGAAGCACGTCGGTAGAACCAGTCTCATGAATGCGATCATGTAATGTCGGTCCGGGCCGCTTCATCCAACAATAGCGTCGAATCAAAGTAAGACGTTGCCGGTAAGAAGTATGACTATTATCGCCCACAACTCATTGTGTTCTACTCGTGCATATAACATCTATGCATAGACTTGGCTCGGATGCCACTGTTGGGGAACGCAGTAATTCAAAAAATTTATCTACGATCATGCAAGATCTATCTAGGAGATGCATAGAAACGAGCGGGGAGAGTGTGTCCATGTACCCTCGTAGACCGAAATCCGAAGCGTTTAGTAACGTGGTTGATGTAGTCGAACGTCTTCGCGATTCAACCGATCCTAGCACCGAAATTACGGCACCTCCGTGTTCAGCACGCGTTCAGCTCGATGACGTCCCTCGAGCTCTTGATCCAGTTGAGTCCGAGGGAGAGTTCCCTCAGCATGACGGCGTGGTGACGGTGATGATGAAGTTACCTGCGCAGGGCTTCACCTAAGCACTACGACGATATGACCGAGGTGTGTAACTCTGGAGGGGGGCACCGCACATGGCTAAGAGAAGACTTGGTGTCCCCCCTCCCTCCCACGTATATAAAGGGGGGAGGAGAGGTGGCCGGCCCAAGGGGGGTGCGCCAAGGGGGGAGTCCTACTTGGACTCCCAGTCCAAGTAGGATTCGGCCCCCTCCTTTCCTTTCCGGAGAAGGGGGGAAGGGGAAAGAGGTGGAGGAGAAGAAGGAAAGGCCCCCCCCAACCCTAGTCCAATTCGGTTTGAGCTTGGGGGTCGCACACCTCCACCTGGTCGCCGCCTCCTCTCTCCACTAGGGCCCATGAAGGCCCATTAACTTCAGCGGGGTCCGTAACCCCCGGTACTCCGAAATTATCCGAGACGACCCTAACCATTTCGGTGTCCGAATGTAACCTTCCAATATATGAATCTTTACCTCTCGACCATTTCGAGACTCGTCATGTCTGTGATCTCATCCGGGACTCCGGACAAACTTCGGTCATCAAATCACATAACTCATAATACAAATCATCATCGACGTTAAGCGTGCGGACCCTATGGGTTCGAGAACTATGAAGACATGACCGAGTCACATCTCCGGTCAATAACCAATAGCGGAACCTGGATGCTCATATTGGCTCCTACATATTCTACCAAGATCTTTATCGGTCAAACCGCACAACAACATAAGTTGTTCCCTTTGTCATCGGTATGTTACTTGCCCGAGATTCCATCGTTGGTATCATCATACCTAGTTCAATCTCGTCACCGGCAAGTCTCTTTACTCATTCCATAATGAATCATTCCGTGACTAACTGCTACCTCTTGAGCACTGCGTTTGTTTTCCCTTAAAGAGGAAAGGGTGATGCAGTAAAGCAGCATAAGTATTTCCCTTAGTTTTTGAGAACCAAGGTATCAATCCAGTAGGAGGCCACGCACGAGTCCCTCGCACCTACACAAACAAATAAAAACCTCGCAACCAACGCAATAAAGGGGTTGTCAATCCCTTCACGGTCACTTACGAAAGTGAGATCTGATAGATATGATAAGATAATATTTTTGGTATTTTTATAATAAAGATGCAAAGTAAAATAAAAGGCAATAAAAATAGCTAAGTGTTGGAAGATTAATATGATGGACAATAGACCCGGGGGCCATAGGTTTCACTAGTGGCTTCTCTCGAGAGCATAAGTATTACGGTGGGTAAACAAATTACTGTTGAGCAATTGATAGAACTGAGCATAGTTATGAGAATATCTAAGTATTATTATGTATATAGGCATCACGTCAGAGACAAGTAGACTCCTGCCTACATCTACTACTATTACTCCACACATAGACCGCTATCTAGCATGCAACTAGAGTATGAAGTTCATTAGAACAGAGTAATTCTTTAAGTATGATTACATGATTTAGAGGGATAAACTCATGCAATATGAAATAAACCCCATCTTGTTATCCTCAATGGCAACAGTACAATACGTGCCTTGCTGCCCCTACTATCACTAGGAAAGGACATCGCAAGATTGAACCCAAAGCTAAGCACTTCTCTCATTGCAAGAAAGATCAATCTAGTAGGCCAAACCAAACTGATAATTCGAAGAGACTTGCAAAAATAACCAATCATACATAAAAGAATTCAGAGAAGATTCAAATATTTTTCATAGATAAACTTGATCCTAAACCCACAATTCATCAATCTCAAAAAACACACCGCAAAAGAAGATTACATCGAATAGATCTCCACAAGAATCGTGGAGAACTTTGTATTGAGATCCAAAGAGAGAGAAGAAGCCATCTAGCTAATAACTATCGACCCGAAGGTCCGAGGTAAACTACTCACACATCATCGGAGAGGCTATGGTGTTGATGTAGACGCCGTAAAAGGCCCCAAGATGGGATCTCACGGGTACAGAAGGTTGCGGCGGTGGAATTGGGTTTTTGTGGATGCTTCTGTTGGTTTGGGGGTACGTAGGTATATATAGGAGGAAGAAGTACGTCGGTGGAGCAACGTGGGCCCCACAAAGGTGGAGGGGGTGCCCCCTACCTCGTGCCCTCCTGGTTGCTTTCTTGACATAGGGTCCAAGTCCTCTGGATCACGTTTGTTCCAAAAATCATGTTCCCGAAGGTTTCATTCCATTTGGACTCCGTTTGATATTCCTTTTCTGCGAAACACTGAAATAGGCAAAAAACAGCAATTTGGGCTGGGCCTCCGGTTAATAGGTTAGTCCCAAAATAATATAAAAGTGTAAAATAAAGCCCATTAACATCCAAAACAGAATATAATATAGCATGGAACAATAAAAAATTATAGATACGTTGGAGATGTATCAAGCATCCCCAAGCTTAATTCCTGCTCGTCCTCGAGTAGGTAAATGTTAAAAATAGAATTTTTGATGTGGAATGCTACTTGGCATAATTTTTAATATAATTCTCTTAATTGTGGTATGAATATTCAGATCCGAAATTCAAGACAAAAGTTTAATATTGACATAAAAATAATAATACTTCAATCATACTAACTAAGCAATCATGTCTTCTCAAAATAACATGGCCAAAGAAAGTTATCCCTACAAAATCATATAGTCTGGCTATGCTCTATCTTCACCACACAAAGTATTTAAATCATGCACAACCCCGATGACAAGCCAAGCAATTGTTTCATACTTTTGGTGTTCTCAAAAATTTTCAATCTTCACGCATTATATGAGTGTGAGCCATGGATATAGCACTATATGTGGAATATAATGGTGGTTGTGGAGAAGACAAGAAAGGAGAAGATAGTCTCACGTCAACTAGGCGTATCAACGAGGTATGGAGATGCCCATTAATAGATATCAATGTGAGTGAGTAGGGATTGCCTTGCAACGGATGCACTAGAGCTATAAGTATATGAAAGCTCAACAAAATAAACTAAGTGGGTGTGCATCCAACTCGCTTGCTCACGAAGAACTAGGGCATTTTGAGGAAGCCCATCATTGGAATATACAAGCCAAGTTCTATAATGAAAAATTCCCACTAGTATATGAAAGTGATATCGTAAGAGACTCTCTATCATGAAGATCATGGTGCTACTTTGAAGCACAAGTGTGGTAAAAGGATAGTAACATTGTCCCTTCTCTCTTTTTCTCTCATTTTTTTTATTTGGGCCTTTTCTCCTTTTTAATGGCCTCTTTTTTTTCCTTTTTTTTCGTCCTGAGTCTCATCCCGACTTGTGGGGGAATCATAGTCTCCACCATCCTTTCCTCACTTGGGACAATGCTCTAAAAATGATGATCATCACACTTTTATTTACTTACAACTCAACAATTACAACTCAATACTTAGAAAAAAATATGAATCTATGTGAATGCCTCCGTGATGTCTTGGGATATGCAATGAATCAAGAGCGACATGTATGAAAGAATTATGAATGGTGGCTTTGCCACAAATACGATGTCAACTACATGATCATGCGAAGCAATATGACAATGATGGAGCGTGTCATAGTAACGGAACGGTGGTAAGTTGCATGGCAATATATCTCGGAATGACTATGGAAATGCCATGATAGGTAGGTATGGTGGCTGTTTTGAGGAAGGTATATGGTGGGTATATGATACCGGCGAAAAGTGCGCGGTATTAGAGAGGCTAGCAATGATGGAAGGAAGTGCGTATAATCCATGGACTCAACATTAGTCATAGAGAACTCATATATTTATTGCAAAAATCTACAAGTTATCAAAGCAAAGTATTACATGCATGCTCCTAGGGGGATAGATTGGTAGGAAAAGACCGCCACTCATAAGGAAGGCAATCAATAAATAAATCATGCTCCGACTTCATCACATAACGGTTCACCATACGTGCATGCTACGGGAATCACAAACTTTAACACAAGTATTCCTTAAATCCACAACTACTCAACTAGCATGACTCTAATATCACCATCTTTATATCTCAAAACAATTATCAAGCATCAAACTTCTCATAGTATTCAACACACTCATAAGATAGTTTTTACTACTCTTGGATGCCTATTACTTTAGGACTAATTTCTCAATTACCATGTTGTTTTGTAGGACTCTAAAAATAATATAAGTGAAGCATGAGATAACAATAGTTTCTATAAAACAAATCGACCACCGTGCTCTAAAATGTATAAGTGAAGCACTAGAGCAAAAACTATATAGCTCAAAAGATATAAGTGAAGCACATAGAGTATTCTAATAAATTCCGAATCATGTGTGTCTCTCTCAAAAGGTGTGTACAGCAAGGATGATTGTGGAAAACTAACAAATAAATACTCAAATAATACAAGACGCTCCAAGCAAAACACATATCATGTGGTGAATAAAAATATAGCTCCAAGTAAAGTTACCGATGGAAGTAGACGAAAGAGGGGATGCCTTCCGGGGCATCCCCAAGTTTTGGCTTTTTGGTGTCCTTAGATTATCTTGGGTTGCCATGGGCATACCCAAGCTTAGGCTTTTTCCACTCCTTGTTCCATAATCCATCAAATCTTTTACCCAAAACTTGAAAACTTCACAACACAAAACTTAACAGAAAATCTCGTGAGCTCCGTTAGCGAAAGAAAACAAAACACCACTTCAAGGTACTGTAATTAACTCATTCTTTATTTATATGGGTGTTAAACCTACTGTATTCCAACTTCTCTATGGTTTATAAACTATTTTACTAGCCATAGATTCATCAAAATAAGCAAACAACACACGAAAAACAGAACCTGTCAAAAACAGAACAGTCTGTAGTAATCTGTAACTAACGCAAACTTCTGGAACTCCAAAATTTCAGACAAAATAGGACGACCTGGAAAATTTGTTTATTGATCATAAGCAATTGGAATCAATATTTTATCACGTTCTGGTGATTTTTAACAATTGTTTTTTATGAACAGAAAGTTTCTGGAATTTTCAGCAAGATCAAATAACTATCATCCAAGATCCTATAGGTTTAACTTGGCACAAACACTAATTAAAACATAAAAACAAACCTAACCCGAGGCTAGATCAAATATTTATTCCTAAACATAAGCAAAAAGCAAAAAAATAAAAATAAAATTGGGTTGCCTCCCAACAAGCGCTATCGTTAATGCCCCTAGCTAGGCATTGAGATTTCAATGATGCTCACAAGAAAGACAATAATTGAGGCACAAAGAGAGCATCATAAAACACGTGACAAACACATCTATGTCTAACATACTTCCTATGCATAGGCATCTTATAGGCAAACAAATTATCAAGGCAAGAAAAAACTAGCATACGCAAGGAAGCGGAAAGAAACAATAGCAATCTCAACATAACGAGAGGTAATTTAGTAACATGAAAATTTCTACAACCACATTTTCCTCTCTCATAATAATTACATGTAGTATCATAAGCAAACTCAACAATATAGCTATCACAAAACATATGCTTAACACGATCCACATGTATGCAAAGTTGACACTCTTCCAAAATAGTGGGATTAACATTAGGTAAAGTCATGACCTCTCCAAACCCACTTTTATCAAAATTTCATAAGATTGAACATTCTCCAAATATGTGGGATCTAAAGTTGACACTCTTCCAAACCCACTTTCAATAATATTGCAAACACTATTATCAATCTCATACTCATCATGGGGCTTAAATAAATTTTCAAGATCATAAGAAGAATCACCCCAATCATGATCATTGCAACAAGTAGTAGACATAGCAAAACTAGCATCCCCAAGCTTAGGGTTTTGCATGTCATTAACACAATTGACATTAATAGAATTTATAATAGCATCATTGCAATCATGCTTTTCATCGAAGGAACTATCAAGTATGGGTGCAATAGCAACGATCTCATGTTTAACAAAAGGAACTATAGCAAATTCATCTTCATAAATATTGGCATCATGTCCACAAGAATAGCAAGCATCATGTTCATCAAGGGGTATTTTAATCAAATCATCGGAATCATAATTATCTATAGATTCATGCATATCATTATTTTCTTCCTCCATAGATTCCTGCGAAATATTAGCTTCTTCTTGGACAGCGGAGGAGTCCTCAATATATGGTTTAACATAGGCATTGGAAGCATAATTATCATAACAATATTTAAGTATGGCAAAATTTCTAGATTTGTAAAGAGTAGCACCATACGTTTCTATCAAAGAAGCAATTTCATAAGCACCCTTAAAAGCAACAAATTCTTCAATTTGTTGAACATCATAGTAACTATAAACACCCCTAGCATAAGAAGATACAATTCCATTATCACTAAACTCACATTGGTAGGGAAGGTGTTTCTTAATGTTTTCAGAGCAACAAGTAAAATCATAAATTTCACAAAGATTCCAAGCATAACACATCAATTTGTTTATTTGATTCCATAAGAGTCTCCCTTTTTTCGCATAAAGCGGTGGCGCACAAAATGAGCATGCTCATCTAAAGATTTCCCATCAACTAGGCTAGTTGGGGTTTCAACACGAGCGCATAAGGATCGAAGATGATCCAAGTAGAACACTTTAAGTGGATCCATATCAATAGATTTTTAGCAAGCAAAGATGCAAGCAAATAGAAGGCACAAGGAAACACAAACAAAGATACATACGGGAAGAAGGCGAACGAAAAAGGGCGAATAAAACGGCAAGGGTGAAGTGGGGGAGAGGAAAACGAGAGGCAAATGGCAAATAATGTAATGCGGGAGATAAGAGTTTGTGATGGGTACTTGGTATGTTGACTTTTGCGTAGACTCCCGACAACGGCGCGCCGTAAATCCTTCTTGCTACCTCTTGAGCATCGCGTTGGTTTTCCCTTGAAGAGGAAAGGGTGATGCAACCAAGTAGCGTAAGTATTTCCCTCAGTTTTTGAGAACCAAGGTATCAATCCAGTAGGAGGCCACGCACGAGTCCCACGCACCTACACAAACAAATAAAAACCTCGCAACCAACGCAATAAAGGGGTTGTCAATCCCTTCACGGTCACTTACGAAAGTGAGATCTGATAGATATGATAAGATAGTATTTTTGGTATTTTTATAATAAAGATGCAAAGTAAAATAAAATGCAATAAAAATAGCTAAGTGTTGGAAGATTAATATGATGGAAAATAGACCCGGGGGCCATAGGTTTCACTAGTGGCTTCTCTCGAGAGCATAAGTATTACGGTGGGTGAACAAATTAATGTTGAGAAATTAATAGAATTGAGCATAGTTATGAGAATATCTAAGTATGATTATGTATATAGGCATCACGTCCGAGACAAGTAGACCGACTCCTGCCTGCATCTACTACTATTACTCCACACATCGACCGATATCCAGCATGCATCTAGAGTATTAAGTTCATAAGAACAGAGTAATTCTTTAAGTATGATGACTTGATGTAGAGGGATAAACTCATGTAATATGAAATAAACCCCATCTTGTTATCCTCAATGGCAACAATACAATATGTGCCTTGCTGCCCCTACTGTCACTGGGAAAGGACACCGCAAGATTGAACCCAAAGCTAAGCACTTCTCCCATTGCAAGAAAGATCAATCTAGTAGGCCAAACCAAATTGATAATTCGAAGAGACTTGCAAAGATAACCAATCATACATAAAAGAATTTAGAGAAGATTCAAATATTGTTCATAGATAATCTTGATCATAAACCCACAATTCATCGATCTCAACAAACACACCGCAAAAGAAGATTACATCGAATAGATCTCCAAGAGAATCGAGGAGAACTTTGTATTCAGGTCCAAAGAGAGAGAAGAAGCCATCTAACTAATAACTATGGACCCGAAGGTCTGAGGTAAACTACTCACACATCATTGGAGAGGCTACGGTGTTGATGTAGAAGCCCTCCGTGATCAACGCCTCCTCCGGCAGGACGTCGGAAAAGGCCCCAAGATGGGATCTCACGGGTACATAAGGTTGCGGCGGTGGAATTAGGTTTTCATGGATGCTTCTGTTGGTTTGGGGGTACGTAGGTATATATAGGAGGAAGAAGTACGTCGGTGGAGCAACGTGGGCCCCACGTGGGTGGAGGGCGCGCCCCCTACCTCGTTCCCTCCTGGTTGCTTTCTTGACGTAGGGTCCAAGCCCTCTGGATCACGTTTGTTCCAAAAATCACGTTCTCGAAGGTTTCATTCCGTTTGGACTCCGTTTGATATTACTTTTCTGTGAAACACTGAAATTTGCAAAAAAAACAGCAATTTGGGCTGGGCCTCCGGTTAATAGGTTAGTCCCAAAAATAATATAAAAGTGTAAAATAAATCCCATTAACATCCAAAACAGAATATAATATAGCATGGAACAATAAAAAATTATAGATACGTTGGAGACGTATCACTAACTCATTAGTCACGTTGCTTGCAAGGCTCATAGTGATGTGCATTACCGAGAGGGCTCAGAGATACCTCTCCAATACACGGAGCGACAAATCCTAATCTCGATCCATGCCAACTCAAGAAACACCATCGGAGACACCTGTAGAGCATCTTTATAATCACCCAGTTACGTTGTGACGTTTGCTAGCACACAAGGTGTTCCTTCGGTATTCGTGAGTTGCATAATCTCGTAGTCTGAGGAACATGTATAAGTCATTAAGAAAGCAATAGCAGAAAAACTAAACGATCGTTATGCTAAGCTAACGGATGGGTCTTGTCCATCACATCATTCTCTAATGATGTGATCCCCTTCATCAAATGACAACACATGTCTATGGCTAGGAAAGATAACCATCTTTGATTAACGAGCTAGTCAAGTAGAGGCATACTAGGGACACTCTGTTTGTTTATGTATTCACACATGTACTAAGTTTTCGGTTAATACAATTCTAGCATGAATAATAAACATTTATCATGATATAAGGAAATATAAATAACAACTTTATTATTGCCTCTAGGGCATATTTCCGTCAGAAATGCATTGAAGACGTTAAATCATAACCCAAAACATCTCACTAATTCTTAACCATGAGACCGATTAGTCCTAGATGAAGAGTTTGGCGAGCCAAGGCCCATTGCGCCTCCCGGCCGTTCTACGTGAGTGGTTACTTACAAAATTCTTCAACTTAGACCTCTTACAATCAGTTTCACGTCGATGACGACAAGTATTGACGTGTATGACCTTATGACACCTTCCCACTACTCTACTAAAGTCTTTTCATCGACACATCCATTACTTATCTCAAAATTATTGCAAGTAACCCAATTATCAAGTTCATTGATCTACAAGTTCATGCTAGTTTTTATTATACCACCGATGAATACCTATTATTTTTAGGACCAACATACAATTCATGCAAATTACCATTTATTATTCAACTCTCCAAAAAGATTTAAGTGGAGCAAGAGAGACCTAATCTTTTCTATAAAGCATGTTTATTCCACCATGCTCTCACATGTATAAGTGAAGTGCAAGACCAATTCTATAAGAGTTTCAACTCCAAAAGATATAAGTGAAACATAAAGTCCAATTCTACAATTATGACCAATGTGTGTCTCTCTCATACATGTGCAACCAGAATATGATGATTTCAAAGACTAGAAAACAAAGGAAAAGCAAATGACGCTCCAGGCAAAGCACATAATATGTGAACGCACAAAAATTTCGATCCAACCGAGACATACTGATAGTTTTTGAAGAGGAAAGAAGGAATGTCTTCTAGGGTATCCCCAAGCTGAGACGCTTGACTATCCTTAGATATTACATTGGCATGCCTTGTGCATTCCCAAGCTTAGGTTCTTGCCTCTCCTTGTTCATCTCATACCGATGTCTCACATTGATTTTAAAATTTTCATTCACGCAAAACTCAACAGAACTCATCAACGAGGTTAGTACACGTAAATGTAAATCACATGATCATGTATTTTCAAGACAAGTTGAAAAATTATTTTCAAACACTAGGTACTATATACTATTATTTTTGCATTTTATATCCCCCAATATAATCATAGAATTTGAGAACAAACAGATAACGAAACTACCACGTCGCCCCCATCTGGCGACATGGGGGAAACGCCACCGCCGGTGACTCCCGAGGCCGCCTCTCCTTCCCCTCGTCTTGCCGCTGCCTGAGGGAACCATCGACAAAGCTCACACGGAGTCCTATGACAGCGGTGGCAGGTCATCTCGCGGCGACAACTCAGATCTGGGAAACTCCGTGGGATCCTGACAGCATCTTCCTCGTTCGCCGGTGCGACTGCTCCTGGTCGGCAGCGAGTTGGTCGTTCGTGACCGCGTGGTGTTGCGGCGTGGTCGGCGCACGTCCTGCAGCCTTGCTAGTTCGGATCTTGGCACGTACGAGTCCGCAGGCTGGATCTGGACAGCGTGGGGGTCTGCTACTGTGATGCTTATGGCGGTGGTCCTCGTGCTCTTTTCGCTTCAAGGGAATGTCTTGCAAGACCGGTCCTCCTTGATCTAGTCATCGACATGTTCCGGAACTGCTACTGGAGATCTTCCCCAGGTTATCTGGATAGGACAGAATCCGGTCGTGCACATCCATACCAGCCTATGAGGTTCTGAGGACGTGGCGTGAAGCTCTATTGGTTGATGACACCTTGGGACATGTCGGCTTCTCAATTTCCATGGTGGAGACAACGATGGAGAAGGACATGGTGGTCGGGATCGGAGGATCAGCTAGACGGACGGAGCCTTGGTGGCGATGGAGTTAGCGAGGTGTCCGATAAGTTTGGGAGCAGCAATGATAAGTGGGGGCAGCAACACTGGCGGATTTCATTTTTGGTGGTACTCCTCGAGTACCGAGTCGTGACTTTCAGGGTGAAAAACTAAGGTCTGGCCTTCATTGGTTGTGTCCGGCGATTGCCTATCTGAAGGAATTGTTTTGAGAGCGCGAACTTTCTCCAGGGTGAAAACCTAAGGTTTTGGACCGGGCAAGGACGACGCTTGTGCATTGTCCCCTTCTTGGAGGCGTTGCTTTTGGAGACCTTTTATGTTTTTCGGGTGTTGTATTAGGTGGTGGTATGTGTGTTGGTGTTGAGAGGAGTCGGTCGTTGTGGTGGGATCTTTTTTTTCCTTTCTTTTATTTTTCTCCTTTGGCTGTGTGTATCCTGGATGTCTTTGTGACATCTTGTTGGTGCAGAGGTTGGGTGTAATTGGTATCTCCGCGATATTAATATATTCCCCTTTGAAAAAAAATAACAACAATATTCAAAACCAGAATAGTCTATAGTACTCTAACTATATCACATACTTCTACAACTCTGAAACTTTTGGAAATTTACGAAGTAATAGAGAACTTATAAGACATTGCTGTGTAAAATTTTCAAGAAATTATCACGCTCCAGTAAGAATGAAAATTCAGCTACTGAAGGCAAAAGTTGTTGTTTCGCATTTAACTTAACAAACTCGCAATTGCAACCTCATAAAGGCATTACTTAGCACATTATATAAAATATACATAATAAAATTACTACGGAGGTATTGATCATGTTTGACGGTGTCCTGGATTAGGGGATGCACAACATGTCAGCTCGCCATTCATGGGTCGGCCCGAGGACCCACCAACAACTAAAAGATAAGCCCCATGAGCTGTGACCCTCGGCGTACTCAAGATGGAATCCTCCGAATACTTGCCGTCCACTTCAAGGCGTATGCAAATGATCGACATGCTATACCTAGTTGTAGCCAACATACTTGTAACCCTAAATACCCATGGTGTCCTATATAAGCCTGGGGATTTAGTCCGTAGAGGCAAGTTTTTTTAGATAGAACACATTCATACGATCTTGAGGTAGATCCCTCTACTTTGTACCCCTTCCATAATCAATACAATACAAGAAGGACGTAGGATTTTACCTCTTCGAGAGGGCCCGAACCTAGGTAAAAACTGTGTCCCTTTACCTCCTGTTACCATCAAGCCAAGATCACCAGCTCGGGACCCCCTACCTGAGATCCACCGGTTTTAGCACTGACATTTTGGTGGCCCATATAGGTCCCGCCGTGTGGTTGCAAAGGAGCGATGGAAGCATCATTTGACAGTTAGATCCATAATGGCGTGCCCCTCATGTTGGAAACTCAAACCCTTGGTTCAACCGAGGACCAGGAGCACTTTGGTACTCCTGCCCATCGTCGGGACTTGAAGCCTGATGAATCGGACCTGGTGATTGAACCCCTCGTGGGATCTTCAGATCTAGCTGAGGATCCTCAGGCGGTCGCCATCCAAAAATGGGTTCTATGTACATTATATCACGACCACAACCGGTCGGACCAAGCTCGGAACTCATATCCGAACTCTCATCAAAACGACTCGGTTAATGTTATCGCATGGTCCCTCCCAAGGGCCCTGTCAGGATTTCCTTGGGAGACTGACGTCAGATCAGTCTGGAACCAAATTTTCTCTCGCACCCACTACCCACATCACGTATCGCCCTGATAATTCAGGGCCAACCGATGTCTGGGATTTGGATTATTTCAAACAAAAACCCAAAGAGACAGTTCGACAGTTTTGGATGAGATTCTTCTTTGTATGTAGAATAAGTTCCCAGATTGATGTGACGTAGAGGATCTAGCAGCATTCCGCTTCAGTTGCCACGATGAAGGCATCTCCAACATCTTGACACAGAGATGTGTTAGAACCTTCCCTGAGATATTAGACATTGTATCAAGATATTGCATCATGGAGTGCACCCGGCTAGCAGAGAAGGAACAAAGGGATTTGATCCGGGGATCTATCGGACTCTGGTGATAAATGCACGCATCTCAACTGGTGCCCAAAACGCTCTAGAACCGGCAAGCGAGTCGATGAGCCTACATAGAAAAAGAAACAACCGGAGAAAGGACCCAAATCAGCGATGGATGTGATCTTGGATGAACCATGCGCCATACATTCGGTCTCGTTGAACACAAAACCAACCCACATGCTTCGAGTGTTGGGGAACGTTGCAGAAAATTAAAATTTTTCCTACGGTTTCACCAAGATCCATCTATGAGTTCATCTAAGCAACGAGTCAAGGGAGAGAGTTTGCATCTACATACCACTTGTAGATCGAGTGCAGAAGCGTTCAAGGGGATGGTGATGATGGAGTCGCATTTCGCCGTGATTCGGATCACCGATGACCAAGTGTTGAACGGACAGCACCTCCGCGTTCAACACACGTGCATTGCAGACGATGTCTCGTCCTTCTTGATCCAGCAAGGGGAAGGAGAGGTTGAGGAAGATGGCTCCAGCAGCAGACGACAGCGTGATGATGGTGGAGTGACAGCTTCTCGGCAGGCTTCGCCAAGCACACGCGGAGGAGGAGAGGTGTTGGGAGGGAGGGCTGCGCCTTGACTTGGGTGCGGCTGCCCTCCCTCACCCCTCTATTTATAAGGGAAGGGGCAGGGGCCGGCCCCTCTAGATGGGAATCTAGAGGGGGGGCGGCGGCCAGGGAGGGGTGGCTTGCCCCCCAAGCAAGGGGGGCACCCCCTTCTAGGGTTCCCCCCAAACCGTAGGCGCATGGGCCCAAGGGGGGGGCGCACCCAGCCCACCAGGGGCTGGCTGCTATCCCCACGCAGCCCATGTGCCCCCCCGGGAGGGGTGGCCCCTCCCGGTGGACCTCCGGAACCCTTCCGGTGGCCCCGGTACAATACCGGTACGCCCCCGAAACTTTCCGGTGTCCGTTTGACAACTTCCCATATATAAATCTTTACCTCTGGACCCTTCCGAACTCCTCATGACGTCCGGATCTCATCCGGACTCCGAACAACATTCGGTAATCACATACAAGTCTTCCTAATAACCCTAGCGTCACCGAACCTTAAGTGTGTAGACCCTACGGGTTCGGGAGACATGCAGACATGACCGAGACACTCTCAAGTCAATAACCAACAGTGGGATCTGGATACCCATGTTGGCTCCCACATGCTCCTCGATGATGTCATCGAATGAACCACGATATCGAGGATTCAAGCAACCCCGTATACTATTCCCTTTGTCAATCGGTACGTTACATGCCCGAGACTCGATCGTAGGTATCCCAAAAACTCGTTAAGTCTCGATAACGGCAAGTCACTTTACTAGTACAGTAATGCATGATCCCGTGACCAAACACTTGGTCACTTTGAGCTCATAATGATGATGCATTACCGAGTGGGCCCAGAGATACCTCTCCGTCATACGGAGTGACAAATCCCAGTCTCGATCCGTGTCAACCCAATAGACACTTTCGGAGATACCTGTAGTGCACCTTTATGGTCACCCGATTACGTTAATGACGTTTGGTACACCCAAAGCACTCCTACGGTATCCGGGAGTTACGATCTCATGGTCTAAGGAAGAGATACTTGACATTCAAAAAGCTCTAGCAAAACGAACTACACGATCTTGTGCTATGCTTAGGATTGGGTCTTGTCCATCACGTCATTCTCCTAATGACGTGATCCCGTTGTCAATGACATCAGATGTCCATAGTCAGGAAACCATGACTATCTGTTGACCAACGAGCTAGTCAACTAGAGGCTTACTAGGGACGTATTGTGGTCTATGTATTCACACGTGTATTACGATTTCCGGATAATACAATTATAGCATGAATAAAAGACAATTATCATGAACAGGGAAATATAATAATAATACTTTTATTATTGCCTCTAGGGCATATTTCCAATAGTCTCCCACTTGCACTAGAGTCAATAATCTAGTTACATTGTGATGAATCGAACACCCATAGAGTTCTGGTGTTGATCATGTTTTGCCCGCAGAAGAGGTTTAGTCAACGGATCTGCGACATTCAGATCCGTATGCACTTTGCAAATTTCTATGTCTCCATCTTGAACATTTTCACGGATGGAGTTGAAGCGACGCTTGATGTGCCTGGTCTTCTTGTGAAACCTGGGCTCCTTGGCAAGGGCAATAGCTCCGGTGTTGTCACAGAAGAGTTTGATCGGCCCCGACGCATTGGGTATGACTCCTAGGTCGGTGATGAACTCCTTCACCCAAATTGCTACGTGCGCTGCCTCCGAGGCTGCCATGTACTCCGCTTCACATGTAGATCCCGCCACGACGCTTTGCTTGCAGCTGCACCAGCTTACTGCTCCACCATTCAACATATACACGTATCCGGTTTGTGACTTAGAGTCATCCAGATCCGTGTCGGAGCTAGCGTCGACGTAACCCTTTACGACGAGCTCTTCGTCACCTCCATAAACGAGAAACATGTCCTTTGTCCTTTTCAGGTACTTTAGGATATTCTTGACCGCTGTCCAGTGTTCCTTGCCGGGATTACTTTGGTACCTTCCTACCAAACTTACGGCAAGGTTTACATCATGTCTGGTACACAGCATGGCATACATAATAGATCCTATGGCTGAGGCATAGGGGATGACGCTCATCTCTTCTTTATCTTTTGCCGTGGTCGGGCATTGAGCTGAGCTCAATCTCACACCGTGAAGCACAGGCAAGAACCCTTTCTTGGACTGATCCATTTTGAACTTCTTCAAAATCTTATCAAGGTATGTGCTTTGTGAAAGACCTATGAGGCGTCTCGATCTATCTCTATAGATCTTGATGCCTAATATATAAGCAGCTTCTCCAAGGTCCTTGTCGGGGAGGCTGATCGTACCCGCGAACACCTATGGGGCCGGCGGACCAGGCCCCTTGTGGTTCGGAGGGGGGCGGAGATCGCACGAAGAGCGGATCGAGGCGAGGCACACGAGCAGTTTACCCAGCGGAGCTCTCCGGAGAGATAAAAGTCCCATCACTGCTTGTTTGATCTATTGTGTTCTTGCTAGGGGCAATGAGAGCTACAAAACCTAGTGTGAGTCTATCTGGTCTCGAGTGGGTCAATGAACCGAACCAATCGAACCTCCTCTATGTTGCACTCGGGCCTCCTTTTATATGCTCAAGGGTCTCCGACAGGTGGCAACATAGACGGGGTACAAATGTAAAACAGGAGTTGGTACACCTACTTGAACAAAGGTACGAGGTAAAATACCTAACTCGACGGCAAGGGACAAAAGCAATAAATGCCCGTCATTGTCGCCCAAACAAGTGTAACAGAGGTCGTCAGTGCGCCTCCGCCGCCACGATGGCGAGCCTGTCAGCGCCGCTCATCGCTGCTCTCCGCTGGCTGCATGACCCGCCGACACGCGCGCATGGAATGGTCCCATGGCGACACGTCGCTGGGTGAGCTGGAGCGGAGACGGAGAGAAGTTGCATGCCGCGGCAAGAGCCTTGCCGCGGCCGAATCCTTGTCGCGCCCGGAGGCTTTTCGCGCTCCGAGCCTCCTCTTGTCGGGGCCTTGTCTTCTGCGTGCCTGGAGTGGCCTTCCCGACAAGCTCCTCTTGTCGGGGCCTTGTCTTCTCAATCAAATACTTTGTTCTTGAATGGCTCCAAAGGAGCCACGGAGGATATTGGTGGTGACGAGGCAAACCTTGCCGGGGTGCCGTGAATCGTCCGTGCACGGTGCACGGGATACTAGGGTACCCCTACTCTAGTACACCGGCAGAGCCCCCGGGCCTGGGCCGTACACGGTGCCGAGCGCTTGTCGGGCCAGGCCCAGAACTGTGCACGGACACGCGCGGCCTCGACCACGTCGCAACTCGCCCCGGACCCACCACGGTCCCCACTAACGGCACGCGCCGGACGTGGCGTCGTGTGAGAGATCGTGGGCGCGGTCATGGGGGGTTCTTTATTAATATAAGCGGAACGTCCGCCCCCTCCTCCCCTTTATAAGCGGAGGAAACAGAGGCAGGCCGACCACCCCTGCCATTGATGTCTTGTCAAGAAACCACCGCCGCTCCCATCTTCTTCTCCGGTGCAAGAGAGCAGCGCCGCCCTTTCGCCGTAAGCACAATCACCGCCGTCGACCTCCTCCGCCCTCCTCGCCATGGCTCCGAAGGCCGATAAGGAGAAGGGCGTCAAGTCGGCCGAGGCGCAGCGGCTCGCGGCGCTGCGCAAGGAGCGAGCCATCTTCCCCCTGCAGCTCGGCGCACGGGAGTTGCGGGACGTCTTCTACCTTTTCTGGTCGACGGAGACTCGTGCGCATCCGCGCACGAGGGTGCTCCCTGCCTCCGCCACTGATTTGGCCCCAACAGGGTACCCTTTCTTCGCCCTTTTCTTCTATTGCGGTCTTTGCCCGCCGTTTTCCGAGTTCTTTTGCGACATAATGAACACCTTCAGCCTCCGCCTCCTTGATTTCACCCCCAACGCCGTCTTGACCATGGCGGTTTTCGCGCATTTGTGCGAAAACTTTGTCGGAGTCCACCCGAACGTGGCACTCTTCCGCCATTTCTTTGTTCCCCGCGGCGTCCTCCCCGGCCGGGACGTTTCTTGCTTGCTCCCTCAGCACCTTCCTGGGCCTTCTCCTTGTCATACCGCTCGTACTCAGCTCTCTGCTGTTCGACAAGCTGCTCGAACTTCTTGCAGCTCGAGGTCGTGGGCCCTTGGTGCGGTGGATCTTGCAAGATCGCTTGCCGGAGCTGTCCTCGCTTGTCGTGGCCGCCACCGACCGGTGGTTGGCGCTACGCAACCTCCTTGCCGGAGCCACCAGCCTTGGCGTTCTTGTCGCCACCTCCATTGCCGGACTGCTCGACTGCTAGCACTTCTCTGGCTTTCTTCTTGTTGTTGCCTCGCCGTCGGCCCTTCTTTGCCGGGGCGGTGTCATCACTGTCAGATCCTGCTTCTGCATTCTCTCCTGGGAGTCTCCTCCCTTCCTCAGCGCGTGCACACTTGTCGGCCAAGGCGTACAACTCACTAACGTCCTTGACTTTGCACATCGCCATCTCCTCCCTCATCCTGCGGTTCCGCACATTCTGATGAAATGCGCTGATCACCGCGGCAGGGTGGACGTTTGGGATGTTGTAGTGCACACGGCTGAACCTCTGAATGAACTTGCGCAGGGACTCTCCTTCCTTTTGGGCGAGCAAGTGAAGGTCACTCTCTTGGCCATGAGGTTTGTGGCCACCTGTGAAGGCGCCAACAAACTGATGGCACAGATCTGCCCAAGAGGATATGGAGCTGTCCGGCAAGTGCATGAGCCAAGATCTGACGTTGGGCTTGAGCACGAGCGGGAAGTAGTTGGCGAGGATCTTGTCGTCCCGTCCCCCGCAGCCTGCACCGCGATGGTGTAGATGCTAAGGAACTCCGACGGATGCGCCCTGCCATCATACTTCTCCGCACGCCCGTTTGAAGTTTTTCCGCTGGGCCATCGACTTGCCGCAGCTCTCGAGTGAACGCAGGGCAACCTACCGTGATACGGCAAGTCGCTCGCTCCTCCGGGCGCGCATGTCAACAGAAGGCCCAGCGCTTGTCGGATCGACGTCGCGCTTCTCTTCGGGCGCCGATGCGAGTTCGAGCGCCCTCTTGTTGTCGCCATGAAGAACTTGCCGCTGATCGCGGTGAGCTCGCGGATCCGGCGACGCGGTGGAGTCGCCGCCGAGGTGGATCCGGTGAGTCGGCGATCTTGGCCTTCTTGGCGGAGAGTGCACGGTGGTTGCACCTCCGACGATCTCGTCGCCACCGGCTCGTGCCTTGTCGTCTCGCCGCCGCAACGATGGGGTTGGTTGCACGGGCGTCGCCGTTAGCAAAGCCGATGAGGCTCGAATAGTGGCCCTCCACTCGTCGACCTTGTCGGGCCGTTGGAGGGTAGTCGAGGAGCAGCTGAGCCCTCGCCAGAGCTTCGCTGGAGTAGTAGGCGGCATTGGAGAACGGTGCGAGGAGCGGGACACGCCGGACTTCTAACCACGTTAGAAGGAGCAGCGCCCGTCCGGCGACCGTATCTCACTCGTGCCCGGCATGTTGGCGCGCATGCTGGTCTTGAGGGTCTCGATCCAACGAACGTATGGCGTTGTGAACGCCATGACGTTGTTGGTCCCGCGCCTCCTGAGACGGGCGCGGGGGATGCGCGGACGCCGAGGTTTGCGGTGCCTTGTCCTTGGATTTGGCATCGTCGCGAGCACCTTCGTCGGCGCCCGTTCCTCCGCCAGCCGTCATCCCACCACCCGCTTGCTGCGGTGAGGGTGGGTACGACGCGACGGTTTCACTGCCGCCAAGCCTTCTTCTTCGGTGGCATGTTGAGGAAGATGTTGATGACGTTGCTCGTGGTGAACGCCGGATCAGATTCACACGGCCTCGACGCCTTACCCGGGCGCGCCAAAGATGTCGGGAGGCTGATCGTGCACTGAACACCTATGGGGCCGGCGGACCAGGCCCCTTGTGGTTCGGAGGGGGGCGGAGATCGCACGAAGAGCGGATCGAGGCGAGGCACACGAGTAGTTTACCCAGCTTCGGAGCTCTCCGGAGGGATTACTGCTGCTTGTTTGATCTATTGTGTTCTTGCTAGGGGGCAATGAGAGCTACAAAACCTAGCGTGAGTCTATCTGGTCTCGAGTGGGTCGAATGAACCGAACCAACCGAACCTCCTCTATGTTGCACTCGGGCCTCCTTTTATATGCTCAAGGGGTCTCCGACAGGTGGCAACATAAACGGGGGTACAAATGTAAAAACAGGAGTTGGTACACCTACTTGAACAAAGGTACAAAGGCAAAATACCTAACTCGACGGCAAGGGACAAAAGCAATAAATGCCCGTCGTTGTCGCCCCAAACAAAGGTAACAGAGGCCGTCAGTGCGCCTCCGCCGCCACGATGGCGAGCCTGTCAGCCGCTCATCGCTGCTCTCCGCTGGCTGCACACCGCCGACATGCGTGCATGGAATGGTCCCATGGCGACACGTCCACCGGGTGAGCTGGAGCGGAGACGGAGAGAAGTTGCATGCCGCGGCAAGCGCCTTGCCGCGTCGAATCTCTTGTCGTGCCCGGAGGCTTGTCGCGCCTGAGCCTTCCCGGCAAGCTCCTCTTGCCGGGGCCTTGTCTTCTGCGTGCCTGGAGTGGCCTTCCCGGCAAGCTCCTCTTGTCGGGGCCTTGTCTTCTCAATCAAATACTTTGTTCTTGAATGGCTCCAAAGGAGCCACGGAGGATATTGGCGGTGACGAGGCAAACCTTGTTGCTGGTGTCAGAATCGTCTGCGGCACGAGTACGGGATACTAGGGTACCCCTACTCTAGTACACCGACAGTCCTTCATTGAAAAACACTTATTCAAGTAGGCCTTAATGCTGTCCAAGAATTCTATATCATTTCCCATCAAAAGTATGTCATCTACATATAATATGAGAAATGCTACAGAGCTCCCACTCACTTTCTTGTAAACGCAGGCTTCTCCATAAGTCTGCATAAACCCAAATGCCTTGATAATCTCATCAAAGCAAATGTTCCAACTCCGAGATGCTTGCACCAGCCCATAAATGGATCGCTGGAGCTTGCATACTTTGTTAGCATTCTTAGGATCGACAAAACCTTCCGGCTGCATCATATATAGCTCTTCCTTAAGATAACCGTTAAGGAACGCTGTTTTGACGCCCATCTGCCATATCTCATAATCATAGTATGCGACAATTGCTAACATGATTCGGACGGACTTAAGCTTCGCCACGGGAGAGAAAGTCTCATCGTAGTCAATCCCTTGAACTTGCCGATAACCCTTAGCGACAAGTCGAGCTTTATAGATGGTGACATTACCATCCGCGTCCGCCTTCTTCTTAAAGATCCATTTGTCTTCTATCGCCGCCGATCATCGGGCAAGTCACCAAAGTCCATACTTTGTTTTCATACATGGATTCTATCTCGGATTTCATGGCTTCTAGCCATTTGTTGGAATCTGGGCCCGCCATCGCTTCTTCATAGTTCAAGGTTCACCGTTGTCTAACAACATGATTTCCGTGACAGGGTTGCCGTACCACTGGGTGCGGAACGTGTCCTAGTGGACCCACGAAGTTCAAGAGCAACTTGATCCGAAGTACCTTGATCATCATCATTAATTTCCTCTCCAATTGGTGTAGGCACCATAGGAACATTTTCTTGAGCTGCACTACTTTCCGGTTCAAGAGGTAGTACTTCATTCAGTTCTACTTTCCTCCCACTTACTCCTTTCGAGAGAAACTCTTTTTCCAGAAAGGATCCGTTCTTGGCAACAAAGATCTTGCCTTCGGATCATAGGTAGAAGGTATACCCAATGGTTTCCTTAGGGTACCCTATGAAGACACATTTTTCCGACTTGGGTTCGAGCTTTTCAGGTTGAAGTTTCTTGACATAAGCATCGCATCCCCAAACTTTTAGAAACGACAGCTTAGGTTTCTTCCCAAACCATAATTCATACGGTGTCGTCTCAACGGATTTAGACGGTGCCCTATTTAAAGTGAATGTAGCTATCTCTAGAGCGTATCCCCAAAATGATAGCGGTAAATCAGTAAGAGACATCATAGATCGCACCATATCCAATAGAGTGCGATTACGACGTTCGGACACACCATTACGCTGAGGTGTTCCAGGCGGCGTGAGTTGTGAAACGATTCCACATTTCCTTAAGTGTGTACCAAATTCGTGACTTAAATATTCTCTTCCACGATCTGATCGTAAGAACTTTATTTTTCGGTCACGTTGATTCTCTACCTCATTCTGAAATTCCTTGAACTTTTCAAAGGTCTCGCACTTGTGTTTCATCAAGTAGACATACCCATATCTACTCAAGTCATCTCGTGAGAGTGAGAACATAACGATATCCTCCATGAGCCTCAACACTCATTGGACCGCACACATCGGTATGTATGATTTCCAACAAGTTGGTTGCTCGCTCCATTGTTCCGAGAACGGAGTCTTGGTCATCTTGCCCATGAGGCATGGTTCGCATGTGTCAAATGATTCATAATCTAGAGACTCCAAAAGTCCATCGCATGGAGCTTCTTCATGCGCTTGACACCAATGTGACCAAGGCGGCAGTACACAAGTATGTGGGACTATCGTTATCAACTTTACATCTTTTGGTATTCACGCTATGAATATGTGTAACATTACGCTTGAGATTCATTAAGAATAAACCATTGACCATCGGAGCATGACCATAAAACATATCTCTCATATAAATAGAACAACCATTATTCTCGGATTTAAATGAGTAACCATCTCACATTAAACGAGATCCAGATACAATGTTCATGTTCAAACTTGGCACCAAATAACAATTATTAAGGTTCAAAACTAATCCCGTAGGTAAATGTAGAGGTAGCGTGCCGACGGTGATCACATCGACTCTGGAACCATTCCCGACGCCAAGATCGTCACCTCGCCCTTCGCCAGCCTCCGCTTATTCCGCAGCTCCCCGCTTTGAGTTACAAATATGAGCAACGGCACCGTATCAAATACCCAGAGTTACTACGAGTAATCGTAAGGTACACATCAATTACATGTATATCAAATATACCTTTGGTGTTGCCGGCCTTCTTATCCGCTTAAGTATTTGGGGCAGTTCCGCTCAAAGGACCCTTCCCTTGCAATAAAAGCACTCGGCCTCGTGCTTGGGTCCATTCTTTGACTTCTTCCCAGAATCGGCTTACCGGGCGCTGCAACATCCTTGTCGTCCTTCTTGAAGTTCTTCTTGCCCTTGCCCTTCTTGAACTTAGTGGTCTTATTGACCATCAACACTTGATGTTCTTTCTTGATCTCAACCTCTCACGACTTCAAAGATTGAAAATACTTCAGGAATGGTCTTCACCATCCCATGCATATTGTAGTTCATCACAAAGCTCTTGTAGCTTGGTGGGAGCGATCAAGGATTCTGTCAATGACCGCCTCATCGTGGAGGTTAATATTCACCGGTCATGCGGTTGTGCAACCTGCATATTCTCGAGTATGTGCTCACCGATGTAACTATTTTCCTCCATCTTAAAACTATAGAACTTGTCGAGACGCCATATCTTCTCGACCCGGGCGTGAGCTTGGAAAACTAGTTTCAGCTCCTCGAACATCTCATATGCTCCGTGATGCTCAAAATGCTTTTGGAGCCCCGGTTCTAAGCTGTATAGCATGCCGCACTGAACGAGGGAGTAATCATCAAGACGAAGTTTGCCAAGCATTCATAATGTCTTGGTTCTTCCGGGACGGAGCGCCACCTAGCGGTCCTTCTAGGACATATTGTTTCTGGCAGCTATGAGGATGATCTCGTGTTCCGGACCCAGTCCGTATAGTTGCTGCCATCATCTTTCAAATTTTGGTTTTCTAGGAACGCTGAAGTTCAGGTTGACATGAGCGTTGGCCATTTGATCTACAAGACATATTTGCAAAGGTTTTAGACTAAGTTCATGATAATTAAGTTCATCTAATCAAATTATCTTAATGAACTGCCACTCGATTAGACATCCCTCTAGTCATCTAAGTGTTACACGATCCGAGTCGACTAGGCCGTGGTCTCGATCATCACGTGAGACGGACTAGTCATCGCCGGTGAACATTCTCATGTTGATCGTATCTTCCATACGACTCGTGTTCGACCTTTCGGTCTCCGTGTTCCGAGGCCATGTCTGTACATGCTAGGCTCGCTGTTAGCCCTAAGTGTTTTGCATGTGTAAATCTGTCTTACACCCGCTGTATGTGAACGTAAGGATCTATCACACCCGATCATCACGTGGTGCTTCAAACGATTTAACTTTAGCAACGGTGCACGCTTAGGGGAGAACACTTCTTGAAATTGTTGTAAGGGATCATCTTATTTACTACCGTCGTTCTAAGTAAACAAGATGCATAAACATAATAAACATCACATGCAATTATATAGTAGTGACATGATATGGCCAATATCATATAGCTCCATTGATCTCCATCTTCGGGCTCCATGATCATCTTGTCACCGCATGACACCATGATCTCCATCATCATGATCTCCATCATCGTGTCTTCATGAAGTTGTCACGCCAACGACTACTTCTACTTCTATGGCTAACGCGTTTAGCAATAAAGTAAAGTAGTTTACATGGCGTTCTTCAATGACACGCAGGTCATACAAAATAAAGACAACTCCTATGGCTCCTGCCGGTTGTCATACTCATCGACATGCAAGTCTTGATTCCTATTACAAGAACATGATCACAATATGTCATTCATCATTCATCACAACTTCTGGCCATATCACATCACATGACAATTGCTGCAAAAACAAGTTAGACGTCCTCTAATTGTTGTTGCATCTTTTACGTGGCTGCAATTGGGTTCTAGCAAGAACGCTTTCTTACCTACGAATAACCACAACGTGATTTTGTCAACTTCTATTTACCCTTCATAAGGACCCTTTTCATCGAATCCGCTCCAACTAAAGTGGGAGAGACAGACACCCGCCAGCCACCTTATGCAACTAGTGCATGTTAGTCGGTGGAACCGGTCTCACGTAAGCGCACGTGTAAGGTTGGTCCGGCCGCTTCATCCCACAATACCGCTGAAGCAAGATAAGACTAGTAACGGCAAGCAAGTTGACAAGATCTACGCCCACAACAAAATTGTGTTCTACTCGTGCAATAGAGAACTACGCATAGACCTAGCTCATGATGCCACCGTTGGGGAACGCTGCGTAAAATTAAAATTTTTCCTACGGTTTCACCAAGATCCATCTATGAGTTCATCTAAGCAACGAGTCAAGGGAGACAGTTTGCATCTACATACCACTTGTAGATCGAAAGTGAAGCGTTCAAGGGGATGGTGATGACGGAGTCGTACTCGCCGTGATTCGGATCACCGATGACCAAGTGCTGAACGGACAGCACCTCCGCTGCTCAACACATCGCACGGGTACGGACGACGCCTCGCCCTTCTTGATCCAGCAAGGGGAAGGAGAGGTTGAGGAAGATGGCTCCAGCAGCAGCACGACGGGCGTGATGATGGTGGAGTGATGGGCCCCCAGGCTTCGCCAAGCACACGCGGAGGAGGAGAGGTGTTGGGAGGGAGGGCTGCGCCTTGACTTGGGTGCGGCTACCCTCCCCTCACCCCTCTATTTATAGGGGGAAGGGGCAATGGGGCCGGCCCCTCTAGATGGGAATCTAGAGGGGGGGCGGCGGCCAGGGAGGGGTGGCTTGCCCCCCAAGCAAGGGGGGCGCCCCCCTCTAGGGTTCCCCCCAAACCCTAGGCGCATGGGCCCAAGGGGGGGTGCACCCAGCCCACCAGGGGCTGGCTGCTATCCCCATGCAGCCCATGTGCCCCCGGAGGGGTGGCCCTCCCGTGGACCTCCGAACCCTTCCGTGGCCCCAGACAATACCGCAGACGCTCGAAACTTTCCGGTGTCCGCTTGACAACTTCCCATATATAAATCTTTACCTCCGACCCTTCCTAACTCTCGTCGTGACGTCCGGATCTCATCCGGACTCAACAACATTCGTAATCACATACAAGTCTTCCTAATAACCCTAGCGCCACCGAACCTTATGTGTAGACCCTACGGGTTCGGAGACATGCGCATATGACCGAGACGCTCTCGTGTCAATAACCAACAGCGGATCTGGATACCCATGTTGGCTCCCACATGCTCCTCGATGATGTCATCGGATGAACCACGATGTCGAGGATTCAAGCAACCCCTTATACTATTCCCTTTGTCAATCGGTACGTTACATGCCCGAGACTCGATCGTCGGTATCCCAATACCTCGCTCAGTCTCAAGCATCGCAAGTCACTTTACTCGCATCAGAATGCATGATCCCGTGACCAAACACTTGGTCACTTTGAGCTCATTATGATGATGCATTACCGAAAGTGGGCCCAGAGATACCTCTCCGTCATACGGAGTGACAAATCCCAGCCTCGATCCGTGTCAACCCAATAGACACTTTCGGATATACCGTAGTGCACCTTTATGGTCACCCAGCCACGCCAGACGCTTTGGTACACCCAAAGCACTCCTACGGTATCCGGGAGTTACACGATCTCATGGTCTAAGGAAGAGATACTTGACATTGAAAAAGCTCTAGCAAAACGAACTACACGATCTTGTGCTATGCTTAGGATTGGGTCTTGTCCATCACGCCATTCTCCTAATGACGTGATCCCGTTGTCAACGACATCTGATGTCCATAGTCGTGAAACCATGACTATCTGCTGACCAACGAGCTAGTCAACTAGAGGCTTACTAGGGACGATTGTGGTCTATGTATTCACACGCCAGACACGATTTCCGGATAATACAATTATAGCATGAATAAAAGACAATTATCATGAATAGGGAAATATAATAATAATACTTTTATTATTGCCTCTAGGGCATATTTCCAACATCGAGCATGTTGGGTCATCAGGGAGGTGGCGGAAGGAGGGATAAACCTCCTAGACAACCTCGGAACACAGGAAGGCCGAGGAAAATTACCAAACTGGCAGGAGCAATCGCCCGACGAGGACGGGATCCTAATGATCCGTGAGACTCACCCATCGAGGAACCAACGAAAAATAGCTCTCTGAGAGATCAACCACGTTAGCCACGTGGCCACCTCGGACAGCAGATGGTTGGACACCCCGATCACCTTCGGACAGGATGATCAGCCCACATCCAACCCCAGATGAGGAGTCACTACCTAGTCGTCGACCCCATTGTTGACGGCTATAGACTAACCAAAGTTCTGATGGACGGCGACAATAGTTTGAACCTCATTTATGAGGACACTTTACAAAAGATACAGTTCAATAAATCACGCATACCTTCAAGGGAATCATTCCAGGAAAGGAGGCATGGTGCAACAGTAGGGTCACACTCGATGTGGTGTTCAGAACACCCGAGAACTATCGAGCTGAGGAATTAATGTTCAACATTGAACCCTTCCAAAGTGGTTATCATGCTTTAATCGGATGAGACGCGTTCGCTAGGTTTCACGCCATCCCCCACTATGCATACATGAAGTTGAAGATGTGGGACCAAATGGAGTGATCATGATGGCCAGCAACGTACATAGATCTCTTAAAGCCGAGAAGAAAATAACTGCACTCGCCTTAGAGGCAAAGGCCAAGGCCCTCATAGCTAAAGAATTGACAACACGATGCGCAACCATGGACAGGGACGCCATCATCCTCGACAAGTGGTGTAAGTCTACGTCTTTTAAATCAGCCGATGAGATAGTTAAATTTCAAGTGCATCCCGAGGACCCTTCTGAAACGGCCTCCATCGGAGCATGACTGAACCATCATTTGATGAAGCACTATGCACTTTCCTTCAGGAAAATTGGAATACTTCGCGAAGCATCCTTCAGACATGCGAGGAATCCCAAAACATCGCAGAGCAGAGCCTCAATATAATCAGGGGATTTAAAGTCTGTTATACAAGTGCTCCGCCGGTTCTCAGAACCAAAAAGACAAGCAATGGCGAAGAGCAGACCAAGCTATTAGAGGCTGGATTCATCCGCGAAATCTAGCACCCCGAATGGGTGCCCAACCCGGTTAAGGTACCAAAGAAGGACGAATCATGGCGCATTGCATCAATTTCAAGGACGTCAACAAGACCTGCCCAAAAGATCCCTTCCTGCTACCTCAAACTATTGTTCGAATGTATGAGGGCAACATTAAATAGCGGCCCTCGTATCGTTGTTCATGGACTGGTCCTCCGGCCTGTTGCAGATGCTCCCTCCCACCCCCACCCGTCCCGCCCCTGATGTCTAGTACGCAACTTTATTCTTGTAGACTCGTGTTGGGCCTCCAAGCGCAGAGTTTTGTAGGACAGTATCAATTTTCCCTCAAGCGGATGACCTAAGGTTTATCAATCCATGGGAGGCGTAGGATGAAGATGGTCTCTCTCAAACAACCCTGCAACCAAATAACAAAGAGTCTATTGTGTCCCCAACACACCAAATACAATGGTAAATTATACAGGCGCACTAGTTCGGCGAAGAGATGGTGATACAAGTGTAGTAATGATAGTAGATATTAATTTTTGTAATAGTAACAATAAAAAACAGCAAGGTAACAAGTAACAAAAGTGAGCACAAACGGTATTGCAATGCTTGAAAATGAGGCATAGGATCCGTACTTTCGCTAGTGCAATCTCTCAACAATGCTAATATAATTGGGTCATATAACCATCCATCAGCGTGCGATGAAGAATCACTCCAAAGTTTCTATCTAGCGGAGAACATAAGACGAAATAGTTTGTAGGGTACAAAGCCACCTCAAAGTTAACTTTTCCGATCGATCTATCCAAGAGTTCGTACTAAAATAACACCATATGATACACATCAACCAACTCTAATGTCACCTAGATACTCCAATGTCACCACGAGTATCCGTGAGTTGATTATACGATATGCATCAAACAATTTCAGATTCATGATACTCAATCAAACATAAAGAACTTCAAAGAGTGCCCCAAGATTTCTACCGGAGAAACAAAGACGAGAATGTGCATCAACCCCTATGCATAGATTACTCCAATGTCACCTCAGGAATCCGCGAGTTGAGTGCCAAACACACATCAAGTAAATCAAGATGATACCCCATTGTCACCACGGGTATTCATAGCAAGACATACATCAAGTGTTCTCAAATTCGTAAAATTATTCAATCCGATAATAAGAAAATCTCAAAGGGAAAATTCAATTCATCACACAAAGATGGAGAGGGAGAAACATCATATGATTCAACTATATTAACAAAGCTCACGGTACATCAAGATCGTGCCAAATCAAGAACACGAGAGAGAGAGAAATTAAACACATAGCTACTGGTACAAACCATCAGTCACGAGGGTGGACTACTCCCTCCTCATCATGGTGGCCGCTGGGATGATGAATATGGCCTCCGATGATGATTTCCCCCACCGGAAGGGTGCCGAAACAGGGTCCAGATTGGTTTTTCGTGGCTACTGAGGCTTGCAGTGGTGGAATATCTTATCTAGGTTAACTTTCGGGGGTTTCTAAATATATATGATTTTTCAGTGTTGGAATCACGCAAAGATGGGCCTCGGGGGTCCCACCACCCACCAGGGCGCGCCATGGGGCCCTGGTGTCTTGTAGGCAGCAGGGCCCCCCTTTGGTGGTTCTTTGCTCCATTATTTATCTTTTCTTCCAAAAAAATTGTCAAAAAGTTTTGCCAATTTCGAGAATTTTTATTTTTGCACAAAAAACAACACCATCGTAGTTCTGCCAAAAACAACATCAGTCTGTTTTAGTTCCATTCAAATCATACCAAAACCATATAAAATTGTTGTAAACATGACATGAATACTTCATAAATAATAGATACATTGGAGACGTATTAACACCCATGCAGAATTTCATGGGGTGGGGCTCTTCCTCCCTTGATTCTTCGATGCTAACCTTTTCACTTGGCTAGTTACGTTAAATCCATAATTAAATTTATGTAGGCGTAACATCTCTCAAAATTATGTAGGCTTAGAGCAACTCTAGCAGACCCCCTATACTCACGAGAACTGAAAAGTTCCAGCGACTATGCTGGTTTGGCCAATTTTTTGGGCCGGGCCAGAGCCTCTATAGTCGCTCGGCCCGTAATTTTTTTTACAGTGGCCCGCAAACCGCCCCCACGCGGTATATCTATGGGTTTCGCGCGAGGATACGGGCCGAAACCCTATCCCTCGCCGCCGTGACTCACCCTATCCCCTCTCCAATTTGTCGTCATCGTTGAGAAATCATCCATGCCCCGTCCCCCAATTTGCGAGGATGTGGAACTCCGGTTGGCGTGGCGGCGGCGAAGACCCGGATTGCAGGCGTTGCATCACCTCCGACGTGGCGCGCAAGCATGCGGCTAAGTGGCACACGAAGTGCGGGGCTCCTAGTGCCGGAGTCCCTCCTCCGCCGCGAGACGGAGGAGTACGACTTCCGCCATGCGTGGCGCTCCGGCGCTGGGAGCTCTTCCGGGTCGGGGTTGCTTCCGATGAAGAGGGAGAGGAAGCCATGCAACCTTCCCGCCGGCAAGGTCGAGCCGCAGGAGGAGCGCCCGCGCGGCCGCGGCGTCATCGGGCCAGAGGACTACTTCGTTAGGCCCGACATGCACGCTTTCGAGGCGGCGCTCACTGAGCGCATTGCGCGCGAGCAGCAGGAGGAGGGCGCGCGTCGCCGGCGGGACGATGAGCTCAGCGGCCTCTTCTTCGAGCCGGCCGTGATTTCCACAAGAAGCAGGCCGGATGGCGTCGCGAGCAGGAGGAGCAGGACAAGAAATACGTCGATCTTTTCTCCTCCAACTCCAACGATGACGAGTGAGCGCTACCGCCATCGCAGGGTCGCCGCCACACCCAAAAGTGCTTCGGTGAGCTCTAATTTTGCCTAGTTAGAGTACGGCAGTATCACATTGTAGTATAAGGGCTCCTTTGATTCAAAGGAATTTTATAGGATTTCTGAAGGATTGAAATCCTTAAGAATTTTTTCTATGTTGGTCCTTTGATTCATAGGATTGAATCCCATAGGAATTTTTCTCATGAAATCTTTTATATTACATTTCATAGGAAATCTAACATCCACTCCAACCTCCTTTTATAATTCCTTTGTTTTTCATGTGCCATCAAACACTCATTGCTAATTCTATATGATTCAAGTGGGCATTGCCATTCCAATCCTATACTTTTCCTGTTCCTACGTTTTCAAAATCCTGCAAATCAAAGAGGCCCTAAATGTAGCGATGATCGACCTATGTAACCATGATCTAACTATATGATGAATGGACTGTTCTTCAATTTCGCCCCTGGATGCTTTCTTTTGAAATTTACGGTTTCAAATACGGTGTTTGTTCGGCCACAGCAGAAATGGCCCCTCAAATCTCTGCTTTCGCGGTTCTTATGCCACGTTTACGGTTCCTGAGTATAAGGGTCTGCTAGAGTTGCTTTTAGAAAAAGACTTGTAAACTATTATATCCGCACACTAATAAATTAATTATCATCTTTATTATGCAGTCCCTACGCTAAAGAATTGTACTACTAAGGGGGTGCTTTTCCTAGTAAAATAACAAAATATAGTATATCTTATCATCAGGAGAGTCATCATAGCAGCACGTCTTCTCCCTTCCACCCCTGGCGGATCCCGCCGTGCCGTACCTTAGCGTCGCCGCCGCGCCGCCCCTCAATCGCCTCCCACCCACCAACACTGGGGACGCGCGTCGCCGCCGCCGCCGCCATCGCCGTTCCCCTTCTTCGTCGACTCCCGTGACATCGCCGTACTGTCCTGCTACTGCCTCCTCCTTTCGAGGTACTCCCATCATCAGTTCCCCTTGTTGTTAAATCAATCCGTCTCACTAGGAGAAACAATCATCCGATTAGGAGTTCGATTAGGAGTTGCCAATCGATTAGGAAGTACCTCTCTCTATATGTATATCTACAGATCCCATTGGGTCGGCGATCGATCTTGACAATGATAAAAATAGCATGCTATTTCGGCGTTTTAACCTCCCTATAGAAAATTTACTGCAAAATAGAGCTCCTGCCATGGATAATCTACTGTAATATTTCACCTTATGTGTCAGCGGCAACGGCCAGGGAGCTGAAGATAAGGAAGAACAAGCACAAGTCATGGGCCGGCCCAGGAGGCAGCCTCGCCTGCCGGCTCGGCTGGCTAGCCCGGAATGGGCCCAGGTGGGCACGATACTTAAAGAAGCAGGCGATGCGGAGTAGGTGGCGAACGGCTGGCAGGATAGCTACTTTCCTCTTTCGTGTTGTAGTTGACTTCCTTCTTCCTCCTCCGATCCCCATCCATGGATTCATGAATTTGTAGCTCGAACTCCGTGGTAATGGAAGCTAGTTGAGTGATTTGCCGTGTGGTGTTAATAATCTGGTATCAGAGCCGTTCCTCCTGGAGCTGCCTCACCATCACCACCGCACGCGACTGGCGAGTCACCGACGGGCCGAGGCGATGGAGCGGATCTCGCCGGAGACGAAGGCGATCTACAAACTCCTCCGCGCCGATTCCAACGCCGCCCTGACCAAGAGCACCACCGAGCGAAGCGAGGAAATGGTGTCCGCGCTCGGAAGCTGGACTCCAAGCTCGGCCAGCTATCGGGTCAACTCGAGGATGTGAAGCTGTCCCTTGGAGTCGGCATCGACGAGCTGCAAGGGGAGGTGGCTGCGGGACGTGGCGCTGCATCTTCATCAGCGTCACCCACCTCGCAAGGGCCCCCATCCACCAAGTTCGCGATTCCGGCAAGCGGACCGGCGAGTCAGGAAGGACTCCGACCGGAAGTTGATCCGCGTCCTCCCATGCCCAAGTACGTCCCACCACCTGCGAGAGGTACGCAACAAGACCAAATCGTGCTCAGGCCGCCGAATCAAGCTCCGGAAATTTTTCGGTCCTACACCGTGGACTCCTCTGGATTCGGTCCTCGGATCGAATTGCCAAAATTCGATGGATCTAACCCCAAGTTGTGGCAATCGCGATGTGAGGACTACCTCAGATTCTGGAATACACCAGCGCACCAGTGGATTCCTTTTGCCACTGCTCTATTTGAGGGGACAGCTGCTCGTTGGCTGGAATCAGTCCGGCGACGTGCTCCAGATGTGGCGTGGCCTGAATTTTGTTCATTGTTGCAGTCTCGTTTTGGACGCAACAAGCATCAGCATATCCTCAGGCAGATGTTTAACATTCGTCAGGTCAGCACAGTAGAAGACTATGTGGAGCGGTTCTCGGAATTATTTGATCAACTGTCCGTGTATGAACCAAATCCAAACCAAGTTCATTACGTCACCAGATTCATGGAAGGGTTGATACCATCAGTCCGACTGCTGGTGGGCATTCAGCAGCCAACTGACCTTGATGCAGCGTATGCGCTGGCTCTGCTGCCGGAAGAGCTAGGAGACCACACAATTCAGCCTGCAGTTTCAACTAATTCGTTTGCTCACAGCAAGAAAAATTTCCAGCCTTCAGGACGCAGTGTTGCTGTCAGTAAAACAGTGGAGGACAAGCACACTGCTGAATCAAGCCGTCCGGCTGCAGTTGAGGATCGATGGTCAGCTTGCGTGCTTACAGAAAGTCGAAGGGACTTTGTTTCATTTGTGGAGAGCATTGGGCAAGAGACCACCGTTGCAAACAGGAAGTACAACTCCATGTAGTGTAGGAAATGCTGGATTATGTGCAGAGTATGCCTACGGATACAAGTGACACTGATGCTGAGAGTATAGGAGAAGTAAATGCTATCTGTCTATCTGCTGCAGCGTTAGGAGAACCAACTGTCCCTGCAATTGCAACAATGAAGTTAACAGTACAACTGCAAGGGCACAAGTTAATTTTTCTGGTGGACTCTGGGAGTACTCACTCCTTCCTGGACTGTGCAGTGGCTGCACAAATTAAAGGAGTAGCTGACATGTCTGTTAAGATGGTCAAGGTTGCAAATCGAAGTCTAGTCCCCTGCAACCAGCAACTTCAGTCAGGAGCTTGGTCAGCTGATGGGCACAAGTTCACTACTGATTTTAAAAATTTTCCTCTGGGTTCTTATAATGGTATTCTGGGATTGGACTGGTTGGCCACACATAGCCCTATGCAAGTGGATTGGGCTGAGCATTGGTTGTCATTTGAAAGAGACGGTAATCAAATCACACTACTGGGTGAAGATGCTACTCCTAGTTTCCTGGCTATGATTGAACTATCCTCGTTGCTCTTATCCAAGAATTCAACTCAAACTGAAGTGCCTACTGAAATTCAAGAAATTCTCAATACTTATGCATCTGTGTTTGAAGCTCCCAATGGTCTTCCACCCAGGAGGAAATATGACCACACTATTCCTCTTATTCCAGGGGCTTCTCCTGTCTCTATCAGACCATACAGACTTCCACCTGCTCTCAAAGATGAGATGGAAAAGCAAGTAAAAGAAATGTTCGCCTCAAGGATCATCAGACCTAGCACTAGTGCTTTTTCATCACCTATGATCATGATTCAGAAGAAAGATAAGACTTGGAGGCCAGTGTTTGATTACAGGCATTTAAATGCAATCACTATTAAGATCAAATTCCCTATTCCTGTTATTGACGAGCTGTTGGATGAGCTAGCTGGATCCTGTTGGTTCTCCAAGCTAGATCTCAGAGCTGGTTACCACCAAATCAGACTAGCTCCTGGAGAGGAACATAAGACAGCATTTCAAACACACTTTGGGCATTTTGAATTCCTGGTGCTGTCATTTGGTCTCACTGGTGGTCCCAATACCTTTCATTTTGCCATGAATGATACTCTGTCTCCTTGTCTCAGGGAATTTGCTATCTCATTTTTTGATGACATATTGATTTTCAGTGCCACTTATGCCCTCCATTTGGCACACCTGGCAAGAGTACTACAGTTACTACAAGAACATCAGTTGAAAGTGAAGTTATTCAAGTGTGCTTTTGCCCAAACACAGATTGGCTATTTAGGCCACATCATCAGTAGACAAGGAGTGGCCACTGACCCTGAAAAGATTACTAGTATTGAGCAATGGCCAATGCCTGTATCTGCTAAAGAAGTAAGAGGATTTTTAGGGCTAGCTGGATATTACAGGAAGTTCATAGCTCACTATGGGCTTATCAGCAAACCTCTGACGAATTTGCTCAAGAAAGGTGTGCCGTTTCACTGGACACAAGTTGAACAACAAGCATTTACAACCCTCAAACAAGCATTAATATCAGCTCCGGTACTAGCCCTCCCAGATTTCTCTAAACAGTTCGTGATTGAGACTGACGCTTGTGACACTGGAGTAGGGGCAGTGCTGATGCAGGAAGGTCACCCTCTAGCTTATGTGAGCAAGGCTTTAGGCCCAAGGAATCAAGCACTATCAGTATATGAAAAAGAATATCCGCTATTCTATCGCTATTGAACACCGGGCGCCAGCATTTACAACTGCCGAGTTTATAATCGTAATGTATCAGTAGTTTGGCTACCGTTCGAAAGCAACGCCTTCACACCAAATGGCAACAGAAGGCCCTGACTAAGTTACTGGGGCTTCAATACTGCATTGTATATAAAAAAGGAACAGAGAATAATGCTGCAGATTCATTGTCCAGGAAGCCGCACAATGCCTCTGAAACTATGCCTGAATTATTCCCCATCTCAACTGTTCAGCCAGCTTGGCTGGATGATATTGTGCTTAGTTATTCACAAGACAAGTACTCCTCTGACCTGCCATGTGCTTTCTTCATCTGGTGGGTCTGACAGTAAGTTTTCCTTGAAATCTGGCTTGTTACGAGTGGACAAGTGTATCTGGGTTGGTGCAGATGCAAAGTTACAACACTATTGTGAGTGCATTCCATGACAGTCCAATTGGGGGCCATTCAGGTTTTCCAGTCACTTTTAAGCGTGTCAGGCAATTGTTTCGTTGGCAAGGTATGCGCAGTTTCATAAAACAGTATGTCAAAAATTGCATCATTTGTCAGCAAGCAAAACCAGAACGGGTGGCTTATCCGGGGTAATTACAGCCATTACCTGTTCCTGATTTGCCCTGGGAGATGGTGACTATGGATTTTGTCGAAGGGTTGCCAGTTTCTGGACAGTACAATTGCTTGATGGTAATCATTGATAAGCTTTCTAAGTATGGCCATTTCGTTCCCTTGCACCACCCATTCACGGCAGTTACAGTGGCTGAGGCCTTTCTCAACACTATATATCGCTTGCATGGAATGCCTCGTTCAATTGTCTCTGACAGAGATCGCATATTTACAAGTCAATTCTGGAAAGAACTTTTTTAGAGAGCGGGTGTTCTGTTGCGTATGAGTACAACACGACATCCTCAGTCGGATGGACAGACGGAGCGTGTTAACCAACAAGTGGAGTGCTTCCTGAGGTGTTTTGTCAGTGCTCACCCCTCTCGCTGGGCAAAATGGATACCGCTGTGTGAGTACTGGTACAATACGAACTGGCATTCAGCCACGGGCAAGACGCCGTTTGCAATCATCTATGGTCACGAGCCCCGCCATTTTGGCTTGACAGCAGAGAGTACAATACAATCAGCTGATCTGCAACAGTGGCTTGATGATCGTCAAGTGATTCTGAATTCAGTACGTCAGCATCTGCTGCGGGCACAACAGCGAATCAAAGCACAAGCTGATAAGCATCGTTCTGAGCGTGTGTTTGAAGTTGGGGATTCTGTTTTCCTAAAGCTACAGCCATATCTCCAGTCGTCTGTTGCTCCGAGGGCGAATCACAAATTGGCTTTCAAATTCTATGGGCCATTTGAAGTGGTCGAGCGAGTAGGCGAAGTAGCCTATCGGTTGGCATTGCCGGTCACCAGCCGGGTGCACCCGGTGTTTCATATTTCCCTCTTGCGGAAAGCACTCAGCACAGCACATGAGGTATTGCCCCAGCTCCCCTCTCCTGACATGCAGTTTCAAATTCCAGAACAGGTCCTACAGCAGCGTGTGGTGCGTCGCGGCTCAAGTTCCGTGGTGCAAGTACTGGTGAAGTGGAGCGACACTCCAGTTGAGATGGCAACATGGGAAGACAAGGTGCAGCTCAAGCAAAAGTTTCCTCCAGCACCGGCTTGGGGGCAAGCCGTCTCTAACAGGGGAGGGATTGTCAGCGGCAACGGCCAGGGAGCTGAAGATAAGGAAGAACAAGCACAAGTCATGGGCCGGCCCAGGAGGAAGCCTCGCCTGCCGGCTCGGCTGGCTGGCCCGGAATGGGCCCAGGTGGGCACGATACTTAAAGAAGCAGGCGACGCGGAGTAGGTGGCGAACGACTGGCAGGATAGCTACTTTCCTCTTTCAAGTTGTAGTTGACTTCCTTCTTCCTCCTCCGATCCCCATCCATGGATTCATGAATTTGTAGCTCGAACTCCGTAGTAATGGAAGCTAGTTGAGTGATTTGCCGTGTGGTCTTAACATTATGGAAGTCTGTTTCCTTTTCTTGATTGAAGTAGAACATGGTTTGGTGCTTTATGCAAGTTTGTTTCCTTCTCTGCTTTGGAGCATCATGCCATCCGAACATAATACTAGCTAAGGAGGTTTATGCAAGATTGTTTATGCAATATCATTCTAGTAGCTTTTCCTTTAGTTTCCTTCCCTTTTTGGATGCAAGTTTGTTTCCTTTAGTTTATTGCATGGTACAACTACACATTTTTATGTAGTTTAATCATTGCAGGTCCTGCCCTAGTTTAACCATTGCATGTAATTTAACCATTGAGTGTACGTGCCCTGTTTTTCCTGTAGTTTAACGAGTGCTTAGAGCAATATACTGATCTCCTTGTAACTACAAATTTTAGATGTTGAACTCCTTAATTTCTGGGATATATTTGGCATATTTTTTCACAACGCTATTTTGAATATAGGATGCTATAACCGATATAGCATTTGGAGAAGGGCCACACTATTTTTTACATTGATCTCGGCACCGACCGACGACGCACAGGAAGGCAGCAGGTGGATCAACCGACTCCACCATGGGGTGCTAGTTCTCTTTCCCGGGTAACGACGGGCGTGCGATCCCAAGAGAGTGGGCAGTTGCAGCTGGATTGGATGCCACTCCCTTCAACATGCGTCGACTGAAGAACGTGGGTCGCCCCGGCCCGCGCACACCAGAGTATGCAAATTTTACTTCTTTGCTTTGATTGGTTGTGTTGAATCAATGAAACGATCCCTGATTTTTCTGTTTGATGACAGAGAATTCGACGCCTACCACGTTCGCAATCTCGCGCGATGGGCCCTGCGACATTACAACTACAGCCACCCGGTACAATTCCAGCTAGTGTTTCATCCATCTCGATTCTTGTAGCGCATACATGTCCTGTTTTACTTGGTTATGCTTGTAATAATATGTGTGTGTGTGTGTCTATGTGTGCAGGGTGCTGAGTTCCGGTGCCCTGATCAGCCCACCACCGAGGCGAAGGCAGCCTGTGTTGGCTTCAGGGAAGATCTCTGGTACCACCTCAACTTCTTGGCCTGCCTAAAGGATGACGGTGACAAGCAGAGCTTCTTCGCCGAGCTACGCTATGTCCGGTGTTCCAGCATAATAATCATCGAAACATGCACCATCTTAGGTACGCAGATATGTGTGGTTCTATTAATGTTCATGTTACACAACCCGGTTGATCCTAGCTGACCCCCCGCCCCCGCGCCTCCCTCTCTAGAAAAACCGTTTTGCCCCTTTAGAAGCAGTTGCACATTGTGTCCAGATGAGTCCAAGATTTTGCATCCAAGCGATGTGGAGCTTGGGTGTGGGAAGGAGGGCCACCAAGAGGAATGCTTCCGCAAGAGGTGTGGATGGAACAGACATGTAAAGGAATTTTTCAGTCCAAGGGAGATGCTAGCGATACCCTTCAAGTTAGGAGGACCAGTGCCTCGATATAGACTGGAGTAACCATAATTTACTCCTACTTTCAGTTCAGTTGTAATGTTATACTACTTTTAGCCTTGTAAATTTATTATTTCCTATCGTCAATGCATTGGGGGTACAAGCTTTGTGTTTTCTCTAGAAGAAATGGACCTCCACGAGTGAATCTGTGAGAAATTAAATTTGTGGCAGTTTTGGCACAAAGAAGTAAGCCTTTCGTTTCACCTCTAGGTTGTTCAATGTAAACAATGCATTCCGTAAAATTATTGACTATACAAGCTTTGCGCACGTAGAGCTTTCTTTTCTTTGTTATTACTGAGGCTGTTTGAGTGTTTGCGTTGCCACGAAATAACACTTCATAGAAAAAAAATATACATCTATTGCAATCACTCGAGTGGTGACAAAAAACGTATGCTCGTTTTTCACCTCATGTGTAAAGATGTGCTCTCTGGAACGTGCCTTGCCCCAGCTAAATCTCGCCTCCAAACACATTTTGACATTCTCCTCTTGTCTTAACCTTGTTAGTGAAGTTGCCATGTCCTCCAACAAAGGTCAGCACTCAGCAATGCATTTGACATGTCAACTTATGTGAGGATAATTTAGAAACATAAAGCAACCCATATTTTGTAGACTGATGACCTTCCAAAGCACCATATCTCCTCAGCAGATGCATCCATTCATGGCCAGACAAAGCTCATGTAGTTCTCTAATAGGAAGCTAGTATACTTGAATGGCCTCCGGCATCCATTGATCACCCATGGAGAAGAACTGGAGAGCTCAGCTATAGCCAGAGCAGGTGGTAGTACCAATTTCATGCTGCTAGTACCAATGGCAACTTGATCACTTCAAATTGGAGGGACTATTCAGACCAATTCCCATACTGTAAAACCTTTTTTATGATATATCGGAGGTTTTGTGTGAAAAGGCCGTGATCTAAATCATGTGGTCGGTTTGAACAGTGGCATTGCAAATGAGCTATGCTCTATGATTTCGTTTTGTTTAAACGAGTGAGTGACCTGCACCTTCCAATATATGGATTTGCCCGCTCCATAGAACTTTTCTCTTATGCTTGTGCCTTCCTTTATAAGCATCCACTGCTACTACTACTTCTTTAGGACATGGTTGACTTGCTTATCCCAATTCGTCTCCCAAAAGGGCAAATATCAAGACTGGGATGCTGCTTGGAGTCGATTTTTAGCAAGTACAACTATCAAACCAGAGACCACAGCAGGGCTCGGCAAAATATAAAGTATAATGGTACGTCATTCTCCGTGAAATTGAACTTGAATTCTAGAGCAACAAGAAGCTGAGGTATTTTCACTGGCCGTCCTCGTTCTGTAGTTGAGTTCTTACACATTTCTAGTATATCCTCTCATATTCAATAGTATTCATACATATCCTCTCAAACTTATGCATCCGTAGCAATTTATAAAATAGAAATCTAAAATAAATAAATTAAAGCATCCATATCATATAAATATTATCCATTCATTTTTGTGTTTGAAGTTTGGGCCTGCCCATTTTAGTGTTCATTTCCCATCGTTTTTTCCTTCCTTTTTTCTTTCTTTTTAATTTTTCCTTTTCATTTTTATTTTACGTTTCCTTTCCATTTTATTTTTCCCTTTTCCTTTTTATTTCTTTTCTTTCCTTTTCTCCTTATTTTTATTTTTTGCGAACATCTTTGCAGTTTGTGGACATTTTTGAAACTCATGAACAAATTTTACAAATTTGCGATCTCTTTTTAGATCGTGAACATTTTTTAAAACTAATGAACATTTTTCGAATCGGCAATTTTTTTGAAATTTGGAAACAATTTATGAAATTTGTGAAACAATTTTTTTTTGTTTTGATGAACATTTTCTGAAATGCATGAATGTTTTTAAAATCAGTGAACATGTTTTGAATTGATGAACTTTTGTTGTAATTTATGAGCACTTTTTATTTTTGTTTACAATTTCAAAAATTCATGAACATTGTTCTCAATTCATGATTGTTTTTTTGAATAAGCGAACATTTTTTTTCAAATTCATGAACATTTTTTTATTTCAGGAAAAGAAAATCCAAAAATCATGACATTTATCTGAATATGTGAACATATTTTCAAAATCACGAACATTTTTCCAGTGCACTAAGAATTTTGGATTTTTTAACAATTTTTCAAAATTTAATGATATATTTGAAGTTCCGTTGAAATCTCAAATTATTTTAAGAAGAAAAACTGAAACAGAATAAAAGAAAAAAAATACAGTGGGCGTCCCGGCCCGCGCTAGGGCTGGCCTAAAATGGCAAAAGGAGGTTGCCCCGTTCCCGTTGGCCGCGCTAGAGCATCTTACAGCAGCCACATCTGATCACTCTCCCATCCTTTTGAGGCTTGTTCCAGCGGACAACCAGAGGCGGGAGAAGCAGTTTCAGTATGAAGTGATGTGGGACACGCACGCTGATATTAAAAGGGCTGTGTGATCGGCATGGAATATAGACAACGAGAATCCTACCATTGTGGAAATTCGCAAGAAGTTGGCTGATTTAGCTTCAAACCTGGGTGATTGGAGCACGTCTACTTTTGAAAGTGCGAGGGGTGAAATAAAAAGGCTTAAAAGAGAGCTTGACAATCTACGAAGGGACCCCTTGCACACGGCTCCTAGTCATGCCGGAATAAAGATTAATGACAAGCTTATAAAGCTATATTTACAAGAAGAATTGATGTGGCGCCAATGTTCGAGGGTGGAGTGGCTATCGGAGGGGGACAAGAATACTCGGTTCTTCCATATCAGGGCGTCTATGCGGAGGAAAAGGAATCTAATAAAAGCTTTGTAACGACCTGATGGCCAGATGACAGAGGATCTGACCGAGATGCAGGCGCTAGCACTGGATTTTTACAAAACTCTATATACATCTGAAGGGGTCCAGGGGGTGTCTGATGTGCTTCAACATGTCCCGACCAAAGTCAAGAGTGAGATGAACGTGACGCTCATGGCTCCGTATAGCGATGATGAAGTCAAGAGGGCGTTATTTCAAATGTTTGCCACAAAAGCCCCAGGGCCCGATGGTTTCCCGGCGCATTTTTTCCAACATCATTGGGATGTTTGCGGCCATACAGTAACAAAGGGGGTGCTAGGGATTGTGCGGGGAGAGGATAGTGTAGCATGCATCAACAACACCATTATTGTGCTGATTCCTAAGGTGACAAATCCTACACTCCTTACTCAATTTCGACCAATCAGTTTATGTAATGTATTTTATAAGATTGCGTCGAAGGTTCTAGCAAATCGCCTGAAGCAGATTCTTCTCGAGATCATATGTGAGGAGCAGTCAGCTTTTGTCCCAGGAAGGCTAACCACAGATAATATTGTATCAATTTACGAGTGCCTGCATTTTATGAAGAAGAGCAGGTCAAAGAATAATAGTTATGCCTCATTGAAACTCGACATGATGAAGGCTTACGACAGGGTCGAGTGGAGTTATCTGAAGACCATTATGGAGAAGCTCGGTTTTGCTCATCCCTGGATCACCACTGTTATGCATTTGGTGAGCTCAGTATCTTTCTCAGTTCTCTTTAATGTCACTAAACTGGAAGAGTTTAAACCCACACGAGGTATACGACAGGGAGATCCTATCTCTCCATATCTCTTCTTGATTGCAGCGGAGGGCCTTTTGTACCTCTTAAAATCACAAATTTAGTCATCCCAACTCAGTGGAATTAAGGTGCCCCCATCAGCTCCGGTAGTGAATCACCTTTTATTCGCGGATGATAGTCTGCTGTTTTTCAGGGCGAGTGTTAATGCAGTAGAGGAAGTTTCAAACCTACTAGATACCTATTGCTTGGCCTAAGGTCAGAGAATTAATAGAGACAAATCTTCGATATTTTTTAACAAGGGGTGTCCTCATATTGTTCGTGCTGCAGTGAAAGGACACTTGCATGTCCCTAATGAGTCTTTGTCAGATAAATATTTGGGTATGCCCACGAGGTGGGATAGTCAAAAAGGGGAACTTTCAAATATCTGAGTGACCGAGTTTGGGAGAAAGTTAAAGGATGGATGGACAAATTGCTCTCAGCTAGAGGCAAAGATGTCCTTATCAAAGCAGTGGCCCAGGCAATACCGGTGTACTCGATGTCCTATTTCAAACTGCCCAGAAGCCTTTGTGAACATTTGAACTCAATAATTAGGAAATTTTGGTGGGGCTGTAAAGAAGGCCGGAGAAAGACGCCCTGGGTTTCTTGGGAGGTCATGACTAAACCCAAATACTTGGGTGGAATGGGGTTTTGAGACCTTGAGATCTTTAACCTGGCACTTCTTGCGAGACAAACATGGAGAATTCTGCAAGAGCCTAATTCTTTGAGTGCTAGAATTCTAAAGGCGGTGTATTTCCCTAATGGTACCATATTCATAGCGGAACTGGGACCCCAACCATCACAGGTGTGGCGAGCGATACTTGATGGGAGGGATCTATTAAAACAAGGTGTTATCAAGAGAATTGGAAATGACCAAAACACTAATATCTGGCTCGATAACTGGACTCCAAAGCAATCATCGAGGAGACCGATCCTGTCTCTTGTAGCGGACCCACCACAGAGGGTAGATGACCTCTTACAACCAGCTATGGGAACATGGAATGAAGAACTCATTAGGAGTTTATTTCTGCATATCGACGCCGATGAGATCCTTTGAATTCAAGTGTGTACAAGAAATATTGAGGATTTTTTGTCCTGGTTTCTGGACAAGAATGGGAGGTTTTCGGTGAGCTCGGCATACAAATTTTTTGTGCAAACGAAAACTGGTCGTGAGAACTGGCTCGAAAGCCAAGGTGCTTCATCAAATAATGCCAGGGAGGAGAAGGCATGGTCTACTCTATGGAAGATCATAGTTCTAGCCAAGGTCAAGGTTTTCCTTTGGAGGTTAGCAAAGACACTCATTGCCGACCACTGATGTTCTTAAGAAGAGAAACATGTCCCCAGCTGATGCGTGTGCACTATGTGGTGGTGAAGATTCATGGCGCCGTGCACTCATGGGATGCACTATGGCCAGATGCGTGTGGGCATTGTCAGACGATGATTTAGTGGAGAGCATTACTGAAAATCATGAGCCGTTTGCAAAAAGCTGGTTGTTTTAGCTTCATGAAAATCTCAGCGACGACCAGTTCATAAGGCTAGTTGTCACTCTTTGGTCCATCTGGTATGCGCGAAGGAAGGCAATACATGAGTCTATTTTTCAAAGCCCACAGCAAATAGATCGCAACTGCAGGTTGCTGCTAACGCGACACTATGATCAGAGACCCTTCGGCGAAACTGTGTGTGATGCATTAATTGCAAATGGTGGTGTAAAAAACCATAAAAAAGGTGCAAAATATTTGCGATGGAGGATGCATCAAACACGGTTCACATTTTAGTTGCGTGTGCGATGCTGGGCATATGGTTCAGTACAATTAACTGTTTGTGATGTGGCAGAACAAAAGAAACGGGCAGCCAGATGAAGGCGTGTGCGATATACGGCTTATGGTTCACTCGGATGAACTATTTGTGATTAGGCAACACAAAAGAAATGGTCAGCCAGATCAAGGTATGTGTGATATACGGCATGCGGTTCACTCCGATGAACTGTTTGCGTTGAGACAAGAGAACATAAACAGTTCAATATATCAAGATGTGTGTGATATGCGGTAAACAGGTCTGTAATGAGAAATGTGTGCGAAGACCGATAATAACAGAGACGATTGCTTCTAATAAGACGTATGTGATATGCTCTGTCTACACAACATCTATTGGCCATATAAGGATGGGAAGAGGCATCCTATATCAGCAAGGACTAGTTGTTCCACCAGTAGCTCATCTAAGAGAACTCTCAAGTTAAGCGTGCTCAGGCTGGAGCAGCCATCAGATGGGTGAATGGATGGGAAGTTGTCTTGATGTTAAATTAACTGATGGGATGGGTCATCCTGGTCAAATTAAATTACCTTTGACCTGGATGATCCATCCCATGAGTTAATTTAACCTCGAGGTCCTTGTTTTTTAACACATGTTAAAGAAGGTCTACCACATTACTTTTTGACAATGTGCGATACGTGGCATACAGTTGATCCATCCGACCTATTTGTTATGGAATAAGCCGTGTGTGTTGTGGGAAAATGCTTGCTAGTGTTCAACAGTTTGCGATTGACGAATTCATCACCGACGGGTTCCCTAGTGTGGTCTGTGTTCATCTGATCATCATCTACTTCTTGTTCTATCTCGATGTTCCTTCTATGCTAAATTTCCATTAATTGATGGCGTTTTATGAACACGCCACCGTTTCCCGCCATTTCCTCACATGTTTCCCGCCACCCAGCGATATTGCGCATAAACCTAGGCGGCGAGCGACACACGGAGGCGACAAGCGCAGCCTGTAGCACATCCACCTTTTCCAAGCATGCCAACCCACGAAAGCGCAACCTCTGCCATCAACCTCGTCGACGAGGAAAATGAGCAGGCGCCACGGCCCGTCGAGGCCGAGGCGCTCCTCGGCAACGCGATGGATGACGCCGTGATGCGCGTCATCGCCAGGGTTGAGCAGACCTTTCACGCATGGCGCTTGAGCGCCGCGGATCAAGATAGGTATGTCAGTGCCGACAGGCTGCAGCTCATCGCACAACGTGATCGATGGCGCGCCGCAGAAACAAGCTAAACGCGTCGCGTCGATAAAGGCTGCGGCTACGCTGCTGGCGAGACCGTTGAGCGCCGCAGAAGCAAGAGGCGCGGCGTGCCGCATAACAAGAGCGGATCCTTCGGGCGCTTGCTCGTCGACACGGCGTCGCAGCTGGGTACACGCCCGTCGCCGCCCATTCTCGCCAGAGTGGCAGAGGCCCTCAGCACCGTACTTGCACCAGAGGCCGACCGCGCCGTACTTGCACCGGATGCCCGCCGCGCCGTTCGCATGGATGCCGCTGTTCGCCTTGTCCGCGGCCCACTGGATGCCAACACGCTGGTCCGTAGGATCGACCGCCTCCTTGGCCCAGCGCAGTAGAGGAACATGGCTGTCACATCCTCGAGCTGGTGATCTCCGATGAAATAGCCAACTTGGAGCCCGAGATCGTGCTCCAGATGTATGATACGTCTCCAACGTATCTATAATTTTTGATTGCTCCATGCTATATTATCTACTGTTTTGGACAATATTGGGCTTTATTTTCCACTTTTATATTATTTTTGGGACTAACCTATTAACCGGAGGCCCAGCCCAGAATTGCTGTTTTTTGCCTATTTCAGAGTTTCGAAGAAATGGATTATCAAACGGAGTCCAAACGGAATGAAACCTTCGGGAACGTGATTTTCTCACCGAATGTAATCTAGGAGACTTGGACGCTAAGTCAAGGAAGCTTCGAGGAGAGCACGAGGTAGGGGGGCGCGCCCTCCACCCTCGTGGGCCCCACGTTGCTCCACCGACGTACTTCTTCCTCCTATATATACCCACGCATTCTAAACGATCAGACATGAGCCAAAACCTAATTCCACCACCGCAACCTTCTGCACTCCACGAGATCCCATCTTGGGGCCTGTTCTTAGTTCACGGAGGGGCATCCACCACGGAAGGCTTCTACATCAACACCATAGCCTCTCCGATGAAGTGTGAGTAGTTTACCTCGGACCTTCGGGTCCATAGTTAGTAGCTAGATGGCTTCTTCTCTCTTTTGGATCTCAATACAATATTCTCCCCTCTCTCGTGGAGATCTATTTGATGTAATATTCTTTTTTGCGGTGTGTTTGTTGAGACCGATGAATTGTGGGTTTATGATCAAGATTATCTATGAACAATATTTGAATCTTCTCTGAATTCTTTTATGTATGATTGGTTATCTTTGCAAGTCTCTTGAATTATCGGTTTGGTTTGGCCTACTAGATTGGTTTTTCTTGCAATGGGAGAAGTGCTTAGCTTTGGGTTCAATCTTGCGGTGTCCTTTCCCAAAGGATGAGGGGCAGCAAGGCACGTATTGTATTGTTGCCATCGAGGATAACAAGATGGGGTTTTTATCATATTGCATGAATTTATCCCTCTACATCATGTCATCTTGCTTAAGGCGTTACTCTCTTTTCATGAACTTAATACTCTAGATGCATGCTGGATAGCGGTCGATGAGTGGAGTAATAGTAGTAGATGCAGGTGAGTCGGTCTACTTGTCTCGGACGTGATGCCTATATACATGATCATACCTAGATATTCTCATAACTATGCTCAATTCTCATCAATTGCTCAACAAGAATTCGCTCACCCACCGTAAAATACTTATGCTCTTGAGAGAATCCACTAGTGAAACCTATGGCCCCCGGGTCTATCTCCATCATATTAATCTTCCATCACTTTATTTATTGCATTTGCTTTTACTTTTCTTTTATTTTACTTTGCATCTTTATCATAAAAATACCAAAAATATAATCTATCATCTCTATCAGATCTCACTGTCGTAAGTGACCGTGAAGGGATTGACAACCCCTAATCGCGTTGGTTGCGAGGAGTTATTTGCTTTGTGTAGGTACGAGGGACTCGCGCGTAGCCTCCTACTGGATTGATACCTTGGTTCTCAAAAACTAAGGGAAATACTTACGCTACTTTGCTGCATCATCCTTTCCTATTCAAGGAAATCGAACGCAGTGCTCAAGAGGTAGCAATGTACCGCAAGCGTGTCGACCGCGTGGACGAACGCCTGCACGAGTTCAGGCACATCCAAGAGCTACCGTAGGCAAGGGCTGCTGGTCATGGTCTCATGGACGCGTTTTATTTTGTTGAGTCATTTCGACATGGATAGCTATGTATTCACATCAATCATAGTATTGCTCTGTTTATTCCTCTGTTTCAATGTGTGTACTCTGTTTTCCGTTCTTATATGTTCTGTTTCAATGTGTGTATATACGCTTTCCATTCTGTATATGTAGATGATAACACCTAGATTCAAATTAGTATACAAACAGATAGAAAAATGGAATTCATAATATGTATATATTAATTGTTCATTAGTTCATCACAATATATATATATATATATATAATATCATCACATATACGTGATGATACTTAACTACTAGGTACAATGCATAAAATTGAAAACGAACAATACTAAAACTAATAATCCCTCCTAGGGCCAGTATTTCGGCAGCCCCGGCAGCCCCTCGCCAGCAGCTCCCTGGTGCGCGGCGTCTTCCTAGTGCGGAGGTAGTAATCCGCCTCCTCTGCCTCGCAGCGCTTGATGTACCGATCTACGTCTTGCTGGCGGATGCGCGCTAACAATCTTGCCAATTCGTTGGGCGCCTACCGGAGCTCCTCGTCGGTGGCACGCTCACGCAGCGACGAGGCGCCCAGCGCCTATGACCTTCCTCGCTTAGTACCCGTCTTCGTAGACCTCCTCGGCACGACGACGCGCCCGCCCCCAAAGCTCCGCTGCCTCCTTTTTCCAGGCGGCATCACGGGCTTCACAGGCCGCCTGGTACCTGGCTTCCTCCTCCGCCATCTCCTTCTTGAACGCCACTTGCCTGGCTTTCTCAGCCAGCAGCAGCGACTTCCACAGACAAAGATTGTACTGGCCCCAAAACCATTCCAAAGTTGGGGGGTCCGGCGCAACCTCGTCCAGCGGCGCGTAGGGGTACTCGTCGTTGCTGTTCGAGTGAGCGTCCTCAGGGGGGGGGGCAGCGACTCCTTGTCGGCGCGTGGGTAGACCGGCGGTGCCATGGCAGAGATTTGAGAGAGAGAGAGGGCGAGCGAGGGGAGGATGTAGATGAGAATGCAGACGGGACGACGTGAGCAAGGTAGTATTTATTGGCGGCCGAAATCTAGATCGACGGGGACAATACACATGCCGGTCGCCGGAATTTACGAGTACTGTAGTTTGAATTACACACGATACCCGTAGCAAAATCCGTGTGTGAACATAATAGCTGACGGTTTCCAATACAGAACTGTGTCTGATTAATGATCCCCGCCACTCACCTACCAAACCTCGAGCCGCGAGATAGAGTGCCAATCGTGTGGGGGCCGGTTGTCTTGCCAGATCTTTACATTTTCTTTTTTGAACACCAGATATTTACATCGTCTGATGATTTTTTAACTCGCACACAAGTACACAAAAATATGATTTTTAAAACCGTTATGGTTAGGCATTGCATGTAGATGTAGTTCAAATTTGAATCACAGTCATTAAATGGCTAGAAAATCACTTAAATGTCCTTAAAAGGTCAAATGACCACTGAAATTTTCCAAATTTTCACATGACAGTTGTATTAGTGCACGTTTAACGTAGAAAAAAAAATTGAAGGCCGTAATAGGAAGGTATCTCCCGTTTGTCATCAAACATGCATTCTTCCCTCTCGAAACCACAAACGTTCTACTGAGTTACTCCGGTTTGTGAGGGGTGTGTGTCCAAACTTTTGTCAAACAGACCAATTTTTTTACCACATCATCTTGGTGGCATGACATTAAATCAAGCAAGGTTTCATGTTCTTCTGATCATTTTTTCATTTTTTTTGGAATTAAAATGCCATGGCACTCCATGCATGTGCCCATGTCGTGAGACCAATATGTTCGAAAATTCCTTCTAATTTACTGCACATGGAATTAACTCGCACACAAGTACACAAATATGATTTTTCAAACCGTTATGGTTAGGCGTTGCATGTAGATGCAATTCAAATTTGAATTACGGTCATTAAATGGCTAGAAAATCACTTAAATGTCTTTAAAAGATCAAATGACCGCTAGAATTTTCCAAAATTTCATAGTACATTTGTAGTAGTGCACGTTAAACGTAGAATAATTTTTGAAGGCCGTAAGAGGAAGCTATCTCCTGTTCATCATCAAACATGCATTGTTCCCTCTCGGAACCACGAGCCTTCTAGTGACCTGCTCCGGTTTGTGAGGGGTGTGTGTCAAAACTTTTGTCGCACATGCCAATTTTTTTACCACATCATCTCGGTGGCATGACATTACATCAACAAAGGTTTCACGTGTTTCTAATATTTTTTAATTTTTTTGGAATTAAAATGCCATGTCACTCCATGCATACATATGCATGTGTCCATGTCGTGAGAAAAATATGTTTGAAAATTCCTTCTAATTTATTGCACATGGAATTAACTCGCACACAAGTACACAAATATGATTTTTCAAACCGTTATGGTTCGGTGTTCCATGTAGATGTAGTTCAAATTTGAATTACGGTCATTAAATGGCTAGAAAATCGCTTAAATATCTTTAAAAGGTTAAATGCCCCTAGAATTTTCCAAAATTTCACATTACAGTTGTAGTAGTGCACGTTAGACGTAGAGAAAATTGAAGGCCGTAAAAGTAAGCTATCTCCTGTTTGTCATCAAACATGCATTGTTCCCTCTCGGAACCACGAGCCTTCTAGTGAGTTGCTCCGGTTTGTGAGGGGTGTGTGTCCAAACTTTCGTCAAACATGCCAATTTTTTTACCACATCATCTTGGTGGCACGACATTACATCAACCAAGGTTTCACGTGTTTTTGATATTTTTTAAATTTTTTGGAATTAAAATGCCATGTCACTCCATGCATACATATGCATGTGTCCATGTCGTGAGACAAATATGTTTGAAAATTCCTTCTAATTTACTACACATGGAATTAACTCGCACACAAGTACACAAATATGATTTTTCAAACCGTTATGGTTAGCCGTTGCATGTAAATGTAGTTCAAATTTGAATTACGGTCATTAAATGGCTAGAAAATCACTTAAATGTCTTTAAAAAGTCAAATGACACCTAGAATTTTCCAAAGTTTCACATTACAGTTGTAGTTGCACGTTAAACGTAAAAAAAATTGAAGGCCATAAGAGGAAGCTATCTCCCGTTCGTCATCAAACATGCATTGTTCCCTCTCGGAACCACGAGCCTTCTAGTGAGCTGCTCCATTTTGTGAGGGGTGTGTGTCCAAACTTTCGTCTAACATGCCAAATTTTTTACCACATCATCTTAGTGGCATGACATTACATCAACCAAGGTTTCATGTGTTTCTGATATTTTTTAATTTTTTGGAATTAAAATGTCATGTCACTCCATGCATACATATGCATGTGTGTCCATTTGCCTCTCGTTTTCCTCTCCCCCACTTCACCCTTGCCGTTTTATTCGCCTCTCTTTTCTGTTTGCCTTTTTCTCGTTCGCTTTTTGCTCGTGTGTTGGATTGCTTGCTTGTCACTATGGCTCAAGATAATACCAAATTGTGTGACTTTACCAATACCAACAATAATGATTTCCTTAGCACTCGATTGCTCCTCTTGCCAATATCAATCTTGTGAAATCAATGCTGCTTTACTGAATCTTGTTATGAAAGATCAATTCACCGCCTTCCTAGTGAAGATGCCGCTACTCATCTAAATAGCTTCGTGGATTTGTGTGATATGCAAAATAAGAAAGATGTTGACAATGATGTTGTTAAATTGAAGCTATTTCCTTTTTCGCTTAGAGATCGTGCTAAAGCTTGGTTTTCATCTTTGCCTAAAAATAGTATTGATTATTGGAACAAGTGCAAAGATGCTTTTATCTCTAAGTATTTTCCTCCCGCTAAGATCATCTCTCTTAGAAACGATATTATGAATTTTAAGCAACTTGATGATGAACATGTTGCACAAGCTTGGGAGAGGATGAAATTAATGATACGTAATTGTCCTACTCATGATTTAAATTTGTGGATGATTATACAAATTTTTTATGCCGGATTGAATTTTGCTTCTAGAAACCTTTTAGATTCGGCCGCGGGAGGCACTTTTATGGAAATCACTTTAGGAGATGCTACTAAACTCCTAGATAATATTATGGTTAATTATTCTCAATGGCACACTTGAAAGATCTACTAATAAAAAGTGCATGCGATAGAAGAAATTAGTGTTTTGAGTGGAAAGATGGATGAACTTATGAAATTATTTGCTAATAAGAGTGTTTCTTCTGATCCTAATGATATGCCTTTGTCTACTTTGATTGAGAATAATAATGAATCTATGGATGTGAATTTTGTTGGTAGGAATAATTTTGGTAACAACGCGTATAGAGGAAACTTTAATCCTAGGCCTTATCCTAGTAATTCCTCTAATAATTATGGAAATTCCTACAACAATTCTTATGGAAATTTTAATAAGACGACCTCTGAATTTGAGACTAGTGTTAAAGAGTTTATGAATTCTCAAAAGAATTTTAATGCTTTTTACTTTTCCTTTTATTTTACTTTGCATCTTTATACCAAAAATACCAAAAATATTATCTATCATCTCTATCAGATCTCACTCTCGTAAGTGACCATGAAGGGATTGACAACCCCTATTCGCGTTGGTTGCGAGGAATTATTTGCTTTGTGTAGGTACGAGGGACTTGCGCGTGGCCTCCTACTGGATTGATACCTTGGTTCTCAAAAATCGAGGGAAATACTTACGCTACTCTGCTGCCTCATCCTCTCCTCTTCGGGGAAAACCAACGCAGGCTCAAGACGTAGCAAGAAGGATTTCTGGCTATATAGCAACCGATACAAGAGCTTGATGTCAACGGCGCCAGAAAAGAGCTTGATGTCTACTATGCAACCTTCTTCTTGTAGACGTTGTTGGGCCTCCAAGTGCAGAGGTTTGTAGGATAGTAGCAAATTTCCCTCAAGTGGATGACCTAAGGTTTATCAATCCTTGGGAGGCGTAGGATGAAGATGGTATCTCTCAAGCAACCCTGCAACCAAATAACAAAGAGTCTCTTGTGTCCCCAACACACCCAATACAATGGTAAATTGTATAGGTGCACTAGTTCGGCAAAGAGATGGTGATACAAGTGCCATGTGGATGGTAGATATGGGTTTTTGTAATATGAAAATATAAAAACAGCAAGGTAACAAGTGCTAAAAGTGAGCGTAAATGGTATTGCAATGCGTTGAAACAAGGCCTAGGGTTCATACTTTCACTAGTGCAAGTTCTCTCAACAATAATAACATAATTGGATCATATAACTATCCCTCAACATGTAACGCCCCAAGACCGACGCTTCAGATGCCTTCCTTGTTTTCCGAGATTCGTCGTGCGATTTGTTTTGTTCATTGCATTCATCCTTGCATCATGTGCATTGCATCATGTCATTAACCTTTGCATCTCAACTCAACTAAATAAATGGCATGGATCTTTGATCCATTTAAATCGAGGAATTCACATGGTGATTCTCTTTAAAACATATCCTCTCGATATTTAGAGAGCTATAGTAAATATTCCAATTATTTGGATTTACCGCAAACACACTTACAAAATATCCTAATGCCTTTGTTGTCTTAATTCTTGGTCTCCAACCTTGCCCATAAATTCTTTCATCATTTTCCCGAGCTCCACCAAATTTCTCAACATTTTTGGACATACCGAATACCCACTTCTTTCAAATGAGGTGGAATTCAACTCCACGCCCACGCTCACTTTCTATTTTCTTGGATCAAGCTTATTTTTGTGAGTCCAGGGAAATTAACCCCTTGCGCATATTCTTTCCCTAACCTTTTCTTTCTTTTCTTCTCTCTAATTCTTTTTCTGTTAAGGAAAATATGAGAGAGGGAGAAGAGAGCCCAAGAACCCAAAGCAGGCCATCTAGGCCCACCTAACCCTCCTAAACCCTAGCCCGAACCCCCTGCTCGATCCCCTCAGCATCTCTCCCTCGATCCTTCCTCCTCATTCCCTCACGCCGCCACCACGCATCGCACACATCGCTAGGGAGAGGAGCTCCCCGCGCTGCAAGGCCCGAGCGCCTCATCCCCATCCTCCTTCACCCCGTGCCCGATCCCGCTCGTCCCTGCGCCCTCCGGCGAGCTCGGTCGCCCGCGCCTTCTCCCCTGCGCCATCCTCCTGCGGCGTCCTCCTCGACGCCCCGCGTCTCCCCGAGAGCCACCTCCGCCTCGACTAGCGCCGCCCCTTCGTCGTCCGCTTCCGGCGTCTCCGACCCTCCTCTGCATCGACCTCCCCTGCGCCAAGCCCCGCCACCGGCCTGCTACCTCACCTCCCCAACCCGAGCTGGCCCGGATCCGGCCATCTTCGACACCTTGGATCACTGGTCATGGACGCCTCTGCTCCATCGCCGGAGCTGCTCCTTTTGCCGAGCGCCACCCCGAGCCCAAAGCGTCGCCCCTGCTTCCTCCCACGCCGTCCCTGCCTCGCCTTGGTTTTCCCGCGACCCCGCTCCGCGCCATCCTTCCCCCCTGCGCCAAGTCCGTCCGCCGTGCCACCATGCTCCATGTCGCCCTCGCCTCGTCGGCTTCTTCTCCGACCAGATGCGCCGAGGAGCTCCCGGCGAAGCGAAGCTCGCCTGCGGCCTCGCGTTTTCGCGCTGAAGCGCCTTCCATGGCCTCCGCCACCCGCATTCGCTCGCGGACGCCATCGCCAGCCGCTTTGGCGCTCACTAGCCCTTTTCGCGCCATCGCCTCCGCACTGCCTCCACAACCAACGAACCAGGAACGCCAAGGCCATCTTCGAGATTTTCGCCAAGTACCGTGGAGATCGATGAATGGTTCATCTACGCGCAGTGTGACCATCTTCGGCAAGGACCCGTGTACGACTACACAACGAACCGTGAAGTTCCACAAGATAACGTGTACCACTACCGTCGCCCCGAAGACGTTCGATTCGTCAAGTACCTCTCCAAAACGAACGTGTACAACTACTTCCACTACCGTCGCGAGAACGTCTACTTCCACTACGGCATGAGTACAGCTACTTCCACTACGACCCGCGAGTACCACTACTTCCCTCGACGAGATCGAACCACTCCGAAATGCACGCTTTGAAGGTATAACCCCGAGACGACCGCCCGTGAACGAATGCATGTGTTGTATGAGATGCTCGTGTTTGCACCGTGTCCGAGAGAGGTCTTTGCACGTTCCGCGTTTTCCATGCCGTCGACCCGTGGGAACCCGGTATCCGGGATCACTCCCCATCTATTGTGTGTTCCACACATCCGCACACTTCTCTCTTGCATCGGTATCTCAATCGAGTTACCGGGACTCGAATGTTGCCGTGGCGCCGTTTTCGTTATCGTTGCCGTGGCACCCCTTTTGTTCCGCCATGGTGACCAAATGCTCGCTATCATATTAGATGTCAACATTTGCATAAAAATTGCATAAAACTTGTATATGTCATCCGCATCATGATAACAACATTTAAATGTTTAAAATTGATGTTTGCATTAAAATTGCTAAATGACATGAGGATTTTCCGGAATTATCGTTTGTTGTTTCCGGCCTCATTTAAACTTGCCTAAATAGGTAGTTTAATTATGCTTCACCACTTGCCATGTTAACCAATATTTAACATTGTTGGGTACATAACCGAGAGAGAACTAAATAATTGATGTGGTGTTTTGTCAATATGCAACTCGTTGCATATTGAGCTTCACTTAACTTGTAGTTTTGTTTGTGCACTTTGCCATGCCATGCCTCATTAAACCGGACATGCATCATACTTGGTTGTGCATCATGCCATGTGTATGTGATGGTTGTTTACTATGTTGTTTGCTTCTTTCCGGGTTGCTTCTCTCGTTAGCTTCGGTTTCATTCCGGAGTTGTGAGGATTCTTTCGACTTCGTCCGTTTGTCTTCTTCATGGACTCGTTCTTCTTCCGTGCGGGATCTCAGGCAAGATGACCTTACCCTCGAAATCACTTCTATCTTTGCTTGCTAGATGCTCGCTCTTTTTCTATGCCTATGCTGCGTTACCTACCACTTGCTATATCATGCCACCCATATTGCCATGTCAAGCCCCTAACCATCCTTTCCTAGCAAACCGTTGTTTGGCTATGTTACTGCTTTGCTCAGCCCCTCTTATAGCGTTGTTAGTTGCATGTGAAGATGAAGTTTGTTCCTTGTCGGAACATGGAGATGTTGTTCCTTGTTGGAACATGTTTACTTGTTGGGATATCACAATATATCTTATTTAATTAATGCATCTATATACTTGGTAAAGGGTGGAAGGCTCGGCCTTATGCCTGGTGTTTTGTTCCACTCTTGTCGCCCTAGTTTCCGTCATACCGGTGTTATGTTCCTTGATTTTGCGTTCCTTACACGGTTGGGGATTTATGGGATCCCCTTGACGGTTCGCTTTGAATAAAACTCCTCCAAAGAAGGCCCAACATTGGTTTTAACATTTGCCACCTAAGCCTTTTTCCCTTGGGTTCTGCAGACTCAAGGGTCATCTTTATTTTAACCCCCGCCAATGCTCCTCTCAGTGTTTGCCCAAACTAGAGCGCTTTTGGCGCCCCCTCAAGGAAACTTGGGGTCTGGTTTTAGTTGTAACGGACTGCTCATCCGGTGTGCCCTCGAGAACGAGATATGTGCAGCTCCTATCGGGATTTGTCGGCACATTCGGGCGGCTTTGCTGGTCTTGTTTTACCATTGTCGAGATGTCTTGTAGTCCGGGATTCCGAGATCGATCGAGTCTTCCCGGTAGAAGGAATATCCTTCGTTGACCGTGAGAGCTTATAATGGGCTAAGTTGGGACACCCTGCAGGTATTATCTTTCAAAGTCGTGCCCGGTTATGAGGCAGATGGGAATTTGTTAATGTCCGGTTGTAGAAAACCCGAAGTTGACCTTAATTAAAATACATCAACCGCGTGTGTAATCGTGATGGTCTCTTCGGCGGAGTCCGGGAAGTGAACACGGTGTTGGAGTTATGTTTGACGTAAGTAGTTTCAGGATCACTTCTTGATCGCTACTAGCTTCACGACCGTGCTTTGCCTCCTCTTCTCGCTCTCTTTTGCGTATAGTAGCCACCATATATGCTAGTCGCTTGCTGCAGCTCCACCTCACTACCCTGTCCTACCTTTAAGCTTAAATAGTCTTGATCTCGCGGGTGTGAGATTGCTGAGTCCCCGTGACTCACAGATACTTCCAAAAGCAGTTTGCAGGTGCCGATGAAAACGTGCAGGTGACGCACCCGAGCTCAAGGAGGAGCTCGGTGAAGATCTTGTTCATTGTGTTGTTTCGTTTCAGTTGATCAGTAGTGGAGCCCAGTTGGGACGATCGGGGATCTGTGTAGCATTTGGGGTAGTCTTCTTTTATTTTGGTTCCGTAGTCGGACCTTGATTGTATCTGTATGATGTAATGCTTTACTCATGTATTGCGTGAAGTGGCGATTGTAATCCAACTATGTATCTCTTTCCGTTATGTATTACATGGGTTGTGTGAAGATTACCTCACTTGCGACAACATGCAACAAAGAGTTACTCCAAAGTCACTAATAGCAGAGAACAAATGAAGAGATTATGGTAGGGTACGAAACCACCTCAAAGTTATTCTTTCCAATCAATCGGTTTGGCTATTCCTATAAGTGTCACAAACAGCCCTAGAGTTCGTACTAGAATAACACCTTAAGATACAAATCAACCAAAACCCAATGTCACCTAGATACTCCATTGTCACCTCAAGTATCCGTGGGTATGATTATACGATATGCATCACACAATCTCAGATTCTTCTATTCAACCAACACATAGAACCTCAAAGAGTGCCCCAAAGTTTCTACCGGAGAATCAAGACGAAAACGTGTGCCAACCCCTATGCATAGGTTCATGGGCGGAACCCGCAAGTTGATCACCAAAACATACATCAAATGAATCACGTGATATCCCATTGTCACCACAGATATGCACGGCAAGACATACATCAAGTGTTCTCAAATCATTAAAGACTCAATCTGATAAGATTACTTCGAAGGGAAAACTCAATCCATTACAAGAGAGTAGAGGGGGAGAAGCAACATAAGATCCAATTATAATAGCAAAGCTCGCGATACATCAAGATCGTGCCAAATCAAGAACACGAGAGAGAGAGAGATCAAACACATAGCTACTGGTACATATCGTCAGCCCCGAGGGTGAACTACTCCCTCCTCGTCATGGAGAGCGCCGGGATGATGAATATGGCCACCGGTGAGGGTTCCCCCCTCCGGCAGGGTGCCGGAACAGGGTCCCGATTGGTTTTTAGTGGCTACAGAGGCCTGCGGCGGTGGAACTCCCGATCTATTCTCCCTTCTGGAAGTTTTAGGGTACGTAGGTATATATGGGTGAAAGAAGTACGTCGGTGGACCGAAGGGGGGGCCACGAGGCAGGGGGGCGCGCCCCCACCCTCGTGGGCACCTCCCTCCTTTCATGACGTGCACTCCAAGCTTAATTCCTGCTCGTCCTCGAGTAGGTAAATGATAAGAAGAGAATTTTTGATGCGGAGTGCTACTTGGCATAATTTCAATGTAATTCTTCTTAATTGTGGTATGAATATTCAGATTCGAAAGATGCAAGACAAAGGTTTAATATTGACATAAAAAAATACTTCAAGCATACTAACAAAGCAATTATGTCTTCTCAAAATAACATGGCCAAAGAAAGTTATCCCTACAAAATCATATAGTCTGGCTATGCTCTATCTTCACCACACAAAGTATTTAAATCATGCACAACCTCGATGACAAGCCAAGCAATTGTTTCATACTTTTGACATTCTCAAAACTTTTTCAATCTTCACGCAATACATGAGCGTGAGCCATGGATATAGCACTATAGGTGGAATAGAATGGTGGTTGTGGAGAAGACAAAAAAGGAGAAGATAGTCTCACGTCAACTAGGTGTATCAACGGGCTAAGGAGATGCCCATCAATAGATATCAATGTGAGTGAGTAGGGATTTCCATGCAACGGATACACTAGAGCTATAAGTATATGAAAGCTCAACAAAAGAAACTAAGTGGGTGTGCATCCAACTCGCTTTCTCACGAAGACCTAGGGCAATTTGAGGAAGCCCGTCATTGGAATATACAAGCCAAGTTCTATAATGAAAAATTCCCACTAGTATATGAAAGTGACGAAACGAGAGACTCTCTATTATGAAGATCATGGTGCTACTTTGAAGCACAAGTGTGGTAAAAGGATAGTAACATTGTCCCTTCTCTCTTTTCTCTCATTTTTTATTTTTTTATTTTTTTATTTGGACCTTTTCTCTTTTTTTATGGCCTCTTTTTTTCTCTTTTTTTATTTTTCGTCCCGAGTCTCATCCCGACTTGTGGGGGAATCATAGTCTCCATCATCCTTTCCTCATTGGGACCATGCTCTAATAATGATGATCATCACACTTTTATTTACTTACAACTCATGAATTACAACTCAATACTTAGAACAAGATATGACTCTATATGAATGCCTCCGGCGGTGTACCGGAATGTGCAATGACTCATGAGTGTCATGTATGAAATAATTAGAAACGATGGCTTTGCCACAATTACAATGTCAACTACATGATCATGCAAAGCAGTACGACAATGATGAAGCGTGTCATAATAAACGGAACGGTGGAAAGTTGCATGGCAATATATCTCGGAATGGCTATGGCAATGCCATGATAGGTAGGTATGGTGGCTGTTTTGAGGAAGGTTTATGGTTGGTGTATGATACCGGCGAAAAGTGCACGGTATTAGAGAGGCTAGCAATGATGAAAGGAAGAAGAGTGCGTATAATCCATGGACTCAACATTAGTCATAAAGAACTCATATACTTATTGCAAAAATCTGCAAGTTATCAAAGCAAAGTATTACGCGCATGCTCCTAGGGGGATAGATTGGTAGGAAAAGACCATCGCTCGTCCCCGACCGCCACTCATAAGGAAGACAATAAATAAATAATTCATGCTCCGACTTCATCACATAACGGTTCACCATACGTGCATGCTACGGGAATCACAAACTTTAACACAAGTATTTCTCAAATTCACAACTACTCAACTAGCATAACTCTAATATCACCATCTCCATATCTCAAAACAATTATCAAGCATCAAACTTCTCATAGTATTCAACACACTCATAAGAATTCTTACAAATCTTGTATGCCTAGCATATTAGGATTATTTAAGCAAATTACCATGCTATTTAAGACTCTCAAAATAATCTAAGTGAAGCATGAGAGTTCATATATTTCTTAAAAATAAATCCACCGCCGTGCTCTAAAAGATATAAGTGAAGCACTAGAGCAAATGACAAACTACTCCGAAAGATATAAGTGAAGATCAATGAGTAGTCGAATAATTATGCAACTTATGTGAAGACTCTCCCATTTAAGGATTGAAGATATTGGTATTTTATTCAAACAGCAAGCAAAAAAATGACATTTCAAAGATAGCACACATCATGTGAAGAAGCAAAAACTTAGGTTCAACCGATACTAACCGATAGCTGTTGAAGAAGAAAGGTGGGATGCCTACCGGGGCATCCCCAAGCTTAGATGCTTGAGACTTCTTGAAATAGTATCTTGGGGTGCCTTGGGCATCCCCAAGCTTGAGATTTTGTGTCTCCTTAATTCCTCTCATATCATGGTTTCCTAAACCTCGAAAGCTTCCTCCACACCAAACTCAACAAGAACTCGTGAGATAGGTTAGTATAAACCAATGCAAAAACCTTATCATACTATACTGTAGTAAATCACTAAAATTATTATTCAACATTGCATACTAAATGCCTCTGCATATTTAATACTCCTATCATCAAATAGAATCATTAAACAAGCAAACATATGCAAACAATGCAAACATAACAGCAATCTGCCAAAACAGTACAGTCTGTAAAGAATGCAAGATTCATCATACTTCCCTAACTCCAAAAATTATGAAAGAAAATTCCCACTGTAGTAAATTTATCATATCTTCTTATGCAAAAGGTTTCAACATTTTATCACATTCTGAATTTTCTAGGGAATTTTTGCAACAACGGTAAACTTTCTGTTTTCAAACAGCAACATGCATACTTGCAAAATAAGCATGGCAAAAGGCTATCCTTGACATTTTTATTGAAAATAGAGATGCAAAACATTATTATAAATGACACCAAGCAAATGCTAACAAAAGGAAATGATGCTTCAAGCAAAAAACATATCATGTGGTGAATAAAAATATAGCTCCAAGTAAAGTTACCGATGAACGAAGACGAAAGAGGGATTGCCACGCTAAACCCACAAGTATAGGGGATCAATTTTAGCCTCTTTCGATAAGTAAGAGTGTCGAACCCAACGAGGAGCTAAAGGTAGAACAAATATTCCCTCAAGTTCTATCGACCACCGATACAACTCTACGCGCACTTGACGTTCGCTTTACCGGAAACAAGTATGAAACTGGAAGTACTTTGTAGGTGTTTTTGGATAGGTTTGCTAGAAAGCAAAGAGCGAGTAAATAAAAGCTAGGGGCTGTTTAGATAAAGACACAACTAAATTAGTTTTAGTAGAGAGATATTTGTTATGAGAAATTTATTTGTCCCTAGGCAATCGATAACTAGACCGATAATCATTATTGCAATTTTGTTTGAGGGAGAGGCATAAGCTAACATACTTTCTCTAGTTGGATCATATGCACTTATGATTGGAACTCTAGAAAGCATCCGAAACTACTAAAGATCATTAAGGTAAAACCCAACCATAGCATTAAAGTATCAAGTCCCCTTTATCCCATACGCAAATAACCTACTTACTCGGGTATGTGCTTCTGTCACTCACGCCACCCACCATAAGCAAATCATGAACATATTGCAAACCCTATAGCGGGAATCCCTCACACTTGCCCGACACGGTGTAACATCCCAAAATTCTAAATTTTGGAATGTTATAATAAATAGATAGATTTGCTTGTTTGTTTGATTGTTGTGTGATTGATTGACTGAATGTGAGTGAAATTCGAACATTTTGAAAGTTAAATGAGAGGGAATAAAAGGACTTTCCCAAACTTTCATTTTTGAATTTTATGATCTCCGTGAATTCAAATTCTTTTCACCACAAAACCCTGGAGAGAAGATGACATGATTTCTTCCATTTAATTAAATGACAAGGGGTGTTGAAAATATTTGAATTTCATTTGAGAATATTTCCAATTCTGAAACTTTATGCAACTCAATGATTTTCACGAGCGAAGATAAAATGACTTCTTCAAAACATATGAAATATGAGTTGGGAGTTTCAAAGTATCAAATTCAAAGTCCTTTGCATTTTTTTTAATTTGGATTATTTGGGTTTTATTCAAATTATTTTCCTCCAAAAATAAAATACATGGAAAATAGGGTAACGTGATTCCCTACAATAGAAAATTGGAGAGAAATAAATTTGAATTCATTTTGGTATTTTTAAAATGATTTTTGTTGGATTTTATTAGAGCAGAAGCACTCTTTGCTTTATTTGAGTTTTCGTGTATTTTATTTGACTGTAAAAAAATGTTCAGCTTGTAGGAAATCCTTTTCTGAAATTTTTGATATATAATATGCCTATATAAAGTTTTAGTTTTATTTTCGTTTTTCAGTTTATCGCTTTCTATTTAAAAAGAAATAACAAAAACTGCGCGCACGCTTGAAACTAACTGCCGCCCATGCGCGCATCATAGTACCAGCGGGCGCCCAATCAATTTTTTTTCTTTTACTAAATGGCCCAGGCCCAGCCGACCCTATTCCTCCCCATATTTTTTCCATAGTTTTTTTTCTTTTTTCTTTTCAGTTGCTAAAAAAAATTGCAGTGTGCGCGGCCGCCGCGAACCGGCTAAAGCCTTTTGGCCCATGGCGCACCTCCTCTCTCTGTTTTGTATATTTGCGTCTACGTTTAATCCCACATTGCCTAGCCTTTGACCCTTAAACCTCTTTTCCACCTATAAATATAGACCCAGAGCCTCAAAAAAAAATCATCCGATTCGGGTTAAATCAATATTTTGGTTTGACTAGATAAAAATATTTTTCTCCTCTCCAGCGTGACTTTTGGAAATCGTCTCCTTTCTCCAAAGTCATCTTTCTCCACCTTATAAAGGTATCTTTTTTTATACTTCCGTACTTTATTATTTCTAGACCAATACGATAGAATAATTAAATTACCAATCAGTCTCTGTATTTATACATTAGACCTTAGCCGTAGCTAATTTTCTTCCGTAAAACAGCTTGGCCCTGATTTTTCAAATAGTCATAACTTTTCACTCGTTTATTCAAATTAGATGAAACCAGCGCCTATAGCTTAGTCTTGTTTTCACCTATCCAGTGAACCTGCCACATCAACCTTTTGAAATTTTCAAATTTCGAATTTTGTTCAGATTTATATTCAAACTTCTTTTGATCATAACTTGAGTTTTATAACTCCGATTTAGTTGATTCTTTTTGCAAATTAAAGCTTACCTAAACTTTCTGAGAAGACCAAATTCACATAATTTTGGTACTGTTAGAAATTGTTTTATGTTACAAGAGTTATTTGCTTGGTTTTGATGTTTTCCGTTCTTTCCGATCTTTTGAGTGATTGCTCATGTGTGGTTACTATTGCTTGTTTACGATAGATTGACCGGAGTGTGACGAGTAGAGTTATCGAGAGTTTTGAGTGCGAATCATCTTCATCAACTTTGCAGGCAAGTTCACACTTTGATCATATCCCTTTTCATACCCAGTTTTATGCATTAGTTTCAACCCTCAAACATTGCATGAGTAGGATTGATAACATGTGGGTATCGGGAAGTAGTTGATGAGGTAGGAACCTATTGCCCTGCACTCAAACCTTGGGAGTTACTATTACGTTGCTTATATTGCTATGCTATGCTCGTAGACGTGGATTGGGTTTTGAGAGTATTCATGACAGTTGTGAGATTGTTAATTAATGGTTTACTTAAGGTGGCAACTTAAACACACGTCTGGGTGGATTGAGGCACCTGGGTATTCCAGGATTGCCTGTCTAGGCACCTGGGTAACCAGGATTGCCTGTTTTTTTATAGACCGCCACCCAGGCTCAAAGGGATCATGAGATTATTCATACTAGAAACTTCCGTGTGCAGCCACAAGCTATTATGGGCTCTAGCATAGTTGAGTAAGTTACGTGAAGCTCTTGAAGAGGTGGATCGGCAAGTAGAGGGTTGTAGGTTTGGTATGGTCTGCCCGGAGTAGAGAGTTAATGTTTCTGAAAGACTGTGTCTCGGTCATCCGTTTCTCAAACACCATGTAGTGCGACAAATCCAACGGAGGCGATCGAGTCTTGTGGGGAAAAGTGCGCAAACCTCTGCAGAGTGTACAAACTAATCATGGTTAGTCGTGTCCCCGGTTATGGACAATCTTGAGTCTCTGGTATTTCGATTATCGTATTGATCTCATCACGTTACTTAAATAATATTGTTGGGTTGTAATTTACTTTAATTGGGATTGAGTTGGGTTTATACCTTCTCAATGTTTCAACCACCATGATAGTTAAATTAAAATTTATTCCTTTGTTGTAGGGAAAAATTGGCTTTTCGCAAAAACATTATAACCATAGAGCTTTTCCACCAGCCAAATATGCATGTAGTTATAGCCTTTATTCATCATTATCCTATGGTATGAATTTGCTAGTAGATTCAATGTACTGACCCCTTGTGGCTGCAACGTCTCATGTTGCAGGATCTTACGACGAGTAAGTGATACGTTAGGGTTACGATTTCTACACTCAACTTTGCCGTTGGTGTTGATGGGAATCCACAACCTTGTTACTTCCGCTATTTGGATTGAGGTAATAGTAGTTACGTTATTTATACATGTGATTTACCTCTGTAATAAATCCTCGAGTACTGTGTGTGTCAAAGATACCGATCCGTGGATGACACTTAAGCATAGAGACTTGATCCATTCGGTCGGGTCGCTACAAGATGGTATCGAGCACATGTTGACTGTAGGACGTGACCCTAGAAACCGACAAGCCCATAGGAACGATTTTTCTCTACAACTTCATTTTCAAAAGATCCTTTACCTCTCTTCTCTTCTGAGCTTATTCAAATATTCCCTTTTAGTGAGACCATACCCCTTTTCCCTTTTGACCACTCGAAGATTTGACCGATGAGACCACTCCAAGGAGATAAGATATCGGACAACTAAGACCATTTGGAATAAAGAGGATTTTTACCGTGCATTACAATGACGGAAACTACAACGGTGAAGACTCCGAAGACTAGGGGAATTTGAAGGCTTTGAAGAATTTCCGGATTTGTATGACCTAGGAAGGCACCCCTTATGGAACTTGGCAGACTATGGAAGCTGTCAATACCCGAGATCAAGGTGTATCGGAAAAAGAGCGGAACATGGAGCATTAGAACTCAAAGTTTTTGTCAAGAAAACCCTAAGACAGGAGATATCAATTATGGAATGAAAGCTCATGGCAGTAACATGGGCAGAAACACGGCTATCCATGATGTTATCGCCCGTTTATGCTATTGCCACCGTGCTGAGTTAAGCATGCACATGCATGGAAGGATTGGATGATAGAAGGCTAATGGAGCACCTGTTAGCGAAGGATGTAGTTTTAACATAGCTGGTGCATCACCAGGATCTGGAGTATTACATCAAGAAGTTTAGGGTGGATCTGCAGGAAGCCGTGTTGACAAGGAAGCGGTTCGTGAAGAACCCATGTCCCAGAAGATTAAAATAGCCAAGCAGGAGGAGCTAAACCTCGAGATACCGGAGATTTGTTAGGAACTGAAGGACAGTAGGATCATGGTTCATGTCGAGGTTGATGAAATCCAGAAGTTGGAACGTAACTCCAGAAATATTGAAGGACGCCACGAGAGACTTTGCGACAACAGAGATGATCTGGCAAAAGAACTTGAGTAGGACAAGCATGATCAGAAGAAGCCATCGGAGACATGAACAAGAATCGAAGAGTTTGATGGCTTTGAAGATTTATTGACCATTAGAAGCCCAAACCCCTATTATATACCTGCGTTAGATGCGACGATTGTGAGCTGTCATTTGTTTGATGTTTTTCCGACAGCCACAATAAAAACCTGTCTCTTCAAAACCATTGTTTGTATTGTGTGTATCCCTCTCTATCTCTCTTATCCCACCCCAAAACCCATGGACCCAATAGAGAATGAATGGAGATGAGCTTGTATTTTCTGGACCGATGAGTCAATTGGAGACAGACCGATGGATTTAGAACATGGAAGATCATATGAAGAATAACACTATAGCTGGAAAGTATATGACCCAGCATGCTCTTCAGTGCTTTGAAAGAGGTGCTACTACTTGGTGGAGGATATAGCAAACCATCAATGGATGGCAAGGAGTAACCACTTGGAAGAATTTCAGTTGACTTTGCCAAAGTCTCTGTTGGTGTCCCAGAAGTTGAGGCCTTATGGAAAGGATATGAAGAAACCTTGTGCATACAAGCTTTGTGGAGAAATAGGACACAACCATAAAGAAAATAACGACAAATACCCTCATAAGCAGAGGATTACCAAAGAAGTTAGCCGAGGATCTCAGGGAACTTCGGTTGGAGATTGTTCCCAAAGGTTTTGTTGCAGCAATGGAAGTTCGGTCTACATTGTTGGGAAAGATCCGTGAAGCTCAGAAGGATGACAAAGAGATTGCTGAGGTAAAAGAGAGGATGAGCAAAGGAAAGGCCGAAGGTTTTCGTAAGGATGAGCACGACACCTTATGGTTCGAGGATCGTGTATATGTGCCTAATAATGCAAAGATCAGGAAGTTAATACTTCAGGAGTCTCATGACTCACCATACTCGATTCGCCCTAGAAACACCAAGATGTATTTGGATTTGAAGGAGCGTTTCTGGTGGACTGGCATGAAGAAGGATATTGCGGAGTATGTAGTCGTAGGTGATGCATGCCAAAGAGTAAAGGCAGAGCATCAGAAGCCAGCCGGATTACTACAGCCTATGCCGATACCCGAATGGAAGCAGGATAAGCTTGGCATGGATTTCATTACCGGATTCCCCAAAACCTGATCGGGATATGATTCTATCTGAGTAGTAGTTGATTCGCTTGACCAAAGTGGCTCACTTTATCCCAGTGAAACCACCTATACAAGTGAGAAGTTGGCCAAGATATATTTGACCAGGATCATATGTCTGCATGGATTTCCGAGGACCATCATATCAGATAGAGGAACACAGTTTACCTCAAAGTTTTGGAATCAGATGCACCAGACTTTGGGTACTAGGCTAGAGTTCAGTACAGCCTTTCATCCGTAGACAGATGGATAGACCGAGAGAGTCAATCAGATTCTGGAGGACATGTTGAGAACGCATGCGCTAGATTATGGATCTAGTAGGGATGATAATCTACCTTACGCGGAGTTCTCATTCAACAACAGCTACCAAGTCAGTTTGAAGATGGCCCCTTTTTAAGCTTTGTATGGGAGAAGGAGCCAGACACCATTGATGTGCGATGAAGTTGGAGACCGTCAGTTGTTTGGACTAAATATGATCAAGGAGTCAGAAGAGAATGTTAAAGTTGATCGAGATAGACTGAAGGTAGCTCAGTCCAGGCAGAAGAGTTATACGGACTCAAAACGCAAGGAGGTAGTCTATGAAATTAGAGACAGAGCATGTCTTCATGTGTCCCCTCTACGAGGAGTTAAACGATTTGGAGTTAAGGGAAAGTTAGCCCCGAGATTTGTAGGACCATACCGAGTTTTGGAGCGATGGGAGAAGTGGCCAACAAGTTGGAGTCACCGAAATCTTGTCGGGAGTTCATTATGTGTTTCACGTTTCCAGTTGAAGAAGTGACATGCGAGATGGCCAATTTTCCTGTGAGAACGCTTGACCTGGAAAGGATAATGATGTTCCACGAAGTGAGTATGGACTTCATAAGTATAAGTTTTATCTCGGTAGGTGGGATATCCCACGAGGATGAAGAGATGAATTACTATTGGATATAAAGGAGGTATGATGTTGGAAATATGGATCAGGGTAAATTCCATGATGAGTCTGAGTAATCATGTCCTAGTTTGGTGCCAATAGAAGGAAGGAAGATAGTACAATTGGATGGATTTAAGAATACTAGGAAGTTGGAAGTTGGAATAATGATCAGAAGCCCGAGGATAAGTTCAAGGACTACAAGTGATGAGATGGGCTATAACCCACGTGCCCCGTGACCTGCCAAGAAGCAAGCACATTCTTGTCAAGGAAAAACCTCGGAAGAAGTTACGATTTTATCAACCGACGATTCTATAGGAGTTTACGCAAAACCTGAGAGTTGTTAAGGAACAATAGATGTTTGTTTGGCTTGCTGAATCAATGGATTTATCCGAACTTGGTTCATCGACAAGAGAAATTCTGCAATGCTTGTGAGGATGACCGAGTGTTAGAATGCGAGATTCGCTAAACCATGTACAAGGTAATGATTTGGGTGCGGAATGGATTGATCACCATACCGACTTACTCTTATTGTTTGCCTTGCTATATGGGATGGTAAATCTGAGTGACTTACCTATAGTAGAGAGACGACGATCAAAACCATGTTTAAACCTTAGAATGGTATAAGAATTTTTTCCCCTTGTACAAGGCAACTTTTGCCAACCGTAGGTTATACGGTGAGGTGCAACCCAGACCCATTTCCTGCAGGACAAACCATAAATTGTTGACCACCATGAGATATCGATAGTTGTTTAGTATTGGCGCCAGACCCGTCAACTAAGAAGACCCAGTCTCGGAATAACCTTACCAAGATGAAAGGACAGAAGAATTGAGGAAAGGGTTATGCCACTACCGGAAGAGCCCAGAGAAGGAATTATCCTTACGATCTGAGAAGACCGACACTGTCAAGAATAAGGATGGAGTATATGAGTTTTGATGGAACCGTAACAATGATTCTAAGGGTGGTAGCACCCCAGAACTCGAAAACGATCAATGGATTTTGAGAAGACCCCCAAACCTAACCCATTTCTTTCTAGCCTCTCCGAATCTCGAGGACGAGATTCCTTTTAAGGGTGGTAGGTTTGTAACATCCCAAAATTCTAAATTTTGGAATGTTATAATAAATAGATAGATTTGCTTGTTTGTTTGATTGTTGTGTGATTGATTGACTGAATGTGAGTGAAATTCGAACATTTTGAAAGTTAAAATGAGAGGGAATAAAAGGAGTTTCCCAAAGTTTCATTTTTGCATTTTATGATCTCCGTGAATTCAAATTCTTTTCACCACAAAACCAGAGAAGATGACATGATTTCTTCCATTTAATTAAATGACAAGGGGTGTTGAAAATATTTGAATTTCATTTGAGAATATTTCCAATTCTGAAACTTTATGCAACTCAATGATTTTCACGAGCGAAGATAAAATGACTTCTTCAAAACATATGAAATATGAGTTGGGAGTTTCAAAGTATCAAATTCAAAGTCCTTTGGATTTTTTTTAATTTGGGTTATTTGGGTTTTATTCAAATTATTTTCCTCCAAAAATAAAATACATGGAAAATAGGGTAACGTGATTCCCTACAATAGAAAATTGGAGAGAAATAAATTTGAATTCATTTTGGTATTTTTAAAATGATTTTTTTGGATTTTATTAGAGCAGAAGCACTCTTTGCTTTATTTGAATTTTTGAGTATTTTATTTGACTGTAGAAAAATGTTCAGCTTGTAGGAAATCTTTTTCTGAAATTTTTGATATATAATATGCCTAAATAAAGTTTTAGTTTTATTTTCGTTTTTCAGTTTATCGCTTTCTGTTTAAAAAAACAAATAACAAAAACTGCGCGCGCGCCTGAAACTAACTGTCGCCCACGTGCGCATCATAGTACCAGCGGGCGCCCCATCATTTTTTTTCTTTTACTAAATGGGCCAGGCCCAGCCGACCCTATTCCTCCCCATATTTTTTCCATAGTTTTTTTTCTTTTTTTCTTTTCAGTTGCTCAAAAAAATGTGCAGTGTGCGCGGCCGCCGCGAACCGCCTAAAGCCTTTTGGCCCATGGCGCACCTCCTCTCTCTGTTTTGTATATTTTCGTCTACGTTTAGTCTCACATTGCGTAGCATTTTATCCTTAAACCTCTTTTCCACCTATAAATATAGACCCAGAGCCTAAAAAAAATCATCCGATTCGGGTTAAATCAATATTTTGGTTCGACTAGACAAAAATATTTTTCTCCTCTCCAGCGCGACTTTTGGAAATCGTCTCCTTTCTCCAAAGTCATCTTTCTCCACCTTATAAAGGTATCTTTTTTTATACTTCCGTACTTTATTATTTCTAGACTAATACGATAGAATAATTAGATTACCAATCAGTCTCTGTATTTATACATTAGACCTTAGTCGTAGCTATTTTTCTTCCGTAAAACAGTTTGGCCCTGATTTTTCAAATAGCCATAACTTTTCACTCGTTTATTCAAATTAGATGAAACCAACGCCTATAGCTTCGTCTTGTTTTCACCTATCCAGTGAACCTGTCACATCAACTTTTTGAAATTTTCAAATTTCGAATTTTGTTCAGATTTATATTAAAACTTCTTTTGATCATAACTTGAGTTTTATAACTCCGATTTAGTTGATTCTTTTTGCAAATTAAAGCTCTTAACCTGTAACATCCCAAATTTTCAATTTGGAATGTTATACACTAGATCATCAATGCATATCGTATTTTTATTTGCTTTGGGTTTTGATCCTAGAAATTCTACGCAACCCAAGGACCCACAGAGAGAGTTGGGAATTTCGTTATTCTCATATTTGAGTTTTTCTCAAATTTTGAAAATGGGATCATTTGATTTTATTATTTTATCATCAATTATTTCTATTACAAAAATATGAGAGAGGGAATAAAATGACTTTCCCAAAATAAAGAAATATTGAAGATTTAATAATAAAATCAAATAAGATTTTATTTTGAGGTTTTTCGCCATTTTATTTGAATTTAGGAAAAATCTGCGTTTTTCAAAGTTTGCATTTAGGCCCAAATAAATGTTCATCTAGTCCGGCTTGATTTTAGAAGCTGGGGAAAATTTATTTCGGGATTTTCTGAGTCTGTTTAGTATCTCTTTCGATTTTTATTCTAAAAAGATTTTTTTTAAACGCGAACCGACTCGGGTCAGATTTGGTCGGGACTCACTTGGTCGGGCCTTTATAAGCGCCGCCGGGGCCCGATTAGCCCAGCCGCCGCTCAAAACCCTAACCCTAGCCGCGCCCGCCGCCTGCCGTGCCACCGCTCGATCCCGCTGTCATGGGATCTGCCGCCCGCCGTCACGAACCTCACCGTCGTTGCCGCCGGACCCCGCCGCCGAGGTAGCCGTCGTCACCGGCGGTTTTCTTTAGAAAATCGCCCGGTTATTTTTATTTTTAGCCGTGATTTTTTTTTTAGTTTCTGTTTTTTAGATCGGTTTATTTATTTTCGGTTCGGTTAAATAGCGAGCGTTCGCTCGTCCGTTCGTTCAACGAACGTGTTCGTCGTTTAGATCTAGTTAACGAACGTTCGTTTGTTAACCTGTTCGTCGTTTTTCTTTTCTCGGATTTTCCGCGACTATTTTATGATCGCGATTTCTGATCCGATTTTCGTTTTAGTATAACTTTTCGCTCGTTTATCGGAAGCAGACGATTCAAGCGCCTGGAGTTTCGTCTTGAAACCCTCTTTCCGAATAACCAACTTAAACAAGTTTTTGTTTCTGTAAAATTTGACTTAGATCTAGATTAGTTAAACGAAGCTGTTTTCTTTCGCCGTTTGACTTTCGTTGCTTCGTTTGATTTGGTTCTTTTTGCAAACCGGAGTTCTTAAGTTGAACTTTCTGTTTAGATCTTTTATTTCAGTTTTACCTGTGCATTAGATGAGTACTTATTGTATGCTTGTTGTTTGTCTGCGATAGAATACCCGGAGTGTGCCGCTTGTTATTGCGAGTCTCTAGGTCTCGCGGATCATCAGCAAGGCAAGTAACACTTTGATCATACCTTTTCCAATACCTAGTTTTTATTCCATTAGATCAATCCTCAAACATTGCATGATTAGGATCTAATTAAATTGTGGGATGGGAAGTAGATTGAGGTAGTACCTATTACCTGTTTTATTATCAACCCGAGTTACTTCTACGTTTGCTTATTTTGCCATGCTATGCAAGTAGACGTGGATTGGGTGAGTGATTTTCCATGACAGATGTGAGATTGTTAATTAATGGTTTATTTAAGGTGGCAACATTAATACACATCTGGGTGGATTGAGGCACCTGGTTATTCCAGGACTTGCCTGTTTTTTTGGACCGCCACCCAGGCCCAATGGGATCATGAGATTATTCAAACTAGAAACTTCCGTGCGCAGCCACAAGCCATTATGGGCTCTGGCATAGTTGATTAAGTTGTGCGAACTCTTACGAGTAGACTAGCAGATGTAGGGGAAAGTAGGTATACCGGTCTACCCTTCGTAAGGTGCTAGCGCTTCTGAAAGACTGTGTCTCGGTCATCCGTTTCTCAAACATCATGTAGTGCGAGAAATCCAACGGAGGCGATTGAGTCTTGTGGGGAAAATTGCGCAAACCTCTGCAGAGTGTATAAACTAATCATGGTTAGCCGTGTCCCCGGTTATGGACGTTTTGAGTATCTAGTACTTGGATATCATGTGAATCTCATCATGTTACTTAAATTAATTTTGTTGGGTTTTAATGATGATTATTTTAATTGGGATTGAGGATCGTCAACCATTCTCAATGTTTAACAACCACCATGATAGTTAAATAAATTCATTCCTTTGCAGTAGGGAAAAATTGGCTTTTCGCAAAACTGTAACCATAGAGCTTTCCATCAGCCATATATGCATGTAGTATAGGATTACTCTTTCATTACTCTCTATGTGTTACATTGCCAGCATATTCCATGTGCTGGCCCATTTTCGGGCTGCAACTTTTCATGTTGCAGACTTTTCAGGCGACGAGTAAGGTGCTTTTAGGTCGTGATTCTATACTCAGTGATGCCGTTGGAGTTGATGGACTCGCTTATCTTCCAAGCCTTTCGATGTTATAGTTATTAGATGGCCTTAAGCCATATTTATTTTGCTAAGTTCTCTTTTGAGACATTCGATGTAATAAGTGTGTGATTGCTACTCTGTTATAAACCCTTCAAGTATTGTGTGGTGTCAAGATTACTTGATCCAGATGACACCCGAGCACGTAGATCGATCGCTTGAGGTCTGGTCGCTACAAAGATGGTATCAGAGCACACACTGACTGTAGGACACGGCCACTAAGCTAAAGCCCTAGATCACTACTCTTTATTCTCATCTCTAACGCGTCATCTTTTCTATTCTTTTAGGATGGCAGATGCAAGGAACAAGTTCACACAACCGGATGAAGATACACCCTTTGGATATCACTTGAAGGAAGTCACTAGATACCTGAACATAGGAATACCAAGCTTCAACGGGACCTTCAACGCCACTTTACCCAAAGAGGAGCGCTGGATGATTCAAGTTCAAATTCCAGGAAGGACATTTGCACCAGTCACGGAGCCCATATAGTTTACCTTTGATGCACCAACTTGGAGTCTAGGAAAGAGCATGGCAGCCCACATCGCCATGGGGTGAATTGGAAAAGTTTACCACAATGATCTCAAGAATACTATCTACCAGATTTGTGGGCCGAGATGAGCAATGGGAGATGATCGGCACGGGAGGGACAGATCAATCGCAGCTTACATTCAGGAATTAAACCAAAGCACATCGACGCCAGGAGAACCGGATGTGCGCAGTGTGGAGGATCTATGAAGGCAATGACCAAGATCAAGGAGCTAGAAGAAGAACTCAAGGCTACACGTGAAGACTACATGGAGGAGATCGTCGCTCTAGTGAGACAGAACGGCGACCTTAAGGAGAAGATTGGAGTATTCATGGGAGGTTCAGTACCCAAAAGAGAAGATGACGATTCCACTTGCCCGGATAATTATATCATCATCGACGACACCGACTCGGACCCCGACGATAGTGATGATGACTATGTTGATGAAGCTGGAGCGGATATCATGGAATCTTCATCGCACTACTAGGAAAAGGCATGCTAGTGGCGCACCAGTTTTGCCTTCTAATGGCGCACTACTGGTGCGCCACTAGCATCACGCCATTAGAATTAAATTCTAATGGCGCACCACTGGTGCGCCATTAGTATCTGGTATTCTAATGGCGCACCATGTAATCGCCATTATTATAGTCCACGGTGCGCCATTAGTATTTTGAATTTTGAAGGCGGGAAAATAGTAGTGGCACCGCCTAACCCCACCGTGCGCCATTGCTATTTTTGAATTTTGAATTTGGATCTGGATCGCGATTTTTTTGCCCATTTTTTGCTCGTTTTTTTGCACGATATTATTTCAAATTTTGTTCCCGTTTTTGGATCTTGTACGTTCTTTTGCCGTGTTCTTTTGCCGGAGAGGAGTTCGCCGGAGAGGAGGAGGAGGAGGTGACCGCAGCATCGCCGGAGAGGAGGACGAGGTCGCCGGAGAGGAGTTCACCGGAGCATCGGAGAGGAGGAAGGAGAAACCATGAGGGGATGGGAGGAGAGGAGGGAGGAGGAGCTACTGGAGAGGTGGGAGGAGGAGCTCACATGAGAGGAGGGAGGAGGAGCTCACCGGAGATGAGGGAGGAGGAGCTCACCGGAGAGGAGGGAGGAGAAACCGTGAGGGGAGGGGAGGGGAGGAGAGGAGAGGAGGGAGGAGGAGGTCGCCGGAGAGGAGGAGGAGGTCACCGGAGAGGAGGAGGAGGAGGTCGCCGGAGAGGAGGAGGGTAGTATGGTGGAGGAGTGGAGGAGTGGAGGAGAGGTGGAGTGGAGGAGAGGTGGAGTGGAGGAGAAGAATGAAGAGGTAAGGAGGAGAGGACAAGCCCAGCCATATATCTGACATACTAATGGCGCATGCATGGCAGGTATACATTAGTAACTTTTTTTATTTTTTGGATTTATTTTGAATTTTGAAGGCAGGAAAATACTAATGGCGCACCACGGGAAGGTGCGCCATTAGTAAAAAAATTTTAGTTCTTTGATTTATTTTGAATTTTGAAGGCGGGAAGATAGTAATGGCGCACCACGGGCAGGTGCGCCATTAGTAAGTTTGAATTTTTTTGCCTCTCCAGATCTTAAAAGGCCCGTAACTTTTTTTTTGTTAGGTTTTTGAGGATTTTGAAAATGTTTAACGGGGTTCCCAGCAACTAGACCACATATCACATGGGAAACTTATTTTCTTTTATTTTTTGACATTTCCATCATTTTCTTTTATTTTTTTAAAACTGAAAAGCGATCCACGGGGGTGCATTCGGGGAATGTTTGGGCCAAAATACTAATGGCGCACCGTGGAAGTGGTGCGCCATTAGTAGTTGAAATTAGTAATGGCGCGCCACTCCCACAGTGCGCCATTAGTAGTTTTGAAAAAATTATAATTTTTTTACTAATGGCGCACCGTGGGATGTGGTGCGCCATTAGTATTTGCACACTAATGGCGCACCAACACATGGTGCGCCATTAGTATTTAGTAATGGCGCATCACATGTACAGTGTGCCATTAGTGTCCATCCCATCTATAGCCCTTTTCCTAGTAGTGTCGGAGCAGTTTTTCTAGATTGACCACCATAACAGTAGTAGTGTTCCACCATGTACATAGCATAGTCCATGCACTTTTGCGATAGTTCTGGACCGTTTGTATGCTTTTGCTTGATTGAATGAAGTGATATTGTGTGTTTTGTCTCATGTGCATTGGGTAGTGTTTTAGACCGCATTCTATTCTTAACTCTCGTCTTTTCTACAAACCCTCAGATGCCTCTGAGACGTGACAATGGATTTTCTTTCCCACCGGAGCTCACTTAGTTGATCCAGTAGCAGAATGCATTGATGCAGTTGCTAGTCCAGAATCAGAACAACAACAACAACAACAACAACCCACCACCACCACCACATGTTGATCATTTAACCCATTTTCTTAGGCTGAATCCGCCGGTGTTTTCCAGTAGCACCGAGCCAATAGTGGCAGATGATTGGCTCAGAAGATAGGGAGGAGTTGACCACTGCAGGATGTCTGTAAGGGAAAAGGTGAAATTTGCCGCACATCAGCTTGAAGGACCCGCATCGGCATGGTGGGAGAATTTTACAACCACTTACCTCGTAGACACCGGCCACATGGGATCGATTTCAAGAAGCTTTCCGTCTTGCCCATGTTTCAAAGCAGGAACTATGGCCATGAAGAAGCGTGAGTTTCGCAACTTGCGCCAAGGAGGACGGACAGTTGGCCAGTATGTGGATGACTTCAGTAAGTTAGCACGTTATGCCCCAGATGACGTTGCTACGGATGCAGCTAAGCAGGAGAAGTTTCTGGAAGGACTGAACGACGAGCTGAGTATGCAGTTGAGGTAGCAAGCTTCAATAACTACCAGGAGTTGGTAGATCGTGCTCTTATGATTGAAGGGAAGCAACAGCAGATTGAAAACCGCAAGAGGAAGTATGGACAGGGGAAGTACAATTGGAACTCACGAAGCCCTGCTTACCCCTAAACCGTGAGTTCATTTTCAGCATACCCATGGAGGAGGTAGTTCACACAACCATAATGTCCCCAAGAATGGTAATGGGAATGGAGGAAGCAACGGCCAGAACCGTACCAACCCATCAACCCCAGCCAAGAAAGATCTGAGCCAAATCACTTGCTTTAAGTGCAATAAGACTGGGCATTATGCAAATGAATGTTACGAAGGCCGTAATGGAAATGGAAGCTCTCGAAGAAGCCAAACCCTTTCAACAGGGGATGTGAACCACGTTAGCGTGGAGGAGGTTGAAGCTTCACTGATGCAGTAATAGGTAAGTTTTTGGTTAAGTCATTTACTGCACTCGTTCTTTTTTATACTGGTGCATCGCATTCATACATATCAAGGGGATTTGTGGATAAGTATAGCCTTCCCACTAGGATTCTTAAAACACCGATGCTAGTAAGTTCACCAGGAGCGGAGTATATGGCCAGTCAAGGATGTTTTCAAGTGCCATTAAGTATAGGAAGGCATATTTTCCCAACGGATTTAATTATTCTGGAATCCCAAGGATTGGATGTAATTCTTGGTATGGATTGGCTGTCGATGTATGGAGGAAACATCGATTGCGCCAGTAAGACAATTTTGCTTACAACACCAGAAGGAAGAAGGATCAAGTATGTATCCCGGCATGTGTCATATAGGATGCAAGTAAATTCCTTATCAGGAGTTGTGCAGGAGGAAGTACCAGTGGTAAAGGATTTCCCTGACGTATTTCCAAAAGAGTTGCCAGGCATGCCATCGGATCGGGATATTGAGTTTTTTATTAAGCTTTTGCCAGGCAAAGGGCCAATATCGAAGAGACCATACAGGATGCCCGCAAAGGATTTGGTGGAGATTAAGAAGCAGATTAAGGAATTATTGGATAAAGGTTACATTCGCCCAAGTTCTTCGCCTTGGGGATCACCTGCATTTCTAGTGGAAAAGAAGGATGGTTCGTTAAGGATGGTTGTTGATTATCGTGGATTGAATGAAGTAACGATCAAGAACAAGTACCCACTAGCAATGATCAATGATCTGTTTGATCGGTTGCAAGGAGCTAAAGTGTTTTCCAAGATCGATTTGCGATCAGGATACCATCAGTTGAAGATTCGAGAGCAGGATATACCCAAGACAGTATTCACCACAAGATATGGACTGTATGAGTATACCGTTATGTCATTTGGTCTGACTAACGCACCAGCCTATTTTATGAACATGATGAACAAAGTGTTTATGGAGTTTTTGGATAAGTTCGTCGTAGTGTTCATTGGTTTACTCGAAGAATGAAGAGGAACATAGGGAACATTTGCGATTGGTACTGGAGAAGCTCAGAGAACATCAGTTATATGCCAAGTTCAGCAAAAGTGAGTTTTGGTTGAAGGAAGTAGGGTTCCTCGGACACGTTATATCTGGAGAAGGAATAGCGGTTGACCCCACAAAGGTTATCACTGTGACAAATTGGGAAGCACCAACAACGGCTGGAGAGATCCAGAGTTTCCTTGGACTGGCAGGATACTACCGGAGATTTATTGAGAACTTCTCAAATATTGCAAAGCCTATGACGGAGTTGCTGAAGAAAGATACCAAGTTCATATGGACTGAAGAGTGTGAGGCTAGTTTCCAGGAGTTGAAGAAACGTTTGGTTACCTCACCAGTGTTGATTTTGCCAGACCAGACTAAAGATTATGAGGTGTATTGCGACGCTTCACGTCGAGGACTTGGAGCAGTGCTCATGTAGGAGGGAAGAGTTGTTTCGTATGCTTCACGACAACTGAAACATCACGAATTAAATTATGCCACGCATGATTTGGAGTTAGCAGCCGTAGTGCATGCATTGAAAACATGGAGGCATTTCCTCATTGGAAATCATTGTGAGGTGTATACGGATCACAAGAGTTTGAAGTACATTTTCACACAGAAGGAGTTAAACCTCAGACAAAGGAGATGGTTGTAGCTCATCAAGGATTATGATATGAGATTGCATTATCATCCCGGAAAGGCTAATGTAGTAGCTGACGCGTTGAGCCGTAAGAGCCATGTGAATACACTAATGTCGAGAGAAATACCAAAGGAGTTAGCCGAGGATCTTCGTGAACTATGGTTGGAAATAGTTCCGAGAGGCTATGTAGCAGCATTGGAGATTCAGTCAACCTTAATGGATAGAATCAGAGAAGCTCAGAAGACTGACAAGGCCTCTATAAAGGAGAAAATGAGCGAAGGAAAAGCTAAGGGATTTCGCGAGGATGAGCATGACACCCTATGGTTTGAAGACCGTGTTTATGTGCCCAAGGACCCGGAGATCAGGAAGTTGATTTTGCAAGAGGCACATGATTCACCATATTCGATTCACCCAGGAAATACCAAGATGTATTTGGATTTGAAGAATACTTTCGGTGGACCGGAATGAAGAAAGATATTGCGGAATATGTAGCGATTTGTGATGTATGTCGAGAGTAAAGGCAGAGCATCGAAGCGGCCAGGATTGTTACAGCCATTGCCGATACCCGAATGGAAGTGGGATAAACTAAGCATGGATTTTATCACGGGATTACCCAGGACTCATTCCGGCTATGACTCAATTTGGGTTGTAGTGGATCGGTTGACGAAGGTAGCTCATTTCATCCCAGTGAAGACCACTTACACCAGTGCTAAGTTGGCGAAGATATACATGACCAGGATTGTATGTTTACATGGAGTTCAGAGGAGTATCGTATCTGATAGAGGAACCCAATTCACCTCAAAGTTCGGAAGCGGTTGCATGAAACTTTGGGTACCAGTCGAGTTTAGCACAACTTTCCATCCGCAGACAGATGGACAGACCGAGAGAGTCAATCAGATTTTGGAGGATATGTTGAGAGCTTGTGCACTAGATTATGGATCTAGTTGGGACGACAATTTGCCATGTGCGGAATTCTCTTACAACAACAGTTATCAATCCAGTTTGAAAATGACCCCTTTCGAAGCCTTGTACGGAAGGAGGTGCAGGACCCCATTGTTGTGGGATGAAGTTGGAGACCGCCAGTTGTTTGGACCGGATTTGATTAAGGAGTCTGAACGGAAAGTGAAGTTGATTTGCGATAGGCTCAAGGTAGCCCAGTCCGAGCGAGAAGAGTTATGCGGATTCAAAACGCAAGGAGACAGTTCTGAAGTCGGAGACCGAGTTTATCTTCGAGTATCTCCACTACGAGGAATTAAGCGTTTTAGAGTTAAGGGAAAGTTAGCACCATGTTTTGTAGGACCATATCGTGTTTTGGAACATATGGGAGAAGTGGCCTACAAGTTGGAATTGCCTGAAGGATTGTCAGGAGTCCATGATGTATTCCACGTTTCCCAGTTAAAGAAGTGTCATGCAGAGATGGCTGAAATACCACTAAGGGATACAGTGCCATTGGAAGCGATTCAGTTGAATAACGTTTTGACCTATGAGGAGAAACCAGTTAAGATTCTCGAGGTTGCCAAATCGAGTTACCCGCAACAAGGTTATTAAGTTTTGCAAAGTTCAGTGGAACCACCACACCGAAGATGAAGCCACCTGGGAGCGAGAGGAAGATTTGCTAAAGTACCACCCTCACCTATTTTCTAGCCAACCCGAATATCGAGGGCGAGATTCATCTTAAGGGGGGTACGTTTGTAACATCCCAAATTTTCAATTTGGAATGTTATACATTAGATCATCAATGCATATCATATTTTTATTTGCTTTGGGTTTTGATCCTAGAAATTCTACGCAACTCAAGGACCCACGGAGAGAGTTGGGAATTTCGTTATTCTCATATTTGAGTTTTTCTCAAATTTTGAAAATGGGATCATTTGATTTTATTATTTTATCATCAATTATTTCTATTACAAAAATATGAGAGAGGGAATAAAATGACTTTCCCAAAATAAAGAAATATTGAGGATTTAATAATAAAATCAAATAAGATTTTATTTTGAGGTTTTTCGCCATTTTATTTGAATTTAGGAAAAATATGCGTTTTCAAAGTTTCATTTAGGCCCAAATAAATGTTCATCTAGTCCGGCATGATTTTAGAAGCCGGGGAAAATTTATTTCGAGATTTTTGGACTCCGTTTAGTATTTCTTTCGATTTTTCTTCTACAAGGAATTTAAAAAAAAAAACGTGAACCGACTGGTCAGATTCGGCCGGGACTCCTTACTGAGCCTTTATAAGCGCCGCCCGAGGCGATTAGCCCAACCGCCGCCCGAAACCCTAACCCTAGCCGCGCCCGCGCCCATGTACCGCCGCCCACCACCGCCGCCGTGCCACCCGCCCATGCCGTCGCCGGATCCCGATTTTTTTATTTTTAGCCGCGGTTTATTTTTTTTTAGTTTCCGTTTTTTAGATCGGTTTATTTATTTTCGGTTCGGTTAAATAGCGAGCGTTCGCTCGTTCATTCGTTTTAACGAACGTGTTCGTCTTTTAGATCTAGTTAACGAACGTTCGTTCGTTAACCTGTTCGTCGTTTTCTTTTCTTGGATTTTCCGTGACTATTTTCTGATCGCGATTTCTGATCCGATTTTCGTTTTAGTATAACTTTTCGCTCGTTTATCAGAATCAGGCGATTCAAGCGCCTGGAGTTTCGTCTCGAAACCCTCTTTCGAATAACCAACTTAAACAAGTTTTTGTTTCTATAAAATTTGACTTAGATCTAGATTAGTTAAACGAAGCTGTTTTCTTTCGCCGTTTGACTTTCGTTGCTTCGTTTGATTTGATTCTTTTTGCAAACCGGAGTTCTTAAGTTAAACTTTCTGGTTAGATCTTTTATTTGAGTTTTACCTGTGCATTAGATGAGTACTTATTGTATGCTTTTTGTTTGTCTGTGAGAGAATACCTGGAGTGCGCCGCTTGTTATTTCGAGTCTCTAGGTCTCGCGGATCATCAGCAAGGCAAGTAACACTTTGATCATACATTTTCCACTACCCAGTTTTTATTGCATTAGATCAATCCTCAAACATTGCATGATTAGGATCTAATTAAATTGTGGGATGGGAAGTAGATTGAGGTAGTACCTATTACCTGTTTTATTATCAACCCTTGGGAGTTACTTCTACGTTTTCTTATTTTGCCATGCTATGCAAGTAGACGTGGATTGGGTGAGTGATTTTCCATGACAGATGTGAGATTGTTAATTAATGGTTTATTTAAGGTGGCAACATTAATACACTTATGGGTGGATTGAGGCAGCCGGTTATTCCAGGACTTGCCTGTTTTTTTTGGACCGCCACCCAGGCCCAATGGGATCATGAGATTATTCAAACTAGAAACTTCCGTGTGCAGCCACAAGACATTATGGGCTCTGGTATAGTTGATTAAGTTGTGCGAACTCTTACGGGTAGACTAGCAGATGTAGGGGAAAGTAGGTGTAGCGGTCTACCCTTCGTAAGGTGCTAGTGCTTCTGAAAGACTGTGTCTCGGTCATCCGTTTCTCAAACATCATGTAGTGCGAGAAATCCAACGGAGGCGATCGAGTCTTGTGGGGAAATGTGCGCAAACCTCTGCATAGTGTATAAACTAATCATGGTTAGCCGTGTCCCCGGTTATGGACGTTTTGAGTATCTAGTACTTGGATATCATGTGAATCTCATCATGTTACTTAAATTAATTTTGTTGGGTTTTAATGATGATTATTTTAATTGGGATTGAGGATGCTGCAACCATTCTCAATGTTTAACAACCACCATGATAGTTAAATAAATTTATTCCTTTGCAGTAGGGAAAATTTGGCTTTTCGCAAAACTGTAACCATAGAGCTTTCCACCAGCCATATATGCATGTAGTATAGGATTACTCTTTCATTACTCTCTATGTGTTACATTGCCAACATATTCCATGTGCTGACCCGTTTGTGCTGCAACTTTTCATGTTGCGGACTTTTCGCATTTACAGTAAGGTGCTTTTAGGTCGTGATTCTATACTCAGTGATGCCGTTGGAGTTGATGGACTCGCTTATCTTCCAAGCCTTCCGCTGTTATCGTTATTAGATGGCCTTAAGCCATATTTATTTTGCTAAGTTCTCTTTTGAGACATTTGATGTAATAAGTGTGTGATTGCTACTATGTTATAAACCCTTCAAGTACTGTGTGGTGTCAGCATTACTGATCCAGGGATGACACCTGAGCACAGAGATCAGACTGTTTGAGGTCTGGTTGCTACATGACCTAAACTTTCTGATAAGACCAAATTCACATAATTTTGGTACTGTTAGAAATTGTTTTATGTTGCAAGAGTTATTTGCTTGGTTTTGATGTTTACCGAATCGTCTTCTTCGTTCTTTCCGATCTTTTGAGTGATTTCTTATGTGTGGTTACTATTGCTTGTTTACGATAGATTGACCGGATTGTGACGAGTAGAGCTATCGAGAGTTTTGAGTGCGAATCATCTTCATCAACTTTGCAGGCAAGTTCACACTTTGATCATATCCCTTTTCATACCCAGTTTTTATGCATTAGTTTCAACCCTCAAACATTGCATGAGTAGGATTGATAACATGTGGGTATCGGGAAGTAGTTGATGAGGTAGGAACCTATTGCCTGCATTCAAACCTTGGGAGTTACTATTACGTTGCTTATATTGCTATGCTATGCTCGTAGACGTGGATTGGGTTTTGAGAGTATTCATGACAGTTGTGAGATTGTTAATTAATGGTTTACTTAAGGTGGCAACTTAAACACACATCTGGGTGGATTGAGGGACCTGGGTATTCCAGGATTGCCTGTCTAGGCACCTGGGTAACCTGGATTGCCTGTTTTTTTATGGACCGCCACCCAGGCTCAAAGGGATCATGAGATTATTCATACTAGAAACTTCTGTGTGCAGCCACAAGCTATTATTGGCTCTAGCATAGTTGAGTAAGTTACGTGAAGCTCTTGAAGAGGTGGATCAGCAGGTAGAGGGTTGTAGGTTTGGTATGGTCTGTCCGGAGTAGAGAGTTAATGTTTCTGAAAGACTGTGTCTCGGTCATCCGTTTCTCAAGCACCATGTAGTGCGAGAAATCCAACGAAGGCGATCGAGTCTTGTGGGGAAAAGTACGCAAACCTCTGCAGAGTGTACAAACTAATCATGGTTAGCCGTGTCCCCGGTTATGGACAATCTTGAGTCTCTGGTATTTGGATTATCGTATTGTTCTCATCACGTTACTTAAATAATATTGTTGGGTTGTAATTTACTTTAATTGGGATTGAGTTGGGGTTATACCTTCTCAATGTTTCAACCACCATGATAGTTAAATTAAAATTTATTCCTTTGTTCTAGGGAAAAATTGGCTTTTCGCAAAAACATTATAACCATAGAGCTTTTCCACCAGCCAAATATGCATGTAGTGATAGCCTTTATTCATCATTATCCTGTGGTGTGAATTTGCCAGTACATTCAATGTACTGACCCCTTGTGGCTGCAACGTCTCATGTTGCGAGGATCTTCTGACAGTAAGTGATACGTTAGGGTTATGATTTCTACACTCAACTTTGCGTTGGTGTTGATGGGAATCCACAACCTTGTTACTTCCGCTATTTGGATTGAGGTAATAGTATTTACGTTATTTATACATGTGATTTACCTCTGTTATAAATCCTCGAGTACTGTGTGTGTTAGCATACCGATCCAGGGATGACACTTAAGCACAGAGACTTGATCCATTCGGGTCGGGTCGCTACACACGGAGAGCACCATAGGACAACACCAATAATAAAACATGCAACTCAAACCAATCACGATAATCAATTAACCCATAGGACAAAACAGATCTACTCAAACATCATAGGATAGCCATACATCATTGGGAAATAATATATAGCGTTGAGCACCATGTTTAAGTAGAGATTACAGCGGGTAAGACAGAGGCTACACCGCTGCATAGAGGGGGGAAGAGTTGGTGATGATGGTGGTGAAGTTGTTGGTGAAGATTGCGGTGATGATGATGGCCACGGCGGCTCAACGCCACCGGAAGAGAAGGTGAGAGGGGGCCCCTTCGTCTTCTTCTTCCTTGACCTCCTCCCTAGATGGGAGAAGGGTTTCCCCTCTGGTCCTTGGCTCCCATGGCGTGGGAGGGGCGAGAGCCCCTCCGAGATTGGATCTATCTCTCTATCTCTCTCTGCTTCTCTCTGTTTCCGCGTTTTGTTCTGCTGCCCTTTCACCGTTTCGGGTATATATGGAGATCCGTAACTCCGATTGGACTGAAACCTTTGCCGCGATTTTTTTTACCAAAAATTAGCTTTCTTGCGGCCGAAGAAGGGCATCAACCGCCTTACGGGTGGCCCACGAGGGTGGGGGGCGCACCCTCCTGGTACGGGCGTGGGCCCCTGCCTCGTGGCCACCTCGGACCCCGTTTCGCGTTGATCTTTCTCCCAGATTTTCTAAATATTCCAAAAATAAGCTCCGTCCGTTTTTATCCCGTTTGGACTCATTTTGATATGGATATTCTGCGAAACCAAAAACATGCAACAGACGAGAACTGCACTTGCACGGATCAATATGTTAGTCCCAAAAATAGTATAAAAAGTTGCCAAAAAGTATATGGAAGTTGTAGAATATTGGCATGGAACAATAAAAAATTATAGATACGACGGAGACGTATCAGCAATAGCGTGGGGTGAATAATCTCGAGTGTGCTTGTTTGCTTTATCACTAAGTAATTTTTATTTGTTGTTCTTAGTTGTTCTTTATCTTTAGTTATGGATATGGAACACGAAATACCAAAAAAATTAGGTCTGCTTGCTACTCATGGAGATGGGGAACCTCCTAAAACCCTCGATGCTCGTTATGTGACAGAAATTATGTACTACTTTGATAATCCAGAGAAAACCCCATTCAATTTGGTAATGAGAGTAACGTTGGATCAACGTGAATACTTTAGGGATTATCGCTTGACACAAAAAGGGAAACTATTATGGGATCAAATTTATATATTGAAGTGGTATGCTCGGCAAGTATGCTTGAGATATGATTATACTTGTTGCTCTACGATGAAGGCTCCACACCTTCCCTTTTCATGCAAATTTAATGATAATAAAACCTTAGCTTCTTATGCTAATGGTATATATGATTACTATGATGTGGAACAAATAGAAGAATTTGTTGCTTTTATGGGTGCTTATGAAATTGAATCTATGTTTAAAGAGTTTGAAGATTTTGATGATGCTGCTTATAGACCTGAAAATTTAGCTATCCTCAAATATTGTTATGAGAATTATGAATACAATTCCGATATTAATGCACTTATTGAGAAAGTCTCCACTATCCAAGAAGAGACTAATATTTTGCAGGAATCTATGGAAAAAGAAGTTGATGAAACTATGAGCTCATTGGTTGAAAAAGATGAGGAGGGGAGCAAAGAACAAAAGGAGGAAGAGTGGATTGATCACCCGTGCCCACCTTCTAGTAAGAGTAACTCTTCAACTCATACATTGTTTAATTCCCCTTCGTGCTGACCGAAGGATGATTGCTATGATGACTGTTATGATCCCTTGGATTCTTTTGAAATATCCCTTTTTGATGATGCTTGCTATGCTTGTTACCAAGATGCCAATATAAATTATGCTTATGGAGATGAACTTGCTATAGTTCCTTATGTTAAACATGAAATTGTTGCTATTGCCCCCACACATGATAGTCCTATTATCTTTTTAAATTCTCCAAACTACACTATATCGGAGAAGTTTGCACTTATTAATGATTATATTGATGGGTTGCCTTTTACCGTTGCATATGATGATTTCGATATAAATAATATGCATGTGCTTTCTGCTCCTACTTGCAATTATTATGAGAGAGGAACTATATCTCCACCTCTCTATGTTTCCAACACGATAAAATTGCAAGAAACTATTTATACTATGTATTGGCCTTTACTTTGTGTGCATGAATTGTTCTTTTATGACATGCCGATGCATAAGAAGAGAGTTAGACTTCATCATTACATGATATATGTTGCTTTGTGCTCACTACTAAATTACAAATCATTACTAATTAAAATTGGCTTTGATATACCTTGGGATCCGGGTGGATTCACTACTTGAGCACTATATGCCTAGCTTAATGGCTTTAAAGAAAGCGCTGCCAGGGAGACAACCCGGAAGTTTTAGAGAGTCATTTATTTCTGTTGAGTTCTTTCATATAGTTTAAAAACAACAAAAATAAAGAGGGGAACCCAAAACTTTTTCAAAAGGAAAGTGAAAGTGAGAGAGGCAAGCATTGTTGAAGTGGGAGCTAGCCTTGAACTTTGTTCATGCTCACGGAAACTTTGTGAATCTTGATTACAGAAACTTTTCAACAAAAATAATTATCCCTTTGTACAATTCCATTGTATTATAAAAATAATGTGCCAAGGTTTGCCTTTAGGATGTTTACGATGCTTGTTGGTTCGTACGGTGCAGGACAGAAACTTTGGCTGTAGTGTTCGATTTTACTTTTTTTACTGGAACGTCAAATGGTTCTGATTCTTTTTGCACTGTCTTGCTGCACAAATTTTTTATTTTCCCTAATTTTGGTACAATTTTTCAAGTATCATAAGTATGGTGAATGTTCAGATTATTACAGACTGTTCTGTTTTAGACAGATTCTGTTTTTGATGCATAGTTTGCTTGTTTTGATGAAACTATCGATTTATATCAGTGGATTAAGCCATGAAAAAGTTATATTACAGTAGACACAATGCAAAAAATATGAATTGGTTTGCAACAGTACTTAGAGTAGTGATTTGCTTTATTATACTAACGGATCTTACCGAGTTTTCTGTTGAAGTTTTGTGTGGATGAAGTGTTCGATGATCGAGAAGGTTTCGATGTGATAAGAAGGAAGAGAGGCAAGAGCTCAAGCTTGGGGATGCCCGAGGCACCCCAAGTAAATATTCAAAGAGACTCAAGCGTCTAAGCTTGGGGATTCCCCGGAAGGCATCCCCTCTTTCTTCAACAAGTATCGGTATGTTTTCGGATTCGTTTCGTTCATGCGATATGTGCAAATCTTGGAGCGTCTTTTGCATTTAGTTTTCACTTTTCATTTATGCACCATGCTGGTATGAGATGGTCCTTGGTTGATTTATAGAATGCTCTCTGCACTTCACTTATATCTTTTGAGTATGGCTTTATAGAATGCTTCATGTGCTTCACTTATATCATTTGAAGTTTGGATTGCCTGTTTCTGTTTACATAGACAACCGCCATTTGTAGAATGTTCTTTTGCTTCACTTGTACTTGTTAGAGCGTGGGCATATCTTTTGTATAAAGGATTAAACTCTCTTGCTTCACTTATATCTATTTAGAGAGATGACAGGAACTGGTCATTCACATGGTTAGTCATAAAATCCTACATAAAACTTGTAGATTACTGAATATGATGTGTTTGATTCCTTGCAATAGTTTTGCGATATAAAGATGGTGATATTAGAGTCATGCTAGTGGGTAGTTGTGGATTAGTAGAAATACTTGTGTTGAGGTTTGTGATTCCCGTAGCATGCACGTATGGTGAACCGTTATGTGATGAAGTCGGAGCATGATTTATTTATTGATTGTCTTCCTTATGAGTGGCGGTCGGGGACGAGCGATGGTCTTTCCCTAGGAGCATGCGCATAGTACTTTGTTTCGATGACTAATAGATTTTTGCAATAAGTATGTGAGTTCTTTATGACTAATTTGAGTCCATGGATTATACGCACTCTCACCCTTCCATCATTGCTAGCCTCTTCGGTACCGCGCATTGCCCTTTCTCATCCAGAGAGTTGGTGCAAACTTCGTCGGTGCATCCAAACCCCATGATACGATACGCTCTCTCACACATAAGCCTCATTATATCTTCCTCAAAACAGCCACCATACCACCTATCATGGCATTTCCATAGTCATTCCGAGATATATTGCCATGCAACTTCCATCATAATCATATACATATACATGACTTGAGCATTTATTGTCATATTGCTTTGCATGATCAAAGATAGCTAGCATGATGTTTTCATGGCTTGTCCATTTTTTGATGTCATTGCTATGCTAGATCATTGCACATCCCGGTACACCGCCGGAGGCATTCATATAGAGTCATGTATTTGTTCTAGATATCGAGTTGTAATATTGAGTTGTAAGTAAATAAAAGTGTGATGATCATCATTATTAGAGCATTGCCCTAGTGAGGAAAGGATGATGGAGACTATGATTCCCCCACAAGTTGGGATGAGACTCCGGACTTTACAAAAAAATAAAAGAGGCCAAAGAAGCCCAAATAAAAAAAGAGGCCAAAGAAGCCCACCAAAAAAAGAATAAAAAAACAAAAAAAATGATGAGAGAAAAAGAGAGAAGGGGCAATGCTACTATCCTTTTACCACACTTGTGCTTCAGAGTAGCACCATGTTCTTCATTTAGAGAGTCTCTTGAGTTATCACTTTCATATACTAGTGGGAATTTTCATTATAGAACTGGCTTGTATATTCCGATGATGGGCTTCCTCAAATGCCCGAGGTCTTCATGAGCAAGCAAGTTGGATGCACACCCACTTAGTTTTTAGTTTGAGCTTTCATACACTTATAGCTCTAGTGCATCCGTTGCATGGCAATCCCCACTCCTCACATTGACATCAATTGATGGGCATCTCCATAGCACGTTGCTTAGTCGCGTCGATGTGAGACTTTCTCCTTTTTGTCTTCTCCACACAACCTCCACCATCATATTCTATTCCACCTATAGTGCTATGTCCATGGCTCACGCTCATGTATTGTGTGAAAGTTGAAAAGGTCTGAGAACATGAAAAGTATGAAACAATTGCTTGGCTTGTCATCGGGGTTGTGCATGATTTAAATATTTTGTGTGGTGAAGATGGAGCATAGCTAGACTATATGATTTTGTAGGGATAACTTTCTTTGGCCTTGTTATTTTGAAAAGACATGATTGCTTTGTTAGTAGCCTTGAAGTATTATTGTTTTTATGTCAAATGATAGACTATTGCTTTGAATCACTCGTGCCTTAATATTCATGCCATGATTAGACATATGATCAAGATTATGCTAGGTAGCATTCCACATCAAAAATTATCTTTTTTATCATTTACCAACTCGAGGACGAGCAGGAATTAAGCTTGGGGATGCTGATACGTCTCCGTCGTATCTATAATTTTTGATTGTTCCATGCCAATATTCTACAACTTTCATATACTTTTTGGCAACTTTCTATATTATTTTTGGGACTAACATATTGATCCGATTGCCAGTGCGGTTGAAGTCATTGCATGTTTTGGTTTCGCAGAATATCCGTATCAAACAGAATCCAAACAGGATAAAAACGGACAGAGAATTATTTTGGAATATTTGTGATTTTTGGGAAGAAAATCAACGCGAGATGGTGCCCGAGGTGGCCACGAGGGTGGGGCCCACGGCCACTCTAGGCAGGCCCGCCCCTCACCCTCGTGGCCCCCTCGTAAGGCGGTTGATGCTCTACTTTGGCCGCAAGAATTTTTTGGAAAAAGATCTGGGCGAAGGTTTCAACCCAATCAGAGTTACGGGTCTCTGGATATAAAAGAAACGGCGAAAGGGCAGCAGAACAGAACGCAAAAACAAAGAGAGACAGAGAGACAGATCCAATCTCGGAGGGGCTCTCGTCCCTCCCACGCCATGGAGGCCAAGGACCAGAGGGGAAACCTTTCTCCCATCTAGGGAGGAGGTCAAGGAAGAAGAAGACGAAGGGGCCCCCTCTCCCCTTCTCTTCCGGTGGCGTCGAAACGCTGCCGTGGCCATCATCATCATCACCGCGATCTACACCAACACCTCCGCCATCTTCACCAAAATCTCCATCACCTTCCCCCCTCTATCTACAACGGTCCACTCTCCCCCAACCCGCTATACCCTCTACTTGAACATGGTGCTTTATGCTTCATATTATTATCCAATGAAGTGTTGCCATCCTACGATGTCTGAGTGGTTGATGAATTGCTATGATTGATTTAAATTGCTTGTGGTTATGTTGCTGTCCTTTGGTGTCCATCATTTGAGAGCGCGCGTGGATCACACCATAGGGTTAGTTGTATGTTGATAGGACTATGTATTGGAGGGCAAGGGTGACAGAAGCTTCAGCCTAGCATATAAATTGATGCATACGGGATTGAAGGGGGACCAATATATCTTAATGCTATGGTTGGGTTTTACCTTAATGAATGTTAGTAGTTGCGGACGCTTGCTAATAGTTCCAATCATAAGTGCATAGAATTCCAAGTAAGGGATGACATGCTAGCAGTGGCCTCTCCCACATAAAACTTGCTATCGGTCTAGTAAAGTAGTAAGGGACAATTTCGCAACTCCTACCATCACTTTTCCACACTCGCTATATTTACTTTATTGTGTATTTATCTAAATAGCCCCTATCTTTTATTTACGCGCTCTTTATTATCTTGCAAACCTATCCAAAAACACCTACAAAGTACTTCTAGTTTCATACTTGTTCTAGGTAAAGCGAGCGTAGAGTTGTATCGATGGTCGGTAGAACTTGAGGGAATATTTATTCTACCTTTAGCTCCTCGTTGGGTTCGACACTCTTACTTATCGAAAACTGTTGCGATCCCCTATACTTGTGGGTTATCGAAAACCAACGTATCTATAATTTTTGATTGCTCCATGCTATATTATCTACTTGTTTGGACTATATTGGGATTTATTTTCCAATTTTATATTATTTTTGGGACTAACCTATTAACCGGAGGCCCAGCCCAGAATTGTTGTTTTTTGCCTATTTCAGTGTTTCGAAGAAAAGGAATATCAAACGGATTCCAATTGACCTGAAACTCCACGGAACTTATTTTTGGACCAGAAGAAGCCCACGGAGTACCTGGGAAGCTCACTAGAGTCCGGGCTGCCCACGAGGGTGGGGGACGCGCCCCCTGCCTCGTGGACAGCCCGGAGGTCCACCGACGTACTTCTTTCACCCATATATAGCCACGTACCCTAAAACTTCCGAAGACGAGAATAGATTGGGAGTTCCGCCGCCGCAAGCCTCTGTAGCCACCAAAAACCAATCGGGACCCTGTTCCGGCACCCTGCCGTAGGGGGGAACCTCACCGGTGGCCATCTTCATCATCCCGGCGCTCTCCATGACAATCAGGGAGTAGTTCACCCTCGGGGCTTAGGGTATGTACCAGTAGCTATGTGTTTATCTCTCTCTCTCTCTCGTGTGCTTGAGGTGATACGATCTTGATGTGTCGTGAGCTTTGCTATTGTAGTTGGATCTTATGATGTTTCTCCCCCTCTACTCTCTTGTAATGGATTGAGTTTTCCCTTTGAAGTTATCTTATTGGATTGAGTCTTTAATGATTTGAGAACACTTGATGTATGTCTCGCGTGGGATAACTGTGGTCACAATGGTTTATTCTATTGATTCACTTGATGTATGTTTTGGTGATCAACTTGCGGGTTCTGCCCATGAACCTATGCATAGGGGTTGGCACACGTTTTCGTCTTGACTCTCCCGTAGAAACTTTGGGGCACCCTTTGAGGTTCTATGTGTTGGTTGAATAGATGAATCTGAGATTGTGTGATGCATATCGTATAATCATACCCACGGATACTTGAGGTGACATTGGAGTATCTAGGTGACATTAGGGTTTTTGTTGATGTGTGTCTTAAGGTGTTATTTTACTATGAACTCTAGGGCTGTTTGTGACACTTATAGGAATAGCCCAATGGATTGATCGGAAAGAATAACTTTGAGGTGGTTTCGTACCCTACCATAATCTCTTCGTTTTTTCTCTGCTATTAGTGATTTTGGAGTGACTCTTTGTTGCATGTTGAGGGATAGTTATATGATCCGATTATGTTATTATTGTTGAGAGAACTTGCACTAGTGAAAGTATGAACCCTAGGCCTTGTTTCCTATCATTGCAATACCGTTTGTGCGCACTTTTATCATTAGTTACCTTGCTGTTTTTATATTTTCAGATTACAAAAACCTATATCTACCATCCATATTGCACTTGTATCACCATCTCTTCGCCGAACTAGTGCACCTATACAATTTACCATTGTATTGGGTGTGTTGGGGACACAAGAGAATCTTTGTTATTTGGTTGCAGGGTTGTTTGAGAGAGACCATATTCATCCTACGCCTCCCACGGATTGATAAACCTTAGGTCATCCAATTGAGGGAAATTTGCTACTGTCCTACAAACCTCTGCACTTGGAGGCCCAACAACGTCTACAAGAAGAAGGTTGCGTAGTAGACATCAATACATATGCATGTGTCCATGTCATGAGACAAATATGTTTAAAAATTCCTTCTAATTTACTGCATATGGAATTAACTCGCACACAAGTACACATATATGATTTTTCAAACCGTTATGGTTAGCTGTTGCATGTAGATGTAGTTCAAATTAGAATTACGGTCATTAAATGGCTAGAAAATCACTTAAATGTCGTTAAAAGGTCAAATAACCCTAGAATTTTCCAAAGTTAGACATTACAGTTGTAGTAGTGCACGTTAAACGTAAAAAAAATTGAAGGCCATAAGAGGAAGCTATCTCCCGTTCGTCATCAAACATGCATTGTTCCCTCTCGGAATCACGAGCCTTCTAGTGAGTTGCTCCGGTTTGTGAGGGGTGTGTGTCCAAACTTTTTTCACACATGCCAATTTTTTTACCACATCATCTTGGTGGCATGACATAACATCAACCAAGGTTTCATGTGTTTCTGATATTTTTTAATTTTTTGGAATTAAAATGTCATGTCACTCCATGCATACATATGCATGTGTCCATGTCGTGAGACAAATATGTTTGAAAATTCCTTCTAATTTACAGCACATGGAATTAACTCGCACACAAGTACACAAATATGATTTTTCAAACCGGTATGGTTAGCCGTTGCATGTAGATGTAGTTCAAATTTGAATTACGGTCATTAAATGGCTATAAAATCACTTAAATGTCTTTAAAATGTCAAATGACCCCTAGAATTTTCCAAAATTTCACATTACAGTAGTAGTAGTGCACATTAAACATAGAAAAAAATTGAAGGCCGTAAGAGGAAGCTATCTCCCGTTCGTCATCAAACATGCATTGTTCCCTCTCGGAATCACGAGCCTTCTAGTGAGTTGCTCCGGTTTGTGAGGGGTGTGTGCCCAAACTTTCGTCAAACATGCCAATTTTTTTACCACATCATCTTGGTGGCATGACATTACATCAACCAAGGTTTCATGTGTTTTTGATATTTTCTATATTTTTTGGAATTAAAATGCCATGTCACTCCATGGTTAATTGTGTCATAGCCGTTAGACCTATATGTTTGAAAATTCGTTCCAATTTACTGCACATGGAATTAAATCGCCCACAAGTACACAAAGTATGAGTTTTCAAACCGTTATGGTTAGCTGTTTCATGTACATGTATTTCAACTTTCAATTACGGTCATTAAATGGCTAGAAAATCACTTAAATGTCTTAAAAGGTCAAATGACCTCTGAAATTTTCCAAAATTTCACATGACAGTTGTATTAGTACTACAAAATTTCTCGTACATTTGAAACACCATCCGTTGCCACTTTACTACAAATTCATCTTTCACAGCTAATAAAAAATATCTACAACATGACACAGTAGTTTTCTAGGAACCGTTTGCGATGAAAATATCTGGGTCTATTTAAGTCTCCCTCCTTAAGCTTCGCCGACTCGCCTGCTCCAGTGCCGGCAACGCCTGAATCCACGAATCCCGATCCCCATTCGTGCACCCCCTTCTTGCTAAGATGACGTTGTGGAAACGCTTCGTGAAGGCCCGTACGGTGGCCGCGTCCCCCCCAAGCGCCGCCGCCTGCGCCGAGAGCATGGCCGCCTATGCCGAGAGTGTTGTCGCATCCGCATTGAGTGCGGCTGCTTCCATCGAGAGGGCGTCTGCGGCAGCCGACAGGGCAGCTGCAGCAGCCGAGACGGCTGCAGCTGCTGCTGCGACGGCGGCTGCAAACACCGACAGCTCTCGAGATGCCGTCCATGCCGCCGATGTCGCCCGGGCCTGGGTTGAGGTCATCCACTCCAAGGTCGAGGATGCACACGCCAAGATATTCCAGGCCACCTCAGACTCCAGCATGCAACCCATGTCCGAAAAGGAGGCGGTGGCCATGGAGCACCTGCTTCCTCATGAGGTCGCCAAGCGGGAGCTGGAGATGCAAGAGGCGGTGGAGATCGAGGAGCACCGGGAGGAGGAGTTGCGCATGGCCGAGGTCGAGCTAGAGAAGAGTCTGTCCGTCAAGGAATCGGCGATGGAGTACCAACGCGAGCTCTGGCGCAGTCACTACTACGAGTACTACAACCTTGAGGGCGGCGCCGAGGACGAGGACGCGGTCGACTTCAATAGGGGGGACACGGAGTCCACCAATGGCGGCATGTCGCCAGGACAAGTCATCGACGTCTCATCTCACACCGGTGATGCATAGGCCGACGCGGTGGTGGATTTGTTAAAATTATGCATACTTAGGCTTTGTTTTTAATGTTGGTCTTTTGTTAGAGCAATGTTTAGGTCAACTGGCTCTGTTTAATTACTAAAATTGCTCGATTCAATAAGTGTGGTCTGTGTCATGCGGCTCTTTTGTGTGCCCAAATTAGCAAGCGATGTTAAATTATGCAATGACGTACCCGGGGAAATTTCCACCAAAATTAGAATTATCAAACTCATCCCATGCACGTAAAGCAGAAGATTCATTTGCGATGCACACAATCATTCAAAGTGAATGGTCTGGCGGCACTGCGCGCAAAGTTTCCCTCCACATTTCCAAAATTTTGTCCTACCGCCAAAATATCTACCCCGCCCCCTCCCCCCTTCCCCACCCCCTTTTCTCCCCGGCCACAAGTCACATTTCCCCTATTTCCTCCTTCCTTCCTTCCTAAGCTATAGTCGCTTCCTCGCTCTTGCTGTCTCGCATCCTACCGTCGGGTCACCATGGTCTTCTTCAAAGACCTCTCCAGCGGTTCCTCCTCTGGTGACGACTCCTTCACCACCCGGGTATGCCTCTCTTCTCTCTCTCAGGCTATGACTTGGAATGAAGGATTTTTACCCGGTGGTCAATTTGAGTCATTTCTTCCTCTTGTAGCTCCCTAGGACCATCAATGGCAACGAATGGAGCGGGGTGGCTGAAGATCTATCTGCTCGTTGTCACCATCAATCTCCATGCATGAAGCTAGTTGCATTTGAATCTGTGGACAGTGAGAGGAAGTTTCTGGCATGTGCAGAGAAGGTTAGACCCTCTTTCGTTGTTACAAATCATCTGTTAGATGTGATTCAGACACTGTCATGGTCCTAACCCATTCATACCACACCTTCAACCAAACGCATCCTAAGAAAGTGTCACAGTTTGTACCTAGTATCTTAAATTGTTGCCATCTCATCAGCGGTGCAATTATAAAATTATTTGGCACCGCTTCAGCAGTTTGTGCAGCCAACTTTGGTCCACACATCCTAGCAGCCAAGCAGTAAAATACTAAATCTTTATGGCACGAAGGATCTGGGCATCGAACAACTTCGTGCTCGGTCCGGGTCCCTGATTTTTTCATTGCATCGGCTCGCCGGTCACGAACCGGTCGAGATGTAGCAACAGTTGTCTTTTCCCCAGTTTTGGCATACATAGTGGAAGGCCTTAGTGCTATTAGTTCTATGTTACTAAATTTGTGCATGTACACACCTGTTAGTATCAATTTGCTATCATCCAAACACTGTCGCTATGTTGTTGCAATTATATTTACCTTCCTCATAAAATGTTCAATTTGTTATTTATTGTACATGAGTAGGAACTTGTAGTGTTGTTGTACTTAATTATAGCTTCTAATGTTCCAGAATTTTCTTGTTGTATCAGTAGCAATTAACTCATTTGCACATTGATATTTTTGAGAAGATATGTCATAATTAACATGTTTCTTCAGTTTTTCAAAATAAGCATTGGTGATTTCCTATGTTGCTATAAACCCATTTCCCTACAATTGTTACTGATCTAGTTTTAAATATTATAGGATGAAGTGTTCTTAATTGGAGTGGGTTGATCAAGAGTGGCCACAGTCTTTGAAGATGTGCCTAGCGAAGCTCTGGAGCATGTATGAGGAAGAGAACAGACATAGGCTTATAGAAACTGTTGTCAGCGCTGAAGAATATTTGAAGATGCGGGATAAAAATTTGAAGGTGGAGAATGATCTTAGATTTCTTAGATCAGACTTTGCTAAGATGGTGTTGGCGAAGGAGGAGGCACTTTCCTAGTTGGCCCGTGCAAAACATGTTCTTACTGAACTGAAAGCAGAGGTGGATAAGACGAGCCTGGATGACCTCGATTAGGGAAATGAATATATTATTCTAATATTGTTCTTATGAAGTTGAACTAGTTATATGTTGTATTGTGTTGTTTTCATGTAGCTATCGTATTGTGATGTTATAATATATTTATGTGCCTGATATGAAATTGGCAAACAACTGTTCGATATGAAATGTGAATTTGCGTAATACTGGAATTATTAATTGTAAACTAATAAACCTGCTAAATGTGTCATGGAACTTTGCAAACGGTTCTAGCTGTAAAAGTGCTTGTGATGGATAGCCCAATGCCACACGGGTTTCTTCATCAAATCGTGTGTGATGTAGTTGATAAAAGCAAACAGTTAACCAAGGCGGAGCGTGTGTGATAGTTACACCTTTCACACACGAGCCTACACATAAAACTGTGTGGGATGTACATACGAACTGAAACGTTTTCCCTGCATTGACTGTGTGGGATGTACATAAGAACGGAAACGTATTCCTTGGATTGACTGTGTGTGATATACATACGAACGGAAACGTTTTTCCTGGATTGATTGTGTGGGATGTACATAAGAATGGAAACATATTCCTTGGATTGACTGTGTGTGATATACATACCTACGGAAATATTTTTCTGGAATTCACCGTGTGGGATGTACATACCTACGGAAATGTTTTTCTGGTATTCACCGTGTGGATGTACATACCTACTGAAATGATTGGGTTTCGATGCCTCGGCCGATCGCACACGAGCTAATTTGGTGTCCCTGGAGGGCCTATCTCCGACGATTTCTGGGTCGTGTGGGAAGGACCCCCCTATCGCCCACACTCACTTGGCGACGGTTCCATATGTCGTCGCGGAAAGGGGTTAACAACCGTTTGTACAACACCGACGCGTACTAGTGGATGCATTCATCAACTCTTACATGACCTCGCAGTCAGTACAACTTCAACAAAAAAACAACAGTCCAATACTCGAGTGGGTTCGGTGGAACCTGGGAGGTGGCTTCTACCTCCTGCAAATTCGTCAAAATTCAACGTGGACGGTGCAGTAGCAACCAACGATCAGCGGGTACAGCTGCTGTCATATATCAAGATGAATCGGTCATGTACTTGGGAGCTTTGGCGGTATTATTTCATTTGGAATGTTATACATAGGTCATCCATGCATATCATATTTTAATGCATTTTCGTTTGCAATCCTCGAAATCCTAAGCAACTCAAGGACCCTCGGAGAGAGTTGGGGATTTTTCAATTTTCATATTTGATTTTTATCAAGTAGTGAAGACGAGGATTTTGATTTTAATTATTTTTCTCTCCGAAAAATAATTCATTTTAAAATAATAAATGAGGGGAGATAATATGACTTCTCCAAAATAATTGAAATAACGGAGGAAAAATGTTAAAATCATTATTTGAATTTTTTTTATTTGATTTATTTGGAATTTTATTTGCCCTAGAAAAATTTGCATGTTTTAAAAATTGCATTTTAGGGGCCAAGAAAAGTTCATCTTGTTCTAAATATTTTATTTAGACGGAACAAACTTGTTTTGGTATTTTAGATTTTTATTTATTTTTCTAGGATTTTTATAAGTTTCGGCAGAACGTTTTTTCAAAAAAAAAAGACTCGCGCCCGACTGGGCCAAGGGCCCAGCCGAGCAGGCCGACCCAGCCGCCGAAACCGCCGCCGCCTTCCCGCGTCGCCGCCGCCACGTCCGACCCGGACACCGCCGCCCGCCTTGCCCCCTCACCCAAGTCGGACCCCCCTCTAGCCACCACCACCACCACCGCCCCACCGAGCCCGAGCCCGAGCCGCCGCCGCCGCCTCTAGCCGCCCGTCGCCACCCGTCGCCGAGCCCGCCGCCCCTCGCCGAGCCCAGCCGGAGCCGCCCGCCCGCCGGACGACCTCGCCGGAGGTAGCCGCCGCCGCCCGGTTTTTAAAAAAAAAAACCCTAGTTCGTTTTTTTAATTAGATCGGTTTTTTTCGGTTTATTTGTTTAGCGAGCGTTCGCTCGTTTGTACGTTCTAACGAGCGTGTTAAATCGTTTAGTTTCTGCTAACGAGCGTTAGATTCGTTTAGCCGTTCGTCGTTTTCTTTTTATCGGATTTATTCCGTGATTTTTTACGATCGCGATTTACGATCCGATGTTCGAACTAGTATAACTTTTAAGCTCGTTTATCGGAATCAGGCGATTCAAGCGCCTGGAGTTTCATCTCGAAACCCTCTTTCCGAATAACCAACTCAAACAAGTTTTTGCCTCTGTAAAATTTGACCCTAGTTCAGATTAGTAAACGGATCTTGTTTCTTTCGCCGTTTGAGTTTCGTTGCTCCGTTTGGTTTGATTCTTCTTGTGAACCGGAGTTCTTAAGTTGAACTCTCCGGTCAACCTCTTTCAGTTGAAGTTTCGTTTGTGCATCTTTGCTTGTTGCTTATGTATGATGTTGTTTGTTTGCGATAGAATTCCCGGAGTGCGAAGCGTGTTACTACGAGTCTCTAGGGTTCCCGGATCGTCAGCAAGGCAAGTAACACTTTGATCATACTCTTTTCATACCCAGTTTTTATGCATTAGTTTCAACCCTCAAACATTGCATGGTTAGGATGTCATTAATTTGTGGGTTGGGAAGTAGATGATGAGGTAGGAACCTATTGCCTGTTACTATCAAACCCTTGGGAGTTACTTCTACGTGTTGCTTATATTGCTATGCTATGCTCGTAGACGTGGTTGGGTTTGAGAGTTATTCATGATAGATGTGAGATTGTTAATTAATGGTTTACTTTAAGGTGGCAACTTTAATACACATCTGGGTGAATTGAGGCACCTGGGGAACCCAGTGTTGTCTGTTTTGTTTTGGAAATCTCGGGGTACCCGTGTGATCTTCCTATGGACCGCCACCCAGGCTCAAAGGGAACTGAGATTATTCATGCTAGAAACTTATGTGTGCAGCCACAAGCTATTATGGGCTCTAGCATAGTTGAGTAAGTTACGTGAAGCTCTTGAAGCGGTAGATCAGCAGGTAGTGGGTTTTGTAGGTTTGGTATGGTCTACCCGGAGTAGAGTTAATGTTTACGAAGATCGTGTCTCGATCATCCGTTTCTCAAACACCATGCGATGTGAGAAATCAACGGAGGCGATCGAGTCTTAATGGGGAAAAGTCATGCAAACCTCTGCAGGGTGTACAATCTAATCATGGTTAGCCGTGTCCCCGGTTATGGACAATTCTGAGTATCTAGTACTTGAGTATTCACATGTATCTCATCACTCTAAATTAATATTGCTGGGATGTTAAGTACCTTAATTGCGATTGAGTTGGAGTTATACCTTCTCAATGATGTTTCAACCACCATGATAGTTAAATTAAAATTCATTCCTTTGATGTAGGGAAAAAATTTCTTTTCGCAAAACTATAACCATAGAGCTTTCCACCAGCCAAATATGCATGTAGTGATAGCATTATTTTGTTCTTGCTCTACTGTGTTATATTGCCAGCATATTCCATGTGCTGACCCGTTCTCGGGCTGCAACGTATTATGTTGCGAGACTTTTGAACGAGGAGTAAGGTTCGATAGGTCGTTGCCGTGTAGCTCAGCTATGTCGTTGGAGTTGATGGACTCACTTTATCTTCCAAGCCTTCATTTGTTATCGTATTAGATGGCTTTAAGCCATATTATTGTAATAAGTTCTCTTTTGAGACATTCGATGTAATAAGTGTGTGATTGCTACTCTGTTATAAATCCTTCGAGTACTGTGTGTGTCAGCATTACCGATCCATGGATGACACGGAAGCACAGAGACTTGACCATCTGAGGTCGGGTCGCTACAAGATGGTATCAGAGCACATGCTGAGTGTAGGACACGACCACTAAGATAAAACCATAGGTCACTCTTCTCTACTCATTTCTCACTCCTCTCCATTTTTCCACTCTTTAGCATGACGGAGATGAAGAACAAGTTTGCACAACCGGATGAAGGCACACCTTTTGGACGCCACTTGAAGGAAGTCACTAGGTACCTGAATATTGGAATACCAAGCTTCACCGGGACGTACAACGCCACTTTACCAGAAGAAGAGCGCTGGAAGATTCAAGCTCTAGTTCCCGGAAGGACGTTTGCGCCAATCACGGAGCCCATAGTGTGTGCTTTCAATGCACAACCTGGAGTTTGGGAAAGAGTATGGAAGCTCACATTACCATGGGACGCATAGGAGAAGTCTACAACCGGGAGCTTAAAGACACCATATATCAAATATGTCGGCGCCGAGACGAGCAATGGGAAGTAATCAGCACCAAGAAGGATAGATCCATTGCAGCTTACATCCGAGAGCTAAACCAGCACATTCGGCGTCGGAGAACCGGATGTCTTGTGAGACATGATGGATTTGAAGAAAGGCGAAAACTAGGATCATCGAGCTGGAGGAAGAACTCAAGTCTACACGCGATGGATATGAGGAAGAAATCAAGACCCTACTGGAGAAGAATGACGACCTAGTCAAGAAGATCGGAGTCTTCATGGGAGGACCAGCACCGGAAGAAGAGGAAGAAGAATCCACTTGTCCAGACAACTACATCATCATCGACGACACCGATTCTGATCCAAGTGATGATGACTACGAAGACGAAGCTGGAGCAGACATCATGGAGTCTTCCACCGATCAAAATTTCTAGATGACCACCATATAATAGTAGTATTCCCCCATGTAACTAGTAGTAGTTGAGCACTTATGCGATAGTCCTAGACCGTTTTGTATGCCCTTGCTTGATTGAATGAATGTTTGTGTTTGCCTCATGTGCATGTGGGTAGTGTTTTCTTGCTAGACCTCTTTCTATTCTAATCTCTTCCATCTAAACCCTTAGATGCCTCCGAGACGTGACCCCGGTTTTGTTTTCCCACCGGAGCTCACCCGGTTGATCCAAGCGAGAATGCCTTGATGCAATTGCTAGTTCGTAACCGGGGCAACAACAACAACAATGCCAACAACAACCCGTCGCCGATGGATAATTTAACCCGTTTCTGAGGCTACAACCGCGGTGTTTTCCAAAGAGCATCGAGCCAATAGTTCTTGATGATTGGCTACGCCCGTATTGGAAGGAGTTAACCACCACAGGATGCACGGATCTTTGAAAAGTGCGCTTTGCCACACATCAATTGGATGGACCAGCAGCCGCATGGTGGGAGAATTACGGCTACTTTTCCTATAGCCAATGTCACTTGGGACCGGTTCAACAAGCTTTTCGCATGGCCCATGTCTCAACCGGAGCCATGCAGATAAAGAAGCGTGAGTTTCACAACTTACGCCCGAAGGAACGTCTTGTGGCCCGATGCGTGGGCGAAGTTTAGCAAGTTATCACGCTATGCCCACGATGATGTGGCCACAGATGCCGTGAAGCAAGAGAAGTTGATGGAAGGGCTGAATGATGAGATGAGTATGCAGTTGATGGTGGCAACTTTCAACAACTACCAGGAGTTGGTAGATAAGGCCCTAATGATTGAAGGAAAGCAGCAGCAGATTGAGAGCCGTAAAAGGAAGTATGGACAAGGAAAGTATAACTCAGGAGCTCACGGAAGCCTCGCTTAACCCCGAACTTCGGGAGGACTTGTTCATAACCATGGAGGTCATAACCATCTTTGGAGGAGGATCGCATAATCAAAATGGTGCGAAGAACGGGAATGGGAATGGAGTCAACAATAATCGTAATCGCTCTAACCCATTCTGACCGCCAAGAGGGACTTAAGTCAAGTTATATGCTTTAAGTGCGGGAAGACAGGCACTATGCCAATGACTGCCCTGAAGGAAAGAATGGAAAGCGGAAATGGGGCGCTGGGAAGAAGCCCAATCCATTCAACAAAGGACAAGTGAACCACGTTAACATGGAGGAAGTTGAAGAAGCGGCGGACGCGGTAATAGGTAAGTTTTTGGTTCAGTCATTTACCGCTATTGTTCTTTCCTATACTGGTGCATCGCATTCATACATATCAAGGGGATTTGTGGAAAAGTTTAAGTTACCAACCCAAACCCTTAGGATCCCTCTTCTAGTGAGCTCGCCTGGAGCAGAGTACATGGCTAGCAGATGGTGCACCCAAATACCCCTAATCATTGGCATGCATGTTTTTCCGTCCGACCTAATTATCTTGGAGTCGCAAGGATTGGATGTGATATTAGGTATGGACTGGATGTCAAAGTATGGAGGAAGTATTGACTGCTAGCAAGTCAATTTATCTTACCACCCAGGAGGAAAAAGGATTAAGTATGTATCTAGGCATGTGCCAAGGAGGAGCCAAGTGAATGCCCTCACGGGAGTTGTATAGGAGGAAGTACCTGTAGTAAAGGATTATCCGGATGTTTTCCCAGAGGAGTTACCAGGCATGCCACCGGATCGAGACATCGAGTTTCTGATAGAACTATTGCCAGGTACAGGGCCAACATCCAAGAGACCCTATCGGATGCCCGCAAATGATCTGGAGGAAATTAAGAAGCAGATCAAGGAACTATTGGAGAAAGTTTACATTCGTAGAAGTTCATCACCTTGGGGAGCCCCAGTACGTTTGGTGGAGAAGAAGGATAAATCCCTAAGGATGGTTGTTGATTATCGAGCTCTGAATGAAGTAACTATAAAGAACAAGTATCCCTTACCGATGATTAATGATCTGTTGATCGGTTGCAAGGAGCTAAGGTGTTTTCGAAGATTGATCTCTGATCGAGGATACCATCGATTGAAGATCCGAGAGAAGGATATACCAAAGACAGCATTTACCACATGGTATGGATTATATGAGTATCACGGTCATGTCATTTGGACTGACTAACGCCCCTGCCTATTTCATGAGCATGATGAACAAGGTGTTCATGGAGTATTTGGACAAGTTTGTTGTGGTGTTTATTGATGATATTATGGTATACTCGAAGAACAAAGAGGAGCACGCGGAACACTTGCGTTTGGTTCTCGAGAAACTCAAGGAACACCAGTTATCGCCAAATTCAGCAAGTGCGAGTTTTGGTTGAAGGAAGTTGGATTTCTTGGGCATGTTATATCGGAGAGAGTATAGCGATAGATCCCAAAGAAGGTTCGGTCGATCCTGAATGGTTGGCACCCACTTCAGTTGGCGAGATTCGCAGTTTCCTTGGACTGGCAGGATATTATCAGAGATTCATTGAGAATTTTGCCAAGATTGCTAAGCCAATGACTGAATTGCTAAAGAAGGATACTAAGTTCAAATGGACAGATGATTGCGAGACAAGCTTTCAGGAGTTGAAGAAAAGGTTGACTACAGCCCCAGTGCTGACATCGCCAGATATACATAAGGAGTTTCAAGTGTATTGTGACGCCTCTCGCTTGGGACTTGGATGTGTTCTTATGCAGGACGGAAAAGTTGTTTCGTATGCCTCACGACAACTGAAGCCACATGAGATGAACTATGCCACGCATGATTTGGAGTTAGCAGCCGTAGTACATGCGTTGAAGACCTGGAGACATTATCTCATGGGAAACCGTTGTGATGTGTACACGGATCATAAGAGTTTGAAGTACATTTTCACACAGAAGGAGTTAAACCTCAGACAGAGGAGATGGCTGGAACTTATAAAGGATTACAACATGAAGCTACACTATCATCCAGGAAAGGCCAACGTCGTAGCAGACGCTTTGAGACGAAAGAGTTATGCTAATATCCTTGAAAGCAAGGGATTGCCAAAGGAGTTAGCTGCGGAGATCATGGAACTTCGATTGGAGATTGTTCCACGATGTTTTCTTGCAACAATGGAGGTTCAGTCGACATTGTTGAACAAGATTCGAGAAGCTCAGAAGGAGGACAAAGAGATTGCTGAGATAAGAGAGAAGATGGGCGAAGGAAAAGCCAAAGGTTTTCGCGAGGATGAGCATGATACCTTGTAGTTTGAGGACCGGATTTATGTGCCCAACAATTCGGAGATCAGGAATTTAATACTTCAGGAGGCCCATGACTCACCATACTCGATTCACCCCGGAAACACCAAAATGTATTTGGATTTGAAGGAACGTTTCTGGTGGACTGGTATGAAGAAGGATATTGCCGAGTATGTAGCCGTATGTGATGTATGTCAGAGAGTGAAGGCAGAGCATCAGAAGCCAGCAGGACTGTTACAGCCTATGCCAATACCCGAATGGAAGTGGGACAAACTTGGCATGGACTTTATTACCGGATTACCCAGAACCAAGGCAGGATATGATTCAATATGGGTAGTTGTGGATCGTTTGACCAAAGTAGCCCATTTCATCCCAGTGAAAACAACTTATACAAGTGCCAAGTTGGCCAAGATATATATGTCCAGGATCGTATGTTTGCATGGAGTTCCGAGGAGCATTCAGATAGAGGAACACAGTTTACTTCAAAATTTTGGCATCAGCTACACCAGACTTTGGGTACCAGTTGGAGTTTAATCTTGCGTTCCACTGCAGACGGATGGACAGATAGAGAGAGTCAATCAGATTACGGAGGACATGTTGAGAGCACATGTCGCTAGATTATGGATCTAGTTGGGATGACAATTTGCCGTCTGTGAGTTCTCGTACAACAACAGCTACCGAGCCGGTTTGAAGATGGCACCGTTCAAGCTCTGTATGGATGAAGCTGTAGAACACCATTGATTTGGGATGAGGTAGGAAACCGTCAGTTGTTTGGACCAGATTTGATCAGAAATCAGAGGAGAAGGTTAAAGCGATCGAGAGACGGACTAAAGATTGCTCGATCTAGACGGAAGAGTTCTGCAGATTCAAAATGCAAGGAAGTAACCTATGAAATTGGAGACAGAGCCTATCTGCGAGTATCACCCTTGAGGGAGTGAAACATTTTGGAGTAAAGGGAAAGTTAGCCCCAAGATTTGTAGGACCGTATCGTGTTTTGGAACGGATGGGAGAAGTTGCCTACAAGCAGGAGTTACCTGAAGGATTGTCAGGAGTTCACGATGTGTTTCATGTATCACAGCTGAAGAAGTGCCATGCTGAGATGGCCGATATACCGTTAAATGATACAGTGCCCCTAGAGGCTGTACAGTTGGATAGTAATTTGACTTATGAGGAAAAGCCAATAAAGATTCTTGATTTCGACAGTCGAGTCACTCGCAGGAAGGTTATCAAGTTTTGCAAAGTTCAGTGGAGCCACCATACCGAGGAGGAAGCCACCTGGGAGCGAGAAGATGATATTCGCAAGGACCATCCGCACCTATTTTCTAGCCAACCCGAATCTCGAGGGCGAGATTCATCTTAAGGGGGGTAGGTTTCTAACATCCCAGATTTTGAATTTGGAATGTTATACATAGGTCATCCATGCATATCATATTTTAATGCATTTTCGTTTGCAATCCTCAAAATCCTAAGCAACTCAAGGACCCTCGGAGAGAGTTGGGGATTTTTCGATTTTCATATTTGATTTTTATCAAGTAGTGAAGACGAGGATTTTGATTTTAATTATTTTTCTCTCCGGAAAAATATTTCATTTTGAAATAATAAATGAGGGGAGATAATATGACTTCTCCAAAATAATTGAAATATCGGAGGAAAATGTTAAAATCATTATTTGAATTTTTTTTATTTTATTTGATTTATTTGGAATTTTATTTGCCCTAGAAAAATTTGCATGTTTTAAAAATTGCATTTTAGGGGCCAAGAAAAGTTCATCTTGTTCTAAATATTTTATTTAGACGGAGAAAACTTGTTTTGGTATTTTAGATTTTTATTTATTTTCTAGGATTTTTATAAGTTTCAGTAAACGTTTTTCAAAAAAGACCATGCCGTGGGACAAGGGCCCGGCCGGCAGTCGGCCCAGCCAGCCGCCGCCGCCTTCAGCGTCGCCGCCGCGCGTCCGACCCGGACACCGCCGCCGCCGCCGCCTTGCCCCCTCCCCCAAGTCGGACCCCCCCAACCTATATAAGCCGCGCCTCTAGCCACCACCACCACCGCCCCACCGGGCAGAGCCCGAGCCGCCGCCCGCCGAGTCGCCGCCGCCGCCTCAAGCCGCCCGCCGTCGCCACCCGTCACCGAGCCCGCCGCCTCGCCGAGCCTGCCCGCCCGCCCGCCCGGATGACCTCGCCGGAGGTAGCCGCCGCCCGGTTTTTAAAACCCTTCGTTTTTCTAAAAATCCTAGTTCGTTTTTTAATTAGATCGGTTTTTTTGGTTTATTTGTTTAGCGAGCGTGCGCTCGTTCGTTCGTTCTAACGAACGTGTTCGTAGTTTAGTTTCTGCTAACGAACGTTCGTTCGTTTAGCCGTTCGTTGTTTTTCTTTTTATCGGATTTATTCCGCGATTTTTCTGATCGCGATTTCTGATCCGATGTTCGAACTAGTATAACTTTTCGCTCGTTTATCGGAATCAGACGATTCAAGCGCCTGGAGTTTCATCTCGAAACCCTCTTTCCGAATAACCAACTCAAACAAGTTTTTGCCTCTGTAAAATTTGACCATAGTTCAGATTAGTAAACGGATCTTGTTTCTTTCGCCGTTTGAGTTTCGTTGCTCCGTTTGGTTTAATTCTTCTTGTGAACCGGAGTTCTTAAGTTGAACTCTCCGGTCAACCTCTTTCAGTTGAAGTTTCGTTTGTGCATCTTTGCTTGTTGCTTATGTATGCTGTTGTTTGATTGCGATAGAATTCCCGGAGTGCGAAGCGTGTTACTACGAGTCTCTAGGGTTCCCGGATCGTCAGCAAGGCAAGTAACACTTTGATCATACTCTTTTCATACCCAGGTTTTATGCATTAGTTTCAACCCTCAAACATTGCATGGTTAGGATGTCATTAATTTGTGGGTTGGGAAGTAGATGACGAGGTAGGAACCTATTGCCCTGTTACTGTCAAACCCTTGGGAGTTACTTCTACGTGTTGCTTATATTGCTATGCTATGCTCATAGACGTGGTTGGGTTTGAGAGTTATTCATGATAGATGTGAGATTGTTAATTAATGGTTTACTTTAAGGTGGCAACTTTAATACACATCTGGGTGGATTGAGGCACCTGGGGAACCCAGTGTTGTCTGTTTTGTTTTGGAAATCCCGGGGTACCCGTGTGATCTTCCTATGGACCGCCACCCAGGCTCAAAGGGAACTGATATTATTCATGCTAGAAACTTCCGTGTGCAGCCACAAGCTATTATGGGCTCTAGCATAGTTGAGTAGGTTACGTGAAGCTCTTGAAGAGGTAGATCAGCAGGTAGTGGGTTTTGTAGGTTTGGTATGGTCTACTCGGAGTAGAGAGTTAATGTTTGTGAAAGACTGTGTCTCGGTCATCCGTTTCTCAAACACCATGTAGTGCGAGAAATCAATGGAGGCGATCGAGTCTTGTGGGGAAAAGTGCGGAAACCTCTGCAGAGTGTACAATCTAATCATGGTTAGCCATGTCCCAGTTATGGACAATTCTGAGTATCTAGTACTTGAGTATTCACATGTATCTCATCACTCTAAATTAATATTGCTGGGATGTTAAGTACCTTAATTGGGATTGAGTTGGGGTTATACCTTCTCAATGATGTTTCAACCACCATGATAGTTAAATTAAAATTCATTCCTTTGATGTAGGGAAAAATTTTCTTTTCGCAAAACTATAACCATAGAGCTTTCCACCAGCCAAATATGCATGTAGTGATAGCATTATTTTGTTCTTGCTCTACTGTGTTATATTACCAGCATATTCCATGTGCTGACCCGTTCTCGGGCTACAACGTATTATGTTGCAGACTTTTCAGACAAGGAGTAAGGTTCGATAGGTCGTTGCCGTGTAGCTCAGCTATGCCGTTGGAGTTGATGGACTCACTTTATCTTCCAAGCCTTCCGCTGTTATCGTATTAGATGGCCTTAAGCCATATTATTGTAATAAGTTCTCTTTTGAGACATTCGATGTAATGAGTGTGTGATTGCTACTCTGTTATAAATCCTTCGAGTATTGTGTGTGTCAGCATTATCGATCCAGGGATGACACGGAAGCACAGAGACTTGACCATCTGAGGTCGGGTCGCTACAGATCGAGTTTATTTCAGTCTTGTACTTTTGTTCATGAGCGTAGGAACTTTAACTTTGAAGCGCACAATCTCGCAAAATCCGCATGTAATTTAGCTATAGGTCGTCACTTATGGCTGGGTCTTCCCGCAGACTAGCTAGTACCTTTGAACATTATCCAATAAATAGATGCGAGATTTCTCAAAAAATTAAAAACCCTTCTACTCGTGGAAGGAGCAAGAAAGTTACCCAAAAAAAGGAAGGAGCAAGCATAAAAAAACAATTCAAGGAAGGAGCACATATACAATAATAAATCAATACCATTAGATTCATTATTGAAGACACTTTCACATCATATAGATTTGCTATTCTAAATGTTTATATTTTTTTATAAACTTGGTCAAACTTCATGAAGTTTGACTTTGGTCAAACCTAATACGCTGAGTAAATAAAAACGGAGGGAGTATGGATTGGAGGGAGTAATAATAAATATTAATTCGTGTTTAAGATTTTTTTCAATTTCCTTGAAAAATATGTGGCAGAAAATCCATTCAAGCTTGCATCTTTCACGTGGATTATCAAACGCTCGCAAATGTCTGAATGAAGTTGTAAGGGCACTTTTAAGCCTTCAAAGCGGATCATCAAATTAGCTTAGACCTTTACGAACTTTCAAAAACCCAGAAGTTGGCCCCAAATCGGGGGAGCTTTGGGGTAGTCCGGCACCCCGGACCCATCCAAAACCCTAGACCTTAAGCGTGTGACCCTGCAGATTCGGTGAAATATGGCCATGATCGAAACACCTTTCATTCAATGATCAATAGTGAAACCATGGACATCCATATTGATCCATATACTCACATGAATGATTATCGAGGGAACCTGTAGTTACCCTATGATGTTCCTTTTGCTTCACAATACTGTACAAAACGCGATGTAAGATATATCGGCATCCCACGGGTCAAACACATGATCACCATGATAGTCTCCTCGTTACCATGTTTGTTCTCTTTTCTTGTTCTCGTGCTTTGGCATCCCTGTGAGCATTTCATGTTGTGTCTAGCTAGACGATGATGGATGCCATCACCCTGAGAGGGCCCAAAGAATATCTCTTCATCGCCGAAGGAGCAAATCCCAGTCTTGAGCTATCTAGTTCCTTGGCATACGCTTCCGATGAACCTGTAAGTTGTCGTTATGATCACCCTATTACAATTGATGTTAGAACAACCCCAAAGCGCATCATCCAATATGAAGTGACTTGATAGTCTCATGGTCTAAGGAATTGAGCATAGTATAACTTCTTGTGTTATGGATTATTGACCTGCGCTGAAATCATCTCCTAGAATAACATATAAATTGGGTTAGTTTAGCACAAATTTTCTTCTAACGTTGTGCCCTCAATGTTGTCGGCATCATCATTACACTTAACTCATGCCTATGATCAGAAAAATAGAACCATATGCTAGTCCTTGAGGCAAGACTAGGAATCTATTTTACCGTTTATAAGTCAACACGTGCATATGAGTTTTCCTCCGAGCCTATTAGTTTTTGAAGACTCATGAGCAACAATAGTTATAATATAGAATATAAACATTAATCATAACCTTGGAAATAAATAATACTTTTATTATTGCCTCTAGGGAATATTTTCAACACGTCATGCACGTTGAATATGACAGGGATTTTTTGCAGAGCGCAAATGTGATGTGTGTAAGCTGAGGACAATTTATGATTCAGTGTCAGGACCATGCAGAACAACCTAGAGAGAATGGATGACATGGTTGTGGCCATAGTCAAGAAGAGGAATCTTGATGGTACCACCGGTTACTCTAATTCCCTTGAAGTACTCTCCAATACTGGTTTGTTGCTCAAGGTTGTTAAAATGGGGGTGCAACTTCCAGATAGTGATTTTACTGGTATTGATATTCTCAGAGAACTTGAGAAATCTAGAATAGCTATAATTCTGGTCTAGCAGACATCAATGATTGCAATAATGCCACTTTGTTTCTTACTAATGAAAAGGGTAAGGAAACACCTATAGATATGAATTAGGGTATGAAATAATTTGTATGATGATAATTTTACTATTGTTAGATTTAAGAAAAAACAATAAAAAGGTTAATGTGACTATCTAGGCCTATAACTAGAAGTCAAGAATGTGATGTGGAACCCCCTAAGAAACCTGTAATGGTGCTCGGCTTCCTAGCAGAAAAACCAGGAGGTGCAAAAAAACTCTGTTATCAAATGAATGCTACATTATGGAATTGCATAGGAGCGGGTAAGAAAGGAATGGCTACCTCCTTATATAACTTAATAAAGGACCATTCCCTTGATTTCTTATGCCTTTAGGAAACCATGAAGAAAATTTTCGCTGCTAGTTGTATTAGAAAGTTTGACACTTATGATGTTTTTGAATGGAATTAGGTACCCTCCATTGGTAATCTGGTGGTATTATGTGTGCCATTAAAAAAGAAAGTTGGTGGTTGTTTCATGGTTTACTGGCAAGTATATCTTGTAGATTTTTATTTTTCATATCAAATTACAAACTATTTGGGGTCTCCTCACTATTTACGGGGCTAATCATGAAGAGAATAGAGAATAATTTCTCACTGAGCTAGCCCATTACTGTAGCCACATGTGTGTACCCTACATTGCAGGAGGGGATTTTAATATACATAGGCATAGTGGTGAAAACAAAGATGAAAACTTCCCAATCTGTGGAAAAATTAAATTGTATTATTAATTTGATGAGCTTTAGATAAATCTACAGTAAAGGTGGTCAATACACTTGGTCTATTAATCTAGCCCACCCAACTTTGGAGAAGTTGGACAACATATTTTAACGAGCAATGAATGGGAGGATATGTTCCCATTAGTTTCGGTCAGGAAACTAGCCATAGATGTCTCAGACAATAACCCTCTCCATCTGACTTCTGAACCTGACAAGCATGCTGCTGCTAGAGAATTCAGATTGGAAATGAGTTGGTTAAAAAATGAGGATTTTCTTCCTTTTGTGGGGAAAATCTGGAGGAAACATGTTATGTCTACTAACCCCATTGATACTTTAAATATTAAGCTAAAGAGGTTTAAAAAGTATTTCAAAGGATGGGGATTTAACAAGTTTGACAATGCTAGGAAAAGAAAAGGTGAAATCAAAGAAGAAATGTTTGTTCTTGAAAGTTTGGAGGAAAATTGTCCTTTAGATCCTGATTTGTTGGATAAAAGGACTACCATCTAGGTGGATATCAATGAATATCTTGCCGATGAAGAACTCTTTTAGCTACAACAATCTCATGAATGCTAGCTACTTCATGGAGATCAAAACACTTGTTATTCCCACGGAATAGACAATGGCGAGAAAAGAAAAAACACTATCCGCTCTTTTACTTCTGATGATGTTGTCATAGAAGGGACTGAAAATCTCCTCCAACATGTAACTAATTACTATAAAGAGTTTTTTGGTCATGCCCCTCATAAATTGTTCCATTTGTCTCCTAATACTTGGGATGCTCATGAGAAATTATATCTTGAGGACAATGGGTTCCTAACCACACCCTTTTTCTGAAAAAGAAATCAAAGAAGTTTTGTTTGGTATGGACAACAATAGAGCCTCTGGGTCGGATACACTCTAGCTGAATTCTAGCAATGTTGTTGCAAGATAGTTAAGCCTGAAATTATGAATATCTTTTCTGCCTTATTTGATGGCTCCCTATATGTGGAGAGGCTGAAGTATGGGATCATTAAGTTGACCCCGAAACATAATGGAGCAAAGAAAATTCAAGAGTTTTGCCCTATCTGTCTTCTTCAGTGCCCCTATAAATTTATTACCAAGGTTTCAGATAAGAGGGTGGACGTTTTTGCTAATAAGCTGATCAACTGATAAGCCCACATCAAAATCCGTTTATTGAAAAGAAGTATTATGGACAAAATTATCTCCTTGCATGAGATCCTCCATCACACACATGCCAGAAGGGGATTGTGTTGAAACTAGATTTTGAGACAGCGTACGGCAAGGTCAACCGGGACTTCGTGTTGGAGTTCCACGAGTTGAGAGGTTTTGGGCCCACTTGGTGTGGCTAGATAAAAAATCCTACATAAAGGAATAATTAGTGTGAAGATTAATAACACCACTATTCACTATTTTCAAAGCCACAAAGGCGCCCGACAGGGTGACCCCTTATCCCCTCTTTCTCTTTAACCTAGATGTCGAGTGCCTGACCAAAATGGTCATGAATGCTAAAAAACAACATTTTGACTAGACTAGCTCCCGACTTGTTAGAAAATGGAGTTGACATACTAGAGTATGCTGATGATACTGTTCTTTGTATCAAGCACGACTTTGATAAAGCAATTAACCTAAAGCTCCCGATTTATATGTTTGCACTCATGTCGAGGTTGAAAATCAATTTTCAAAATAGTGAGATCCTTTGTGTAGGTGGTGATGAAAATATCCTTAAGTCAGTATGCAACGTTTTTTGTTGCAAAATTGGTCATTTCCCCATGAAATACTTGGGGGGTTCCTCTTAGCTATACCACTCTGAGAAACATTGCTTGGGAATTTGTTGTTATTCATTATCTCAATAGATGTGAATCCTAGGTTGGTAATGATGCCTCCTCGGGGGGGGGGGGGTGATACGTCTCTGTCGTTGTCGGTGTACTAAAGTAGGGGTACCTTAGTACCCCGAACTTGTCTGCAGGCAGTCCTTGGCGTCCCGTGGCAAGCCTCGTCGAGCGTCCGCCAAGACCCTCCGCATGACCTTTCGAAGACAAGACCCGGCAAGAGGAGCTTGCCAGAAGGCCTCTCTAGGCACGAAGAAGGCCCGGCAAGAGGAGCTTGCCGGGAAGGCCACCTGTGCACGCAGAAGACAAGGCCCCGGCAAGAGGAGCTTGCCGGAAGGCTCGGTAGCGACAAGGATTCGGCCGCGGCAAGGCGCTTGCCGCGGCATGCAACTTCTCTCCGTCTCCGCTCCAGCTCACCCAGTGATGTGTCGCCATGGGACCGTTCCATGCGTGCGTGTCGAGCAGCTGTGCAGCCAGTGGAGAGCAGCGATAAGCGGCGCTGACAGACTCGCCATCGTGGCGGCGGGCGCACTGACGGCCTCTGTTACCTTTGTTTGGGCGACAATGACGGGCATTTATTGCTTTTGTCCCTTGCCGTCGAGTTAGGTATTTTACCTTTGTACCTTTGTTCAAGTAGGTGTACCAACTCCTGTTTTTACATTTGTACCCCCGCCTATGTTGCCACCTGTCGGAGGCCCCTTGAGCATATAAAAGGAGGCCCGAGTGCAACGTAGAAAAGGTTCGGGTGGGCGAGGTTCCGCAGGTTCGGCTCGTTCGGTTCATTCGACCCACTCGAGACCAGATAGACTCACGCTAGGTTTTGTAGCTCGCATTGCTCCCTAGCAAGAACACAATAGATCAAACAAGCAGCAGTAGGAGTTTTATCTCTCCGGAGAGCTCCGAAGCTGGGTAAACTGCTCGTGTGCCTCGCCTCGATCCGCTCTTCGTGCGATCTCTGCCCCCTCCGAACCACAAGGGGCCTGCTCCGCCGGCCCCATAGGTGTCCTTGGTGCGATCAGCCTCCCGACATCTTTGGCGTGCCCGGGTAGAAGCGTCGAGGCCGTGTGAATCTGATCCGGTGTTCACACGAGCAGCGTCATCAACATCTTCCTCAACATGCCACCGAAGAAGAAAGCTTCGGCGGCAGCAGAGCCGTCCGCGTCGTACCCGCCCTCACCGCAGCAAACGGGTGGTGGGGCAGACGCTGGCGGAGGAACGGCGCCCGGCGAAGGTGTTCGCGGCGTTGCCAAGTCAAGGACAAGGCACCGCAAACCTCGGCATCCGCGCATCCCCGCGCCCATCTCGAGAGGCAGCGGGACCAACAACGTCATGGCGTCCTGGCAACGCCATACGTTCGCTGGATCGAGACCCTCAAGACCAGCATGCGGCGCCAACATCTTGTACGAGTGAGATCTGATGCGCCGGACGGGCGCTGCTCCTTCTAACGTGGTTAGAAGTCCGGCGTGTCCCGCTCCTCACACCGTTCTCCAATGCCACCCACTACTCCGGCGAAGCTCTGGCGAGCTCAGCTGCTCGACTACCCTCCAACGGCCGACAAAGGTCGGCGAGTGGAGGGCCACTATCGAGCCTCATCGGCTTTGCCAGCAACGGCGACGCCCATGACAACCAACCCCATCGTTGCCGCGGCGAGACGACAAGGCACGAGCCGGTGGCGACGAGACTGTCGGAGGTGCAACCACCGTGCACTCTCCGCCAAGAAGGCCAAGGTCGCCGACTCACCGGATCCACCTCGAGAGTGACTCCACCGCGTCGTCGGATCCGCGAGCTCGCCGCGATCAGCGCCAAGTTCTTCATGAGCGACAACAAGAGGACACTCGAACTCGCATCGAGCACCGAAGAGAAGCGTGACGTCAGTCCGACAAGCGCGCTGAGCCTTCTGTCGACATGCGCGCGCCGGAGGAGCCAGGCGACTTACCGTACGCGGTAGGTTGCCCTGCGTTCACTCGTGAGCTGCGGCAAGTCTAGTGGCCCAGCCAGAAAAACTTCAAACCAGGGCGTGCGGAGAAGTATGGCGGCAGGGCGCATCCGCCCGAATTTCCTTAGCATCTACACCATCGCGGTGCAGGCTGCGGGGGGCAGGACGACAAGATCCTCGCCAACTACTTCCCGCCGTGCTCAAGCCCAACGTCGAGATCTTGGCTCATGCACTTGCCGGACAGCTCCATATCCTCTTGGATAGATCTGTGCCATCGGTTTGTTGGCGCTTTCACGGTGGCCACAAACCTCATGGCCAAGAGAGTGACCTTCACTTGCTCGCCCGAAGGAAGGAGAGTCCTGCGCAAGTTCATTCGGAGGTTCAGCCGCGTGCACTACAACATCCCGCGTCCACCTGCCGCGGTGATCAGCGCATTTCATCGAGAATGTGCGGAACCACGAGATGAGGAGGAGATGGCGATGTGCAAAGTCAAGGACGCCGGTGAGCTGCATACGCCTGGCCGACAAGTGTGCACTTGCCCGAGGAAGGAGGAGACTCCACGGAGAGAATGCGAAGCGAGGATCGACGGTGATGACACCACCCCGGCAAAGAAGGGCCGGCGGCGAGGCAACAGGAAGAAGAAGGCCAGAGAAGTGCTAGCTGTTGAGCAGTCCGGCAACGGAGGTGGCGACAAGAACGCCAAGGCTGGTGGCTCCGGCAAAGAGGTTGTCGCTGACGCCAACCACCAGTCGGTGGCGGCCGCCGACAAGCAGGACAGCTCCGGCAAGCAATATTGCAAGATCCACCGCACCAAGGGCTACGACCTCCAGAGCTGCAAGAAGGTCGAGCAGCTCGTCGAGCAACGAAGAGCTGAAAGTACGAAGCGGCGCAACAAGGAGAAGGCCAGGAAGGTCTTTGGGGAGCAAGCAAGAAAGCGTCCGGCGGGAAGGACGCCTTGGCAAGGCCAAGCAGCGGCAAGGAGATCGACCTCCAGCGGCGCGACAAGGATGAAGATGAGGACGACGACGAAGATATGGAAGAGGACGACGCCGATGAGCAGGAGTTTCAGAAAGCCACGGAGGTTCTCTGCGTTGACGGAGGTGCTTCCCTGCATACCTCCCACCGCCAACTCAAGCAATGGATGCGCGAGGTCAATGCAGCGGAACCATCCGTAGAGTCACGCAAGCCTCTGAAGTGGTCCGGCACGCCTATCATTTTTGATATTGAGGACCACCCTGATCGCATAACTGCGGTCGGGTGCTTGCCGATGTTGGCCTCACCAACCATCCGCAACCTCAAGGTCACAAAAATGTTAGTTGACGGCGGGGCCGGCTTGAATCTGATCTCCTCCGTGGTGCTCCATAAGCTTCAAATCCCTGACAGCGAGCTCGAAGAGACCGGTACCTTCCAAGGAATCAATCCGGGAAGGAGCAAGCCGAAGGGGAAGATTACGCTGCCGGTCACATTTGGCAGCGAGCTGAACTTCAGGACTGAGAGCGTTACGTTCGACGTTGCCGATTTCCCATTGCCTTACAATGGGATACTTGGCCGTCCAGCACTTGCCAAGTTCATGGCAGCCTCTCACTACGCCTACAACCTACTCAAGATGCCAGGCCCGATAAGCGTCATCTCTGTCCATGGCGACAAGAAGGATGCCCTTATCTGTGCCGACAAGATCTACCAGATGCAGCGGCATGACAGACTGCCCAACACTTGTCGCCGAAGCTCCCGGGGAAGAAGACCAAGTCCAAGTCCGGCAAGGGCTCGATGCTCACTCCGCAAGCGCACCTCTTTGGAGTGCTGCGCTACCGTCGAGGACGCACAATCGAGCTCCACCGGCAAGTGCAAGAAGATGGTGGCTCCGCCGAAGACCCAGAAGGTGCCGACCAAGGAGGGGCGGCTGGTGGTACCTTCACCATCGATTGCCTCTCTCGACCCTAAATAGGAAAGCGGCGCTCGTTGCTTTCCTGCGGGCGAATGTCGGCGTGTTTGCATGGCAACCGTCGATATCCCGGTGTTCCCGTGAAAGTGATTGAGCACCGCTGGCCGTTTGTCCTCATCTTGTGATCTGTCAAGCAAAAAGTCGAGGAAGCAAGCGTTGGGCGCCAAGAATTCATAGTAGAAGAGATCAAGAACCGGAAGCAGCGAGGCCTTGTCGGAGGAGTGCTCCATCCAACGTGGTTGGCCAATCACAGTAGTCGTCGCCAAAGCAAATGGAAAATGGAGACTTTGTATTGACTTCACGGATGTTAATAAAGCTTGTCCCAAAGATCCATTTCCCTTACCGTGCATCGACCAGATTGTTGACTCCACGGCTGGATGTGATTTGCTTTCGTTTCTTGATGCATACTCAGGATACCATCAGATCTTCATGGCTGAAGAAGATGAAGAGAAAACCGCATTCATCACACCATGTGGCACATCTTTGTTTCATACGGATGCCTTTTGGTTTGAAGAATGCTGGTTCAACATTTGCAAGGGTAGTCCATGACGGTTTTGAGCCGCAAATGCACAGAAATGTAGAAGCCTACATGGATGACATAGTGGTCAAAAGCAAGGACAAAGCGACTTTGGTTCAAGATTTGGACGAGAGCTTTGCAAATCTGCGCAAGATCAACCTCAAGCTCAACCCCGAGAAGTGCGTGTTTGGAGTCCCTTCCGGCAAGCTTCTCGGGTTCTTCGTGTCTCGAGGATTGAAGCTAATCCCGACAAGATCAAGGCCATCGAGCAGATTGAAGCACCAAAGCGCGTCAAGGATGTACGAAGACTTGCGGTTGCGTGGCTGCTCTCGGCAGGTTTATTTCTAGGTTCTGCTGAGCGCCTGCCATTTTTCAAGATTTTGAAAAAGGCAGGTCCGATAAAATGGACTCTGAAGCGGAGACTATGACTGCAGGACTTGAAGAGATACCTGTCCTCCACTCCAACACTTGTCGCACCTAGGCCACAAGAGAAGTTGCTGCTATATATAGCGGCAACCAATCAAGTGGTTAGTGCTGCGTTAGTGGCGGAGAGGGAGGCGGATGACGAGCCAAAGAACGCGGCAAGCACATCCAGCGACAAGCGAGGGGCTTCACGACAAGCTCTGGTCCCGACAAGGGACGAGTCCGAAGACGCATGAGCAGACATCTGAGAAAAGGATGGTGCAGCGCCCGGTCTATTTTGTCAGCTCCCTCCGCAAGGGGCTAGGTCAAGGTATTCGGTGTCAGAAACTGCTTTCGGCCTCCTCATGGCCTCGAGAAAGCTGCGCCATTACTTCCAAGCACACGAGATCACAGTTGTCACTCGCTTTCCGGCTGAAAAGGATACTGCAGAATCCGAGCGGCAATTTGGATTGTCGAGTGGGCACTTTGGAGCTGTCAAGCTTTGGTCTCAAGTTTGAAAGCACATCAACCATCCAAAGCGAGCCTTGGCAGAATTCATAGCAGAATGGACGCCAACGCCGGATGAAGAGATTCCGGAGACGAGCATTACCGTCAAAGAAGCGGACAAAGAGTGGCTGATGTACTTTGATGGTGCCTTCTCGCTACAAAGGCGCCGGTGCCGGCGTCTTGCTTATCGCACCCACCGGAGAGCACCTCAAATCGTCGTCCGGATGCACTTTCCCAAGGAGCAAGCGACAAACAATACCGCAGAGTATGAAGGGTTGCTTGCCGGTCTCGGGATCGCATGATGGACCTTGGGATCAAGAAGCTTATTGTCAGGGGTGACTCGCAACTTGTCGTCCGACAAGTGAACAAAGATTACCAGAGTCCGTTGATGGAAGCCTACGTTGATGAAGTGAGGAAGCTGGAAGAGCACTTTGACGGCCTGCAAATGGAACATGTTCCAAGAGCTCAGAATGATATTGCTGATGGCCTGCCAAAGTGTGCCGCACTTAAGTTGCCTGTGGAACCAGGGATTTTCGTGCTCAAGCTGACTCAGCCAACCGTAACACCATCGACTAGACAAAGCAAGAAGAGGAAGTTGATTTCTGGCGACTACTTTCCGGCAGAGATTCCCGAAGACGCCGCCAAGAGGGTCTCCAAGGTCAACACCAAGAGTGCTGAGGAGCAGTCTGCTCCGACAAGCCCTAGGGTTTGTTTCGTTGAAGCAAACGCTCCCGACAAGTTTTGCTCCGGCAAGCTTGCCGGAATGTCAAGCTCGGCGAAACTCAGGTTTTCGCCGTAGAAGCTGATGTTCCCGCAGCGATAGATGTGCCTTTAGTACTTGTTGTCGAGCCACAAGCTCCAGCATGGGCGCAGCAGATTATTCATTTCCTTCAGACAGGATCGCCCGAGGAACTGTCGCCTTGCCGAAATGGGCAATGTAAAAGCTAAGTTGCTAAGTTTCAATGATCAGTAATAAATTTTTAAAGTTATCTTCCTTGAACGATCGCGCTTTGTATGAAAAACCCATGCGCGGAGGAACCAAATCGTGACTGGTCGCGCCCTTACTTTGTTTCGTGTCCACTCAACAACTTAAGTGAGCTGCGGCTAGTCCGCGACAAGGTTGCTTGTCGGTAGCGACCCGCCAGTCTGCTGAAGTTCCGCACTTTTCGGCGCCATGACAAGGGTGCCTGCACCGGCAAGTTTCCCTGAAAAGCGTAGGGCAATAACATACAAAGCCAAGAGTCGAGTAAAGGAAGTAACGTAGCAAATGTTGCCCAGAATAAAGTTATATTACAAAAATAACTTATTGCGGCACTGGCTAAATCGTTCTCAGAACTGAAATAACAGCGAAGAGGAGAAGAAGGGCGCGCCGGCACCCAAGCCCCGGCAAGCCAGAGTTGCCGGGGGCTGCGGCAAGCCGGAGTGGCCGGGGGCCGTGGCAAGCCAGAGTTGTCGGGGCCGCGGCAAGCCGTAGTTGCCGGGGCGCGGCAAGCCAGAGTTGCCGGGGCTGCGTTATCAGATAAGCCCTTCGTCCCTTTTCAAGCATCCCTTTTCATTAAAAACATTCTACTCGGATACAATCGTGGGGAATGAAAAACATGAAAGAGAAGATTACAAGTTTTAAATGCGGATAAGGCCGAAGGCTTACAAATTAAAAAGATAAGATGCCCGTAATCCTTTTTACATCCCTCTCTTGGGAGGTAGGTCAAGGAGGCGAGAAGGGCAAAGAAAGCGCCTAAGCGAGCTACAGTGCGAAGGCACCAAGGGAACATCCCGGAGCTCCCCGAGGGCTTAGCCGGAGATGGCAGCCGGGCGGGGCTCGAGGCAGGCGGCGGGGCGTCGGCCTGTTGTCGAGGGCACTACGCCCTCGTACTCCGACTTGACGGCCTTGTCGCCATCCCTCTTCCCCTTCCGCAGCCTCCCTACGCCAGTCGCCCAAGGAGACGACCCCGGGGAGTTCAAGGAGCCGACGACGCGGATGATGGGGTCGCCGGTGACGCACGAAGCGGGCCCGACAACTAATCAGGCCCGCTACCCTCGTCATCGCTGTCGCTCTCCTCCTCGTCACTCTCGCTCGAGGGGGAATCTTCACTGTCGGAGGAGCTATCCACGCAGCACTTCGCCCGAGTACCGAGATCCCCGAAGGCCTTGACGGAGAGGAGATCACCCTCCATTAACTTAAAATGGAGGGTAAACCCCGCCATCAGTCAGGATGCAGTGAACGTCTTCCACCCACGATCGAGATACATCACATTAGGGGCTGGGAATACAACACGGACTCGCATGCCGCTGATTCCACAGCCCCTCATGTGCAGTCTCTGTGTCTCGGGCGGATCCTACTCCATCGCGCTAATGAACGGAGCTGGATGCCGGAGGCGACGACGAGGCGCCCGGCTCAGCCTGAGGAAGAACTAGCAAGGGTCGTCCCCTGTATGGACCGCCGCAGGGAGGAACTGGCGGCGAAGCGGAGACGGCGCGCCGCCCGTCCGCCTCTTCCCGAGCGCCTCGACCTCGTCCACGACCTCGCCCCTCCCTCTTCCCCTTGTGGCGGTTACGCCACCCGGGCGTGGGGTTGGGAGGAGCGCTGTCTATCTGTGGCGACCCTCGCCGCCACCGATGAAGAACCAAGGTTCCTTTTCTCCATGACGAATGAGAGAAAGGGGAGCAGAAACCGAGGAAAGGACGAGATAGGAGAGTGCGGGCTTCGCGCTCCCTTCCGCTCTTTTAAGGAAGCAAGGTGGGGCTCGACCGCCCCTTTCGGCAAATCAGGGCATAGGAAGAAGCAGGGAATCGGGGCCGACCTGCTGCCTCTGCTCATCTTGACCCAGATTTTTCACTTCCGCCGTCAGTGACCCCAAGAGCATGGGAACCACGTGGCGGGGATGCAGAGCTGAGGCGACGGGTGGAGCGACCCCGCACGCCGCCCACTTCCCCCATGACGCCGCAATTGACGCGTGCCGTTACGGAGGGACGCGGCGGATACAGAGTGGGTTTGGTCTGGACCCAGGCCGCGCGTGCCCGTGCCCTGTTTTGGGCTGGCCCAACAGCGCTCGGCACCGTGTATGGCCCAGACCCGGGGGCTCCTGTCGGTGTACTAAAGTAGGGGTACCTTAGTACCCCGAACTTGTCTGCACGGCAATCGCGGCGTCCCGTGGCAAGCCTCGCCGGGCGTCCGCCAAGACCCTCCGCAGACTTTCGGAAGACAAGACCCCGGCAAGAGGAGCTTGCCGGAAGGCCTCTAGGCACGAAGAAGGCCCGGCAAGAGGAGCTTGCCGGGAAGGCCACCTGTGCACGCAGAAGACAAGGCCCGGCAAGAGGAGCTTGCCGGAAGGCTCGGGCGCGACAAGTCTCCGGGCGCGACAAGGATTCGGCTGACAAAGGCGCTTGCAGCGGCATGCAACTTCTCTCCGTCTCCGCTCCAGCTCACCCAGCGAAGTGTCGCCATGGGACCGTTCCATGCGTGCGTGTCGAGCATTTGTGCAGCCAGCGGAGAGCAGCGATAAGCGGCGGCCGACTACGCCATCGTGGCGGCGGAGGCGCACTGACGGCCTCTGTTACCTTTGTTTGGGCGACAATGACGGGCATTTATTGCTTTTGTCCCTTGCCGTCGAGTTAGGTATTTTGCAACATACCTTTGTTCAAGTAGGTGTACCAACTCCTGTTTTTACATTTGTACCCCCGCCTATGTTGCCACCTGTCGGAGACCCCTTGAGCATATAAAAGGAGGCCCGAGTGCAACGTAGAAAAGGTTCGGGTGGGCGAGGTTCCGCAGGTTCGGTTCATTCGACCCACTCGAGACCAGATAGACTCACGCTAGGTTTTGTAGCTCGCATTGCTCCCTAGCAAGAACACAATAGATCAAACAAGCAGCAGTAGGAGTTTTATCTCTCCGGAGAGCTCCGAAGCTGGGTAAACTGCTCGTGTGCCTCGCCTCGATCCGCTCTTCGTGCGATCTCCGCCCCCCTTCGAACCACAAGGGGCCTGCTCCGCCGGCCCCATAGGTGTCCGCGGGTACGATCAGCCTCCCCGACAGTCGTATCTATAGTTTTTTATTGTTTCGTGCCAATTGCTCTCTCTTGAGCACTGCGTTGGTTTTCCCTTGAAGAGGAAAGGGTGATGCAGCAAAGTAGCGTAAGTATTTCCCTCAGTTTTTGAGAACCAAGGTATCAATCCAGTAGGAGGCCACGCACAAGTCCCTCGCACCTACACAAACAAATAAGAACCTCGCAACCAACGCGATAAAGGGGTTGTCAATCCCTTCATGGTCACTTACAAGAGAGATATCTGATAGATATGATAATATAATATTTTTGGTATTTTTATGATAAAGATGCAAAGTAAAATAAACGGCAATAGAAATAGCTAAGTGTTGGAAGATAAATATGATGGAAAATAGACCCGGGGGCCATAGTTTTCACTAGTGGCTTCTCTCACGATAGCATAAGTATTACGGTTGGTGAACAAATTACTGTCGAGCAATTGATAGAATTGAGCATAGTTATAAGAATATCTAGGTATGATCATGTATATAGGCATCACGTCCGTGAAAAGTAGACCGACTCCTGCCTGCATCTACTACTATTACTCCACACATCGACCGCTATCCAGCATGCATCTAGAGTTTTAAGTTCAAAAGAACAGAGTAATACTTTAAGTAAGATGACATGATGTAGAGGGATAAACTGATGCAGTATGATATAAACCCCATCTTGTTATCCTCGATGGCAACAATACAATATGTGCCTTGCTGCCCTAACATCCTTTGGGAAAGGACACCGCAAGATTGAACCCAAAGCTAAGCACTTCTCCCATTGCAAGAAAGATCAATCTAGTAGGCCAAACCAAACTGATAATTCGAAGAGACTTGCAAAGATAACCAATCATACATAGAATAATTTAGAGAAGATTCAAATATTGTTCATAGATAATCTTGATCATAAACCCACAATTCATCGATCTCAACAAACACACCGCAAAAGAAGATTACATCGAATAGATCTCCAAGAGAATCGAGGAGAACTTTGTATTCAGGTCCAAAGAGAGAGAAGAAGCCATCTAACTAATAACTATGGACCCGAAGGTCTGAGGTAAACTACTCACACATCATTGGAGAGGCTATGGTGTTGATGTAGAAGCCCTCCGTGATCAACGCCCCCTCCGGCAGGACGCTGTAAAAGGCCCCAAGATGGGATCTCACTGGTACAGAAGGTTGCGGCGGTGGAATTAGGTTTTCGTGGATGCCCCTGATGGTTTGGGGGTACGTAGGTATATATAGGAGGAAGAAATACGTCGGTGGAGCAACGTGGGCCCCACGAGGGTGGAGGGCGCACCTGGGGGAGGTGGGCGCGCCCCCCTACCTCATGCTCTCCTCGCTGATTGCTTTACGTAGACTCCAAGTCCTCTGGATCACGTTTGTTCCAAAAATCACGTTCCCGAAGGTTTCATTCCCTTTGGACTCTGTTTGATATTCTTTTTCTGCGAAACTCTCAAATACACAAAAAACAACAATTTGGGCTGGGCCTCCGGTTAATAGGTTAGTCCCAAAAATAATATAAAAGTGTATAAATAAGCCCGTTAAACATCCAAAACAGAATATATAATTGCATGGAACAATAAAAAATTATAGATACGTTGGAGACGTATCAAGCATCCCCAAGCTTAATTCCTGCTCGTCCTCGAGTAGGTAAATGATAAAAACAGAATTTTTGATGTGGAATGCTTCTTGGCATACTTCTTAATGTAAATCTTTTATTGTGGCATGAATATCTAGGTTCAAAAGATTGAAGATAAAAGTTTAATGTTGACATAAAAACAATAATACTTCGTACATGCTAATCAAGCAATTATGTCTTATCAAAATAACATAGCCAAAGAAAGCTTATCCCTACAAAATCATATAGTTAGGCTATGTTTCAATATTTTCACACAAATGTTCTCATCATGCATAACCCCGATGACAAGCCGAGCAATTGGTTCATACTTTTAACGCGCTTCAGCCTTTTCAACTCTTACGCAATACATGAGCGCAAGCCATGGATATAGCACTATGGGTGGAGTAAAGTATAATGATAGGGGTTATGAGAGAAGAAGAAAAAGGTAGAAAGTCTCACATCGACACGGCTAATCAATAGGCTATGGAGATGCCCATCAATTGATGTCAACGAGAGGAGTAGGGATTGCCATGCAACGGGTGCACTAGAGCTATAAATATATGAAAGCTCAACAAAAGAAACTAAGTGGGTGTGCATCCAACTTGCTTGCTCACGAAGACCTAGGGCATTTTGAGGAATCCCATCATTGGAATATACAAGACAAGTTCTATAATGAAAAATTCCCACTAGTATATGAAAGTGACAACATAGGAGACTCTCTATCATGAAGATCACAGTGCTACTTTGAAGCACAAGTGTGGAAAAGGATAGTAACATTGTACCTTCTCTCTTTTTCTCTCATTTTTTATTGGGCCTTCTCCTTTTTTTCTTTGGCCTCTTTTTTTTAGTCCGGAGTCTCATCCCGACTTGTGGGGGAATCATAGTCTCCATCATCCTTTCCTCACATGGGACAATGCTCTCATAATGATGATCATCACACTTTTATTACTTACAACTCAATACTTAGAACAAGATATGACTCTATGTGAATGCCTCCGGCGGTGTACCGGGATATGCGATGAATCAAGAGTGACATGTGTGAAAAAATTATGAATAGTGGCTTTGCCACAAAATACGATGTCAACTACATGATCATGCAAAGCAATATGATAACGATGAAACATGTCATGATAAACGGAACGGATGAAAGTTGCATGGCAATATATCTCGGAATGGCTATGGAAACGCCATAATAGGTAGGTATGGTGGCTGTTTTGAGGAAGATATAAGGAGGCTTATGTGTGATAGAGCGTATCATATCTTTGGATGCACCTGCGAAGTTTGCACCAACTCTCAATGTGAGAAAGGGCAATGCGCGGTACCGTAGAGGCTAGAAAATTGTGGAAGATTGAGAGTGCGTATAATCCATGGACTCACATTAGTCATAAAGAACTCATATACTTGTTGCAAAATTTTGTTAGCCCTCGAAGCAAAGTACTACTACGCATGCCCCTAGAGGGATAGATTGGTAGGAAAAGACCATCGCTCGTCCCCGAACGCCACTCATAAGGAAAGCAATAAAAGAACACCTATGTGTCAAAATTGTTACACAACTTTTACCACACGTGCATGCTATGGGACTTGCCAACTTTGACACAAGTATTTCTCAATTTCACAATTACTCAACTAGCACACTCTAATATTACCACCTTTATATCTCAAAACACTTATCAAGTATCTAACTTCTCATGATATTTAATGAACTCAATATGGAAGATTAATTTCATGATTAAAGCAAATTACCATGCTGTTTAATACTCTCAAAATAATATAAGTGAAGCATGAGAGTTCAATAATTTCTATAAACTATAACCACCGCCGTGCTCTAAAAGATATAAGTAAAGCACTAGAGCAAACCTATATAGCTCAAAGGATATAAGTGAAGCACATAAAGTATTATAATAAATTCTGAATCATGTGTGTATCTCTCAAAAGGTTTGTACAGAAAGGATGATTGTGGCAAACTAACAAATAAAGACTCAAATCAAACAAGATGCTCCAAGCAAAACACATATCATGTGGTGAATAAAAATATAGCTCCAAGTAAATTTACCGATGGATGAGGACGAAAGAGGGGATGCCTCCCGGGGCATCCCCAAGCTTTTGATTTTTGGTGTTCTTAGAGTATCTTGTGGTGCCATGGGAATCCCCAAGCTTAGGCTCTTGCCACTCCTTGTTCCATACTCCATCAAATCTTTACCCAAAACTTGAAAACTTCACAACACAAAACTTAACAGAAAATCTCGTGAGCTCTGCTAGCGAAGAAAACAAAACACCACTTCAAGGTACTGTATTGAACTCATTCTTTATTTATATTGGTGTTAAACCTACTGTATTCCAACTTCTCTATGGTTTATAAACTATTTTACTAGCCATAGATTCATCAAAATAAGCAAACAACACACGGAAAACAGAATCTGTCAAGAACAGAACAGTCTGAAGTAATCTGTAACTAATGAAAACTTCTGGAACTCCAAAAATTCTACCAAAATAGGAATACCTATACAATTTGTTTAATGATTTGGTTCAATTGGAATAAGTATTTTATCACGTTCTGGTGATTTTTAACAATTTGTTTCGTGAACAGAGAGTTTCTGGAATTTTCAGCAAAAGCAAATAACTATCATCCAAGAAGATCCTATAGGTTTAACTTGGCACAAACACTAATTAAAACATAGAAACAAATATAACCAGAGGCTAGATCAAATATTTATTCCTAAAAATAAGCAAAAATCAAAAAAACTAAAAATAAAATTGGGTTGCCTCCCAACAAGCGCTTTTCTTTAAAGCCTTTTTAGCTAGGCATTGAGATTTCAATGATGCTCACAAGAAAGACAAGAATTGAAGCACAAAGAGAGCATCATAAAACACGTGACAAACACATCTAAGAATAACATACTTCCTATGCATAGGCATCTTATAGGCAAACAAATTATCAAGGCAAGCAAAAACTAGCATATGCCAGGAAGAGGAAAGAAACAATAGCAATCTCAACATAATGGGAGGTAATTTAGCAACATGAAAATTTCTACAACCATATTTTCCTCTCTCATAATAATTACATGTGGGATCATAAGCAAATTTCACAAAATATCTATCACATAAAATATTTTCAACATGATCCACATGCATGCGAAGTTGACACTCTTCCAAAATTGTGGGATCAACATTAACTAAAGTCATGACCTCTCCAAACCCACTTTTATCAAAAATTTCATAAGATTGAACATTTTCCTAATATGTGGGATCTAAATTTGACGCTCTTCCAAACCCACTTTCAATATTATTGCAAACATTATTATCAATCTCACATTCATCATGGGGAGTAAGTAAATTTTCAAGATCGTAAGAAGAATCACCCCAATCATGATCATTGCCACAAGTAGAGGACATAGCAAAACTAGCATCCCCAAGCTTAGGGTTTTGCATATTATTAGCATAATTTACATCAATAGAATTTATAATAAAATCATTGCAATCATGCTTTTTATTCAAAGATCTATCGTGAATCGCTTCATAAAGTACTTCATCACAATTTTCAGATTCACAAATTTCAAGCAAAACCTCATAAAGATAATCTAGTGCACTCAAGTCACTAGCAATAGGTTCATCATAATTGGATCTCTTAAAGAGATTAGCAAGTGGATGAGGATCCATAAACTCTTAGCAAGCGAAGATGGAAGCAAAAAGAAGGCACATGGTAACACAAGATTGAACGGAGGAAGGGCAAATAAAACGGCAAGGGTGAAGTGGGGGAGAGGAAAACGAGAGGAAAATGGCAAATAATGTAATGCGAGGGATAAGAGTTTGTGATGGGTACTTGGTATGTTGACTTTTGCGTAGACTCCCCGGCAATGGCGCTAGAAGTCCTTCTTGCTCTCTCTGGAGCACTGCGTTGGTTTTCCCTTGAAGAGGAAAGGGTGATGCAGCAAAGTAGCGTAAGTATTTCCCTCAGTTTTTGAGAACCAAGATATCAATCCAGTAGGAGGCCACATAGAAGTCCCTGGCACCTACACAAACAAATAAGAACCTCGCAACCAACGCGATAAAGGGGTTGTCAATCCCTTCATGGTCACTTACGAGAGTGAGATCTGATAGATATGATAAGATAATATTTTTGGTATTTTCATGATAAAGATGCAAATTAAAATAAACGGAAATAGAAATAGCTAAGTGTTGGAAGAATAATATGATGGAAAATAGACCCGGGGGCCATAGGTTTCACTAGTGGCTTCTCTCAAGATAGCATAAGTATTACGGTGGGTGAACAAATTACCGTCGAGCAATTGATAGAATTGAGCATAGTTATGAGAATATCTAGGTATGATCATGTATATAGGCATCACGTCTGTAACAATAGACCGAAACGATTCTGCATCTACTACTATTACTCCATACATCGACCGCTATCCAGCATGCAACTAGAGTATTAAGTTCAAAAGAACAGAGTAATGCTTTAAGTAAGATGACATGATGTAGAGGGATAAACTCATGCAATATGATATAAACCCCATCTTGTTATCCTCGATGGCAACAATACAATACGTGCCTTGCTGCCCTCACACATCGGGAAAGGACACCGCAAGATTGAACCCAAAGCTAAGCACTTCTCCCATTGCAAGAAAGATCAATCTAGTAGGCCAAACCAAACTGATAATTCAAGAGACTTGCAAAGATAACCAATCATACATAAAAGAATTCGTAGAAGATTCAAATATTGTTCATAGATAATCTTGATCATAAACCCACAATTCATCGGTCTCAACAAACACACCGCAAAAGAAGATTACATCGAATAGATCTCCAAGAGAATCGAGGAGAACTTTGTATTGAGATCCAAAGAGAGAGAAGAAGCCATCTAGCTAATAACTATGGACCGAAGGTCTGAGGTAAACTACTCACACATCATCGGAGAGGCTATGGTGTTGATGTAGAAGCCCTCCGTGATCAATGCCCCCTTCGACAGGACGCCGGAAAAGGCACCAAGATGGGATCTCACGGGTACAGAAGGTTGCGGCGGTGGAATTAGGTTTTCGTGGAGGCCCCTGATGGTTTGGGGGTACGTAGGTATATATAGGAGGAAGAAGTATGTCGGTGGAGCAACATGGGCCCCACGAGGGTGAAGGGCGCGCCTGGGGGAGGTGGGCGCGCCCCCCTACCTCGTGCTCTCCTCGTTGATTGCTTTATATAGACTCCAAGTCCTTTGGATCACGTTTGTTCCAAAAATCATGTTCCCGAAGGTTTCATTCCGTTTGGACTCCGTTTGATATTCTTTTTCTACGAAACTCTGAAATAGGCAAAAAAACAGCAATTTGGGTTGGGCCTCCGGTTAATATGTTAGTCCCAAGAATAATTTAGAAGTGTATAAATAAGCCCATTAAACATCCACAACAGAATATATAATAGCATGGAACAACCAAAAATTATAGATACGTTGGAGACGTATCACCAATATTCTACAACTTTTATATACTTTTGGCAACATTTTATATTATTTTTGGGACTACCATATTGTTCCAGTGCCCAGTGCCTGTTCTTGTTTGTTGCATGTTTTTTGTGTCGCGAAATATTGATAACCCACAAGTATAGGGGATTGCTACAGTTTTCGAGGGTACGTAGAGTATTCAACCCAAATTTATAGGTTCGACACAAGGGGAGCCAAAGAATATTTGCACGTATTAGCAGCTGAGTTATTAATTAAACCACACCTGGAGATTAATTATCTGCCGCAATATGATCAGTAGCACAATAATATGATAGTTTTGATAGTAGTGGTAATAGTAGCAATAATGATAACACCGATAACAATGATTTTGTAGCAGTTGTGATAGCAGCAATAGCAATAGTAACTTAGTAGAAACAATATTTGAAAAACTCCTAGGCATTGGATCGGTGAATTCGTTGGATGATATTCATCATATAACAATTATAACCTAGGGTGATACATCACTAGCTCTAGTTCATAAATATAATGTAGGCATGTATTCCGTAAATATTCATACGTGCTTATGGAAAGAACTTGCATGAAATTTTTTGTCCTACCCTCCCGTGGCAGCGGGTTCCATAAGGAAACTAGATATTAAGGCCTCCTTTGAATAGAGAACCGGAACAAAGCATTAACACATAGTGAATACATGAACTCCTCAAACAACGGTCATCACCGGAAAGTATCCTGATTACTGTCACACCGGGGTTTATGGATCATAACACGTAATAGGTGAATATGACTTGCAAGATCGAATCTAGAACATAGATATAATGGTGATAACATAAATGGTTCAGATCTAAAATCATGGCACCCGGGCCCAAAGTGACAAGCATTAAGCATGGCAAAGTCATAAACAACATCAATATCAGAACATAATGGATACTAGGGATCAAGCCCTAACAAAACTAACTCAATTACATGATGAATCTCATCCACCTCCTCACCGACCAGCGACCCTACGAAGGAATTACTCACTCCCGGTGGGGAGCATCATGGAATTGGCGATGGAGAAGGGTTGGTGATGACGAAGGTCGAAGATTCCCCTCTTCGAAGCCGCAAATGGGCTTCAGATCTGGCCTCTCGATGAAGAACAGGAGGCGGCGTCGGCTACGTCTCATGAAACGCGATAATTCTTTCTCACTGATTTTTTTCTCCGGAAATAGGATCTTATGGCGTCGGAGATAGGGTCAGCGGGGCCACCAGGTGGGCACAACCCACCTGGGCGCGGTTGGAGAGTGGGCGCCCTGGTGGGTTTTGCTCACCAAGGGGCCCCCCTCTGGTGGTTCTTGGCTCCAGTATTTTTCTTTTATTCCATAAAAAATCTCCAAAAGTTTTGTTCTATTCCGAGAACTTTTATTTCTGCACAAAAACAACACCATGGTGAAGGAAATATGCCCTAGAGGCAATAATAAATTTGTTATTTATATTTCCTTATATCATGATAAATGTTTATTATTCAAGCTAGAATTGTATTAACCGGAAACTTAGTACATGTGTGAATACATAGACAAAACAGAGTGTCCCTAGTATGCCTGTACTTGACTAGCTCGTTAATCAAAGATGGTTATGTTTCCTGACCGTAGACATGTGTTGTCATTTGATGAACGGGACCACATCATTAGAGAATGATGTGATGGACAAGACCCATCCATTAGCTTAGCATAAATGATCGTTTTAGTTTTATTGCTATTGCTTTCACCATGACTTATACATGTTCCCCTGACTATGAGATTATGCAACTCCCGAATAACGGAGTAACACCTTGTGTGGTATAAAACGTCACAACATAACTGGGTGATTATAAAGATGCTCTACAGGTGTCTCCGGTGGTGTTTGTTGAGTTGGCATAGATCGAGATTAGGATTTGTCACTCCGTGTATCGAAGAGGTACCTCTGGGCCCTCTCGGTAATGCACATCACTATAAGCCTTGCAAACAATGTGACTAATGAGTTAGTTGTGGGATGATGCATTATGGAACGAGTAAAGAGACATGCTCGTAATGAGATTGAACTAGGAAAGATGATACCGACGATTGAATCTCGGGCAAGTAACATACTGATGACAAAGGGAACAACGTATGTTGTTATGCGGTTTGACCGATAAAGATCTTCGTAGAATATGTGGGAGCCAATATGAGCATCCAGGTTCCGCTATTGGTTATTGACCGTAGATGTGTGTCGGTCATGTCTATATAGTTTTCGAACCCGTAGGGTCCGCAGGCTTAACGTTCGATGACGATTCGTATTATGAGTTTATGTGATTTGATGACCAAAGGTTGTTCGGTGTCCAGGATGAGATCACGGACGTGACGAGGAGTCTCGAAATGGTCGAGACATAAAGATTAATATATTGGAAGGTTACATTTGGACACCGGAATGGTTCGGGTCGTTTTGGATGAGTTTCGGAGTACCGGGGGTTACCGGAACCCCTCCCCCCCGGGAAGTTATTGGGCCTCATGGGCCTAGTGGTGGAAGAGAGGAGGCAGGCCAAGGAGTGGCGCGCGCCCCCTAGCCCAAACCTAATTGTACTACGGTTGGAGACCCCCCCCCCTTTCCTTCTCTTCTCCTCCTCCTCCCCCCCTTCTCCTTGTGGGAATAGGAAAGGGGGGCCGAATCCTACTTGGAGTAGGACTTCCCCTGGGCGCGCCACCCATGGCCGGCCTCCTCCTCCCTCCCTCCTTTATATGCGTGGGGAGGGGGACCCTAGAACACACAAGTTAATATTTTAGTCGTGTGCGGTGCCCCCCTCCACAGTTACACACCTCGGACATATCGTCGTAGTGCTTAGGCGAAGCCTGCTACCGGTAACTTCATCATCATCACACCACACCGTCATGTCGATGTAACTCTCCCTCGGCCTCAACTGGATCAAGAGTTCGAGGGACGTACCGAGCTGAACGTGTGCAGATCACGGAGGTGCAGTGCGTTCGGTACTTGATCGGTTGGATCGCGAAGATGTTCGACTACATCAACCGTGTCACTAAACGCTTCCACTTTCGGTCTACGAGGGTACGTGGACACACTCTCCCCGCTCGTTGCTATACTTCTCCTAGATAGATCTTGCGTGATCGTAGGAAATTTTTGAAATACTACGTTCCCCAATAGTGGCATCCGAGCCAGGTCTATGCGTAGATGTTATATGCACGAGTAGAACACAATGAGTTGTGGGCGATAATAGTCATACTGCTTACCAGCATGTCTTACTTTGATTCGGTGGTATTGTTGGATGAAGTGGCCCAGACCGACATTACATGACCGCGTTCATGAGACTGGTTCTACCGACGTGCTTCGCACGCAGGTGTCTAGTGGGTGTGTGTTTCTCCAGCTTTAGTTGAATCGAGTTTGACTACGCCCGGTCCTTGTTGAAGGTTAAAACATCACACTTGACAAAAAATCATTGTGGTTTTGATGCGTAGGTAAGAACGGTTCTTGCTAGAAGCCCGTAGCAGCCACGTAAAACTTGCAACAACAAAGTAGAGGACGTCTAACTTGTTTTTGCAGGGCTTGCTGTGATGTGATATGGTCAAGACGTGATGATATATAAATTATTGTATGAGATGATCATGTTTTCTAATAGTTATCGGCAACTGGCAGGAGCCATATGTTTGTCTCTTTATTGTATGAAATGCAATCGCCATGCAATTGCTTTATTTTATCACTAGGCGGTAGCGATAGTTGTAGAAGCAATAGTTGGCGAGATGACAACGATGCTTCAATGGAGATCAAGATGTCAAGCCGGTGATGATGGTGATCATGACGGTGCTTTGGAGATGGAGATCAAAGGGACAAGATGACGATGGCCATATCATATCACTTATTTGATTGCATGTGATGTTTATCTTTTTATGCATCTTATTTCGCTTAGTACGGTGGTAGCATTATAAGATGATCTCTCACTAAATTTCAAGGTATAAGTGTTCTCCCTGAGTATGCACCGTTGCTATAGTTCGTCGTGCCGAGACACCACGTGATGATCGGGTGTGATAAGCTCTACGTTCACATACAACGGGTGCAAGCCAGTTTTGCACATGCAGAATACTCGCGGTAAACTTGACGAGCCTAGCATATGCAGATATGGCCTCGGAACACTGAGACCGAAAGGTCGAGCATTAATCATATAGTAGATATGATCAACATAGTGATTTTCACCATTGAAAACTACTCCATCTCATGTGATGATCGGACATGGTTTAGTTGATATGGATCACGTGATCATTTAGATGACTAGAGGGATGTCTATGTAAGTGGGAGTTCTTTAGTAATATGATTAACTGAACTTTAATTTATCATGAACTTAGTCCTGATAGTATCAGCATATCTATGTTGTAAATCAATAACTCGCGATGTAGCTTCCCGTTTATTTTTGATATGTTCCTAGAGAAAAATAAGTTGAAAGATAGTAGCAATGATACGGACTAGGTCCGTGATCTGAGGATTATCCTCATTGTTGCACAGAATAATTATGCCCTTGATGCACCACTAGGTGACGGACCTATTGCAGGAGCAGATGCAAATGTTATGAATGTTTGGCAAAGCTTGTTATGATGACTACTTGATAGTTTAGTGCACCATGCTTTACGGCTTAGAACCGGGACTTCAAAAATGTTTTGAACGCCACGGAGCATATAAGATGTTCCAAGAGCTGAAATTTATATTTCACACTCATGCCCGAGTCGAGAGGTATGAGACCTCTGACAAGTATTTTGCCTACAAGATGAAGGAGAATAGCTCAACCAGTGAGAATGTGCTCAGAATGTCTGAGTACTATAATCGGTTGAATCAAGTGGGAGTTAATCTTCCAGATAAGATAGTGATTGACAGAGTTCTCTAGTCACTATCACCAAGTTACTAGAACTTCGTGATGAACTATAATATGTAAGGGGTGACGAAAACGATTCCCGAGCTCTTCGCGATGCTGAAATCAGCGAAGGTAGAAATCAAGAAAAGAATCAAGTGTTGATGGTTGACAAGACCACTAGTTTCAAGTAAAAGGGAAAGGGAAAGAAAGGGAACTTCAAGAAGAATGGCAAGCAAGTTGCCACTCCCAGGAAGAAGCCCAAATCTAGACCCAAGCCTGAAACCTAGTGCTTCTGCTGCAAAGGAAATGGTCACTGGAATTGAAACTGACCTAGATACTTGGCGGATAAGAAGGATGACAAAGTGAACAAAGATATATTCGATATACATGTTATTGATGTGTACTTTACTAGTGTTTATAGCAACCCCTCAGTATTTGATACTGGTTCAGTTGCTAAGAGTAGTAACTCGAATCGGGAGTTGCAAAATAAACAGAGACTAGTTAAGGGCGAGGTGATGATGTGAGTTGGAAGTGATTCCAAGGTTGATGAGATCACCATCGCACATTCCCTTTACCTTCAGGATTAGCGTTGAACCTAAAATAAATGTTATTTGGTGTTTGCGTTGAGCATGAATATGATTGGGTCATGTTTATTGCAATACGGTAATTCATTTAAGTCAAAGAATAATTGTTGTTCTATTCACATGAATAAAACCTTCTGTGGTCATACACTCAATATAAATGGTTTATTGAATCTCGATCGTAGTGATACACATATTCATAATGTTGAAGCCAAAAGATGCAAAGTTAATAATGATAGTGCAACTTATATGTGGCACTGCCGTTTAGGTCATATTAGTGTAAAGCGCATGAAGAAACTCCATGCTGCTGGAATTTTGGAATCACTTGATTATGAATCACTTGATGCTTGCGAACCATGCCTCATGGGCAATATGACTAAGACTCCGTTCTCCGGAACAATGGAGCGAACAACTGACTTATTGGAAATAATACATACTGATGTATGCTGTCCGATGAGTGTTGAGGCTCGCGGCGGGTATCATTATTTTCTGACCTTCACATATGATTTTAGCAGATATGGGTATATCTACTTGATGAAACATAAGTCTGCAACATTTGAAAAGTTCATAGAATTTCAGAGTGAAGTGGAAAATCATCGTAACAAGAAAATATAGTTTCTACGATCTGATCGTGGAGGTGAATATTTGAGTTATGAGTTTGTTCTTCATTTGAAACAATGTGGAATAGTTTCACAACTCACGCCACCTGGAACACCACAGCGTAATGGTGTGTCCGAACGTCATAACCGTACTTTATTAGATATGGTGCGATCCATGATGTCTCTTACCGATTTACTACTATTGTTTTGGGATTATGCATTAGAGGCAACTGCATTCACGTTAAATAGGGCACCATCTAAATCCGTTGAGACGACACCGTATAAACTATGGTTTGGCAAGAAACCAAAGCTGTCGCTTCTTAAAGTTTGAGATTGCGATGCTTATGTGAAAAGGTTTCAAATTGATAAGTTTGAACCCAAATCGGAGAAATGTGTCTTCATAGGATACCCAAAGGAAACTATTGGGTACACCTTCTATCACAGATCTGAAGGCAAGATATTCGTTACTAAGAATGGATCCTTTCTAGAGAAGGAGTTTTCTCTCGAAAGAAGTTAGCGGGAGGAAAGTAAAACTTGATGAGGTAATTCTACCTTCTCCCAAATTGGAAAGTAGTTCATCACAGAAATCAGTTCTAGTGATGCCTACATCAATTAGTGAGGAAGTTAATGATGATGATCATAAAACTTTGGATCAAGTTACTACTGAACCTCGTAGGTCCACTAGAGTAAGGTCCGCACCAGAGTGGTACGGTAATCCTGTTCTGGAGATCATGTTACTTGACCATGACAAACCTACGAACTATGAGGAAGCGATGATGAGCCCAGATTCCGCGAAATGGCTTGAGGCCATGAAATCTGAGATGGGATCCATGTATGAGAACGAAGTGTGGACTTTTGTTGACTTGCCCTATGATCGCCAAGCCATAGAGAATAAATGGATCTTCAAGAGGAAGACAGATGCTGATAGTAGTGTTACTATCTACAAAGCTGGACTTGTCGGAAAAAGATTTTTGACAAGTTCAAGGTGTTGACTACAATGAGATTTTCTCACTCGTAGCGATGCTTAAGTCTGTTCGAATCATGTTAGCAATTGCCACATTTTACGAAATCTGGCAAATGGATATCAAAACTGCATTCCTTAATGGATATCTTAAAGAAGAGTTGTATATGATACAACCAGATGGTTTTGTCAATCCTAAAGGTGCTAACAAAATGTGCAAGCTCCAGCGATCCATCTATGGACTGGTGCAAGCATCTCGTAGTTGGAATATACGCTTTGATAAGTTGATCAAAGCATATAGTTTTATACAGACTTGCGGTGAAGCCTGTATTTACAAGAAAGTGAGTGGGAGCACTACAGCCTTTCTGATAAGTATATGTGAACGACATATTGTTGATACGAAATGATGTAGAATTTTCTGGAAAGCATAATGGAGTGTTTGAAAGGAGTTTTTCAAAGAAAGACCTCGGTGAAGCTGCTCACATATTGGGCATCAAGATCTATAGAGATAGATAAAGACACCTGATAAGATTTTCCAATGAGTACATACCTTGACAAGATTTTTGAAGTAGTTCAAAATGGAATAGTGATACGTCTCCAACGTATCTATAATTTTTGATTGTTCCATGCTATTATATATTCTGTTTTGGATGTTTAATGGGCTTTATTATACACTTTTATATTATTTTTGGGACTAACCTATTAACCGGAGGCCCAACCCAAATTGCTGTTTTTTTTTGCCTATTTTAGTGTTTCGCAGAATAAGAATATCAAACGGAGTCCAAACGGAATGAAACCTTCGGGAACGTGATTTTTGGAACAAACGTGATCCAGAGGACTTGGAGTGGACGTCAAGCAACCAACGAGGAAGCCACGAGGCAGGTGGGCGCGCCTACCCCCTGGGCGTGCCCTCCACCCTTGTCGGCCCCTCGTGGCTCCACCGACCTACTTCTTCCTCCTATATATACCTACGTACCCCCAAACCATCAGCAGAGGAGCCAAAACCCTATTTCCACCGCCGCAACCTTCTGTACCCGTGAGATCCCATCTTGGGGCCTTTTCCGGTGCTCCGCCGGAGGGGGCATTGATCATGGAGGGCTTCTACATCAACACCATAGCCTCTCCGATGATGTGTGAGTAGTTTACCTCAGACCTTCGGGTCCACAGTTGTTAGCTAGATGGCTTCTTCTCTCTCTTTGGATCTCAATACAAAGTTCTTATCATTTCTCTTGGGGATCTATTCGATGTAATCTTCCTTTGCGGTGTGTTTGTCGAGATCCGATGAATTGTGGGTTTATGATCAACATATCTATGAACAATATTTGAATCTTCTCTGAATTCTTTTATGTATGATTGGTTATCTTTGCAAGTCTCTTCGAATTATAAGTTTGGTTTGGCCTACTAGATTGATCTTTCTTGCAATGGGAGAAGTGCTTAGCTTTGGGTTCAATCTTGCGGTGCTCGATCCCAGTGACAGTAGGGCAAACGACACGTATTGTGTTGTTTCCATCGAGGATAAAAATATGGGGTTTATATCATATTGCATGAGTTTATCCCTCTACATCATGTCATCTTGCTTAAAGCGTTACTCCGTTCTTATTAACTTAATACTCTAGATGCATGCTGGATAGCGGTCGATGTGTGGAGTAATAGTAGTAGATGCAGGCAGGAGTCGGTCTACTTGTCACAGACGTGATGCCTATATACATGATCATACCTAGATATTCTCATAACTATGCTCAATTCTGTTTACCACAATCATCCTTGCTGTACAGACCTTTTGAGAGAGACACACATGATTCGTTATTTATTAGAATACTCTATGTGCTTCACTTATATCTTTTGAGCTATATAGTTTTTGATCTAGTGCTTCACTTATATCTTTTAGAGCACGGCGGTGGTTTTATTTTATAGAAATTATTGATCTCTCCTGCTTCACTTATATTATTTTGGGAGTCTTAAACATCATGGTAATTTTCTTTAATTGTGAAATTAGTCCTAATATGATAGGCATCCAAGATGAGCATAATAAAAACTTCCATATAAGTGCATTGAATACTAGGAGAAGTTTGATACTTGATGATTGTTTTGAGATATGGAGATAGTGATATTAAAGTTGTGCTAGTTGAGTAATTGTGAAATTGAGAAATACTTGTGTTGAAGTTTGCAAGTCCCGTAGCATGCGCGTATGGTAAACGTTGTGTAACAAATTTGAAACATGAGGTGTTCTTTGATTGTCATCCTTATGAGTGGTGGTCGGGGACGAGCGATGGTCTTTTCCTACCAATCTATCCCCCTAGGAGCATGCGCGTAGTGCTTGGTTTTTGATGAATTGTAGATTTTTGCAATAAGTATGTAAGTTCTTTATGACTAATGTTGAGTCCATGGATTATACGCTAGCCTCTTCGGTACCGTGCATTGCCCTTTCTCACCTTGAGAGTTGGTGCAAACTTCACCGGTGCATCCAAACCCCGGGATACGATACGCTCTATCACACATAAACCTCCTTATATCTTCCTCAAAACAGCCACCGTACCTACCTATTATGGCATTTTCATAGCAATTCCGAGATATATTGACATGCAATTTTCCACCATTCCGTTTATTATGACACGCTTCATCATTGTCATATTGCTTTGCATGATCATGTAGTTAACATCGTATTTGTGGCAAAGCCACCATGCATATTATTTCACACATGTCACTCTTGATTCATTGCCCATCCCAGTACACACCGGATGCATTCATATAGAGACATAATTTTTTCTAGTATCGAGTTGTAATCATTGAGTTGTAAATAAATAGAAGTGTGATGAACATCATTAATAGAGCATTGTCCCAAAAAAAAGGCCAAATAAAAAAAGGAAGGCCCAAAAAAAGAAAAAAAGAAAAAAAGGGGAGAAATAAAAAGGGACAATGCTACTATCCTTTTTCCACACTTGTGCTTCAAAGTAGCACCATGATCTTTATGATAGAGAGTCTCTTGTTTTGTCACTTTCATATACTAGTGGGAATTTTTCATTATAGAACTTGGCTTGTATATTCCAACAATGGGCTTCCTCAAATTCCCTAGGTCTTCATGAGCAAGCAAGTTGGATGCACACCCACTTAGTTTCTTTTGTTGAGCTTTCATACATTTATAGCTCTAGTGCATCCGTTGCATGGAAATCCCTACTCCGTGCATTGACATCAATTGATGGGCATATCCCTAGCCCGTTGATTAGCCGCGTCAATGTGAGACTTTCTCCTTTTTTGTCTTCTCCACATAACCCTCATTATCATCTTATATTCCACCCATAGTGCTATATCCATGGCTCACGCTCATGTATTGCGTGAAAGTTCAAAAAGTTTGAGATTACTAAAGTATGAAACAATTGCTTGGCTTGTCATCGGGGCTGTGCAAGATGAGAGCATCTTGTGTAACGAAAATGAAGCATGGTCAAACTATATGATTTTGTAGGGATGAGCTTTCTTTGGCTATGTTATTTTAAGAAGACATAATTGCTTGATTAGTATGCTTGAAGTATTATTATTTTTATGTCAATATTAAAATTTTATCTTGAATCTTTTGGATCTGAACATTCATGCCACAATAAAGAAAATTACATTGAGAAATATGCTAGGTAGCATTCCACATCAAAAATTCTGTTTTTATCATTTACCTACTCGAGGACGAGCAGGAATTAAGCTTGGGGATGCTTGATTCGTCTCCAACGTATCTATAAATTTTGATTGTTCCATGCTATTATATATTCTGTTTTGGATGTTTAATGGGCTTTATTATACACTTTTATATTATTCTTGGGACTAACCTATTAACTGGAGGCCCAGCCCAAATTGCTATTTTTTTTGCCTATTTCAGTGTTTCACTGAAAAAGAATATCAAACGGAGTCCAAACGGAATGAAACCTTCGGGAACATGATTTTCGAAACAAACGTGATCCAGAGGACTTGGAGTGTACGTCAAGCAACCAACAAGGAAGCCACAAGGCAGGGGGGCGCGCCTACCCCCCTGGGAGCACCCTCCACCCTCGTGGGCCCCTCGTGGCTCCACCGACCTACTTCTTCCTCCTATATATACCTCATTGCACCCCAAACCATCGTAGAGGAGCAAAACCCTATTTCCACCGGGCGCAACCTTACATGCAGTGAGATCCCATCTTGGGGCCTTTTTCCCGCTCACGAGGGGGCATTGATCACGGTGGGCTTCTACATCAACACCATAGCCTCTCCGATGATGTGTGAATAGTTTAACTCAGACCTTCGGGTCCATAGTTATTAGCTAGATGGGTTGTTCTCTCTCTTTGGATCTCAATACAAAGTTCTCCTTGTTTCTCTTGGAGATCTATTCGATGTAATCTTCTTTTGCAGTGTGTGTGTCGAGATCCGATGAATTGTGGGTTTATGATCAAGATTATCTATGAACAATATTTGAAACTTCTCTGAATTCTTTTATGTATGATTGGTTACCTTTGCAAGTCTCTTTGAATTATCAGTTTGGTTTGGCCTACTAGATTGATCTTTCTTGCAATGGGAGAAGTGCTTAGCTTTGGGTTCAATCTTGCGGTGCTCGATCCCAGTGATGAGGGAAATGACACGTATTGTATTGTTGCCATCGAGGATAAAAAGATGGGGTTTATATCATATTGCATGATTTTATCCCTCTACATCATGTCATCTTGCTTAAAGCGTTACTCCATTCATATGAACTTAATACTCTAGATGCATGCTGGATAGCAGTCGATGTGTGGAGTAATAGTAGTAGATGCAGGCAGGAGTCGGTCTACTTGTCACGGACGTGATGCCTATATACATGATCATACCTAGATATTCTCATAACTATGCTCAATTCTGTCACTTGCTCGAGAGTAATTTGTTCACCCATCGTAATACTTATGCTATCTCGAGAGAAGCCACTAGTGAAACCTATGGCCCCCGGGTCTATTCTCCATCATATTAATCTCCCGTCAACAAGCTATTTCTGGCGCCGTTATTTTGCAATCTTTACTTTTTATCTTTATCATAAAAATACCAAAAATATTATCTTATCATCTCTATCAGATCTCACTTTTGCAAGTGGCTGTGAAGGGATTGACAACCCCTTTATCGCGTTGGTTGCAAGGTTCTTATTTGTTTGTGTAGGTGCGAGGGACTTGAGCATGGCCTCCTACTGGATTGATACCTTGGTTCTCAAAAACTGAGGGAAATACTTACGCTACTTTGCTGCATCACCCTTTCCTTTTTTTTGAGAACTGACGACAGTGAGTAACTCTCACTTCCTTCTATATTAGAAATAAAGGGTTAGGGGGGGTTAGAATGTCCAGGACTGCACAAATCACATGGTGGTGTGAGAGAGGGGGGTTGGGGGGGGTATTGCAAGGTTCTTCAAGGGTAAACGAACGCTGTGCTCAAGAGGTAGCAAATAGTCAAAGGAGTTCTTGCCTGTATTGCAAGGTGTAAAGTTGAGCAAGACTCAAAACACGACCACGGCAGAAAATAGAAAGAGAATGAAAGTCATTCCCTATGCCTCAGCCATAGGTTCTATAAAGTATGCTATGCTGTGTACCAAACCTATTGTGTACCTTGCCACGAATTTGGCAAGGGGGTACGATATTGATCGAGGAGTGGATCACTTGACAGTGGTCAAAATTATCCTTAGAAGACTAAGTAGATATTTCTCGTTTATGGAGGTGATAAAGAGTTCGTCGTAAAGAGTTAAGCTGATGCAAGATTTTACACCGATCCGGATGACTCTGAGTCTCAATCTGGATACATATTGAAAGTGGGAGCAATTATCTAGAGTAGCTCCATGCAGAGCATTGTAGACATAGAAAATTTGCAAAGTACATATAGCTCAATGTGATGCACCCATTGACTAAGCTTCTCTCACAAGCAAAACATGATCACACCTTAGTACTCTTTGGGTGTTAATCACATACCAATGTGAACTAGATTATTGACTCTAGTAAAACCCTTTGGGTATTAGTCACATGGCGATGTGAACTAATCACATGGTGATGTGAACTATTGGTGTTAAATCACATGGCAATGTGAACTAGATTATTGACTCTAGTGCAAGTGGGAGACTGAAGGAAATATGCCCTAGAAGAAATAATAAAGTTGTTATTTATATTTCCTTATATCATGATAAATGTTTATTATTCATGCTAGAATTGTATTAACCGGAAACTAAGTACATGTGTGAATACATAGACAAAACAGAGTGTCCCTAGTATGCCTCTACTTGACTAGCTCGTTAATCAAAGATAGTTATGTTTCCTGACCATAGACATGTGTTGTCATTTGATGAACGTGATCACATCATTAGAGAATGATGTGATGGACAAGATGAAAGTGCAACTATCCCTGTGGTTTTGGTAATTATTAACAACATATAGCTCATTGAGCTAATGCTATTTCAAGATAAATATTTTAGGAAAGTTCAATGACTGGCATGGCATGGATTAGAATTTTGGACCCCTCAAAATGCTAAGGACACATATTGGCTCAAGCTCAAGACTCTACATTTTACTTTTAGTGATCCAAGATCACATTGAGTCCATAGGAAAAGCCAATACTATTAAAAGGGGATGAGGTGTTGCTTAATGGGTTGCTGGCTCAAAATTCTTAGTGATATGCTCCAAAAACCCTCAACCACTTTCTCATATCGACATATGTCCCAAACCAAAAGTCAAACTCGGCCCCATCGAAACAGTCTATCCGGCACCACCGAGTTCACTTGACATAGCCACTGCCACCAACCCTAGTCACTTCGGTCTCACCGATAGGGATCTCGGTCTCACCGAGATGGGATTGCAAACTCTTTGTTTCCCTTTGTAACGTTTCGGTCCAACCGAGATGAGCGATCGGTCCCACCGAGTTAGCAATGCAAACTCTATGTTTCCCCTTCGTAACATTTCGGTCTCACCGAGATGAGCGAATTGGTCCCACCGAGTTTGCCTGACTAACTCTCTGGTTAGCTTATTACCAAAGTCGGTATCACCGAGTTTCTGTAATAGGTCTCACCGAGATTATGTTATGCACTAACCCTAATGAAATCGGTCCCACTGAGTTGACATGTCGATCCTATCGAAAAGCCGAACATTCACATTTTGAACTGAATCGGTCTGACCGAGTTTTATGATTCGGTCCCACGGAGTTTGGTGAATTGTGTGTAACGGTTAGATTTTGTGTGGTGGCTATATATACCCCTCCACCCATTCTTCATTCATGGAGAGAGCCATCAGAACATGCCTACACTTCCAGCATACATTTTCTGAGAGAGAACCACCTACTCATGTGTTGAGGTCAAGATATTCCATTCCAACCACATAAATCTTGATCTCTAGCCTTCTCCAAGTTGCTTTCCACTCAAATCATCTTCCCACCAAAGAGAGAGAGTTGAGTATTGGGGATACTATCATTTGAAGCACAAGAGCGAGGAGTTCATCATCAACACACCATCTATTACCTTTTGGAGAGTGGTGTCTCCTAGATTGGTTAGGTGTCACTTGGGAGCCTCCGTCAAGATTGTGGAGTTGAACCAAGGAGATTGTACGGGCAACGAGATCGCCTACTTCGTGAAGATCTACCCTAGTGAGGCAAGTCCTTCATGGGCGATGGCCATGGTAGGATAGACAAGGTTGCTTCTTCGTGGACCCTTCGTGGGTGGAGCCCTCCGTGGACTCGCAAGAACTGCTACCCTTCATGGGTTGAAGTCTCCATCAACGTGGATGTACGATAGCACCACCTATGGGAACCACGCCAAATCTCCGTGTCTACATTGCGTTTGCTCCCTCCAAACTCCTCCTTTACCTTCATGTGCAATGTTTTACATTCCGCTACTATACCCTTAGACTTGCATGTGTAGGTTGATTGCTTGACTTGCTCTAAGTTGCTAAAATCTGCCAAGACTTAAAATTGGGAAAACGCTAGATTATTATTTGGTCAAGTAGTCTAATCACCCCCCCTCTAGACATACTTTCGATCATACACAACACCCATCCGTTAGCTTAGCATAAATGATCGTTTAGTTTTATTGCTATTGCTTTCATCATGACGTATACATGTTCCTCTGACTATGAGATTATGCAACTCCCGAATACCAGAGGAACACCTTGTGTGCTATCAAACGTCACAACATAACTGGGTAATTATAAAGATGCTCTGTGTGTCTCAGATGGTGTTTGTTGAGTTGGCATAGATCGAGATTAGGATTTGTCACTCCGTGTATCGAAGAGGTATCTCTGGGCCCTCTCGGTAATGCACATCACTATAAGCCTTGCAAGTAATGTGACTAATGAGTTATTTGTGGGATGATGCATTATGGAACGAGTAAAGAGACATGCCGGTAACGAGATTGAACTAGGTATGATGATACCGACGATCGAATCTCGGGCAAGTAACATACTGATGACAAAGGGAACAACGTATGTTGTTATGCGGTTTGACCGATAAAGATCTTCGTAGAATATGTGGGAGCCAATATGAGCATACATGTTCCGCTATTGGTTATTGACCGGAGATGTGTCTCGGTCATGTCTACATAGTTCTCGAACCCGTAGGGTCCGCACGCTTAACGTTCGATGACGATTTGTATTATGAGTTTATGTGATTTGATGACCGAAGGTTGTTCAGAGTCCCGGATGAGATCACGGACGTGACGAGGAGTCTCGAAATGGTCGAGACATAAAGATTCATATATTGGAAGGTTACATTCGGACCCCCCCCCCCGGGAAGTTATTGGGCCTCATGGGCCTATTGGTGGAAGAGAGGAGGCAGGCCAAGGAGTGGCGCGCCCCCTAGCCCAAATCGAATTGGACTAGGGTTGGGGGGGCGCCCCCCCCCCCCTTTCCTTCTCTTCTTCTCCTCCTTCCCCCCTTCTCCTTGTGGGAATAGGAAAGGGGGGGCCGAATCCTACTTGGAGTAGGACTCCCCCCCTTGGGCGCGCCACCCTTGGCCGGCCTCCTCCTCCCTCCCTCCTTTATATACGTGGGGAGGGGGGCACCCTAGAACACACAAGTTAATATTTTAGCCGTGTGCGGTGCCCCCTCCATAGTTACATACCTCAGTCATATTGTCGTAGTGCTTGATAACCCACAAGTATAGGGGATCAATTGTAGCCTCTTTCGATAAGTAAGAGTGACGAACCCAATGAGGAGCTAAAGGTAGAACAAATATTCCCTCAAGTTCTATCGACCACGGATACAACTTTACGCACGCTTGACGTTCGCTTTACCTAGAATAAGTATGAGTAGGTGTTTTTGGATAGGTTTGTAAGATAATAAAGAGCGAGTAAATAAAAGGTAGGGGCTCACTACTAGGGAAAAGCCTATACACAGAATCTTACCAGCAGCGCTCCCCAAAATACAACACTATTGCTATTTAGTAGCAGCGTGTGATAGCAAAACGCGCTGCTGAAAGGAAAATAGCAGTAGCGCTTGCACGCCAAACCGCGCTACTGCTCTAATTTCCATGACCTCGCAACCCAGCTAGTTATAGCAGTAGCGCCCTATACTGAACCGCGCTACTGCTATAGAAGTTAGCAGTAGCACGCTTATAAGAAAATCGCTACTGCTATGATCAGCCCACAAGTTTAGTCCCACCTCGCTCCGCGAACAGTGTGTTGACCACCTTAAATATGTTACTTCTGAAACTACCACAACCAGTTGGTCTTCACTGAACTCTATGTGTAGAATTTGTGGCGCAATATGTGTCCTCTCCAGTTCCTACCGGAGTGGACTCATATTGACAATTCAGATTGTACACAAAAAGATCATTTATGGCCAATGTATTTTTGATGCGTGCTTAGACTTAGCGATGGCGTTTTTCCGTAAAATGCACAGTAGCTAGTTTAGCTATAGCGGTTCCTGAAGTGCGCCATCGCTAGTCTGACTTTACCCGCTCAAAATTTCACTAAGTCCTCCTCCCCCTGTTCCCCTACTCCTCTATCGCCGCCACCCGAGCCCGAGCCTGCCCTCACCGCCGCCGCCCGCCGCCGCTCTCGACCTCACCGTCGCCACTGCCTCCCCCACCCCCTCCGCTCTCGACCTCACCATCATCCGACGCCGCCGCCGTCCTCCATCCGCCACCGAGGTACTCCTCCTTCAGCCTCCTCCTCCCACCGCGCCTCCTCCTCCTCCTCCCACCGTGCCCTCCTCCCTCACTTTCTGCCGCCCCTCCTCCCTCCTTGCCGGGCAGCCCTCCTCCCACCGCCTCCCTCCTCCTCCTCCGCCGCCTCCCCTCCTCTCCTCCCTCCCTCCCTTGTCTCTGTTCTTGCAAATCGTAGGTGTTTTGAATAAAATAGAAGTAAGAAAATTTAGGGTAGAACTAGGGTAGTAGAATTTTTAGCAAGTGTTTAATAGAAAAAAGTTTATTTAGTAAGTGATTAATATAACTAGTTTATTTATATTAGGTACTTAATAGAACTAGTTTATTTGGTAAGTGCTTAATAGAACTAGTTTATTTATAGTAAGTGCTTAATAGCACTAGTTTATTTAGTAAGTAGTTAATAAAACTAGTTTATTTAGTGTTAGGATTATATATAAGATATTTTCAAATGTTTTTCATATTACTAGTAGTGATGGTATTAGTTAACTAGGGCGTTATGATTAATAGTAGTTGTAGTTGAACTACTTTAGTTGTAGTTGAACTAGTTTAGTAAGTAAATTAATAAACTAGTTGAACTAGTTGAACTAGTTGAATTAATAGAACTAATGTATTTTTAGTAAGATTATTAATATAACTAGTTGAACTACTTTATTTTTAGAAAGAACTAGTTTTTAGTAAGATAATTAATATAACTAGTTGAACCACATATTCTATTTATAGTAAGTTTATATTTAGTAAGAACTAGTTGAATTAATAAAACTAGTTGAACATGTCATATTTGTTGTTGTTTTTAGTTTAAGCAATTATTCGGGATGTATTAGTGATAACTTATACGGTTTTTTCTTTTGCGTAAATCAAGGAGCCCTCCATCATCCCCTCGCCGTCCCCCTGCCACCGACCCTCCGACATCGAGGTGAGACCAGCCAAATATCCATGTATATCTTATGTTGCTCGAATAGGATATGTGGTTGCCCAAGTGGCCATTCATGTTCAGTTTACACCTCCGAAAGTGGCCTATGTTTTTGCCGGAGTGTTGATTAATTTCCGTTCCGGCAAATTTCAGGTGCTCGATATGTCCTTTTTTAGCAAAGGTCATGCCGGATTTTTCCGTGAATTCTAGCATGACTTGTGCTAGAATATGTAGGAAATATCGAGAGGCCTGGATTTTCTCGAAAAATAATGATCTAATTTAGGTTTTTTAGTACAGATATTTAATTGTACAAGTTTAATCTTTGAATTATGAACGTAGGAAATGTCGTACTCGGATGACGACAGTCTCTTGGGGGAGTGCAGCTGGTTCCACGACGATCGAGGTATGTGCGACAGGTTCGTTGAAATTTGGGCGAAGATCGGCGCTTCAAAGATTAAGCTCGAGGAGACCTTCGATGTTGAAACGGTATGCAACAACGAAAAGAGTTTTTTTCGTAATTAAGCATGACTTCAACTATTTCAACGTCTAATTTTCATCTTTTACAATTCAACTAGCTTGTCCCGTGCCATGCAAGACGCTATGTCTTGGAGAGGATGGGTTTTGAAGACCATGAAAATTTTGAAACAAAGAAAATACACCTAAGGACCCATCATGATATGGATTTTGAAGTAAATCTGTACAATGCTCAGAGCGTAACCCATTTTGGTTGCCAAAATTGGGAAGCACTTTGCAAAATGTATGGTTTTTATGAGAGTATGATTGTCACCATGGATCTTGGTGATCCTGACATCGAGCAAGACAATATGGACATTTGGGTCCTTGTTGATACGCTTCCGATTCTACCGCAATGTGAGTTTCTCAAACATAGTTATTAACTAATTTATATTGTTTATTTCAAAATAGTTGACAACTTATTTCCAGTGACAGCTTATTTTGAATCTTCAAAGAATGTGCAGAAGATGGTAGCCAAAACCCACTACACTGATGGCTCCGAATTAACTTATAAGGAGAATTACAATACCTGTTATCGAACTCCTCCAAATTATGGTGAATACGTGCCACTAGTGCACGTGTTGAACCACGATAACTTCTATGGAGATACCCTGGTAAGATTTTTTACTATTACGACATCCGTGCATCTTTTGCATACTTCCAAAACTAGTACATCATTGCTAACTACGAAGTTATTACTATGTTTTTCAACAGAAAATCCCGATGGATTGTGTGCCTCATCCGATGTATTACAATGGTCGCCTTCAAGTTCTCGAACATACAGCCAGGTCATCCTACGGATCTCACCTGTGCATATCGGATTTCTAAAACCGTGAACACATGCTAATCAAAGAATGGAAAAATGTTTGGACATTCGCAAGGAGGTTCTTGGAAGTAACATTAAGCGAAAGGCAAGAATTGGAGACAGGATAATCTCCATTCTCCATAATGGAGAGTCAGGCTATCTTGTTTTTGCTATTTTACCTTAGAGAATATAGTAGGTCCTAAGAGAATGTAGTAGGTCCTATGAGGTCCTAAGAGAATGTAGTAGGTCCTATGTGATGTCTCATTGATGAAAACGATGATCTTGAGGAGGTGTTATATGACAATGATGTATTATGATAATAAGTTGTTAATGATATGATATGATATTTATTATATCATTGGGTGAAAGAACCACAGATTAGTTTCAAGTGGATGTCCATACACTTGAAACTAGTCCACGGTTGTTTCACCTACTCATTATGATGTAAAAGCAGTCTCTAAATTCCTGTTGTATGAAAAATTGTGTAAAGGTGTATGAAATACAACATGAAATAAAAAAGAAATAAAATACTAAATAATAGTAGTAGCGGGCAAGGAGGAGCGCTACTACTAATTACCAACAGTAGCGCTGCTCGAGAAGCGCTACTACTAGATCATTTTAGCAGCATCGCGGGTCCAGCGCGCTGCTGCTAAGCTAGTCAGAAGCGCCTTATCGATGGCGCTCCTGCCCGCGCTACTGATAGGCCTAAAACCCGCGCTGCCGCTAGGCTTTTCCCTAGTAGTGGTTGTTTAGATAAAGACACAACTAAATTAGTTTTAGTAGAGAGCTTTTTGTCACGAGAAAGTTATTGGTCCCTAGGCAATAGATAACTAGATCGGTAATCATTATTGTAGTTTTATTTGAGGGAGAGGCATAAGCTAACATACTTTCTCTACTTGGATCATATGCACTTATGATTAGAACTCTAGCAAGCATCCGCAACTACTAAAGATCATTAAGGTAAAACCCAACCATAGCATTAAAGTATCAAGTCCTCTTTATCCCATACGCAAACAACCTACTTACTCGGGTCTGTGCTTCTATCACTCACGCCACCCACAATAAGCAAATCATGAACATATTGCAAACCCTACAGCGGGGATCCCTCACGCTTGCGTGACATGGAGAGCTCCATAGGACAGCACCAATAATAAAACATGCAACTCATACCAATCACGATCATCAATTAACCCATAGGAAAAAACGAATCTACTCAAACATCATAGGATAGCCATACATCATTGGGAAATAATATATAGTGTTGAGCACCATGTTTAAGTAGAGATTACAGCGGGTAAAAGAGGGGTTACACCGCTGCATAGAGGGGGTAAGAGTTGGTGATGATGGCGGTGAAGTAGTTGGTGAAGATTGCGGTGATGATGATGGCCCCCGGTGGCACTCCGGCGCCACCGGAAGCGAGGGGGAGAGCGCCCCCCCCCCTCCTTCTTCTTCTTCCTTGACCTCCTCCCTAGATGGGAGAAGGGTTTCCCCTCTGGTCCTTGGCCTCCATGGCGCGGGAGGGGCGAGAGCCCCTCCGAGATTGGATCTGTCTCTCTGTCTCTCTCAGTTTCTGCGTTCTCCTTGGCTGCCCTTTCACCGTTTTGTATATATATATAGATATGTAACTCCGATTGGACTGAAATCTTCACCGTGATTTTTTTCTAAAAATTAGCTTTCTTGCGGCCGAAGAAGGGCATCAAACGCCTTACGGGTGGCCCACGAGGGTCAGGGGCGCGCCCAGGGGGCAGGCGCGCCCCTGCCTCGTGGCCACCTCGGGCACCGTCTCGCGTTGATTCTTCCTCCCATATTCTCCAAATATTCCAAAAATACTCTCTGTCTGTTTCTATCCCGTTTGGATTCCGTTTGATATGGGGTTTCTACGAAATATAAAACATGCAACAAACAGGAAATGGCACTGGGCACTGGATCAATATGTTAGTCCCAAAAATAGTATAAAAAGTTACCAAAAGTATATTAAAGTTGTATAATATTGGCATGGAACAATCAAAAATTATAGATACAATGGAGACGTATCAGTGCTTAGGCGAAGCTCTGCGCCAGTAACTTCATTATCACCGTCACCACACCGGCAATGCTCTAATAATGATGATCATCACACTTTTATTTACTTACAACTCAATATTACAACTCGATATCTAGAACAAAGATATGACTCTATATGAATGCCTCTGGCGGTAAGGATGTGCAATGATCTAGCGTAGCAATGCCATCAAAAAACGGACAAGCCATGAAAACATCATGCTAGCTATCTTACGATTATGCAAAGCAATATGACAATAAATGCTCAAGTCATGTATATGATGATGATGGAAGTTGCATGGCAATATATCTCGGAATGGCTATGGAAATGCCATGATAGGTAGGTATGGTGGCTGTTTTGAGGAAGATATAAGGAGGTTTATGTGTGATAGAGCGTACCGTATCACGGGATTTGGATGCACCGGCGAAGTTTGCACCAACTCTCGAGGTGAGAAAGGGCAATGCACGGTACCGAAGAGGCTAGCAATGATGGAAGGGTGAGAGTGCGTATAATCCATGGACTCAGATTAGTCATAAAGAACTCATATACTTATTGCAAAAGTTTATTAGCCCTCGAAGCAAAGTACTACTACCCATGCCCTAGGGGGATAGATTGGTAGGAAAAGACCATCGCTCGTCCCCGACCGCCACTCATAAGGAAGACAATCAATAAATACCTCATGCTCCGACTTCGTTACATAACGGTTCACCATACGTGCATGCTACGGGAATTGCAAACCTCAACACAAGTATTTCTACAATCCACAACTACCCACTAGCATGACTATAATATCACCATCTTTATATCGTAAAACTATTGCAATGAATCAAACATATCATATTCAGTGATCTACAAGTTTTATGTAGGATTTTATGACTAACCATGTGAATGACCAATTCCTGTCATCTCTCTAAATAGATATAAGTGAAGCAAGAGAGTTTAATTCTTTCTACAAAAGATATTCCCACGCTCTAACAAATATAAATGAAGCAAAAGAGCCTTCTACAAATGGCGGTTTTCTATGTAAAGAGAAACAGGCAATCCAAACTTCAAATGATATAAGCGAAGCACATGAAGCATTCTATAAAGCCATACTCAAAGAATATAAGTGAAGTGCAAAGAGAATTCTATAAATCAACCAAGGACTGTCTCATACCAGCATGTTGCATAAAATAAAAAAATGAAAACTAAAGCAAAAGACGCTCCAAGATTTGCATATATCACATGAATGAACCGAATCCGAAAACATATTGTTACTTGTTGAAGAAAGAGGGGATGCCTTCCGGGGCATCCCCAAGCTTAGACGCCTGAGTCTCCTTGAATATTTACTTGGGGTGCCTTGGGCATCCCCAAGCTTGATCTCTTGCCTCTCCTCCTTATCCTCATATCGAAACATCCTCGATCTTCGAACACTTCATCCACACAAAACTTCAACAGAAAACTCGGTAAGATCTGTTAGTATAATAAAGCAAATCACTACTCTAAGTACTGTTGCAAACCAATTAATATTTTGTTTTGGCATTGTGTCTACTGTAGTATAACTTTTTTATGGCTTAATCCACTGATATAAATCGATAGTTTCATCAAAACAAGCAAACTATGCATCAAAAACAGAATCTGTCTAAAACAGAACAGTCTGTAATAATCTGAACATTCACCATAATTATGATACTTGTAAAATTCTGCAAAAATTGGGAAAAATAAAAATTTGTATAGAAAGACAGTGAAAAAAGAATCAGAACCGTTTGACATTCCAGTAAAAAATTAAAAATCGCGCACTACAACCAAAGTTTCTGTCCTGCACCGTACAAACCAACAAGCATTGTAAACATCCTAAAGGCAAACCTTGGCACATTATTTTTATAATACAATGGAATTGTACCATGGGATAATTATTTTTGTTGAAAAGTTTCTGTAATTAAGATTCACAAAGTTTCCATGAGCATGAACAACGTTCAAGGCTAGCTCCCACTTCAACAATGCTTGTCTTTCTCACTTTCGCTTTTCTTTTTGAAAAAGTTTTGGGTTCCCCTCTTTATTTTTGTTGTTTTTAAACTATATGAAAGCACTCAACAGAAATAAATGTCTCTCTAAAACTTCCGGGTTGTCTCCCTGGCAGCGTTTTCTTTAAAGCCATTAAGCTAGGCATATAGTGCTCAAGTAATGGATCCACCCGGATCCCAAGGTGTATCAAAGCCAATTTTAATTAACAATGATTTAGCATTTAGTAGTGAGCACAAAGCAACATATATCAAGAAATTACGAAGTCTAACTCTCTTCCTATGCATCGGCATGTCATAAAAGAACAATTCATGCACACATAGTAAAGGCCAATGCATAGTATAAACAGTTTCTTGCAATTTTATCGTGTTGGAAACATAGAGAGGTGGAGATATAGTTCCTCTCTCATAATAATTGCAAGTAGGAGCAGCAAGCACATGCATATTATATTCATCAAAATCATCATGTGCAACGGTAAAAGGCAACCCATCAATATAATCCTTAATAAGGGCAAACTTCTCCGATATAGTGTAGTCGGGAGAATTCAAAAAGATAATAGGACTATCATGTGTGGGTGCAATAGCAACAATTTCATGTTTAACATAAGGAACTATAGCAAGTTCATCTCCATAAGCATCATTCATATCGGCATCTTGGCCACAAGCATAGCAAGCATCAAGTTCATCGAAAAGGGACATTTCAAACGAATTCAAGGGATCATAGCAATCATCATAGCATTCATCCTTCGGTAAGCACGAAGGGAAATTAAACAATGTATGAGCTGAAAGGTTACTCTCATTAGAAGGTGGGCACGGGTAGCTAATCCGCTCTTCCTCCTTTTGTTCTTCGCTCTCCTCCTCATCTTTTTCATCCAATGAGCTCACAGTTTCATCAATTTATTCTTCCCTAGACTCCTGCAAAATATTAATCTCTTCTTAGAAAGCGGAGACTTTCTCAATAAATGCATCAATATAGGAATTGTATTCATAATTATCATAGCAATATTTCAATATAGAAAATTTTTGAGGCCTATAAACATCATCATCAAAAGCTTCATACTTCTCAAACAAAGATTCAATTTCATAAGCACCCTTAAAAGCAACAAATTCTTCTATTTGTTCCACATCATAGAAATCATATATACCATTAGCATAAGAAGCTAAGGTTTTATTATCATTAAATTTGCATGAAAAGGGAAGGTGCAGAGCCTTCATCCTAGAGCAACAAGTATAATCATATCTCAAGCATAGTTGCCTAGCATACCACTTCAACATATAAATTTGATCCCATAATAGTTTCCCTTTTTGAGTCAAGCGATAACCCCTAAAGTATTCACGTTGGTCCAACGTGCCTCCCGTTACATAGTTGAATGAGGTTTTCTCAGGATTATCAAAGTGGTACATAATATTTTTCACAAAATGATCATCGAGGGTTTTAGGAGGTTCCTCATCTCCATGAGTAGCAAAGTACACCTAATTTGTTTTGTATTTCATGTTCCATATCCATAACTAAAGATAAAGAACAACTAAGAACAACAAATAAAAATTACTTAGTGATAAAGCAAACAAGCACACACGAGAATATTCACCCCACGCTATGACTCCCCGGCAACGGCGCCAGAAAATGGTCTTGATAACCCACAAGTTAGGGGATCAATTATAGCCTCTTTAGATAAGTAAGAGTGTCGAACCCAACGAGGAGCTAAAGGTAGAACAAATATTCCCTCAAGTTCTATCGACCACCGATACAACTTTACACACGCTTGACATTCGCTTTACCTAGAACATGTATGAAACTAGAAGTACTTTGTAGGTGTTTTTGGATAGGTGTGACGCCCCCGATTCAATCGTACACATGCATGCAAACGTGTACGATCAAGACCAGGGACTCACGGGAAGATATCACAACACAACTCTAAAACATAAATAAGTCATACAAGCATCATAATACAAGCCAGGGGCCTCGAGGGCTCGAATACAAGTGCTCGATCATAGACGAGTCAGCGGAAGCAACAATATCTGAGTACAGACATAAGTTAAACAAGTTTGCCATAAGATGGCTAGCACAAACTGGGATACAGATCGAAAGAGGCGCATGCCTCCTGCCTGGGATCCTCCTAAACTACTCTAGGTCGTCGTCCGCGGGCTGCACGTAGTGGTAGGCACCTCCGGTGTAGTAGTCATCATCGACGGTGGCGTCTGGCTCCTGGGCTCCATCGTCTGGTCGCAGCAACCGGGTAAAGAAAGGGGGAAAAGGGGGAACAAGGCAACCGTGAGTACTCATCCAAAGTACTCGCAAGCAAGGAGCTACACTACATATGCATGGATATATGTGTAAAGGGCCATATCAAGGACTGAATCGCAGAATGCCGTAATAAGAGGGGGATAGCTAATCCTGTCGAAGACTACGCTTCTGGCAGCCTCCGTGTTGCAACATGTAGAAGAGAGTAGACTGAAGTCCTCCAAGTAGCATCACATAGCAATAATCCTACCCGGCGATCTCCTCCTTGTAACCCTGAGAGAGAGCGACCACCGGGTTATATCTGGCACTTGGAAGGGTGTGTTTTATTAAGTATCCGGTTCTAGTTGTCATAAGGTCAAGGTACAACTCCAAGTCGTCACATTACCGAAGATCACGACTATTCGAATAGATTAAACTTCCCTGCAGGGGTGCACCACATAACCCAACACGCTTGATCCCATTTGGCCGGACACACTTTCCTGGGTCATGCCCGGCCGCGGAAGATCAACACGTCGCAGCCCCACCTAGGCACAACAGAGAGGCCAAAGACGCCGGGTTCAAACCTAAGCGCGCACAGGGTCCGGGCCCATCGCCCAATGCACACACACGCGTTGCGTGGCGGCCGAAGCAGACCTAGCCTAACAGGCGTTCCAATCCAATCCGGTAGCGCGCGCTCGATTCGGCGTCACGAAGTGCCGGTGATACCACGACGTCGGGATACCCATAACTACTCCCACGTAGATGGTTAGTGCGTATAGACCAAATGGCCGCACTCGGATCAAATACCAAGATCTCGTTAAGCGTGTTAAGTATCCGCGAACGCCGACCAGGCCAGGCCCACCTCTCACCAGTAGTCTCAACCTGCCCTATCGCCTCCGCCACAAAGTAACGATCGGGGCCGTCGGGAACCCATGCCCACCTCTCTACCGGGATGGAGCCACCGTCCTTTCAGCCCCCATCTCCTAACAAGTATCACGTGTAATGTAACAAAGTGTAAAATATATAGTATATGCCCGTGATCACCTCCCAAGTGATCACAGCCCAAAGAGTATAGCATGGCAGACGGACAAGAGTGTAGGGCCACCGATGGAACACTAGCATCCTATACTAAGCGGTAGCATAGCGTATAAAGGTAACAACGGTAGTAGCAAGGACAAAGGCTATGCAGCGGTATAGGATTAATCGAAGTAGTAACATGCTACACTACTCTAATGCAAGCAGATAGAGAAGAGTAGGCGATATCTGGTGATCAAAGGGGGCTTGCCTGGTTGCTCGGGCAAGAGAGAGGGGTCGTCAACTCCGTAGTCGAATCGGGGTCGCTGCAGTCTCGGGCTCACCGAAAAGGAGAGGGGAACATAATAAATAACAGAGCAATCAAAGCAACACAAAGCATAACATGGGGATACGCGGTGCTAGGGGTGACCTAACGCAGAGGGAGGTGATACTGGCGAAGGGGAAAACATCCGGAAAGTATCCCGGTGTTTCGTTTTCAGCAAAGGAGTCGGAGGGGAAAGTTGCGAGTTTGATATGTTAGGGCTGCGTGGCGGACGAACGGGCTGCGTATCCGGGTTCGTCTCGTCGTTCTGAGCAACTTTCATGTACAAAGTATTTTCATCCGAGTTATAGATTATTTTATATTAATTTTCAAAGTTTTAAATGTTTTTTTTCTTCTAATTTTTGGATTTAATTTAATTCGAAATTAAAAGAATAAAATGCTAGGGGTACCAAGAATTGTACCCAGCTGTTCAGTACAAAGGCTGACAGTAGGCCCAGTTGACTTGGTCAACCAGCCAATCAGCAGAGGCTGACATGTGGGCCAGAGGGTCCAGTCAGCAGTTGACTAGGTCAACACTGACTAATCAAGTCTGACCGGTGGGGGACCATCTGTCATACTCTGATGTTAATCTAAATTAGTTAGCTAAATTAATTAGCTAGGTGGGACCCCACTGTCGGAGTCATATTTTAATTGAACCGTTATTTAACAGACTTGTTTAGCTATGAACTAATCTAATTAGCTAGTGGGCCCATAGGTCAGTGGCACACAGGGGGTGATTTGGGGTTAATGATGTTCCACATCAGCAGGGAAACGACGGCGAGGCGGAGCGCAATGGCAACGGTCGTGCACTCGCCTCCGGCGACCGTTGGAGCGGCGGTTGGCACGGACCGGTCGAGGGCCTCGCCACGCACTCACTGGAACAAACCGTAGGCGCGGGGACGGTCGAAATCGACCACCATGTCGGCGGCGAGCAGCGGCAGAGGCACGGCCTCGTCGGCCAGGCATCTACGGGGGACGTGGAAGAGAGGGAAGAGGCCAGGGGGGAGCCGGATGCTCACATCGTTGCAGAGGAGGGCTCGGGGAGGCCGGATGGACCCTGCCGGTGAGGTCCGGCGGCCGGACGGACCGGCAGGCGCGAGGCAGAGCAGGGGCTTGGGGAGGCGCGAGGCGGGGACGAC